>OY728143.1:888058703-890558703 GCA_963277665.1 Viscum album | reverse complement strand
CAAGGGTCACGTATCCAAGACCAGTGTCTTTCTCCCCAATATATGATAATTATTTTCATTACATCACTAAACCATTTTATGAACTCCTTGTCCCAAACCCAATTCGTTAATTAACCTGATTGATAGAGTGAAATAAAATTCCTTACCCCCTGAGGATCATTATGAAATGAAACTCATTAGTAATTCCAACCTCATATAATGTTAACCAATAATCTCACTCAAAACCCACTAACAACAAGGTCCACCACTTTAAATGACCAAAGGTGTACTCCAAAAAACTGATCTCTCCATTTACCCGTCCTAAATCACTAAAAAATAGGTCTCATCAAGACAATGAAAATGATTGTCTTTCTGCACTATGCTCTCACATGTATCACATAAACCATAGTTTCCCTCATCGAATTTCAACCCCGATTGATTCAATAATTGTATCTATGTATTTGATTTATCTCTCTAGCATAAAGATTCCCTGATCCAAACCCCAAGCTATGATCCTTCATGACCAAAAGACTCAGACTAAAACTATAATGATTCTCATCCACCCTCATGTGGTTTTTTTATTTATTTAAGAATCATAGGAATCCACTCACCTACCACCCAACTAGATGTATGATGAAACTATAAATCCCTAGTGCACAACTGGCACCAAGTTCATGTTATAACCCAATGGTTTCATGGTCTCCATGCAACCCAAATGTAGGGTTTCGACCCAAATCTATTGAGAATCGTCTCACCAAAAAATGAATTTGGTAACCATTCCATCAATTATGTCTCTATTGTTCTATAATATTTCCAAATGTAGATCACCGTAGTAAATTTTCAAAACAAAATAGTATCACTATGGAGAGCCATTCACATGACCATTCATATCTATAACATCATTCTAAAGTTACGTTTGGGAAAATTTATACTATTTCTATACTCCTGAATGCTCATTTTATGTTGACAGGGCTAGACACTATATCAAGCATGATCTTGAAATAATTTTTTTTTACTAAGTAACCTTCACTCAGGATTGTTTCATATCAAGGGTATTATGAATTTTCACACTGCTCACACCAAACCACTTTTTATCATTTTATTACTCAAAATAACATCATCTCTATTTTGCCCCATAATACAATGTCTACCCCATTTATACTATCATTCCCAAGGAATATCTTATGCCATATACACCACCCTGAGCACCTCCAAGGATTTGGTTTCTAATTGAATGTGCATCCATACACTATTGTCTCGAGATCTCCAATAAATCACTCTTATCATCCCAAATACAAAAAACTAAACATGGGAGACTTTATTTCATGGTATCAATAAAAACTCACAAACCACTCTCAGGGGGAACTGTCAAAGGTCCCATGGTACCCACTCCCAAATCTGTATTCATGCCAAATGTAGGTAATATGGCTTTCATTCCTAGCCCACCCATCAAGTCTCACATAGGTTACAAATTATGGGATTACATTCGCTCCCAATCTATTCTAATATGACACATAAATTTTCAAACACCCACTATAGTTTCATATAATATTGGATCTATTTTTTCCCTTTTATACATTTCATAGGTGAGAACATTCTCACTATGGACTAAATATAAATAATTTTCCAATAGAAACAAATTATCTAACATCGCAATGATATCATATAACCAAATGGAAACAAATAGACCTCACTACCCATAAATAAGTCCAAAACCATATACAAAATTGATCCACACTATATAAATATATGATTCACAACAGTACACTTTTCTATTATACAATATCTTGTACATAGAGAACAATAATTAGGTAATTGAAATTTCTAGAATAAGTTATAGAGGAATTTTTTTTATAAGTTATATTTGACCTTTTATGAGGATGAATAGTAATCAAGGGAATGTATCTCCTAATTAACTATTTACTATTTAATTTAACATTATCATTCCATTGCATAGCCTCATTAAAATTTGATGAGAATTAAAATTTATAGAGGAAAAAACCATTTTAGTAATAATTGGAATTTTAATTAGTTAACACCTCATTAAATTAAACTATAATAATCACATGGAAATTGTTTTATCTTTTTAAGGGATTGATTAAGTAATATTACACTACAATATTATATATAACCACTAAATAAATAGTTTTATACACTTCAAATAATCAACCAATGTCATAGAGTAGGTTATCATGTTAGCAATCATAATTAACCCAAAAAATTACATGTGAATCATATGTTCTTGATATAATGAATGAACGCATCTACCATCTTTTCATAGGGATCCAATAGATAAAATTTCAGAATTATGCATCCTTAAAATTAGGGGAATTACCCTAGGTGAAATATAATCCTCTATAAATTCAATCACCAAAAAAAGAAATCCCATTTTGGGAAACATGGACTTCTATAGTACATAGGGTGGATTGTCCTAGGAATAAGTTTAATAACATGTCTCAAAACATTCCAATTATCATCCATACCTTTCACATATATTTAAAAACAAGGAACTAATACCATTTCATAATTCCCTACAGTCCTAGACTACTAATCATTTCCCAGATAGATAGTCGCTACTATAACTCAAGCATGTCTCCCCATAGGGCAGGGCCTTCTGACTTTCCGTGTGTGTTTAGTGTGGTAATATTGGGATAAAATACCCATATATTTGAGGAAGGTATATGTTTAAATAGTATAAAATAAAAACAACATTCATATAAAGGGTTAAATGGAACAACATCCATACAACTGATGATAAATAACAAAATAATCATGTTATAACAAAATGAATCATTTACTATTAAAAAAAATATACAGTATAAAACAATACACAAAAAAACTCAAAGAACAAGAGGAAAATGAGTAAATCCGTTACTAAGTTCTTGATTCCCCATATTTATGCTCAATCGTAGCATCTATCCAACCAAAAAATATTATGATCATTCTTAAAACTGAACTGACAATGAAGTAGCGATAGATGATCATGTACTCAAGTGCCATTGAGGTCTGAGTATGGTGTCAGTATAACTCTGTAGGCCAACACCAATGACATCCTAAAAATATACAATCTATCATTAAGTGAAGGTATAAATGATTTACATAAAAAAGTATTGTTTAATAGATTAGAAATTTATAATCTTAATATTAGAATAAAAAAGGAAATACAATAATTATTGATGATCACGATCTATGGAGACACTAGATATCATTATATATCTACTTCTTCCATTGTTGGTTAGTTTCAGATCCTAATATTATTCATAAATTCATTATTTCCAAGGTATAAAAATAATGAAACTCTAGGTATAATAATATGAGAGAACCCTTAAGCCTCATCCAAATATTCCCTATTAATAAATCTCATTGGTATTCCAAGGGGTGACTATTGGAGTTCCATTAATGAAGTTTACCAGTCCAAACTCATGGTCATATACTGAAATTCAGAATCATGTTTTTATTGGACTCAATATCTTACACAAATTTTATTCCACTCAACCACATCAAGCCAAATCCAATGACATCATCTCAAGACATTCAATGAGGGTACCTTGTAAAAATCCACAATATTAATCATTTTCATTTGATAAATATTGACATTACCTAGATCCATGGAGAAGCATCCCCAAGGAATTCATGATAATAAATATATATAGAACTTGATGGATTTCTCATAGCATTCCATAACATTGAACCTCCATGAATATGTGGGTTTCATCACGCCTCAACATTTATCTGAGTCCCCTATTAGATTATAGGGATAACATGAAGAACTCCAAACCAATGAAGACCATCCATAAGTCGTAGAATCTCTCTAAGGATTTCCTAGCACATTACTAACAAACAGAAACTCATTCTAACCACTTAATTCATTCATTGTTAACTCCAAGTGATCCCAACTTTAATTCACCACATTACTATTAAGAAACAAAATTCATTTGGAAACAATGTACCTTACTAATAATTTTCCGTATTTTTATTGAGTCGATATAGTTTAGAATTTCCCAAAATAATTACCATGTAATATCCTATTTACCATTCAAGAATTTGTACATTTCCCTAGCTTAGTCAAATAGGCGTTTATTCAAAAGCTATAATGAAAAACACCTTATAGGTTTCTTACTAGAACTCAATTCAACCAACACTATTATTTAACAATTCACATTTAATCATTTAACCTTTAAATCCATATTAACACATTTCCATCACCAGAAACTAAGGGACTTTATTATGTCAAAAATAATGTCATGCATCACGTATAACATCCCACATGAACCTCCATACAAAATAGGACTACAAATTAATATTGGTGTTTAACTAAGGAAAAAAATAATAGGCCACTTAATAAATTCTTGATTTCTTCACTTGGAAATTGGTGAGACCATCATAGATTAACTTATGAATGAGAAAGACTATCAGATAATTAGAATTACTAAATACCTTGTGTTAAGGTTCTTTTATTTAACCGTTAACCAGAAAATCCACAAAAAAAGATTATCCAATATCAATCACAAATTCCCAAAAAACAAGGGACCTATATCACATCCAAACACCTATTAATAAATAACTATAATAAAATTATAATTAATTATTTAATTACAAAAATTTACCAAATTAAATAACTTATAAAAATAAAGAAATTCACTCAATGGGGACACCTTCTACACCTAAACTAAGACCAACCCTCCTTAGAAGGCCCGTTTCATGATCCCAAACCTATATAGTGCCAATTTCACATCAATTATAATTAAAAAATATACGAGAACATATAATTTACCGAAAAATCCAATAAAATGCACTAGGACCTATAACTTCAATGAAATGATGACTGATGATGTGTATACATTGTCTCAATACATCCTCAATATAGGATGATTGAAATACCTATAATCCTATGAATTATATACCATTATTCAATGGAATTATCACCTAAATATTTAAATGAGAATATAAACAGTTAAGATAAAGGAAAATTTGGTAAAGAAGTTATAGTATTACTATAGTCTCTTTCTCACACGTGATGATGACTCCAAAACCAAACAATCAAATGAGATTTTTCATGGATATTTTAGTAGAGGTAAAAACATATATGAATTATATTAGGTATTATTATGACTCAATACTCAAATAAGGGGTCAAATGGGTGGCCTTAGTGAAATTATTGGGTTACCCCTCATTTAAAAATGCACCAAGGGGTCACCAGCTAGTCGGTGGCCTCCACTATCTAGCTGATCCAAGAACACTGGGTATATAGGGAGTCCTAGTAGTAACCAGATCTTCTTTAGTTCCCAGAACCACATTTGTGGCCTTGAATAACTCACAAGTTCTATTGAAATAGAATGTAGTATCACTATCCCTCACTTTTGTGATATCTTCTTTGTCCAGAAAAAATTTTGAACCAAAAACCTCATCCCAAAACAACACCTTTATCAGTCTAAACCATTACAATTCCCTTATAATCTTGTATTTGTGAAAAAAATATTTATGTGTTTAAAAATTAAATTCTATTTTGAAAACATAAACTCAATCATATGAAAGTGATGAAACATTTTTTTTTCATCTAACATTTGACCAACATCACCAGTCAGTCCTAAAAAAACACTCCACATAATATCTGAAGCTCAACTACAAACGCATCACCAAATCACCTCTAATATGATTACTCAACACTAAAAATCATTGTGGAACCACCATAAACCCCACAAAAATATCAAAAATTATTCCTGGTGTAATTAAATGGATAGTTCCTTAACCCTCCAATCCAATTATCATGATCAAATCATGAGAACTAGTGCTCCACTAATCAGGTTCACTTCTAGATCACAACGAAAATATGTCGAACATGTTTTCAACATATAGAACCTTTTTGAAACTACACATAATTCCAAAAATTAGTTCTACACATTCACCACTATCTAACTACTTCATCAACTATCCCCTAACATGTTCCACTATTCTAGTAACCCTCTCAACATTAGATGCATTCTCCCAAGATGTATTTAACAAAATCCAAAAAATGGAATATCCTTATCTTCACCCCATGAAAACAAAAACTCATTCTCCACCACAAAAATATTGTCCATTACCATGTGTAATAACTAGATTTAACCACTATTTTCTATCCCAAGATCTAAATAATAATCACTCATCCCCAAGAATAAATATGGTCACCAATCACACTCATTTGTCCCAAAATGGAAAAAATAATGATTAATCCATCTCTAATCTTATGGTTCTCCCCACTATAAGGCTCTACTTACCTAAAATGAAACTCAAGATGTCTAAAACATAGAATCAACCAAAAAAATCAATTTTTCCTTACCATAAAACCACAAAAATAGACAACAGTGGTCTAATTTGTAAACCCATAAAAACACATCAATCTACTCGATCCTAACATCAAAATTAATAAAAAATCATGACACATGTGGAAATCTAAAAAAACAGAGTACAACCATTATGCACACAAGCCAACACAAGTGGTAACATAGAGACAATAATTGAAAACCATGAATACATATCATACTCATGAAACTATTTATTTTCCTATCAATCAACAAAAACTAGTCCACACTCGCCAATCAATCATGGATGTTCCAAAAAAAAACATACCTCATAAGTCAAGAACACAATTCAAAAATCAAGTTCATTCATATCCAATTCACATAAAAATACATGAAAACATTTTTCATATAAGTAATGGTATATTATATTGAAAACCTATTAATATTATTTTAAACACAAAAAAACTAACCCAAATTTCTAAAATTCCCCTTATTATCAAATACTACTTTACAAAAATGAAAATTGCCAAACGCCCTAGCCTAGTTGATCAGTTTCTTAATAACCCATACCATTTTCAAAACCATTATGAAACCCGATTTCAAAATCCACTTCCTTAAAATATTCCCTAAACCCAAAAATATTAATTCATTTTCTAATCATTGACTCTAAGAGGAATTTCAATAAAATAATTTCACACACACCTCATTCAGCTATAGGACTATTCCTTTCAAAAATGGGATTTATTAGGAATCAACACATCCACAAAACCATTTCCCTATTATAGAAAAAATAAATCAAAATCCCATCTGATCAATAAATCCTCTCATATTCATATTAATCCATTCACCACTTATAATAAATGTAATAATATATCATTCATATTACAAGTTACATCAAATGATTAAAGATTATAATGAGAATTCATGTTAATACATCACTCAAAGGAACATGTATCATTCCCCATGTATGAAACAATCATGATGTTTAGAAATATCACATGTTCTAGAATGATCCTTATGCTTATATCAAGTATTGTTTATTAAGACCACATAAGGATATGTTTAGTGATGATATGTAGGTGAATCAGTGTTTCACACATTTTCTCCATTCCAATGGTTTTTATCTATTTACCTCTTAGACCTATTATAATCATAATTCTTTAACAATATTACCTCTTCCTTATTAACTTTTACACTCAATGTGCAAATGATATTTACAAGTTTCTCCTTTTAATAATAGTGGATAGTCATTGTTGTAATTTGGAATCAATTATGGATCACCTAGGTCACTATAAAAATATTTAGTTTATCATTGGTCAAACATAAAATAATCATAAACCTAAAGTGTAGTATTTTAAACTAAAGAGGTTGATATAAAAAATTTCTCAGTCCATATAATGGTGATATCCTAGTTTAACTATATATCCTTGTTGGATTGTAATACTCTCTATATAGACAGTCATCAACTTCACCAAATTCATTGCAACATTAAGAAACTCCTCAAATGAGTTTTAATTATATTGAATGTTAATGTGATGGTTTGTAATTGCATTCTTTATTCATATATTGTTACATGTAGAACCTCATTCAAGAAACATCTATTATACTTCCTTTAAATTCACAATTATGAAAACACTTTTCTTCCTCTTCACGACAACACACTAGGATGATACTTTTTATCAAAATGTGAAATATTTATTTATATACCATTTTTATTATTCTTCATTGGATAGAAGAGTTATATTTAAATTGGGAAATCTAGAATGCAGAAAACAATCTACTTATGAACCTCATTTCTAACTCATCCACTTCTTCCTATTCCTTTATCAAAAAATAGATAAAAAACTTTTTTCTCTTGTTCTCTATTCTTCCTGCATCTCTTCTATTTTTCTATATTTACTTTTATTATTCTTATTCCATTCATATGATTTGCATTGGTTCTAATATTTTCGTATAAGACTCATATGATGTGTATGGCGATGGTAACCAAAAAAGCTGGTTCACCTGCTTCTTGATACAAAAGTGTTGTATTTTGAATAATTTTATTAAAAAACAATTAAAAAACAACTATGCAATGACCTATAAGAATATTTATAATAATAAACAGTTATAGTGTATGTTACTTATTTCTTCCCTATTATTAAATTCTATATTAACTATCATGTGTGAATACTTAATTACAATTAGTTAGTATACTAGTAAATCAAATCCCTGTGGTTCGTTGTTATCTTCTATAAAATGGATCAAAAAATATTTTCCTCGACTTATTACCATTTAAAATTATTGAATACTAGGAATTAAATTCATTCATGATAATAGACATCATCATATAACATATCCTTTTATAATTAGATAATAATAATTGTATGTTAGTATATATTAAATAACATGACATCACCATTCATCATAATGTATCCTTCAATCCATAATAATTTATATGTATTTAAAACATATATGAGTATTCATGTTTCTTATATAAATGCTTTCATGGATATGTATTCATTTACAGCATTGGGTAATCCCAATAATCCTTCATCAATCACTATAGAGAATAATCTTTATATTTATTGGCTATATGAAAAAATTCATGGCATTTTTGCTGTCATGGAACATCATTTATATCACCAAACACAATAATTAACCTAATTAATGCATAAAAACAACTCATATATTGTAAAGAGATAATCATTTTTCCAATATTATTATATTAATTTAATAATAAATATCCTATCAATATAACCAAAGGATAAAAAATCTTAGTATATTTTAAAGACTACATTCATAATACATCAAATTGAAACGAAAATAAATAAAATTTATTATAGTCCTCATTATAAGCTCTGAAATACCATTGAGCTCCTAAAACTATATAAGATAACCTAAGGAATACATAATTTAAATGGGTGATCTTAAAACCTGAGTAAGAGCATAAAAAATTTAATGAATTATAACATTTGATTCAAATGACATAATCTTATATTATCAAGGAGAAGGATCATGAAAACTCGCATGGGAGAATAACATAATTAACTTGGTATCATATGATAATAGAAACATAGTAATGTTGTAGGAACATATAACATACCATAAACCTGATTCAAGAATAACTAATAATAAAAAATCACTTGGTGGAGAGAGTACCATAATATATTAGGTTTAATTCTTAATCCCATGCATAATGTCGCACAAGACAAAAAAAATTACCCAATTAAATGGATTTATATCTTTGTTCTCCCATCATAACATATACATTCTTATACATTTCACAAAATTAAATTAATATTAAGGTGTAATAATTACCGATGGAATGAAATGGGTTCTATTTGATAAAATGCCTTATGGAATGTATTACCACCTTAAAGGATTGTTGAATTATATTGGAATATATGTGAGAGTCATATATAAATAATTTATAAGAATTACATAACATTAAATAGAGACATAATGTGGGGTAGAGAGGGAACATTCATAGCCCCAAGAAATGTGGCGGTTTGGGGAGATCCATTAAATTATGTTCATATCTGTTATGTACATGCGCTTAGAATCCAAGATAATAAAACTACATTAACTAATTAAATAATTTAGAAATTTTGACATCTAAAACTAATTTTATATAAATTTTCAATTTTCATTTATAACCAATTTAATGATACAAAAAGTTAAATCTATTTCTAGGAGTGTTTGTTTCATAGTTCCATGGTAAAATCACTTAAGGATAATTAATGATTTTTACGAAAAATGGGACTGAAACCTTATAATTGATATGAAATAGTATTCAAGTAATTCAAAAAAAAATATAATTTTCCCAAATACAGGTATGTGTTATGATTTAGGAAATATTATTTTAGTAAAAATGTTAATGTTAAAGGGTATTTTCATTTAGGTGACTTTACAAACCAACAAAAAATAATTTTGTAATATTTAATATTATGGGTATATATTCTTTCCCCAATGTGAAATAATTATATATATACTTATATCATATTATTTAACTATAATAATATTTTTATTACCATCCTTTATGATGGTTGATAAAAATGAAGGATATTGTTCATTTTGGTAGTGAACCATCCATTTTGTAAACAATTCATTCATTTAAGAAACAAAATGAGAGAGAGTATAAGATGAATATTAGACCATAATAATTTCATATATATATAATTAGGATACAAATGTTACTATATTTAGGTGTATGGGTATTATATTTTGTTATATAATAATAATAAAATCAAAGAGGTAAGTTGATATTTTTACTTCGTTCTTTGGTTTCCTCCTATAAGGTTATACCTTAAAGCTCTTTGAATAGTATTTGGAAGAGACTAGAAGCACTAGTAAATGGGGGAGTATTGGTATGATTATTTTTTATAGGATAGTAAATTTCCAATGCTTATAAGTTTTGAGGAAAAGGGGTTGTGTGGGTTGTATTTATAAGGGGAGATGAGAGTTTTTTTGAATATTACATTTATTAGTTTATTATTTTGTCTCAAGGACATCAATAGTATTGAATAATATGACTATATTAAGTATATTATTCATGAAAGTATTAACTAGTGTGTTCTTATATCATAAATTACTCAAAAATTTGTGTATTTAGATTATAATGTTGAATACCATATTTCCATTTTGCCAAAAAATTCAACTATTTTAGAAAAATACCAAGAATTCAACATGAACATATTGTGGATGTGTATATTCAAAAAATTTAATAAATTTTATGATTTTTTTAAAAATATGATAAAATTAATTTTAAATTTAAATTTTCATTTTTCTGAAAAATATTTATTTTAATACTTTGATTGACTTTTTGATCATTGAAAAATTTAGTTATAAAATCATAAAATTATTTCACCATTATAATATAACAAAATATTAATTTATAAAAAAATTATTAATATACATATTCATTTGAAACATTATAATTATTATAAAAATTCAATTATACTATTCATGGTTTACAAAAAATACAAATACTTAATTTCTCATTTTTAAAAGTGTTATTTATTTTTATAAGGATATAAAATTGAGAAATTTTTATTTTTTGATACACCTAAATAATATTTTACATTTACATAAGTTACTTTTCTATTCAAAAAATCATGTTTCTATTCCTATCAATTAGATTACTATTCAAATTCCATGTTACTATTCCAATGGTCATATTTGTAACAACCATATGGGTTCCCTACATTCTATAAATACCTCATTTTTTGTTAATTCATAATTCAAATTTATTTTATTGTAATTTTATATATTTTTTATTCTAAAGATAAAAATAGAATTACTAGTATTCTGCTTCATTTCTATAGTTTTTTTGTGTGTTTGATTATTTTAAGTGATTGAGGAGATATATAATTTAATATTCACATTATCTTATTTTTCATTTATTCTATATTGCAATACTTTCAATTATTATGGACATGTTTTTTTCTCAAAATGTAATTTTTAAATTTTTTTAATAAAATTTTGTTAGTTTCATTATGTGGTATATATTTATTATTAATAAATATGAAAATTTTATATATTCATAAGATAACTTCAATTAATAAAATTCTAGTTCATCCCAACCACCCAAAAAATTTCACCCTAGAAATTTCATTTTACATACTAAGGTGAAAACATGTTAGAGCTCTTCTCTATCATCACATCATCCAATTCCCATGTCACCACCTCATATTTATTATTTTTTTCACAGTAATTTTACTAGGTGTGTTGTCTTATTTCATATAAATTTATCTCTACAATCCAAGATCTTCACTAGATTCTCCACATAAGAGAGATCATTTTCTACTTGACCACCTCTTATTTTAGAACATGTGAGGGGTATGGTATGTACATTTAAATAGAGATATGTATAATGTTTTATGTAATTGGGAAAGGGTGGGTGGGTGTGCTTTTTGATAACCCAAATCTCTAACATGATCAGGAATCTAAAATGGATTGATGTAATAGGGATTTTTCTTTCCCTTCGTGAAAAATATATTGACTATATTCCATTGATATATTTGTTGTAATATATTATCTCCAACTCCAAAATATATTTCTCATCAAGGATTTTCAATGTAGCGTTTCTATCGATTTTGAGTATCCCTGATGTGTTACTAAATGGTCTTGACCATTTCTAAAATTTTCTTGACCATTTTGGTTCCAAGTATCTTGAATTGACCAACATCATCCCATCATATAGTTTTTCTATATATCTTACAATAAATGGACTCATATGGAACCATTTGGATTCATTAAAGGAAACTACTATTTTATGAAAACTAGAATATAGTAATATGTTGGACTTACCCTCATTTTAATTCCACAAATAAATCTCCCAACATATCTTAATGTTGGTAGATAGTCTAATTATATTATCCATTATTTTTTGGATGACAATCCATAGTGATGTTCAACTCAATGTTTAGAGAATATTGTTTATATTTCTAGATCCTATAAGTTTGCCTCATATATCAATCTGAAATAATTCATAGTTTTTTTTCATGAATCCTCACCACATGTATAGTATATATCCTTGTAAGACTATAGAATGAGAAGTTACCTCAAAATGCAATGAATTGATAATTAGTTGTAATTCGATCCACCATAACCCATATAACATTATATACTATTGATATATTCATAATACCACTAAAATATTACGTGGTGATGTTTTAACACTTCCATACAGGTTTCATTATGGTTTGGTCATCCCCTTGGGCCTTTTTCCCTTTAGCCTTTACCAGTTGATAATCTTGGAATTTTGTTGTATATTATGTGATATACTTATTTAAACTTTCCAAAAAAATAGTTCCCTTCGAGATCTCAACACATTTTGAAACTCCTCAGTGGATGGAGTAGTTTCAAGCTATTTACAACATTCGAATGCTCCATATTTATCGCCAGATTGGATGGTACACATAATAATGACCCAAATCAAACAATTATATCTTCATAAAGTTTTAACTATATCGGTTTCCCTTTTATTATAGTTTCCACCATCTTATGAATTTTCACATAATTTTTTTTTATAATCCTATAAATCTTCAATTAGTGATGTCTGAAAATAATTTGAGAAAAGAATAAAAAATTTTCTTCCTTTTTTACTCCCATGTCCATCCATTACATGTCCAAAAGGATTGGAGCCTTCTCAATTCTCATCATTGATTAGGTTTCCAGTTCCTTTCAACTTATTAAACCTTCCATATTATTTTCCTTTACATGAGGGTTGTGGATTGATGATTCATTTTCCTCCATTATCTCTAACCATATTCATTAAAACATATTGAACTCCCACTATATGAATATATACTAACAGATTTTATGGTTTGTATATATTTCACATTTATCCACATAGAGATAATTCCACTATATTATCATCCTGATGTTCACTATAGTCGAGTCAAGATAATATGTTATATAGTTATGCACTTGATTATTTTAACACCTTGGGGTATAGTCTCTCACATTATAATTCTACATTATTGTATAGCCCAAACCCTTATTTAAAGTATCAATGCATACCATAAAAAGTTCCACACATCAAGGTAATTTTAGGGTTACTGCATTGATATGAATCATATTAAATTCCATGAATCTCTCTTCACATTCATCAGTATGGAAAAATATTTCCCCATTTTGATCGAGCATCATTTTCCGGTTTGAAAATATTGAGAAGTTTCTTATAAATCATTAGTAGTACCCTAATAGTCCAAAGAAACTACATATCTACATTAAATTTATTGTTCTGAGACACAAAGAAAATTTCATTTATCATAGAATGGTCCATAGTTATCACTTTTCATATAATTACATTCCCAAAGAATGATTAATTTTCCCTCCAGAACTCGCATTTACTATAAATTTCACAAAGAATCCCTCTTCACAAAGTATTTAGCACAATATTATATTCTCCTAATGATATTCCTTGATTTTGGAGTATATTAGAATATCATCTATAAATACAATCAAAAAAATTAGTTTATCTATAAATAAATTATTCATTAAGTCTACAAATATTAATAGGAAATTAATGAGTTTGAATGGAATCTCTATGAACTCAAAGTGTCCATACATCATTTGAAAAGTTGTTTTGGGGATACACTGACATCATCACCTTCAACTAGTGATATCTCAAATGAAGTTCCAACTTTGGGAAATATTGGGGGCCATGTAGTTGGCTGAACAATTCATCAATCTATGAAATGGGATAATTTTTCTCTATCATGATTTTTCGAGCTCACAATAATCAATACAGAGGAACATTAACCCATCATTCTTCTTCATGAAGAGGATTACTACACCCCATGGCGAAGAACATAGGAGAATAAAACCATTTTATAGATAAAGTTTTTTTCGGTTATCATAACTCATTTGTGTTTACTATATATGGAGTTCTAGATATAGGATGATATTTGTGTAAAAGATCAATTGATAACTCAACCTCTTGGTCATGTAGAAGAAAAAATATTCATGAAATACATGGGTATAATCTCCTATAATGGGAATGTATTCAAGAATGGTTATCTCTTTTGTTTCAATAAGTTATACTATATATGTTTTCTCATTACTAAATAACATTCACACATGAAAATAATATTCCAATGGAGATTCATCTGCCTCCTTATACTTGTATAGAATCATAGGATGACTTAGGATGTGAAGAGTGATATCTCTCTAATAAAAATTGAAATTTGATTTATATAATGATAATAAATATAATACCAAGATGAAATAAAACACCACTAAATTAAGTAATACACGATTTTTTGGAAGGTTCATTTGACATGTAATAATTAGGGTGGAGTTATATACACAGATGCAATAATTTTTTTTATTCTCACATATATCTCAACCCCTATGTTTTTTGGTAGTGTTTGAATAGTGGAAATAAATGTAGATGATATGAAATAATTCAAACAACTATAATTGAAAATGATTTTTCACTGTTTATGAGTGAAAAAGTAAAATACATATCACCAAAACATTATCCATATCCACATTATTAGTATTGATAACATATGAACTTCATTTATCTGTAGTCCATAAAAGTTTTTACCATTGAATTTCTCTTAAAAACATTATATTATGGCATTATCTTTCATAATTCTCATTTTCCTTTTGGTTTAAACAGTACACCATTGGACAAGTGTTTATTTCAACATTATTTTATTCTTTATCATTAGTGGGGTTCTTCATTAACATTTGAAAATTATTTTCCTAATGAACCTAATTTCCAAATTTTAAACTTCTCTTGATTCCCTTTATATTGTTTTTTGGATGTTTTTTCCCACACATTGGACATGTGGGAGTATGGGTTTTCATTACCCCATGGGATTTTTCTGTTAATTCAATAAAATTAAACACTATCTTATATTTTTATCTCAGAGACCATAAGACCACTGAGACTCACTAATATCCATCACAATCATAAGGGCACAACAAACAATCTCCTCATACCTATAATTGTCTAAAATCTCTATATCATTTCATACACTCTACTTTATTCCTCTATGTAAGTGTTCCACCATTCATTCAATGTTCATTTAAAATTCAAAGTCATATCATGAACGACATTTTATGTTTTCTTAATACACCATGATAGGCTCATATTCCTTTTTTTCACTCCAATGAACTCCCTATAAATTTTAAGATTGAGACTTTAGGTAAAATATTAATTGAAAATTATTTTCATTAATCCTTTCCATTCCATGAAATCAATATCCCCTTTCTACTTCATTTTCATCATCAATTTCCATTAATGATCAACTTCCCCTTAAAGGTGATATATAGTTAGCATGAATTTCTCTTGTTCCATAAATTTGGCTATAGAGAATATATAATCAATGATTTTTATCCATTAAACTGTGATGAGGGGATCATAATATCCATGAAAGGTAGTTGGACATTTTTTCATAAATTGATTGTATGAAACTTATTCCTTCATAAGAGAAAGTGGTTGTTCGACATGATACATTTTATTATTCAGGGAACGATTTATCAAATCTAATAATACCATGAAGATCTCAACTCCAACTCCAATATGATTTTGTATTTCATTATAAAAATCATCACAGTACATATCAAATAGTTTTTTTCATGATTCCTCATATTTCCTTTCATTAAAAAAATAAATGAAATACGAGATGACAATACGTTTACTAATAAATATATATAAGGGATATTATTAACATAGAAGGAATAAAATATAAATAGAAAATATATAATGACTTATGAGTCTCTATGTATCTATCTATGTTATCCATAGTAATTTCCATACTAGTATTTATAACCTTAATTTTTTTTTTCAAATCCTTCATAAGTCTTTGTAATAATTTTTTAAATTTCTAAATCTTATCCCTTAGGAGCTTCAATCCACGTGTTCACAAATTTATCTCTTTCATGCACCATGTAAAGATAAATTCAAATCCCAATGATTACTTAGAGAAGTTATTAAACCTAGGTAAAAATGTGTCAGATCTACATCCACATATATTATCCATTAATGGATGTAATTTTTCTGAAACTACTTACACTATACTTCACCAAAATTCCAGGATATTCTCATATACATATATGTTTCATAGGTTTGTCACTAAATTATTCTTGTCCTAATCAAGAATAATTACTAGACCATCATCCGATACCAACTATATAGACCCAAGCATTTTATATATATCATTACATGATGTCTATCATAAATATCCATTTAAGACAACCAATGAATTGAGTAGTCTATTTTCTTTGGTATAATACGTTCATAATACATCAAACTAAAACTAAAGTAAAATGAATGGATTTTATTCCCTATAATTTTCTCTTAAATCACTATAATATCATAAAAATTCATATAATACCATAGGGAATACATAAAACAAAGGGGTGAGAAAACAAATTCTAGTAATTGAAAAAATATGATGATTAATCAAAACACTTGAGTGAAATAACAGAAAAAAATTCATAAAAGACAGGAAACGTGAATATTCACCAGGGATCATATATTAATTACCATTGAATCATTTTATCAATGAAACTTAAGAATGTGACAACAACATATAACATGGTAGAAAAATAAATCAAGGCTAGCGGTTAAGACAACATCACATGGTGGATAGATCCCCATAATAGATTAAGGTTACTTCATAATCCCATACATAATATCTCATAAGAAAAAAACCACCCATTACATTGGAGTTCTATATGGGTTCACCCATTAGAACATGTGATGGATTATGTGTGTCACAAAAGGAAATCAATCTTAAGTAATAATAATTACCCAATGAAATAAATTGGTTTCATTTGAGACAAAAAAATCTATGATGTATTACCCCATCAAAGGAAGGTATAATAATCTTGGTATATCTTAGAGATAAATATATATATATAATTTAGAAGCATTAAATTACATTAAATATATAGATAAAGTGATTTAAAGAGATAATGGTTATATCCTAATGAAAAAGTGTGGCTCGAAGAGATCCCTTACCATTTGCCCAGATTTATTCTGGACTTGCACGTAGCTTCCAAGATAATTAAATTAGATTAATTAATTACATAATTTGATCCTTTATCATCTAAAATTGTTTTAATATAATTTTATTATATTCTATTATAATAATTTTAATGTTATATACTGTTTAATTGTGTTGTGATGGGTGTGTTTTTTTGAGGTCTCCAACATCAGATCACTTAGAGATAATTATTTATTTTCTTATAAATGGGAAAAAATACAGAAGTGAGATGAAATGTTATTCATGTACATCCAACGATAAAAATTTTCCCAAATAACTCTATTTTTTAGACACATGGTATATTCTTTTAATAAAAATGTTATCATTGAATATTTAGTTAATTTAGGAGGATTTATCATCCACTATGAACTAGTTTCATTCGATATAATATTATGAGTATACATTCAGTAAAGAATATGAAATAAGTAATAATATAACTATTATCATCTTATTTAACCATAATAACAATTTTATGACCATTCTTGAAGGTTATGGATAAAAAGGAAGCTCATTGTACATTGTAGTGATGAACCAACTATATTGTAAACAATACTAACATTTAAGAAGAAAAAGGAGGGAGGGTAGAATATGAATATTCCATCATAATAATAACATATTAGTTTATTTAGGATACTTATGTAAAATTGCGTATGTGTATGGGTATTATATGGGGTGGTAGAATAGGAATAAAATTAAAGAGTTTAGTTGAGATCTATAAGGGGAAAGAATGGTGTCTTTGAATATTATATTCATTCATTTAATATTTTTGATCACGTATATCAATTTTACATATTCTTGTAAATATATATAATAAATTATTCCATTGAGTTAGAACTATTTGGTGGTTACAATATCCATGACACCACAAATTATTAATTTATTTAATGATGTTAAATACCATATTTTATAATATCGCATTATTCCAAAAAAATTAACTATTTTATAAAAATACCAAAAAATCACTCTAATAATTTTTCAACATGTATATTCCAAAATTAAAATCCATTTTATGAAAATATTTTTTAATTATGATAATTTTATTTAATAAAATTGTCATTTATTTGAAAAATATAAATATTATATTATTATTGATATTCTAACCCTTTGAAAAATTACTTATAGTATCATTAAAATAACTCATAATTATGATAAAAAATAATATTATTTCTTAAATAAATTATATGACAATAAAATTCCCTTTAAATCATTATATTTATTGTAAAAATTCAATTAAAACATTTATGTTTTACAAAAATAAAAAATAATTAGTTAAACATTTTTAAGATGTTTTTTATATGTATCATGACATAAATATTCTATATTTTCATTTTATATGATAAATAAATATTATTTTACATTTATATAGGTTAATTTACTATTCTAACTGGTATGTTACTATAACACCTTATGATTTTGTGAAATAATTTCATTTGAATTAATTTAATCTTTTTCATATTTAACATTTCATACAATACTAAATATAGCTTTAGATATACAAAATAATTTGATTTCTATTAACCTATACACCATAGTGTGATAAGCTATCACTACACACAACGCAATATTATTTTTCGGTATATGCAATACTATGTTTGGCTTGTGTTACACACAATGTCGAGTTCCTTCGATAGCTTGTGTTACATGACAGATCACATTTTACTAAACTATACTATATTATTAAATTATTATTTTTTAATATAATAAGATATACCATCTCTATTAAATTAGTGGTTAAGAATATTATTAATTAAAATATAGAAAAATAATTTTTATAATATAAATTCACTGTTTACTAATTAATTATAAATGAAAATATGTACCAATTAATTATAATAGAAATAGTTTAATTTTTATGCCCCCAAATTCATTTTGTATTAATAAATTAAATAAATTTAAATTAATGAATAATATTAATGAAATATATTTTTTATAAATTCAATAAAATATTTTTTATATTCAAACAATATATTTTATACGCATAAGATAATATCCAACCCAATCTTTTCATAAAAACCTATATTTTTCAAAAGGGTAATTTCATCACCTTTTAATTGATAACCCATTTTTAAATCTAATTTTTACACTTTTATAATTTTTATATGACAAAATAAACTAATTAATTTTAGTTGTATTATTGAAATTTACATTGGTTGAATTTTTGGTATTTTTTGGATAAGATTAATTTTTTGATCAATAATGAGAATACTAAATTTTAATTCTTTTTTTTTCATTGAAGTAGTTAATACTATTTAATTATAATTTTAATTGGATTAAAAGTATAATTAGATCAAATTATTTTCATTTATTATAATTTAGGTCTTTGAAATTCATTTTACATTGAATATAGATATAAAAATGTTTTAATCTTTTGCATGCTTTAACGTTAATAACATGTTTTCTCACCCAATAAACGAGGTTAATTTTAAACTAATTTTTGAAAATTATATGTTTTTAGTATTGATTTTTTTTCCATATTTCGAATCTGAATATCAAAATATTATTAATAAGTTTAATTTATTTTTTTAAACTATAAATAGTAACATTAGTGATATTTTTTATTACCACGGTTAAAGGTAAATCAGAATGTTAAGGGTAACAACAATATTATAACTAATATACAATTACCCTACAACATTTCCTAATTATATTAGATGTGTTCTTGGGTCTTCCAAATGAATTATTCGGATTATTTTATGTCCAAATGTTGCCACTTTGGGGACCCTAACACTTTTATTTTACTATATTTAATGGAAATACAATTTTCTCACACTTTTCTTAAAAAGATAAATATTTTTAATATCATGTCATAAAAGGGATATGTTAGACTATAAATATAATTTTGAAATGTAAAATATTTTTCTACATCATTTTTATTTATTTATAATTTTTTGGAAAGAAATAATTAATTTAGACGGTGACAAAATGATGATGTAGTAATTGTTTAATTAATGGGGGAATCAAATAATTGTTATTAAAAACATTTAAATAAATAAAATATGATATAATTAATTCCTTAAATTATTTTTCTAGATGGATTTTACACGGTAAGGTTATATGTTAAATTATTATTTTTGAATATATCATGTTTTATGATATTTTTAAAAAGTCATGTAATGAATAGTGCCAAAAGTGAAATTTGTGACATTTTAAAATAAATAATATTTCATCAAATGATATAAAATTTATAAAAATATATGATTCTGAAAAATAATTGGGGTAAGTCAACAAATTTCGTAAATTACTCATTTATGGTTATTTTTTTCATTTTATAGAAACTATATTAACCCATAATTAGTAAAAACAAGTGTTGTCATGTTAAGAGTTAAAGGGGTTAATTAAGGGTAAAATCCAAAAGATAATAGTAATATTATGATCTAAACATACCTAAAATGGATTTGTTTATAGGATTTATCTATATCTTCATATTATGTTTTTCATAACTCACTTTGGATCTATTTTTAATTAAAACATAATTTATATTAATTTAATATTTTAGTATATTCCAAGAGTGCTCCTTTCATCACTTATAAAAGAGACAATATCCTTATATTTTATACACACATATAAAGCCCTTTAAATGGCCCAAATTATACCCAAGTCTCCACCCAACTTTATTCCTTTAATACTATAAGCCATACTTTGGTTATAAAGCCTACAAATGTAGTCCTTTTGTGAAAATCTGTAGGAGATACCCAAAAAAGAGGTAACTTTCGTCAATGAACATTTTTATTTTATTTATTCCTTAAACGTGTTTAATTATTTTTACTAAATATTTATATAATCACCTAAGTATAAATAATATACTAGGATGTTTTTATATTAATGATTCTATATATAGTCATAGACACATCCATCTAATGGGTAACGAACTTGTTGTTCTTGTGTATAGAAAACTATCACCTTAGGAAACAATTTTGTTTATTTTTATTTACCACCTCTCATGGTTGGGAATTATGATGGATAATGTATTTTGATATTATATATAGTATATATATGATATAAATATAATTATCAAATGATAATATCATTTCTACCTTTGACCATCTAATATTTTGGGATAATGATAATGTCACCCGGGCATACATATGAATTACTATCTCCACGATGAGATGTGATTAATTGTTCACCTATATTTCATGGATAGTAATAAGGATGACTTTTTATGAATATATATGTTTATTATGAAATAAAAATTATTCTCTAATGATAATGTATCATATAATTTCCTTTCTTTTAACCCAAAAGTAAAATTTAAATAGTGTTCATACGTATGTATGACCTACTACATCCATGAATTGTGTATTACATTTCATATATGTATATTTTATAAGATATTTCATGTTTAAATGATTTTGATTAGGGAACTCCACCAGTGGTCGACATTCCCTAGGTGGCGATGGCCACTCCGGAGCCACCCCCTTGGTGGGTGAGGGTCCTCTGCTACCTCTTGATGGCGTTCGGCCCGCTCACTCCATTCCCTTCTATAACCCTGAGTTCCTTCTATCATTTCCTCTTATCTCAATAATCCCTAAAGTTTTATAATGCTTCTATGGGTCACCAAAATTGTCGATTTCAACTTCATAATTCATAAAATATTCTTCTTTGCTTTATCTGACATTAATTGTGCACTTCAAAACTTGTCCTCCTTCTTTGGATTTCATTAACCACCAGATCTTTGACTCTTGGGGCTTGCAAAGATGAGAAACATTATGATTTATTGATTCCAATAGCATTATTATTTGGTTATCTTCTAAGGAATACACGATTCTAGATTGGTTGGGCGCACCTTGCAACTGTGATGGATCATAGTTTTTTCTCTTCAGGTGTTCATATGACATCCATATAAATAGGGATTGACAAAAAATGGAGGTCTAGATAAGATTTCAGAATCTTCCTCTTCCCTTCAAAATTTTTTCGATCATTTTTATTCTTGGTAATCTGGTAGGAAGCCATCATTGTTCGGACAATATAACTTTGTATATATGTCATCTGATTTCTCCTAGGATTTATGCCAAAGTTGATGTTTCTAAGCCGAATGTTGAGTCCTTCTTGATCGTAGTGGGTGAGAAGTTCATGTACGAAAAATTCCCCATTTTTTGAGTCATGGTTTTAATTATTCTTGTTGTGTAAGAAATTGGGACACAACATGGAGGGTTGCAGGCACAAAGGGTATGATGAACCCGGCTGCTGATGATTCTCAGGGGACGCAATTTTTGGATGGTACTTTTATTGGTAGTCATCTAGACTAAAATGCCCCAACTGAGATTGGTGAATCTCCAGTATGAAATTCTGGTAAAGCTAATGGTATTAATAACTAGGAGTTTTCAAGGAATCAGAAGTAGGTAGTGGTGAAATTCCAAAATCCAAATGTCGCTAACATCTTCAACAGGATGAGATAGGATCAGTTGGGTTATTCAGGATTTTATGCACATTCCATAAATAATGTTGATTGGGAGTATGATGGATTTGGAAAGAAAAGTGTTTCTAGGAGTGTGGTTCAATTGAATTTTTGCAATACAGATAAATCATATGTGGTAGAATGTGTTGGGCATGTTATTTGGGAATATAAAATAATGGGTTTGTTTACTTCTTTTCCTATAGGGGATCCAGAATCCGGAAGTGATTCCCTGACTAAGGTAGGAGTGCATGAGACTTCCAAGTATGTGGTTAGTTAGGACATAGTTGGAAATAGTGGGGGTTATAATTTAGTGACAATATATTTGGTTCATCTGGGCAATATATTTGAAGGGATTGTTGAGGAAGGACTGACTATTGAACAACCAGACTAATTAGAGGCCAAGGTTTCAGATCAGGTCTGTGGGAATGAGTCTAATAAAAATTCTTCCCCAAGGAGATGCAGGATTTGGAATGGTATTCATAAATATACAATGAATTATTCCTCTCTTACACCTCCAGTTGAGACACGATCAACAATGTAGTTGAATTCAAAATTGATACGCAGTGTGTTCACCTATTAGTGGAAGTCAGGTGATGTCTGGGATCAATATTTGGAATTTCATCTATGTTTGGAAGAATAAGTGTCAGAATAGGTTATGCATCTAAATTCTACTGAAGATGATGCTGTTAAAATAATAGGGAGGTCACTGAGGGTGAATCTCAATGAGTAGAAATATATATGGATCGACAAGCAGGACATGATTCTTTTTGGGGTATTAAACAATGGAAAGGTTAGCCTCAAGGAGTAGATTCAGCCCTGAGACAAGCTGGCCTTTAAGATTGAAGACCACATAATGGATGAACCAAACACTCAGGTAACCACTATCTCTATGAAATTTTTATAGGATATTAATTCTGGTATACATAAATGTGGTTTAATATTTCTGTTATTTACCTTTGTGGTTGAACTAATGGTTTCTTACTTTGTCCTTAAAATTGATTGAAATAAATAAAATCAATTTTTAGTCTGTATCTTCTATAAGATTATTATAAACGATTATATAAGTAATATATATGATATATAATTCATGTTTTCCAATCTGGTAATAATTAAATCTATTTTTTATGTAAGATGATCAAGAATGATAAGACAAAACATATATAAAAAAAGCGCTTATTACCCTAAAATGTTTCATTAACTTGGGAATTGTTAATGAACATGTAATAGAAGGTTATAAAAAATTATATATGGTATATATATATATATATATGTGACAATTAATGAATTGTAGATTTTTAATGTAATTAAATTTCTTATAAATGAGTTTTGAACATGAACCAAGGAATTTAAGACTTAACGTAAGGGAATTTAATCTCACATTCTATTTCTATGAGATACATGTCGTATTCAACACTTTCTTCTTTTGTTTGGTTTTTATACAAACCTATGAAATCTTATATAATTAACTTCCTTTATCTAATTGTATTATAATCTTTAATTTATGTTATTTTTTCATCGGGTTCATGATATTGCAGTTTATCAAGTTGTTAGGGATTTCTGTCTGAATTTTATTTCATTAGGACAGATTCCTTATACACTAATTGTTTCTTCTACATGGTGTTTATACTACCCTTGAATTTATTTTATGATTCTTATCTATAATATTATTTAATTTTAATATCAATATAATTTTCTTTCTTTCACGGGGAATAATATTTTACTAATTTTATTGTGATGAATATTTATATTACAATGTCATCAATATTTGGGATTTTTTCGTCTCAAATCTATAGTGGGGAATATTTATCTTCTATGTCCATGTTTTCTAAAAATATTTTTTAAATGTTTTTTACCATTAACCTAATAATTTTTAATGTTAGTTTTACCCATGTTTTAAATTTTTTTAAATGGAATGAAAGGAATATTTTTCTTCATTTTCATAATGAGGTGTTTTTTAATTTCCCACCAAATGTATGAGAAGAATGTTTTAATAACTTATATTAAATAAATGTTTTTATTATTTTATGATTCCATAATTTCTTCAATATTCCCTTTCATTGTTACAAGGTTATTCTCAATAAAAAAATTCTTTTAAAATTTCATGAAATTTTAGGAAAGGAATACGTTTTAAATGAAATGGTATTTTCTTAAAGAATTATTTAAAATATATATCTCAAATGTTACTTATGTTTTACTGGGGATATTTTTTCAATGATTATATCTCTATTATTTATATGGTTGTAATATTTTTAATGAAGGAATTTCATTTATTAAACCCATTTATTTTAATGGGTAATTTTATGATTGAATGATGTTTATGAAACAGATTTCTTTTCATGGGTTCTAATATGATGAATAGTTTATGTTCTTATAGAAGAAATATATGGTTTTAATTATGTTATGGGTGGGATATATATCCCCCTAAAATTTATTGGGTAATTATAAATTTTTTATGAGATCAAATGGTACATAATTGGGAATTGAAATCATAAAAGCAGGAGGGTACATGGGATGGCATCCCAAGCCTAAAACAAGAGGGTACATGGAAGGGAATCCCAATCCCAAAGCAGGTATAGGGGTTGTTATCCCAATAATATCATTTTTCAAAGGCCATGGATGGAATCCTCGACATGGGGTTTTTATATTCTTATGTGTATGGCATATTTCCATGCCTTATTCTCGTGTTATTCTTTCATGGCATATCCTCTTGATTTAATTTAGATTCATGTCCTATGAACTAAAAATCATTATTCCATGATTCATGTTTATATTAATTGATATTTTGGGTATGATCTTATAATGTTCATGATCCCATTCTCATACACATGTTCATGATATGATTAATTTTTTTTAATATTTACCTTTATTGGGAATTTGATCTCACCCATTTCTTATGTTCACATTCACCAAGATACAAAAGATGTTTTTAAATAGAATTACTAAGGGTGGAGATCATTGTGTGTGATGTTGTTGATATTTCTCTGATTTAGAAGATTTTTTTTCTTTTTTCCTAATGCACTAAACTAATATGGTCTTTGGGAATCTATTTTTGTAATGTTTGTTTTATTTTGAATAAGTGATGTAATTTCTTTGTACGTCATGGCTAGGTCATTATAATTGGCTCAAAAGAAAATTTTTAGTCAATCATTGGAAACAATGATTAGATAAAAAAAGTGATATCCCTAAGAATTTTTCTGAGGATATGTTTGTGAATATATCTAAGGATAAGTTTAATGATGTGAAAAAGTCTAGGAATTTTGGTAAATGATAGAGTGAGTGGTTTCCAAGACATACATCCTTTTCTAGATAATACAATTAGATGTGGTTCTAGAATAGATATACCTTAGGGTAATAACTCTAAAATGGTGTGTCAAGCCTAAAATGAGCCTAATATGGAACCCAAAAATGATCATCACTGCACACCTAGTTTGACAAACCTGGAGGATAGGATTTGGAAATTCACAAAACCTTTATGAACAATGATTAAGGATCTAAATATATATTTTCTATGAATAACCAAGGATAATACTAAGGTTTCATATATTATGGATGGTGTCATAGTTTAGACATTATATAAGTAATTTTAAAAGATTATATGCATTTTCACCATGATAAGTGTTTGTCACATTATTCATTCTAGTTTTAGTCAATTGGGGGAACAAATATAAACTAGGTTAACATTGAATGTGATGAAAATTTTTCGTATGAGAAGTCAAATTGGATTATCATGATAGGGAATGATATTTCAATTTTTCCAAATTAGATATCATGTAATATGATTAACAATGCTAGCTTTGGTGATATTCCAAGCAAGTCAAGTAAAAGAAATATAGGAATTTATAAATATTCACATGTTAAGGAACAAAGTGGAATGAATATTTGGTTTCCTACATGCTAAGAAGAAGGTAAGAAGAACCTTTAGGAATAATGTAGATGGAGGGGAAGAAGTTATCTCTATGGGAAAAAGGGCCATATATTGATGAATTGTCATGGTGTTAAATGTCTCATCTATAGAGAACACGTGTGTTACCCAAATCAATGACCTGACCAAAAAAATTACATTTAAATCATGGAATGACCTATTACAGAAAAATTATTAATTTCTATTGATATATATATTTATGTATTTGGATTCCATAATTGTGAATGGTGATTTATATAAGGATTGATCAGTTTTTGTTTTTCAGTAAGTATTTTCAAGAATATGTTGAATAGTTTTAATGGAAAAGAAATGTGATTTAATGGAATGTAGATATTCATGGGATACACAAGATTAAAAGAAATATAACCCTCAATATGTTTCAAATGTTAAGAAAATTATATTTTTATAAGAGACATGTTAGATATCAGTAAGTGAATTGGAAGGTAATTATTGCATTAGTACTGATAAAGGGTTTATTAAGAAAGAAAAATTGTTTTATCCTGGACGAAGTTTATAGAATTTTTTTATTCAATGAATTTTTACAATAAATTATGGAATATGTAGACATGTATGTTTTCAATAAATATGTATGTTAATTTGATATTTTACCATGTTTTCTAAGAATACATGATATGTGTATTCACATGTTTAGAATATGACAACTGATAGCTACATTGTGTTATATGGGAGATCAATGTTAAGTTGATTCTGTGACCTTATTTCTAAAATATTGGATTTCATATATCATAAGGGTTATAAGGTTAACCATTTATAGAACGTTTAAGTTAATATTTAGATACAGTTTGTGATATTAATGAATTATCTCACGACATGAGTATTTATTCATATTAGATAATATATGATAAAAATGTTTTTTTTGTAATTGGTGACATTTGGGATGGCTTATCAAGGATATCATAGTCTTTTAGTTCACCAGGAATGAAAAATTAACCATTTTTAGAAAAAGGTATGGCACCAAAATGTGAGAGTATATGGAATAAATTGTGTATATCTTCTCATGAAAATAATTCAACCAAAGGGAAAGGATCTTGAAACTGAAAAGGTTATCCTAGTACCTTCTTACATGATGAATCAAATTTCCCCTTAGATCATCATATATTTATGGCTTTGTTTTGGTTAACATTATCATGTTCTTCTTTTCTATCACTATCCATCATAACAGGATGGTTATATTTCTCATCCATGTCTATGTTTTCACTTTCCACTTATGTTATCCTATTTGGAAACATAACTATGAGTTAAATTGGGTAACTGTTATCTTCCAAACATTAATTTTTTAGAGGTTGGTTTAGTATTAGTTTTTATATTGGTTTTTCAATGAAAGTAACATTCATGTATTAAACGTTTCATAGCCCAAAAATAATTTTGAGGGAGAAATTCATTTTATAGGGTGTACAATTTAACATCCCAATATTTTGAAAAATATTTTATTCAAATTAATTTAATCTTTTTGATATTTTTTACTTCACACAATATAGAATATAGATATTATTATAATTGAAATATTAATTCTTTCATGTTTTATACACAAAATCCAGGTTAGATTTATATTAATGAAACATAGTCTTATCTTGTGGTATACCCAAGACAATGATTGAATTGGGTTAAACACAACGTCGAGTTCCTTTGATAGATTACATTACCCGTAAGACATAGTTTTACAAAAAAAATAGTATATTATTAAAATATTATTATTTATTATAATACAATATATCCTAGCAGTTAAATTAGAGGTCTTGAATTGTATTATTTTATATTTTAAAATATAAGGTTTATAATATAAATTCATTGGTTACCAATTAATTGTATATGAAAATATATACTAATTGATTATAAATGAAATAGTTTTATTTTCATTTTCTCAATGTTAATTTGTATTAATAAATTAAATTAATTTCAATTACTAAAATATATTAATTAAATATATATTTTATATATTCAATAAAATATTTCTTAAATTAATCCAAAAAAAATTATATGCATAAGATAAGGTCCAGCAAAATTTTAAGCATAAAAATATTTATTTTTCAAAAGTTTAATTTTATCACCTTTTTATAGAGAACCCATTATGAATATGATTTTTGAATCTTCGAGAATTTTTATATGAAAAAATAAAATTATTCATTTAATTATAAGAATTTTATTTTTCTTTAAAGAATTTTTGGTTTTTTATGAGATTAATTTAATGATAAATAGTGAAAACTCTAAATTTTAATAGAAGACAACTTTTTCATAGAAATGATATATTGTGATTAATTATATGTTTTTTTTATCTAATGTATAATTAGATTATATATTTTTCATTTAAGATAATTTAGTTCATTTTAATAAACTTTACAATGAATTTAGGTATAAAAATGTCTCAGTCTTTCAGATGTTTTAACTTTTATAACCCGTCTTCTTACCCCGTCATTAGGATTAATTTTAAATTAATTTATGCTGATTTTTTATATTTAAAATGGGAAATGGATAAAATATTTGGACTAATAAGGTCCAAATTATGTAAATAGTTTTTTTATATTTGATAATTATGAATAGTTACATTAAAAATATTTTTTTATTACTACGGTTATGGGTAAATCGGGTAATTAATGTTAAAAATAACTATTTAATTAATATAAAATTACCCTAAAAGTTGTACTAATTTCATTGGATGAGTGTTTCTAGACCCAAATATTCCTTGGGATGATTTTATGTCCACTAAATACCACTTGGTGTACTTTAAATCTTTCAAAGTATAATATTCAAAGGAAATACAATTTTTTCACACTTTTGTTTTTATCATAAAAAATATTTTTAATATGGTGTTATATAGGGATATGTTTTGATATAAATATAACTTTTTAAGATAAAATATTTTTATACATAAGGATAATTTATTTATAATTTTATTCAATGACATAATAAAGTTAAATAGTGACACAATGATAATGCATTGATTGTTTAATTAATGGGAGAATCAAATAAATAATATTAAAAATATTAAAATAAATAGAATTTGAAATAATTAATCCCATAAAATATTTTTTTGGACATATTCAACATTTTATTGATATGTTAAATGATATGTTCAATTATATCATGTTGTTATGATATTTTTAAAAAGTCATGTATTGAATAGTTCCAAAATTGACATAATTTATATTTTAAAATAACTAATATTTTATTAAATGAAATAAAATTTATAAAATTATATGATTCTTCAAACTAAATTTTATATGTCATAAAATTTAATAAAAAAACTATTTATGGTTATTTAGTCATTTTATGGTAACTATTTTAAACCATAATTAGTGATAACACATGTTTCCATGCTACAAGTTAAAGGAATTAAGTAATGGTGAAAGCCACAAATCATCCTTTCGTGAAAATCAAACACAGGTACAAAAAGATGAGGTAACCTTCATGAATGAAAATTTTTATTTTATTTCATTTTTGAATACATAAATTATTTTTATTTATTTTTTATATAATTACCAGAGTATCTTAAATATAGTATTATTTTGTTATATTAACGGGTTCCAGTATAGTCAAACACAATACCATATAATGGGTGAAAAACTTACAATTATTGTACACAATGAACTACAACATCAATGAAATGACGTTGTATGTTTTTTATTTTACCACCTCTCATGGTTGATAATTATAAGGTTCACTCTATTTTTATATGAAATATATTATATTATTTATATAATTAAACCTCTCTAATGATAATATCATGTCCATCTTATTACCATCTAATATTTGGTAAAAATTATAATGTTGCTCGTGTGCACATATGTCATACCATCTCCCTGATGTGATATGATTCGTTATTCAACTATATCTCTTGGATTAAAATGAGGATTAGTTTTTATGAATATATATGTTGTATATGAAATAAAAATTATTATTTAATTAGAATAAAACAAATTATTTCCTTTCTTTTAACCTGACAAAAAATAGAAACAGAGGACATGCGTGTGTACACTATACCGTCTCCATTAATGCTGTATTCCATTTCATATATATATATATATTTTATAATATTGTTATAAAAGTTTACATATATAATATATATAAAATATATGCATGTTTTTAAATTCTTTAAATAATCAAATCCTGATTTAATTGAGAGGATCAAGAATGACATGTGAGAATACATACAATAAACAAAGCGGTTATTTCCTGAAACATTAATTTAACATGGGAATTGTTATGAAATGGGTAATTAAGGTTATATAAAAATAATATAGGATATATATATATTAAAATTATTTTATGTTTGATGTATAATAAATTTATATTTATTATAAAGGTGTTTTAACATGTGTTAAAGAAGTTGATACTTAAGTTAATAGAATTTTATCTCACTTTTTATTTCGATGACATACATGTCATATTCACAATTTTTTTCTTTTTTGGTTGAATATACAAAACTATTTTATATTATATAATTAATATCACATATGTAATGGTATTAAAATCGTTAATTTATGTCATTATTTCATGGGTTTCATGATTTTGATGTTACTCATGTAGTGAATTATTATATCCCTCTTTTATTTCTTTGGGACACATGCCTTATACAATACATGTTCATTTTACATCCTGTATATACTACCCATGAATGCAATTTATGAGTCTTATCCAAAATATTATAGTATTTTTTTATCCATATAATATTATTTGACTCATGAGGCATATGATTCAACTTATTTATAATTGGTGAGTAGTTATTTCACAATCTCATCAATATTATGGATTGTATTGTCTTAAATCTCCATTGGGGAATATTTATCTTAGAATACCATGTTTTATAAAATGGATTTAAAAATGGGGTTTTACTATTCATATATGAATATTTAATGTTATTTTTACCCATTTTTGCTACTTTTTATGAAATGGTTTAAAGGAATATTTTTTCATTTTCTGAATGACTTCCTTTGTTTGAACTTCTTAGAAAAAAATCGAGCATGGTTTTTTTTAAAGTATATGGAATAAATGTATTTTTCTACATTTATTACACCTTAATTCCTTGAATCCCCCATTAAAATATTACAAGGTTATTTTTAAGGAAAACTATTTATTTTAAAATTTTGTGGAATTTTAATAAAATAAATTTTTTCAAAAATAAATGATATTTTTCTCAAGAATTATTTACTAGTTATACCTAAAATGATACTTATGTATTAATTGAGACATTTTTACATGGATTATTTCCAAATAATTTATATGGTTGTTTTATTTTTATGATGTAATTAATTTTATGAAACCCATTTCATTCCATGGGTTATTTTTTGATTGAGTTATGTTTCTGAAACCCATTTCTTTTATGTATTCTAATATGACGAATCATTTATGTTACTGTGGAACATAAATGTATAGTTTTAATTTTGTGATGAGTGTTTCCAATATATCCCTAAAATGAATTTATTAATGATAAATATTTTATGATCTCAAGGGTTACATGGGAGAATTTCCCATGCCCAAAAAAATATGGTAAACGGGAGGGCATCCAAAACAAAAAACAAGAGGGTAAACCAGAGGGAATCCCAAGCCCAAAGTAGATACATGAGTTGTTATCTGAAGACTGACATGTTACTAATGACATGGAAGGAGAATATAATATAGGGTTTTTATATGAATTCTGTATTCCACAATTCCATGTCTTATTCCCATGTTATTCATTCATGGATTATGATCTAGATTTCATTTTGATTTATTTCTTAGGAAAGAAAAATAATTATTCCATGATTCATGTTTATGATCACTGATATGGGGGGTATGATCTTCTAATGATCATGATCATGTTCTCATACCCTTATGTTCATGATATGCTTATGAGTGTCCTTTATTTACCCTTACATAGAATTTAAGATCACCCCATTATTATATTTCCTTTTTTCATGTTATGGGGGAAGAATTTTATATTGAATTACTGAGGGGTAATATATTTGTGGGAAGCATTGAAAATATTTCACAGAGATAGAAGTTTCTTATTTCATGATTCCAAAGGAACTAAAATAATATGGCCCTTGGGTGTCTATTTTTTAAGGGTTTTTGTATTACAAAAAAGTAATTTAATGTCTATGAATGTAGATCCCCACATCTTATTAATTGGATTGAGAAGCAGGTGAGATGATATTGGGCCTTCGGCGATATTCCTAATGCGCCAAAGGCTGGAAATAAATGTAAAGGTCATCAAGAACCATGAGTGAATAATTTTCCCTTTAAATAAAACAAAATAAACATGTTATAACCAACCACATCTACATGATGGAAGTCAACAATGTAATTAACTGCAACACATTAACAAGGAACAACCATGCAACCCAACCAAATCCATAAAAACTATCATACACCTATAAAAATCAACCACAAAATTCTATAATCAGAGTACCAAGATAAAGACTTAAAAACTAAACCCAAGAACCTATGAAACAACTCCACATCTCCAATCCATGATCCATGCTCAAAGCACAGTAAAACGATCCAAGCCTCACGATGAAATACTAGTGAAATGAGATTATTTACCCTCACCTATGCCTTGAAAAACAACATATGCAGATGAACCAATGTTCTAAAGCGTGGGAATAGTAAATATACATATTAGGACTTTCCCAAATGACTTACCTAAAAATTCCACTAGGATGTAACCATAATAACATTTATATAAATAATTTTATATAAAATATCAAAAAGTGCGACAATTTATAACAATACAAACACACCCTAATCATGCCACTTTCCACCCAAATCCACAGAATACACGGGTAGTCCAACAACAAGCCATAATCAATTTTACCATCACATATTATCCCAAAAATTTCACCAATCTTGTCCACATTCATAATCAATATATCCATATAGTTTCACACACTCAACCAATTGTATGAATCACAGTGGAACTTCTGTCCAAGCACATTTACTCCTTTACAAACATTGTGGTACTTAATGCCCACTTATCATTTATAGTGGAACTTCCATACACTATATATCCCGTTTTTTTATTGTGGTACTCTCCACCCACATCACACAACAATCAACACATAAATAAGATTCTTAATCCATAAATAAATAATATATACATTCTAAAGATAGAATAATATGAAACAATTATTCCAAAACTAATCAATCCCTTAAGATTTATTCCATTATCTCTCACATTTCAATAAATATACCACTTTTATTGAAAAAAAATCATATAACATTGCATCAAATCAACAATAGATACTAGTTTTAAAATCAATATTTTAAAAACTGATAACAAAAAACATTTCACTGAAATAACCCATTTTCCACAAAATTCCACAAAAAATCAAAAGATTAATTTCCAAAAAGCATCACACATCATAATCACAATAAATTAAAAAAAAAACTAATTATTTGAAAACAATTTTTCTAGTTCGAGCAAGTTGGAGTCGAGGGAGAAGCCACCAACCATAGGGTTTATTTAAAATCAACCAACCACTATCCACACCAAAATCCAGGTAAAAACTCCACCAAAACCGACATAGAACCCTTTTCTAACATAAAAAGCATCAATCTCATCATTTTAGGAAAAAATAACCCTAGATAAATATGAAATGGGTTAATATAATGAAATTTGAGAGAGATTTATATCTATATTAAAGGAAAACAAATAAATCCTTGAGATAGAAGGCTTTCTGGGAGAAAATTGCCTTACATGCGCTTTAAAAGCCCTTTTAATCACTTAAAAAATTAGTGGAAAAGACACTATAACAATTGAGAACTATGATTTGCTCATTGAGGCTAGATTGGGAGGAATAAGGGAGTGTTTAGGGAAAATCATGATTGATCCCATAATTAAAAACACAATTTTTATTGCCATGCACGAACATCTCGCACGGTTCGATAAACTATGAGCATGATATAACCTCAAATGGAACCCTACATGGCCTCCCCACATGGTTATAAAATCCATGTGAAACCCATGCGAAGGACCAATGTCTCATGTTGCATTGTTACCTGGGTTTTTCTGAACGGTTTCCACTAATCGTTCTACTTAAAAAACATTCAAAACATTCTCACAACCCTTTCAAACACTCTTATACTATACCAAACTCATCCAAACCACTATAAACATATAAAAATACCTAAATAAAGGTAATATAACTAAAAAATGGTGTAATGTGATATCTTTACTGTTGGACATTCCGTCCTCATAATGTTGAGAACTATCACATGGTTGAAAGAGGTCGAGCCATTGCTTAACCATTTCATTTCTTGCTCTGAAGTATCCTTGGGATTCTGACCAAGCGTCAACAAAACTTGAACTGGACTGATGTTTCTACAACAAAATGAATTCTCTTCCTATATACATTCCACTCATCCACTTAAACCAAAAACGCATATGGCTCAAGCTCCACAAGATCCCATTGAATCACATAGTCAAGATCTAGCATATACTTCTTCAAATGAGAATCATAGAATACATTTGGCATCACAATGAACCATGGTGGAAAATCCAATTGATAATCCACCTCTTTAACCTACTCAAGTATCTCAAAAGGACCAGCATTTCGTGGAGATAACATACCTTATTTCCCAAACTGGCATGTCAATGCCTATGAGAGATTCTCAAGAACACATGATCACCCACCTCAAATGACAACAGTTATCAAAGATAGTATGCATATTATTTTTGATGACTCTTCCCATATTAATTATCTTCCAGACCAACTTGATCTTTTTTATCGTTTCTTGGAATTGGATTTGTCCAAAAATCGATGTTTCACCCATTTCCACCCAACGAAGTGGAGAATGACATGGCTTCCCATGCAGTGCTTCAAACAGAGCCATCTATATTGAGGCCTAATAACTGTTATTATATGATATATCTATGAAAAGAAAGTTCTCCTCCCACGAGACACCATAATCCATCACAAAAGAACATATCTTATATTACAAATTTTGTATCATCCTCCCAAACTTCCCATCAATATGAAGATTACACATTGTGCTCATCATCAAATATGTCTCAGGGGATTATTGTAAGTATTTTAAAAAATGATATGTGAACCCTAGATTTCTATCTGGTAAAATTGAAACTAGAAGACCATACCTCTTTTACACTTCAAGGATATATGTTTTAGACAGATCCTCCACCATATGAGATTCACAAATAAGGTTGAAATGGTCCGACTTTATGATTTGATCCACTATCACCAATATGGAATTATGGTTTCTAACCATTTATGTTCCCACTTCTATATAGGGATAAGTAAATTTTAGAACATGTCTGCTGGATATTGATGATGTACCTTCGCGTACTTACATGTCAAGCATCTCGAAACAAACTCTCCCAATCTCCTCCTCGTACTGACCCACCAAAATAATGCTTTCAACACCTTATTCAATTTCTGAATTACAGGATGGATAGGCCATATGGAATGATGATAATTCCAAATAATTTCTTCCAGACAAGTCACTAGTACAACCATCCTATTAAAAAAACAAAAAACAAAATTCCCATTCAGTTCTTATCCCTCAATGGTCTTCCCATGATTGTGTTTTGACCTCATTGCCATACACATATAATCATACATCTTTACCTCTTTATACTAGCCTACCATGTTAGGAATCCATGTAATTAGAAATATAAATTCCCATCACCCCAATCCTCAAATCCCGACTTCATGTCTCCTATAACAGACATTAAATAACACTAATCTAATGCATGTTTCACTACCTATACATAAGACTTACAACAGAATGTATCAACCACCCAATTTACCTTTCCCGATATATATATCAAGTCAAAATCGAATGCCTAGAGTTACTCCATCCATATCTTTTGTCTCAGGTTCAAATATCTTTGTGATAACAGTGCTTCATGCTCTTATTATTGGTTAATACCGTGAATTTTTCACCAAAGAGATATTGACACAACATCATCAAAGCGTAAACAACTTCTTCCATATATAAATCATGCATTGGGTTGTTCTTCTCATGCAACCTCAACATCCATGATCCATATGAAACCACATGATCCCCTTGCATCATAACACATCCCAACCATGATCCTAATGAATCACAATACACCACATACTCATTCCATGGTTCTAGAAAAACCAATATTGGTGTTGATGTTATGTGACTCTTAATATCTTCAAAAGATTTTTGACATTTCTCATTCCATTGAAATGGAAAATTATTCCTTGTCGAAGCTAACATTTGTGAGGAAAATGGTGATAAATCCTGAAAAAAAACATCAATAATAGCCAGAGAGACCATTGAAACTTTGTGTCTTGGAAAACATCCTTGGCTATTGCCATAAAATAACACCCTCTATAATTTCCATATCAACTAAACACCCTTATAAAAAATCACATGTCCATGAAAAAAAACATCCTATATCCAAAAATCACACATTAACAATTTGGAATATAACTGATGATCTCTAAAGATTCTTGACATTATCGATAAGTGCTGATCATACTCCACCCTTTTCCTGGAATACACCAATATATCATCAAGAAATACCACTATAAAAAGAATCCAGATATCTCTAAAAATCTGATTCATCCATTTCATGAACCCCACTGGTGCATTAGTAAGACCAAAAGGCATAACCACATACTCATAATGGCTATATCTACTCTTGAAGGTTGTTTTTGAAATAATGTTTTTATGCACCTGCAATTGATGATATTCAAAACGAAAATCAATCATGGAGAACCAATGAGATCCCATCAACTGATTGAACAAATCATAAATGCATGGAAGTGGATATCAATTATTTATTTTAACCTAGTTATCCATACGATATTAAACGCAAAACTGAAGAATTTTATCCACTTTTTTAGGAAATAAAACTGGCACTTCACAAGGAGATGTGCTATACCGGGTGGACCCTTTGTTTTTTTAACTCTTCCAAATGCACTTTCAATTCCCTCAATTGTACTGGTTCCATTTGGTATGATGGAAGTGAGATTAGACTAGTCATTTGAAGGATATAAATCATAAAATCCACTTCTATCATAGGTGGAAACCCTTACAATTTATCAAAATAGAAATCCATAAACTAACCAACCACTGCTAGAAAACTACATGGCTCAACTCCTTCCATTGATGGAAATGAAAATGTCTCCAACTAATATGATATTGTGACAACTTATGTTGCCAAAAATCTTGTTGAAAATACCTTTTTATTCTTCTCTCTTTTAAAGAGATGTGCGACACCATCCACTATCGTGAAAGTAACAATTCACGCATAATAGTCGATGTGGCCCTTATACATTATGAACTAATCCATTCCCAAGATTATATCAAAATAATATATCTCAAGCACTCAAAATTCCCACATCAACTCTACCCCATCCAAAATTATACATAATTTTCTACACATGAAGGCTCGATACACTCTTTGACCTAGAGAAATCTGATGTTATAAAAACAAGGACATAATTTCCACAGTAAACCCTATTAAACTAATAGCATGAGAAGAAATAAAAGAATGTAAATCACCTGTATCAATCAATTATCGCATCAATGTATAATTTAAAAGAATCATATGACTCACCGTGGATGGTCCCAACTGACCATCCATCAAAACATGATCATCCCCAAAAAAACATCTTAATTGCCACACTCTACTCTTTATTTTCCTAATGAGGACTCATGGTGTTCCTGGAATCACTATGAAAAACATTTATCCATTGGCAAGGGGTATGCTATTTCCCCTTCCCTATCAAGAAATAGGATGCATGTGACCCCATAGGAGTATCACGAACACCTGAACTTGGAGTATTATATCAATAAGAAGAAATATTTCCAATATTTTTATAGTTATAAAATTCTCAAGGATGTGTCATACAATCCCACTTGATGTGGACCATGGAGCCACCCTGAAAACATCCTTGTTTACTTTGAGGATCCATAAAAAGATTCACCAATACTTCCATCTAGTTCTACTCCATACTTCCATCATAGAAATATGTGTTTCTCTTCCTCTTGATTCCAGCGGTAGAGTTCTCGGCATTTCCTGTGGGCACCAACATGCTTCCCATACCTATAGCCCCCAAAATATCTTTTCAGACACTGTTTCTCTATTCACCATTTCTGTGTTATCATTTATACATAACATCTCTATTTTAGAATGAATTTCATGCCTCAACCCAACTTTAGAACTTTAGGCCTTCATAGACGTACTACCTGCCACCTCAGGTGAAAACCGTACAATGTTATAATGTTAGCCACATATTCTATTACCAAGATGTTCTCATTATTTAAATGAAATAAATCCAATATGTGCTGAATTTTTAATGTATGAGGATATATTTTTTTGTTAAAAGTTTTTTCAAAACCCTCCCATGTCATAACTTGGTCTGTTCCAGCATGGAACACCAACTCCTACACTAAAGGGAAAGATCATCCAACATGTATGTTTAGAGACTCAATTTCATGTTGACTAGTGTTCCCAAGTATTCAAATATCCTATTCATTTTGTTCAACCACACATCTACCGTTTATGGCACCAAATCACCCCTAAAGGTTGGTGGATTATTCTTTTGAAATTTAACTACCTGATCCACATCCTTTAGATCATCCTATTTATTCTCACTTTTTGTAGCATTGAATGTTATCACTATACACTACACTGGCTACCGTTTCACTTGGGAATCAGGTGAAACCACATTTTCAACATCCTCATATAATTGGTCTCTACGATGTCTACCTAGTGCCATTTCTATCAATAGATAAACAGCCATAATTTTCACACCCTATGTAATAAAATGATTACAATTTTAAATTCAATTAAATTTCAAGCATCACAAATAGGTTTTCCACAAGTTCACATTTCCCATGTTGCACCACTTTTTAAAAATCCAACATGTTTTAAAAAATAACCAATTCCTAAAATACCATGACTGTACACAATTCAAATCCTCACTTTTGAAAGTAATTTCCATATTTTTCAAAAATCCATATATCTACATCACAACATTAATAATTACTCTAGATGGAATATGTATCCTACTGGGAAGTCATTTATAACATGCATGTCATGGTCATCTCATTAGTTACACCGATGAGAAGGAGGTTTCCACTGCTTATAAGTGTCTTCCAAGAACTTATGTCCCAAACTTACATGTAACATGAAGTTCAACATAAAAGGGTTAGCTATATCCTTTAATGTTATACATTTTATGTTCTGAAAATCCTACCCATTACTAATATGATGAATCGAGGAATAGACCAATAGAAAATGCCAATGACAAGACCAACAAGTAAGGGTAAGGAAACAAAAAACATGGAAGTCAAGGACTGAACAAACTGATACCACGTGTAATGCCTTGCCCCTTCCTCATTGGCTTTAGATGGATGTGAGATGCTACTTGGCCTTAGGCGACATTCCCAAGGTGATGAAGGATGGAAAGGAATGTTGAGGGCATCAAGCACCATTGCCGAATGATTTTCTATTTAAAGAAAAAAAACCAACCAAAAAATCATTGAAAAACCACATCTACAAGATAAATTTCAACAATGTAAATAAATTCAATAAATTACCAAGGAAAACATATGAAACACAAAAATTCCATTAAAATTTTTGTAGACCAATACAGCTCAACCACAATGTTCCATAATCAGAGTAACAAGTGTAAGACTACAAAAAATTCCCTGAATCTATTACACAACTCCCTAGCTCCATACCAAGATACATGCTCCAGGCACCACGAAACCATCCAAGCATCAAAATTAACCACTAGTGAAATGAGTTTCTTTACCCTTACCTATGTCCAAGAAAACCACATATGTAAAAGAACCAGAGTCTCAAAGTAGGGGGATGAGTACCAATAATAAGTAGGGTTTACCCAAATGAAATCCCTAGACACACCACTAGGACAGAACCATTATCACATTTATATAAATATTTTTTTATAAAACCTCAAAAAGTGCAACAATTTCAAAAAAGAAAAACACACCCTTACTAAGCCACTTTCCACTCAAATCCATACAAAACAAGGGTAAGCTAACGACATTCCGTAATAAATTTTACCATCACATGATATCATGATAATTTAATCATTTTGGGACACATGGATAATAAACATAGCCATACTGTTTCACACACTCAACCTGGTTTCATAGTCAGGGTGGAACTTCCATCCAAGCTTGTTCACTCATTTCCATACTTAGTTGTACATTATGTGGACATATCTTTTATGGTGGAACATACATCCACTATCCATAACATTTTTATATTGGTACTCCCACCCACTTCCCACCATAACCATCACATGAATAAAACTCTTAAACCAATAACAAGCATATAAAACTGTTAAAGCCACAACAATATACATCAACGGTTTCACTTCCAAACAATCCCTTATGATTTAATCCATACCCAATCAAATTTCAATAATGATTCCCATTTTATTGAAAACTGTTTTCACAAACCATTTCAACATATCAACCCAAGATACTAATTTTAAAATAAATCTTTTAAAATCGGATAACAAATAACATTTCACTATAATAACCCATTCTCCACAAAATTCAACAAAACATCAGAAAATGAATTTCCTACAAGCTTCACACATCATTATAAAAATTAATTTTAAGGAAGAATAATTAATTGGAAACAAGTATTCTAGTTCTAGAAAAATTTACTCAAGAGATAATCCACCTACCTCAGGGTTTCGGTGAAATCAGCCAACTCTCAATTGCACCACAAATATGGGTAAAAAGTCCACCAAACCTGCCTTATATCCCTTTTCCTAACATCATAAAGACTCAATTTCTTCATTTTAAGAAAAAAAATCCCTCTATCTATATGAAATGGGTATATATCTAGAAAACTAAGAGAGAGGGAGAACAAGGTCTATGGAAAACCAAGAATGATCTGAGGGATAAGGCTTACCGAAACAGAATCACATTCATCAAACCATGAAAACCCTTAAAATGGCTTTCAAAATGAGTAAAAGATCCCCTATAACCCTTGAGAACCAAAAATCTCAAGTGAGGCATGAGTGGGAGAAATTATGCAGGGTTTAGGGAAATTAGTAACTGATATCGTAATTAAAAACCCAATTTTTATTCCCACACATGATAAGCTCACATAGTTAGACGAACGGTGTGCTAATTTTGCGCATGATACTACCTCAGAGGGAACCACACATGACCTCCTCACATGGTCAAAAAAAATATGCGCAAACTGTGTGAAGTCCCACGATCTCAAGTTTCATGGTTACCTGGGATTGTTGTATGGTTTCCCCCAAAGTTTTCAAATTGTGCTCATTTAAAAACCATTAAAACATTTTCAAGACCTGTCCAAACAATCCAAAAATCAACCATACTCTACCTAACCACTAAAAAAATATAAAAATACATAAAAAAGGTCACATAACTCATACCAGGGGTACTACAATGTACATAAAGACTGGGTTGTTAAAGTTAATATTCCAAATGGTCATACTATTTTTCTAATGGTATGTTTGTTATTTCAATTTCTAGATTACTATTCTCATGGTCAGATTTGTAATGGTTTTATGGCTTCCCAACATTCCAAAAATACCTCATGTTTCATTTATTATTCAGCCACTATATTTTTTCTCAATTATATATATATTTTCATTTTCAGGATAAATATTTCATTACTAATATTCTATATCATTTCTACAGTTTTTATCATGAATGAAATTATTCAGGGTGATTGGGCATATGGAAAATTTCCATATTCTTATTGTATTATTTACTATTTTATATCCCATTATATTAATTTAAATTATTATGGCCATAGTTTTCTGTAAATTTAATTTTTATATTATTCTAGTAAAATTATGTTGGCTTCATCATGTGGTACATGTGAATTATATAATATTATATTAACTTATTTGAAATAATTTTATATTCAGAAAAGAAATTACACTAAATTTTTTTGGTCTTACATACATTTCTTTGAAATTTATGTCATCTTAAATCATGGGTCATACTAATGCCTTTCAATTATCCATTAAAAAATCATCTAACTGGTAATATCCAATATTATTTTTTATTGGTAATTTTATGCACGTATAGTTTCATGTGAAGATACATGAATGTTTATTATGGATGATTTATTTCCAGAATATAATAATACAAAAGTTAATAATTCAATAAAAATAATAAAAACATTAATTAATAATCATTATATCTATTTTTCAATAAGGAATACATAACCTAGAATTTTCATGCGTGATCGATCAGGTGGTATGATTGATCTAACTACACATGGTTGATCCAAATTCATAATGTGGTCACTCAAACCCTTCATGTGGTCACAAAATGTCAATGTGTAGTTGTGTTCTTGGATTACATTTAGATAATACATTTAATAATATAGGGTAAGTTTATTAACCATGAATCTTCAGGGTATCTCATTTTATATCATGGCTGTGGATGATATTTATACTCACGGTGACTCCTCCTTCTATTTGATTGTCATAGTAGCTCCCCTTTAATGTATAATTCATGGTCACCTATGTGTCCATGAATTCTCATTCTACCATATATATACATGGTTGGTCATGCTTCCATCAGTCTCTATAATCTCTCTTACTTTTGGGAATCTCCCTAATCACTCGCTGTTCTGTTTGACACTCATTATATCTTTTTCTTCCATGAAATATATCACTACATGTATGATAGATCCTCTTTAATCACATGTTCACACAAAATAATTTATTTTTGATTTAATTCCATCACATAGTCACACAATATAACACACAATCAACTCACTTCCATTTCATAGTCACACCATTTCTTGGTCACAAAACATGATGTACGGTCCAATTATTCCATCACACAGTTGTAAAAAATGATGTATTATCGAACTATTTCATCCCATGGTCACTTGACTATTCATGGAATTACACAACCATTTATATGATTACTCGAAATTTCATGTGGTGACTCAACACTTAATATGGTCATTATTCACCAATTCATGTGTTCTATATTCATCCTTATATATATATATAGGATATTAAAAATGGGTGAAACTCCTAAAATCATCAAACCACTTATTACATGATGTGTCTTTGGTCTTAATTTACTTAATATTATTGGATACAAAAATTTTAATATTCTTCTTAATTCTCATATTATTCAAGTATACATACATGATACTTATTAACTTTAAATATTCTTCCACCTGTTGACATCTCCTGAAAAAAATATACTTCAAAAAATGTGGTATGAAAAAATATCCCATTTTATTTGTTTGACAAACCATCTCAATGTTGTGTTAATATGTTACATGCCTTATTTCACACTTTCTTATCAATATTTCAATTCACTTTTTATGCCTCACATTTATAAGAAATATTATGTACATGGGAAAGGTGGTATCAATTCATACTTTAAAAACTTCCATCAACCATTGAAATATATGTCTACTGAATCCATGATCATTTTATAAAAAAAGATGGGTTGATCTTAAAAAAATTCACATATAAATAGAATATTTATAATAGAATAAATAACTCATAGTCTTATCTTCAATGTATGTACATATATATTTTCCATTATTATGATATAAATTTGATACAAAATAGATATAGAATAAAAAAACATGAAAATCCAACACTCACTCCAAAAAGTAGGTCAAAAACATTCATGCACAATGAGAGAATGATGTTCTTAGAAACAAATCTGAATTTTTCATTAAAGATGTCTCTAAATGATATTGATTTCAAAAAAATTTCCATCCCTCTGAGTTAAAAATATTTAAATTTTAGTTATTGTAGATGAGATTTAAGGAAATCATACATCTACAATGACATGCTCTTCTAGAAGATTATAAAATAATCATATGTGTGTGGGATGAAAAATTCTAGTAGTTTATTCATAATTATTCACTCATATCCCCATAAAAGAGAAACTCCTCATGTTATTAATAATTATTGATCACTAAAAAAGATTAATCATACTATTATTAATGTTTAGAATAAAAAATCAGATCAACTTCATGTGTTTTTTCAATCCCGAAAATTTGAATATATTTTCCAAGGATGATCTTCTTAAATATATTCCTTTATAATAAAAAATTTAATATCAAACCAATTTGGGAAATTCTTCGTTTCTTTGTCAAATATTAATAGAAAATATTCATTAAATATCATAAAATATTATTCTTTAATCATATTTTTCATAATACTAATTGAGATATCAATATTATTTAGTGACATTTTAATCAGGGTTGTTCTTTTTTTATTACGAATGCACCTAATCAGGTTCTCCACTTAATAATTAAAATTATATTAAATAAATTATATTTCAAGAATAATTAAAATATTATAATATTTTGGGAATAAGGGTGATATTTTTTTCACTCAATGTGAATATCATTGTTGAGAGGAGCTTTTCTACCAAGTTTCTTGATTCATCATGCTTTCACATATGTACTGTAGTTATTATTTATTTTTTGGAATCATTGAACTCATCACCTCTTTATTTTAATAATTTTTTAATTTTATTTTTACATAATCCATAAAGACTCATGTATCACCTGGTGTAACTTTTATATTTTATAAAAATTCTTCTTATACTAGATTTTATGTAAAACAATCTAAAAGAATATGTACTTCCACATTTCATCTCGCACAACGACCACATTTAACATAAGAGTTGTCTTTTATTGACATCCTCTCATGAATTTAATGATCCTCATGTGTAACCTCTTCTATTCCATTGGATGTATATTTATATTATACCTATTTTAACTTCTTTTTCTCCTATAAATTGTAGGGTTAGATGAATAAAATGTACCTCAGTACATTTATAGAATGTTTCGGTTTCCCACATGGATTCTTATGGGTTCAATTAATCTTAACTATCCTATTTTATGATTCACAAATCCTATAATTATTAGACTTGGTATTGATATAATATTACATATACATTTATCTAATGATAACTCACCAATCCTTCTTGACATCTTTTGCAAATAATTATTATATGTAATATTATTATTCTTTATTCCCATGGTTTCTTATTTTTTGTTGACAAACATTTGTTGTTTTATTTTATCATCTTATTTTGATAAATTATTATAGGGGAATTCACTATTTATGTGACCACTATTTTTATAATTATCATATATTTATTCAACTATATAAAATATTTTTTATGTAGAAGTGTTCATCTTATTTTTTTGTCATTACTTCCCTTCTAACATTCACCCCATGACAATCACTTCATTATTTACTTTCGATATAAATAGATTATTATTGAAATCTGGAATGAAATTCCCATATCTATTATAAAAACAATAAGTAACTATAAATATTCACCTTTTCACTTGGACTATTGGCCATCAATATTTTTTATCATGATATTTTTAGGATTTTTTCATCACTTGTTGGGTTGAATAAGGGAAACCGGCTTTTATTCAGTTTAATACACCAACTAGGGATATGGTGGTCATATCCAAATCAATTCATCTCAAACACACTTTTATATAAGTAATATTTAAACCTATACTTTTGATGAAATATTTTTAATATCATCAATTAATATAGATATGGATAGTACCTCCCTTTTCAAGACTTCTTGGCAAAGTTCATGAAATGATGTCATTATTTTCTTATCACATAATAGAGTAAATTGGAAATAATAACAATACTTATAATTCATTATGATACTATCTCCATACATATTTGACTGTGTAGACTCAATATCTATCATTTCCAAATTTTTGAATTTAATATCCAATTCAAGAAAATTTATATTGAGAGGAATATTCTATAATTCAATGAATTCGACTCCATAATTGCAATCCATAACTACAATTTTGTCTTATTCTTCATGAATTTTAACGATTTTTTATAATAATGAGTCATGTTCCTTGATCCTGTAGCCTTTAAATACTAATTTATAATCATTTAAATCATTTTTTTAAATCTTCATGTTCATGCATCTTCTCTACAAGATTCTTCTTGACTCCATCTTTCTATTCAACTTATTTGAGTAATTTTGTTTCAAATTTAGAGGAACTTATTTCAAGATCCAAATTTATTATGTCAAAGGACCTTACCTACATGGAGATCATTATGCATTCTGGAAATTTTTCTTACAAATCCTTCAATATATTATTTGATTCAGCATAATGTTGGGTGATTTATTCCAATATTCCTTCAAAATATCAACAAAAAATGGACTTTTTTATTTGTGAATTAAACGTAGAATATATATTAATCCACTCAGTAATATTTATTTACAAATTATAGATAGATTATCATAAAAAATTATTCTTTTCTATTATTATTGAGTAATGATAGGGGTAAATTTCTACATTCCTTGTTATTATCTATCTTCTTTGAGGTAGAAGGGTTTTATATCTCATTGGTGTAAATATAAACCACATTTTATTGTATTCCCAATCCTTTTATTCCATTTACAGTAATCGGGATTAGAGATTCCTTTTCTAGGAATAAGAGATATTCCACCTTTATCTTACTTTTTCCCTTCTTTTTCCCGCTTAACATAGTTTTGGTAGATATTGAATTCTATCATGTCAAAAAATCATCACCAAAACAACACTTCATTTCCAATATAGGATGGAGACTTAGATATTCAAAAAGAGAAAAACATCAAATATATAGAATCTATTAGAGATAAACCTACCTGGGATAATAATTGTTAGGACCAATTAAGGATAATCTAAAGGCATTGGGGGAGAGGGGAGGGCGGTGAATTACAGTCCGAGACTTTTTATTCAAATTCAATGTTTTTATCCATTTACATGTTAGATGAGTTATGATCTTGATTCCCTTATTCTCTTACCCTTAAAACAATCATTAACACACATACATAGTGTATGAAAGAGTTACAAGGTTTACCTTTCAATAAGAAATTTTACTCCATGGTGAAACAAGGAAATAATCCTTAATTATAAAAGCCACTCTAGTGAGATTCTTGTTATATTGGTTCATCTAGAAAATAATATTAAACCTAAAGTGTGGTATCCTATTCTCAAGATGGGGTAGAAAATAATCATGATACCCTATAATAGTGATAAACTAGTTAAACATCAGTTCATTCAATGATATTTATATATATTGTATAGATTGTATTAAAAATCATTATCTTATTTGGATCATCAACAAATACCTCCACCAGATATGACTTATGTTGAAGGTTAGAGTGTTACTTCATTCCTCTCTTCCTTCTTCTTCTATTTTCACTTTTATAGTTGTATAAAGGTGACTTCTATTTTTCTTGTTTTATATGAAAGAAGTGTGCATAAATTTATTCCTCTTATCAACAAAAGAAAAGAATGTTTCTTTTATGGAATAGATCCATGACTTCTTCTACCATTACATTTTTTTCACATTCTACTAGTATTCTCTTTAAATTATTCCTCATAGAATGCACAATAGGTTATTCTTATTATGAACATCATGGAAAACTAGTATAATGATTCCTTTATACTATGAAAAAAAATATGTACAACAACATTTTCTCTTCTTCTCTATTATTACAACTACAATTTGATTCTTATCTCTTTACTTGTCATATTATTATTCAGTGGATATGATATGAACTAGTTCTATAAACTCTGGAAAAAATTTGTATTTAAAAAGGGATATTTGGGATGGGCCCATCACCCATCGTAAATTGTCCTTAAAGTGGGACTATTTGTGATGCCATCAGATTCCAGTCACAAATAATACAAAATAAACAATTATTTGCGATTGGAAAAATTTACAGCCGTGAATACCTTTGGTATGCATGTGTGCTAAACTACTGAAACTATTATTTGAAATGTGTACTTACTCCCATATCAAACAATATCTTTCATCATAGTTATTTTCGATAGTAATGTTTATCCTGTTACAAATACTGTGTCAGCAGATGATTATTTTTAATGTGAACCATTTTTCTTATCAGAGAAAACTATATTTCTATTGTGTGCCATTTGCGAAATGCCCCATCATAAATATCTCTATCAGTTCTAATCTAACATACAGATATGCCTCCAACCAAATTTCTCGATATCATTCCACTTCTGATATATCTCTTATTCTGCACTCATTTTCTTTATTACCCTCCTTTAAATTTCTTCTTTTAAAAGTTTTACATTTTACAAGGAATCAAACATCTATATTTTCATCTAATAAAAGAATCAATTTTAAGATATTTATTTACTGTTATAAAATTTTAATTATTTAACTATATTTTATATTATAAATTTGTATTACAAAATAGTAGTAATGAGTTTTATTTAGAAGAAATTGGTTTTAATTTCCATATATTACTTTTATGTTGTAATAATTATTTATAATTAGAGGTATTTCTTAATTATCAGAAATTATTTTTAATTAGATATAATATTTTTTTAATTAGAAGTAATTATTTATAATCATTAGTATGTTGTTGTGATTAGTATTAACAAATTATAATTGAGATATAACTAATAATAATTAAAAAAACTTAGCAATATTTCATATATCTTAGAAATAATTAATAATAATTTTATGTAATTTCTAACAATAAACATTTTAAGGACCCGTAATTTCCATTTTTTTAATTATATGGGAATTTTACGAGTCCATGAAAATTGACGGCACATGATTCCGAGCCCCAGTGTGCCCGGAATGAATTTATGAACTTTTTTTAGGTATGTTCAGTGAACGCGTGAGCTGGTTTTTGTAACTTTTGAACTGGTGATCGAAATTGAAATCTGAGGACACCATTGAACTCACATGGCCGATATTCACTTAAGGAGACCTTCATCTCGACTCCATTAGGTTGAGGGTGTATTTTAGTTTTTAACTCATTTGTGGGAGGAGAAACATAAAATTTATTTAACATTTTTATTTTTCTTTTGAAACCCCTCCTTTTGAGTTATGGGGGTGGGGACCACCCAAACTAGAAAACCCCCAATTTGAATTTTAGTGGTGGGGACCACCCAAACCCCTATAAATATGGGTAAACCTATATACTCCCCAATTAATTAAATGTGTCAATGTAAATTAATTGTTAGAGTTATTAATTTATTTTATGTTGGCTCCTCACTTTATTGGTGGGGAATTCATTGGAAAGGGAGAGGAGTTATAGGGGAGAGATTTTGGAGGATAATTCTCTATAATGAAGAACACCTCTCAATGTAGATCATTATCCAACAAAAAATGTGCAACTCCAATGAAGAACGCTCCATCTCTAATGGGGGATGTCTTCAACGACAACGAACCGATGTCCGTCATTCCCTCCTCACCGATGTCAACAAACCATTGAGGTTGGGGTGTGATTTTGGTTCATCATCATGAATTTCTTTTTTCATTAAATATCTCCCCATGAGATACTTTCAACCACTCTAACGCCAAGGGTGTGGGCAATCGAACATGGCCTGACCTCTCCACAACCCTTTTGGTTCTTGATGCATTCTTGGTAATGGAGGAGGACGATGATCGGTGCCGACGATTGGAACCAGTGGGACTCGGGGGCAGTTGTGGGAACCACGGATGACCTCGAAGACTGCTGCGGCGCAACCAAACCGTTGAAGAAGAGTCGCGGCCCATCAGCCGTGGAGGAGTAAGGGCAGCGGCCATCTTCGGCCGACCGTGCGAAGGGGACGGGGGCGCACGTCCACGCCGCCCGACGTGCAAGAGTCGCGACCTTTTGCTGTGGCGGAGAAGGGAGAGAAGTTGGCATAGTCGGCCAGTGGTGGAGGCACAGCCTATGACCAGGCCTCATGGAGGAGGCTAGTCATCCGGCCAGCCGCAAACTAGAGGGTCGCCACACTGTGGGCCACCTCACTGTGGGACCCCACAATGTGGGCTGCCGCACCGCGGACCGCCTTATCGCAGGCCACCGTACCGTGGGCCACCACACCGCGGGCCACCACACCGTGTACCACCCAGCGGGACATGCTAGTGGGATGGGTCGGACCCAGGGCTAGACCCGTGTCAGGCCGGGTCAGTCCGACCTTGTCGAACAGAACCCAGACTATTTTCGACCCATTTCTCTATTTTTTCCATATCCTGTGCCTTGGGCGTCCGTTTGATGAAACTTCTACGGTGATGGAATCCTTGGCTCAAGACAGTCCTTTGGGAATTCCCCACACGAGTTTTGAATAATGTTGAGGTATGGCTAGATTGGATCGAACACGAATCCAACCAGGCCCTCGTGACTGAAATGCCAATAACATACAGACCGGGAATCCGTTTTATGTACCGTCTGCTGTGTTGAGACCCCTTTTACATGGAGCTACATTTTGATACTTTTTCATGGGACTTCTTTGAATTTGGGGTATCTATTTGTAACTTGAGGAGTGGTCCCTCCCGTAATCATTTCATCTTAGTGAGGGAACCCTATAGATGTATATAACATGAGAAAGGGATCTTATGTGGGTTTGTGCATTGGGATCCTATGTGGTTCTGTGTCTTGGGATCCTTCATGGGTCTTTTTTCAAGAGTTCCACATGGATCTTCTTTATGAATCTATGTGGGACTACTCTAGGATCCTTTGTGGTTCTGCTATACTAGGATCCTTCGTGGGTCTATTGTACTAGGATCATATGTGGGTCTGATGATTTAGGATCCTACATGGGTCGGCTTATTTACAGAGTAAGATGATTCAGTAGTTACATCTAATCATTTTTAACACCTCACCTATGTTATACCTTGTGTGAGCTGAGACTTTGCCTTTGTGGTAATCTTATGGGTGACGTACCTTTGTGGTACATACCTTCATGGTGTTACCATTGTGGTATTATTCTATGTGGTGAACCATTGTGGTACTTACCTTCATGGTGATACCATTGTTTTATTCTTCTATGTGGCATTACCTTTGTGGTACTTACCATTGTGGTGTTACCTTTGTGGTATTCCTTCCTTTGTGGAACAGTTGAGATTTGGGATTTTGAGTTGGACCTTGTGCTTCCTCATGAATAAGATGGGTATACATGATAACTTAGGTATATGTATGGAAATATACCTATGTAGGGTTTTCACTTGTATCCATGCATTGTGGTTTATCCTTTATGGATGTTGTGAGACCTTTGAGGGTCTCGGGGTTCCTAATGAGTGTCGTTATACTCACCCATGCACGGACTACGTCCACTCTATGTTGTGTTTGGTGCATAAGACTGAGAGCGCTGACTAAGGAAGAAGGTACCAAGACTGTAGGTGGATCAGAGGTGGAACATAGAAGAGGCATACTACAGAGACGTCTGTTCGAGAGCTGTATCTATCCTTTAGGTAGTATCCTTGGCCGATGATCACAAGAGCTATTTCAGTTTACTTGTACCTTCCATTTTTCTTGTACATTCTAGTTGGGCTTGTATTCTAGCCCCTTTTACATACTTTACACACTCTTATTACTATTTATTTTACTATTGTTCGTATCTCGTTGTGTTCTTGGTATTGTGTGTTTATAGGATATTAAATAAATTCCTTCCCAGTTTTACGGAATACGCCTTTTGGTGCTAGTCGTCAGCCCCTGACCTATGGAAGGCGGGCTTGGGGTAGTCAAAACACAGGCCCCGAGGGACGGGTTGTGACAAATTGGTATTAGAGGAGTCTGTTCTACCATAGAACATTAGAATATAATATTTTCAAAGAAAAATTTTTTAAGTGTTGTGAGTGTGGTTATCAGTTTAGGGAATCCAGTGTTTGTGTGGCGGCCGACGTATCCATACACCAGGACCCTGACTTCTAATTTCTAACTCAGTGCATGAAAACAATGATTGTGTGTGTGTTTCAAAAAGTTTTCTTTGTGATATATTTGAGTTAGCTCACCAAGTATAACTTATTGACCATGGTGCACCTGTTTCTTTTCAGGATGTCTCCATGAAGACAGCCAGCTAGGGTTCTGGGTATAGTATGCGATGATGGTCCACTGAGTGATGAGGCCTCGGTGCAGGGCCCAATATTAGTAGAGGAACTAGCAGAGGGACCAGCGGTAGCATTACCCATTGGTCCACCAATACCACCAGCCTAGCAGCGGAGGGTGCACGCCGCTTAAGCGCATTACATGATTTCCAGCGACATAGGCCACCAAGGGTCCGGGGTGAGACGAACCCAAAGGCTGCCGAGGATTGGTTAGAGATCGTGGTGAGAGTCTTTTGACTGGTAAGGACACTAGAAGATATCATTATGATACGTGTCTCCAACCTTCTACATGCAGTAGCAGGCAGATGGTGGAGCTTAATGCTTCAGGTTCACGATGAGTTTACTCTCCTCTGGACAGACTTTGAGATCCTATTTCAGGCAGAGTTTTTTCCTGCGACCCTTCGCACATTGCGCATACAAGAGCTTCTTCATCTTCCACATGGTAACATGACTTTAGATCAGTACTCAACGAGGTTCACCGGCCTCTGACACTACTCACTAATTTGGTACGAGGCCAATTCTTCTGGGCCCATACCTTCGAGCAGGGACTCAGGCGGGAGATTAGGGCTTCGATGATTTCACTCAGCATCCCGACGCAGGCGGGGGTGTCAGAGAGAGGCTTATTAGTGGAGATTTGTCTTGAAGATAATTCAATAGTAGTGAGACCCATTCTTTAGTGTGTGTAATTTGGTATCATGGGAACCTCCAAGAGAGAACATGGGAGCGGGAGGCTGAGATTCATGCTCAGTACCCCCACTTTTTTCCTTAGTTTTTGTAATGTGGCTTTCAGGTATGAAAAGTCCTGAGGTGGGGAGAATGTAAAGACTCAGAAATTCCATGTAATTTTTTTAATTATATGGATATAATACGAGTCTGAAAAAAATTGACGATGCATGATTCCAAGGCCCGGAGTGGCCGGAATGAATTTCTAAATTTTTTTAGGTACATTCATTGAACGTGCAATTGGATTTTCGTAACATTTGAACTGGTGCTCAGAATTGAAATCTGAGGATAGCGTTGAACACAAAGTAATGATATTCTCTTAAAGGTACCTTCACCTCGACAGTAGTAGGTCGAGGATGGAAGTATGTTTTTCCCTCTTTCATGGGAGGAGAAAAATAAAATTTATTTAACATTTTTATTTTTCATTTGAAACCCCTCTTTTTGAGTTATGGGGGTTGGGACCACCTGAACTAGAGAACCCCCAATTTGAATTCTAGTGGTGGGGACCACCTAATCCACTATTAATGGGGGAAAAACTCCCAACTCCCCAATTAATTAAATGTGTCAACATAAGTTAATTGTTAGAGTTATTAATTTATTTTATGTTGCCTCCTCACTTGATTTTTGGGGAAATCATTGGAAAGGGATAGGAGTTATAGGGGAGAGATTTTGGAGGATCATTCTATCCAATAAAGAACACCTCCCAATGAAGATCATTGTCCAACAAAGAATTCCCATCATCAACGAAGAATGTTCCATCTCCAATGAGGTACGTCTTCAATGACAACGAACTGACGTCGGTATTTCCCTCCTCACTGACGTCAACAAACCATTGAGGTAGGGGTGTGATTTTGGTTTATCTTCGTTAATTTTCTTTTATGTTAAATCTCTCCCCATGAGGTGCTTGTTACCACTCTAACATGGAGAGTGCGGGCCAAATGAACATGGCCCGACCTCTCTACAACCCTTTCGGTTTCTGATGCGTTCTTGGTGAAGGAGGAGGAAAGTGACTGGTGTCGGCGATTGGCACAGATGGGAGTCAAGAGCGGTAGCTGGAACTACAGACAGCCGCGAAGATGGCGGCGGCGGAACTGCGCCGCCGCAAAAGGGTCGTGACCTATCGTCTGCGGTGGAGCAAGGGTGGCGGCCGTCGTCAGACGACTGTGTGAAGTGGACAACAGCATGAATCCGCACCACCCGAATTGCAGGAGTCGTGGCCTTGTGTCGTGGTGGATATGGGAGGGCAGCCGGTCGAGCCGGCCACTGGGGGAGGCACGGCGTGCGACCATGCCATGCGGAGGGGGCTGGAAACCAACCAGCCAAGAGCCAGCGGGATGCCGCACCATGGGCAACCTCACCATGGGCCGCCGCAATACAGGCCGCCTCACTGTGGGCCACTGCAATGTGGTCCAGGCTGCGCCAATGGGCCGGTCCAGACCCAGGGCTAGACCCGGGTCAAACTGGGTTGACCTGAACCAGGTCGGGTCCGCTGAGGCTAGGTCGGACCCGATTGGACCGGACCAAGACCGGTTTCAACCCTTTTAACTCTTTTGACCCATATCTTGAGCCTCAGGCGTCCGTTTTGCGAACCGTCCACAGCACTGGAAATCTTGGATCGAGACGGTTCTTTTGGTATACCCCACATGAGTTTTGGATAATTTTGGGGCATGGTTGGGTTGGATCCAACACGAATCCAATCGGGCCCTTAGAACGAAAAGGCCAATAACTTATAGACCGTGCGTCCGTTTAACACACTGTATGTTGCGTTGATACCCCTTTTACATTGTTCTCCTTTGGGATACTTATTCATGGGACTTCGTGGTAGTTGGATTATCGACCTGTATCTTGAGGAGAGGACCCTCCCAGAATCAAACGAGCTTAGTGTAGGGACCTTGTAGCAGGTTGTAACATGATAAAGGGATCTTATGTGGGTCTACGATTTGGGATCATATGTGGGTCTATGATTTGGGATCCTTCATGGGTTTGTGTTCAATAGTTCCACTTGGATCCACTCAAGGAACCCACGTTGGACTACTCTATGATCCTATATGGGTCTGCTATACTTGTATCTTTAGTGGGTCTGTTGTACTAGGATCTTATGTGGGTATGATGTTTTAGGATCCTATGTGGTTATACCTCTTAACAGAGTAAGATGATTCAGTAGTTACATGTAATCATCTTTACCCCCATACCTATGTTATACCTGGTGTGAGCTGAGACATTGCCTTTGTGGTAGTCTTCTGTGCGACGTACCTTTCTGGTATATACCATCGTGGTGTTACCTTTGTGGTATTCTTCTATGTGGTGTACCTTTGTGGTACATACCTTCATGGTGATACCTTTGTGGCGTTCTTATGTGTGGTGTTATCTTTGTGGTACTTACTTTTGTGGTGTTATCTTCATGGAATTCCTTCCTTTGTGGAACAATTGGGATTTGGGATATGGAGTTCGACCTCGTGTTTCCTCATTATTGAGATTGGTAAAATTGATAACATTGGTATATTTGTAGGCATATAACTAATTAGGTTTTTCAGTTTTTTCCATGCTTTTTGGTTTATCCTTTGTGGATTTTGTCAGACCTTTGAGGGTCTCGGGGTCCCTACTGAGTATCGCTATACTCACCCCTCCATGGGCTATTCCCACACCTTGTTGTGTTTGGTGCAGACAACAGACTACACTGATTGAGGATGACGGTACTAGGATTTGAGGTGGCTCAGAGGTGGACCATAGGAGAGTTATACAATAGAGACATATGGTTAAGAGTTGTACCTACCCTTTAGGTAGGATTCTTGGCGGGTGTTCACATGAGCTGTTTTAGTTTACTTGTACCTTCTAGTTTTCTTGTACTTTCCAGTTGGTCTGGTATTCTGGCCCCTTTTACTAACTGTACACTCTCTTTATACTATTCATTTTACTTGTGTTTGTATCTTTCTGTGTGTTTGGTCGTGTGTGTTTACAGGATATAAAGGCAATGCCTTCACGGTTTAAGGGAATATTCCTTTCAATGCTAGTCACTAGCCCTTGGCCAATGGAAGGTGGGCTTGGGGTAGTCACGAGACGGGCCCCGGGGGATGGGTCGTGAGAAACATAAATTATCAAATAGTTTTAATTAAATCTAATTTTTTCTTAATTAATTTTAAATATTAATAATTTTAAAATAATTAGTAAAAAGAAGCAGTAATCAGTACAAATTAACAGTAATAAGTAATATTTTTAGTAATTATTGGAAAATAAGTGTAATTATTAGATATTAGTAGTAATTATTTAAAAATTGTGGTAATTAGTAAAATTAGTGGTAATTAATATAAATTTGAAGTAAATATTAGAAAATAGAATTTTTTACTAAAATTATCTTTGATCATAAGAAATTAGAGGTTATTATTAGAAACTAGTGGTAATTATTAGAAATTAATGGTAATTAGTAAAAATAGTGGTAATAAGTAGAAATAAGCAGTAATGAGTTGAAATTATTCAAAATTTGTGGAAATGAGTGGAAATTATTGCAAAATACTATAAATGACATTTAATTAGTACAAATTATCAGTAATGACAAAAAATAAGTAAATATTATCTACAATGAATGGTGTTTGGTATATATAATCGATAGTGACCAGTATTTAGTAAAAATTACTAGTAATTAATTATACATAGTAAAAAACATTAATGAGAGGTATTTAGTCGAAAATATGGATGAATAATATTTATTTGTTAAACATATCGATATTGAGAAATAATTGGTAAAAATTACCCGTAATGAGTGGAAATTAGTGAAAGTTACTCGTAGTGAGTAGTAATTAGTAAAGATTTCGAGTAATGAGTGATAATTAGTATGAAATATTGGGATTGAGCTGAAGTTAGTCTTAAATACAAGTAATGATAGTTAATTAGTAAAACAATTAGGTAATGACACGTATTTACTAAATAATTCAAGTAATGAGTGGTGTTTAGTAAAAAATATAGGTTAGGAATGATATTTAGTCACAAATGAAGGTAATTTTTGTTATTTAGTAAATAATTATGGTAATGAGTCGTATTGTTTAAGAAAGATATGGGTAATAATAAGTATTTGGTAAAAAATACTAGTAATTTGTAGTATTTAGGAAAACATACTTGTAATGAGCGGTAATTAATATAAAATACTTGTAATGAGTGGTAATTATTAAAACATCCTATTAGTGAGGGGTAATTAATAATAATTTTTTGTAATGATAAGTAATTAGTAAGAATTTCTTTTAATTAGAGGTCACTAGAAAAAATTTCCGATAATGAGTGGTAATTAGTAAAAATTATCAGTAATGAAAATTAATAAGTTAAAATTAACCATAATAAACCAAAATTAATCAAAATTGACCAGAATTAACAATAATAACATAAAATTAAAAAATTAAGGTTGTTTATGGGGTGTGGGGAGAGCATGTAGTGGATGGGATAAAGGTAATGGAAGAGTGAATGATTTCTAGTTCTAAAATTATTTCTCTATGTGGTCTCTTCTATCCCCTCCTCTCTCTACATCCCATGAGGTAAGCATAGAGGGGAGGGGATGGAGATGAGGATGGAGTTATAGAACTCTAGTTACCCTATGTGAATATCATTTAGAGGAGAGTTATTCATGGGAATACATATAGGTTTACCCATGACTGCCTCTCTACCAAATGGTATGAATGCAAGGGAACTATTATTCTTTCACTTTTTTTATGCCTTCAACCCCTCCAATATACTATAATCACAAGACCCTCTCTTGCACTTCTATTTTTCATTATGATAATAAATAGTAATTTAAAACAATTAATGGTAATTAGAAAAAATTAGTGATAATATTTTCGATTAGAAAACAATAGAGGTAATTAGATTTAATTAATAATATATAAAATTAATTTTATATTTTTTGATTTTATAATGTTTTCTGGATACTCACTTCCTTTTATAAAAATTATTTTACGTAATAATTTTATTTTTTATTTTTATTAAAATGTAGAACAAGTATGTAAACATGAGTATTCATTAAAAAATCAATATTGGATAGTCATCGTAAGAATCCAAACAGTTTTGGTAAAAATTTTGTACATATTGTGGGTGTTGAAGATTTATTATAATATGAATCATCTAAACTAGAATCTGCTGTAGAAGTATAACATTATTCCATGTTTTATATTGTTAATGAGGATTATAATGAGATATTTCATTTCATCAATGAGGCTTTGCTTCTTGGTGATCATCCTAATACTTCATCATCTGCACCTCCGGTTGCAGGTGTTTCGTCAAATCATTGTGGTTGTGGGTTTGTGAGATCGATGATTACATACTCTATTTTAATGTTATGTTCACATCTTGATTTTTATCCACACATGTGAAAGACTCCTTAGTTCTTTAATTTATTTAATTTCTATTATCATAAAATTTCATTGATTTATTTATGTAAAAATTATTTTACTTTTTTTTTATTTTTTCCCATAATTTATTGCATATAACTGTTAGATAAGAGGGTAATATTATATTGAAATATATTTCTATAAAATGGGTGATATGGGATAATATTTTCATTGATGTTCAACAGTGCATGTTTGTTCTTTGTATGGTATGTGAATATATAATAGTTATTTATAAATTTATTTAATTATTAACATTTTATTATTAGTTAACTATTCATAGGGATTATGGTATCCCATCAATGATAGATGAGGATCTATCTTTGGGAGGACAGGGAGGCCTTTATGCTTGAGTTTTTCATCCTTTTTTTGAAATATGTTTAAGAGAGCCATCAATAAATCTGGAGTCACATTTATTTATCACCCTTGTTGTAGCCATCGACATGATTACATATCATCTCAGGTTTGGGATGGATTGTTCTCTCACAGGATGGTAGATAGATTTTTATAAGAGATCATCGTTAGGTCATATGAACTAGTGGAGGAAAGAATACACACATATTGTCAGTAGTGATACATTTAGTACTGATCATCGACATCTGGTAAGTATAGTTATTTATTAATTTATAAAACAATAAATATAAAATGTTTAATTTATTATAGCCAGTTGAGCTACTAGATATTGTAAATTATATTTTTCCATGAGTAAGTACACCAACCATGAAACTAGTGATATAATTGGTGGTCAACAAAAACATATTGTGGTATGTAATTTTTTTTGAGTTTTAAAATTAACTGAAAATAATACTTTAACTATTTTTATTTGAAAATGTAATTAATAGAGTCATACACGGATGAAAATTATCACACAAGTGATGAGAGTATAGCCATGAAAAATTATTAGGCCACCAGTGTTGTATGATTTAATGATACATCATGGATGCATGAGACTTATTATTTTTCTGAGGAAGGATTATTTGTTGGTATCTACAATCGATTATTACCTATGAGTTTTCATGGTAATATGGAATTGATATCATCCAGTCAAAGAAGATTTTAAGGGGAGACATCATCATTAGATACAGATTATTAAGAGAAATTTGTGAGCTTAGATAGAGGTTATATAACACCTACGTAGAGGGCCTAAATAGTTTCATTGACAATAAGACAAGTAAGAGGAGTGGTGTCTTGCACATTAGTAATAGTAGTAGTAGTAGTAGATTATAGAGTACATGCAACACTTGGTTCAGGGTAGAGGGATGGAGTTCCCTCCACCACCACCTATAGATGACCCTCCCTTACAGTGATTTGTTTTTTTGATACATTTAGTTTGATAAACATTTAAATGAGACTACTTTTCATAATAATATTATTAATCCAGATATTTAAATTTATATATAATGAATTTTTTATATTATAATTATTTTCTTTATATGTTAATTATTTTTAAAAATTTTAATTTTTTTTTTAAATTTTTATTATTTGTGATGAGATTGGTCTCCAATCGAAAATAATTTTTTTGAGATAGGAGATGAATCTTGTCACAAATGATTACATTTATATAATCGAAAAAATTTGTTTGTTACTTCTGAATCCCCCATCCGAAAAAAAATATTTTTGAGATGGATTATAAAAAAACCGTTTTTCAGTCATGATTATCAACTACGAGACATTTGTGATGGGTTCCCATCATAAATGAATCATCCAAAATATTTATTATTCCATTAGTGAGACTTATATGCTTCGATTCATGGGATTTGTATGGGGATGATAATCATTGAGTTATACCACCTTATTCATAACACCAAAGTGTTCTATCTTAAATAATTTTATTTAACAACAACATCAACAACAACATTGTATTAAGCTTCTAGAATATATATAATAATAAACATTTTTAGTGTCGGTTTCTACTTTCCACTTTCTCCATCATTATATATTCACAATACTATATGAATACTTTATTTGAATTACCACGATTACTAATAATTAAAATCCTCTTAGATTTTTTGTTACATTGACAAAATATATTCACAATTATCACCCTTGAATTCTTATTATTTAGAAATCCTAAAGACTTAGCATTAATTTCTCCCATAACAATAAAAATTATCACACCACTACTCCTCTAATAACCAACAAATAATAATTGTATCTTTATATATAGTAAATGACATGAATTCATCATCATTCATAATTTATCTTTAATTCCAGGATAATTTGTATACATTTATAACACACATGAGTATGTACACTTCATGAGGAACTACAATTTTGTCCCTCGTTCATTTACAATATAATATAATATCATAAATCCTTTAACCATCACTCCAAAAATTAGGCTTCATATTTATTGTCTTACATGAATTAATGCATGAACTTGATGCAGTCATGGAACATCCATCATGGAATAAATCCAACATTACTTCAATTGATTCATGCCTGAGAAAAAACTAAAAAAATATTTTGATCATTATGTTTTCCTGAATAATAGATTAAATTTAATACATGTGATTTTCATTTCAATGGATTTCATCATACATTGAATCTCCTTGATTTCCCCTCCATAATAATCCATTAATTTATAGTTTCATATGAATATGAATGCTTCTAGATCTTGGTTGCTTCACATGAGTCATTGAATAATATATAAGACCCACTTTTAATAAAATTCCTAAAACATGAATTAAATATCATGATATTTTTTCCAATAATGAATAAATCACTTTGAATCATCTTATATGGTTGATCTGGTGATGTGGTTAATATCATTGTACATAGTTAATCCAGAGCCATCATGTGGTTTCAAGGCCCGTTCATGTTGTTTCAAAATGTCATAATGAAATAGAATTCCTCGATTCATCATAGATAATTCATTTAAAAACAATAGGTTGGTTCAATTAACATGAATACTCATGGTAGATAATTCTAAAATCAAGAACACTTAAGATCCTCATACTCATGGTATCTCCTCTTTCTTTGTGACGATCATGGTAACTCCTCCTTCTATATGAAATTAAAATACACACATGTGTCCATGGTCACTTATGATTTTGGGAATCCCCATAGTCACACATGCTTTTTTGAATCTCTATAGTCGATCCTCCTAGTAAGAGATGACCATTGTATCTCCTTCTTCCATGAAAATGGTTTATTACCTGCATGGTTGGTCTAATTTTATCACACGATCACAAAAAAAACATATATTAAATTCACTAACACTGAATGGCCCCACCATATAAAATATTTTTGATTGACTCCCATCACACACTTTCACTATCACTGGGTCTCACATCATAATTTATTGTAAAAATATTACATCACACTGTCACACCAAATAATATATGATTCAACTATTCCATCCTATAGTTGATCGACCCATAATGTAGTCACTCATCCCTCCATATGACTACATTACCCTTCATGTGGTCTCTCAACACTTCCCATTTTTAATATTAATCTATTCACGTATCTGGTGCTTCTATATATATATATATGCCTCTAAAAATGGATGAAACTCCTCAAATCTTTAAACCAATTTTTCCAAGATGCACCATTCATTGTTAATTCACTTAACATGATTGGATATAACTCATGGAATATTCATAATTTTTATGATTTTATTCTTAAACAAAAAATCCAAGGAACTTATTCAGTACAACTATTTTTCATCATATTTACATATCTTGAAAAAAATACAATCCACACAAATTTGGTTCAACATTATCCAACTGATGTTGGGATTATTATCCAAACCAACACCTCACTCGCCATAGAGTCCCTAGACCCTACACTGTAAATCCCATGGAAACCTTAGTTTCAACTAATACCATGATTTCAAGACAAGCACTTCATATACCTCTTGAGTCTCAAAATCATAACCCAAACAGTAACCACATTATCCTATCTAGATACATGAGCCTATACCATATTTTAATGCCCCTGCCAAGGCTTCGATAATTGAACCCATGTATAGACACTGAGACACAACTAGCGTGCTTCCCCAAACGCAAGAGGCTGATGATTAGTGGAGGGTTCCTACTATAGTCTTGGGGAGAATATTCTCTCTAGGGAAGCCATATGTTCATTTCCAAATTTTATAGAAAACATAACATGACCCATCTATATATCAAATATAATAATATAAATAAAAACATAAAATAGAGAACCCTATAGTACCCTATAGTACTGAATAAAAAGTAATAAATAAATATCCATGATGAAACAATAAAAAAATTAATATTAGATAAACAATAATTATACATCATAAAATAAATGAAATAATATCTTGTACATGATTATTAATATTTGAATGACAAGTACAATGGCATTTGATCCAACTCACAAAGTCATACATCTAAATCCTCAACATCTATGACCATTCAGACATGTACCACATGTCCAGATCCAAAAAAATTGTTTATAGAGAGAAAAATAGAATATTTACCCACATACATCGAAACCCATTCCTTGTAAATAAGAAGGGGTTGTGTCTAATGACCCAGTAAGAATCCCCAACCTCTAAACAATACTTATATATACTATGAACAAGTAGATGAACTTATAATACATATATATAGAGTGAATTTGGTTTCTTAAAATACAGTCACCCAGAAACATAACTTAAAAGGAATAAAAAATCAAACAACTCAAGTCATCATCTGTTAACTAGGACAACCTGATATATGAATCTATCTGCTTCGACAATATATTGGAATCAATAACTCATATCCTATCACAACCCAACCCATACCCAAATACATAGGGTAGGGTGAAATTACACATCTAATCTAAAATGAAGAATCTGGACATCTATTTTAACTCAATAGAAGATACATCAACAATAGATCGCTTCCTTATCAAAAAATGTAGTAAAATCTATCCCTATCCTAAAACACATCACATATCAGACCCTGTATCACTCATGGTGGACCCACCATTTAATACTGCACTCCATTCTATCCATATCACTCATGGAATCCCCACATCTATCTATAAACCCATGTATTCTCACTCAATCCATGTTTTACTAGTCCATTTAACTCTTGGAAATCTATTTTCCTCCACCAGTACCCAATTAGTTGGGGTACGGTCTAAAATCATCCACACAAGGATATCATCTATCCTATAGAAATATATCTAATTTCATCTTACTCATAGTGAGGCTAGGTTACATTATACTCTCCCACAACAATATCTATCACAGATCAAAACCCTTCCATCGGCACATATAGGAAATAATAAAAAAAATAAAACAACCCATCTAACAACTTACTAGTATGGTGATAGTCACTCAAAACCTAGACTCATGTCTCAACCCATAGAAATATACATCTCAACCATATATGAGTTCTATTACATCTACTTAAACCAACCAACAACTTGGATAACAAAATTAATAGTCTCATAGATCTACACACACAACAAACATCACCATAGGACAGTATACACACTCATAAACTATAATTTCGAATCACGTGATATTTTAATCAAATTAGGCATCACCCACATGAGGTCAAACAAAAAAATATGATCAATCAAGAATCTCATTTATTACCTTGTAACCCTAATCAAATCCATTTAAAAACCCATTTAAAAATAATTACATTCAAAATTACTCATGTTATTCTCTTATCCAAATCATTTCACATGATCTTAAAAAAATCAATTTATTGTTTTAAAATTTCATTTTATAACCCATTTACAATATAATTATTTTCCCCTGAAATCACACTTATAAGAAAACCCCATTCGTAATCACGTTTTAAAAAATGAAAAACAAAATTCATTTGCAATCATAAAAATCCCTCTAAATAATCTATAAAAAATGCCAACTACAGTAATTTGAGCAAGGAATCACTATTAAATCATAATACAAGACATGAAGTCCACGTTAACTATTTAGTTGGGACTAACATGTACCAAACTAATTGTAGAATCACATAAAACATGAAACATGTAGAAAGATAATGAAAATAAAGGAACAAAAACATAAAATCCATAAAAAACTATGAAATGTGGTAATACAAAGTCCACCAACCTAAATTGAAATTGTGATAATTTATATCAGCTTGTACCAAACATAATGTCCATAAGAAGCTATCTCATCCATAATCAATAATAAATAAATTAATTAAACAATTAAAACTAATATTTCAATATAGAATAATTAGAACCAAACATATATGATGATTTTATGTTGTCGAGACCTCAAGTAATGATGTGCCCTCTACTCTATACACATACCCAGACATAATCCTTGAAAAGTACATCAAATTAAACAAGATTCAATGAATAATTAATAATAAATTAATCTAAACACCTAAATAAAACAATATAACCCCATTCATTATAAAAATTAAGCATGATGAAATATTTATGGAATCTCATAATATACTCTATGTGCCACACATGAAATCCCCATCCAACCTAATATTTTTTTCCATTATTCATAATATCATTCATTTGAACCCCATAAAAAATGATCTAAGTTCAATAACCAGTATGGGAGAACAAAAATGAGAAATAGTGGAGGGGGGTATTTCAAAAAAAATAAGTGATGAATCCATCCCAATGACCCAAAGAAAGGGGCACCCATGAAAGGGGGAAGTGTGTTTTCCCTCCCCTCTTCTCACACCACAAAGGAGAAATAACATGATTGGGTTCAAATTTCAAACCCCCTCAACCAATTTTTTTAAAAGGCTTCATAATTGGTTCATGGTGTAAATAAGTGGTAAGTAGATGAACCCTTCCCAAAAAAGGGGTTAATATCCCTTTCCTAACACTTTCAAGGTGGTAATCATAGGCCCAAGTAGTGTATGACTTAATGTAGCTACTTTTGGTGGCCTGGTCACTCTGATCCTTCCCCAACACCCCTAAACTACTAAGAAAATAATTGAGACATAAAACCTATCCCAAAAACATTTTACGAACATTGAAACAATCTAAATACCAAAATGATTCCCAAATCTTAAAAATAAACCTCCAACAAATAAAAAATCCATCAGGAATTCAAGTAACATCTTTTTACCCTCTTTTAGGTATTTTCCTAAACTCTTCTTTATGTCCTCTGTAATTAGGTTCATTGTTGGACACCTATTGATGGAGAATATTTTTAGAAAAAAAGACCTAATTTAAGGGGATGTATGTTTTTTTGAATTAAAATAGTATGGTTATAAATGTGTTATGACATTTTTGGAGATCTCCCCATGTTTGGATAACACCAAAGTTGGTTATCATTTTTGGTAATGAATCTAGTGATTTTTCTATCAGGTGGAGGAATTCATGTTGAGCATTGGAAAATATTAATGTATAAACATTGTAGGAAATATTTCATGAATCATGTACACATCATGAATGTATTTAACCCTATGTATAGCTTACTCATCATGTAATGTTAAAAGACTAGTTTTTTATATTAATAAAAATTGGTTATTTAGTGTATGTGTTCCACATGGATTAAATGATGTGTAATTGTGTTTCAGGCTTGGTAAATTTCACGATCAAAGATTTTAGGAAATTTCATTTGTTTATTTTTGGTTCATTATTCTACAACTATCCCACCTCCCAACCCAGAGCTCTCTTCTTATGAATTTGAGATTCTCCATCCGATAGTGATTGATTTTTTCTAAAATTTATCTCTATTATTGTTGTATTGCGTATCTATGATTGGTTAATCATTTCTAACTCATTATTTCATTTATTGAGGTAGCAACTTATCTTTGTGTTATCAAATGCATTGACTCATGGCGATGTTCATTCAATATTTTCACTTGATCTGTTATATGATCTCCTTCAAGATGTCATTTATTGGTTGGTTGTAGTATAGAAGGTGTGAGTTCTTGAGGAACATGTAGTTTACTATTCTCCAATTACCCTGTTCCAAATTGATTCAATTATGAGATGTGTAGATACATCTAGGTCCTTCGTTGCCTTTGATGGTTTAATCCGTGCAGTGGATTCCAGTGTGACCGTGTGCGACCAGAGTTTTGAGGTAGGTAGTTTCATATCCACCCTATACTTTTGAACATCATTGCTCATGTTTTTTATAAATTGTTTTATTTAATTAAATGGTAGGATATGTATGATTTATTTGTGTGTGAAACATGGTTTTAATAAAATATATTTTCCACGTTTTTTTGTAAATGAAAGTTGGTTTCATAGATGATATTGTTAATATTTTCATGTATTATTATATACTTGATTTACTGATTTTATATGAAATGTGCATAATTTGTGTGAAATATTAATGTTTTAATATTGAGTATCATTTTTGAGCATTTTTAGAAGTAGTCCAATTAAGTCAGTTTAATGTTTTAATAATAACAATCACTATACTGATCCAAATTGTGTGGTTCCTATTTTTTAGGATTCTAAATTCAATATATAACATTTCATTAGAAGGTACCATGAGCCAATTCTGCCATTTGACAGGTCATATGTTCTTCACAAACATGCCCAAAGAATCTGTGAAGAAACTGGACTATTCATGAAGATTTATTTACTGGGATAAATAAAGAAGTTCAAATTAAATGATTCTATACCATAGTTTGGTGGACAATGTAAGGAGTCTTGGATAAAAATTTCAAGGCCCAAATCTAAAAACAAGGGGCCCAACATATGCTTTGAAGTCCAGCCCACCATTTTGGACGAGAAATAAAATTAGTACAGTATTCATGACATATATCATGATGTAAGCATCCAATCAAGCTGAGATTTTGTTTGAAACTGAGGAAATAGGTGGACGACATTGTTGAAGAAATAATTTGGATTTTAAGGAATCTTCTTATTCCAAAATCCATTCACATTTTGGCCATCGAAAACAAATGGATAGAAATGGACATTTTACCTTTGTTTAATAAAACAACCATAACTTTGGCTCCACTTGTCCAAATGCCTCCAAATTTTAATAGTAGTCATCAAAATTTATTATATAAAAATTATAGAAATGAGATATTTGTATATTAGGCTGTCTGAATAGCCAAATTGGTGATGAAAGTGGAGGTTCAGATTTGGAATGCAAACAATCCACTCCTTGGGATATAAATACTCTCCCCTTCTCTCCTTGAGAGTAGTTGGAATTTCAGAAGAAATGAGATCATATTGGCATGAACAAAGTCTTTACAAAGGCATGGGAGGATCTTCCATACTCATGTTTTTAATTGAGAGACATTTCCTCCTCTCTTTGTTTTCACTTACTTTCGTGTTCTTCGTTTTTGTAATTTTATAAGTCCTTTCTTTTGAAATTCTATTTTAATGAAAGATTCTTCTTCAATATATCTTATTCTAATCCACCTTTTGTAGTTTCATTTTAAAGTTATTTAAAATAGTTTAAATTTAGTTGAACCATCTTCCCTTCTTTTTCTTCTTCATTCAATTGAAACTCTTTTTTTACTTATCATCATTGTTTGTGTGTGTGTGTGTTCGACGTACCACTCTTTTCTAATACCTTTATTTTTATTCACTTTATAATTCTTCACCATAAACTTATATTACCATATTAATAGCCATCTTAATGGACAATTAAATCTCTCATTAGGGTGAGTTTTAATTTAGATATGTTAAGCGATTGAGAGCTTTTTCTTGATGATTATTCATTGAATTAATATTGTGTATGTTGGACATAGCATGTCATGAATTAATGACTTTTTTTGTTTAATGTGTGGTTTCCATGGATTATTGGAACCATAAATACACTACCATAAACAATATATGATCAAGATTAGAACCTTAAGTTAAGTTAAGTGTTGGATTAAAGCATTAACACTTGGGAATTCAAATCAACGTCAACTTGTGACATGGGTGTTAATTTAAATGCAATATAAAGCAAAGATCAAGGATATCACAAGCATAACTAACCTAATGATGAACTCACCCCAATAATTATAAATTTGTTAAATCAATTACAGTCAATCAATAATTTCAATTAAGCTCTGTAAACAAACCCCCCTAATCAAAATACAATCAACTAAAAGAAAACGACTATTACAAAGTATCATCGCCGAGGATTCGACCCGAGTGTTGCTATACACATTAGCATAGCACCGAAACATTGACCGTTCGATAGAGTAAAATCAACCATGCATTTTAAATGGTGCCGTTGCTGGGGATGGTGCTTTAATTAGTCATTAGTTTTTTGTTATTGTAATAAAAACGAAAAAAAAAACAAAATTTAAAAAAATTGAAAAAAAACACAAAAACCCCTTCTTCTCATAAAAATCATAAACGAAAAAAAGAAAAAGAAAAACCCATCTTCATCTTTCATCCAAAATCTCTCTGAATGCCCTGTAGCCTCCTAAATAATCCCTCGGATTTGTTTGACCTTGAAATTGAGCGAACACTTCTCCAACTTAGGAGGAACAGAAGAGATAATAAAATAATTCAAGAACAAGTCCTTGTCTAACCAATTGAATTAGATATGGCTAATCCTAGGGAACAAACACTAAAAGAACTTGCTACCCCTGATATTAATTACCAACCTCTTGGTATTCAATATCCAAATATAGAAGCTGACTTCAAACTCAAATCAGGACTGATTCATCTTCTTCCTCATTTTCCCGGGCTAGCCTGTGAGGATCCACATCTCCACCTTAAAGAGTTCAAGTGGTGTGCTCTACCATGAATCCTCAACGGGTTTCTAAAGAAAAAAACAAACTTCGATCATTTCCTTTATCCCTATCTGACACTTCCATGTCATGGCTTTACTACCTACCTCCTGGTTCCATAACCACATGGAATGACATGAAGCAAATCTTTTTAGAGAAATTATTTCCTACTTCTCATGCTGCTTCTATCCGAAATGAAATAAGTGGTATCCGTCAGTTTCCAAGTGAATAACTCCATGAGTACTGGGAGAGGTTCAAAAAGTTTGTTGCAACCTGCCCACACCACCAAATCCCTGACCAACTCTTGATTCAATACTTCTACGAGGGGTTATTGGCTATGGAGAGAACTCTCATTGATGCCGCATGTGGCGGTGCTCTTGTTGATAAAACTCCTGCATCAGCAAGAGAGATCCTAAGTAACATGGCTGAAAATGCACAAAAATTCCATACTCTAGCACATGATCAAGTCAAACAATCCCAAGATAATCAATCAATTGAGCTGAACAAGATGGCAGAGTTTATGAGTGAACTTACATGTCTTGTGTGATAACTAGATGTGGCTACCAAATCCCCAACCTCATCTTCTCCATAATCAATGTTTCCTGGACCTCTCAAAAAATGTGGAATCTAAAACTCTCCATATCATCCATCAGACACATGTCCACAAATTCAAGAGGATCAATCCGATTCATCTGGACCAATGGAGCTCAATGCAGCATATGCTCAGTGGAACACCAACCCTCCACTATCAGTTCAGTTTGTTAGAAACTTCAACCAACCTCACTCTGAGCCCTTCTATTCTTCCTATAACCAAGGACTAAGGTATGGAAATCCCATCTCTCATCCCCCTCAATTCCCTCGTCAAAAACCAAACCAGTTTCAATATGGTCAAGGTGTTGGTAACTTCCAACAACCTTATCATTTTCTTCCTCCAACTCAATGGAACAATCCTCCTCCTGGATTCCATTATCCTAGTGAGCCTTTCCAATTCCAAAATCAATACAATTGCTTTCCCAAGAACCAAAATCTAGGTAATCCCAATCCAGGACAAGCCTCTTCTTCCAAGCAACCATGGGAAAGTGCAGTTGAAGATCATTCCTCCTTCACCCGTTCAACCATCAAAAACATTTAATACCAAATTGGTCAACATGCATCCCACCTTAGTCAGCAGTAACCATCCAATTCTTCCCAACATCCAGCTCAACCATTACCCAACCCCAAGGGTAATTTAAGTGCAATTTCACTTAGACTAGGAAAGAACATTTCTATTCCTCAAGATAAGTCCTCCAACCCCCCTTTAAATGTTGACCTAGAAAATGAAAAGAAAAAGAAAATTGAAAAGGAACCTAAAACCATTCCCTCACCTCCTTCCATTCCACTTAGTAATCCAATTTATTTTCCACAAGCTATTTCTAAACAAAGGAAGTCCTTTGAACCTGATCCTGAAATGCACGAAATGTTTAGACGTGTTTAAGTCAACATTCCCCTCTTAGATGCCATCAAACAAAATCCTAAGTATGCCAAGTTTCTCAAGGAGTTGTGTACCCACAAGAGGCAACTTAGGACCTTTGAAAATGTTTCCACCCAACAATCCATACTCATTAAGTGCAAAGGTCCAGGTACCTTTACGGTTCCATGCCAAATTGAAAGTTCCAACTTTGATTATGCACTCATAGACCTAGGAGCCTCAATTAATGTCATGCCCAAATCCATATTTTCCAACCTTGGTCTAGGTCCCTTACATCCAATGAGTGTTGTCATTCAATTGGCCAATAAAAGCACAACCAGTCCTAAGGGAATAATTGAGGATGTCCTTGTCCGAGTCAATTATCTTATCTTCCCTGCTGATTTCTATGTCCTTGACATGGAAGGTGAGACGAACTCTTCTTGATCTCCCCTAATTCTAGGAAGACCATTCCTCATGACTGCGGGAACTAATATTGATGTCCATTCAAGCATCTTATCCATGGAATTCGGTGACCAACTGGCCAAATTCAATATTTTTCAATCCATGAGACACCCATCAGAGAATGAATCTTCATTCTCTATTGATTTGTCTGAAAGTCTCTCTGAGAGTGTGTTGAATCCCAATCCATCATGTTATTCCTATTCTACTGATATAGGAGTTTTTGAATATTGCACCCTCATTAACCAAGTGATTAATGGAGAAATTGATGTTGGCATTAAAAATGTAAACTCCATTGATCTAAATGATCTTGAAAACTCTTTAGAATATCATCTCACCCCTGACCTCCAATGATCCAACAATAATGGTTATAAAGAAAATGAACTAGAATGATTATTTGTTGATTCAAATCTGGTTATCCCACATTCATCATTTCCTATCCAGGATTCTGAAAATTCTGTTATATGTGAGGTGAACCCCAAACCAATTTGTTTATATTATCCTGATGGGAGAGAAGGTTGTGAAATTGGTTCCCTAATTAATAAGGTGATCACTGGTGAGGTTGAAATTGAAAATTCTTTGGTGACCAACATCGATATAAAGGAAATTGAAATTTTTATTAAGTCTTATGACTCCACTAATCCTCATTACTCTACATCAGTAAGTGATGAAATAAATGAGTAAAAAACAATTGGGATCTCATATTGTGGTTTTGGGTTATCTGATCCTTTCATAAATGAACCATCAGAATTGAGCCATCTTCCTGAATTTCCAAGCAAAGAAAACCAACACTTTGTGGATAACATCATTACTCAGGTTGAAGACCGATGTGAGGAAAGAAATATTCTCTTTCCAACCCCATTGAATTTAAAGCACACCAACAAGGATGGGAAGAAATTATCCAATGAATCATCAGGCCTCTGAAAGAAAAAGCTTTTCTAGAAGCAAACTGGTGCTGAGAAAATATGATGGCCACCGTCTGACTATGGGTAGTCCACTACAAATGTCCAACTATAGGAAAATAAATGCAGCGCTTCTTGGTAGGCAACCAATGTTTTCTTTTACATTTATGAAATTTTAATTTCTTTTTACTTTTTCATTAGATGAATAATGATTTTTCTTTTTCAGGTAACATCCCATAATCTTGGATCAACATTTACATCCACTAGATCCCCAACTTCTTTAGTCTACCAACCACTAGATGGAGATGGCGACCCGCCAAATCCAAACTAGGGGGCACCTCTTTCTCTTTAAATCTCTCTCTTCTCTCTCTCTATATCTTTCTTCTTCTTCCCATCTATTTTATTTTATTTCTTTACCTATTTCTTCATAAACCCCTTTTATTTACTCTTTATCTTTTGTGTGGGTGTGACTTTATAAAAAAACAATCTACAAAAACCTAAAAAACTAAAAAAAAAATAAAAAAACAAATGAAAAGTCAAGAGTCATGATTACTCACCTTCCAATTTTCTAATTCTTTCTAACCATTTTGGGGATTCAATAGGAATGTTTTTAAATTTTTTATTTTCATTATGACTTTGGATAAAGAATTTTGTGTCGAAACCAACACATTTTGAATGCTCAATTTTTGATTTGGAAAATGATTTCCCCAACCGTGAGAACAAACATTAGCTTTCATGCCAAGTCCACCTATGGCCATCTTTTCAAAATGTGTGTTTTCGCCCCCATTTTTGAGTCTTGAGTTTGTGGACATTCGAGCTGAATTTCCTACCTTAGTGTGTATTAATATGATAGAGGAATTTTCTGAACCACATGAGAATCACAATATCCAAATTGCCTCCCATTTCCCTTACATTAATCCTCCTTTTGAAATCCCCTTCGAGCCTATGAAAACCTTTTATTTGATAGCCACATTACAATCCCAATAACTTTTCCCACCCAATATCAACATGGAATTTCATTGCATAATTTTTTGAAATTTAAGTATTGGGGGAATAGATTTCATTGTTTGGGTACCCTATTTTTGATTTTCAACGAGTTATCATCTGCTTGAGGGAAAGCATCCATTTCAGTGTGGGGGAGAGTTTGTCATTCGGTGTGTTTTGGGGAATGTAATGTACTTTCATTTATGTAATTTTGTAAATTTTATTGACAAGTGTTCAAAAAAATAAAAAAGGATGAAAAAAATCAAAAAAAAAATGAAAAAATGGGTTGTGTCTTGGGTAGTTAAAAAATCACTCTTCCTTAACCTTTGATCTTGTTATAACTATTAAAATTAGTGTCATAAGGAGATCAAACATGGGTTGGGATATGAGTGTGAGATCTGTTTTGAGGTCAACTTTTGATAAAACAAAGAAAAAAAGGAAAAGAAAAAAAAGAACACAAGCATTATATTCTTATTGGGAGAAGTTTTCTGTTTTGTAAATATTACCTCATCTCATTACCTTCATATTTTCTTCCTCTATTGTGTCTTTATTCACACAATAATTCCCTTATAAATATGTGTTTTCATTTCCTTCCATGTTTTATTTCAAAAAAATCTGCATTCCTTTTTCTATATTGGTATTTTAACCCTATTTTTCTCTCTCTTGGACATTATATTCCTACCATACCATAGCCACAGAAAACCCCCCTAAAAATACCTCTTGATTCTTGTTCACTTTGGATAGGGATTTGAAGCTGACAGCTCTTTTCAAACTCTAAGATTTTCACTCTTGGTTGGTGAAAGAGTGAACCTCCACAAATTAATTTTATCATCTTGAGAGGTGTGAGTTTTGTGTGTACACATTTTCCATTTATAAGTTTGAGCATGAAAAAATGAAATAGTTATGGAAAATTGTTTCATTAACAAATTGTTGTGTAATTCAAAATAGATGAGTGAAATAGTCTAAACCTCCCCTGATTGGATAAAAAAATTTAATATTTGTTTGTGAGTAAAAATGATTTTGTCATGTTTTTATATTTTTTTCACATGAGGACATGCACAAGACTAAGTGTGGGGGATTTGAAATTGTTAATATTTTCATGTATTAGTATATACTCCCTTTACTGATTTTATATGAAATGTGCATAATTTTTGTGGAATATTAATTCTTTAATATTTAGTATAATTTTTTAGCATTTTTAGAAGTAGTCCAATTAAGTCAATTTAATGTTTTAATAATAGAAATCACTATACTGATACAAATTGTGTGGTTCTTGTTTTTTAGGATTATCCCTTTAATATAAAACATTTCATTATAAGGTACCATGAGCCAATTATACCATTTGAAGGGTCATATAGTCATCACAAAGAATCCCACAGAATCTGTGAAGAAACTAGACTATTCATGATGATTGATTTACTGGGCTAAATAAAGAAGATAAAATTACATTATTCTCTACCATAGGTCTGGGGACAATGTAAGTAGTCTTGGATAAATATTTGAAGGCCCAACTCCAAAAACAAGGGGGCGAACATATGCTTTGAAGTCCAGCCCACCATTCTGGCCGAGAAATAAAATTAGTAAAGTATTCCTGGCATATCTCATGATGTAAGCATTAAATCACGCTGAGCTTTTTCAGTGTGAAAGAGAGGAAATATGCGGCCTACTTTGTTGAAGAAAGAATTCGTATTTGAAGGAATATTACTATTCCAAAATCCCTTCACATTTTCGCCATCGAAAACAAATGGATAGAAATGGACAATTTACCATTGTTTAATAAAACCACCTTAACTTTGGATTCACTTGTCGAAATTCCTCCAACTTTTTATAGTAATCATCCAAAATTATTATCTACAACTCTTAAGAATAATATATTTGTATATTCAGCAGTACGAATATCCAAATTAGCGATGAAAGTGGAGGGTTAGTTTGGGAATGCAAACAGTCCACTCCTTTGGCTATAAATACTCTCCCCTTCTCTCCTTGAGAGGGGTTGGCATTTCAGAATAAAGGAGATCATATTGGCACAACAAATGTCTTTCCAAAGGCTTGATATGATCTTCCATAATTAATTTTTTACTTGAGAGACATTTCTTCCTCTCTTTGTTTTCACTTACTTTCGTGTTCTTCGTTTTTGTAATTTTTTAAGTCCTTTCTTTTGTAATTCTGTTTTAATGCTAGTTTCTTCTTCAATATCTCTTATTCTCATCCACCTTCTGTAGTTTCATTATTATTTACTTAAAATAGTTTAAATTCAGTTAAACCCCATTCCTTTTTTTTCTTCCTCATTCAATCGAAACTCTATTTTTAATTATCGTCATTGTTCGTGTGTGTGTGTGTTCGACGTACCACTATTTTCTAATCCCTTTCTTTTTATTATCTCTATAATTGTTCAACATAAACATATATTACCAGATTAATAACCATCTTAATGGCTAAGTTAATCTATCATTGGGGTTAGTTTTAATTTATGTATGTTAAGTGATAGAGAGCTTTTGCTCGATGAGTATTCGTTGAATTAACATTGTGTATGTTGGGCTTTACATGTCATGGATTAATGACTTGTTTTGTTTAATGTGTGGTTTCCATGGATTATTGAAACCATAAATACACTACCATAAACAAGATATGATCAATATTAGAACCTTAAGTTAAGTTAAGGCTTGGATTAAAGCATTAACACTTGGGAATTCAATCAACGTCAACTTGTGACATGGATGTTAACTTAAATACAATATAAAGCAAAGATCAAGGATATCACAAGCTTAACTAACCTAGTGATGAACTCACCACAATCATTATCAATTTTTTAAATCAATTATAGTCAATAAATCATTTCAATTAATCTCTACAAACAAACCCCCCTAATCAAAATACAATCTACTAAAAACAAACGACTATTACAAAGTATCATCGCCGAGGATTCGACCCGAGTGCTGCTATACACATTAGCAGAGCACTAGAACATTGACCGGTCGATATGCGACAATCAGCCATGCATTTCAATAGAATTATGAAATTTTTTCATAATATGGTTTCAATACATGGTTTGATTAAAATATATTTTTGAAATGATTCAAAAAATAGGGCACATTGGAATCCTGGGGTACATAGGTGTAAGGTATAGTAATAGGTCTCATAAACTGTCAAGTGAGTTTCTTATGGGGACTTCTTCTACTCCATTGTATTGTTGTAACATGGAATTATTAAACATATTGGGATGTTAACTTTATTTTGTGTTCTTATTCTCTCTAGACTCACTCAATTTGTCTAGTGGATCAATTTTAGGAAGAAAAATTATGTTAGGTATGAGTGTCTGAGATATCTCATCCTAGTGTGAACCCTGGTGTGATGTTACGTATGCTCCCTATTGGGAAATTTTGTATTTTTGGTTTTTACACTTTGATGTACTTCCATGGATTAGATATTTTATGTGATTCATGATTTTGTTTTCATAATATATTTATTATGATATGTGGATATGGAATTATTTGGAACTAATTAACATGATTTAATTGGAAATGTGGAAAAGTGGAAACTAAATAGTATTTCCATGATATTGAAATAAAAAGTATTAAAATTTTATCATTCATTGTTTTCTTTAATGTTGATCATGAATGGATTATTTTTTAGAGATTTTATATGGAGAACCTAGGAATGAACCTACTGAGAATGTTAAATCACACCTTTTTTACACCTTCAGTAGTACGTAGACCTCATAATGTACTTCAATTTAGGGAACGATATGGATCCCTAGTGAGGAAATGAGGTTTTATGTCATCTGGGATTTAGAGAGGTTGTGGGAATTTTTTTGAGAGTTTACCCACATTATCACATGGACTCCTTAGATTAGCTATTTGGTTTTGTAGTCCTTCCTAGTTGGACTTGTCACATAGAGTTTGTTTTCTACCATCTATAGTTTTATCTCATCTATATTTTATTAATTTTATGACATATATATTTTCACATTTTCTTCTATTGTTTTTTTATTTACATATGTATATATGTCATGTTGTTTCTCCATATAGGGAATAATTTTTTCCTATGTTGTTTGATCCATGAATGCTACACTCCAGCCTATATGGATCAAGAACACCCTTTAGGTGTTTGGTGGATCGGTTCATGTACCAGTTTGAGAGGTTATTTGGGTTGGTTCAATACATATCAGCATAAGAAGATTTTTCCTCAACATTCCTTATCTTGAGACATTTTATAGAAAGAAGATAATATTTTCAAAACGAAATAAGATTATTGTGGTGAGTGTTTGGTCAAGTCTTGTAGAGATGAGACTCAAGTTTCCATGGGATTATGGGATTTGTGTCTCAATTTTTGAGTTCATGATGTTAATATTATATTTTGTAATAATTTTTCTATTTTGAACTATGATTTTTCTATTGATTGATTGTTTCTTTTTTTTGGTGCGTAGTAGTATGCCTCCATGATGTTTTCTATGGGTTCCTTTTGATGGTTAAGATGTTGCTCTTCAAAGAATATTCTAATGGATCATAACATTATCAAGAATGTCATATGGTAAGTTTGTTCCATGGACCATAATATATAACATAGTTTTTGATGTATTGGTGGGAGCTATAGTAGATAGAGATCGGTCGTGGGTGTTCTTGCGTGAGAAGCCACAATCAATTGAATGTATGAATGAACCATAGGAGGTGGAGGATTGTCTTGAAAATAATGAAAATATCTTCAACTTTCTAGAAACATCTGAGATATTTATGGTAATGTTTAAAGTATTCGTACTTCAGGGACCTAGAAAGTAGTGGCAGGATTCCATGTTACAAAAAAATAGGCACATGAGATTAGATTTGAAGTGTTTCACGACTATATTCTTGCATTAGTTTTTTTGGATTCTCTAATGATAGTTAAATCTATATGGTTATTTTATTTATTGAAGGGAGAAAATTCAGTGTCAGCTTATATCAACCAATTTCCAGATCTAGTTCATTTTTCACCATAGGTTTTGAGGAATTAATATTTGAAAGGTCAGAAGTACCTATAAGGTTTGAGACAGAATATCAGATCACATGTATTTATGATGAATGAGTTGAACTTTTCAAATGTAATGTATATGGATGTGGTGGGAGAAATGAATACAATAAGAAAAGTGGTATATTTTTTCCCTTCCCTTCCACCAAGTGGAATCTTCAAGGATTCTATATGGAAATGATGATGTTGCATCATCATCATAGGAGGGGTGGAGGTGGTTCTTAGTAACATGCCTCTTTATAACCTCCATTTTTAGCTATTGGTGTCCATGTAACTTTCTATCTTGGTAGAAATGTCATACACACATATATTTCATTCCCTTCACCCGTAAAAGTTGTGTAAAAGTTGTGGAAATTATTTTCATATATAGAATATCAATCTAGTTATCTACACACCTTGATATCGTAAGGTATCATTGGCTCCAATGGAGACTAGGTCATGGTAAGATGCATCAATGACTATAAATATCTAGCTAATTCCACTTGTGTTAAGTCCCTTCATGCATTAGATGAGTTTTCAGTGAATATAAATGTCGGTCTTCTGCCCCTGAGAGGAAAGATCATTATTTAATCTGAAATAGTGATGGTTTGATTTGATATCCAAGATTCTCAGACATTTATATATATCTATTTTGTTTATATTATTAATTGTAAAATGGACATCATCTCCTTTACTATGGTGTTAGTGAAAAATCTTAGGAAAAGGAAAGAGTAGGGGTTTCGATATCCTTCTTGTGTGACATCAATAACTAATACAGAGTTGGTCTAGAATTTTATTATTCTTAATATGTATCTATTTTACATCATCATTTGGATGGATTTGATTGTTTCTAATCATGTTGAGGTTGATTTTTGTTTTTGGAATGTCTCATTTCTTTAAAAAAATGTAATATCATGGATGTTTCAAGGAGAGTGAGTTTTTAGGTCTAGTCATGCAAGAACTTCTCACCTAGAGCTCAAGAATTTGTTTTCTACTGTAGTAGTTATGCCTGGTGACATCCCTTCTGGGTTTGATCTTCACGGTGTGGTTCAGTATTTTCTTAATGTGTTCCAAAATGATTTCTCTATGCTTTCTCCAAAGAGAGTGTTGGAGTTAAATATTTACATGGTTTTTGGTATGAAACAAATATAAATACCTTCTTATTGTATGAAACAAATAGAGAAGAAAGAGCTTGAGATTTAGTTGGATGAACTGGTGGGGAAGGGTTTGGTTCACCCTCGTGTTTCTCCTTAGGAATCCCTAAATCTCTTTTCCGTTAACATAGATAGTTCACTCTAATTCTCTGTGTATTATCTTAATTTGGACTAAGTAATGGTTAAGAAAAAGTATCATTTCCCTCATGTTAAGGATTTTTTGATCAGTTATTAGCAAAAAGTGTTTTTTAAGATTTATTTCTGTTCAAGTTATCATCAGCTCAGAGTTTTAGAGCATGATATACAAAAAAAATAATTTTAGGATCTAGTATGGCCATTAAATATATATTATGATATTGTTAGATCTAACTAACACTCCTTAAGATATCATGGCTTTGATCAATCGAATATTCCATTAGTATCTCAACTTTTTTTTGGTAGTGTCTGTGGATCGTATTTTGGTATATTCAAGATATGCATATGTGAATGAGCACCATATGATTTTGGTTTTCTAAATCCTTATGAGTCATCATTTTTATGGAAAAAATTAAAAATTCACTTTCTAGACTCAATAGGTGAAGTTACTGGGGAATTTTGTTTCAATGTATGGCTTTTTAATTGATCCTGAGGAGGTCAAGGCTATTTTTTTATGTGGAGAACAAAAATTGTCTCTGAAATTCAGAGAATCCTTCATCTTTCTAGATACTATTGACAGGTTTTCATGGATTTATGTAAGTTAGTGTCACCTTTAAATACTCAAACATGGATAGGGGTGAAATTTTTATGTAATGAAAAATATCAGTATTATTTCTACAAGTTGAAATGACTTCTGACATAGGTTCTTATTCTGATTATAGCCAAACCTGGTAAGGAGTATATTGTTTTATATGATAATAATTATGATGTATTAGTTTTGTTCTCATGAAATAGAATCATATAGTATCTTATATCTCTGATCGTCATTGACATCGGGAGAAGAATTAACCAAATCATGATTTAAATAATTATTGCAGTTATGCATGCACATAATTGTTAGAGGAATTAACTTTTTGGGGAAAGCTTCACAGCCTTTTCTGGCCATAAGAGTTTTAGTTATATCATTTCTCATATAGACATTAATCTTAGACAAATATTTTGGGTGGAATAACAAAATATTATTTACTTTCAATATCACTTACACCCCAAGGAATAATTGTGTGGTCGTAGATGCTCTTAGTATGAAAGTTCCATCACACACTTTCTTGGAATCAAAGAGTGAAACCTTATGGGAATTATAATTAGTTTCCTCAATATACACAGTAGGATGTTCCGGGTATGATTCTAAAAAGTTTTTGCGTAACATCATCTCTCTTTGATTCTATTCCACAGAGTTAGTTGTAGGATAATGATTTTAGAGTAACTCAAGAATCCCTATATGGTGGGGAGAGAATTTATGGTTGGTCTATCTCCTCAGATGATATTTTCAGTTTTAGGGATTGGTTTTTCATCCTAAAATCTATGATGAGATTATTTTTTCTTATTTTCAGTATTCACCATGGGTATTTTATCCAGGAACTATGAAGAATTTGTATGACATGAGATGGGGATTCTGGTTGCTGGGCGTAAATTGTGACATTACTGATTATGATTTACATTGTTACACCTACCAATACCTAGAAGATAGAGTATTTGAAACTTTATAGTTTTCTTTAGGCTCTTCAAGTGTTAGTTTGGAAATGGGATGAGGTATCAATGGATTTTTTATTGGATTACCATTCACTACCTAATAAAATAATGTTATATGGTCGGTTATTGATTAGTTGATGGTGACATCACAAAAGTTTAGGATTTGGGTAAGCTATAAGTAGAGGAGATTGTGAGCTTATATGGGGTTCCTTATACCATTGTTTCATATAGGGATCCTAGGTTTTCATTGAGGTTCTAGAGTAGTCTATAGAATGTTATGGGGACTCAAGAAAAGTTGATTATGAGTTATCCTCCATAGATAAATGGTCATACAGAGCATGTAATTCATATTCTAGAGGATATTCTCTATTCTAGTGTCTTGGATTTCAGTGGATTGTGGGATATCCATATTGGACATGTTGATTATTCTTATAAAACAATTTTCAGTTGTTGATTATAATGGGTATTTTGGGGATTTTTTTTGTACTCTGTGTAGATAAACTATTTTATTAGTAGTGGTGGTTGAGTCTATATTGGTTGTGATGAGTTTGGTTTCAGTGATGTTAGAAATTTTTTAGGATATATATCAGTATCTTGTTATGGAATAGTGTAGACATGAATATTTTATGGATCAAAGGAATCATCATGTAGTGTTTTCTATAGGCGATCGGGGTTTCTTTAATTTTTATCCTCGATTGGATCATCATCATCTTAGAAAATAGGGATACATTGATTTCTGGTATGTTGGATTTTTTAGGACACTGAGTGGATTGAGAAGGTTTCATACTAGTTGGAATTTTTAGTTCAGTTGATAAGACTTCATAACTTTTTCTACATATCATAGATCATAAAATACCAACCTAATCCTTCTCACATTATGAGTTGGGAAGATATTGAGTTACATAAAGATTTTTTTTCAACATCTAGTAAATATCATTTACTCTCAAGTGAATTTCTTGCAATGTAATTCAATTATATTGGATAGAGTTTTATAATGGAACTGATCATATTCTTATGAGACATGGGAGTGTGATTCATTGATGAGAAGGTAGTAGTCACACCTCTTTATCTAAATTCATTCTTCCACATGAATTCCTAGTGATGGAAAGTCATGTAGTGTGGAGTTTGTAACATCTTATTACACAATTTTAGGTATTTTCTTCCTCTTTTCTAATTCTATTATTTAATTGGTTGCATCATTGGACTCTTAATGATTGAGAACTTCTGTGGATCAAAAATAAGTTAATTTTGGCCTTGTATTTTTTTAAATAATGGACTCTGAGTATACATATATTAATGGATTTAGGTTTTTCCTTGAGTTCGGAAAACATTCAAGTTTTTCTGAGGGTTTTTATTGGAATCTTGTGTTTTTTTAGTATATATAAGGAATGAACACCATATAATGGGAATAAAATATGGCTATCCTCTATAGGGTATAGTTTGTGAACTATGTACACAATGTGAATGGAAGACAGGCTATATACATGTTACACACCATATACAGTTTAAACAATGGTTTTTTGAATAAAAATACGACGTGATTTTAGTCATATATGATCCTTGTAGATTACACCATATGTAAATAGATTACGTTACAAGTAAATGTCATGAAAATGAATTTTAGGGTGCTAGATCAGTTGATTGTTATTTAATTCTTCCACAAATCTATCCCTTGTCGACACAGAGCTCTATTGTAATAAATTTAGGCGCCTCCAAATAATATGGATAGATTATTTTAGTCATTGGTCATCATTCTAGTTGTATATGGTCTTTATGGGTGGGTAATCCTTTAATCTGTTTTATTTTTTTTCTTTTGGTGTTACTGTTGTGTTGTGTTGTTGAATTTGTTGACTCATGGTGATGTTTATTATTGATTATCTCAAGATTTTTGGTTTGAACTCGTTCTAGGGGTTCTTTCCAACAAGAATCACGGTGCAGAATGTGTGCATTATTGATTAATGTGTTTCCCCACTTCTCCACTGACCATTGTCAAAAATGAATCAATTATGATATGCATAGATTGATTCTAGGGCCTCTAATTTCTTATTAGTTTCTACCATGTTTTGGATTTTTTGTGGGAATGTGTGACCTGTGTTTTGAGGTAGGTGGTTCTGTCTTTAACCTGTGGTGGTGAACCACATTTCCCTTTTCTGAAAAAAAATTATTAAATGAAATTGTGTGATATTGATGATTTGTTTATTGTGTGTGGAAATGAGTTTTTAAAAATGAGGGGGTTTCGCTTGTTTTTGGTAAATGAAAAGCGTTTTCAAAGCATTGTGAAATGGTTCTTTGGAATGGTTTTCAAATAATGATTTGAGGAAAGTTGTTTTCGGAAATGGTTTGAAAAATAGAGAACATGGGAATCCTTAGGTACTTATGTGGAAGGTATAATAATATGTATCATTCAATTTTGTGGGTTTCCTCTTGGGGATTTATTCTTCCACCTAGGATAGTTGTTCTAGAGACTTATTAGACCTGTTGGGGTTTTACATTATGGGTTGTTTCTCTACTCTCAAAACATGATTCTTATGTCTAGTGGATTGATGCACATACACTTTTCTACGTTTGGTTTGAGATTTATAGATTTCCTGAACTAGTGTGATCTATGGTGTGATGTTACCTATGCTACATTCTGGTTGATTTGGGTTCTTTGGTTTTTATGGGCTATGACACCATCAAGGATTTGGTATGATATGTGATACATTAATTGTTTAGAAATGATATTTCTAGTGTAATATATGGATATGAAATTATTTGAAATTATTTTAACCACTTTATTTCGATAGTGGAAAAAGGGGAAATTGATTTTTTTGGAAAAATTTTAATATAAAAAATGTTAAAACATTATCACTCCTTGTTTTATTTAAATATGATAATATAAGGATTATTGTTCGAAGACATGATACTGAACACCTTGGTGAGACCCAACTGATCCTGATAGATCACAACCTTTATAGACATTTAGTAGTGCATTGACATGGTTGTGTCTTTCAATGTAGGGAAACCAAATTCATGAAAGTGATACGATGATGATTTATTTCTGTGGGGTTTGGGGTAGATGATTGTCAGATGGTGGTACTTTTCCTATATTATCAATTGGATCTTTTAGAGTAGTTTTTTGGTTTTTTAGTCCTTTTTAGTTAGACTTTTCAGATAAATATTGTTTTCTACATTTTTTAGTTATATATATATATATTCAATTTTAAAATTTCTATTATGACATATATATTCATGTTTTTATCAATTTTTTCATTATATACATGTGTATGTATGCCAAATTGTTTTTTTCTTGGTTGAGTGAAATCGTTCCCTCTGTTTGTTGTTTAATGCTCGGGTGCTAGTTGTAAACTTGTAAGGGTTGGTAACAATCTTCAGGTATCTATTAGATTAGTTAGGGTACCAGTTTGAGAGAATATTTTGGTCAGTTCATTATAATTCAGAACCACAAATTTCATGAGTTGTTACAAATTATGGAGAGATTCAATGGAGGATACCCAAGGAATTTGTGATCATCTTAACTGATTTCCTTTTTGTTTATTTATTCTTATACGCATCCAAATATTTTATAACCACCTAAAAATAATAAAATCATTATCATTAATATACTATACCCTTATTATTTTTATGGAATATACATCATTTATATGTATTCCATCTAAAAGAGAATGAAAACATCTCTCTTGGGTATATACATACAACTTCCTCCTACAATAAATGTATTACATTTCTCATACCTTCCTCTAATAGATTTAATTAATATATATATATAACATATATGAAATAATTATGATTATTGAAATATATATTATTTTGTACCTTCCTTTATTTCCATCCATGGAAAAATAAAAACCTCACTCATGTGTACGTATGGACTACTTCCTCTAAAAATTGATTTATTTAATTTTTCATCTCCTACTAATATGTATGTTTATAAATGTCCATATAATAAAAAATATATTATATTTATAACATTATTATAAATCTTGAACCATGACCAAGACACAAGTAAAAAAATCCCTTGAACCAATACACATATGGAAAAGGGAACAATTAATACACAAATAATGAATTTAATAAATAATTATTATAATAGAATAATATTAAATTGTATGTTCATGGTGTCTTGTAATAAAAAAATAAATTCATTTTTAATATATATTTATAATTAATATTAATTTAATATAAAAGAGGTTATATTGTGTTCAACTAAGTGGAAATCTATTGTAGGGGTTTATATTGTAGTCTCACTTTTAATACAAATTATTCATATTTGAATTTCCTTTGGGAAAAATTTTATTCTCTCTTTATATCTCTTAAAAACCAATCAATTTCATTATCCCTTAGTTATTATTTTGTTTTAAAAGTCTTATTTTCATTTAATACCCCTTTAGTTCAATAATAAACTGAACAGAAAACTAATTAGAGAACCTAACCTTATCACTTCTTTTCAGTTGAGAATGTTTTCCTCCATGTTCATATTCAATATCTTATTTCGAGTATAATTTTATATTTACTTCTTGGATTTTCTATCTTAATTTTCAAAATATTTTTAATTTTTATACAGGTTTTAAAAATGATGCTTTTTAGGATTTTCCATAAGGGTAATTTTGAATTTATATATAAAAGTGTTTATAGAATGTTTTAACATTTCATCTTTACATCCTTTTCCCACTATCATATCCTTTTATCATTATAAAGATTATATGAAAAGTTTCCATATATTTTTTTAATTCACCATTCCAATTATTCTAGGAATTTTTATTTTTTAGAAAATAATGCACTAATAGAAAAGTATATATATTTTTCAAACCATATTTCTGATAATTTTGTAAGAGTTTTTTCATAAACATAAACATCTTTTAATGATCCTTATACTTTAGTGCAGATATTTATTGATGAAAAAATCATCATTTGTTCTATTAATGGATTTTGGTGATGTTTTGATGAAATTATCATGAAATTTGTTTTTTTACATGGGTTCATTAAGTAATTATGGAATAATAAATTATCATATATTATTATTGAATACATATGAAAGATTTATTATAATGTGATAGGTTGGACTCTAATATACCTAAATTTAATTAGGTAACTTTTTATATTACATGAGAAAAAGGGTACATAAGAATTTAACCTATGCTGAAGAAGATACACAAGTGGTTATGAAATGCCCCCAATTTTTTTTTTATGAATTTACCTTTTTGTACGTACTGTTATTAATATATATTTTAACATGATACTCAAAACTATGTTGAAACTATGATAATTAAAAATAAAATTATTACATTTTATTGTTATAAGAAGTTGTTAAATTAGTGGGTATAAATTAAAGAAACCACATTGTTAAATCAATCTAAAAAAATGGAATGGAATCAGATGTAAATTTTTCCCATATGATACCCATTTGTCTATGTTTTAATAAGATAGGGTTGACGTATTTTTTATTAAATAAAAATTAATCCTAATTTATAACCGTATAAGAGGAACCCTTATATGACCAAAATTCCACTGGTAATGAAACCTAATGAAAAATGATATGTATTTCTAGAGACCCAAAAGCCATATCATACCCAAATGCCAATTTCAAAAAAAACAACATTCCATGTTATAAAAAAACATCACACCACCAACCTTCTATTTAAAACCACATCACTCAACAAATATGAAAAATAAAACTCCCCCTTCCATGAATTGATACATCAAAATGACACATTATGGAAAGAAATCCCTTCATATAAAGAGTTGAATAAAGGATGGATGATGGGTTTTATCACACCAATCTCTCTTTCTATCCATCCAACCTTTGTAAACCAATGATATGAAAGGTTGGATGATAAACATTTGAATTCAAGTCCCTTAAAACGAGGTTTCCCACCCAAAAATACATGTGCACTACCAACATGATGTGCGGAGGCGTACCACTGGTGCCTATTATGTAGTCATCACCTTACTAAATGTTACTCAAGCCTGAAGGCAATTAGTGACCCCAGCCATGTGGTTGGATAGAAATAAAAATATTGGAATACCAAAATATTTCATAAATCCTAACATAATATATAACATTTAATCTAGCTAAATCACCTTATGTGTCTTTTTCCAGATCATATCTTATCCATACGTCCTATATAGAGATCTTGAAGGGTTATTAAAGTAGAGGTTAGAATGATGTAAACATGTAATTATTAACGTACAAGATTTTATATTAACAATATTTTATACTATTGGAATTATAATAAGATTTAAAAAATAATAAATGTTTTATTGGACACAAATAAGATTATAAAAATTAAATAATTATTATTATGAAATTAATAAAACATAAATAATTAGGTATAAAATCATTTCAAATCTATTTTTTAAATTTATGTATTTTTCTATATATAATGTTTTTTATCATAAGAAACTAAATTTATAACTTTTAAAGGGTTATTATATTTTTTCCATTTTTTAATAAATATATATAAATACTCATTTCAAATTACTAATAAATATTAAATAATATTAACATCATTTGATTATTTTTTGAGATCACATTTAGGGAAAAATATTCATTAATATATAAATTATATTTTGAATTAAACAATATAATTTAACATGTTAATATAAGTAATTTAATAAAATATACTTTTTCGATTTATCGTGAAAATGTTATATTAGGATGATTATTTTGTATTATTTTAAAGATTAATTTCTTGTAAAATACTAAAAAATATAATTTTTACAAATATGATTCCTTTTGTAAAATCACGAGGATATAAGCACAAGAATAAATAATTAAACCTCATTCCTATCCAAAAATGTTTCTTATATGTAAAATAATATATTTATAAATATAATTTTTAATTAAAAAGTCTATATTGGATATTTTAGAACCTAATTTAAAATTTTCTCTAAAACTATTTTTAATGTGTTATACATTTACAATTTTAGAATTAATTTTTAAAACTTTTTAAATCTATATATAATAAAAACAATTTTATATATGTAATAAAAATTTCTAAATTATTAAATAATTTCCATTTTTTTATGCATAAAATAAATTACTCTTGTAAAAATTAGTTACCATGGTAAAAGTAAAAATGGTAAAATAGTTAAATCTAAAGGATAAAAAACCCAATACATATAAAACATTTATCAAACAATGAGTGATTGGGGGATTTATTGACAAACAATTATCATAAACACTATCATATTTCTTGTTTTATCCACTTTTCGTGATAAATATTATTTTGATTTTATTATGAAATTATTTTTACCAAAATGAAAATATATTCACTTATAAAAGGTGACACCCATCACACCTTCAAAGCTACTCAAAAAATAGTATTATTAGATATAATATTCATATTTTACCTAAAAAATTATCATAACCTTATTATTGAGTTTATAGACCATATAATTTTCTAAAACACCGTTTAAATCAATAAGGATTCTAACAAGAAATCAAATTCTTCTGCAAAATCATATTCTTCTCTATAACCATTATTTGAATAATTCATATTCTAATTATTCTTAAATATATTTTACCCAGAATAAAACCATTTAATTATTATTAGTCTTATACTGATTTTTTTATATTTAGTTAATAACTATTATATACCTTTCCGCTTCCCATATAAAATATAAAATGTAATTTGTGGGATGTGTGACCTACCTCCTCCAAGAAAAACATGTTTTATTTTTCATCTCCATCATCCATGGATGGTTATAATTGGGTATATAATGAATATATATATATATATATATATATATATATATATTTATAAAATTAAAAATATTCTCAAAATAAGAACCAATTTCTATATTATTTTCGTTCTATGGAAAATGAAATTTTCATTTGTGTGTATGTGCGGCTTAACACCTCCATAGAATTAAGTCATTTGTTTTAAACACCAATATATTTGGATGATTATAAGTATTTATATATTTAATTATAATTATGGTTAATAAAATTTCTTATCTGAAATTTATATTATTATTTAACTAATTATTAATATACAATCTTTCATTCCTAAAAAATTACCGAAATAATCTCAGCCTTGATCCTATCATCACAAATTGCAGCTAAACACTATAGGATTGAAATTATGGCATTATAAATAATTATAAAACATTTATTTTAGTACTATTTATAATATAATAATTATTAATTTGTAACCAATGTATAGTGGTCAACATCGATATTTTTAAACATGTGCGAAACAATAAAAATCGCTAAAATCTGAGGATGAATAGAAACTATAATGAAAAAATAAATGTATAATAAATGATTAAAATTGAATAGAATATATGGTAATACTTATTAATATAGTTAGTAAATATTCATTGTGAGGTTTTATCTTATTATACATAAGGTAAAAGAGATTTCATAGAATTCAAGAGTGAAAGGAATGGGTTTTCTTCTCAAATTGCCTTCATTGAGGTATGATTTCATATTACACACATATTATTCTTTTATGGTAAAAGTTGTGCCCAAAAGAATATATTATAATTATTAATTATTCTATAATTTATTTTATAAGTATTTTATTTATATTTACTTTATAACATGTTATTTTTAGTACTACCTATGCGGTAAGGGTTTTTCTCTTCTTGAGTGTCTTTCATTGAGAAATTTACCATATTAACTATTTTTTTTATTCTGTGTCATTAATATAATATACTGTGGATAGTTTTTATCATAAATTTCATTAAATTAAATATATTTATAAATACATCACATGTTTTAATTTTTATGATTTCTTCAATTCTATTGTTACAAAAGCTGTAATGTGTTTTCTTGAATGAACTTTTTTAGTAATAATTATTCAACATTGAATATGGTTTCACGAGATTGTTTTTCTATATATTATTATGATGTAATATTTCATTTCCTACTTATTTTTTTGGAATAAAAATTTTAAAAAATAAAACTTCATTGGTTGATGGATTTATTTATTCATAAAATTTGAGGATGATAAGAATAATTTGCATCCTCTCTAAATGATCTCTTTATATTCCATATACATATTCACTCATCCCACCAATGTTCTAATTTTTGGTTTTTAAATAAATATAAGTATTATTTATAGTGATATTGAAAATAATCAATACGTTTTTTAAATGGAAAATTATCACACTTTTTATCCCGTAGGATTCAATAATGGTATTTTTAATTTTGAAAACCTTTTTCCTTTAAAAATTATATATTTATTCTTCCACTAGTAATTTATTTTGGAAATAATTTATTTCCATTTCATTAATGATTTATTGGTATTTTTTGTTAATTTTATTTTTTAAAAAGACTACATTAAAACATCATAAAAATATCTTTTCGAAAGCAACTCAAAAATTAATCTCTTTATTATGATGTCATGAAATCCATTTCATATAGTGTTTTTAATATCTTTTCTCTCAAATTCCAAAAATAATCTTATATAAATTCATGTCTAATAAATCACCCTATAAATTAATTTATGAAATACACCTTTCACATGAAATATATGTAATGGATTCAAAAGAGGATTTATAGACAATGTAGTGACTGAACAAACAAAAAACCGAACATGAGAAAAGTTTGAGTGAAAAGTTGTTTGACTATGCCAAATGAACTATATACATTTTTCACTAAAAACATAAACCTTGTTTAATTTAAAAATATCCTAATGAATAAAATGATAGAGTTTCATGGAATTTATAAGGATAAAGGCCATGGAGGAAAGAATATTCAATTTTTTACAGGTATAAAATGTGGGAAGAAGAAACCAAGGAAATTTCACTATTCGCACACTGTTTTTCACATAAGTATTAAAGGTTCTCAAATAATATAAACATATGTAAAATATAGAATATAAAATGAATGGAAGACAAAAATTAACCCAAAATAATCTATATGGAAAACATTAGCATGCATGTCTATGATGTGAAATCCACATGTATAGCTAATGAAATCTAACAAAAGCACCCAGCATGATTCACCAATGTAGCCACCCCCCACACACACATTTCATCAGGAATGCATGAAATAACTACACCATCTCCCTATGTAGACTACCAACTTTCCCCAGGGTCTAATAATTTCCTATAAATATAAACCTTTGGATCCTTATTTTCGAGAGATAAAAATGACGAAAATCCAGAGGAAACTTTTTGAAGCTATTAATATTCTATTAATTCACCCATGTCATAAAAACCCCTAGGTATCTCTACAATACATAATAATACAGGTATTTATTGAGGTTATAAGGACCAGATTCCCTCTAAGGCATGAAACACAAAATTCAGATGTGATGAGTTACACTTTCTTTTCAAAAAGTATTAGGGTGAACCCCTTGAGGTCAAGCCTATGTGAGACCCTTACATAAAAACCAAAGGAGGCCCTTTGATACTATATAAAGGTATATCCCAAGTGTTGTTTCCTAGGTTTTACATCACCTAAGGTGTATCTTCAACTTTTCTAGGTTCACCCTATATGCGTCATCTCCATCTCGCCCAGGTCTTCCCTATATGAAAAACCCATTAGCTCACCTAGATCCAACCTATGAGAGCCACCCTTTATGTCATCTTTCATATCCCCAATGTTACAGAACCCCTTTCCTTGGATCCCTCATCTGAGGGAAACCTAGAGAATACCTCCTCTAAATCCTCCATATATGAATGCTAAGAGCAAAGAGAACACTAGTTTGTCCTCACAGTTATAAATTCCTATAGTAATGGATGCACCATATTTATACTACATAAATGGTGGGATCCTTTAAGTGTTATAAATTATACATTACTATAGTAATAAGGATCAAACATTAGAGAAAATAATGGGTCCCCATGGTTTGAAAAAAAAAGAGAAGATAAGGGAATATCTAAGCCTCATCCATCTTTCTAACTAACCTGCCTTGAATCCAACTTCATCTACCAGTACATGATGATTGAATTCCTCCTAATGAAATTCCTCCTAGAGTAAGCCCCATGTCTTTCTTATGGGACATTCCTTGTAACACACCGATTTTTATGAATTTTTATTTTTGAATAAATTAAACTTTTCTGATATCTTTCATTTCGTGATTCACCAAGTTAGGCATGAATACATTTCAAACTAATTTTATCTTCAGGTACATGAAATTATGAGTCCATTCAATATCCTACATTACACTATTGAAATGGCTTCACAAAACTAAAAATTTATAATAATAATATTATTAAAATATAAATATATATATAACATATCCTTTGGAATTGAGTGTATGAAAGGTTTTAAATAAATTATAAAAATATATATTATTCATGATTATAAAATTAATTATTTAGAGACCAATTATTTATAAATGAAATTAAGAAATACTTAAAAATAAATAAATTTATTTTCTAAAAGGAAAATTTTCTATGCATAGACATGTTTTTTATTAGTAAATTAAAAAACTCCAATTGATGATTTATTTTTAGTTCTAATTATATATTATATATTAAATAAAATATTTATCAATTATTTTTTGAGTTTTTTAGTATTTTGATAAGAATAAATCCAATTTTATTCATTAAAATATGTATTTTTCTAAATCAATGTTTATCGCATATTAATGGAGAATTTGTTTTCAAAATTAATTTTCTAAAAAAATGTAATTTAATTTTATAAAAACAATACATTTTTAAAAAATAATGTAAAAATTATCCTTTGATGAGTTTTTTTGTATTTTTATGAGAAGTTTCATTTTTTTGATCAATAGTGAAAAATACTGAATTTTAATTGGAAACTAACTTTAATCTAATTTATTTTGATATTTAGATTATATTTTAGTTTCATTTTAACTCATAATTAACTAAATTGTGCATAAAAAATAAAAATGTGGTCACTACATACAATTTCACATTGAAATTGGATAAAAAAAATCAAACTTTTCAACATTTTCATATTAAAAGCTCTTTGTTTTGGCCTATCTATGGGATTAATTTTAAAATTATTTATTCCACTAATGTTCTTAAAATTTAAAAAAATTATTTATTCATTGGAATAATAATAATATATAATTTAAAATAATTTTGACTTAATTTTTTTATTAAAATGATTAGTGAAAACAATTTTGATTAATTACAATGATTAAGAGAAAAATGAGTTTACCAAGAGATTAAACATTAACATTAAGGGAAAATGACATAGATACATGTAAAAAATTAATTTTATGGAACAATTTTGACCATATAGCCTATTTTCTTCCAAAATATCATTATTTCTAGATCATTATCTAACGGAGACCACCAAATAGTGTTTACCTTGATGGTATTTACATGTTTTACACTCACCTCCTTTATAAAAAGACACCACCTCTCAAGACCTTTGTCTTCCACAAACCCTAAACAAATAAATTTGAAACATACATCCAGTTATCATATAATCATCACTTCTGTCAGAAATCCAAAAAAATAATACCTTTCAAAAAACCCAAAAGGATATACCAGAAGAAGAGGTAACGTTTATCAACAATCATTTTTGTCTTGTTTCATTATCAACCCCTTAAATAATTACATTATAATTATTATATAATAAAATAAGTATCATAAATATAATTATTATTTTTATGTAAACGTTTTATCCTATAGCTTCACACACATTCATCAAATGAGATACACAAGCATAATTTGTGTGTACAACGTACTATTGCCTCACAAACCAATGTCATTCGTTATTCCATTCCCACCGTTAAAGGTTGGGAATAATGAAGAATATATATTTTATATTTTATATTTTTTATATTTATGATGTATTTATGCTTTTAATTTATTATATAACATTTTTCTTTTATGATATTCATTTTTTAAGAATATGATAACTTCCTTCGTGTTTACGACGGACTACCGCCTCGCGAAGCGATGTGATTCGTTCATGATTTACATAGATCGTATTAAATAGATTTTTAATAGATAAAACTGATATATTTGAAATAATAATTATCCTATAATATATATATATATATATAACATTTAATTTTATTTATTTTAATATAATAAAAAAATTGAAATAGCGTTCAAGCGTATGTATGACCTATTATCTCCATGAACAATGTATTTAATTTCTAATTTTTACCTTTTATAGATTATTATAAATACATATAAATATAATATATATGATATTTATATCTTATTTTACATTTTATAAATTATGAAATTAATATCTAAGTTAGAGGACTAATAATAACAAGTCAAACAATGTATGAAAAACAAATCTGTTATTGCCCAAAAATTAAAATTTATTGTGGAATTGTTAATAAATCGTTAATATAAAGTCATAATAAAATAATATAAGGTAATACATAATAATATATATCTATTGTATATTTATAGAAAATTAAATTTATTATAAAGTAGTTTTTAAAATATGTATATGAAGTCAGGACTTGAGGTTAAGGTATTTTTAGACTATCTTTTATTTCTCTGATATTGAGGCCATATTCAACACTCATTTAATTTATGTTGTGTATATACTAAAAAATCAAAGTATATATGATGAATTTAATTAATTTCATGATATTAAAAGTTTCAATTGATTTTATTTTCTCAATGGTCTCATGATTCTACCATTACTCAACTATTAAAGGATTTACGTCTCACTTTTCACTTTTGTGAGAAAAATTCCATATTCACCATACCTTTGTTCTACTTGACATATATAATATATAATAATGTAATTTATGGTTATTATACCTAATATTTTACATAATTACAAATCCATTTTATGATATATATTTCATGTGGATACAGTTTCAAAGATACCCAAGAGGTAAGGGAAATTTGTCTCAATGTGTCTTCTTTGATAAAAATGTTATGTTTTGCACCTATATTTTTTATGAGGATTATATATTTTCCCTTTTACATTTTATATAATGAAAAAAATTTATTTTGAAGGTATTTTGATCTTGATTTAATGTTCTTCTTTCATGGTAATTTTTATTAATATTTACTAAAGTTGTAAGATTTTATTACTACATTCTGATCATTTATTGGGATTATTTATGTTTATGATTCCTTTGGTTAAATATTAAGATCCTTATCTCAATAAATATGATTAATTATATTATCCTATATTTATTTTTGATATATTTAGGTAATGGTACCATATTATCACTTTTTTGTATATAGTATAATTCATAAATTCTTTTAATAAAATCTAACCTTATTTTTCACTATCATCAAAAATATGTTTTATTCAAAATTTTTTTTTTCTAAAAGTGTTTTAAAAAAAATTAGATCAAATTTTAAGATAATTTTCATAGAAAAATATTTTTAAAATATTATATGTATTACAATGTTTTTGAAATTTTAGATTATAATTTTTTATGATTATTATCAATAAAATTATTTTTTTAAAATGTTTTAGGTTTTAAAAAACGTTTTTCAATGAAGAAATCATAGTTTTACCAATAAATATTTTAAATTATGTTTTTATCTTACTTTATAAGTTTTCAATGTGGTTTTCTGCAAATAGGTTTTTAAAAATGTTATGTGTCTTAAAAAAATAAATTTCAACGAAAGGTTATTTTCTTTATGTTTCGAGTGATATTTCAAAATAATTCTCCATCTAAGATGGAATCCTATGATATTGTTTATGATTTACTGGGGTTTTGATCCAAGAAAACCATTATTATTATTTATTTTAGTGGTTGATGATTAAGATGATTTTTTTAGGAAACCTATTTCTCTTCCACAGGCTATACCAAGTTAAAATGTTCATGCAACCCACTTCTTCTCACATGTTATGCTATAATGAAATGATTCTAAAACCTATATCCTTTCCATATGTTATGGTGTTATGTAATTTTTATAATACCCATATCATTTCTTAGGTTATTATTTTATAATTATTTATGATATTACAGAACATATATATATGATTTCATTATATCTCATGAGATATACCTGGATAGAATAGGGTGTAAACCAAGTTAATGAAGTAAATGTTTGGCTAATATGGTCATTCGAGTGAGACGTGACTACTATTATGGTTTGGGGAGTGACACAATTCCACTATGATTGAATTTGTTGAGAGACTTTACTATTTTGATGTTATGAATGAACCTAATTACATGTTCACAATGTTATATTTGAAGCTAAATACATGTTCATAATGATATGCATGGACTTGGTTCCATGTATATTATTTTATACATGGTACTTATTTTATGCCCTTTAACATGATTAGTGAACTTTTAAATATTTATACATGTTAACAGTATTATAATCATATGTGTATGCCACAAATTTCATTTATTATTCCTATTTAATGCTTTCATGACTTCTTCTCTTCATTTCTTTTCGATTCTTATCTTATAAAATTCCAATAAATTTTCCTTGACCCAAGATTATGAACTTTGATATGTAGGGTATTGTTTTGAAATATTAGTATCATTTTCTCATACCCTTATTTTCATGTTATTCTTACATGTATTATTTATTTATAATTACTAAGAATCTGAGCTAAACCATTATTATGTTTCCTTTCCCCAGGTCATAGAGAAAGGTTTTGTGTAGGAATACTAAATGGGATGATGTTTGTGGGAAATATTGAATATATCTCATGAAGTTATAATATTATGTTCAACGTGTCCAAAGGCACAAAAATATTATGGTCTTATATAATTTAGTTTTATAATTAAATGAATATCCATAAAAATTAATTTAATATCCATGTATGAAAACCTGGGTTCTCTGTAGTTGGTATCAAAGGAAATGTTCAGTTAATCTGGGGAAACTTGAATAATAAATCAGTAGTGAAATCCCTAGGGATATGTTAATATATTTTTTTGGGATATCTCTAAGTATAAGCCTTCGGATGAGTCTATCTTCAATAAAATGGATTGGAATTTTAGTAAAGGATAGTGTGAGTGGTTTACTATAAATACATCTGTGCCTGGATAATATATGTTTATGTTAACCTATCATAGATTTACATAGGTGTAACAACATTAAAAACACTATATTGAGAAAGACTCTTTCGAGAACTAATTCAAGGAAATGGAACTTACTACACACCTGGTTTGACACTATCAGGGGATATACATTGGAACTCCAAAAACTCTTTACAATGCTCATAAAAGATTTAAATAGATGTTGACTACAAATAACCTTGTATAAATTTTTTCAATTATTAAAAAATAATAAGTCATGATTTAGACATCCTAGTTTATTTTCATGATTATGTGGTTTTCCAATATGATTATTATTCTCACATTGTACTTTCTAGTTTTATTGAATTGTATGAGCCAGAAAGACCTGGGTTAAAATTGACATTGATGGAAATTTTCTTAATGAGAATAAAAATGGGATGATGACTGGAGTGTTGTAAATTTTGATCATTCCTAATCAGTTTTCACATAACAAAATTAATGAGGTTTACCTTAATCAATACTAAGAATTACCAGTGAAGATAAGGAAAGTGTTTTCTAGGAATTAAGGTAATGCATACCACGTAGAAAATATTTTTTTGTTTCCTATATTTCAACAATGATGGAATAAGAACTCGATGGAATGTCTCATAGAAATGATAAGATATATTATGTGTGGTGATGAAGGCAAAAAAGTAAGTGATTTCCAAGAAAAAATATTAAGAGTTACGTTAATGAAATGGATGGGAATATTAGTCTTCTAATGGAATTATGAATAGTTGAATGTTCTTTGTGTGGAATGTAAGGAAATTATACAAATAAATTTCATAGGGTTAAATCTCATGAAGTAAATCTACAATGTTGTAAAAGAAATGTTTTTTTACTCATAATTAAGATACCAAAAATGATATATGGAAGGTATGTATTATTCTAATAGTACTATTTATAATCATTATTAAATTGATTTTGATGAATATTAATACATTATTCATATTTAATATTTTAGGAAATGTGTATTAAGGTATAAGATGATGAATCATAGTTTACTTTTTGAGAAGGAAGTGGTATTAATATAGTATATATATTTTTTAAATTCAAATATAATGTCATGAAAATCATGAAATACATACATCTTTTCAGTATATATTCTTCATTAAGGATTTTGAAGGATATATTCAATAGTTCTAATTACCTAAAGATGCGATGTTATGAAAACGTGATATTTAGATCAAGGTAAGGTGGCACTTAATGTTTTTCTAATGTTAAGGAAATGTTGTTTATCTTAGATAAATATATGGTAGATATGTATGAATTTTATTTTATTTTATTGATTACCTTATAACTGATAATGGATTTGTTGAAAAGGTGTTTTATTCTATAATTATTGGATTTTATATCATTTTTTGGATTTATGGAATATATACAATAATATTTGGAATATGAAACAATGCATGATTTCAATAGGGATTTATGATAATTTAGTTTATTAACATTTTTCAAGATAATACATGTTGAAGCTATTCAAATGTTCGGTATGTGACAACTAAAAGCTACATTATTATATACGAGGGTCAATCTGAAGCTGATTTTGATAAATTTAGTGGCCTTATTTCATGTGTTTTATAATTTCATCTTTCATAAGGGTTACAAGGTTAAAAAATTATAGAATATTTTAGTTTAATCTTATGGTGATTTTCTATAAATTAATGTATTATCTCACAATATGAGGATCTATACATATTCAATAACATGTGCTAACCATTTCTCTTTGATGTCATCTAAATACATATGGAATGACCTATCATTCGATTTATGGATATCATGATCTATTAATGATTCAAAAAAGAAAATTTCAACTTCATTTCTTATAGTAAGAGATTAAGTGTAAATTGTTCAAGACACCACAAAAGGGTGATACTTTTCATATGAAATGAAATAAAATCAAGTAACCATGTCTCTATTTAAAACAATTCTTTTACAATAAGAAAAAAGGTCTTGAAATAATATTTTGTCCTATTCTCATTATTTTATATGATATCAATGACCTTTTTCAAGCCTCTATGTTTTATGGATTCATTGTTAGCAACTATTTCCTAAAACTGTTATTTATCACTCTCAGTCAGAATTTGGCTATTAGTTCCCTCTTCTATGTCTTTGTTTTCATAATCCATCTATGTTACCCTTTGTAGAATCCTAGATATATGTTAAATTGGTTAACTATAATCATTCCAACTTCCCATTTTTAAAATATTATTTCGTATTCATCATTATGATATGGGTCTCTACGAATGTAATATCTAATTATTAAAACATTGACAACCCATAAGAAGTTCGGGGAAAAATTCATTTTAAAGGTTGTAGAATGTAACACACAATGTTGTTATGATTTTAATTCAATTAAATTAAAATTATTTGATTCTTTAATTTCATGCTACACATATTTATGATTTTTTTTCATGAAACACATATTTTATCTTGTGATATAGGTAATAATGAGCCCTTTTGATAACTTGCACTACACGGAAGACCTAGTTTTACACAACTAAAAAATACTATGATTATTATTATTAAAATATTGTTTTAGTTAACACTTATCCCCTGGTATGGAATACAAAGAAAATATTTACATAAATTATGAAAATATGGTTTATTAATAATTCTGAAAGACTGTTTTATTACGCACATGCACATTTTATCCAAATAAATAGAAGAAATTTTTTTTGGAATTATTTTAATGAAAGTAATATAGTATAAATTTAAATTTAAATTAAGAAATAATCCTACATTTTTTTTCTAGAAAAGATATAATAATAAATCCAATTTTATGTAAAATAAAGATATATTTTTCTATAATGATGTTTTTACAATATTTTAATGGGGAACTTGTATTAAATTTGTTTTGAAGCATTTATAAATTTTATTTTACAAATTAAACTTAAACTTTGAAATAGTAATTTCAAAATTATCTTATGGTGAGTTTTTTGGTATTTTCTGAGAAGTTTTATTTTTTGATGAACTGTAAAAAATAAAAAAATTTAATTGAAAATTTTCTTTTCCGATAATTTTTTTTGTAGATAAATTAATTTTTAGTTTTTTTATATTATAATTAGTATAAATATTAATATAAAAATATAATTTATGTTATTTTAATCAATTTCACATTGATATTGAATTCAATTTCATTCCAAACATTTTGAACATTCTTACTTTAAAAATGCATTATTTCGTCCCATATCTAGGATTAATTTTAAATTAATTTATGCCATTTATGTTATTGGAATTTTGGAAAATGTATTCTATATTTGGAACATAATAATTTATAATATATAATAATTTAAATATGTTTTTTACAAAATTATGGTATTGAAAACAATTAAAATTAATTATAGTGATTAAGAGAAAAACGAGTTCACGACAGGAATAAACATTACCTTAACGGACCAAATGAACTAAAAACATGTCCAAAATCCATTGAATGGAAATATTTATACAATATAACTTATTTTATGTAAAAAACTTCATCATTGGAGGCACATTATTTATGTGAGACCTCTCAATACTGTATACCTTTGTAGTATTTACTAGTTTGCCTCACGCCTACTCTATAAAAGACCACCAGATCTCCCCCTCTCCTCACACATATGATTCCATTTAGGTCATAAATAAATTACCAAAATAAACATAATACTTCCATAAATTATTCATATAAGTCTCACTTCTAGATGAAATCCACCCAAATAATTCCATTGGTGCAAACAAAAATAAGATACCTGAAGAAGTGCCAATGTTCATCAACATGTAGTTTTTTTGATTCTATCTCAAAACCATTCAATTATATTTTTATCATGATTATATAATAACCTCATTAACATAAATATACTTATATCATTTCATGTTATGGGTATGACCTACACCATCACACACTTTCATCAAATGTGATATACAATTCTCATTCTTTTGTATAGGGGACTATCGCCACATGAACTGATGTCATTCATTCACCAATTAACACCTTTCCAGATTGGGAATAATGATGAATTAAAATTTTATATATAATATATTTGATATTTATGATTTATTTATTATTATTTAATTATCATATAAAACATACCTACATTATGTACTATTTTTGAGAATTTGATAACGTCATTCATGTGTACAGCTTAATACTACCTCGCAAAACGATTATTTCATTAATTTTTATGTGGAATGTATTACGGATGTGTTTAATGGATATATGTTTTATATATGAAATAATAATAATAATTTAATGATAATATATATATATATAATTTATTTATATTTATTTCAATATTAAAAGGAAATTGAGATATCTTTTATGCATGCATACGGTCTACCGTCTCCATAAACAGTGTATCTCATTTCAAATAAATATAGTCATTTAATTATAAAAAATAAATATATAATGAATATATAATATATTTCTATCATTTTTTACACTCTAAAAATTATTAATTCAGTATCTAATTAAGAGGACCAAAAATAATAAGTCAAAACATGTACGATGAATAAAGCAGTTATGACTCGAAACGTAACGTTAACATGGAATTATTAATAAATGGTAATATAAATCCATAAAAAATAATATAAGATATTATATATATATATATATATGTGTGTATGTACTTATATTTTAATTTTATAATAAAATTATATTTATTATACTAGATTTTCAATTGTGTACAATGGATTTCAAAACATAAGGTAAGGGGATTTCTAGTCTCATTTTTATTTCTACAAGACTTATTCCCTATTCACTAATCATTTATATTGGGTGATTTATATAATTTCCAAAGGACTGTTATATTATTTATTATATTTATATCATTATATTTAATGTTTATATTTATTTTATTATTTCATGGGGATCACTATTCTAAAGTTACTCAAGTTGTATGGGGTTTTCGTCTCACATTTACCTTTTGTGAGAGACAATATATATTAACCACATATATCAATTATGTGGTTTATATACTCAACATGAAGGAAATTTATGAATATTATAAATAAAATTTTTTATGTATAAATCCATTTGACGATCTCTCTTTTATATGGTTACTATTTCAATGTTACCAAAGCGGTAAAGGAATTTTGTCATAATTCTTATTATTCGAGACATATTTTATATTATGCACCTATATTATTTTATAAGGGTTATATACTACCCAATTTAAATGTTATATCATGAAACTAACTCATTTTAATGTTGTTTTAAGCATAATTTATTGATATTATTTGATGGGTATTCTGATTCATGATTACCAAAGTTTTAAAAGATTATTGCTACAATATCATCATTGAGTATGATTATTTATGATTATTTTCTCATTGATTTACTATTATGACACACCTCTTAAGAATACTCATTAATTTTTCCCACTTATTTATTTATGATAACAGTAAGTAACAGTTCAATTTCCCTCTTTTTATTACATAAAATAATTAATAATTTTTTTTAATAAAATTCGATCTTTTTTCTCTCTTCGGCTGTAAATATGTTTTATTAGAAAAAAATATTGTTTTGTAAAAATATTTTTGAAAATATTTTTTACGGAATTTTAATCGTATTTTCAAAGAAAATAATTACAAAAATGTTTAATTTTTTTAAAGAAATTGAATTTTTTTCAAAGCATGTTCAGTATGTTTTTAGGTTTATTTTCAAATAAAAATATTTACTAAATGTTTTATTTTTTAAAATTATTTAAAAAAAGTGGAATGGTTATTTTCATAAAGAAATTTATTAAATTATTTATAAAACATGCATCATATTTTTTCAAAGTGGTTCTTATAGAAAATGATTTTGAAAATTGTTTATGTATTAAAATTTTATTTTCAATAAATGTTTATTTTCCATAATAAATTTTCCGTGTGGTCTTTCAAAATACATATCAACATAAGATGAAATCATTTGGTGTAGTTTTTTTTACTTACTAGGGTTATTCTCCAATGACACTGTTTTTATTTATTCGTTGAATGATTTATTTTTAATATTAGAAAATTTTTATGAAACTTGTTTCTCTCCCACGGGCTACACCATATTAATATTTTTAAGAAACTATCTTCTTCTAAAGAGTTATTCTATGATGAAATTATTATTAGACATCAATATTTTACATATGTTATGATATTTTGTAATGATTATAATATCCCTTTCAATTCATCGATTATGATATGATGATTTTTAATGATCTTGTGGGACATATATGTACAATTTCATTATGTGATGGGTGAGACCTATATATCACTCTAATGAAATTGTTAATTATTTATATCTCTTGAGATAGATATGGATGGAATATGGAGTGAACCCAGTTTAGTATGGAACATTGTCCACAATAAAGGTTTTGTAAGGGAAGCATGACTACTAAGATGGTTTGAGGAGTGGACCCATTCCACTAAGATATCCTTGGAAGTGAGCCTTAACTATTATGATGCTATACATGAACGTTATTACATGTTGAAAATGTTATGTGTAATCCTGATTACAAGTACACAATAATATGGATAGACTTATTTGAAAGTCCATTAGTTTATATGAGGGTCTAATTTCAGGTCCTTAACATGATGATTGAAACTGTTTCTATATATTCATGTCCATAATTTTATAAGATGATGTGTATTCTATAAATTCTATTTATTATTATTATTTTATGAATTTTTGGATTATTCTCTTCAATCCCTTATGATTCAAGTATTATTAACAACCCTTCTTTATGCTATAACTCAGGATTATGACCTTTGATAAGAAATTTATTTTTTTAAAATGTCATTATCATGTTCTCACACCCTTATGTTCATTTTATGCTTACATATATCATTTATTTAACATTACTAAGAATCTAAGCTCACCCTTTATTATGTTTCCTTTCAATAGGTTATGAATAAATGTTTTAGGTTGGAATACTAAGTAGGAATATATTTTGGGGAACCAGTGAGGATCTCTTACAAAGTAAGAAGATTTTGTTCAATGTTACTGAAAAACTAAACTATTATAATACTCAATAATGTACTTTTTAAAAGTAATAAATATTCATAAAAATGATTTAATATCTAGACATTAAAATACTATGTTTCTATATCCATCCACCTCCCACATCCTCACCAACATCCACCAGTGGATGAAGGAGACCATGAAGATTGATGGATCTTTTTCTTCCTCCTGTTTTCACACATAGTATAACTCAAACTATCTTAGAGGTCTATTAAGATCATGTCACCATCTTGATCAAATAAAAACTTTGTGTATACTACTAGGTATATGTCCTAGAATCATGTTACTATCCTCTCAAAAAGAAACATAATCCCTATGAGACAAACCATCAAAGGGTCCTATTACAGATGATGCAACATTAGGGATTCCAAATATGTGTAAAACCCAAACCATATAAACTACATGGGATTTTATTCTTTTATTCACAAGATACAAAAGAAGACCCCTCAAGTTCTACACCCAACAATTTTAGACAACCCTAAATATTATTATAACACATTCCTAGTAGGATCATACCCCAAACACAGAAACCTATATTCCTTCATGTTCCTCCTTATTTTATCATTATTGTATATAATTCTAAATGGTGTTCACCTTGATACAAGGCCATATTCCCTACTTGATTGAATATTAGGGACACTTGTGAATAATTACCATAATATCCCTTGTATAGGAACACTTTTCTAAGACATCCTTGTTCCATGATGTTGAACTACATGGTTTAGTCCTTTCCGCATGAAATTATAATGTATGATGTGACCCATTAAGTGGAACAGAACTACCTAAGTTGTCATTAATTTTATAAGGACACATACAAAGCCCATCTCATGGGCCTAATCCCAACATAAAAAAACTTAGGCTTTATGGGTTGATGAAAAATTCTATAGTTTACCGACTCCAAATCCTTTTTTTGATTTTCATAAATCTGATTTAGGATAACCGGTAACCTCACAACCAATCAACAGAACATCCAAAAGAAAAATATTTTCAGAGATTCAAAATTTAAAACACCACGAACCACAAGCCCACCTCGAACCGCTCCACCACATCGGGAAGCGAATCCATGCCAAATCACCATTGGCGAGGCAACCCATAACACCACGAGCCACCATTCAAAGTAGGACAACGGTAGATCCATTGTTTGGAGCATCGAGACAATCTGGTCTGACCACCGTCTTCATGAATTTGTGGTTCACAGGAACCCGAAACACTGGCGTTCCTCGTCGTTGCCAAAAAACAGGGCCGCAAGATGTCGACGCGCTACTGAGAAAGACCCATAACGCTCTGAAGAGTATGCTGGTGAATACCGGTCTTATGCTCGTAGGTCCAACCAGTAGTGCCGTCAAATGTCACCACCAGAGCAGAGCCGGCGAGGCCAACCACTGGGAAGCGTTTCACCCGGAGGAAATATCCAAGCAAAATAACAAAAATCACACTTTTGAAAATTAAAACTCAAACCTTGAAACCCTAGGCGGAAGAAATCTCCAGCATTCAGAACACGAGGGAGCAGGAAACTGCTGCAAGTAGAGGAAACCCACTACCTAGATCCCGTGGCCTCCATACTTTTCAACCTCGTGATCCGCCGCAAAACACCAACCGCCCACACCAGAAGCAAGGCCAAGACCTCAATCGAATGGATCTGGAACTTCTGTCTCGGTCCGAGACCATGCCGCCAACGAGAACCCTATCCAGCGAAAGGAATCGAGTGAAAGCAATGGGGAGCGGGAGAGACGATGGGAACCCCAAAGCCACCAGAACTGATGAACCTCCAGGACTTGCTGAGCAGATGGAAGGCCCCCGTGAAAACCCTAGGGAAGGGGGCAACGACGAGGAGAGAACTTGAAACCGTTGTGCGCCTTATGGGCCCATAATTCCATAGTTTACCACTATGTGGAATAAAACTAGTATCATGATAATAAATGATAAAATAATATACATTTTTTATACAAAGGTTTTCATAGATAGAGAACCTCAGATACATACAGATGTATCCATTAATGAAAAACCTCATATACATACAGATGATTCTAAAGCTGGTACATGTCATCAGTTGATTTCTAATATAAGGGTGACCCATTCTATACTTATGACTTAATAATTTATTAATTGATGTCTATTTAATTTATTAGAGAGTCCAATAGTTGGAAATCATTCCCCCAATAAAGGTGTGATGAGAATGAGAACCCATAGTCTCAATTAATGTGATTCCTTAAGTGTTGTATGAAATATTTACCAATAACCACCAAATTTCAGAATGCAGGTTCATGAAAATCATGAATAAAATAACCATTGGGGTTTTCTAGGTCTATGAATAAACCATGTTGAAAACTATTTAGATGGGACGTGAAAAATGTGCATTTGATAAGAAGGATCATTCCACCAACACCAAAAAACAACATTTAGTCCTCACATTATTTTTCAAATGTCACAAAAATGGAGAGATTGATATGAACCTCACAGTTACAAGCAAAATTAGGTTTAAGAACTTCATATAATTTTATTCTAACATTTAACAAAACAAAAATGTTCAAACTGAAATGAATCCTTAAACAACATGACATTGTCACTCACATATCCGGCCCCTTTCATGATCTCAAAAAAAATGGAATTGGGCCAACCATGTTTTTAATACAACTTATTAGAATTTTTTTCATTTATTAAGATTATTTTTATAGTGTTTTCTTGTTTGTGTTTGTATATATATCCAATCACTCTCAACAGAACTCCATTTAATAAAAATTGTATAATTCCAACCATCCTAGACTTTTGCATCAGCTGCTACATAGGCTAGATTCTAATATAATAAAAATATCCCATTACCCCCCAACCATTTCAGAACTGGGTATCATAATGAATGATTAGGTATTACAACCTTAATGGTATTAGCCCTACCATTGATTCTGCACGTGAATCCCAACATGGAATGAAGCCCCACTATCCATATTCCAAAAAATGGTTTGTGGTTAAGAAACAAGTTGAACCAGCGAGTGTTTGGAATTGCTTTGGGAGTCTATCCCTATAATTAAGAATTATCTTCCTTCCATATATTAGAGAATTAGATCATGTGATCATCGATGGCCTCATTGAGAAAATACGTGCGTCCCTCCAAGGGCTTCCTTCCATCTATTTCCACTATCAACACCACCTGGCACAAAATCCTCATCATGAAGAGGAAACAGCCTAATGGGATTCATATCACATCAATCAGACATAAGAACCTAGGAAATAATGTCAAGGGTATATATCACACAACTAGGGACATGCTCAAAACGTTTTCCCCACCAATAAATCCTTCCAAAAAATAGTCTAGAAACATAATAGTAGATGAAAATTCATACCCTTACCCCTAAAACATTCCAACATAGTTTGGAGAAAAGGAATCCATTAAAAAATATAGTGGTAACCAAAAATAATATTTCTATTCATGCTCATGTAAATGAATACTACTAGCTAGGTTAAGAAGAAATCGAAGAAGTCAACCAACAAATCCTGAAAAAAAAATTAGAGGAAGACATGAACACCTACCCTACCCACAAAGAATGTCAGTATATACCAATAGAAAGTGATGGATAGGTTCACGCCTACATCCTTTATCCAACAAAATAATGGGAATTTATCTATGTTCCAGCTACTAAAGTCACCTATTATATCTTGATCATGATGAAATTCTAGATCAAAATCCTTTCCCACATCCTAGAAAAATATGATCATATAATAGTGATTGTGTACATGGTTAAAAGTAAGATACAAAACCCCAACCCTACAATTAGGGTGACTCATCCACATAATGTGAGGGCCACAATGGAGAACATTTATATCTTTTCTCTCATTCAAGAGGGTCATTGGAAAAAATCCATAATAAGTGAAAAAAATTAATTAAGCCCACATCCTACATCCAACTCGATTCCATTGATCTATATAGTGGACACTCTAGGGAATGGATATATCTGTACAAAAAATTCCAAAAATCATTCTGAAAATTCTCACAAAAAAACAAGAATTACTCAAAAAACCTCATTCATGAAACCCATTATCCGCAGTCTACAACCCTTGTTTCCCTTATAAAATCATAAAAAGTGTAATCACCAATGGTGATTGGAAAATGAAGAGATTTTCTATGATCCTACTCTATTCAAGGTTATCCCTCATAAATTTATCTTGGGAATATCAATATCTTAATCACCCATTAGAAAAATTATGGGGATAGTACTTGTAATTGTGATGTCCCATGTCAAAATGTTTCTTCTAGTATATCTGATGATCCTACCCAGATATCATGCAAGGAAGTATTAATTTATATCCTCGATCTTATCAATCACAATAGCCTATATCTTAATGAAATATATAGAAAACATCATCATCAATGGAAAATAAAACATAAATAAGGCCCTCCATGGCTATTGTTTTCACTTAAGGTCCTCCCAAGGGTTATTCAAAATAAATTCTCTTTATAGTTTGATGTTAGAAAATTTATATAGTGTTCCATATGATGGAATTTTTCAGCAAAGTCCCTCCCCATAGTGACACTTCAATTCATCAAAAATGTCCCCCCATTTCTGAATCAACTAAGAGAAATCCCTCCTATCAAGAGGAACTTCATAAAATGTGGTAATTAAATCCTGAATCCTCATAATCTAAATGTGATATTCTTTATAAACTAAAATACATTCCAAGTAAATGATCATTCCCCAAACCATCCATGGATCACATTATATCCAATATTATAGAGAAAATATGTATTGATCATGTAGATTACAATAAATAAGTGGGGAAATATCTACTTTAGTCAGATCAGGTTGAGGAATATATTTCAAATTATGAAGAAGAAAAATATATAATGATGGTATGGTTGGGTAAAGGAGATATACTAGTCATATTCTAGAATTTAGAAACTCTCTAATGAACCATTCAAGAGGTGATTTCAGAAGAATGTTTCCACAAAATCCTCATAAATATATGGACTAATCTTCATCACTTGAAACAAAATGATTCGGTAAGAAAAATATCCAAGACACGTTAGGGAAATAGAAAACGATATTTCATCAAATAGACTAAGTGACTCTTCTAATTTTGTGTCACATGTTATTGGAAAAACAACATGGATCCCTTCAATGCATGTGTCTCAATGTGATTAAAGAGTCGTGGTCTTTTATCATTGATACCTCACCCAGTGTCCATATCATGGGATGGGGTGAAAAAATGGAATTTCATTTCACATGACTCCATGATCATAAAATACCACTAACAGGGATATCATGTAATTTCATTCACATAAGTCAGCTTCAAAGAATGGGATCTTCTTGATATAGATGGTATGATCGAAAAATATATTCCTTGAATGACTCTCAAATATGAATAGTCAGAAGAGAGTGATCTATATAATGAATATTTTATCAAGCATATAGAATTATTGAGCATTACTCTGACTTAATGTAATCCAATATTCAGGTAGCACCACTATCATTCAAAGAAGGTGGATCAGGTGAAAATAATACAATGAACCCATCACATGTTCAAACAAAGCTTCACAAAATCAAGAGAGTGGTTGTAATATCTACTTCCGAAATAATACACGAGATACCCTATCCTATAAGGATGGGTTTATTTTTAACATAACCATTGAATATGGAAAACCAAGACTGATAGGTTTTGAAAAAATAATATAATAAGCCCTATCTTATAGAATTGGGAGTATTTTTACCTCATCGCTATTTTTCAATAGAAGTCGACCATTTTGATTTTACGGAGTGTGCCAAAAAATGAAACATCCAATGACTTTTTATCCCATTAACTTACTTCCACACTTGTAACATGCATGGAAACTTTATCTAGATAATTCCTTCATATCAAGCTTCATAAAATGATTCCAATGGTACTAGGGAAGGAGAGGGAAGGGCATCGTATCAAGAACTAATAAAAGAAATATCTCAAACGTATGACCACTCTTTGTGATCTTATCCCTTTTATAAGGCTTCCTAGGGACAAACGACACATTTATCATTCTAGTAATAATATTAAAAATTTAATGAAATATACAATTGTGAATGTCATTATTACCACCCCCACAAACACTATATAACATGAATCTAATATAGAAGAGATCTAGGAGGAGAATTTTATTCATAATACAGTCCAAATGGAAATGATTGAAGAAGACATTAATAAAAAAAATCGAAGGATTGATATGAATTTGGGGATTCCCTCAGCTAATCTACTACAACATCAACATTTTGTATCTTCCAAATAAAAGGGCAATAGAATGACTCTATCTCACCCACCACTTGAAGAGGTTCGACTCCTCACACCTGATGAAATATTTTCCCATTATGAGGAATACATTTAGAATTTGATATAACTCAATGTGTAGATACTCTCCATAAAATCCTTGTTGGATATGTTCCACAATTAGAGTCTCACCTCAAGCTGTTAGTTGACATACCTGAACAAATAGGGTTCATCACATCAACCTAAATGGATTGAGAGAATCTGATCAACATGGAGCACCAAAACCCTATATATTTATACCCCATAACTTCATTATATCAATAAATTGATCCATGGGGTTAAAAATAATTTATAGTCTAAAAATATCCTCATAGGCCTACCCCAATTGATTACCCACTGTGAGTATTAGAAGAACCAACATTGAAGGCCAAACTTGTTATTCCTCATTTTTAGGCTCCTACCTAGCTTTTCATTACTCCATAAATAATCAAAACTATTATGAAATTGGGAGATAATTTTTACGTTTTATACAAATGATGTACTCCATTAAAACTAGTGATTAACCATTACCCTATATGGGTGGATAAACTCCTCACATGTTAAATTATTGACATTACCAACATTCAATTGTTCATGGGATACAAAAAAACATCTGACAAATTTTTTTTATCTATGTATCCTAGTGATGGGGACACTCAATTATAATGAGGTGGCTGATATAACATGTTTCATTAATACTTTAATGGGACCAACCTTTACCTTGTATATGAGTCAACTAGATTGATCACTCAATGGGGGAAGATCTTCACTTATAATTTCACTACCAATTCATATCTATTTTGTAGAAAAAATAGTCCTTGATCTCTAAAAATGTATAGAATGATAAAATGATATATTTTGATTTATTTATGAAGGGGATGATCTAGATTTATTCCATACACATGCAACTTCCTCAAGAAGCCTTGTTGGGTCATTTATTAAGAATCATTTTGATGAATAAAAAACATCACATATACCTATAATGTAACTAGGTGTTTTTCAGGTTGTTTCTAAAACAGAACAAAGGTTAGAATATTCTATCTTGAGAATGAAAGGAAACTTTATTAATGTGATGGTGTCTCGATGGAAGAGTTTGGGTAGAGTGTAAACTACACACAGTTACATGAAACCACCCCATATCCCATCTCTAACTATAAATTATGCACCTTCTCATATGGAGCATCCTCCTATAAGGAAGGTTTAGTAGTAGTATCACCATAAGGATGATAGAAAAGAACCTAAATGTCCCTAGTTAGTGAACTGTAAGAATAATGTATATTTTTTATGATATGAGGACGTCACTGGATAATTTTTAGAGGCCAAGGAAAATAACATACTAAAATTTATAGTGCCAATGAGACCCAAGAATGTTGGTCTTGATGACTTCCCATATTAGAACTTTTATAATCAAACAATAGGGCACATAATCCAGGACGATGTTTTTAATATTTATCCATGAAAAGATGTTTTATTCTCGAAAATTTCTATTTTGAAAACCATCATCATTGGTAGCATGTGTCTCTTTCACCAATCCATAAGGAAAAGGTTGGTAGAAGGAAGTTATGCGAAAAACTTCATAGAAGTTAATTTATTGTATTACTAGAAAATAAATCAATCATAGTCAATTTATCCTAATATCACATTTAAAACAACCAATCATTCCCTTGGATTCTTCTTTTAAAGAATAACAAGCTTCATCAATGCCAAAACCCTCCAAATGCTTGACTTCTAGGAAACAACATAGCCTGAAGAGAAGAAAACAAAAAATGTGGATGAAGTCACCAAAAGATAATATCTGACCTTAACTCTCAGAATTTATTCCATCAAGCTTGATAGCACTAGTGTGTCTCGAAAAAATGGTACAATGGGCACCATCCTAACAAATGATACCATAAAAAAAATTTCGAACAGAATCTTCATTATATGAAGAACAAATTTTTTATACAATTTTTTATATTCACTTAATGGATCCATCCTCTGATTATGAGCAATATTATAAACTCTAATTCCATGTTCATGGATGAGAAACTATAGGTAGAGTTCATAGAATTCATGGTGGTCTGGGAAGGCATAATCTTGGCCGGAACAAATATTCCAACCACATCCTTACTTTGGTTTTTTATGCTAGGAGGACTTGTCGTGGGTTACATTGGTGAGAATATGAAGAGAAGGGAAATAGATCTACCTTCACAAAGGGTCTTCAAGTCCCAATAATTCTATGGGATCAACTAGAAGATGGGAACTAGTCTCATCATCCTAGATACGTAGGTCGGCAGAAATCATCTCATTCATTATTAAATTTTCCTTCAACATCTTCAGAACCAACTAAATCCTCTACCCAAATCATTTCATTATGTGAAGGGCCTACAAGGGAGAATATCCTTATATAATAAAATATGATTTTAACTCAAATAATGGAATCCTAGAGAATTTAATTATAGTTATATTGAATCTATCAATTCATTATGATCTTAAACTATCAATGGATCTTTGCGAAGCACTTCAATGGGATCCTTGATCCCTCATGAGTTTGATACTAAAGTAAGTACCTCTATAATGTATCACATAGATATAAACCCTTTATAATTTCATGTGGTTATCTCTTTCACTAAAAAAGCTAATGATTCAATTATACATAAACACAATAATCCTCCATAAATATTAGGAAGATTAGATGACACTGATATCCATTGATACTTCACTGATAATGTATTAGGGGTATATCTCATTCCTATCAAAGAACTTCATCGATTGAAATAAATTGAAGATGATCTATCACATTCTTCTCTAATGATTCAAGGGTATAAAAAATTGAATAGAAATCCCTTAGATGCATTAATCTCATAGTTGAGTTTGGAGATCTTGTGTTAGAATCTGAGTTTCAAATTTTCCAACAATATACATATTTTAATAGCTTTCTAGGAAGTCCTTGGATGAACCAGCATATTGTGGTCCCTTAATCATGTCATCGGTGACTTAAATTCATTATAAATGGGTAGATTGGGATGTTTCATGGTGAACGATAATGAATTGAGTCTTATTAATCTCAATATATTGATACAATATTATAAAAAATGGGAGGGGGAACAAACCATAACTGATGTTGTCTCAGGAGTTGTTAATAGAAATTGTTTAAAAATTATCCCCACCAACCCATTCATAAACGTTGGTTATAAATATGTGCTGCCTATCAGTATGTTCAAATACATAAGATTAGATTATGAGATCTTCCCCTGATCTTCATGATATCAACCACATTAGTTGAATCTGATGGCACTGAAGAAGCCTATTATTTACCGATTGGTTGTGATACCTCAAATAAAAATTCCTAACTTTTCCCCATAACATCGGTATGTATCTAAATTATCTTCATAATCTGATAATATTATAATATTACCATGGGACGATAATAATAAAAAACTGATATCGCCCTAACCTCAATAATTCGGCTTCATCTTCCATCCAACCCAATATGGACACAAAAGAAGTGGTGAATGGAAATGAGGCATAAGAGGAAGAAGATGACATCAGGGACACCCACCAGTATTCAAAGAAGGAGTTTTCACTGCTTTCTAGGAAATATGACTAATCAATTAGGGTATATTCGAGGATTTGTGACTGATTTTGAAAAGTGTATCTATGTACCTCAATGAGAAAGAATATTTCACCTCTTTTCTTAATCATCACTAAGACATGTTATCTGGAAATTTCAATGAAATTTATGTCCAAAATTCCAATGGGGATACTCATAACTTAGGACTTCTTAGTGATCACTACAGTTAAAGTAGACATCATGAAGGACACATCAAACACAAATCTCTAAGGTAAAAGTTGATTTTTACAATCTCAAAATAACCAACTTCATTTAGGAATTATAGTACCTGAAAAAGATCACCCAAATTTTATCCTTTGATAAAAACAATAAGTAGAAAAGGGTTTTCATAGATTTAAGATAAATAAATTGAGACTATCTAAAAGATTAATTATTGGTTCCAATTATAGAACTTCTTATTGATATGATAACTATATATCAAGACCAATCTTTCATGAATGGTTTTTAAGGATACAAAAAAATAAAAATGGACCATGAAGTTGAATATTCTAAAATCCTTTTGGCCCTTTAGGATTGTTTTTCATCCAGGTGATTCCATTTTTTTTGATTTTTCGGAAAACATATCAATTCACAATGAATATTTTCATCGAAACTCTCTCGGAAAATAAGGTGAGTGTTTTTTATGATATAGTGGTAAAATAATGGAAATATTTTGATTACCTTACTATGTTTATTTTTTTTGTTACACTATGAAAAAAATGTCTGAAAATGAACCCCCTGAAATATTCTTTTGGTATTACCTTAAGAAATTTATCATATTTTTTGTATACCATCATTTCATCGAAGTAGACCATGAGAGAACTAATGAAATTTTAGGTTTTTAACCTCCTAGAAACATCAATTAGTGAGAGTCATTTCCTACATTTTACATATTAAATAAATACTTACGAGATAGCATTTAGCTTCACTAGGTTGATGAAAAAGGGGATCAAATTTCAATAGACTGATGACTCCTAATAATTATTTGACAACCTCATTAAATATCTCCTAAACTAACTAGTATTGATTCGCCTATTTGATGGAATTCCACTCATTTTATATAACGAACTTCTAGAATAGTAATTCGGGGGCTTTATTGAACAAAAAAAATTAAACTTATAGTGAGAGAAATAATTTATTATCTTAGTCATAACATGCTCAACACTAAGAATCGGTATTCATATATCAAGAAGAACATTTTTTTCATTTACTTTTTTAGTTTAAAAGCTACAGAACATTTTGTTGAATCATGTGGTCAATATGACCTCTATAAATGATCGACCCAAATATATCATCAATCATCCCATGTTAACTAGAATCATGATTTGACGGAAAATCATTATTTTAGAGTTTGACATCTATTTCATACTATATTAAGTTATAAAATTGAAGAGCTTAGAAAATTTATTGGATGAACATCCCACTATGGAAGAAGTGTTACTGAGTCTCGAAATTATAGATGAAGATATCTTCTCTTTTAAAAAATCATTCCAAATGTGAGAAATTTACTTTGTTGGTGTATCCTGAAGCCCAACCCAAAAGAGGATGCAAGAAACCAAGCTTAAAAAAGTAATGTTAGGATTAATTATTATTTATCTATCAAAAGTTTTACTACCATAATTCTTTTGACTATCAAAAGGAAGAACTAACAATGAGGTTGGATTCCAAGACCTCATTGCAGGCTTTGAATTGAACTTTTAATTACTTTTAACTCACTTGAGATGAATTGGTGACTCTGAGTTGGTTATTAAGTAGATAAAAGGTTATAATAATATTAGAAAAGTAGATACAATCCTTATATAATTATTTTCTTGGGATGATAGTAGAATTGCAGTCCAAAAACACAATAATGAATGTCCCATATTCAGAAAAGGATCAGAAAAATGCTTTAGAAAACACTCCTATAGATTAGTAGATCTAGATACTAAATAAATATTCATCATCACAGAATATCATTGAATGGTATCACCATTTTTTAGAGTACCATGTAAGAGATCAATGAGGTCAATTATACCCCATAAACCAGATTATTCTATAAATTGTTTGATGATGCCCATCCTAGAATACCTCCATAAAGGGAACCTTATATCAAACAAATTAATAGAACATATCACCTGATGGTAAATTAATTTAACTCTCTATGACAACCAAAGTCATCAAACATTCTTTATATGTGATTCTTAGAAGGATTTATACTCATAGGAATTGACAGAGAGGAGGAGACTACCACCATGAAGAATATTCTTGTCGGTGCTTATGGTGCCCACCAGTTGGGAACCAATATTTCTCACCAAATAAAGAGGCTTGGGTATTTATGGCATTCTATGGATTATTATTTCACACAATTCATCCAAAATTGGAATTCACACCATGTTCATTACAACTTCATCCACAAACACCCTAGAGTTTCTATACATAGATAAATAATTCTAGTTATTCACCATATGGGGAAGGGATTTTGAAAGGTCATAACCTCTAGATATCTCTGATAAATTCAAATAAATCTTCATTGTAATAGATTCATATAAAAATAGGTCAAGTTGGTACCTATTAAATAATTTAGGACCAAGAGTATCATTAATTTATTAAATTCATGTATCATCACCAGATTTATTGTCCCTCACACAATAAGGATGAATTGTTACACCAACTTATTTTATTATGAATTTAACATGTTATATAAGGAATATAACATCCAATCCAATCATTCATCCCACTATCATGCTGTGGAAATGTAAAGATAGAGTCTTTCAAAAAAACACTATCAAGCGTACTCTAGAAAATAGTGTACATGGATTAGAAATCATAACACGAAAAACCTCTATATACCTTGTGGGCCATCATACCATAACTTCTAGAGATAATTAGGCAACCCCATATTCACTTATTTATAGAAAAGAGGTAGTTCTACACATTGAGTTAAATTTCTCTCACTCAGAATAAATTTCATTAGATAACTCTTAGAAGATGTGTAATAAAAAAAATTGATGAGTTAGAGAGAATAGATGAGAAACGGTTGCATAACATTCACCCTTGTAAGTTCACTAAAACGGGATAACACAAGCCTTAAACAATAAAATTTTTCAACATTAATCCCTTCAAGGATAATTGGTTTTAGCTCTTAAAAACAATATGATACTATGAAAGAAACATTTAAATATTGAACCAATGTGGAAAAACCTTAGATCGTACATAATATCTATACCAATTAGGCTTACTTGTTAAACAAGATGGATGTGGATCACAATAAACCGCTACTAATACATGGTTTCTTAATAAATACTTCATGAGCTAACTTATGGTCCTCGTCATAAGACAAGAAACTGCAAGACACCATGGTCCTAGTCATAAGACCTAATGCAATAGACAATATGGTCATATATGTAAGTCCTAAAACCATTAGACACCATCGTCCTAGTCAAAATATCTAAAACTATAAGACACCATGGTCATTATCAAATAACGTAAAACTGTAAAACAAAATGTTCCTTGTAATAATACCTCAAATTGAAATACATAATGGTCTTATTAGTAAGACTAAAAACTATAAGACACAATGGTCCTTATCATAAGACATAAACTACCAGACACCAGAGTGCTAGTAATAAAACCTAAAATTTCAAGACATCATGGTCCTAGTTGTAACACCAAAAACTACAAGGCATTGTTGACCTAGTCGTAAGACCAAAATATAGAAGACAATATGTTCAAAGTCATACAACAAAAAAACAAAAGACACCATAGTCTGAGTTTTAAGCCTTTAAACTACATATCATAACATCTTATTCCCAATATGTTAAATTTTACAATAAATTATTTTCCCCATGATGTAAAACTACAAGGTTCACATCCCTATTATATGATGTAAAACCACAAAATACTTCAGTCTATGCTTGAGTGGACCACAATTATTAGTGATGTTCTCCTACTACACCACCAAACTATCCTTATAAAGTACTATGTGTGTAATGATTAACATTTTGATGTCATATGTAGTGACTCTTATACCTAATTTCCTTGGTCGAACTATATTATAAAGAAAATTCATTCTCCCTTACATACAAAAAAATGATGCAGGGGACACTAACACAAATACTTTGATTTGTAGCCCCATTTTATGTGAAATTACCTCTCTTTTCACATGTTCTATTACTGTGAATGGAATCATTTTCCAAAATAGAATTCCAATGAGATATGTAAGGATTCTTATATCTTATATCTTATTATAGCAATATCATGATAATAATTCCCCATTATTTTATTTTAATTGCCTTTGTGTGGTGAATGAAACATTTACCTTTCCTTGTTTCTCTGATAGAGCATACCTCCCATGGATTTATGAATCTTAATAGGGGATTCTTCCCATTATTGATAATTTTAATTTTTCTTTAGGGTTAGCATGGCCCTCAATGAGAGACCATAAAAGCAACATCAAGCTTCTTTACTACATGATGCTAAACTACATGGTTGTTATCTCTTGAATGATATAAAACTATGATTTCTTATAGTCCACACCCAGGAAGAATAATATGCTTTGTGTTAGTATCCCATTATACCACCAATCAAAACCTACATGAGGCTTTATCCTCATTTAAATGAGATACGTAGTAATTATTGAATCCTATATCATGATCAAGACACAATATAAAAAATGTCATCAACCCCCATGTATGGGCTAGACATACATAGAGAGTTTTTTATCTTATATAACTATCTTTGTCTTGATTATCATTAAAATGATATACAAAGTGAAATATGGGACCCTTAACCTCATCCCAAATGTAATAAGAAAAGGTGAAGCATATGTCCCTTTCCTCATGTATCCATCCCCAATCCACACATGAGATCAATATTTGAGTTACCCATATTCAAGAACCCATCATAAGAGAAAGATTTCCCCTTCCCTATATATAATCTAGATCCATATAAGTAGCATCACACTCCATGTTAAATTCTAGTGTAACTGCTTATTTTATGGATAGACACATCCCTTCAACACATCATACTATTTTTTCAAGGAAATTCGAATCATCACAAACTCCACTTGGATATTGGGAATAAAGGTGAAAAACTCTAGATGACCTATTTTTTAATTTATATAGTACCCCTTAAATTGGATTTTCTTAATTCATTCCCACAGTGGGACTTTCAAGAAAATGCACCTTTGTCCTTAGGTAAAAGAGTCATCTTGTTTATGTACACCTCTATAGTATTCTAACAAAATCCATTTTTGTATAGCCCTTGAATACTTGTCTCATATCACTTTTTATTATTTGATAACCCATGAGATCATGGTATATAACATCCTTACATTTATCCAAAGAATATAAGAACATCCTTCACATGGAGAAACCTATTTCCTTCATTATTTCCATAAATCTTTTGTTAAAATAATTAAAACTATAAAATATAGAAACAATTGGTCCATGTTGTATAACTCTAAACTATAATAAACCTAGGCCCATGTTTTATAACCATAAAAGACATGAAATAAATCCTTTTCATATGACATTAAACTTTGTAACACTTTGGAACACACATGAGTGGTCCCCAATCGCTTTTTTCGTATCCTAGTTCCCCACCAAAAAATTTATCCTTAAAACCATGTGTGGATTTATTATCACTCTCATAAGAGACATAGTGTTTCATTGATCCTTTTTCATGTTTCGAAAATAGAAATGAAATTACATTCAATCATAATTAGTTCGGGGATAAATGACTCTTTCATATTCCATATAAAATATTCATTCCAACATTCGTACTCCATGTTTTGTGGAATTTAGACAAACACAAAATTCCTCAACCATCATCAATAAGAATATATAGTTATAATTGATTCATTTCGTATTTTTCATAATACTCCCCAATATGTATTTGAAAAAATTATCTCCTTATATGGCCTTTCAACCAGAGGTGCCTTTATCCTCAGGAGAAGCCTCTTCTATCTCTATATACATCAACACAATAATAGTAGAAACCCACTTTCTATACATGTTCCATAGTCATTCCTTACATGATTTTCCTGTAATATCCTCAGATCTAAGAATCCCAAGATCATGGTTTATAACTATGATTTCCACATCTATAATATTTTGGAATCGTCATAGCCTAATGAAAAATAGAAAAGAAGTGATTCCACCAAGAAATAACAAAGTCTTATGGAACTCACTGAGACTAATCCAAGACCAATGTTCTGATACACTCTTAACGACCACCATAATTTCCAATGATTCTCAAACCGAGAATGTCTCATGTGGAATTATAGATTTTGGTTATTATCCTAGTTTTCATGGTATTGTAATTTGGTAACCCATGTTTGTAAATTAATAGTCATAAATACAAGAATATAAAACCCACATCACATGTCAAAGCTATATTAACATAAATTTAAAAAACATATTTCTTTACCAAATGATGACAAAATACATGACATGGGCTCCCACTTGATCCATCACTGAAACAAAATTTATCCTAGGTGACCTCAACCAAGCTCATATGTCACTCCATTAAAAATTCATGTTTCCCCAAGCCATAGGTAATAACAAAATTGGAATAAGGTCCCACATGTTATAACTATGTGAGGATTGATTCTCTATCCGATGGGATGTGTATTGATGCCCAGATCCTATTTCATTGACTGCCCACAATTTTAAAAAAAATGTTATGTCCCCCTTATAGGTGAGACTAATAAAAATAAAATCATCCACATTTTTTTCATTTTTGGCATAAAACACTCCTTCCAAACATAGTCACCTCCCTTATGTAAATAAAACTGCATGTCATAGAAAATTAAAATCTCTATAATCTTTCTGGATCCATCAGTGATAGAGATTAGAAAATATAAAGCACATATTTGTTTTTAAAATTCATAATACAACCTTATCTTGGATTGAGAACAATCCTCCCCTAGTAGGGACTAACATCTAGAGGTGACATCATCCCTAGGATAAAATTATTCTATCACCATACACTCCAAAAACATCATCATGAAAGTCATGTCTCAAATATTGTTCACTACCATTCAATGTGTTATTTTCCCATATTATTTCATTATATCCAGAAGTCATAGGATAATGACTTAAACCTTCACTAAACCTAAACGATGTTATATCACTCTGAACTAGAAAAGTACACTACAATCATTTCTCCCAAAACCTATGGTTAAAGTTGTTCGATCTAAATCACCATCTGCATTTATCTAGCTTAAAGGACCATAAAAATCCAATAAAAGGCGATTTAAATATCATTTGTTTGAACAACCACTAAAAGGAACCCTATGCACAAGTCAATTTTTAGCTCACTATAAATGAACTCCTCATAGATTAAGACAAATTGAGAAATTAAAATTTAAAAATAAGAAAAAACGTTAAGTAAGAAACCCATGATGTTTGGACTATTACAAAGATGACTCTCTCCTAGTAGGTCATTTTTTATGTATAACATAGGAAACATTTTTTGCGATGACACAAAAAAACATAATATTTTTGTGGACTATCATGTTCCCTATAAATAGTTAGACCACTCATGTAGGGTCCAAATACCTTGGAAACAAATAGAGTCTATTCAGGTTCATATCATTGTAATTACAACACATTGACCCAAAGAGTTCTATTAAATGATATATAATTCTTGTTATGTTATAATTTTAGGTAAAACATCGACAAAGATAGATAAGGTTGAGGAAAGAAGTTAGAGGATAATCCACATGTTGGAGTCTTTATCTCACACATTACAAAAAACGTCAACAAAAATATTGAATTATTTGAGGTCCCCTAATTCCTAATAAAAATCCTATCAACCGTTAGCTATTCAGGTAGTCTTATCCTCCTCATTAAGGAGAAGATCATTTTCCCTAACTAAAATAGAAGTCTTTCCATTATCATGGACCTATTCTAACGAATAGTGAAGTATTACGAGATCCCACACCAAATGCATTTCCTCTCGCCCTTAGTCAATTTTCATGGTTCTTCTTTCTTCACATATTACTAGTTGAATTTTGAAATTTCAAGGCATTTTTATATTTCTATATCAAAATTCCAAACATAAATTCCAATTTCAACTTCTAATCCTCATGATACTCTTGATATTCGTTGATCTTCATTTCAACATTGAGGAATCATCATAAAATATCCTCATAGTTATCAAGGTCATGGATCGTCAGGGCTTTTCATATACTAGGTTTTATCCCACCAATAAAGTATTCAACATTGCATTCAATGGTAATGAAAATAAAATCGGTGTATCTTGAGAATATTTTTGATTTTTCCTTGTATTACCCAATAGATTCATGATCTATCCACTTGGGGGAAAACAAATATCATTCTATTTTAAGAAATATGGTATTAAGAAAATATTTATCTAAAAAAATCAATAATTCCTTCCTCCCCATCGCTTATATATTTTCCTCAAGTTTTTTATTCTTTATAAATGTCTTCCACTGATCACTATATCCCTCCATATGATAAAAATATAGTAGAACCTTCTTATTCTCATATCATTTAAGGATGAAGATAATCTCCTCAACAGATTTGATCGATTATTCCACAATTAAGGGATCAGATGATCCATCGATAGTTGGTGGCCTTTATTTCATAAATGTATCAATCATAGCGTGTTCTCTATTTGGGGGATTTAGAAACTCCGCCTAATCAAAGTCTCTATTTATAACCTGATTCATCTGATATTTCATTACCATGAAAGTCTGAATTCTTAATCACATAGAGTTGGGCATCTCATTGGGGAAGTCATCACATTTCCCTTCACGTTCACTATTTATCCAATTCCCCTAATTTTATAACATTTTCTATAATAATTAAAAAATGATGTATGATTACATTTTAACAAATTATACACATAAATTTTAAATTAGTGTCATTAAATTGGTAACATATAAAATATATTCATTTATTTAACTTATTATTTTCTAGGATTCAATCTATATTTTCAATGATTTTTTTCCTATAAAATATTCTTTTTAAAAAATTTAGTTCCCTTAATAATGGTTCTTAATAAAATTATGAATTTCAAAAATTATATTCTCTGAGGATGTTAAACTAGGTTCTCAATAATGCATATTTTCATATACTAGGTTATACTAAGTCTGGCCCGACACACCTTGTCGTAGTTGTTACCTATAGGCACATTTATACAAGAACCGTATCCATGTGTAGTATCCAAACAGGGATTTATTTTTTTGATAAACCCCTTAATCTATGCATAAAATAATTGAGGGGTGTTTTCTTATAATTTGTCTTATCCTTATGTATATCCCTAAAACATTTCTAATCTTAATCCCCAAAATAACTAATATTTTCCTTTGATACCAAAAATAACAACCATGATCTTTATTTCACATTAACACATGATTGATTACATAATATTAAACTTAATACCCCTTGAATGATTGAGATGATTAGTTTATTTGGGTACTATGTTCATTACATGGAAATTATAAAAGAAAAAACAACATGTTTATTGAAAACATCCTTAATATTCTCATATGTAAAACTGCACAGGATAAACTAGGGATATATATAAGAAATGGGTGAGATGTAAATCTTAGTAAGGTAATAAACCTGGAATAAAATTAATGAGATAATATATGTTATATAATAGAAATATCAATGATAAATAAATGGGATATGAATAATAATGCATGATATATCACGATAATCATAATAGCAACATGGGAATTGTGGAAACAACTTAAAACAGTGCAATATAAATTGGTCAAGGATAACTACCAGTATATATTGATAGAAAAGGTCCCATAAAAGAATCAGGTTCACTACTTTTCCTAACATGACACCTCATGAGACTAAACAATACCCAATTCATTAGAGTGATATATAATTTTCTATGAACCCGCCACTTGTATTTCATTCTCATGCTTAAGTATGGAACGTAGATTATACAACTTGAATTTATTAATCATAGTAATTTATTATAAGATGATGGAATTCAGAATAAATACATGTAATAACCAATTAAAATAATTATAAGTGTAAAAAGGTGAATACCATTGATAGGAAATGGGTATAGTTCTCACTACATAATTGTTTTTCTGTGGAAATTCGCATTGAAATTTTGGCTGCATAACGACATCAATAAAAAAAATCATAACATGGGATGATGAGAGTGAAATGGGTATCTCATAAATATTAAATAAATTTTATATTAATTTGGATGTGTAATAAAATATCCCATCAAAATTAAATGAAGATAAAATATATAAGGTAAAGAAGACACATGAATAAAGAGGAGAAAGGAAAAGATTCATTTCTTGACTATGTGACTCCAAATTATTATGAAGGGATTCTTGAGACCTTGGGGGAGTAATTGGATGAATATAGAGAGTGGATAGAAGATTACATACATGATGCATAGATTTTTATTGAATATAAATGGGAACTTGTGTGGGTTTATATAGGAAAAGAGGCGGATTTCATTATAATTTATGTTTGGGACACTACATAAAAAATAACCAAAATCAAAATAAATCTCATGGTTTCATAAATGGTTTATGAAAAACAGAAGTGGGTATAATTATTTTATAGATCCATGATTCTAAATTAATAAAATATTACCATTTCTAATGTTGTGTTGAGAAATACTCTTGAAGAAATGATTTTGAAACCTTAAAATATATTAATGATTTTCAAAGATTCATAAAGACTTTATAAAATTAAAAAAATAAACCAAAAATGTACTTATATTAAATATAAACTATATATTTTATCTTGAATACCTTTTATAATATTTATTACATCACTTTTTGGTCATTATTATGTCATAATACACAATGTATATTTATATGACCTTTAATTTTTACCCAAAAATTTAACAGTCTTAGAAAATTATGAAAAAATCATTATTGGATAATTTTGAGGTTATGATTCCAAAAATAAAATTAATTTTACCTACATTATTTTTTAAATATTTAAATTTAAAATTTTAATAAAAAAATTGATATTTATTAAAAAATGTATGGTTTTTTTAAAAAAAATAATTTTCAGACCATTATAAAAATTTCAGTTCAATTAATAAAAATTATATGATAATTTATATTTAATAAATATTATTTGAAAATAATATTTTATTAAAATATTTTTTATTTAAATAATCAATTAATTAATAAAAATATATTCATTAATTGAATATTAATATTACCCAAAAATACTATTTGTGTTTAATTATATCAAAATAGAAAATATTTATAATTTACCATAATACAATGAAAATATTTTAATCATTATATAAAAACTAATGTACATACTCTTAATTATAGTGTCTTGATACTTATTCCCTTCATGAACCAGGATATTCTCTAAAAGTAAGGTGAATGACTGTGAGACTTTCATAGGGTGGTTTAGCATATATGGTTTGGGTCTTGACATAGATAAGTTTAATCTCCTCCCTTAAATAGTTCCTATCATACTTAAGTAACTGGATCTAATAATAGGATTGGTCAAGGGAAATTTCTAGTGATTCTATATCCCTCAGCGGCTCTGATAAATGGGCTTCATAGGGTACGAAAGTACTAGTTGAGTCCATCACTTCCTTTATTTGTGTCAATTGGATTTTTAATACTCTATATTTATACTAATCATGTGATCACTATTCAAGAGCTATATTATCAATGGTAATGTTATGTAATGGTATTTTATGTTTAATATGATATTATAAAATAAAATAATTTCACATGTTGTCTATAACCTTATTAAATAATAAGATATTTAATGAAGTCAAAGTAGGAATTTTATTTATAACAGTTAGGGTCATTGTAGGTTGGGTTCGTTATATCCCACAGATGCATTGTGTAAACCTTTATATCTCATGAGATAACATGTATGGGATTGGGGAGCGAACCCAATCCACTAAGTGACTCTATCCATTTAAGTTTAATGGGTATAAGGAGTGAACCTAATCAACTTTGGGAATCTACCCATAATGTGTTTATGGTTCTAACAATGAGCCTTGACAGTGGAGATGATTTTATATATTTATGTTTATACCACACTATTATACAAAAAAAATTCTATATTATTATATAAACTTTATTCTCTCATGGATTATGATTATTGAATTGTGAATCATGTTTTGAAACACATATTAATATTTTCTTATGTAATCCCAAATCTATATACCATGACCAATGATTTATGAAATAAGACTTTTTGTTTATGATTTTCATATGTTATGATCATGTACCTTGAATATGTTCTCATTTAATTATTTTCAACTTTTTCTTTTTCTTTATATCTGGTTATTAATGCTTATGTTTCCCCTTTCTGAGTATTTAAGGCCACCCTTCATATGTTTTCATTTCCCCATGTTATTAAAAATGAAATTAAGTATGAATTTTTCATAAGGGTATCATGTGTGTAGAATTTTGTGGGAGGTGTTGATGTTTTATTATATAATGAGTAATTCTTATTTTAATGTTAAATTGGTGTATTTGATGTGAAATATATGGAGTTTTTTTATTAGATGTTTTTCAAAAATCTCAAAAACTCAAAATCTAAAAGGTATTGCGTATATAAGTCACCCAATAATTATTATTAACATTTTTATTAAGAAATTTTATGTTTCGATCTATTTGGATGATAATATAGAAAATATATTAGTAATCTTTTTTTAATGCGGGATCTTGATTTTGAAATTTGTTTCATCTCACATTTCCAAGGATGGATTTCCAACTAACGAACCTAGTTTGTATGATCTCTCAATGTGCAACAGCACACCTCCAATTCAAATCAGTTTCATATCACATCAAACTCCAATATTGATACTTTTACCAACACTAAAAATCAATCCATAACTGCTTCAAAATACTAAATCTGGTATTCCAAAGAGAACAATATATCATTTGATCTCACCGGACAATGACATCCTAGCTTCTTCATGATCATGCATCGACTGGTCTCATAGAACCCATGAACCGGATAACATGTGGCTGATTCCTCCATGTCCAATATTGTATTCCCCACCATATGAGTGTTGTTTTTATCTCACAAATAAACTAAAACACCAATCTCTACAGATCATGAACTGTATATTACAAAAATAATGACCAAATATTACCACCCCACTTATATCTAAGCAATATCAAGAAAACCAAATAGTTTCCATTCCCAGGTCACCCAGAACACCATACTCATTATCCAACCATCCACTAACAAGTAGGATCACACTAGTATACAACTAATGGCGTGATACATAACATATGGATTCCTTTACACACTCCTCGGTCACCAACCATAATAAGTCCTAATAAATCAGGTGAGCCAATAATTTTGTTCATGTTCATCCATTACAGATAGTTGGTTCTAAGAACCAAACTTTGATAGAATATACAATGGTGATCCAATCAACATTATGTGTACCATATCACCATACAAGAACATCTTCCATCCCATAAAGAACCTAAGGCCACTATTCCCTTTAGATTCTTTCCAAACCCACCATTCATCATCCTTCACGTAGTCTATCACAAATCTAAAATTCAACAGGCACCACACTTGTCCAACATGAACATTCCCTAAAAAAACAGAGACTTTTTCCCAAAATTCTGCAGCACTGAATATCCATCTCAATGTACACTAAAACTCTAATAACCTTATCATCAATTATTACTCACTATATACTCATATCATACTTGGACCAACCAAGTGTACACTCATATAAAACTTGATTTCACACCCTAAATAATTGTATCATGATTAAAATACTGTTAAAACTTGGATGATGTGTATATTCCACTAACCATTCACCTATAAAAGTTCAATATCATACAACATACGATTAAATATAACTCATTCCATGTTTAGAAACATGATCACCCCTTCTATCCCACTCGAAAATCAATTTCAAATTACAAATTTCAAACCGCTCTCCCCCCCCCAAAAATGTGAATATATTTTATAATAATCAAGGCAATGATCCTCACAATTCATACTCTAAAAACCCAACATTAATTCCATAATCACCCAAATTATTTAAATCATGAAGGCCTAAGTCATTCTAGTTGTCTTCCCACAAACCTCTCAGGGGTATTTCCATACATAGGTCAACATGCCCCATCCTTGGATCATATCTCCCAAGTGTACCTTGTTTGTACTTTAGTGACCCATACTTTTGATAAATATATATTACATCTTTTTATATTAATATTAAATATATTAATCAAATAATCCCTGATGACTATAAAGGTTTAGTGAATTTTGAGACTAGATACACATTAATATTATTTCACAAAAAAACATCAATATCTACCATAATAAACATTCCACATGGAACTCTTCTTAGAAAAACACTACACTAAACCTCTCTTCATAACATAGGGAAAGGAAACAACATAAATGGTGTACATAAATGATTATTAATGATAAAAACCAAGATATCAATGGTCAATTAAACATAATATGATCATAAGGGTATTGGAATATGAGAATAAATTTTAAAAACCATTGCTAGAATATCATAGATCATAATATATAGTCATGGAATACATATTGGAGTATATAAAACATGAAACACAAAAGAATAAAACAATTTGAGACATGAAAGAATTATGTTGGCATAAGACATATATTTTTGGAATATATAAAGTCATAGAAATTTATTTCTATTGTAAATTATCACATAAAATACTACCATATTGAATTGGGTTTATTCCTCATTCCACGTATCCTTATTCAAGGTACACTCCCATGAATTTAATAATGGATAAAGGCCCTTAATGAATGGGGTTCACTCCCATTCATTTCCTTATTGTATAATTTTATTTCCAATACTACCCATTTCATTAATGGGATATGTAATTCTATACCCACCCATTATATAATCATAATCATTTCTTATGTTTTCCAGAATATTATAAATTAGTCATCGTATATCATAACTTGTAGAAAAGAAAAATGGTTTCATGAAAATTTGAACATTCCATCAGAATAGTACCGATAGAAAATATACAGATTTCCTAAAAATAATCATAATAATAAACCATGTAGAGAAGTGCAAGGATGGTATTATCGGATTTTATCTCTATAAATCATAAGTAACATCAAATAATTTTATCTTAAATGAAAAACGGATTTAAATTATCACCTGAAATATTTCATGAGGAAATACCCTTTTTATTTAAACAAAATAATTTAAAATTTAAAAAATTTAAAAATAAAATATTTAATATGAAAATATCCTTGGAAAATTATAATTTAAGATTCAAAAAATTGAGTGGTTTTGATGGTGGAAATGTTTTTTCATGTAAACTGAAATAAAATAAATATTTCTTCTTCGCGTTTTTTGTAAAAAATTAAAAGTACCTCATTAAAAAAAGATAAATAAAATTATTTTTAAAAAATTTATAAAAATTACCACTTGGGTAAAAATACTATTAAATAGTAATAGAATTATATTTAAAACATTCAAGAAAACATTTTATAGAAAACATTGAAATGGGAGGATAAATTATCAACCAAAGATGATTTAAATTCTATTTTTATTAAAAATAATTTCTCAATCATTTTGAGTACCAAACAGATGAAAATTGCACTATAACTTTTAAATTACATGAATAACTAGATTTAAAAAAAAATTATGATAGTATTGAGAGGTATATCATGAAAGTTTATCGTTAGAAACTTAATCAAAAACGTTATTGGTAAACAATGAGATTCTAACGTAAAACCCATACCATTTTCGTAACATTTGAATTCTAATCCTCATAAAATAATAAATTAAAATGAAACCAAAAATATCATAAAAATAAGTAGATTTTGGGTATTAAATATAAAATGAGATTTATATACACCACAATACACTAAATAGTTTCATAATATCAAACATGTCTTAATGGAAAAATATTATGATAAAGAACCCTTGCTGATTTTTTAATCTATAAATAAAAACTACATGAAAAAGAGTTAATTTTATTTATTTTTAAATTAAAATATTTTCAGGATATTAATAATAAAATAAATTCATCGTCACTATATACACCAAACAAAGGAAACATGTAGTTAATTTGGAATATGTCTCATAGAAATAAAAGTGAGATGAGAAATTCCTTTACATCAAGTATTTTCATGTTTCGCATGTGTTCAAACCAATTATATAATAAATAAATATTTAATATATATATATATTATAACTATACTAATGAATAAAATATATTTTTCAATCCTTTATAATTTACCATTATACTTTTATTAATAATTTTTCCTCAAAATAAATATCCATGGGAAAACTTCTTTATTTTAAATGCACGTTTTCGTTCATTGGATCTGGTACTTGAAATTTGGTCCTGATTTCATCATCTAAATAATATTAATCATGGAATTAGAGTCAATTTTTTTAATTATAGATATATATTTAGATTAACCCATAAAACATAGATATAGAAAACATTTTTAAACCATTCATGGAGATGGTAGGTAGCACCTAAAATGGGCGTTGTTTTCATTTTCTAATAAAAATAATAAAAGTCATATAAAAATTAATTTATCATTATAAATAAATAATTATAACAAAAATAACATATATATATATATATTAAATATATCTTTATTTCTATCATGTTAAAACTGAAATGAAAAACAAATCACATCGCTTTGGGGAGGTGATAGTCCACATATACGCATGAGCGATATTATCATTTTACAAAAGATTAGAAGGTAAGAACGTAGATATGATATTATAATTATATAATCATAATTTTTTCATAAGTATAATATTTAATAATTAAACGCATCATAATAACCATCCATCAAAGTGATGACATAAATTGAATTATATCACTACGTAGAGGTGGTGGTCCACACGTATGCACTAGATAGTGATACTTTCATTTCTAATTTGATAGAAAATATGGTGGTTACATAATTATAATAACATTTAATTATATTTAGGATAATTATATTATTAATTTATAATTAATATTATATATTTAGAGAAGGTAGAAGAAGAAATAAATTGAAAGAGGTCTCATAATATGATTACCTCTCCTTTGGTTGGCCTCATTTAAATCCATTCTTAAGGGCCATAGGAATGGTCTTTTAAGAATATAATAACATATAATTGATTTTTAGTAAATCTTAAAAGACAATTGGATAGAGTTTCATTGATTTAAATGTATCAATGTGGTGTAATAAGATAAAGGAGGAATGTCATTTTGTAAACGGGATAGAGGTCACACAAGGAATTAACAAAAAAAAATTAAATATAATAATTAATTTTTAAATTAAAATTTTTACTATGTGAGAATAATTTATAATATAATATCTTATATGGTCTAGATCAATAAAAAATATAATTTTTAGAGGATTAATTTTTATTTTAAACATTGTCGTTTAGTTTAACCCCTTCGTTAAATATTTTTGACCATAACCACAATAATATCTTAATCAATCATTAACGGTTATAATTTTAATTGTATGTAAAAAAATTGACTCATAATGGGAAAAGGGAATAAATTTTAGACAATTTATCAACATACATATTCTCTTTTATTATTTTTGAGTATTTTTAAAAAATATAAATATAAATATTATTTTTCATAGAATATCATTAATTTCATTTTTACGCAATTCATTTTATTTGATGTAAAGACATCAAGATTACAAATTATTTTGAATTTAAACTATTTAATCATATACTACAACGTTTTATTGAATATAAAATTTAAATAAAAACATAATTAATCCAAAAAATTATTACATTTTTTGTTTCTAAAATCATTTACTTTGATTTTTCTATTGATTGGACAATCATTGTATCATCATTGTATAGGTGATTAATATTACTATATAATCATTAAAAAATATAAATAAAATAACATGATGATAATAACTATATTAATGTAAAAATAACTTTTAAATTTAATTAAGAACTAATTTTTATCCCTATATAAAAATGTAATATATATTTAAAAGTAGTACAGTGGCTTTTGTATTTTCCATTACATAAATTATTATACAGGTTATAATCAATGATAACAGAAAAAATGAGAAATTTTGTAATTTTGGATGATAATAAATGAAATATACTCATAAAATAAAATAAATTCATGTTCTGGGTTTCTTTGGACACCTTATCTCGCAACTTTAACCATCTTTTACCTATTTTACCCTTATCGAGATGAGAAATGTTTACTGTGGTTACTATTCATAATAACCAAAAATAAAAATGAACCTTTTACCAAATTTTAAAATAATTATTCCATGTATGGAATCCATTTCACATTATTCACCCTCTATAATTTATGTAAATAAATTTTAATTTATATGTATAAAACACAATCAAAAATCGTTTTTAAAAAAATGTGTTTTTAAGCATAAAAACTATCTTATATCAAAATCATGTGTATTGGTTATTGAAACGAAATTAATTAGATTATTATAATAATGGATAATATTTTAATTTACAAAAAAAATATAACAAAACTTTTAAATTACATGATTTAATCAAAATGAATTAATGTATTGGAATATTCATTACTTTAACAATTAACTAAAAAATTAATCATTTCGGAAAAATCACAAAATATCACCATTAGTTTTTTTCATCAAAAAATTTAAAAACTTTTTTAAATATAATAAAAAAAATTTCTAAAATTATTATAAATTAATTATAACTTTCACACACAAAATTTCATAAAATAAATTTTGAGGAAAATTAAATTTTGAAGAAGAAACTGACTTCACCAGAAAAATTAGGTGATTTTTCCCTAATAATTAATCAATAAGTTTTCATTTAGTAAGACAATTATACATATATTTAAAAAATTTGTTACACATATTCCCACCCTCCAACTAAATAATTATGTTATTACAGTAACATTAAAATAATAATATTTATTATTTTATATCCTAATTCACTTAAAACATGGTGTTCAGTGTTAAGAAAGTGATCTAAATTATTATTATTTTAAACTGAATTTAATGGGTGTTACATTCTCATACCCCCACCCACATAAATTTTACCCACAGAATTTTACCCTGGACATTAGTGGTGTAATATTTGAAAAAAAATATTGAAAATTCAAATCATATATAAGGAAAAAAATTCCTTTGAAAGAAGAAATGGAAAACATAATGGTTGTTTGAAATAACACATAATTGGGTCCCATGTAAGGATAAAGTTGGTTTGAAGTTAAATTATAGACATTTAATTGAATAATAATGTTAAAATCTTAATAGAATTTGATAGATAACATGGCCATGAGAATGTTAATGTGAATAGACCATAAATCAGTTAATGGTGAAAAGACCATATTTAAAAAAAATAATGGTAAGTGAATAAAATTATTATTCCAAGATCATATTTCTATATTTGGGGGTTTATTTTATCATGATATATTACATGATAAAATACTCGTAATTTAATTAATTCCATTTATTAAACAAAATTTCAACCTTTTTAATGATTTGATCAATTTCCACTTCATCTCTTACTCAATGAAATGAATATTCAAGATGAATTTTTATGGAATAAAGAATTAATATTAACGTGAAATGGATAATAAGATACATAAAATAATGACAATTAATTTCTTATATCTCTATATGCTTACCAATAAAAAAATGTTTATCAGAAGTTATCTAATAAGTATAAATATAATATATTAATCTCTAAACCTAGAAAACTAAAATAAAAAGTTCAGCATAACCCATTCCATAAATAGTTAACCTTAATAATCTTCCACTATATATAGATAACTTAATTAAATCCCAAAATATCTAAAATATTAGATTTCATTTTATCTTCAAGATCAACATTAACAATATCCCTAGACAACGTGTAGTAGAACATAATGTCACATACGAAACATGTGAATGCCTATATCATATACTATCTTAAAACATATTAGTACCTTGATTCACCATGAAGCCTCAATGAACCCATAAATTATAGAAAAATTTAAAAATAATAATAATTCCTAAAAAAATAAAAAACTATTGAATATGTTCCACAAAAAAAAATGCAATAAACTTAATAAAATATGAAAAAAATAAAATTATCATCAAATCACTAACTAATTTCATGGCCACTAATATTATCCCATATACATTAGGGAATTAAATCTTCTGTTTATCACAACATAACATTATTAACTCATCATCATACACATGTTAATTATTATCTTTCCCTTAGTCATTTATTCCCAAAAAATATCACCTTACCAATAAATAAATATTCATTGTTATCAATACCATATAATAACTGATTAAAAATAATTAAATACAAAATTTTATGGATCAAGACATTGATGTCTCATGATTATTATAACTAGAATACTATTTATATATCATTTATACAACATAATTATTCAATAAGAATATATAAACACATCAATTAATTCATTTCAATGATTTGAATAACACAGTTCCTTCCATAGTCTAAGAGTTAACCCTTGTAATAAGGAACGTTCTATGATAATTCCCAAGATACGCACATATAAGATTTATAATTAAATAAAAATTCATTTAAAAATTACCTTATTTTTAACATATAAAACATATTATTATTCATTTGAGATATTCTCCTACATATTTCTTCCCATATTCTTAACATGAAGGTAATTTAACTTTCTTTCCTCTATGATCATTTCCACATGAACATCCATGAAATTCCATTTTCCTCTCTTTTAACATGTTAGGAAACATGACTGTGTTTTTATTGTTAATAATATATCGTGAAAACTTATTAAGAGTAATCCCATGATTCCACTTCTTGGATCTCATATCACTCAATTTCATGGGAGAACAGTCATTTCATTATGCATCACATTCATTGTCAACTTGATTCCTCCTACATACATCCATTGACTAAAACTAAAAAACATATATTGTGAAACAATAATCATATTGATAAATCATTAAAAATCATATAAAATATTCCTAAATATTATCACCTTATTCTCAATCTATGAAACTATATGTATATCCTAGCCCAAACAAGGTCAAAATCTATTCAAATCCATCAAAATGGTTCATAAATAAAATTTTAATTAACCTATACATATTCCTTGGGTGTTTCAAACTAGATGTGAAATATGTGAATACTCATCATGAACCATAATTATGGATGAATTAGACTCAACCAAAACATTTTGGGGTTATTATACTCAGATAAATCTGTGCCAAAATCATTTCCATTAGTATTATCAAGATAGGGATTTATTTCTTGAAAAATAAAATAATCTCTATCATACCAAAACATTATAATATTATCCTATATTTATAATTATCCCTAATATTTTCACCAAAGTTAACTAATTTTAGTATTCAAAGGTTGACTAATCCTACCTTTTATACATACAATATTGACTCATACTTTTCATATATATATATATATTATCCTATTAGATAAATATTCAATATATTTTACAAATACTTGCCTCAAAACTGTAAAGCCTTAGTGTGTTTAGAGACTAGATACAAAATCTTATTATTTCATGAAATATATTTAGTTTCTAAAAAATATCATTCCACATAGTGATCTTTTTAGTCAAAGACAACATAAAACCATCCTTTATAAATTGGGAAACAATATAAGAAATTGTGAGCATAGATGATAAGTATGAATAAGAAAAAGATATATAAATGATTAATTAAATATAAAATGATCATATGGGTATGATAACATGAACATAACATTTGAAAATAAATACCCATCATAGCATAGATTATAATCATGAATCATGGAATAAATCTTAGCAGTTTATAAAACATGAGTCATAAAATAATCAAATAATTTTATCCATGAGAGATTAATATTGGCGTAGGATATAAGTTTGTGGAATACACAAAATCATTTCAAATTATATCCTTAGTTGAGTATCAGTTGCAATACTATCATGGTGAATTGGTTTTATTAACTATTCCATCATATCCTTAGTCAATTTTAATTCCCAAGACTATTATAGTGGATAATGTCACTTATTGATCTTGGTTCACTACATATTCTTGTCGTTATTATATTATGATATATCAATCTTTAACAAATGAATAAGATGGGTATATTACTCTTAGAATGATAGTCAGATGATCATAACCTATTCAAATGTGTTCCACATGATGATAAATCAGTCATCATATGTCATAGCCTGTGGAAAAGAAATGGGTTTCATAAACATTTCAATGTTTCATCATAATATAACCCAGGTAAAATAATTGGTTTTCATAAATATCAAATCATTATAATCATAAACCATACATATAAATAATAATGACTGTATCACTTAATTATATCCCCAGGAAACCATAAGTGACATATAAGTATTTCATCATTTTTGAAAATACCATTAAAATGTCATATTGAATATTTCATGAGTAAAATACCCTTTTCATTTTGAAATATTTAATTTAAAATAAAAATAAATGTAAAATGTTAATAAAAACATTATATTTTAAAAAAAATAGAAACTTCTAAATTATTCCTCAAAACATTTAGTGGTCATTATAGTGGTAAATTCCATTCATGTCGTGTATGTTAAAAGAAATATTCCTTTTAAAATTTTTGTATAAAGTCAAAAGTACCTAATTCATAATATAATAAGAAGACTAATTTTAAACCATTTTTTAAAATTTCAAAACTTCAGTAAAAACTAATTTAAACAGTTATGGGATGTTATTTAAAGAATTCATGAAATTTTATTAATGAAAACATATACATGGTAGAAAAATGTTCTCGACCAAAGTGGTATAAATTTTGTTTTTCATAAAAACATTTTAACAATAATTATAAGTAATAAATTGATTAAAATGATTATATTAATTAAAAATTCCATTAAAATATATAGGATAATCATATTCATTCTATGTTTGAGATTTATACCATGAATTTTCATCATTTAAAACCAAATCATAAATAATCCCAATAAACTATGATATTGTAACATAAAACCATTACCACTTTGTAACATTTGAATCACGATCCCCAACACATATTAACTTAAAATAAATATTAAAATATCATGAATATAATTATATTAATGATATAATGTATCAAAGGATCGTTATATACCCCTCATGAACATAAATTGGTGCATAACATCAGACATGTCTCAAAAAAATAGTATTCAGATAAAAAACCCACGTAATATCTGAATCAAAACCTATTAAAAGAGTGGACCTTATATGTATTTTTAAATTTGAATAATTTTCATGAGAAGAATCATAAAATATATTCATGGGTAGTATATTAACCACATAAAAGAAACAATTGAGGAGTATGGCATACTTCTCATATAAAAAAGTGAGATGAGAAATTCCCCTTCATCTAGTTTTTTATTTTATGAATGCATTAAAAATATCGTATAATAAATATAGATTAATTGAAAATATATTATAGAACCATATTATTTTATAACTTACTATGTACCATTCCTTATTAATTTTCCATTTATCCATTTCTTAATAATTTCTTCACTAAATGTTATTTTTTGGTGAAAATTGTTCTCTTTTCCATTAATGTTTTAGTTCAATGGTTATGGTACTTTCATTTTTGTCATGTTATAATTATAAAAATAATGTAAATAAATAAATAATTATCATATTTAATCATTATATTTATATTTATATTCATCCCGAAAAGGTATATATATAAATGATTTACACCATTCATAGAGATACTGGGTCGTACATATGAATAAATGATGTTTCATTTTCTAATAGAAATAATAAAATAAAGATAAATAATATTTTATCATTTCAAGGGAAAAAAATTATCATAAATAATAAACATATATATATTAAACCTATCATTATTCTATCCAAGTATAATATAAATGAAAAAAACCACATTGATTTCTTACAAGTGGTAGTCCAAACGTACGCACGAGTGATGTTATCATATTCTAATGGGATGGAAGGTAAGAAGGTACATATGATATTATAATTAAATAAGAATAAATATTTATAAATATAATATATAATCTTTAAATTGATCTTAAAAACCATCCATAAAAAATGGTTATGGAAAAATAATATTATCACTACGTCGAGGGGATAGTCCATACAAACGCACAATCGATACGTTCACATCCCATTTGATGAAATATAGGATGAAAAACTATGGTTACATATTCAAGATAAAATGTTACAGTATTAAGGATACTAAATTATTTATTTTATGATGAATACCATATATTTATAATACGTAGAAGAATAAATAACTTGAATGAATTCGGGTAAGACAGTTATATCTCCTTTGGTTGGCCTCTATTAGATCATTTCATAAGGATACTTGGAATTTTATTTTAAGAATACTAAAACATTTAACTCATTACTAAAAGAGTTTATAATATAAGTTTGTTTATTTTATTCTATCAATATGGGTAAGGTGTAAATAAGAGAAAGGAGTGGTGTCCATTTATATGTAGGGGAGATGACACAATTGGAAATAATTAAACTATTTAAATATAATAAATTCATTTACATGTAAATGTTACACCATTTGGAAATAATTATGAATAAAATATTTTATATGGTTTAATTACCTTCATCCAAAAAAAATTATACTTTTTTATGTGGTATTTTAAACCTTATCATTTTTATTAACCCCTTCATTAACTTTTTTTGACCATAAGTATAATAGAAAAAATTAAATTTTAAAAGTTTTTAATTTTACACATAAGGAAAAAATTCAACCATAAATTGAAAAGGGATGAAATTTTAGAACATTTATCTTCCTACATGTCCACATTAAACATTTTATGGATTTTTAAATTATTTAACAACATATTATTTTTCACAAAATATTATTAATTCTATATTTGAAACATTTCATTTAATTTGACATTAAATATATCAATATGAGAAATTAATTGAAATATAAAATATATAGGAATAAAGTATACATTATTATTAACCATAATATTTCTGTTACACAATAAATCAACCAAAAAAATTTCTTTTGTGTTTTCAAAATAATTGTTTTTCCTACTGCTTGTAAAATAATTATATCAGTGTTATATAAGTGTTTAAAGTAATTTTATAATCATTAACAATATAAATAAATTACCATCATTTAAATAATTTTATTAATCTCAAAACAACCTTTAATCACCATTCTCTACTTATTTTTATCCCTATGGGATCATATAAGATATATTTTAATAAAATAGAGTGATATTTTTTTCTTTACTTAAAAAATATTATATAGGTGATAATCAATGATAAATGTAAAAAATGTAATTTTTTTGAATTTTCGACGATTATGAGAACAATATACCAATCCAATTAAAAATAGTAAGGTTTTGTGTTGATTTTGACACCTTATCACATCATTATTTCATATTTTTCATATCTGAAAAAGTAAGAAAAAATGCACTCTTCTACCACACATAACACCCCAACCCAAAACGCTCATCTAAGCTAGTAGAATATATATCCTCAAGTTTTCCAATCTATAATCTATAGGTCACTGACTAGTAGGGAGGGTATAATATATACAATGGGTAGAAAATTCCCTCAAATTAGAGTTAAAAAAATTTAAATAATTAAAACATACATAAAATATAATTATATCATACATTATCAATAAAAAAATTCCTTAAAAAATATCACATGTAGAAGTATAACGACATACATCAAGTGATCACCCATTAGAACGATAACTTATAAAATATAAATAAAAATCAAAATATAAGAGACTCTACTTCAATCCCCTCACCTCACTGCATCCATCCATTTAAATCTCATCGATCAACCATAGAAAAACCCCTACACATAATGTGATCTAACCGATAAAGTAGAAATTAGGTCTCCACCCACACAAAAGTTTTCATACATGGTCTAAGAAATAAAAATAATTAGGTTCTCTACATTTTCTTCTAGAATATTCTATCATATACATGTATGAATCTGTAATTAAAATAAACAAGTACCCAAAACATCCAAAAATTATGTGTGCTAACCAAGCCACCATGACTCAATACACATCATGTCATTATGTTCTAATTAGGACACTTTAAAACCAAATCATTCCAGCCTCGACAATACTCTATAATATTTTCATTGTCTCATGAATCCAAAGTCGTAACTGATGCTGTACTCAATGACATAGGGTAGGTTTCTTTCTAAATCTCGGAAACCACCTTATGGTATTGGGTAGGGCCCTACATTCGAGTCTTATACCAACCCTTACAACCCGAAATAGGTATTAAACCAAGACATCACCTATACCTTATCACTAATGGTTGTTCCCCAAGTTAATTTTGTGATCTCTAAATTCAAACTCAATGTATGTTTTATCTCATATGTCTCACATCGCATCACAACTAGATTTTATTATCACTCATGATTATCCAATATTGTTATCAAGGCCTTATTACCCATGGAAGGGTCCATATCTTGTCATAATATATACCTTATCACATTTTATGGCCTATAAATCATGCACAAAATTGACCCTGTATCCCTCATAGTGGTATTTTCAGTTCTTTCTCACTCATTGATGACATATACCTCAATACTTTTTTCTGTTTAATACCACCTTCACATAGTCATGTAATTCCTTGAAAAATTGAAAAAATGGATCGCATCACAAAAAATAAATGCATCTACTCACCATGTGATGCTAGGATCTTTTAATATATTTCCTTATCTTGAATTAATCTCATATCACCCAAAAATATCTCCACCAGGATCTTTCCAAACTATCTCAGTCCCTACTCATCAATACCACCTTTCATATGTAACCCCATGGTGATATTGCATCTCATATGATACCTTTCACCCTGTCCACAATATATAGGACCAAACCTAATCAATAATCCACATCACTTAGGGTATCACTAATTAGGGACCATCTTGAGCTAATAAACATTAATCTTCTTGGAAAAAATGTGAAAATTCATCATGAAAAACCCCAACCCATCCTTATAATGGTGCTACTCACATGGTGTGATACGTACAGCCGCCTCACCCTTCCCATTATTCCTAAGCCACTCATGTCTTCTTAACTAATACTAATGAACTTGACTTTGGATACTCATTACTTATCTCATATCTTGAGACCTACCCTAGATCTCTTGTCATCTTGACTGACACCCTCTCCCCTTGGTAACATATAAATCAATCGGTTATATTTTACCCTATGTTATAAAAAGAACATAACCCAAACATTGGAAGTTTGATGCCACCCTATCACATTTATAATGGTTCCATATACATTCTACTCAATCCCACGTAATATTCATGCATGAAAAAAATAATGCATAATATTCATATGAATTCATTTTATTGGGAGAACAAACATCGATCATAAACTTACTATCCACACTAAAATTTGTTAACTCACAACCAGGTTATTACATGCCTTATTAATGATTGTATCTCCATAAAAGATCATATCTCAGAACATTAAATAACAATAATTAATTATAAAAATTTAACATTGATTATTTAAATGAATCCAAATCATTATATTCACTAAAATATCACCGAGTATTACCCCTTCATCAATGTTATACCCAATAATGTGTGATCAACCTTCTCGAGGCCTCTCTACATAATAGACATGATATCATCATCGTTCACACCAGATTACCACACAATCCAGTTCAATTAACACCAAAACCAAAGATAAATTTCTCCAAAATAAGTGGATAAGAAGAGGGAAACCAAAATAGATGAATAATGAAATATATTACCGAAAACTATAACTAAAATGAAACTAAAATCAATCCAGGCCATGTGGAATCGAAAAAAGAAGAAATGGGGAGGATATGATCAAAACAGCCATCCCCAAGAATGTCTCCCAACATAAATCATGAATAGGAAGACTGGTAAATTTCCAGTCTTCACATTCTAAAAAACAGCCCAGGTGACAATTGTAGTAGGACCCTTGGGGACACAATGTGACGTGTTAGTTCACCTATAAAGGTCACAAAATAACCATTATTAGCTATGGAGTGGCCACCATCGGCTGAGGGATGGACCCTGACTTTCCTACATCACAAAGTTACCTTAAGGTCAAGACATAAGCAATTATTTCTCTATTAGAAACAAAAAAAGAGTTTTTTCTTATTTTGTTTGTTCATAAGAGTATTCATTATGACATGAAACCCCCTTCAGAGTGCAACCAATTTTATAGGGTCTTTAAATTTTCAAAACCACACCAACCATGTCTGAAATCCCTTATCCATATTCTAACAGCATTATATTAGGCTATCATGGTATGGCCTACTATAGACATGTCATTTCATCAAGGTAACTCATTCACACCCAAACTCCCCATCAATCATCCATATCCCCTATCGAGCCTCGATCCCCATCAAAACACATAATCTTGATATATTAAAATACGAAGATTCATGATTTGAATCCCATTTCATGAATCAAATTCATCTATATATCAAAATTAAAAGTTCCTCTAAAAACCAATGACCCTAAAATCTATGAATCGTTACAAGAAAGTTGTATTATTTTAATATCAATTTATTTCTATCACATATTATTTTAATTTTTAATTTTTATCACATTTAAATAGGTCATGGAAGATATAAGACAAGTTTTCAAAAATAGTGGCATGAAAATTAAATATATCATTACATATGTTACTCTTATTTTATATGAATTATTGTTTGGTGACTGTATATCAAATTATTTTCAATCTAATAATTTTTTCAAATGTAGGGTCATTATCACCAATAAGTCAGTAAATGTTTGTATTATGTACTATAATTTATTTATTTAATAATTATCAATTAAAAAATTAGCGATTTTGAAAATGTTAGATTTATTAAAACTTTTCCTTTTAAATATCATAACATTATTTTAAAATTAATTGTGAAAGAATATATTTATATGTGTAGCTTTTTGATGACACTGACTCATATAGTTAAAATGATTTGAGTCGTCTATAAGGAATATGTGATGATTAATTTATAATTTTTTTTAAATTTTACTCTAGTTTTTATGCCATTTTAGTTTTTGTTTTTATGAAATTAAAATATTATTTTTTTTCAAACAATATAGAAATAAAAAATTATAGTTTTAAAATATACATTAAAATTTTTATTGTGTTATTATTGCTGTTTTTTTGAGGTTTTTAGTTATGTTTTGTCATATGCTTTTCATTTAGAATGTTTTGAAAAAAATTATTAAAAAAATTAAATATTTTACATTTTGTTTTTTAAAAACCTATGGTGAATATGAAAATATACACTATTCCATACCAATTTTTGGAAGATGGTTGTTGAAAATTAACATCAAAATCATCCTTTATAAAAATATAAAAAAAATAAGATATTTTATAATATAAATAAAATCCCAATATCGAAAAACCAAATATTTTTCAGTCATCTTAAAATATTTAAATGGGCATTAAATAAAACAAATGTTAAATATTATTTATGATGTTATTTTTTCTCTATAACCAGCCTTAAAAAAGAACTAATTTATTCAAATTTTTGAAAAACACCATATTTACACTTATTTAAAAAATTATGGTGAAAGTATTTTTTAATTTTTCTATAATAACCATTATTAAAATATTTACAATGTCCTTCAAAATATTGATGCTTCATAACTGAGGTAAAAAAACGACATTAAAACCCCACTTCTACAGTAGTTAAAAATGATTAAATTTGTACATTAAAGTTATAAAAACCCAATAAAACAATCAAAACAAAGCAAATTTGTTGAGATTATCATGAAATGTTTGGAAAGTTATCATTGAATTATATTGGACATGCCAAAAAAAGATATACATCATATTTTATTTTGATTTATCTAGAATAATATAATGATTAATTTTACAATTATATGTATTTATAGTTCAATTAATATATTTCAAATGATCATAACTGAGTAAACAAACATAGATAATGAAAAAAATAGGATAAAAATCCTTGACTAATTTTTCGCATGTAGGAAAAAATTGCACATAAATTTAATGTGTGATATGGAATTAATTATCTATTGTTATTTTTCATAATTAATTGACATTTAAAGATTATAAACATCCATCAAATGATCAAAACTTGAAAAATGATCTTGAATAATCAATAAATTTAGGACAATATTTTTTTATTCATTTTTTTCTTATTGAAAAAAAATGTGTGTCAATTCAATGAAAAAATATTAGAATCATATAAATGCAATTTTTAGATTTAAAAATATTTTTGGTTCTATAAACATGTGAAACACTATAAAACTTTATTAGTAAAGCATGGATTTTAAAAACACATTAAACAATGATTGTTGATTCATTTTTTACCTATAAAAAACACCAAACATCATTTTTAAATGTGATTTGACTAGAATGATTAATTTTATTTATTTTTTTAAATATCCATCAAATGACCAAAAAAACAAAAAAATATCATATTTTCATTAAAATTTATACATATGATCAGTGATTACATTATGACTTGTAATAAAAACTCTCAAGTCAGTCTGGTGTGCAGTGTTCTTATAATGATACAAATTACTTTGTTTACTATTATAAGTCTATAATTTTTTAAACATGCATAAAATAATTATAATTATTTAAAAACATCTTATATCACAATAATTAATGGCAATGATCACCATAAGTTGTTTATCCATAAAAAACCATAATTGAATCTGATGTGGGATATGAAATTAATGTTGCACGGTTCATTATCACAACTTTGTGTTTTATAATTTATAAATGTCTATAAAATGATCACTTCTAATAAAATGAGATTGTATTTTTATGAAAATTTAGAACAAGCATATTTAATTCCTTTTTTAATTTTTTAATAAAACACATATTAATATGACATTTTATTTTCCAAAAATAATGAAAATTGACTTTTTATGTAATTGTATTTCATTTTTATGTTATATAAATTTTTTTTATGATCCTAGGGACTAAACAAGATTGTGTTTTATTAAAAAAATTATTAAAATTATAATTTATTTATTTGAAATATTTGGGAATAAACATATCAAGAAACCTTGTGATTTGAAAGAAATGATCGAAACCCACTTTTCAGAATTATTACTATGTTTCATGTTCTAACCTCTATTAACATGATCTGACCTGAGAAAAATATTTTAAATTGTATTGGAAATTCAAAATAATTATTATTTATTAGATTTATGATCAGTACGAACAAAGAACACATCAATTTTATTTTTGATCTATCTGCAATAATTCAATGTTATTATTTATAACCATAATTTTTTTAATTTATATTTTTTGTATTAGTTTTTAGTATTTTCTATCTATTATTATATCACCTTTTAACAATATATCATGTCCGATAAAGACAATATACCATTAATTATGTAATCTTTATCATGTATTATATAACATTACAATAATAATATGTTTTCTATTTTTTAAGTAATTTACTGAAATAAATAATTTGTATCTAGTAGAACCATACTTATTTGGTAAAAATAAAGTCAACATACAGTTGTTCAGTATAAAAAAATTCCTTTTATTTTTTTTATTTTTTATATTCAATATAATTATTTTAATTTTTATATGATAGTTTTCATAACAATATAATAGATTTTTTAATTACCCTTTATTTTTTTAATGTAATAAATGAATTTATTTGAAAAAAAAGTTAATCTTGTATTATAAATTATAATTTACTCATATTTTTACCCAGTATAACTTGTTGTTATCTTATAAAAGCTGCAGCAGTTGTATAAATTATTTCTTAGTGCTAAATTTTAAAACATATAAAAGATATCCTTTATCAACATGATTTTAGTTATAATAACAGATTTCGTAAATATTTATAAAAGAGTATTTTGTAACATTTTTAATATGATACCAAGCTTTAAGACATTCCACAAGTGATTTATACATTCCTAGATATGTGGGTGTGTGGGATCTTTTGAAAAATCATTAATACCTCTCTCATCCTATTTGGATTTTGAGAGAACATATTAACACAGATTTGTTCTTTTTAAGCCAGTAATAGAATGAAAGTTTCACCCAAATGGAATGGCTTTCCTTGTGGGGACTCATTAGTTATCCTAATCATTAAAAACATTCTTGACGTGTGTAAATTTATTTCACAAAAATTATAAATTCATTAGTGGGTGAATTGTAGTTGGAAATTTAAGGCTAAAATACTTCCAAAATATAATAAGTAAAAAACAAATATTTCTAAATCAAGTGTCTATTTGCAAACATTAGTAACATAGAATTTAAAAATTTTAAATTAATTTTATTTAATGAAAAATATATAGTTTTGAAAAAAATTATATATTATTAAATTTTTATAGAATTTTTTTTAATAATATAGTAATTAAAATAGAATAATAAAATAATAAAATATTTAAAGTAAAATACACAAGTAGATTTTAAATATTTTTTGTAAAAAGAAATATTTATTCCCCTAATTATCAACATGTTGGATATAAGACTTAATTTATTTGTAACGTAAATAATTTTACCCACACCAATGAAATTATCATATAACTGTATCTAGATGGTGTGGAGTGCATGTAGTACCCACTCATAAAATATACTTACATAGAATACATTGTTAACGAGAATAACATAAAATGTAGATTTGATATTGGACATGAAAATATTCTTGTGTATTTTTATAAATGATAAATATTATAATTTAAAATACTAATTAAATAAAAATTTAAAAATAATACATAGAAAAATAATTTAACTTAAAAAATGTTGAGATTTTGTGGGAGAATATTTTCATAATCATTTTAATTTTCAAAACATTATTATATTAGTTCAAAAATCATCCATTCCATATATAATCAATTTTCCAAACCATAGACTAATCTATTCTATCTGTAATACATTAATTGTTTCTAAAATAGGATATTATTTCTTACTGAACATTGGATACATATTAAATGATTATCATTTAGTGTTGGTTTTTAAAATAATTACTAAATTTTCTATTTTATTTCATTTTATCATGGTTTAAAAAAATTATTTTATTTAGTGGTGTTTTTACCATCTATCAATGGATTTTAGAATATATTTTTAAATAAATTTTTAATTAGTTTATTAAGAATTAGTTTCTATCATTTTTTGTTGGTGTTTTAATTTTATTTTAAAACCATACTAATTTTTTTAAAAAAAATAATAAACATACCCACCCACCCGCACATAGTTTAAATTATACACATATTTTTTAAAAACATTAATAATGACGTAGTCCTTTTACACTGTGATATTATTTCAAAAAATTATATCAATCCATAATAATGTCATGCCAGTTGATTGAAGACCATTCACATCTCTAGGTAGCATGGGGTGTCGTTTTACATAGTCAAAAAAAAGATAGAATAATGAAGCCCATGGTCTAATACCCACGTTGTTGTGGAGAGTGATATATTAATGAGTTCATGTATTGTATTGGGGTGTGATTTATATTCAAATAGTGAAATAATTAAAATTATAAATATTTAAATGAATAAATATTAATAAGTAAATATTAATGTAATTAGTATTTAATAATTAATAAAAAAATATGTATTTGGTAAATGGTTATATACAAATATAAATAATATATATATATATATATATATTTGTGTGTGTGTTAATATATTCAATGAAATGTATGGTTAAAGGTAAAACACATAGACTAGTTGTCTGAGGACTCCACGATAGACGTAGGATCCGGGGTTTAATACCCTTGAAATAAACCAATTAATTATGTTTTATGTAGGCATAAGATGGGTCACACAATGGGTTTAGGGTGGGGTGGTATAGATCATTGGCCTGGGTTGACCACAATCAAGGTGGGTTCAGGTCATTCTGGTTAGGGTGGGTATTGATAGAGAATGAAAATTTTAAATTTTGATTAAAAACATTATTATTTTTTAATTTATAATATTTAAAATATAGAAAATGAGACTAAATAAACTGTTTAAAAAACCATTCTTGAAGAAAACACCATGAAATGATTTCTAATACCCTATAAATTATATCTTTTATAAACGTACACTAAATAAAAATTATAGGAATAAATAGTTTTAAGGGTCTTCAAATCACTTATTCATTCAGGTTAGTATATTTTTATGAAATATATTTTGATAAAATTACACACTTTATCAAACTAATTAATTTTTTATACTAATACTTAAATGTATATTTTTATTTTAAAACAAATTTAATGGAAACGTGAGAACCTACACAATTAACCATTTCAAACACCAAAAGAAACTACATGTTTTTTAAAGAAAAGTTATGAGATGATTGGAATCAATCTTCCTTAACACTTTATAGGGGAGAGAATTTACCTGGGTATCAGGGTCATCCTTTAAGATGTATTCATAATGATATTCCAAATAGACTCAAGATTTCATGTATTACTCCTTATTAATTATTCCCATATTGATTCCTCTAACATATATGTGGTTATACTTATCTATAAACTCAGATTACTCATTAATAGTGTCCATTCAGAGAAATATTCCAATCATCTGGTCATCCTCCTCTTGAATCACCTTAATATTCAGAACTTCCTCCAATATGTCTTCTCTTGAGTGAATGAGAAGTTCCATATTTTCTAGAACTGAATCTTCTAGTCACTAAGGGCCTTCGAGAGTTCCTGCCTCATGCTGTTATCCAAGGGGATGTGTAGCATACTGTAGTAAAAAACCTCTATTTGGAGAAGCCTATCCCCATGTTGATAATGTGTCATATTTTATGCACCCCCTTGACGAGTCTTCAAAACATACTAGGTTGCCTAAGCTTGTGACGCCTCCTAATAATTCTCTTCTGTTTCGGTATCTTTTATTTGTCAATCCTCCTTCGTTCCTTCCATTTTTGGGGATTTAATTACTTGGATTTACCACCATTTTTGGATTATCATGTATCTATTGGCCAAGATAGATATGATTAGTCTTTTCATTCCTTTTATTTCTACTTCGTAGAGACAAAGTAGCTCCCTAGGTCCCTATTTTAATTATTTCTTTATTCCGCCTTGGATTGTCCAAAAATTGGTTTTACAATCTTAGTTATCCACAAAACACTATTTCTGAGTGAAATTGGTGTTTTCTACCCCTACATCGGTGATTAGACCATCAAATATGATGTTTAGATTTTGACAGGTTAGGTTCCTTCTCAGATCCCTCAAACTGTTAGCACCATGTCTTGGCTCCTCCCACTTCTGACCATTATTATAACTTTCCTCCCCAATCAGTTGTAGCACCCCTCTTATTTTTTTACTACTTCCTACCAGCACAACCACCAGTTAGGTACAAGAATTTTAAATCACAGCATACTTAGCATTATATATAACTTCTCTATTTGAACCTAGAGGAGCACTTATATCATCCCTAGGGCCTCCCATATCCTACTTCATGAAATTAAAATCAAAGGTATTTTGTTTTTTACTTTCATCATATATATTGTCTTTAATATGATGAATCAAAATATAGATCATACATTCATTGATTTTTTAATATTCTTTCGTGGTGATAATTTTATAATTTATAATCTGAATATACTTGATAAGGTAACATCTGGTTTAAGCATTGAATATAATATTTTGTAGATTCTCATACCAATCTTCTAGAATATCTATCTTTGAATTTAACAAGGGTTATTTTTCCATGCACTTAATAAAAATATCTAGATGGTCTTCTTGATTATCAATATTTCCTTTTTTTATACATCAATAAAAATAATTCATTATGAACAAAAAATTCAATTTATTATACTATATTTATATGCTTTATATTTTTTTATTACTACATGTACCAACAATATGATAGATTTCATTTTCTAATTAAAATAAGTCTATGCAGAACGAAATGATTTGGTGATTAAAGAGTGGAAACCCAGTCTTACACTAACCATACTGTGTATGAAGAATCATTATGTGACTTCAAGTACTCTTCCCCATACACTAGATATAGTTGAATGGATACTAAAAATTAATATGAATAATGGGGAGATTATTCCCAAAATTTATATACTAGATGAAATCAATATAAAGAAACAACTGAACATTAATAAAAATAAATATAAAGATACCCATTTGTATATACATTAAAATGAAATTTTCAATAATAAATAACATATGACAAAAAATCCACACCTCATGTCATTCCACAAAAATTGAATATATTTATACATCCTAGGTTTCACAATAGGATAAACAAATACAATGTATTATTGTGCTTGTGAATGATATACATACAACAATCATTTGGAAACCACCAACATACCCTTATCGCTTTCCGTAACATATATGATTGTATGTACCATGATTAATGTCACTCCAACATATATATAACTAATCGTTACAAAATCTAGTTATGAATTTTGGTGCTTACTACACCACCAAAAAACATGGGCCTTCCTACTTTGGCCATTTCCATTCTGTTGTATTTGTCATAGTACCATGAGATCACATCAAGAGGTATGATATAACATAGTGTTCCTACATCACATTAGTCCTAAAAGGTCACAATGTAACATAGTCGCTCCATAACATATAATTTTAGTGGTTGTGAAATAGAATATTTGTATCATATCATAATAGTTAGAGAAGCATCATAAAATATTTGAATTACATCAATAAATAACGAGCCATAATGTAATATATCCAAATTAGATCATGTATTTTGGGAAATGTTATGTAACATAGCTAACTTGATGTTACATATATCCTCATAAAATATCAGATCAATACATAACATGCTCAACCCTCTGAGTGACCATATGGTTTTTAACATAACATAACCACCATTAGTATCCACACTTAGACCACATTCTATAAATAACATGAATAAATGAATAATACAACCATATATTTAATTGGCACTAACCAAACCACACTAACAATTATCCTTCCAATCAAATAATTTCTGCCCATTTACTAAATCACAAAACAACACATATACCTGGGATTATATTAATGAATCTTAGTTCAGAATTCAATGAGATACGAATATATGAGAAGTAATATAAATCATTAAGTGTGGAACTTTCAAGTAAATGACTCACTACTAACCCTTTTTTACTAACCATGTATTTTGTACACTGGATCAATTCCCATGGACATGTCTACAAGGTCTATACCTACCTAAGAATAGACCATCATTCTTCTTTTTCATTAATTTCACCCATAAAAGGTCCTTAAACATACCCATTTCATGTTTCACCTAATATAACATTTTAGGAAATACATCCTCAATAATGCTTTCATTTGATGAAATTTTGTTATCCCTCTATCACAGTCATAGGGGACATTATTAGACTATCTATCTCATTTTTCCTTGCATGAACACCTTCATTTGGTTAATGAAATTATTTCCATGTAATGTTTAATGAATGACATAGTTGTTGAGTGATGCAAACATAGATCATACCTTGGAAGAATGTCCACTATGACTGATGTTAGATCTATCAGTAAAACCCCTGATTCTTTTAATAATTGAGACCCTCATTTAGATTACATACAACCTTTGTTCACTTCTCAGAAACATAACTACATAAAGTACAAAAATATTTCCATAAAATAAATAAGGGACTACATACCTCTACTAATATTTATACACTTAGTGGATGTTATTTTTAAATTAAATGTGAAAAGAAATGTATTACCAAAACATATAAAAATAGTGAAAATATTGGTTTAAAGAAATCTCTACCAACCAACAATGAAATATAAAAATATATATACCATTTCTTTAGACTTTATATAGGATTAACAATACCATAAACATTACTAATATCCATTAAGTATTGATTGAAGGAGAAATGAAATTAGTATATGAGATTATTTCATCAACCACTACTCATACATGATAAATAATACCTAATTAAGTTGATTGAATAATTTCATTAAATAGTAAATTTACCATCAACTAATTCATGTTTCAACCCCATGACTTAGATGAAAAATTATATAACTATGCATAAAAATTATGTATTTTATTAAAAAACATGAATCTTAGTTTTTCACCATATTCAATGAAAATTTCAACAATAAATTCTCAGAACTCTTCAGAAAACTATTACAGACTTTTGTACACACAAAATACCATTGGAAACCCTTTCAATTCGATTAATACATTCTCTATCAATTAAATTAATAATTTTAATATTTAGAGGCATTACTTCACTAAAACCATTAAAAACTTAACTAATTTAGTTATATGGTTAAATAACCCCATCCCAAATAGTCACTAGGATATTTCCATACCAAGCCCTAACAAATAACATCGTTGGATGAAGTCCAGACCCATAAACTATAATATTTAAATAAAAATATTGAAAACATGTCCAATAAAAACTATTTAAAATGATTTTACATATTTAAAAAATAAACCATTACATGAGGGTTGTTACCCATTATCCACTATAGATATTCTCAACACTAGGAATTGTTATAATGCCTCCCAAATAAATAATTTTGGATATTTGGACCTCATTATCACATTTATATGCCATGTATCCTCCAAGACATGACCATACTTCCATAACACCAAAAAAAAATTTAACATCCCCTTTATAGATATATCACTCTAATAAATGATACATATAGGCCACTCCTTATATAAGGAACCAACCAATAATTCTATATCATCATAGTTAATCATATGTGAAGTGTCTATATTATATCACATAGACAACTATACATGAAATACATCATTTATTACAATATATATTGTAAAAGGAGAGAGTATATAATTTATTTCCTAGATACTATATAGAATCATAATGTTTTTATGAACTGGGGTGCTAATCTCCCATATTTCCTTATACAAAGGTGTCTCAAAAGTGGTGAAACACATAAGACGACCTGATTATTATTACCGAACATGAGGGGTTTACGTATTTGGTCTTTATATGAACATTGTGGGATCTAGTACATAATTATTCATTTAATGATCAAATAAATTCAATATATAGCCTCATACATGAGAGTATATTCCAACACATATGATTCTTCCACCTCTATTCATCGCTGTGAATAACGACATAAAATACAATATAAGGGTCTAGATAGTGTCATTTTTATCAATGTTTGATAAATATTGTTTTATAAAAACTCTACTAAAGATATATGGTGTCCCTAATCACCACCAATGTCTAAGATATGAACTCAAAATATATCCCCCAAAATATTGATTACACAATCTAACTAACAATTATTATATAGGTGAAATGTCCCTCTTTATTTCTCATAAGTCCCCATGGCTCACTAAAGTCCCTAGAAAAATAAAGATATGAATCACTCCTGATATCCATTTGTAAAACTCATAGAAACTTTATGAAGGGTCATCCATCCAACCTATTTAGAAGGAAATTAGAGAGGAATGATGTTTCTTTGTCACAACCCCTTGATCATAACACCAAGACATCTTCCAATAATGCTGATGTGTTGTATTATGAGAAATAACATCTCCTACCATTGAAAGAGAAGGGAATGTTGGTGGAGTCATCACCATTGAGATCCAACAGTAGTCTCTCTAAGACTCGAGTAAACTCTACATCCTGTATGAGTAGTCCATCCACATCTAGGGTTGATTTTTTTAAGAAGATTCCACCCAAGGATGGGAAGGCGGTTAGTCCCACTGGATTCGTTGGGGCAATAAAAATGATAATATCTATATTTTGGGATATTCTGATTATATTGATCCCTAATTATATGCATGAATGATAGTCCCGATGTAATTTTTCTATGTGATGAGATTGCTAAGAGAAATCATAACACCAGACCTCCTCTATAGGTTTATTGTCATCAGGAGATCCAAAATCTCTTGAACTCCGCTAAAATATCTAAGATGTGGGGTGACAACTCAGAGTCCGAAGGGATTCCAGTAGGTAGTGTTGGTCCTACTTATTTCAAATATGCACTCATTTTGGGAAAACGTAAGTTTGACTACACTCTTTCTCCCTTGAAGAAAAGTCAAAGGAAGGACTATCCTAATACTCCTCGCATTGTGTGTACTCAATCTTCTAACCTATCAAGCATGTTTAATTCTAATATTATTAATATACTCAATCACAGAATGTCCCAATCTAAATGGGAATATGCTAATTAATCCGATTATGGTAATGATATGTTTTATTATTATCTTTATCATTGTTCTTTGGTAGATGATGGAATGTCCCATTGTTTGACCTCGCTAGTCTCCTTTGTAATTTTTTTCTTTTATTTAATAAATAATCAGAATCATAGCTTCTTGGAATGACTTGCACGGTATAATCACACCCTAATAGTATAGTTTAAATATTTCATTTAATTACAAGGTCTAATTGATTGGTAAGAAGTCAATAAAAATTTTAGGCAATCAACAATGAACTATACTCTTTCCTTGACTTCAAAAAATCCCAAATTTACTGTCATAAAATCCATTATGATCTATTATCATTTCTAGATCAAAATGATATGTGAATATAATAAACTAGTTGGTATCTAGTGATCTACCTTCACTTAGTTTCTGTTAAAACACCAAAATATATATCACATTATATATTTCTTCAAGAAATACACCAACACTGTATTGTATATTGTGTTAAAAATATTTCTTATTAGGATAAACAACCCATCTCAATGAAGGAAAACATCATGAAACATCTTATAATATTATCATCATTACAAAAAAACCAAATTAATATATAAAACAAACTCAACATCTTATGTGAAGAATGAAAAATGCTTCCTATTATGTACGCTTCACAAAAAATGCAGCAATCTAAATTATACCCCCAATTTTCATTTACCTTATTTACTAGTAAATATAATATGATCATAGGTTTGAATATTTTCCTAGTATAATCTTTTATCACATACATGCATAAATATAAGAAATAGGATCCCATTTTCCACTCATCTTTTGACTCACACACCACTTGGGGATGAGTGTTCTAGTTAAACAAGTCAGGCATGGTGTTACCTTTTCCTAGTGTATATCCTATATAAAAACAAAATAACAAGATTAAATATACCTATATCCTTTTATTTTGGTTAAAATATCAATATGATAAGAAATAAATTATGATTTTATGATCAGTATAGACCACAAATCTCTCACAAAATAGAGAATAACACAAAAACACTGAAGTGTATACCACCACTACCTTTTAAAATTCATGTGTTAGGTATTTAATCTCATATAACCTATGATTATGAGAACCATAAAATACCACCCAATTTTACAACATATATGACTATCCTTATCCAACAACCGATGAATCATAATATACCATATAATATTTACCTGTACCAAATAAGATTATAATCGACATAAAAGAAATCCTTTCATTTATCTCTTAGAACTCTATGTTACACTAGTCATCCCAACAAAATGTTACCCCATTATTGGTTAGAGTTTGGATCTAATATAACATCCCTTGTTTTTAAAGGAATCCATTTGTTCTATAGTGTATATGATACACCACATCAAGTGTAAGAGAACAACTAATTAATATTTAAATGTCACCATTAAAACCTAGCCGTTATAATAGAGGGAGTGAAAATTATTATATAGATATAGTTTAAACATGTATATATAATCAATTAGTTGTTGAACAATTAATTATAAATGAATTTCAATCCCTTATTAAAATAAATGTAACTGTTTTTCTGAAAAACTATTTAAATGTGCACAAGCATGTTTTATACCAATAAATAAAAAAATTACCCTTTTGGATTAACAATGAAAAATATATATAATATATTCATTATAATTTTTAAAACTAATTATACGTGTTTTCCTAAAATTGTATAAGAACAAATCCAATTTTATACATAAAATAAGAACTTCTAAAAAATTTCTATTTTGCGTCCTTTTGATGGAGCACTTTTTTTAAATCTGTTTTTTTTTCATTTTATAAATTAAATTTGACAAAATAACCTTCTTATTTAGAATTGAGACATCAATATTTATTTTGGTTAAATTTTTGGTATTTTTCTGATAAGATTCATTTTTTGATGAATAAGGAAAAAATAATTCATTTTAATTTAAAATTACATTTTCATTAAAAAATTTATTGTGTAAAATAATATTTTTTATGGTTTTAATATATTAATTGATCAATTTTTTATAATTTAATCCAATATAGGTAATAAGAATCAATTTCAATTTTAAATTTAATAAAAAAAACTTGGTGATCTTTTGAACGCTTTTTCATTAAAACCTGATTTCTTATTTTGTCAACGGGGTTAATTTTTTATTAATTTCTATGAATTTTTGTTTCTAATTTAAAAAAATATTTTACATGTTTTTAATTATAAAGTCAAAGTTTTTTAAATAGTTCCCTTTAATTTTCGGACCTTATGAATAGTTACTTGAGTATTAATTTTATAACCACGGTTAAGGTAAAATCAGTTAATTAATGGTAAATATTATATTATAAAAATATAAAATTACCCTAAAACAAGTCCTGGTTTAATCTAATGGGAGTATTCTAACCAATATCATCCTTGTTATTACTTTAAGATCATTTTAATCCACATGGATGACATTAATGCATTTATAAGATTATATTCTATGAAAATTAATTTTTGATACACTTTTGTTTTTAAAAAATAATGTATATTTAATATTTTGTTAAACAGGGTTTGCCTTTCACTATAAATAGTTTTTAGAAATATAAAATGACTTCCAACATCATGGTATTTTTTTTTTAATTTTTAGGAATTAATTAATTAAATTTAACGATGACACAATGATAGTGCATCGATTACATTATTAATGGAAGAATAAGATAACTTATATAAAAAATATTATAATAAATATAATATGATATAATTTATTTCATAAAACCAATTCTAGAATAATTTTAAATGTTTTCAATATATTTGAATAGTTTTTTAACTATATCATTATGTTATGATATTTTAAAAATGTCGAAAAATAAATAGTGTTAAAATTTACACTAAAGGTATTTTAAAATATATAATATTTAATTAAATTTTATAAAATATATAAAAATACAACATTTTTTCAAATGGTTTTTATAATCTCTAAAATTTCATAAATGACTCTTTTTATGGTCGTTTGTAATGTTATGGTAATTATATTCACCCTCAAAGTGTAAATTACTTGATAAAATAATAAGAGATAAAAAGGGTTAAAATTAAAAGATAAGGATTACAAAAAAAATTCAAAACATGTACAAAGTTCATTTTATGATTATATTTATTCTTATAATTACCCTATATTCTCAATTAATCACTTTTATTCCAATTTTAAAAGAGAATTAATTTATATTAATTTAATATTTGGGAAAAAATCAGTAGTGCCCCGCCCCTCCCTTATAAAAGGTCACTACTTCTTATCAATTCTTAACACATAAAACCCATTTTGGATCAGAACATATCTAACTAAGTCCATTAATAGAATCCATCCACACATTCTTGATGCCTTATTTTAGGCATAACACACTCCTTATAGGTGTTAAGTTATTAATCAATGGTGATCATCCAAATGAAAGGTATCATTTTCAATCAAGTATTTCTATTTTCTCTTCATCAAATTCCTTAAAATATTCTTCAAACATGGTGATATAATAACTAAAATATCTTAAATATATATATTGTTATGAAAATTTTATTACCTAAATATTTATCCATTTCCATCAATTAGAAAAATAACTAATCTTTCATGCGTACGTGTGAACTATCTCATCCACGAATCAATATATTTTTTTCCATTACCATCACTCATTACTGGTTATAATGATAGAATCATCGGTTATATATTATATTTGTGAAATATTTATAATTATAATAAAATAATATATCAATTAAATTCTTACCTTCCATGAACATAAAAATGGTAACATCGTTCATGCGTACGTGTGAACTATCACATCTATGAAGCGACATGATTCATTTTTCTTCACCACATCACACATATGATATATATATAAGTATATTTAAATTATTAATATGATATTTAAAATATTATCATAATTCTAGAAATTTAAATTATTAATTACTTTCTTTAGAAAATGATCATTGAAAAATGGGAATGTTACTCATGCGTACGAACGACCTAACATCTCTATGAGTATAATGTTGTTCATTTTTCATAACCATACATAAATGGTTTTATTTAATAATATATAAAACCTTTAAAAGTAATTATTATTTGATTAATATTATTTTTTTGATGATTATCTAATGAACACTTTTACTATTGATGTCATCCCCAATTCATTCTATACTCAAGCAAATAATATCATCAAAATGTGCAACATGAACTTAAAAAATTAATAAATTATTATAACATGGTAATAAGTTATATAAAATGAATAATAAAGATGAAAAATGTTTTTAAAAAATTATATAATTAACCTAATTTCATTATTCATGAAGATAAATAACTTAGGTGGTGAATCAGACTCAGGTTAAGGGACTCTTTAACTAAAACATCATTTAAAATGTTTTGGAGATTTATTATTCTAAAACCTTCTATTTAATTTCCATGTTTTGATAAAAAATTATGAATTCATTTATATTGAAATTGATGATTCAAAATGTTAATTTTCTAATTTCACTTAAATTTTTCAATGTGGTATGCGACACATTGAAACAAAAATCTCTTTTTAAATGTTTTCAAATTATTTTGAAAATGGATTGGTTATTTTGAAAACATGAAATTTATTCTTTTGTATAAAAATGAAATTTTATTAGTGACATGATGAAAGTTGATAGATTTTATTTGTTATGATTATATAATGGTACTTAGAAAATTGGTGTGTGGTTACATTATAATCCAAGGATGGGTGGTTATGTTATAATCTCAAATGCATTCGGTATGAATGTCGACTATATGGCTATTCCATTTGTAAGAGTGACATGTATGGAAGTCAGGTGTATGGATATTCCATTTGTAAGAGTGGAATGTATGGATGTTTACCGTATGGTGTTTCTATTTTAGATTAATTATGTCTGAAGTTACATAGTTATATATTATGTGTTTTCAAATGAGTATTCTCAAAAATTGATTATTTTAAAAAGGAAATATAATTATATTTTCAAAATGATGATCTATTTTTCGTGGTAAAAATGTATGTTTTATTTTATGTAAATGTTTTATGGGTTTTCATTGGTCTAATGGTTTTCTTTCTTTATGTAACTTACAAATCCTTGGGACTAATCCCGTGTTTTAATTTTCTTTCAAAGGGTTAATGATGGGTAAGGACAAATAAGGTGTTATGATGAATGTATTAAATATGTGATGAGAAATGAAATAGTGTATTATATTAAAATGTATTCTTTTGGTGGGAAAAAATATATACTAATTATAAGTATCCACATGTAATGTATCGGTTTACTATGAAGTATTTTTTCCTATTTCTCTAAAAATCTAGACCTAAACAATCCTTGGGAATTAAATAAAAAATATCTTATCCAAAAGTCCCTAGAATAAGTTACATTTAAGGCTGGATCCTAACATTTTGTATCAGAGTAGGGTTTAGAAAACTTTTAATATTTTTATGTCTTCTTAATAGATATTGATACAAGCATGGTTTTATTATTTTAATGTCTAAGAAACACTTTTTAGAATTTATTTTATAAAATTTTAAGGCGACTAATGGTATATTTGGGGACATTTATTTTTGAGGTAAATATGGGTTGTTAATTTTTTAGGATGAAAAATGAAATGTGTGAGATAAAAATTTGGGATAAAATATATTATTTTTTCTTCAACACATTGTAATATTTTTGTAATTTTATAATAATTAAATTGTTTTAGAAGAATGGAAATCCACGGGATGGGTGACTACTCGTCATGTCTGGAAAGGCCACGATAATCGAACCCACAACTAAAGGGAAAAAAGGGTGCATCAGAAAACACTAGACTATTATAAGTCCTAAGATAGTATGATATTTTATTTTTAGTTAAACAATTTTATGGAATAAGAATAATTCAATTTTTGGGACAACAATTTTATCAATTTGGAAAAATAATTTTGGGATTTGTGATGAATGTTATTTGGGAAGATGTTCTCTATTTTGGTAATCATATATGACTAATTTAAGAAGAATACTATGGGATTCTATTTGATAAGTAAAGGTTGAATTATATTTTTGAAGAATATATGTTTTTTTGTGCACTTATGAAGATTCACGTTATTTATGGATATGAATAACCAATCTAAGAGAATGTGCAACTGCGGAAACTACTATTTAGTGTGAGTCATTAAGAGTGATTTTCGTTACTTATATATAAATGTTAAAATTTATCTTATAAGACTATGTTATAAAATCCCTATGAATTTTACGTTTCCATCATAGTTTGGATTATTTTGAGTAATTTTATTTAATGTTATTTGTTGAATTTATTATGTAGAATGTTGGTGTTTACTTTTAAATTTTAGAGAATGGCGTTGTTTTTTATCATATAAGGTCTATTATTTTGGGGGAAATTATCTTATCTTGTATTAATAATTTTGGCACTAGTTAACTTCTAAAGACAAAAGATATATATAATTAATCGTTTTTAGATTATGTGATTCTCATGAAGTTGATTCTAGTGCTTCAGGTGTGAATAATTCATCTTCAATACTCATCAATTGGAGAAAAAAATGAGTTTATAGTGGAAATTGATTAAAGGATCAAATTATAATTATCAATTTAATATATTAATTTATGATATTATCCCATGTAGTAATATAATTCCTCAAATCCATGAAAATTATCTTAAAATAAAAAAATAATTGTTTATATTTCCTACTACGAAATTAAAGAACAGTTGACCCATACAAAATTTATGGATTTGTGATTGTTAACATTATTCTCACAATGTTTTCTATTACTATCCATTAGATCATGGTGGTTAGTTTCCTCTTTCACATCCATGTTCTTCTACATAGAAACCTAATTTTTTTAACCCAAGTGGTCATCTTACTTATCATTTTTTTATTTTAAAGTGGTAGTTTTATTAACCTTTTTTCCAATATTGGATTGCAATAAATATATTTTTAAAATTCATAATATAGTTACTAACCTCGAATTAAAATTTTGAGGATGAAATTTCTAAAAGTTGGGGAATGTTACATCCTATTTTTTAAGAAGGAAATACTATGTTCGATAGCGTACATGATTGGCTACATCAATCATAAGTGAACAACTAATTAATATTTAAATGTAACAATTAAAACATAATCATTATAAAAGAGGTAATGAACATTATTAACTAAATATTTTTTACCCATGTATATATAATTAATTATTTTTTGAATTATTAATTATAAATGAATGTAAACACCCTTTTTAAAATAAAATGAAATGTTTTTATGAAAAAAATATTTAAATGTGCCCAAGTGTGTTTTATACCAATAAATAAACAAGTCACTCTTATTTTATTTTTAATGAAATATATATATATATATATATATAATATTTTCTATAATTTTTAAAATTCATTTTTTTTCTTGAAATTATAGATGAACAAATAAAATTTTATATTTAAAAGAAGTTTTTCTAAAAAAAGGTCAGTTTTCCGTCCTTTTGATGGAGTAAAAATTTTAAGTCTAGTTTTTATCACATTTATAAATTATATTTTATAAAAAATACTTATTTTTTTAATAGGACATCAAAATTTACATTGGTTAAATTTATTTATTTTTCTGATAAGATTCCTTATTTGAGGAATACTGATGTAAAATAATGTGTTTTAATTGAAAACTAATTTTTCTTCATGTTTTTTATAGTGTTAAATAATATTTTATTAATGGTTTAAATGTATAATTAGATAACCGTTTTATCATTTAATCCAATTTTGGTCATTAGAATCAATTTTACATTGAAATTAGGCATAAAACCTTGGTGAACTTTTTAACGTTTTTATATTAAAACACGTTTTTTTATTCCACAATAGGATAAGTTTTTAATTAATTTATTTGAACTATGTGTTTTTAATTTGGAAAAATAGGTTCCATATTTTGAATCAGAAGTTCCAAATAATGTAAATAGTTCAATTTTTTTGGACTTTATGAATAGTAAATTGGGTAATAATTTTAATTAAGACAGTTAAGTTTAAATAAGGTAATTAAAGGTATAATATATATTATTAAAAAATAAAATTACCCTAACACGTTTTCTAATTTAATTTTACAATTACCTTCTAACCAAGAGAATCCTTAATTCTATTTTAGTACCACTTAGATTACTTTAATTCATTTATTATATTATATTCAATGAAAAGTCATTTTTGTTACACATTTTTTTAACATGTAATGTATTTTCAATATAGGGTAAAATAAGATATATATTAAACTATAAATAGTATTTAGAAATATAAAATTAGTAACGACATAATAGTCATTTATGTCATATTATGACCCGACCCAAGATGGGGCTCGATCCGCAACTACCCCAAGCCCATCTCTATAGGATAAGTGTTTCCGATAACTAATGAAGGCACAAAAAACACAGGGAATCCTTTTCTTATGAAAATTTATGCACTCAAATATCCTAATCAATGAGAAAAGTGCTTAGAAAAGAAGAAATATATGAAAATAATTTAATGTAATGTGAACATGCAAGAACCTCTTGATGGTAAAAGAGTACGATAATGAATACTGAAATTGTAATGTTTTAAAAAACATGACCAAACCAAAATATAGTCTCAACCCGAAGAAAAATGTAAAAGAGTTTTTGTTGAGGAGCCTCACACCTATATCCCAACTATTACCACCATATGTGTTCCAGACATCATGTATCCCTACACATCTCTATAGTCACGATCGACTCATCTTCCTTCTTCAAAATACATTACACATGTTGGGTGAAACCTATGTAGGGGTGATTATATACATTTATAATATAATGTCCCAAAACGGAGAAGGTGGGAAGTAAGAGATACAACCAAAGAAAAGAAGTTAAAGGAACAAGGTACAGTAAAAGAGGATGGAAATAGAGCAGCTCAACCCAACATGAGTGTGATTGTTGATTCATTCAAACATAAGGTGTATGAAATGGTGATGAGGTGAATCCCCCCCTTCGAGTCTTCTCTGCCTATATATGGAGAGTAGACATGTCATACCCCGAGAATCTAAAAATGGAAATCACGTCACATACCTTGGGCATCCTCAAATCTCTTGGACGGAGAGTAACCTAGACCTATGTAGTAGGTAGTGTAGTGGGATATATATATATATATATATGTTGTCATTAAAATAATCCCTAAAGAGAGAGTAAGTGGATATTTATCTCACAGATCAACCTGAGAAGATTAGTAGCGAACAATTCCATGGTAAAACCATCTATAATACCCCTCACCTCATGTGTCTAACCAAGAGGAATAAGAAAAAGGGGTGGTACAATATTTTTTGGGTGGCACTAACTCATACTCATAGTTTTAGGCTGTGTTAAAGGATGCATCTTGGTTTGGAAAATGCCCCTACTTCTTTTGATAACATAGGCATGTCAAATAACCCCCCCCACCACCAATGTGACGCATAGTCAAGGGATTTCTCTAAATCGTTAGGGACTACACTACCTAAACCAACTAGAGGGTCATCCTAGTATCATCGAGGACTACACTACCCATCCTAGCGGGAGGGTCAACCCGCAATCTCTCGTCGAGGACGTCAGTACCCAACCTAGCTAGAGGGTCAGCCATGTATTGTCACCAGGGACTACACTACCCAGCCCAGTTAGAGGGTTAGTACAATATCATTATCATGGAATACCGAACTCATCCTAGATGGAGGGTTATCTAAGTATCATCCTAAGGGACTACATTACCTTGCCTAATTGGAGGGTCATCTCTTAACTACTCTGGTAAGACTATCTGATCGCTACCATCATTGGGTGTCATCTCCGTGTGGTTCAACCCAGAACATTCACATAATATATAATTTTTTTTAAGTTTATCATCATATTCTACCTGAAAAAACACTCAGGATAGAAAACTCACGGCCTAAAATGCATGTTTAATTGAATGTGATATGAAGGATTGAATATTGCTCCAAATAGATAAAAGAATACACGCTGTGCGAGGATTCCTGCACTGTGTGTGGCCCCTCTACTTTTCCAAGATGTGTCTATGGTGTAACGCCCCGACCCCAGTTACCCAGAGTCGGTACATTACATCGTAACATTGGCATGATCATAAAAGATCAAGTCTCGAAAGACAGATTAGTTTAGTAGCCTTGGAAACACTAGATACATTCATAAATGTTACATTACATCATAAAGTGAAAAGCTAATAACAAAGTCTTCATAGTCCACACTCAAATCCTCTTTTGACTATCCCTGCAGGTCATTCATAAAATACTCCTTCACATCCTGGAAAATATTAAAACATTGAAAGGGGTGAGCTCAAATGCTCAGTAAGGATAACAATATTGCGGAAGCTTTCATAAATAAACATTAACATTTAAGGCAATGTATAACTAAAACAAAAGCCTTTTAAACATGAACTTCAACATAATATGGCAAAAGTAAATTGAGATAATGCCATTTACTTATTCACATGGATATTCTACTGGTCGAATAATCACAAGCAATATCAATAACCACTTTCATAATGAGGGAATGTATAATTCCATACATTCTGAAACATTTTTTCAAGGCCTCGGCCAAGACGTCTAAAATGATTAAGGCCTCGGCCAAAACCATAAATCAAATTGGGAAAGGGCCTCGGCCAATTCTACGTCTAGTTGTCTCATAAGACCTACCAATGCAATTTTTTTAGAAGATACTTATGTCCAAAATTGCTCAAATATACTCCAGTGTTTTTCTGAAATCATTATGCAAGCTTCTGAAAACCAAATAACTAATTCTGAGACTGGTCGACTAATTACAGGCCATGATGGGTCCACTCCCAATCCCTTCCTGTCTACCACACTCGAGAGTCGGGTTTCCTGAAAACATTTTTAATCTTGCGTTAAATACGAATAAATTTGCACTAGATTTTCATATATTAGAGAGAAATATCATTTTTTGAAACCATTTTAAAATCACATAATTATAAAAGAAAACCTTTTGAATAAATATAAAATTCAAAGGGGTCTATACACCGTATAAAAGAAATTTGTGTATAAAACAAAATATGGCTCAATGAAAGGAGATTGAGATGAAGTACTTAAAAAGATAATTTTTAAAAGAAAATAGATCTATTATGTGTATTAACTATAGGTACACATAAAGAAATTACATATACAATATACGACATAATAATATCATGAAATAATTTGAAAGTAGGAGACTAACCCAAAGAATGCAAATTGGGTTAAGAAATTCCCTTACCTCGTGTCTGACTTGACTCAACCATTCTTTAACCTCCTTAATTATAAAATAGAGTTAATATATACCTTATTAAGAACCATTTTCAATTTCATTATCCTTTTTATATCACTTATTACAATGATATGAACATTATGTAATTATTTAAGTTAATAACGGTCGTTTTGTCGATCTTTGGTACTTGAGTCAACAATAAACTTCTTATAATTACAAGTTGTTTATGTGGTAGAATATCCATTATCTCCAGAATTATAATTATGATTTAGATGTCATATATATCATATATATCCAGTATATACATTCATTTATAATATTACGTAACATTTAGAGGTAAGAAATGAAATGCACCGTTCATGGAGACGGTAAGCCGTACGTACGCATGAACGCTACTTTCATTTATATTTCGTATTTAATGGAATGAAATCATAATGATATAAATGTATAATATAATTCCAGTATAATATAGTTTATAATACCATTTACTCTATCCTTTATACATCCCACATATGGCATTAACGATTCAAATCACTTTGAGGGGGCGGTAGTCCGCACTTCCTAAAATGAAATTATCGCGTTTACCCATAATGGAAATCATAAATTATGCCATAAATGAGAAATACAGAAGCATAAGTAAAACATAAACATATTATATATCATATATAAATATAGGGACATCTTAATGGCCACCTTTTAAGGTGTTATATGAGTGTTGAACAATCATCGTTTCGTGAGGCAGAAATTCGCCATCCACAAGAAACCGTATGTTCTTTAACCATTAGATGTAGGTGTGTGTAAGTGTAGCTCGAATACTTATTATAACAACATCCTAGTATATTGAGGATACTGGTGTTGTTACAAAAGAAATGAATAAAAAGAGTTTAGGGGGTTTTAGAAGAAAAATAAAACAAAACAACATTAGAGAAGACATTACCTCAAAATCGGGTAACTCTTTTAGATTTGAGCCAAAGGCTTCCTTGGTAAGAGTTCTGCCCAAAGTGAGGCTTATAGGAGTAAGGGAGGGAAGTTGGGAGAGTATTTGGGAAGAGTTTGGCTGAGCCAAATGGCTTGAGAGTGTGAATAAGGTGGGAGTGGTGGGGGCCTTTTATAAGTGGAGGGGAGGGGCACTTTTGGAAAGTAATGAAAAGTCACTTTATTATACAATGAGTTTCGGATTATAGAGGTCCCACACTTAAATAATTCGAGGCTAAGGTGATAAGGGTTCTAAATCTACTCATCCAATAGTCTTTGGGCAAGTTTAAGCCTTGTATATTTCATTATCTTCTCATTTTATTTAAATCATTAAATAATGAGGTCATCGCTTCCTCATCATGATGTCATAAATAATTTATTTTATTTAATGTCTAACAATTATAAAAATATACTATGATGTAGTAAATCGTTTTATCTTTATAATGACTATTTATAGTCAAAAATATGACTTGTATAACCCCATGTAAAAATTGTTTTAGTAAAAAATTTCATGTTAGTGTCATTTTTTACTTTAACATTAAATAAAAGGTATTTATGTCATTTTCCAACTAAAGTGGATCCATGGGGTCCTCAAGTTGACCCATGGATTTTATTGGTCCTTCATGGCACATACAATGAGGGTAGGACATGTGTCAAGATCATCTCATATCATTAAAACATTATTTTTACCTTAAACTACACTAATTACCTCTAATCGCGATTAAAAACTTAAAAGTTACTATTCGCCAAAAATTATTTTAATCTCATTGAAGCACATTTTACTTCTTAATGACAACCATGTATGTCATATTTTTTAAAATCAAATCACAGAGGTGGTAATATTTCATTTAAACGAAAAATCAGTTTTTTAACTACCACTTAGTGGTTTCACTATTCATCAAAAATTGAAGTTTTTCAGAACAATGCCAAAATTTCACCCTAAGATATAATCGATATTCCAAATCCAAAAATGAAGTCCATTTTGAAATATAAAATGTCTATAATTTTAAAAAGTGGTTATTACTATTCATAACGGCTACTATGATTAGTCGCGGTGTTTTAGAACTCGAAGTTGCGTACAATGCAAGCTATTGCATTATTGAATGAGAAGAGTATTGTGGAAGCTCGAGGTGTTACATTCTCCCCTCCTTCAATAAATTGCATCCTCGCAATTTGAAATTTTTCTTGGAAAATAAAAGGTTGAAAATAGAAAATACCTTTGTGGAAAACCCACATCAGAAATAAGATTAATAAAATTTAGCCTTAATAAGAGGGAAAGGGAAATGAAAAAGTCACCACCCAATTATGATCTCGATTAGGAGAACATTGGTGGAAATTAGAGACATATAATTGGGGGAAAACATAAATATTTGTAGGGATTGATTGAGGTCATCAATCACAAACAATTGAAAAATTCAGGGCCTCAAAGCCTTCAATCATTGATGATTTAAAATATTATCAGCTCAACAAGATGTAAGGTATTAGGATAACACATTTTTTGTTTTAATATCCCTTTACTAAAGTTTAATAATTAATTTATTCATAGAATAATAGATAGGTATATATATTTATTCTTGACAAGTAGAGCTTCAACCTTCAACTAACTTCTACCACAAACTCATTTTTCTCTCAAAAAGATAATAGAACTCAAAAATATTCTATTTATCCTAATTGTATAAGGTTCAAAATATTACCACATACCATTTAGATTAGGAAAAATATTTTGTAATAACCAGGGACTTCCTGTAGGCTAGTGGTAGGAAATAAAGGCCTGTCGCACTATGGTTGTGGGTTCGATTCCTGCAGCTTTGTCCGATGTGACGGGTTATGCCCCACCCTGCAGGTTGTCCTTTTCCTAAAACTATAGTATTATAATATTCCAAAAATAATCTTCAGAAATTATTTAACCTTAAACAATACTATACAAAGATCTACTTAATCCACTCTAACCTTTATAGTTATCCAAAATACCTCTGTCCAGACTTTCTCTAAAAGGTCTCTTAATTCCAAAATCAATTTATCAGATTCCCCAAACAAAGTAAAGTTTCTCTTATTGTCACATACTAAAAATATAATTACCTTAATCATATTAAAACCTTACTAAAAACAACATGTACTACAGTACAATCCTTATATATATATCACATTATTCTAATAACCAGAATATAGTCCATGAGGCCAAAAGCACCAATACATTAATTATTCCGCTTCAACTGTAGTCACAGCATAAGATTGTCCTTGATCCCTTGGCCTTTTCTGAGGTAATTTTCCCGGACGCTTAGGACATTCATTTACATAATGCCCCATTTCCCTACAATTGTAGCATTCAACATTGATAGCCTCTTTCTTTCCCTTGCAATCACGCACCTGGTGACCTTTTTCTCCACATTTATAACAAACTCCCATTCCTTTTAGGCAAGTACCAGGGTGATTCTTCTCACAATTATCACATAATGGAAAATCCTTCTTTCCCTTTTACCTTTATCCGTCTCTTGTTCCACCGTTCTCTTCTTTTCTTGTTTTTCTTTAAAGTCATGAGACTTAGAGAATTCCTTTTCCGTCTTGATTGCACACGAGAAAATATCTTCGTATGTTCAGAAAGATTGTGATACTAAATCTCGACGGAGAAATGGTTTTAACCCATTAAAGAAACGATCAATCTTACTTCTCGGGTTATGTATATAATCTGCAGCATACCTCGCTAACCTTGTAAAGTTGGCCTCATACTTTGCGACATTATCATCCTCATTTTGTCTCAGACTCAGAAATTGCCTTTCCATATCTGCTCGATGGTCATGTGGAAAGTATTTTTCTAATAAAATATCTTTCAACTCTCTCCATTTCATACTTGATACTTCTTCATCTTCCTTTGTATTTTGAATCAATGACCACCATTGATCAGCATCTCCAGTGAGGCAGTAAACTGCCATGATAACATTTTCCCTTTCACTACTCCCAAAGGCATGGATTATTTTTTCTAAGGAGTGTATCCATTGCTCAGCTACAAATGGATTTGTACCCCCATTAAAAGTTGGCGGTTGTTGCCTCATGAAGCGGTCTAACCTTGATCCTCCATGTTGCGGATCAGGGTGCTCCATACGAGTAAGGTTATTATTCATAACCTGAGTGAGTTGTCCCAGTATGGTAATAAGTTGATCAGCACCAGTTGTATCTCCAACTCCACAATAATTATCTTGAGCAGGAGGGCAATCCCTACACGAAGTGCGTTCATTGATACAGTTTCCATTCCTTCCACTAGGCGCCATTTCTATACAATGGCATAAACTAGATTATTTTATGAATCAAAATACATAATTCCATACTTATAAAATACTTAACATAAATTGAACTATTTATGGATATAATCCATAATTATAAAAATGTTTTCTTTGAGGAAGTATATACTCATAACCCTTCATAGTGGTTTGTAAAGAAAACGAGAATTATCCTAAGCATATCCCCCAGGAGTGTCGTAACCAAGAGTGCAGCAAGGCCCGTTGTCGTGCACCAGTTCCCATTCGAGTCTAGATCAAAGCGGTGTTTTCGGGTTTTACCCCTAGGTACATCTGTGCCAGATCCGCCTCTACCTGCTTGTATCTAGACAGGGATTTATTTCTCAGAAAACTCAAAAAATCTCTATAATACCAAAATACTAGGAAGTTATTCTATACTAATCCTCAAAGTCTATCCTTGGGCTATGTGCTCTAATCAGAGTTTATCTAAATCTAGCTTCCAAGGTTAGTACTAAACTGCTTGTGATACCAACTGTAACGCCCCGACCCCAGCTACCCGGAGTCGGTGCATTACTTCGTAACATTGGAATGATCACAAAAGATCAAGTCTTGAAAGACCGATTAGTTTAGTAGCTTTGGAAACACTAGATACATTCATAAATGTTACATTACATCATAAAGTGAAAAACTAATAACAAAGTCTTCATAGTCTACACTCATATCCTCTTTTGACTATCCCTGCAGGTCATTCATAAAATACTCCTTCACATCCTGGAAAATATTAAAACGTTGAAAGGGGTGAGCTCAAATGCTCAGTAAGGATAACAATATTGCGGAAGCTTTCATAAATAAACATTAACATTTAAGGCAATGTATAAATAAAACAAAAGCCTTTTAAACATGAACTTCAACATAATATGGAAAAAGTAAAATGAGATAATGCCATTTACTTATTCACATGGATATTCTATTGGTCGAATAATCACATGCAATATCAATAACCACTTTCATAATGAGGGAATGTATAATTCCAGACATTCTGAAACATTTTGTCAAGGCCTCTGCCAAGACGTCTAAAATGATTAAGGCCTCAGCCAAAACCATAAATCAAATTGGTAAAGGGCCTCGGCCAATTCCACGTCTAGTTGTCTCATGAGACCTACCGATGCAATTTTTTTAGAAGATACATATGTTCAAAATTGCTCAAATATACTCCAGTGTTTTTTTGAAATCATTATGCAAGCTCTTGAAAACAAAATAACTAATTCTGAGACTGATCTACTAATTACAGGACATGATGGGTCCACTCCCAATCCCTTCCTGTCTACCACACTCGAGAGTCGGGTTTCCTGAAAACATTTTTAAGCTTGCGTTAAATACATATACATCTGTACTGGATTTTCATATATTAGAGAGAAATATCATTTTTTGAAACCATTTTAAAATCACATAATTATAAAATAAAACCTTTTGAATAAATATAAAATTCAAATGGGTTTATACACCGTATAAAAGAAATTTGTGTATAAAACAAAATATGCCTCAATGAAAGGAGATTGAGACGAAGTCCTTAAAAAGATCATTAAAAAAATAGATATATTATGTGTATTCACTATAGGTACACATAAAGAAAGTAAAAATACAAGATAGGACATAATAATATCATGAAATAATTTGAATGTGGGAGATTAACCTAAAGAATGGAAATTGGGTTAAGAAATTCCTTTACCTCGTGTCTGACTTGACTCAACCATTCTTTAACCTCCTGAATAATAAACTAGAGACAATATATAACTTATTAAGAACCATTTTCAATTTCATTATCCTTTTTATATCACTTATTACAATGATATGAACATTATGTAATTATTTAAGTTAATAACGGTCGTTTTGTCGATCTTTGGTACTTGAGTCAACAATAAACTTCTTATAATTACAAGTTGTTTATGTGGTAGAATATCCATTATATCAAGAATTATATTCATGATTTAGATGTCATATATATCATATATATCCAGTATATACATTCATTTATAATATTACATAACATTTAGAGGTAAGAAATGAAATGCACCGTTCATGGAGACGGTAAGCCGTACGTACGCATGAACGCTACTTTCATTTCTATTTCGTATTTAATGGAATGAAATCATAATGATATAAATGTATAATATAATTCCAGTATAATATAGTGTATAATACCATTTAATCCAACTTTTATACATCCCACATATGGAATTAACGATTCAAATCACTTTGAGGGGGCGGTAGTCCGCACTTCCTAAAATGAAATTATCGCGTTTACCCATAATGGAAATCATAAATTATGCCATAAATGAGAAATACAGAAGCATAAGTAAAACATAAACATATTATATATCATATATAAATATAGTGACATCTTAATGGACACCTTTGAAGGTGTTATATGAGTGTTGAACAATCATCGTTTCGTGAGCCAGAAATTCGCCATCCACAGAAACTGTATGTTCTTTAACCATTAGATGTAGGTGGGTGTAAGTGTATCTCGAATCCTTCTTATAAAAAAATCCTAGTATATTGAGGATACTGGTTTTGTTACAAAAGAAAAGAATAAAAAGAGTTTAGGGGGTTGGAGAAGAAAAATAAAACAAAACAACATTAGAGAAGACATTACCTCAAAATCGGGTAACTCTTTTTGATTTGAGCCAAAGGCTTCCTTGGGAAGAGTTCTGACCAATGTGAGGCTTCTAGGAGTAAGGGATGGAAGTTGGGAGAGTATTTTGGCAGAGGTTGTCCGTTCCAAATGGCTTGAGAGTGTGAATAAGGTGGGAGTGGTGGGAACCTTTTATAAGTGGAGAGGAGGGGCACTTTTGGAAAGTAATGAAAAGTCACTTTATTATAAAATGAGTTTCGGATTTTAGAGGTCCCACACTTATATAATTCTAGTCTAAGGTGATAAGGGTTCTAAATATACTCATCCAATAGACTTTGGACAAGTGTAAGCCTTGGATATTACATTATCTTCTCATTTTATTTAAATCGTTAAATAATGAGGTCATCGCTGCATCATCATGATGTCATAAATAATTTAATTTATTTAAAGTCTAAAAATTATAAAAAAAATACTATGATGTCTTAAATCTTTTTATATTTCTAATGACTATTTATAGTCAAAAATATGACTTGTATAACCCCATGGAAAAATTGTTTTAGTAAAACATTTCATGTTTCTGTCAGTTTTTACTTTAACATTAAATAAAAGGTATTTATGTCATTTTCCAACTAAAGTGGCTCCATGGGGTCCTCAAGTTGACCCATGGATTTTATTGTTCGGCCATGGAACATCCAATGAGGGTAGGACATGTGTCAAGCTCATCTCATATCATTAAAACATTATTTTTACCTTAATCTACAGTAATTACCTCTAATCGCGATTAAGAACTTAAAAGTTACTATTCACCAAAAATTATTTTAATCTCATTGAACCACATTTTACTTCTTAATGACAAACATGTATGTCGGATTTTTGAAAATCAAATCACAGAGGTGGTAATATTTCATTTAAACGAAAAATCAGTTTTTTAACTACCACTTAGTGGTTTCACTATTCATCAAAAATTGAAGTTTTTCAGAACAATGCCAAAATTTCACCCTAAGCTATAATCGATATTCCGAATCCAAAAATGAAGTCCATTTTGAAATATAAAATTTATATAATTTTAAAAAGTGGTTATTACTATTCATAACGGCTACTATGATTAGTCGCGGTGTTTTAGAACTTGAAGTTGCGTACAATGCAAGCTATTGCATTATTGAATGAGAAGCGTATTGTGGAAGCTCGGGGTGTTACATATGGCCAAACACAGGTCATATCCCATGTTGTAGTTCATGATGTGTAGGTGGAATACATGGAATGTCTCACCTATCCAGGGACCAGGTCGTGTCTGCTGGTCATGTCTGTGTTCTCAGACTCGGTGTCTGTGTACTTCGGTACATGGTATAATGTTCCATATGGGATGATTATAGTGTGACCAATTCGTGCATGTGTGCTTGGGTAGGGAATTTTTTGTGCCGTGTAATCCTCCAAATAGCTCATCTCATATAGGGAAGTGGTACACGATGTTTTAAAGTGAGTTCACATAGTGTCATCCTTATCTCTTCCCCTGGAACATGATCTCTTGATTCCATCCATTAGAATATCCATATGGTGCATCGCCTATGGATATCAGATCACACAAAACCTCATAGTAAATTTCTCCCATATAAGAGTCTTTCACATGCTTGAGGATCGTAGGAGTCAACTCCATAGACTATAGGAAAATTTCCCCCTCCTGCTCTATCAGGATCATCTTTAGGGAAGCTAAATACCCTGATTCATCCAGTACAAGGTGAGCCAAGGTCTTCCTGCTAAGATAATCTTCTACAACATTTCCCTTCATTAGATTATAGAATATATCGAAGTCTTAGTCCTGTAGATACTCTAATCATCATTGTGAATTCAATTTCACATCTCTATGTGTGATGACGTACCTGAGACTCTAGAGATATGAGTAAACCACCAAATGATCTCTCAAAAGGTAGTGCCTCCACATCCTCAAAGAATAAAATACCACTGATAGATCCATATTTCGAGTTGTATAGTTATTCTCAAGGGGTCTCACCTTCCTCAACCCAGATGAAATGACTTCCTGTAGTTGCATTAGCACACAACCAATTCTATCTCATGAGGTGTCATAGTATCCCTTGAACTCAACTTCTTTCTATGTAAGCCTCAAAACTAGAGTTCTTGTCAGTGTATGCCTCAAATATTCAAAGGCCTTCTGAGACTTCTCATAAAATTAAAACAAATATCCTTTCCACATTAATGTTTTCAATGGGAATGAGATTCTAAAGATGTCTAACACAAATCTCTAGTAGTTCCTCAAAAGGCCAATAAAGCTATGTACCTCAGACACATTCATGGGTGTTTCCAAAAAAATAGCATCATCATCCTTCATTGGATCCATGGATAAAACCTGCTCAAAAATTAATTTCCCAATAAAGTGAACATGCTCTATCGAGAATAAGAATTTCATGATATTACCATAAATATGGTACTCTTGAATTAGATCAAGGACCATATTTAAGTGTTATGCATCATCCTCCTCTGTCGTCGAGTATATTAGTATTTATTCGATGAAGGTAATGAAAAACGGGTTCTTGAATTCATATAAAAGATGGCCGATCGACACCATATAAATGGTGGGGGTATCCATCGCACTGATGGGCATCACTTGGAAATCATAGTGTCCATAGTGACATCGGAAGGCCAACTTCAGGATATCAACATCACAAACCCATAGATACTAGTATCTGGACATGACATTGATCTTGTAGAACCATCATGAACCTCAAAGTTGATTGAAGGGGTCTTATTTACTTCTCAATGGTTACATTTTCTTTATAGTGGCCAGATTTATGTGATGATAATCTACACAAAGCCATAAGAACATGTCTGACTTTTTTACAAACAAGAATGGAGGTGCCCATGGGGACACATGGGGTCTGAGGAAAACTTTCTCATGAAGGTACGTTAAATATACACTTATCCCCTAAATATAAGTGGGTTATATTCAATATGTTGAAAAATATATCAGAGAAGTCATTGTATACAACTCAATGCCAAACTCCAACTCCCGTCTAAAAGGTTGTCCCGAAACGCCTCTGAGAAATACATCTGTATAATCCTCCACAACTGGAGGGTTCCAGATTCCTAAAGAGTCTATTATACTAATGTTCACACTCACTAGCTAATGGGTAATGGGTAGTAGCATCATGCTGACAATGCCCACTTGTCCTTCTATGAGGTCTCTCTCACTGAGAAAGGAAAACCTCACCCCATAGACATGTTTGCATTTGACTAACCTACAGTGACAATCTATATGGTGTAAATACATGGAAATCTAATCGATGCCTCAAATGATGTCATAAGATTCCATTTGAACCCCTCTCATCTAGGAAATAGCTCACACTTCCCGTAGATTAAAGATAATGAGAAATTGTTCCGTATAAGAACCACTTGGAATAAGTGTTATGATAGCATATATAATGAGAGATTTAGCTCCTTCACAAGAATTCCATAGATAAATAATGACTAGATATTATGTCTACAAATACTGAGGTAAGAGTAGAGTAAACATAGATCGTACCTCGAATCATCTCACATGTTGTCGGGTCGTAGACGTTCATAGACTAAAGCTGTATGTGGCTCCATCCACTTGCTTACTAACCCTGACATGGTCCACCTGATGGTTGTTGTGGGAGAACCTCATATCATAGTCCCCCATTTGCTACTCCTCCATCTAATATTCCAGCTCTGCCTCCCAGGGGACCACTTAGTCCCTGCCGGAGAGGTCCATGATCAGAGAATTTCTTCTACAATGGTGGTCCATCTGCTGCCAGCTTGGGATACTCAGTATGCCTCATTGGGTAGTCTCGGGCCATGTGACCACACCATTCACAATAGTAGCATAGGCCCTCTCCAGGATTCCCTGGTTCAGTGTTGCACCTAAATTGGGAAACCAATCCCCTGAGTCTAATCGTGGAAGGGTCTCTTACTACAAGATTTTTGGATACTTCTTGCTACTAATGATGACTTAGGCCTCTCGTGCCTACCTCCAACTCCATCTATTTTGTGTCCCTATTCTAGGAATCTCTTAGTTACAAGTGCCTACACCAGCACCCCAACATAGTTGGGGATGAAGAAGGGAACTACACCATACAAGATCTCTCTATAGAGTCTATGCTTGAACTTATATTCTAATAAGTAACCATCATTTATCATGTCAAGAGAGTAGCAGAGAAGGTCAGTGAATCTCACTGCATACTCTGTCACTTCCATCCCTCACCGCTACAGCTCCCAAATATCTAAAATCTAGATGCAGCTCAAGAAGGAGGGGTAGTACTTGTGAAATAACTATTGAAATTCATCCCATGAGAGTGTCACATAACCATGTATCTAGGTAACTAAGCTCCACCATCTCCGAGTTACTCCCTAGAATGGTCTACCTGCCAAATCCACCCTCTGATCCATCAGGTTCCAAACTAGTATGAACACAGTAACCACTAACTCCATCAAATCCTCTACTACCTAAGGATGTGGATCATCATAGAACCTCAGTGATCACTATAATTGGATCTCGCGAAGTGTTCTCAGCCTATTCACATCCTCATCCTACCCAGCTAGAACTATCTACTACTCAATAAGTTGAGGGACTTTTACCTTTTCATCCGAAGTAAGGGGTTTAAACAATGGGACCTGAACGGAGGCCTCTTCACTCACAAAATCATCATCACGAATCAGATCAGGTATCCTGGTAGGCTGTCGTTGTGGGGGAATCATGAAAATTTTAAAAAAGTTTCATGGTCAGATAACCACATATATATATCAATAAAAAGAATGGGGATCCAGATCAAAAAGGATAGTTAAATTCTTGATCCTATATGATACATCTACAATTATTCCCCGCAATACATGTCTCAATGTACTGAGTCAACATGCGGGTAATCAGGGTCCTGGTGAATGTCTATGTTAGTTGTTGCTACCATCACTGGACTCCCTAGCCTAAGATCTTCTCTTGAGACACTTTTACATTATTTCCCTAATCCTAAACAATTCATTTTTAGGGAATGTTTGAACAAAATCCCCATTAATGAGCTTCCTCTAATACCAATATGTCACGATCCGACCTAAGCTGGGGCTCGATCTGAAAATACCACAAGACCTCCTCCATAGGAAAGGGGTTGGCAACAAGTAATGAAGGAACAAATAACTCGTGGAGTTTTTGGCCTAAGAACATGTATGCACATACAAAACCAACTCATTGAAAAAGTGAAGAGAAAGGTAGAAAAATATGGAACTATTTTAATGTAAAGTGAACTTACATGAAACATAGATGGTAATAGCGCATGGTAGTGAATAATAAAAATATAAAGGGGAAATCAAACACCTAATTCAGAATCCGATCCCAAACTGAAGACAAGTGGAAAAGCACATCCAATGAGAGATCTCATCTCATGTATCCCAACTATGATCCCCATATGTGGTCCACATTGCTCATATCGCTACGCTCCTCTGTAGTCACGATCAACATGTACACCATATAGAAATGACAAAACACATACTGGACTGGCAAACACCCTTGTAGGGGTGAGTATATACATACCAAGTAGAATACGCCAAAAAAATAGAATTTGGAGAAGTAAGAGACAAAACCCAAGAGAAGAAGTAAATTGAACAATGTACAATAAAAGATGATGGAAATAATGCAGCTCAACCCAAAAAGAGTGTGAATGTAAGATCATACAAACAAAAAAAAGATTGAAATGGTGAAGAGGTGACCACCCTCCCCCTCATCGAGTTTTCTGTACCTATATCCATAGAGTAAACTCATAAAACATTGAAAAGAGAGACACAGAAAGTATGTGGTATACCCTGAACATATTCACCTCTGTTTTAAGGAGAGTAACCAAGATCCAAGGAGCGGCTACTATAGAGGGATATGTATATATATATGATCAACCAATGAATCCCAAATGAGAGAGTAAGGGGATTTCCATCTCACAACATAGACCAAGAAGATAAGAATCCAACAGTTCCAAGGTAAAACCATCTTCCATTCCCCTCACCTCATGTGTCCTATATAGAGGCACAAGTCAAAGGGGATTAAATCACCACACCATGATATTATCATCTTTGGGGGACACTGACTCGTCCGCATAGTTTTAGGTTACATAACAAGGATGATTTATTGTTGTGAAAGCATGCCTCTTTTTCATGGGTCCTTTGGCCGGTTGAACCATCCCACACCACTTTGTTGCACAGTCAAGGGTCTTATATGATTCACTTGGGAATACACTACATGGCCCAGCAAGAGTGTCAGTCCAGTATCATCGGGGACTACACTATCCATCCCAACTAGAGGGTCACCCAAAAAGATCCTTTTAGGTACTTTACTACCCATCCCAGCATGAGGGACAACCCGGTATTGTCTTTAGGGACTGAAATACCCAACCTAGATACAGAGTCATCAAGGTAATGTCGTCGAGGACTATACTACCCAGCCCTGTTGGAAGGTCATCCCAATATCGTTGTCAGAGACTACACTTCCTATCCCAGCAATCGGATCAGCCTGGAACTACTCTGGTAAGCCTTCCTGATGGATTCCATCATCGAGTATCATCTATACACATGTCAACCTGGAACATCCATATCATGTCTCAAAAGCCTCTTTTGATGGAACCATCACATTCTACATAAAAAATCAGTATAAGAATCCCATGGGATGAAATTGGAGATCAAACTAGGAAGATAAAAAGTAATTAAGATTACTCCAAAGAGAAAAAAGAATACACAACGTTTGAGGGGGCCCGTTGGGCATGCAGACCCTCTTCATTTCCTGGAAATTTCATTGCACAAACATAGGTCATGAACCATGTGGTAGGTCATACTATATAGGTGGACTAGAAGTCATGTCCCTCTATTGAGGGACCAAGATTTGTCTGTGGGTCATGTATTTGTAATTCGATATACAACGTGTTGGTCCACATATGATGTTACTCATGTGACAAAGCCATGTCTGTGTGCTCGGCACGTGGCATGCACCTGGTTTTGTTCTCCTCCACAGGGCTCATCTCACATAGGGAGGTGGTACATGGGGTTTCAAAGCGAGTATAAAACATTTCATCCTTATCTATTACTAGACCATAGCATCACTACCAATGCAATATAGATGTCATGTGTTCTTCATTGAATACGACATTTAGTCGAGATTTTCTAGAAAATTTGGGGTTTCTTTAATTTTTAATTTCCACTCCAAAATATGCTCTAAATTTGGATAGGATCACCTAAATATACTCTAAAAACTCTAAATCTGGAAAATAATGTCAGATTTTTTCATTGTTAATCTCCAATCAGCCTTGTTTGAAATTAAGGGTTTGGCCGGATCTTCCAAATGCTATCATGGCTTTGTTCCCCATCAGATTGTCATGAATCCTTTGGATTCTTCATATTCACATCATTCCATTTCTAGATCTATGCCTCACTCCCAAAACCATTTTCTTTCCACAATTAAATCTCATTTTTTGAGTGCCCAATAAAGCTTGAGTTTCCCGAAAATTATCGAATCGGGATCCACAGGGATTCCATGGTGATAATCATGAAGAAAAGGCAGAGGGAAGCATAGAGATCCAAGGTTTTAATATTTACCAGCCAGTCATTCTTTGTTGGTGATTTATAATGGGGAAACAAGGTTTAAATATCTGATAAATGATAATAAATACGATATTTAGGATCATGCAGAGTTCAGAATCAAGGGCACAAATTTAATAACTAATTATCAACATGCTAAAAATATAATACCGGGAGTAAAAACAATATAGATGAGTCCTATATGGATTGTATTGATTTATGTTTATGAATAAAAAATTTTAGGATGAAGTAGGCATTTCCATTGTATTTTTAGAATCTCAATCCATATAGATCCAAGGATTCGTTGTTCTTTTTTCGTTTTTCATCATTCTCTAATAGAATGGAGAGGAAGAGTGGGAGGTAATTTTGGAAAAACAGATTTATGTGGCTAAAACCTCATAACCATGAATATATAACCATTTTTAGGTTAACTGATTTCATTAATTGATTGAATAAATCAATTCATTTAATCAATTAAATTTCTTTCTAATGTGTGAGGGATCCGAACACCTCGTGTCGACTCAATCTATGTCGTGCCTAAGGGAAACACCATATTCCAGACCCAACCATGGTCCCATATTTCTGATATGATAAACCATTTTATATTTATCCCATTTTATGTAATTAAACCCATGTGCGTAATATAAAATAAATTTTATATTCTTATCAAACTAGTTCCACATACATCAGGACTCAGAATCACACCTTGTCTTAATGCCTAGATCTGGAATAATATTATGAAATATTTCAAAGTCTTATTAGGAAAAATCAGGTTCCTACATGTCATATAATAATTTATATATGAATTTAACATGTTAGTGATTTTTTCAAATAGATGTTTCAATTATATGATGAAGATATGATATTTTACAAAATTCATCATATGAATAGTGTCATAATTGACACTAATATAATTTTAAAATATAAACAATGTTAAAAAATGTTATAAAATTTCTAAAAAATCAATACTCAGAAAAATAGTAGGAAGAATTCATGAAATGTCATAAATGACTTTTTTTATTGGTTTTTTGTAATTTTATGGTAATTATATGGACCCTCAAATTGTAAATTAATTTAAAAAATGGTAGGATTTAAAATGATTCAAACAAAAATATAAGGATTAAAAAATATACAAACCTTGTATTATTTTCAATGGATGATTATATTCAAACACATAATTATCTTAGTTTCAAAATAAATAACATTGAACCCATTAGTAATAGAAAATTGATTTATGTTAATTTAATATTTTCAATAATTTTAAGAGTGAAACTCCCCTATCTTATATAAGGGAACTGCATCCTATAATTTATTCACACTAAAAACTCATTTTAGATCATCCAATATCTGCCTAAATTCATTAATATAATCAATCTTCTCATTCTTGAGACCTTATTTTAGGCTTAAAACACTCCTTATTGGTGTTAAGGTGTTAATCAAAGGTTATCATCCCATGAAAATGTATCATTTTTAATCAAGTATTTATCTTTTATTTCATCTTGAACTTCCTTCAAATATTCTTCAATAATGATTACATAATATCTAAAATATCCTCAATATAAATATATGTTATTATGTTAATATCATTACCTAAATATATCACCACTTTCATCATTTTGGAAAAAAAACTTATATTTTGTGCGTACATTTGAACTATCACATCCACGAACAGATGCAATTCATTTTCCATTACAGTATCTCAAGACTAGTTATAATGATTGAACTAATGTTTATATATCAAATTCATGACATATATAACATTATAAGAAAATAATATATTAATTATTTTCTTACCTTCCATGCACATAAAAATGATACCATCATTTGGGCGTACTTTTGAACTATAATCTCCATGAAGCGATGTGATTCGTTTTTCATCACCACATCAGAAGTATGATATATATAATTATATCAAAATTATTAATATTATATTTACATTTTTTTGATAATTATATAATTATAAAATAGTAATTACCTTCTTCACATAATGAAAAATGAAAAATGGGAACATTACTCTGGTGTACGTATGACCTACCATCTCCAGGATTATAACGTTGATCTTTTTTCATCACCATATATAAATGGATTGATTTAGATAAATAATTAATGTGTAAAGATGATTATTTTTTTCATTAATATTATTTTATAAATGATGGACTAGTTACCACTTTGACTATTGGCATCATACCCATGTCATTCTGGACTCAAGCACCGAATATCGTCAAAACATACAATGTGATCATAAATAATTAAGTACTTATTACAAAATGGTAATAATTTATATAAAATGAATAATAAATATGATAAATGATCTCAAGTAGGTAAATAATTTAACTAAGGTTATTATTAATGATGATAAATAACAAACATGGTGAATCGGGATCAGAGTAATAAACTCTTTTAACTAAAACATTATTTTGAATGTTTTAATGATTTACTCTTCTAAAACCTTCAATTTCATATCAATGTTTTAAAAATGGTATTTGTGAATTTATTTATATAAACATGAATTTTTGAAATAATAATTTCATAATTTCACTAAAATATTTTAAAGTGGTGTGGGACACTTCGAATCAAAAGACTCTTTTTGAATATTTTAAATGTGTTCTGAAAATGTATTTTTATTTAAATAACGTGATATATTTTCTTATGTATGTAAATTAAATTTTATGATTGACATGTTTAAAATTGAAGAATTTTATGTTATATGGTTATATGATGGTACTTAGACATTTTATGGGTGGTTATGTAAAAATACAAGGATAGGTGGTTATGTTATTACCTACAATGCATTGGGTATGGAAGTTTGTTTTATGGATATTCTATTTGTAAGAGTGACATGTATGGAAGTCAGCCATATATATGTTCCTTTTGTAAATTAAAATGTACGGAAGTTTACCATACGGTTTTTACATTTTACTATAATTGTGTCCAATGTTTCCTACTTATATATTATATGTTATTTACGATTTTCTGTGACAATATTTTATTTTTAAAAGGAAAGATAATTATCTTTTTAAAATGATGGTCTATTTTTATATGTAAAATGGTATGTTTTATTTTAATGAACTTTTTTATGGTTTTTCACTAGACTAATGGATTTCTTTCTTTATGTCCCTTATTGATATTTTTTGTTTATCCCAGGTATAAAAAAATGAAAGGGCTTGAAGATTGGTAAGGATAAAGAACGTGTTATGATGAAAGTATTGAAGATGTGACAAGAAAAGAACCCATGTTTTATATTAAAAGGGATTAATTTGGTGGAAAAAATGGATACTGAGTATAATCATCCATTTATAATGTATAGGTTTACAATGTAATATTTTTTTCCTAATTATATAAAAATATATACCTAAATAATCATTTTCAGTGAAAGAAAATATATTCTAGTCAAAAGTCACTAAAATAAGTAATGTTTTAGGTTGGTTCCGAACACTTAATCGAGATAAATCGTGGACATATTAATGATAATATCTATCTATGTTGAGAAAATATCAAATATTTAACACATTTTTGTATTTCCCCTAATAAATATATGTAGTATCCTTCATTATATCTACTAATACACTAATCACATAAACTAGATTCCCTAATAAGTCTACAACCCTACACCAGAAGACTCAATAATTTTACCTCTATTATGTTGAAATGAAACATTAAAATCTTAACATATATTCAAAGATCTCATAGTATTCCTAAGACAATATATATTTCTTGACTATTTTCTTCCTATATTTGGAGTGTATCAATATAACATCAACAAATGACACCATAAATAAGTTAATATATTAATGAAAATATTTTTTATTGAATACTTGAGCATGAATTTTACATTCTCCATAATGGGTTTAATATGGTTGTATGACACTTATTCAATTGAATAAAATAACTATGAACCCCAATATGGGAATTCAATTCTTGATAAATGATTTCATTCTATTATGAAATAAAGAAATAGTGATGTATACCTTAAATCATTGATCACAATAGAAAAAACCTTCTTCTATGCTTGATGAAAATTATAAGAGATACATTCGAATGAAATCCCTTCTTTGGAGTTATGCATGGGTTATACTAAATTTATTAATGATAAATCTGGACCATTTATCCACCCATAACATGATAGTTTTTTATGACATGTAAGGATGAAGAGTAATATTGTTATAATATTTTGGGAGAGTATCATCATATGTTTATTAATGAACTCCTATATTCCATAAAATTATATTAATATCTTTAAATATTACCTAAGGATAATCCTTGAGTGTTTTTTCATTTAATTATTCTTATAACGCATTATAAAATGTTACTCATATATTCCACAAAACAAATAAATTGATACATTAATATCTCTACAATTTCAATATATTAAATTTTTATATAATGATACCCATAAGTTTAAGAATCTAAAACATTAATTTTTAATGTTCCAGTGGCTTGTATATCATAGCTTAGAATATGTATATATTGTATTGAACAATATATCTATAATATAATTTTGAATTTCCCTAAAATATTGATAATTTTCCATACAATATCCTTACATTGTATACAATTACATTGGATAATATGAAGCACATACATACTATGATTTGGGGACTATCCCCTTTAGTCTCCCACATTCACTGTATCCTTATAGAAATAGTTCAGTTGCATCCCATATTTTATCATATATAATAACTTATTTTATCATCTCTAATTATTTTAGATATCATCCAAGAATTTTTTTTTAAAAATATTATTAAATTCATCGCATATCACATATTATGGTATACAATGTGAATACCAATCAAAAAATCTATCTGATAAAATCTAAAACACATTTAGAGTTTCTATTGATGTTAAAATGAATCCCCATTCATTCAATCATAATGATTAACCCTATAGGACCCTACAGAATTGAGAGAAAATATGAATCACAAGATCTATAAATGTATGAAAAGAGTAGACCCTAGTAAAGAATCTATTCTACACAATATATAAATGAATCAACCAATATATTCTTTAAACAGATGTACCTATATATCTATGTCCACTAGTTATATCATATGAAAGAATACAATCATATATGGTCCCATTGTCCCAGATATCTAATGACCATGTTATATAATTAATGAAAACCCAATATAGTCAATCACACGTTCTTGACTCACTAAGTATAGATAGACCAAGTTGACGAATAAATTACATAGAATTCACATTTATGGATGGGCACCTCAAATGAACATCAATTAAATAGAGGAACATATAAAATATACTATATAGGTTAATTTTCATATTACCTAGTGTATCTCCATCAAGGGGCTATATTTCATCATTTTCGAATAAGAGGGAAAATCCCTTCCTAGTTGATCCCTAACTAATGACATGATCAACAATAAACCAAGACATCACTTCATTAACTAATCATCAAGGATTAAAAAGGAATGTTATCCATGTATGAATGGTCTCATTCATTATATATCTCATCATTAGGTACAAGGACTAAAATTAAGATCTATACATCCCTAGTATACCAAATAATTAGTGTACTATACTTCATGTGGTATACTTAGTGGGTAATATAGTGTAGAAATATTTTATGCCATAAGATCATATTAGGTATCTTGATAAAAGAATCATAGTCATGATAACCTAAACATTTTTTTCATAACATATAATATATAATGACGAACATCAGTTATGGATAAATAAAAGTTTTGCTTTGAGAAATTATTTATCATTTCACTTGAAGAGATTTATATTAATATATACATGTATGTATATAAAAAAACATTATATAGTATAGTTTTTCTTTTATATATTATAATACATTTATTATTAAATAATTTTATGAAGACTTAAAAAAACTATACACAAGAATATATCTAACATAACATATGTCATTGACTTACATATCGTCCTTATGTTTCCTAAAATTTCAGAGGTTTTGTTAAAATGTTTACATATTTATGTAATTTTGGCTGAATTTTATGTGAGAACCTGATTAAACCCTCCCATTAATGTCTTTATTGAGTAATATTTTTAAATTGTTCTTGTTTTAATAATTGCAATATTTAGGAATCATATTTCTAACGTTCAACTATTTGGACACATTAAAGCTCCTTAACTCCACAAAAAATGATTTTAAGACATCAATAACACTTATTTTCCATTTATAACTCTTTCTAAGTGCATAAACATCATTATTAAAATGAATTTCATTAAATTATTCCCATTAAATATTTTGGTAAAGGATGAAACTATTTACATTATCACTTACATTAACAACTTAAACTCCGTTAAGATAAAAAAACATTATCTTTGTAAATATAACTTTAAGTAACTATTTAAATATCACATTACCACTATAACTCAAACTATTTAAGATATTAAGTTAAATTTACCTTGAATTTTGATGTAAATAATCTTTTATTTCTGTACTTTTAGTTTTAAAGGTGCAATCATACCCTCCTAACCTCTTAAACACTTAATTATCCACAATATTTCATTCTAGGATTAAAAATATATTTTTCATTAATATATAAATAATAATTACTTTTAGTAATATTATTTAACAAAAAATTATTTCCATATAATATATTTTACTTTATGTGTTTAGAGTATTTTCTTTGAATGAGCATTATTATATAAAATATTTCACTAATGAGTGGTTGGATTATATCCCTCATATGTCAATAAATATATGGATAATATTCTTTATCCAAGATAACCCAAATTTATACTAATCAACTTCCCAAGTAACTTATATAATATAATAAATATATTTAATTTATAATATACACAATTTCTTATATAAATACTTTGAGAACATATAAATATATTTTCATATAATAGAAATAATATTAAGATACAAATCATTTTGTTAGACCCAAATTAAATTCATATATTACATTATATTCAAGATTTCGATGTATAAACTCCGTACATCATCTTGAAAAATAAAATCCTATCAATTCATCCCTTGATTTTGGACTCTAATTTATTTAGAACAATAGAAACATATGCATTTAGTATCAGATTTCCATTAAAACTGAAGAATTAATTTTTATAACATTGATACCTAACATAGTAATTCCTAAACCCCAATGTTATTGTTATAAATCCAATCATATGGAATCAATAATTATTACCACTTGATAACAACTTCAGGTTTTAATTACTTTTACTTCCAACATAAATAAATATTTTTGGATTTTCCAGACTAACTTTTCTTTTTTTGGTTTAAACTTTTACAGGCTTCTACTGTAGACACATCACCAAAAACCAGACAATATATGCCATGTTAATTTAGCCTTGAAACATTAGGAATATTTTTGTAAAATTTCTTTAACTGATGAACATTTTTAAAATATGTATATAAATAGGTAAATAATGAATTTCGTAACCATAATAAGCCATATAGAAACCTCTTATATCACTAAGTCATTGGAACACCTAATCATATTTGGTATATGAGTGGATACTATAATTTTTTTGGTCATTTTTCATTTAATTCCTTTTAACCCTTAAATAATTATTGTTGTGTTTCTCGTAAGGATATATAATAGCTCGTTTAATACCTTTAAAAAAATTACTTCGGAAGATTTTTTTAACACATGAGTTATTTCATTACTTATGAACTTTTATTAAGTTATGAAATCAATTTGTTTTGTGTTTTTTATTTCTTCATTTTTGTATTTATATATAATTAATTTCTTCAATGAAGATGGGTTAAGTGTGATGGATTATGTATCCACCCACTGAATAGAAATTGATGGATTTTCATATAGTTTATGAGTAAATCCATGTGATGTTTCTACCCTGATAAATGAAACAGTATATTTAAGAAGATACATAGTAGAAATACCCTTTAATTATAATAATTTTAGATCTATTTTATATGTAGATATTAATAGTTTTGATTGGATACTAAGGATTTTTGTTTATTTCATTTCAAGATTGATGTTAGATAAGACAAACAAATAGATAAAAAAAATTATGGACATCTTATATAGCTATATTTACAAAATAATAAAAATATTTTCAATTTTTGAATAAGCGATGAATGAAATAGAATAATATATACCAATGTTATATAGAATTAATTTTTCTACATATAGTTCCTAAAACCTCTTATATATATTGTTGATAAGCCAAGAATTGAATTCCAACAACCTGGAAGTCATTTCCTGATGTCTAATAATTTTATGTTGTTTCTTGAAAATTAGCTATGTCAACATCATATGACTTTCAAGTGCTATAATAAAAATTCCCTCAAAATTATAAAACATTGAGGATATTTAATCCTCTACCCATAAGGCATAGATACAAATATAACACAAAGTTATTAGCGTTAGAAAAATGGTTATGTATGAAACACGTAAGACTTTCAAACAATATCAAATGACTTCTGTGAAAACATTTTAGACTTCATAGAAAGAATGTGACTTTTAAATTCCTTATATAAGAGTGTTAATATATATTCAAGACATATAAATTTTCCCGAATCTAATTTTTTTAAAGCATCTAGTTTTTGTGTAAAATATTTTGAGTTTTTATATATGACATGTTGAAGACCATGAAATCTTTTTACTATTTATGTAAGACTCTTCAGATTACGTGTAATTTATTACATTACATATGTGACGTACACATTAGGAATAAGACATTTGGTGTCCTATTTAAGTCTTATGATGTGTGAAATAATTTATATATAGTTTGATTTTACAAATTATTCTAGATAAAAAGTTAATTTTTAGATTATAAACTCTAAAGTTGAATATAAAGTAGAATGATTCATAAGTTGTTTTTCAATGTTATAAACATTAGAAAAATATTACATTATATGATGAAATATTTGTGCAAGAAATATTGATTAATTTTTTCATGAGAAGATCAGTTTCTATAAATCTTTGAGTTTAATATGATAATCTATGGAACTGAATATTTTTTATCAAAGTGGAGATTTAAAATGGATGATGTTGGAGTTGATCTTCAATGATTTAAACATTAACTAAAATGTTATGATAAAGAGAAATTATAATATCAGGTTAATAATGTGTTTTTTATGTAGTTTATAGATTCAAGATGAATCTATACATGTTTCATGGAAATCTCTTATCCCATAAGAAAAAATATTGAAGTAATAATAGTGTTTTCGAATATTTTAATAACGATTTGGAAGAATGTTTATTTTTTGTAGTTATATAAATATCATCAAACCCTGATCCTTCTATGGAAAATAAAAAGGATTATTCTTGATTAAATAGATATAATTTTGGTAGTTTTGTCATTTCTTCACAGATAAAAGTTTATAATAACAAAATATTGTGGGGATAATGGGGAGTAGGTAAAAAATTCAATGAATGAATCTTAATTTTATTCATGATAAAATCTAAGATATTTTAATTTATAAATGTCTAAGAGGACCCCAACATTAAAACATGGGGTATCACATGAAAAATTGGTGTGAGAGCCACTAAATGATGTTGATCTGCCTTGAAGAAAATATCCACCCCTCAGAAGAAAAAATATAAATGCGTTTAAATGTATCAAGCTAACAATGATGTATCTCAAAGAAGAAGAAATATTGGCAGTATAATATATAGTTAAATACAATCTAGGTATTTAATAAGAATAATAATAATAATAATAAACTAGTTCACAAACCATTTCCTAGGACACCCACTAATTTAGAAGTATGCGAGGAGGAATAAAAGAAGTAGTGGTTGACACACATGATGTTTTTGAATATTTATTGGTAGTCATGGTCCTTGAGTTATTAAGTGGATAGAAGTATAAGAACATATTATAAATATGACCAGTAATAATGGTTTTTTTGTTCAAATAGGGATTCAATTTTTTTATTGAATAATTATAAATAATTTTATGAAATTATAATAGGGATTTATAAATGTTGGTTAGATGTAGTGATATCCCAATATAAATTGGAGATATTCTTCAATGGGGAAGGACATTTTCAATATCAATTTTATGGATAAAGACTTTGTGATATAGTTTAGGGATAACTTCACTTTAGTAGTATTTTGAAGGCTCATCTATATAATATCTTGAGAGGTTTCAAGTTGATAACTTCCCAAATCCTCTTATAATTAGTGACATAAATATTAATATAAAATATTTGGTTGTATAACTTGATCACAGAAATAAGTATGATTCTTGAGATGGGTATAACATTCATACAATAATTTTTTCATTACTTTTCTTTCTTAATTGGATTTCATGTGGTTGGTATATTTTAAACAGATTCTAAACATACACATTTGGATTAAACAGCAATCGAGTTTCAAAAAAAATGTTGTAAAATTTTAATAGAAAATTTTGAATTTGGTAAAAGATTGATAAAATTTAATTAGTCCCCTTATCATCTTTCTTCATTAGATCTTATAGGGAATTTTAATTGGAATATGATAAAATATTCTATTTGATTTGATAATTTTATCTTTATGTGGTGTTGTTATTGTAATTACATGAAGTTTAGGTTTGAAGTGTTTGATAAAGATAAATTTCTGGAAAATTCATTTTTTATCATATAAAAAATTATTTGAAGGCTTTATCAAAGATGAGGAGTGACATGATGAGATTATAAGCCAATAATCATAAAAAATTCTAAATCCATATGTGATCAATAATTACCCAACGTTAATAAAAATGGGAAATTTTATCAGGTAAATCTACTTACTATTGTTCCTCTTGTGAAGAAAGTTCAAGTTGTGAGGAAGATGAATTTAATTAATAACTTCACTATTTCTAATCTAAAATAAAATTTCATATGAATAAGTACCCTCTAGAATTTGACATATATATTTTCACATATTTGAAGGGACTTCCTTATGAGAAGTCACGTCAAGATAAGGAATCCAATGAAATGGAATATAAATTAGTAAAATATGTGTGAGGTTTCAAGACCCTCACAAAACAACTGAAATCTAATAAATAATTTATCTCAATTTAAATTGAAAATTTATATTTTGTTGGAAATGAATTGAAATTATATATTTTTTTATAATGTTTTATTTTCTGAATATTATTGGTTAGGTGATAAATTTATTTACAAATCTACACAAAGTAACTATATATTTCAAATTTTCTCAATTAGAAATTATAGACAGAAATGTGAAAATGATTGACAACAAGATAAAATAAAATAACATAATTCGTGAGAATAAAATTCATAATTTGAAGAGTGAATTTCAAGATAGTTTAAAATCATTTTAAGCATATAATTTTTCCTTCAACATGATGTTTCTCAATTTTTAAGCGGTATTTAATAATATGAAAGTTACACAATTTAAAACATTTTAAACTAAGAAAAAAATGATACTATATAAATTCTAGAGTACGATATTACTATAAGGAGGCACTAATTGGTGTAAGAAATATCAAGGAATCTTCACTTGATCAACCCTAAACTATCTATTGGAAAAATGGTAACCCATAACCCAATTATATTATTTTACTAAATATGTTTGTACTTGTCATAAAAATTCCAATAAAAACACTATAAATATGGATAAAGAAAATTTCCATGAAATTTACAACAACATCAAGGGTAAATATAGCAATTACAATGAAAATAACACCCCATCCTATCCTAAAATTATCCCCTAAATAATATGGTTTATATAAAAAATTAATAGAATATGAAATTTGGATTGACTAATTCCAGTTACAAAATAATTAGATTTATTGGGTATTGTTGATATAGACAATGTTTCAGACAAAGGTCAGTTGATTTATAGCATGTTATGTTAGTATATGGATTCTATATATGGACTGACATTAGGGTTATATAAGCTAATTTTTTAAGTAAAACTACCTTACATATGTAGTTTCCACAGAAAAGAAGAAATTTCTACCCTAAAAGTATTTTTTTATTCTAAAACATATAGTTATTACAATATAAGTGGTCAATTTTATGAAGATTGTTGTTATCGGTCTACCCAACATAATAATTATATGGATTAATATAATAAATCCAAAATTCTAGAATAAAAAAAAAGAAAGGAAATTCAGTATGACTTGGAAAGTAAATAAGTGAATAATTGTGTAAAATAAATACATATTATTGGGAAATTATTATAAATAAAACGAAATGAAGGATATAAATACAACCAAGAAGACATTTTTCTATTTTAGTAAGATATGATACATCATAAACCAATATAAAATGGTCTTAAAATCATTATATAATAGTAAAATATTGATACAAAAATAAATCGATCAATCTAAAAAAGATATGTAAGGATGGGTTTAGTGATTATAATTCAAGATGAGGAATAAAAATTTAATGAGATATTATCAGTGAAGGATAACTCGTGGTCTGATAGAGATGTGTCTGGAAGGAGAAACAATTCATGCACATTTCTATCAAATTTATGACTACTTTTCCTAGATAAATTAAGAACAAGGAGAATTAAAATGTGACTTATAGTGGTAGATTCGTTTTTTTTAAATAATACATAACAAAAAATAAGGATAGACAAAATCTAATGAAACAATTAACTATATTTATAGAAAAGTTGTAGGAGGACAAGAAGAACGATCAAGATAATAATAATTAATATTTTATACCTTCCTGAGTAAACAATCAAATTCCAGATATGAAGAAAGTAGATAAATCAACAATAACCATGATTCCTATTGTTTTTTAGATCAACAATGATAAGGCGGATATAATAATAAAGGGTACTATACTTATTATATCCTGAAATAAAAGATTCTCTAGGTTAAGAAACAAGTATCACACTTTTTCCTCACATTAAAGTACTTATAGAGTTCTACCTTATTAAAACACATTTTTTATTCTACATTAAATATGGTATTGAATGTAAATCCTAAAATGAGAAATGAATAATGATTTTATTCTTAAATAGTAAGAAAAAAAATCCATCATAGAATATTTCAATTGGTGTCAAGTTATCTATTCGCAACATTTCACTTGAAATATATCCATTGTAATCATACCTCAATTGGTATCAAAATTCACAGATATTTTTCTGAAGAAAATCATCCATAGAGAAGTATTAAGAGCATCCCATGAGGATGATCTTTTAAAATAGTGCATATTTCTAGAATTTATGTATTTGTAATGTAATTTATAATTATAGAAATACCCTTCAAAAATGAATAATAGGATATAATTTTCAATTCCCCAACGCATTATTTGTTCATGTAGAATATGGTTTCTAAGGGGGACTAAGCATTTAAATAAAATGTTTTAAAGCATAATTATACCTGAAATGTAATGATGTTCTTTTTAAAAGTGATTATAAGATCACATAATCTCTTGAAAATCTATTAGGAAATTTCTAAAGAAGCGAAAGGTTGATTTGAAATCACCTTATTGAATAAATTATTTATATATTTTTTTATCTAAATTAGTCACTATTGTTTTATACATAGATTTATCATAACTAGACTTATAGTTGATTAGCTATTAAAAAATTTCTAAAAAAAATGTCTTTATATCCTTCTCTCATGTGGTGGTTATAAAATCTCTTAAAAAAGAGGAGAATATGTTACATTAAGAAGATAAGTTTTAATTGGATGTATAAGATAACTAAGTGTTAGAAAGACTTTTCACCCATTCATTTATTCTCAATAAGTGGTAGAGGAAACATAATGGATTTTAACATGATGTTGGTATTAACAAAAAATATAAAGGGTGATATTGGAGTGCCCATTGTTTTGTGGGTTGTATTTTCTATCAATATAGTGGTTATAGAAAACTCTATGTGTGTCGAATATGTGTGATGGATTAATAATCCAATCATAAGTGTAAATTTGAAGGACACCTGTACATTTAATTTGTACAAACATGTAAATATTCTTCTATTATAAATTGAAATGAGGAGTGAAGAAGCTTTATAATGATTAGTCCTTTGAATTATGTTTATTGTGAATTAATTTTCTTTTGGTATATGAAAAGTAAAAAATGGGTCCTATGGTTCTCTGATTAAAACATTTCAATATTTGTGTTATAGAAGATACACAAACTTCTAAACTCATTCTATAGAGTTTGAATATATACATTGAAAAATAATAAAAATGTGTTAAAATTTTGATTAATAGATGGATAAATTTATAGATTCCATATAATAACTTATATTTCATGAATGTTACTGAATATAGTGTCTAAAATCCCATAGATAAAGGTTCGAAAATGTTGAAGAAGAATTGGAATATTTTTAAAGTCTTTTCATGATGTCTAGATTATTTGTGCTGTATTTGAAAAATTGGGTAAGCCTACATCAATTGAATTTTTAATTTTATAGTAATACTTCCTTATGAACTGTAAAACATTTATTCCAATTAAAAATCTTGGTATATTATTTTGAGAAAAAAATATTTCTTTTTCTTCAGAGTCACAAATATTGTTAAATATGGAATTCATAAGACTTTTAGGAAATATTTTTTTACCTCTAAGATAACACTTATAACATCACTATAGAAATATGACATTGAAATTTTCTTTATAAGACTTTTTGTATATGTCAGACTCTGGAAATTTTTGAGATTGGATGTTTCTTAGACATCCAAGAAGCGATTAAGACTTCTTGAGTGTGCTTATAAGACATTATAAATAGATTCTGAGACATACAATCTAGGTGTAAGAGTGTTGAGATCTTGTTCTAATTATTTCAATATGTGTAGTGCTATAATATCTAGCCTATAAATTTTGATTCCCTATGTAAGACTTATGATCTATGTAAGATTTTATAATTTTAATAATTTATAGAATTCTTCTCAATGAAGAATGATTCTAAAGAATTTAAATTTTAAAATAAAAAATAAAAAAGGGTGATTCTTAAGTAGTTTTGTTATTCTAAGAATCATGAAGCTATGATTAACTATAATACCATATTTTATTAACAAATATTGAGTGTGGTCAATGTGTGGAGATCACATTCGATAAATCTGTGAGTTTTATATGAAAATATTTTTTTTAAAATAACTAATCTTAAATTGGACATTTGAATTGGATGACGATTGATCTGAAATATCAGTAACTAAGTTGTGATTCAAGATGAATGGGATTATGAAGAGTGTATTGATTTTATATTATGAGTTTATAGATTCAAGTATAATCTATACAGGTTTTATAAAAATTTATCATACCACAAGAAAAATATCCATTCCAAAATTATGTTACTATATTTTTTATAATAATAAAGAATAGTTTTTATTTATTTATCATATGGAATGATTTTGAAACCTAAAGCCTACTATGTAAAATTTGTAATATTTTTTCAGCTGATAAAAATAGAAAAAACTGTTGTGTTTTCATTTTATAGGTGGATTTAGTTATGAAAAATAAGATTTTACAGATTGTAGGGATAAAAAGAAAAGGGTGGTTCACGAAAATTTCTTGATTACATGAAAACAATTTATATATTAACATTTAGTGAAATATGAGAGTAATATAAAATAAAAGTGTGTGGAAGCACATGGAAAACTATTGTCTTATAATTTTAATATTTATAATATTTTCTTGAATAAAATAAAGGTCTCAAAAAAAATATATATATATGAATTGAAGTGTTCAAATAGAAAAAGTATTTATCTCCTCGAAGAATAAGAACATTTGATTCTATGAAAAATTGTATACCATCAAGATATATTCAAAAATAAGAAGAATTATAATATAGTTCACATACCATTTTCCATAATACCCATTATTTTAAAACTTAGGGAATAAGAAGAGAATAATAAGAGGTCAATATGAATGATATTATTTTGAATATTCAGTGAAAATTGTGACCATAGAGTTTGAGTTGATATATGTCTTCTAACAGATTATAATGATTTTATTTAAGTAAATATATATTTTATAGAGACCTAGTTGAATAATTTGTTCTTGAATAATAAGAGTGGATTTGAAGTCTTCATGAAAAGAAAGAGAATATATTGGTTGGATGTAACAAAATATGTTGATATATTGGAGATCTACATCAAGGATAAAGTATATTTGAAATACATGTGAGGAGAATTAAAACTATGGTATAAAGTACACAAATCCCTTCACTTGTGAAATATAGTGAAGGATCACAAATATAAAACAGTGGTAGGCTGAATGGTTATAACTTCCCTGGCCAGATTGTGATTGATGAAAAAATATTGGTGGACAGTCTATGAAAGAAAAATAGAGATCCCTATAAGGAGTAGGATTATTAGGAGGGGATAAACCTTGTAAAAACCCTTTTCTTTATGTTACTTGTATGGATTTCATTTGGTTGTTATATATATGGTAACATCTAAATAGATTCATCTGTAATAACTATTAAGATTGGATGAAACATAAAGGGATTACAATTTTAATAGAGCATTTGGAATTCAATAAAAGATTTGAAGCACCTCATCCCTCCCCCCTGAGGTGTTTGTAAAAAATTCTATTTTTCTTTTTAAGTTACTTACTTACGAGTTTTGTATATTAATCTTTTTTTCTGAATGGTTGATATAAAATTCATATTTTATTAAAATAATGTAATTCATACACAATAAAATCATTTACAAAATGAGTATCATGTTTTACATTAATTTAATATGGACTTCTACTTAATGTTATCCCACTAAAATAATAAACCATATTGAACCCGTTATACCCATTAGTGGGCCAAGATCCATGTTTAACAAATGTTGGATTCAATTTATTTTTTATCCCATTACATAAAAATTCAATAAAGACATTATTCTAATTATTTCATATATTATTATATTATAGCTGAGTGGCTAACACTTTATAAAATCAATTATATGAATATACTCAACTCTTGTCCTCTAGTTACATAATCCTACTAGGGTATCTCAGCTATGTGTAACACAAATAAAACACTAATAATAAGAACTCAATCATCTTAGATTCACCCATTACATTCTTTCATTACAAAATATAATATTGGGTTTCCCATCTTTAGCATAACCTACACGGTGGGATTATAGAGTTCTTGGAAATTGCCTATTTGGAAGGAATCTTACCCTTGGTATTTTAGGGGGGTTTCATCTCATTATATTGTCTCCTGTTATTACAGTTACATGTATCCATTATTATAGTGACTTAATTTCAAATCATATTCCTTACACAAAACTTGTATGTTGAAGCTATATTGGTTTTCAACTCTTTACACAGCTCTTATTTTGTGTTACTTAGACACCATACATATTTACACATATCCAAAAACTTCTTATTTATAATGAAAATAGAATATTCATATAAAGGTTTTAAATTATTTGAAATTATTATTCCCCACATAGGTAATCCTAGAAACATATATATCCTACCCCCACTTTTCTATAACAAGGAATTAGACACTCGGTTAGTGAGATATACATCCCATAGTCACTCTATCCAAGGATAATTTACTCAAGGGAAATTATAATTCAACATAATTATAATACATAATTGTATAAACTATAGTCATCATCTAAATTCAAGATAATAACTTTAATTACAAAAAAAATTCATGGGAGATTGAAACTAAACCAATTATCCTACCATTCATGCAACTCTTTTGATGCATGTATGATAGTTTTGAAGTATTTTAAACACCTCTAAATTAAAAAAGAAAACACAATCCATAGAATTTAAATTATATATATGATTAAAACAAATATAAATTTTGAAAAAAATGAATAATTAAAGTATTAAAAAAATGCGACAAAAATTTATGAACATTTCATAAATAATATTAAAAATAAATGCTTTAGAATTTGGTCAAACATAATGGACATATCATTTTTTTGAATATAAACACTTTATATTCACTAAGAATATATAAACCTTCATATTATTTTTTTATATGTAATTTAATCTATCTATTTTATATTATATGAAATATAACCATTTTATATCTAAATTCAATTATGAAACTATTTGAAAAATCCAAAAATCCCATATTTATCATTATTTAATCTTTGTATCAAAATCAATAAACAAATCTCTTTTTTATTGAGTTTTAATAATTTTAACAAATAAGAAATTTAATTTAGAAAAATTAAATTTAACTGATTATATAAAATTTGTAATTTAAATATAAATAACTTTATATTGTGGACTTATTTATGTGTTTTGTAAACATTTTATAAACTACTCTAATAAATTATAAATAAACCCTTTATAGCTAAATTATAATGCATTAAGATAAAATAGTAATAGGTATTGCAATATTAACATATAATATTATGGATTCTTAATTAATAAATATTTTACAAACATTTAATTAATTAATTACAAACCCATTATAATTTATTTATTTATAAAAATCTTTAAAAATGAATAATTATAAATAAATTATTATAATTTTTAAATAATTTAAAATTATAAATCTAAATTCAAAAGTAAATTTTAAAAAACTAATTCTCTATTCGACTTATAGATAATAATATATAGATAATCATTAAATATGAGTGATAGGGAACCAATGCTTTAACTATTTAAGTGATTTCAATTGTATTTTATGACAAATAATTGTATCTCTAATTATGATATGAAAATGGTATGAGGTTTTATCCTCTTTAGAAAACGAAAAATTATTACATATTCATGGTTCACATATGTGGAATTTCCAAAAACACTTGTATATAGAGTAACATATATATATATATATATATGAGTATATTTTTAAAAGGTAGTAACTCTTATGTATCAACTTCTTACATTTATGGAAAATGTACACTTATTAATGGTCCATTGAACTCTTGCGAATAGTCATATAATATTTGGTTTTATAAAATATATCATTATTATGAAGTGATTCTTCAATTTCACACAACCTAGATTTCTGTTATAGACTACAATATGACATATAACATGTCTTATGACATAGAAAAATAAAATGGTATTCATGTATCCTACTCTATGATACAAACCAATTGTACCCCATGACTAAGAAATTCAAATTAAGATATCCTATAAAATAATATATTTTAGAAAAAATAGAAATTAATATAACTTAAATTCATGATCTTAGTTGAGATCACATTGTCACATAATGTGATTTTGTTCATAGGTCATCATTTTCAATAATGGTTTTACAAACAAAATGAATGTTGATACTCAGATACAAATTATTTGTTTCATAAGATCCTATAACACTTTTACAAAACATCAAAAGAAACTATGAAAAAAAATCTGAGAACACCAAAATTGATAACTAAAATCATGTTATTATAAAACAAATAAAATTTGGTGTGTATTACGGACCACTGAATTATGAAATGAAATTATTCATTCATGTTTGAGGAAAATCATTTGAGAGGTAGTATAATGACATCCCTATGGAGTTATTCATGGGTTTTTTTAGAATATATATAAACATAATAGGGATTCTTTCAAATACCACAACATGATAGTTCTTCATAAATTCAAATGTTTTATAGTAAATCCAAAGCAAGGGAAGCTTTCCTACAATCCAATGCATGGTAATTAGAGCTTTAAATTTCAATCAAAGAAACTTCTTGAGTTATCATGCATTTTTTCATGAATTATAATGTATTAGCAAATTCCTCATGGTAATTTCATTCAACCATAACTTGAATACATAAATATTTATAGTGTTTTATCATATAAAACAATTATATAATGATATCCATCCATGAAATTTTCGCAACCACTAAATTTTTATTTTCTGAGTGCTTGGCATATCATCATGTAGGATATCTATATATTGTATTAAGTTATATGACAATCGTGGACTTATTAATTTCAATAAAATAAGAATATATTATAATATGATCTACTTATATTATATATTATAATTTTTGTTAATATGAATCATATAAATACTTAGATTTCAGGAAAGTCTCCTTCACACCTACCCAAAAAACAATACTAGAAACACATATTGGAAATATTAAAATTTGAATAACATCTGTAAAACTTGATCAGTTCATAAATTGAGAAAATAATAACAAATTATATTTCAATATTTGGAGAACCAGCAGGATTAAAATAGAAATTAAAATATGCGAGTTATCATTCGGTGTTCATATATGTTCTAGATTTTAACCTATTTTTCATTCATTCAATCCACTATTTTATTATAAGAAAACATAATAAAGGAGAGTTAACCTTACAAATAAAGAGGTATAAAATGATGTAAACATGTGGTTACTCTAATATAAATACACTTATAAATATCAAAAACAGAGTCTTGTATTTAAAAAAATATGACCCCTAAAAATTGATCACATATAAATATCCCAAGAAATATAAACTAGGTTTCCTTGTATCTTAGTATCCACCATATTTTCTGGAATTAATTGGATATAATACTGAATGATATAGAATATGGACCAAAATGACTTGAATGTATCATGGAGACTCATAACCACCACCTTCATGTTAATTCCCATACAGGTGAGAACAAAACCCAACACTAAACAAGTAAACTTTCCATTATGTAAAATATTTTTCTTTATATGTAGTGAATACTCAAAATTTTAATACATCATGAATCCTATTAGAATAAAACCATTAAGGTAAAAAACAACACCCACACCTCATATCACTTCACAAACACAAAACCTCTCAATCTTTACCATCAGTCATAGGCTTGACATCCCATAATAAATTCATCAATAAAAATTAAAAGTTATGAATGAATGATATAAGTGATTAAAATATATGTTAATAAAATAACATAATCATATAAGCTACCTTCACTAAGGAAACAATCCATTTTATTACATCATATACCTATAACAGGAGAGTATTAAAGGAGTGAAAACCAAAACTAGGTATAAAAAAAGTGAAAAAGATTCAATAGAAGATAATAATTAAAATTCCACCCTTAGGTCTAGTGATTTATGCACACACAACCTAAGATTCATGTATCTATTCATAATATAAGAAATTAAACCAAAGATCAATTATATTCCCAAAAAATTCTAAATAATATTCAGCCAAATTTTATATATGAAGATATTTCATATAGATTAAACTCACAAATTTTCATGGTATGGTTATTTTTAAACTATGAAATTTCACATTATTTGAATTGGAAAATATAAATGAATACCATTCCTTAATATATTCTATATAGAGAAACTTATATTCATTAGTAATAAATGGATCTAGATAAAGAAACAAGAATATTCCAAAACATAACGATTATAGAAACTTTACCAAAATTTAGTTTTTGAGAATGTTTTTCAAGACTCACCAATGAACACTAAATTAGTGCATTTATGAGAGAGAAAATAATATTTCACAAATACATCTTTAGAAATACTAGTCATTGCATCACAGAATGGTTTATTCTTTCATTTAACTAAAAATTAGATGTCAAAGACTAGATAACTAGGAAAGAAAACTCATTTTATTATCTAGTTGTAATTCTAAAACATAAATTCATTGTTCATGATTATTATCCTCACATGTGAGAGGACATAGGGAATAATATTTATAACTGTATTCTAGGATGTATAGGAGTTCGTTCATGCATCCACTTTATGAAATCTACCAATAATTATAAGGAACCATTAGTATAGGTCAGTATTATGTCTAAGGTGTTCCAAAACTGTGGTATAGTATGACTATTCAAATAGTTTTAATACACTATCAGTATTGTATAATGATATGAATAGTTTTTAAAAAATATAAATATATAATATAAAACCTAATCAAATGTAACTCCCTCTTCCGAGGAGTTATTTCTCACTTTTTCACACATATTGTTTTCTCCCTTTTTGATTACCCTCACAAGACTTTTATTATTGATATTTTTTCGTTGATTTTCAACTAAAATCATACTGGTATATTGTTCTCCTTTACATTTTATTTTATTTATTTATCTTTTATTTTCATTTTTAATACCCATATTGAAATGGTGATCATGATTTTAAAGTTATATGAATTAATGTTTTATTTGTTTATTTTTAAGGTTTAGAAAAATTGTCTATGGACTTTTATTATTTCTCTTAGTGGGGAAACTGTGACATCCCTATCCCATTTCATAGTCAAGTGATCATTTTGGTTTGAGAAAAGGGCTCAATCATGTGTCCCTATATACTAGAGTTTTCTAACTAGCATAAAGGGATTATGGTGGTGTAGTCGGGAGACTACACCCACTTTTTCACAGTCAAACACAATGATAAATAAAGGTAGTTCAAAAATAATGATAACACATAATTAATCCAGATAATTAATAGGAGACATAATGTAGAAAATAGTATCATATATGAATGATTTCATGACAATACAAAATGTAAAGTATGTAAGACAAGGAATTAGATATAAACATTGTACCAGTATAAACAAAATGAAACAAAATGGAAAATGATAATATATCCATGAACATTCATATCACTAGCCCATTCCTCTACACCCAAGAACCCATCCAAAAATGGAAATTAAGCATCCCTATATGATAATTTCCCTTTATCATTACCTGCATCAATGAAGTAAAACCATGTACTAAGAGACAACGAGAATAGGGTGTGAGTAAGAATCGATAGACCACCACCAGTGGTATCTAATGAGAATTCATTCTATGAGTATAAAATAAAATAGTTTTCATGTATATTAAATAAAAATCAGTAAAGTAAAGGAACCCATGTTAAGGTTGGTCTCTAAGTGAGATACCCAACTGACCCTGCCTGCTTTGGAACGAGCTGGATGTCCTTGAGTACATTCCATTTTAATTTGGATAGGGACCTGCTGCATGTGTCCAGGGTATATTATAATAATAACCCCAAGTAATCCACAGAAATCCCAAGGAATTTCTGGCTTATAGAAGTTGATCCCCTAGGGAGTAATCAACCATGATGTTTGGAAATTTGGTTTTGACTGGAATCATATGGGTGAAACCTTGTAATTACACTCTATATATTTTCTAACTGATGTATATAAAACTATAATTTTTATTTTTTAAATATATATTTTAATTTAAGGGGCTACGTTAATTCATTCCTTGTCTAAATACATCGATTTAAACCTAAAAAGGTTTCCCGAGTGATCTATTTTTTTAAATATGTATAAGAAACCACAATGTCAAGTTGACACATAAAAACAGGAAAGACAGTGACTGAATCCAAGATGGATATACCACTTTTCATTCACAAAACTAAATTAGCTGACATTGTTTGAGTTTTTCAAGTAAATACATAAAAATACTAGGCTCTCCCAATGCATTCGACACAATTGAAAATGTGATCAAAGACAATATAAGAATACAATGCATAATTATTAATTAATCATAAGGTCAAGTGAAGTATCTATAAAATTTCATAGTCTAATTAATTCAAATAGGATATCCACATGGTAAATTAAAATCTAAACACTCCCTAAGTTGTTTTTTTACTATATTGGAAAAAATAGTAATTCATAAAGGTTATTTAAACAAACCATATGGGTGTTTTATTAGTTATATTAACATATTAGCCACACATAATTCCAAATAAGGGGTGGTTCTGTTTGATTTTAAAAACCTATAATGGTTTATAGGGGCCTTATAGGATTTTTAGGTCATGGATCAGGAGAATATTTTATGGAAGATCAATTTTAATTACAACATAAGAGAATTATGGCATGAGTCACAAAAAAAATCTTATAAACGTTCAAAAATTTTGGGAAAATAAATAAAGCACCTACCTAGTCTTTATAGAACAATTCTAGTCCAGTATATATGTTAGATTTGGCCTAGAAATAGAGAAATATATTAACTAGAAATTGTCCCTAAAAATATGGTAAATTATATTTCATGGAGATAACAAAAAATATGGTAATGAAAACCCATGAAATAAGGGAATTGTGTGTTAGAATAAAAATGGGTGTTCCAACATGATTGGTGGTGAAGAAATCAGAGGATGGATAGAAGAGATATACTCTTGATTAATATAAAATAATAGTAGGTGGTATGGGGGCTACTGCACACAAATGAATATGGGGTGAAGTAATTTTATATTTAAAGGAAAAAATGTGGAAAATAGAATATTCACACATGTTCAATATGGTATATGGTTTACCAACATTATTGTCCAATCATGCAACCCTACTATCTAGGATCAACACAACCTACATAGTATAGGTGAACATTTAGAGAAACCACATAAAAATAGTGTAGAATGAACATGTAATAAATTATAGATATGTCATTGTTTTCTTTCACCATTCACACAATATATCAAATTATGTTCCTCCATTTCATAATTTTTATGGTTGAGGGGAATGGTAAGACAAACCATGATCAAACCATGAACCATATCCCACTTCTTCAAAAACTATAAATCTGGGCCTCGAATGATCCCAAAACCTCCCCTACTTCTATGTTAACTTCCAATTAAAAAAAGATATTTTTATATAATAGTTTAAATGGGTATATAGCTAACTGAAAAAAATGGGATCTTACAATTTCCCTTCTAAAAAATGGCCCATCCCCAAGTTTCACATCTCATGGCGATTGAGTTACATTAATGAATAACTCTATCCACTAATCATATATATTTGACTATCATTCCTATACCTCCTCCTATATACAGTTATGATTCAATATCACCCAAACTTGTGGAACATTTATTCCATGGAGATTATTCATGATATAATCAATTATATGAACTTGATACACCTCAAAAGAATCATCAGCCTCCAACTCGACATCCTAGGGATCACAAACATGAGACAAGTTGGAGTAATGAAAGTTGAGCTAAGAAACATGGAATAGATAACGTGTATCATTATACTACTATAGATAATCTATATGATATTCTACCAGTTTGACCCCCTACAAGATCATGAAATGACTAACATCTCTTGCTTTCAACATTCCTTTTCCCTGAATCTATTGATGACCCAATCCTTGTGAGGCTCACAAGAATACCCAACCATTCACCCCAAACTCTAGATTTCTTAGATGATAGAATTATGGATTATATATATATATTTGAGTATATAAAATTTCATATATTTACTAATAAATAATACATACTCTTATGTCTATTGAAAGATATAAGGACCCAGTAGCATTTTCATTCATACCTCTAACCAGAACAGATGTAAACTGCATGGGAAACCATAGAGTGCCTCATAAGGATCCATCTAGAAAGTCCCTTGGAATTGTTTTTATGAAAACTCCACAATAGGTGAGTTCTTTTCCCCTGAGCCTTCAAAATTTAGGACACATACACAGATATTATCCTCTATTAGATGTATAGTGTGCTCATCCTGATCGTTGTTCCAAGGGTGGTATGTTTTACTATGAAGTACCTATGAAACAATATCCTTTTACATCCCCTTCCCAAACCATGAAGTAAATCAAGAAAACCTATTTTATACAATAGTACATAGAATCCCATGATGTTTAATGATCTCTCAGACATTTATCATCCCATGAAATGGAACGTAGAAGGTCTCTCAGGTAAGCAAGATGTGAGTGACCTTTTCTATCCATTCTAACATCAGACATATAGCACCAAAACCTCATGGTTAATTCGGTAGCCTCTTCTTAAAATCTATTGTGACATTATCCAATTTTCAGTCATGGATGGGTACTGGATGTAAAATGATAACAAACTGCTAGTGTTCCTCTCTAACCTATTAACAGGTGGTACACTGAGTAAAAAAAATTAATCTCCTTTTTCATCTATATCCATCAATACTGGCAAAAAAATCATGATATACACATGTTATTTTGAGATTTATTACCCACTTAGAAGCATTAAATTATCACATCATATCCTCTCAAATGTATATATGAACTCAGACATTCCCATGTATATTTAAGATCTCATCTCAATCAAAAATCCAACTAGGTAGTGGGTCGTCAACTGAAACACTCTATATATTAGGAATTATCATTTGTTATTTTACTGATTTATCCTCCTCACTCGATCCATGTGTGATGAATTAACTAATAAATCTATTATTGTATGATTAATATGACAATTATAAACTTATAGATACAATTCATAAATATGATCTATTAACTTCCATTCACTACTAGATTTTGTAATCACCTGAGTCTGAGTTTTTCAGATCAATGTGTCAGCAGTAGAATTTTTATTCCCTGGTGTGTAAGCAAGATCATTGTTGTAAAACTCATGATATTTAACAGATATCTATTATTGGAGTTTAAAATCCCACAAATTAAATATAATTTTGAGGCTCTTATATTCCTTTTATACTATAAACCACTCCCCTAGTAGGTAATGTCTCTAGTAAAAAAAAAGGAATGAACAATATCTACTGACTTGAGGTCATGCTTTGAGTAATTGCACTCATGAGTCCTAAAAAATAGGACATGTATACCATGAATCTCTCACCATGTATCAAAATAGAACCATTATTGACACATGACACATCAAATAAAAACTTTTTATCCCCTACGAGGATCATAAAAATTAGGATCACTGTTGAGGTCGATCTTTCTTTCAACGCTTGAAACGCATTTTCACAAGCTTTAGGCCATGTGATCTTTACAACCATTTTGGTAATTAATTTATGTGGGGCTATAATTCATGAATTGTTTTTTATGAAACACTCATAGAATCTATATAATCCTGAGAATCTTCAAATATCAAAAAAACATGGGATTCCCCCAAGAAAAAATGGATCTCAACTGCTTTAGATCCACAGATAACCATTCGTCTGATATAATGTCAAACATGAAATTAAATTTTTTATCCAAAACTAAAATTTTATGATATTGGATTTGATCCTATTCTCTATTAGTTCACTCAGTATTATTTCATGTTATTTGGAATGATCATATCTATCTCAGCAGTAAACTAAGACATCATTGACAAAAATAACGATAATTTCATTTAGATACAGGGGAAACACAATTCATCATGGCCATAAATATATCATGTTAATTTAATCGACATAATGAAATCAAAAAAATATTTGTATAGGTTATAACTGTCTCAAAATATTTTATTGGAAAAATATGAGTGTCAAACTCCCACATTATTATATCTTGATATCAAATCATTCATTGATAAGACTCTAGTTTTCTGAAGCTAGTTAATGAGATCATATGTATGAGTAAGTGGGTTATATTTTGTATAATTGATCTAATTCAATAACTAATAATATACACATATAATCATGGTACTATCTTTCTTCAAGGTGAATATTATAAGTGAAACCCCTAGAGAAGTACTTGGTTGTATAAAACCAATAATTTCTAGGTCTTCTAACTACCTATCATGGGTAAACTCTACCTCTATATCAAAAGGTAAACATGAAATACTTTTTAGAAATATCTTTCTGAATTGGTCCAAAACTATATGATATATATTATGAATTACTTTATTATCATTAAAAAGGATAGAAATACGGGTCAACACTCTTCTCATCTCATGCTTCTTGGGTCCAGATTCAGTTTTCTACACATCCCATTTTCCCTTGTGAACATAGATACTAACATTAGGTAATGAAAAAAGACACCCTCTGATGAGAACAATCAATATGGACACTATATGGTATTTCCCAATCCATCTTATTCATTATGTAAAATCTTTTCATATCAAGGATTAAAATATTATATAAGAAATAATTTCCATCTATTTTGAGAGGACACTCATTGAAATAGTGAAACATATCTAATAGGCAACCCAAAAGAGGGTCCTGAGACATCACCCCACATAATTATTCTATCTTGATACCATGACATCTCATTAAATTTTTAGATATGAATGACTGTGAATCAAATATAACAAATAAATATGAAATCAAAATCAAGGATACTAAAGTCATACCTTATATAGTATATGGTCAATTTCTCTTCTTCTTCGGTGTAGGCCACACTACATATAACTGGCAAGATCCATGGACCTGAGCTACAACTTGAAAATAATACATAGGTCCACTCTGCTGGAGCTTCACAACCTATATCTAGCTCCCTTGACCTCCACCACCTCCTTAGACTAATCATAAAAAAAATATAACTATCTTCCTGTAATGGAGTCTTAGATCCCACCCCAAAACATAGAATTGGTAAAAATCATCTCCCACTATGAATCGATGGAAGGGTATTATAAAACATCTAGATATTTCACATTACTTCATAGTCTTGGTTCTCTATTATGTCTCTATTAAACTAGGTAATCATTATACTCTACCTTCTATACTGATTGGATACCACATAACTACCAGTGCATACACTCTTACTACCACTTCCCTTCGAAGAGTCTCAAGGCAACGCTTCCTGCCACAAGAAAATCCACTTCTCTTCAAAGATGTTGAACCACCATGCCCCCATTCCTTATACTGTTATTAGATTACACACAAAGATGATAGATTAGTTTACCATCTTATGGTTGGTAGTCATTCATAAAACATTCGCCATAGATCAGATGTTATAACTGATCCATTCCTCTAAAAATCCCTCCCTTGAATGCTCAACACTATCAATATTGGGTGTAAATAATAAGGGATCCATGAAACAAGATGATTAGTCCATGATAGGAACAATATATAACATCATGAGATTTTATGAAATGTATCCTTTCAAATTAACAGATTTTATTTAATATATTTTTTTTACATAAACCATAGTTTATCTTACATCACACACAATATCAAGTTTATCTTTCCTTGCACACAACATCGAGTTCCTTTGATGATATTTGTTACACACAATCATGATTATTACCAAACAAAAATAAATTATTATTATTATTATTATATTTATAATGAAGTCATGATGTCACAAACCATGTCGGGTCGTCATCTGAATTGGCACTCGGCCCGGTCTGTGGCATGGATTGATGGGCGTTCCTGATCCCAATGGAGTGGAAACAAGTTTATGAGTGTAAAACTAAAAATAGGAATGATTTAACCTGACTTTATACTTTTAAACAACTAATAAAACTAAAAAACCAAAACTAATAAATTGTAACCCAACATGGCACAACAACATTCAAATTCAAGGTTATACACATTTAACCAAAACCTAGAAATACAACAATGAAGGAAACAATAATATCAACATAGAAACCCTCATGTGACAAGAGATATATCACTCTTGAACCACTACCAACACCTACATGAATAAACTAATACAACTGGACCCACCATCAGCTAAACAAGCCATTACTTGAGACATAAAAAAATGTCTACATACTCCCAAGGGTGTATATAGGGTGTGAGCCAAAGCCCATTAAGACTCCATCCAAATAAAAGGATTACATTCTATAACATTAAATGATAATTCAAAAGTTTTATTTATATAAATAAAAACATTGAAACATTTCCAGGAGAATATTTTTAAATAAAAACATCTTCAAAGGAAACCATTTTGGGAGAATAATTTTAAAGAAACCCACTTTGAAGAGAAACCATTCAAGGACAATATGTTTAATGAGAACCACATTCAAAAGAAAACCCTTCCCTATATGAAATATTTCTTAAACTAAACATTCTTCAAAACAAAACACATTAATGTTCCCCTGTATGTCGATATATGGTATCATATTACATAAGTCTCAAGTGAGAACTATGGGTAAATCCCTAGGGGAAATCTAGATTGAGTGGGACCTTATAACATTATACCTTGGCGAAATGTTGTATAGTAACAACAACCATCAATGTCCTTGTTCATGATCCACTAGAGAGGAGAAACATCCAAAATTATAGTGGCGATCAATTATAATCCATGTTTCCTTAGTTTTATAATCATAAATCATGCTAGTTGAATTCCGGACAAACCAATTCAATGATTTCTAATGTACTAGTTCTAGTATTCCCACCAAGATACCTAGGATTCCCTTTGGGATAAATTTCGAGTTCACAAGTCACACATACCACCACTTTCACACACACACACACCAAGAATTATAAACACACTAAGAAAACACAATTTTCCATAAACCAAACCACTTTCTATTTCACTCACACACAAAAAAAATTTTAAACACTTTTAACCTCATTTTCAAATTTCATGAAATTATTTTATCATGGCCATAAGAAAAAGACAAAAACCATGAAATAATTTCCATGGCCCAAGACCTTTTCAAATACAAACATAATCCAAATTCAATTTAAACATGCTTTCATCATTGAAACAATTTTTTTAATATAAAAAAGGGTAAAACTAAGAATCCAAGACACCATAAAAATCATTTCCATTGAAAAACTCTCCCCAAAGTACATTTACACCTAATGTTCCTTTCAAAATTCATTTCTCACCTTCCATGCAATGTGGAAACCCCATTTTAATAAAAATCACAATAAATCATCCAAAAAGGAGAAAAAATTTCTTTATAAATCAACATTATTAATATATATAAGCCAAAACACTTTCAAAACAAATTTTTCACCACACAATCAAATCATCGGACATATTTATAAACTCAAACAAGATAACTAGAAACATGTAAAAATTCTAATGCATGGAGCCACCTACCTCATGTGAAGAAACTTCTTCAAATTGGTGTCAGACCTCAACCACACCGTGTAAAAACCCTAATAAGGTGAGATTGAACATAAGAAATCAAGATAGACCCCTAATAAACAAAAAATAATCCCCAAAACTAAACCCCACTAGCTGGAGAAACGGAACCCCAATGAAATCAGAAGAAAACCCTATATTAGAAGACATAAACAATGGAGAAGGGACTTACATGGAAAATCCTTGAAGAATACGAGTGAAAATTCCCATAAATTGAAGCCCAAGGAGAGGGGGATATGGATGGATGAATGCATATGGATGCAAGTCCAAATGGGTTGAATAATAGGGGAAATGGGGTTAAAATTGGGTAGAGAGAAAATAAAAACCCCAAATATTAATTTTCTGGAAGGCTACATGGTTAGTCTGTATGGTTTTTCAAATGGTGTAGCAACCATGCGACTAATTCTACCATTGAAGAAACCTACCGCATCCTTTTTGGTCCTAGGTACACGACTATGTAGAATATATTTCGTCAACCTGAAGTTACCACATAATTATCTGGGGATGGGGTATGGTTACTATTGACCGTGCTCCGACAGTGTGCCACACCCTGTTCACCCAAATTTTTCATTTTTTCTTGAAAATTCAAGGGGGAAAACTTCTGGAAAATAACTAGTCTACTATTAGATAGACTCAATGCCTCAAAAATTTAAACCCATCATACTCGGTTCCTATATAAAAATAACCGGGAAACTTCCCAAGCTAGAATAAAGGTGAGACCAAAATCTGGGGTGTGATAATTCTCTAAAGCATAACACTTTCAGCCCAAAGAAAAGAACATCAGGGACTAATTTGAATGTAAGGGATTCTACTCCATTATAACACATAGATATCTATAATGGACAACAAATGAAAATAAGACAAGAACACTACAAACACGGTAACAGTGGTACATGTTAAACTCGAGAGGCGAGAATGGACACCCCACTACAAGCCACGCACCCATAAAATTTGAAACACATCCATTTGATCAATCAAAAGTAATGGAACTTCAATAGTGTAAAATCCATCCACTTAGTTCAAAACACCCCGTAAATTACAAAAAACATTACACCTATTTCCTAAATTGCGAAAATAGAGTCAAACCACTTCCCAAGAGAAAACACCTTAAACATTACCATATAAATCCCATAAAATTTACATGAGACATAAACAAATTCACATGAGGCTACCACATCCTTGCTTCAACAAACCCATTAGGTTCAATTCGACCCCAAATTTTACTCAAGAAAGGATCTTGGAGTTATATTTCTCCAAACAAGACTACATATCACCAAGACAACACTAGGAACGAAGGCACATTACTAACATGGGGATGCCCAAACAGACTCCCCAACATAATGAATAGGCTAACATCAATCTATTCTAGAGGAAATCCATAGTAACCTATATTGAGTCTCCCCACCATAAGAACAAACCATCCCACTAACTTGCATAAACCAGTATGAGAAACCTGACATGGGCTGACTTGGGAGCTCTAGGCACAATTAAATCCCCCACTGTAAGGGACCCAACCAAATACACTCCAAACCAAAATGGAGGAAATATAAAATTCACTACTCCCAAGGGAATTATCATCCATGAATAATCTCAAACTAAAAATTAATTAGAAATGCACATACAGTGCCATTCATACATGGGAAACTACATAAATAGTTCAACTCATAAGGGTACAAGCACAAAGGTTTAAGTAAAAGACATAGAAATTTCTTATTATAACCAAGAGGAACTCAATAACCCATGTGGTTCATAATGAAGTAATAGGTTCTTGATGTCCCTTTCCACCAAACCGGACCACTTGAAATGATAGAACTACATGGGGGGATTAAACTACCTTCTCTTCCTACACTAAGTAAAATCTATAGAGCAGTATCCCTTACACCCCTAGGGGTTCCTAACTATGCGTCGGATTTACTCTATGATATATGGATGGAGCTCTAATTACATAAGCATAACCCACCTCACAATCAGACATCGAAAACCCCTGAATAGAACTTATCCTTCTGGTGCCACAAGCAATCATTCTACAATTCAGACAACAACAATAGAACACAACACACCGTAGAACCCCCTTTTCCTTATCATGGATGTTCACTATGAAACAGGTTTAAAATAAACTCACACATCACCACATTTCACCTTTATTAAGAAACAATGAAATTAATACCACATGTAAGACCCCACCATTTAGAACAAAGGGGTTCAAAATTTCCCAAAATAAATACACACATTTGTCAAAAATATTCCTTCGTTGATTACACAACATCTATATTTTAATTTAAAGGATAAGATGATACTATGAATCTTCACCAAACATGAATATTACAACAAAATAATCATTATAAGGAAAGAAAATCCAAACCATGTCTCAGGAAACACAAAAATCCCACATGTTCTCATAATAGCCTCTTATGACCAGATTTTCCATATATGTGGCCAATCATAATCCCTTTCTTAGAAGAAACCATTGATAGTTTCAAATGACCTTTAAGAAAATGGAAAACACAATCAACCCTAACCTCTTTCCACTATCCTCATTGTAATTACCCTCACCGCTTTCGAGCAAGATCATCAGTCTTAGAGATTCCCCACTTCACCTTCAATGACTCAAGAAACCCAAGAAACTATAATTTCTTCCAACTCTTTTAGACTACACTCTTATGATGTGAGAGGATTCAGTTTATCGAAAAAGAAGAGGGATAGATTCAACCCTAAAACCAAATAATATAGCCCTTACAATGATCAACTAGATGGTCTGCCAATGGTGGATCACCTGTGGCCACACTTCGAATATGAATCACCTATTTATGAGGTAACTCACTAGCCAACATGTAAAAACCAAGGACCCAATCTAAATGGTCTATTGTCCAAAATAACATAATTTAACACCAAACACACAGAAAGGGAACCTGCTGAAAGGCTTCCCAACCAATCCACAAGAACACACATACCGTTATCCCAAAACTAACTCATTGAAAAAACTCAACATGATGCACCAATCAACCAAAATGGGTTTTAAGGCCTAAGACACCTCACAACAACATTCTCAAAATACATGAAGACAAATAAAATTTACCTTCTAACAATTTTTTGAAAATAAAATAGGTCTTATGGGTTACACATTCCCTAATAGTATCCCATAGAGTCTCACACTTGCATTTTCCCATCCCAAACCAAGCACTCAACCACTTTCCTAAAAAAACCCATGCACGTGGTCACCTGTGAGAATAATAAAAATCAGAACAAATATTTTATACATTCCAACAAAAATCAACACACACGTCCATTTTAAATCCCATGAACCCTCTTTTCCAAACCCACTAGCTATGAAACCCAAATCCAAATTTAAATCTCACAATAAAGTTTCCCAAAAACACAAACCATTTGATTAAATACCCTTTTAAACACTACACATCAATCCCAAAACATTTCATCCCATTTTAAATAATTAGTTTCACATCAAAAACAACTTCATCAATACTCATTTAAAAAACTCATCTCTATTACTTAAAAAAAAATTAAAACCTTTTGAAAAAAATCCTTATTTTCTAGACAACCAATTTCTAATAAACCATAAGCTTTTATTTTAAATTTCAAATCTCGTTAAACTCATCCCATTTACATAAAACAGCTTTCTAAAAATCCTCCTTCTCAAAGATTTATTCAAAACAATTCTAAAAGCCCTTTTTCCACCTTTTAAAAATTAAACTATTCCTACTTTAAAATCTATTTTTCACAATATTGAAACAAGGGTTTTCAAAATTATTTTCAAAACCCAAAGTGGAACAAGATTCTTCTCAATGTAAGGAAACTAGTGTCTATGTGTGACTCAAAAATATGGTTTGTGGTGATACTCTAGTCAAAACACCATCACAGAGCGTGTCCTAGGGTGATGCCACTGTATCAACATGGTTTTCTAGGCCATGTGACTTCAGGGAGACAATTATCAAAAATCTATTTTCTTTTCCCAAATGTCAAATAAACCACAAGAACAAAATGACTCAAATAAAACCAAACATCTCATGGATAATTGGTCATATCAAGATCTATGTTGACCAACCACCCTAATCATAACTAAAATATCATGTCCCGATAATCTTATCTCTGGTCTTCCCAGACTCTATCCTAGAGGGACATGACCCAAGAGAGTGAACCTCCTCTAATACTATTACGTCAAGAATGAAGTTGGTTCATCATCCTAATTGGTGCTCGACCCAGTCCATTGAATGTATTTAAGGTAATTACAAATCCCCGCAGGCTGGAAACTAGTGCTCAAGTGTCAAGATAAAACATGAGAATGATTTAAACTAATTTTATACATATAAACAACCAACCAAAAAACTGAAAATGTGTGACCAAATATCAAAACAAAAAAATTCAAATTAAAGGTCTTACAAAATTGTCAAAAATATTGAAATAATACAATGAATTAAACAAAAATATCAATATGGAAAAATCCATGTGAAAAGTGAAACATCTCTTACGAGCCTCCACCAACACCTTCAAGGAGAAACTATGATAACTTGACATCCCATCACCTAACCATGCCTATACATGTGTCATAAAAACAAATTAAACATACACCTAATGGTGTATGTAGGGTGTGATAAAAATTCTAGTAGGATGACACCAAAATAAAAGGAACCTTTCATATATCATTAAAAGATAATTCAAAGGGATCATATAAATGAATAAAATCATCGAAACATTTCAAGTTGATTTTTTTTAAATAAAACCACTTTCAAAGGAAACCATTCAAGGAGAGTTTTTTTTAAATAAAACCACTTTAAATAGAAACCATTCAAAGAAAACACTTTTAAAGAAACTCGCTTTCAAAGGAAACCGTCCCTACAAGAAACATTTATTAAAGTAAACATTCTTTAAAACAAACCACACTCCAGGTCCCTAGTATGCCGACTGAGGGTACCATATCACAAAATTCTCAAGTGAGCACCCAGGGTAAATCTCTAAGAGAAATCAATATCGAGTAGAACCCTAAAACCTCATGCCTCATTGAAATGTTGTATAGTAACCATAATTTTCAGTTTCGTTGATCATGAGCCACTAGAGAGGAGAAATATACGAAACTCCATAGGTGATCAATCATCATAATAGTTTAGTTTGTGTTATAGGCATCAATAATGTTAGATGAATTTAGGACATACCACTTCCAAGATGTCTATCATACTAGTTCTAGTCCACCAACCTAGATACTTGGGATTCCCCTTATTGTCAATTCCATGAAAACATGTCACACATACCACCATATTCACACACACGCCAATCATTATAAACACACAGATAAAACACCATCTTCCATAAACCAAACCATTTTTTGTTTTAAACTAAACCAAAACCATTTTGAAACACCTTTAACTCCATTTTCACATTTTATGAAACTCGTTTAGCATTTCCATAAGAAAAACACAAAAACCATGTATTTATTTCCATGGGACAAGCCCCTTTCAAATACACCCATAAGTCCAATTCACATTAAAAATGGTTTCATCATGTACATAATTTATATTTAATATAACAAGGGCACAACCAAGAATCCTTGAAACTATAAAAATTAATTTCCTCTGAAAAACATTCCCTAATGTACATTCTCACCTCAAGTTCATTTGAAAAAACATTTCCCACATTATAATAAATCATACAAAAAACATAAAAATATTACTTTATAAATCCACTTTATTCACATATATGATATGAAAAACCATAAAAACACATTTTACAGCACATAATTAAATCATATAACATAATTATTTACTCAAACAAGGAAGATAAAATCATCTAAAAAATCTAATGCATGGAGCCACCTACTTCATGTGAAGAAACTTCAGGAAATTAGTTTGAATCGTTAAAAACACCTCAAAAAACCATAATAAGGTAAGATCGAACGTAAGACATCAATATTGACCCCTAAAAACAAGAAGAAAACCTAAAAAAAGAACACCACGTACTGGAGAAAAGGAACCTCAATGAAATCAGAATATAACCCTAGATTATAAAAATAAAACAAGGGAGAAGGGACTTACGTGAAGAATCTGAATGAAAACTCCCAAAAATAGAATACAAAAGAAAGGATGAGATGGAGGGAAGTGTGAATAGGGATATGAGGACGAATGTTTTGAGAAATAGGGGCATATGGGGTTAAAATTAGGGATAGAGAAAATAAAACCCCAAAATTTTAACGAGTCGGTAGGCCGTACGGTTAGTCTGTATGGTTTATCAAGCCATGAGGTGACTGTGAAACCACTTATACCAAGGAGGACACATAGCACATGGTTTATGTTCTGAAGAACATGGTTGGTCATTGAGAGCGTAATATCTACTAACTCTACTTGTAGCTATTGTATAGTTACATAGGGAAGTCAAGCAATTACTACTAACAGTGTGCCAATCATGTGCCACACCCTATCCACCAAACAATTTCACATTTTATTGAAACTTAAAGGGGGGAACTAAAAGAAAATAACTAGGTGAATAATTTATAGATTGAATTACTTAAATATACAAAACCATCACACTTGGTTCTGGTGAAAAAATAACTATGAACCTAACCCGAATAGAAAAAAAGGAGAAACCAAAAACCCAGGTGTGACATGTTGGAATGGTGTGAATGAATGATATTGACTAAATTATGAAAATTATAGTTTATGTAAGTGTATATAATTAATTAATTTCTTTTTAACTAATTATAAAGGAAAATAATATCCAATTGAATATAAAGTATGTGCTTTTATAAAAAAATATATTGTTATGACAAGAATAAAATTTTGTCATTATAAAATATATAAAATACTATTAGTGGATGATATTAATTAAATTTATATTTTATATATTTTAACAATTTTATTTAAATCAATCCAATATATTTGATATTATCAAGATGAGAATACATCCAATTTTACGCATTAAACGATATATATTTTTAAACTGCATTTTAATTTACTTTTAATGGAAGACTTGTTTTAAAACTAAATTATTACACTTCAATAAATTTTATATTAAAATATAAACTTAATTTTTTAAATATTAATATCTAAATTTACATTTTATGAATTTTTGATATATTCTATGAACATTCATATTTGGATGAATAGTGAATAACACCAATTTTTAATTGAAAACGTCCTTTTCGTTTAAATATTTTACAGTATTAAATTTTTTATTTGATTTAAATTTTAATTGGATAAATGTTATATAATTTAAACAAATTTAGGCCACTCTAATTAATTTCACATTTCATTTTGATATAAAAACATAGAAACCATTTGAACATATTCACTTAAATGCTCAGTTTGTCATCTCGTCTGTGGGAATAATTTTAAATTACATTCTTCCAATAATGTGATTTGTATATTAAAAAATTCATTTAATATTAGTAATAAGAAAAATTTATAATTTATCCTAATTTGAACTTAGTTTTTACTCAAATTATTAGTGAAAATAATTAAAATTAATTATAGTAATTAAGGTAAAAATGAGTTTACTTAGAGGATAAACATCAATCTTAAGGCTACAAATGACCTATAAACCCGTCCAAAAACAATTTTCAAGAATTATTACACAATATTCCATATTGGATAGAATTTATATCATTATTTTAGGCACATTATGTAAGGGAGACCACCAAATAGTGTTTACATATTTATATTTACAAGAATGCCACTCTCCCTCAACTATAAAAATTCACTCACCCTCCCAACTTCTTCACACCAATCAATCCATTTGTCCCATGAAAACCATGCCCAAAATAAAATACAAATATAAAAAATCACATAAAATAAGTATATATTTGTACATAAATAAAACCAAGGAATCTCGTTGGGGAAAACCAAAAGGAGTTACCTGAAAAATATGTAACATTTTTCAACAGTCACATATGTTTTATTTATTTCTCAATCCACTTAAATTTATCTTACTAAATTTTTATAAATTACATAATTATACTCAATATAAATAGATTTTTTATGTTAAAATATGTTCCCACACCTTCAAAATATTCCATCAAATGAGATATGCAATCATCGTTCGTGTGTATGGCAGTCTTCCACCATGCGAACGGATGTCATTCATTCTCCCATTACCACCTATAAGGTATGTAATAATGATTAAATTACTATTTTTATATGATATATATAATATTTATAATTTTATTATTCTTCTTTAATTCTTATATAACATATACCTTCTTTTTTTAGATTTTTGGTAATAAGATAACATCGCTTGTCAATGTGTTGACTACCTCCTCCTCAAAACGATATGACTTGTTCACTCTTTACATAAAATGTATTAAGGGTGGGTTTGGTAAGAATATATGTTATAAATTAAATATTTATGATATTGAGGACATCATTATATATCTATAAATAAAACATATCATTTTATTCTTTCCATTTCACACATTGAGAAAGTGAATACGTCATTCGTGGATGTGTGGACAACCGCCTCCTCAAAGCGATGTCATTTTTCTTTTTTCATCACCACATTACAAGAATTATATATATAAGTATATATAATTAAATAGTATGTTATTTATTATTTAAATTTAATTATTTTAATGCAGACATTATCTACCTTTTATACATAATTTGAATTAAAAAATGAGAACTTTTCTCATGCGTAAGTACGTCCTACAGTCACCAAGATTGTAACATTTGTTTACATTTCATAACAATATTTCATGTATAATTTTAAAAGTAAAATTGATGTAAAAATGTGATAATTATTTATTTTTATTATTTTGGATATTTTTAAATGATGACCCCATTGACTATAGTCGACATAACATGTCACTTTTTGACACATAAGAAAAATATGGTCGAAACATCTAACTCAAAGATTAATGATTTAGTAAAATTACATAACTTTTTTATAAGTTGAAAAAATTAAATAAAAAAAATAAAGGAAATTAATAAAGTAAATAATTAAAATAATTTTATTATTCAATAAGATATATAAAAATTATGACAAACCAGACTCACTGTAAGGGATTTTTGTCTCATGTTTACCTCTGTGAGGCATACACCATTTTCACCAATTATATATTTTGTGTGGTGTATATAATTAAACTATTACATTATATATCTCGAGTAAATTTATCTTCATGGTGTTTAAATTTTCATTTTAATTTATTTCATTCAAGGGGATTATAATTCAAAAGTTACCACGTAGTAAGGGATTTCATAACACAATTTCTATTCATTCGGTTAAACTTATATGGTGTTGGTTATATTATGAAAATAATATATTAGAAATAACATATTATAGTATTATTATGTCATTCCTCTTTTATTATTTGGATTTATGTTTTTCACATATATTTATTTAGTTGTTTTATTATCACTCCAATGATGGGATCTGTGTATGGGTTTTTCTCATTTCACATTTATTTCTATGATATATATTCCATATTCACAACTTATATTTGTTGTGTGGTGTATATAATACCGATGAATATATATTATTATTATTATCATTAAATTTATAGGTTTTTTCATATCCATTTTATGACCCTTATTTGATGTGGTTTACAATTTCTAAGATTCTAGAGAAGTAATAGATATTTGTCACAATTTTCCTTTTGAGACATTTATTATGTTATACGCTAACATTATTTTATATGGTTTGTATAATAATAATTTGACATGATGTATCATGAATATAATTATTATCATGATATTATAAGTTTTCTTAATGTTATTTCTTCGTTACTATTATGTTTCAAATGTCTCACGATGGCATGTGAAACTTTGTAATGTTTGATAGTTCTTTTCCATGTGAATTTTTTTAATGATATTTTAATGGTATTTTCATTCATCAAAATCAAAAAAAGTTGTTGTTACTCATCCTCCACTGGGTATATTTTGAATTGATATCTTTTTCATTACATTATGCATGGATTAAAAATTTTTCAAAGATATTTATATGGAATCTATTTATTTTTCATGGTTAAACCATGTTTCGAATATATTTTTATAGAACACATTTCTTTTCAATGGGATAATAATGTTTCAAATATGTTATTTTTAAACCCATTTCTCTTCCATGGTTTAATCACGTTTCTACAAAATATTTACTGAAACTATATATTTTCTGAGGTTTAATAATGTTTTGAAAATATTTTTATTAAAACGATTTTTTTTTCACCTGTAAATCATGTTCTAAATAAATTTTTATGGAACCCAATTCTTTTCTTGGGGATTATCATGTTTAAACCCATTGTTTTACATGGGTTAATCATTTTTAATATATATTTATTGAAGCCGTTTATTTTCATTGATTTAATCATGTTTCAAATATATTTTTATTGAACCCATTTCTTCTATGGGTTAATCATGTTTCAAAGAGATTGATAAGAAACACATTTATTCCATGTGTTTATTAGTTCATAAAAGGGATAATGGTTGTTATTATGAGTTTATTATGAAATTAAATCTTTTCAGTGTTATTTAATTATACTTGTACATTTTGTGGCATGTTAATTAATAATCTAGTGAGTATTGGTTCCATGATAAACCGATTATGGGTCATTCTATGATAATCCAATGACAGGTGGTTGTGTGATAAACAAATGATAGGAGGTTCTGTGATAGCCCTCCAATGCATTGGTTATGGAATTCAGTCATTTGGATATTCCATTTTTATGAGTGACATGTATAAAAGTCTACAGCATGGTTATTCCATTTATAAGTATTAAATGTATAATAATGTCCCTGTATAACTATATGTGTTTTCTATGCTTCATATCAGTTTGTAATGTTATTAATGATCGATACTAATAACACAAGGATATTTATTATTGGTTCTAACGACTCTTTACTTTCCCATTTTTTCATATTCAATGATCCAAGTATTGATGGTGGGATTTTTTTTAATCGCTAATGAACTTTGACTATTTTATCATAACAATACACACTCGTATTCTCATTAATGACATTCAATTAATATTTCTTATCTTGACCCATATTGATCATCTAATATCACCCTTATAATGTTTCCTTATCCCCGTGTTTTTAAGAATGATGTTTAATAAGTAATGTCTATGAAAGATTTCAAATGGATTATAATGATGTAGTAATAGGAAAAAGAAAACATGGATTAAATGGGGGAAATGATTGTTTAATGTTATATGAATTATTTATGTAGATGTTTTTCCAAATTCTATAAAATTATAAACCTAAAATCTCTTATATTATGTAAGTGATCCATGTTTTCATTTTTATATTGTAACTTTTATATAATAATTTATGATCATAGGTATTGGCATCAAAGCCAGTAATGTAATGTTAAGGATTTCAGTACGTGATCTAGAATTTTGGGTTCAGAGCTGTTATGGTCGGTAAGAGTGGTTGGATTATATAACTTTAGGGATTAGGATATTTTCATATGAGGTTATCATAAGAGTTATGGACACCATTATAGGACTATAAGCTTAAGGTGGATCATGATTTCGAAGTCTTAAGACACCCACTTGATGTTTTTAAGTACTAAAAAGTTTGAGGTTATCAATTATGTTTTTTGAGAAATATTTTTAAGGTTGAGGAAGTTGAAAACCTTATGATCAACATGAAGTGTTTTAGGGAGGATTTATATTTTAGTATTAAAGAAAAAAAGGACATCCTGAAGGTTGAGAAACAACTCATTGTATCCATAAAGTCCATAGGGCTTGAACCCCCAACTGGGGGTAACAAAGGTATATCACCTCCCACTAGCCTATGTGTTTTCCTGGTTAGTATAAAAAATAGAGGTCAGGATTCAGTTTATATTTGAAACATATGGTACTTTATTTTATGAATTATTGTTGATTTACCTGGGAAGAATATACAATCAAATCCTTTAAATCTTGGGGATTCATAATTTTTTAAGAAATTTTTTATGAATATAAGGCTAGTTATTTATGGAATAATTTAGTTTCATATTTGGGTATTTGTATTTTATGTTTAATATTAGTTTTTAATTTTATGGTTTAGTCATATTGGGAACTATTTTATCATGTTATAACCATCTTTCGTTAATGTCTAAGGATCTATGTAAAGGTTGACTATATATTTTATGATTATATAGTCTTTAAAAGTTTATTTTAGTGATTCAAGAATGAAAAATTCATCTTAAATACTCATCATTTAAAGAAGAAGTTTATATTTGATGGAAATTTATTAAAGGTTGAAATTATACTCATCAAGTAACAATATTTCATTATATTTTCCTCTGTATGGTGAAATAAATCCTTCAATAATAGGAAAAGGATCCAACAATAAAATTTTATCCAATTACCTTATTTTTTGAGGATATCAGTGAAATTCTATAAACCTATTTGGTTTTTGGGTTTTTCATTGACTTCTTCCTAGACAAGTTCTCCATCACACTATAGTTTTCCTTGGGAATTAGTTTTACATCCAAATCAATCTTTTAATTTCCACCAATTTTCTCTTTAATAGGAATCATAATTATACATAACTTCATGTGACCATTATGTATCTCAATTTTCATTTTTGTGGGATGTTTTATTTATTTCATTTGTATGATGTTGGTTTAAATAAATGAATTCTAGAAACTCAATATTTTGACAACCTAGATGAATTTTGAGAGTGAAATGCATTTTTAGGGGTGTAGGATGTTACATCTTGATATTTTATTAAAAAAACCATTGAAACTAATTTAATTTTTTAATATATTTCATTATAAAAAATAATTATATTATATTTCATCACACGCAAAACCAATTTTATCTTTTATTTCACACAACATTGAGTTATTTTGATTATTTGTGTAACAATCAAGCTTGAGTATCACCAAACAATAATATACTATTAACATTTTTATGATATCTATCACCTAGCCATTGGATTCTTGGGAATGACTGAGATTAACTAAATAATTAAAATTAATGATTAAACATGTTGATAAGATGAATTCATTGGTTACCAATTAATTTGAAATGAATATAATGACCAATTGAATATAAAAGATGTCTTTTTATGAAAACCTATATTTATAACAAGAATGGTCTTTTATCAAAATATTTTAAATTAATCACTATTAGTGAAATGTATTAATTAAATTTAAATTTTATATAATCAATAAAAATTTTAAATTTATCAAATGTATTCGATAGGCTTAATATAATAATAAAGCCAATTTTATGTATAAAAATCAGTATTTTTTTAAAAGGTTGTTTTACCGAATTTTAATGGAATACATGTTTTAAAAAATTTACAATGTAATAATTTTAAATTTAAAAAATTAAAATTAGTTTTTTAAATTTTAATATAAAAATATAATTTGGGTTATTTTTTATTTTTGGGAGAATATACATATTTTGATTAATAGTGAATGACATAGAATTTTAATTGAAAACTACTTTTTCGTATAAATAAGTTATAGTAACAAATTTTATATTTAAAATGTTTTAATGTACATTTTGATCAATTTTATATAATTTAATCCAATTTATTTCACTATAATAAATTTCATATTGAATTTAGATATAAAAAACATAACCACATTTAGAACATATTCACTTAAAAAACTGGCTTCATCGTCCCGTCTGCGAGATTATTTTTAGATTCATTTATACAAATTTTATTATTGGATTTTGGAAAATAAATTCAATAATTATAGTTATAATTATTTATAATTACTAATAATTTTGTCTTAGTTTTTGACCCAAAATATTAGTGAAATTAATTAAATTTAACTATAGTTATTACGATAAAAATGGGATTACTTTCTTGTTAAACATTATCCTTTAGGGGCCAAATGACCTAGTAACATTAAAAAAAACCCAGTTTAGGAATTATTTAGACCATATGACATCTTTTATTAAAATGGGTTAATTATTGGGAGAACATGATGTAATTGAGGGCTCCCAATTGGATTTACCTTTTTATATTTACAAGAATCCCACACCCCCTCGAGTATAAAAAGGCACTCACCCTCCCCACTTCTTCACACATCTCAATCCATTTAGATCATTGAAAACCTGTCCAAATAATATCCAAATATCCCTATTCTCATTATATTATAATCAATTTTTTCGTAAATCAAACCAATGTGAAAACCAAAATGAGATACCCGAAAAAGAGGTAGCATTATTTTACAATCACTTTTCTATTATTTCATTCTCAAAACATTAAAATTGTTATTATTATATTATTATATAATATCAAAAATATCATAAATATACTAAGATGTTTTTATTTTAATGTTTTTACCTACAAATTCACAAAGTTCTATCCGATGAGATACACAATCATCATTCGTGTGTACAGGAGACTACCGCCTTGTGAACTGATGTCATTCGTAATACCATTACAACCTATCATGGCTGGGAATAATGATGGAATTATTATTTTTATATGATATATATAATATTTGTAATTTTATTATTCTTCTGTAATTTTTATATGACATATACCTTTTTTCATTCCATTTTTTGGAATATGATGACATTGTTTGTAGATGTCTGGACTACGGCCTTATCAAAGCAATATTCATTCACTCCTCACATGGAACGTATTAGGGATGCGTTTAATAAATATATATGATATGTATAAAATATTTATTACATTAATGACATATTTATATATCAAATAATATAACAAATATTTTTCTCCTCTCCCTTTTAGACACTGAAAACGTGATAATGTTGTTCATTGACGGTCCCCCGCCTTTTCTAAGTGATTTTCTTATTATTTTTTAATCACCATATAACAATAATTATATATATATAATTAAATATTATGGTATTTAAGATATAATGGCCATTATTTTAGGATAAATATTACTTACCTTCTTTCCATAATGATTGTTGAAAAATGATAACGTTGCTCATGTGTACGTATGACCTACCATCTCCCTGATCGTAATGTTGGTTCATTTTTCATAACCTTATTTCTAATATGATTCTTCACGTATAATTTATATAAAAAATTTATAATAATTTCATTCTAATTATGGATATTTTAAAATAATGACCTCATTAACCCTAGTCGAACTATCAAATTCAATTTTAACATATAAATAAAATATGATCGAAACATAAGATTTAAATATTAATGATTTTGTAATTGTATATAAATTTTTTATAAGTGAAAAAAAATTATTAATAAACTTTTAAAAGGTCATGAATAAAGCAAATAAATAACATAATTTTTTTATTTAGGATGATAGAGGATAAGTAGGACAAGTCCGACTCACATTAAGGGATTTTTGTCTCACTTTTAAATGTATGAGGAATAATCCATTTTCACCACTTATTTATTTTTTTGGGTGTATATAAACACCTTATTTTATTATATATCAAGAATTATTTTACCTTCATGGTATTTAAAGTTTTATTTTAAGTCATTTCTATCATGAGGACTATAATTCAAAAGTTACCAACTATTAAAGAATTTCTTAACTCAATTTCCATGCATTGGGTTAAACTTTAATGTCATTGGTAATGTTATGCCAATAATATGTGTGAAACTAGCTATTTTTGTTATATTATATTTTTATACTTCTATTTTTTGTATTTAAAATTTTCACACATAATTATTTCAATGATTTATTATCACTTCTATGATATGATCTTTTTAAGGGTTTTTATCATATGACTTTTATTTCGGTGAGATATATTCAATATTGAACAAATATTTTTCCTGGGTGGTGTACATTATACACATTAATTGATTTTATTATTCCTATACTTAAATTTAGGTTGTTTTATGTATCCTTTTTTATCTCTGTTTTGTGGGGTTTACAATTTCAAATTTATAAGAGCTTTATTAGATTTTTGTCACAATTTTCCTTCTTTGAAATTTTTGTTATGTTATACACCTATCTTATATTATGAGTTATTTATACTTATCCTTTGATATGATATATTATGAATCCTATTATTATCATGGTATTACAAGCTTAATTTAACATTATTCCTTTATGGGGCTTATGAGTCAAATGTTTCGAGATTGTATGGGACACTTTGGAATATTTAATTGTTTTTTCAACATGAAATTTATTAAATATATTTTATATTAATGTTCATTCATCAATTTCAAAAACCATTTTTTTATTTATCATACAATGGTGACATTTCATATTGATATTATCATCATTTTTTATGGATGGATTATGATTTCTTCAAATAGATTGTTGTGGAAGCAATTTCTTTTCCATGATCTATCCATGTTTCAAATAGATTTTTATGGAACCCATTTAATTTGAATGGATTTATCATGTTTAAAAGATATTTTAATTGAAATCATTTCTTTTCCATGGTTTAATCATGTTTTGAAGTGATTTTTATTGAACCAATGTATTTTTCATGGGTTAATTGTGTTTTGGAGAGATTGTTTTTTGAATAATTTATTTCCCATGGGTAAATATTGTTCTAAATAGATTATTATAGAAACCATTTAATTTCCATGGGTTAGTCATATTTAAAAAATATTATTATTAAAAATATTCCTTTGACATGAGTTAGTCAATTTTCAAGGAGAAATTTGTTGAACCTAATTATTTTCCAATGGTTAATCACGTTTCATAGTGTTTCTTATTGATCCATTTCTTTTACATGGGTTAATCATGTTTCAAATAGATCGATAAGAACCCCATTTATTTTAAATGTGTTAATCAAATTATAAAAGGAATATTGGTTAGTCCTATGATTTTATGATTAAATTCGTGATTTTATGTGTTATGTAACTTTTTTTAGAACTTTGATAGGTGGTTAATTCATAAACAAGTGATATGTGGTTCCATGACAAAACAATGGTGGGTGGTTTTGTGATAACCCAATGATGGGTGGTTACATGACAAACCAATGGAGAGTGGTTCTATGATAGACCTCCCTTACATTGGGTATCAAAATCAGCCATATGGATATTCCATTTGTAAGAGTGACGTGTATGGAATTAGAATGCATGGTTGTTCTATTTATTAGAATGAATCATATTATAATTTACTAAGATACCTTTTTGTGTTTTCTATGCTTAATATAAGATTATATAGTTTATAATGATTTAGTTTGATATAGCATGGATTTGGATTATTGATTCAGTTGACTCTTTCCTTTTCCATTTTTTCATATTTTATGATCCTTGTATTGATGGGTTTGAGTTATTTTTATGACTCGCTCGTGTACTTTGATTATTTCACCATACTCCTATGAAATCATATGCTCATTGATGACATTCAATTGTTAACGATTAATTTTAAACTTACGGAGCATCTGAGATCACCCTTCTTATGTTTTCTTATCCATAGGTTTTGAAGAATGATGTTGAACAAGATATGTGTAAAACAGATTTCATATGGATGATGGTGATCTATTAGTATGACAAATAAAATATATGTTAAAAGGGAGTAATGATATTTTATTTCATTTGAATTTTTTATATAAGATTTTGTATTAATTATCTAAAACTCTAAACCTAAAAGGTCCTCAATTTTGTAGGTTATGCATGTTTTACCTTTGATATTGTAAATTTTATTTGAAAAACATAAGTAACAATTATTAACATCAATGATGGGAATGTAATGTTATGGATTTTAATTCAGGATCGGGAAGTGTAGGTTATGGTCTATTATATAGTATCGTGCTCTATATGCATGAATTTCTAAGGTCAATCATCTCTATGAATATGAAGGAAAATTTAGTCATAGAAACTGGTCTATAATTCCTTTAAAAATAATCATTGATAATGATCTACCTAAGAAAGAACAACTCACCATCACTTTGAAGATCCAAAAAGCATATATTCTTCAAACTTTACCCTACTTTAGAGTGATGTCTACAGTTTCTCAAAGACGATATGAATTTCCCTTAACCAGGAATCCATCGACTAGGGACCACCTTCCCCTAAAACATTATGTAGGTATTATTTCCCAAATTCCCTAGTTAAATCTGACATGCTTGGTGCAGGTCAAAGGCCTCCCTCCCTGGAATATATTATATATGTAAAACCCTCTATAAGATGACTATCATTTCATATTATAAGAAAAAAAGTGGTTCTTTGAGAGGTGTTATAGGTTTCACTATAAGTGGTTTAGGTCTCGACACCTCAATATCATGGTCATATCTATCTTCTTGGAACTTAAACCGACTACATATTTGAGGAATATATCTACAATTCCAAGCACACTGCACAAAATGATATTTAAAAGCATATGAGATTATCAATAGGGGAACCAGATAGGTACAAGGCCTTACATTATAAAATACACTAACAAAAATACCCACTTATAAGGTAAAGTTATAAGGTAATATATAATGTCTTAATCATAAAGATTTAGTTATTTGGGGTGTAAATTTAATGTTATAGAGGAAACATACATTAATATAAAATTTTCATCCCCATTTAATGGCATCCAAATTTCCGGAATTAAAATTTAGTAAGTCCACAAATAATGTTCCAGTTTTACAGGTTATGGTTCGCAACATATAAACCCAGAATCTTTATAAGTTGAAATTGGAAATACATTTAACTATAAATAGAAACATTTTATCCTCGGATATTAAGACGTAACAAGTCTATATACAAAGGTTTTATCTTAGGAATTATGGTTTCTATTTTATAGAAACAAAAAAATTATAAATTTAATTTGGATATCCATTTAACTATTACCAAGAAAAAATTTTATCTTATTAAACCAAGGTTTCATAACTTTAGGCATGTTATATTTAGTTATATAATGATCCCCCATAAATATATATGGGAAAACATAGTTTAGGATGATGCAGATACTTTAAGTAACCATTTTTTTCTTTTCCTATAAGGAATGGAAGAAATTTCAATCATATAAATCAATGAATAGAAAATAATAGACATGCATAATTTGAAATGAGATATGAATGGCATGTCAAATGCATGACATATAAATCCATATGTGACTATGATGATGCATGATATAATTCTTCCTTATCGTACTGGACCATGTGAAAAAATCCATAAAAAATAATAGTTTAAAGAATGTGTGTCAGCCAATTGTAAAAATATTATTATTGTAAAAAGTAAAATCCACAAAAATAAGACCCATACCTAGAAAAATGGATTTTCTCCCACACTTATATTAGAAAATCTCTAGAAAATTCTCACTACCAAGTTATAAAACATTTTAATATCTTTTCTACAAACCCCATATGATAAAAGAAAGAATGAAATACTTATGATACCGCTTTTTGGTATGCCCAGCATAATGTTTAGAGAAGGGACCAGCCTAGTTGGACATAAGTCCTCAAATATACCTCCTTGTACCCATAGAATACCAACAAGAATTGAGGGTGTATAGGGGTATTTTTTGGAGACTATAACATATTTATTAGAGTAAAATATAGTGGTAAATAACTGAAGTGTAAAAATAAAGGTAAAAGACAATCCATCCAAATTATATATATAAGAATTATATTAGTCAAGGATATCTTATAAAAATTATTTCATGATGATAAAAATTTTAAATCATAAAATACATGGTAGTATTCATATAATAAACACTATTTTAAGAAAAGGGAAATAAAAACAAACAAAAGAAACTATCCCATTGATCATTTCAAGAACAGGATAAGTACTCATCCCCCGAGCTCTTATCCTAAATAATAAATCTACCATCTATAGTTGGGTGATTCCCTTTATCATTACCTTCTTACATGAAGACTTCCCAACAATCAAGTGGAAGACTGAATAAGGTGTGAATAAAACTCAATAAGGTACAAAAAAGTTTTCAAATTTTAATTCGGTCTATGAGTTTCAAATTTAATAGTATGCAGGAATATTAAATAATAAGAGGTAAAGGAACCCATGTCAATCTCGTGCTCCTCAAGGGATACTCGACCAACCATACCTATTTTGGCCTAATATAAATGTCCTTGATAAAATGACATTTTAATTTGGCCTGGTACCTAATTAATTTGGATAAGGGATCTTAGAATAATAACAACAAGGAGTCCATGGATAACACATAACATTCATTACTTTTGGACATTAATCCCACTCACATCTATCCACATAGATGATTACATCTTTGGTTTTTAGTGTAATCCAAGTGGTGAACAATTATAATTCTAATATTTAGAGTTTCAAATTAATCCAAGAAAAATTATCCTTGAATATTAAGTGGTTCTCAATTATAATACAAGGGGGATAACATAATGAATTTATTTTTTGAAGACAGTGAGTAGAACTGGGGAAGTTATCCCCTATTTTCTAAATTTTCTAGAGAGTTAGATGAATTTTAAATGTAAATCCAAGTCATAAATTAAGTAAATACCATGATAAAATCCAATATAGGTATACAAGATGGAATATATATGACTAAATCAGGTGATATCCTATGTGTTCCCTCAAGGTATTCCCAAAATAATCACAGGCTCACACATGGCATGTCACATATTATACAGCATGATCAAAGTCTATATTAAAATCCAAAACATAATTATTAGTTATTAATAAGGTTAAGATAAGTATCCATTCTATTTCAAATTTCAATTAATTAAATTAGGACATTCTTCTTGTAATGGAAAATCCAAACTCACCCTAAGGGGTGGATTGGTTACATAAGAAAAGGGTTTTATCTAATGTCTACAACCAGACACACCATAAGGGTGTTTTTTTAAATATAAGGTGAGGGTAACATAATATTTAGATTAAACACACCCTAAGGGGGCTTTATGTTGAGGTCATTAACCATATATGGTGTCCACGATCCCTGTAGACCATTTAGGTTAATATCATGATACAAATTTAAGGAATATTAATTCTGAGGTAAATACATGAAAGGTATGGTGTTTGGAACAAAAATATATATATCAAAAATGTTATGGAAATGGAATAAAAAACCTAAATAAGACATGTAGACGACTCATCATCTAGTATCGACCTCATATTTTTTATAGAAAGTGTGAAATCTCAAAAACCATAGAAAATACCCGAAAATATGTTATATTAGTTCACATGAAAATAAAATCAAGGATGGAAATGAAAAATGAGATATTATTTAAAAAACATTTTACCCTTACCAAGGGTCTTCTAAAATTACTAACAAAAAATGAATCGGAGGTTCGATATAACAGATCTACTCCTAAGAAAAAGAGATGGATGGTGGAGAGAAATGGTGGATGTTTTGAACAAATGAAATTATTGATAATGAATTTTTTTAAAGGAAATATGGTGTAAAAATTTAAATTCCCACATTTTTAAAGGGTTCATGGTTTTCCAGCATGGATGGACAAATTTTGAACCAACAATTAAACCCTATAATTTAAGCGTGCCACACCCCTACACGATTTAGGTACACAGTTAGAGAAATTGTGGGAAAACCATATAAATTGAACCAATAATAAATTTCATATTTTTCATGGTTTTAAGGTATAATTCATATGGTTTATCAAACCATGTTGTTCCATTTTCAATGCCACGTATTTGTAATGCATGGTTATTAAAACCATGTTCTAATCATACACCACATTCTGCTTCTTTAAAAACAAGAACTATGGGCCTATAACATTCTTTTACACACATAGAAACTCTTATACTCCAAAAGGAACATACATTTTAAAAAAGATTGAATTTTTTATAAAAATTAATAGGTATCCATACCTTACTGAATAACTGAGGTCTTACAAGAAAAAAGAGTATTATTAGATTTATCCTTTTTAGTTAGAGGTACTTCATACCTATTTTGGATTAGAAAAATATTATTGATTACATTAATTTAATTAGGTTATATATATATATAGTTATTTTTTAATAAATCTTGTTAGTAATATCTTAAATATACTTATTTTCTAAAATGAAAAATATTGGTTTTTCAAAAAAAAATTAGATCATATGTTTATTATAATTGTTCACATGTTCATGATGAACTGTAACATTCATCAGAAAAATTTTATACTGTATTTATGAATTATTTATGGTGTGTTATAAATAATTAATTTCATGTATTTGATAATTATTTTTAAATATTAATAATTTCTTATTTATATCAAACTTGGATTTATTTATTATTACCAAGAATTGATATGTGTTTTTTATTATAACCATTTAAATATGGTGTTATTAATAATTTTTATGTTTATATCCATATTGTGGTGTGATTATTATAAATATCATGAAATATATTTGGGGTTTTACTAACATATAATTGTTTTTGTTAATAAGAATAGGTGTTTTTATTAATATCATGAATTATTTTATAGTGTATTTATTTTTTTATTTAAATATTGAATGGTTTTTTATTGGTAAAGCGGGGACCTATATTTATAATTGTGAACACAATTTTAAATCGGAGTTCTTTATTATTGTTTGTAACAATAATAATCTTTCATAAATATTTTCATGATAAAAACATAACTGAGGAAGATCCTCTGAGTTCTATTTTATTCATTGTAACAACATTATACATGCTTAATTTAACCTTAACCATCATATCAAACCTCCATTTATCTGTTTATCATTTTTATTTCATTTCATCATCATATTATAGGCTATATATTGATTTTCTTTTTGGTTGAGCACTTTCATTACTTTTGAGTGTCTCTAATACATGAAGTGACTAAAAAATATATAAACATTTTGTCAAACCAAATAAACACACACACACACACACACATATATATATAAATATATTAATTTTTGGAATTATAATTTTTTGCCAATATATATTCAAAATATTATTTTATCATTAATTTTCTAATTATGGTATTTTTTATTTTAATAAGAATGTTTTTAAAACATAATGGATAGAATTTGGATATATTATTCCAATATGATCTCTATAATGTATCAAAATAAGTTGGATTTTTTATATTTCTTATGTAATACTCCTTCAGATGGAAGTATTTTACATTGGTAATGTTATAATTTTTATATATTGACATGGTTCATAGGAGAATAGGTGATTTAATATATAATAAAATTTGGTTTTAAAATTAAATATTGGATATTGTATCATAATAAATAGAAAAGGAAACCCCAAATTATTCATAATATAAATGAAAGAAGTGTAATGGTTAATTTGATATTTGATTAGTTTTTATTAATTCATCATCACAAGAAATAAAGTACACCAATTCAATAAAACAATGTTATGGGTGCACATAGTGAGACTAATGAAAATTATGATCTTAAGAGAGTAAAAGAATTAATGGGTGATGAAATGGTTTCAATATATGAATATTTTAGTAAAATATAAATTCTAATATTTTTAATGTGATTGTATCATGAGGAAACAATAAATGAAATAGTAATAATGGATTCAATTATTGTTCTTACATTTTTTATAGACATGCATCCTGATTATGTATATAGTTCCATAAATCATTATATAGAATTGAAGTTAATTTCACATGTTATTTTTTCAACTAATAAAATTCATGATTTTCTAAAATATTGTAGCCTATTTTAGGAGGAAATCAAAGGCACAAATAAAATTAGAGAACATGGTATATATCAATGAAATCTAAATATAAATAGAACAAAATCTCTTGTGTCACATTAAGTAATGTTGAACATTACATGGATTTCTAGGATCCAAATTTTTCTCATGAATTATGAAATGTTAATAAATATGAGATGGATATATTATTGATAATTGAGGATAATTATGAGTTGGTTTATCATATGGATGGATTGTCATAGATGACATTTGAAGAAAAATTCTATATTTATAGCTGAGTCTTCTAAAGTTAGTTAGGGTCTGTAATTTAATGGTTTTATTCTATTTGATCTGATGATTACTCCACAAAAAATGTGGCCAATTTTCATTCACATTTATAACCATCCTTGATGGGTTTTATTAAAAACTATTTAATTTCATTATTATACACAAATATAAACCATGCGATGATAGAAATGATATAGATGTGTACTTATAAAATTTAATAAATGATTTTAAGAATATATTTAATGTCATCGTGTTTGTATATGATGCTTATTTTAAATAAAAATTTCAAATGTGTACTACGTTCATGTGGATGATAAATGATATTACTACAAATGGAATGATTTTTAGATGGAGAATAAAGGGTAGAAGAGTTTTTTCTATTAATTAGAAGAATACATGATCTATAGGTATTAAATATTATCATAGATTCAGATTCATGGGGCATCAATGATATTATCATATGAATTATCAAAATAGGTAAAACTTCTCAAAGGTTAAACAAAATAGTTGAGACTATGACATCCAACTAAACTTTTATATAGATCCCTTATTCATAATGAATTGAATATACAAACCATATTATTTATTAAACTTTAATTCATGATTTATTACCTTAATGTATACATAATATAACCTGAAATATTGAGAAGTATAGTGTCGTTTGGAATTAGGTACAAAGAATAACATATTTAACATGGGATACAACAACATTATAAAAAACTTCCATAACCTTCTTCTAAAATTCCATAGACATAAAAATTGCATGGGATAATCCAGGGAAAAACATAAGAGATGCATGATATATAAATAATAGTAATGGAATAAAAATGTTATAAGGTGACACATATTAGAAAATAGCCAAATCAATGGGGAATAAAAAGTGTAGGAATCATAAACAAGAACAATGATACATGATATTACATGATAATCATAACATGGGACACATAGACACAACATAAAACATTGCATCATAAATATAGGTCAAGGATGACTTCCAAGACATCGTGATGAAAAAGGTTCCATAAAGGAACGAGGTACACTAATTTAAATAACATTATTTATCATGATACCAATCATTACCTAATTAATTAGAGTTATATATAATTTTTGATGCACCTATAACTGTCATTTTATTCTCATGATAATGTCTGCCACATAGGTCATACTACATGGATTTATTCATCATTACAATTTATTCAATAATCAAAGAGTGCGGAATAAATACAATTATGTCATCCTTAAAAAAATATAAGTGTATAAAGGTTAATACCCTTAATAAAAAATGGTTATGGTAATCACTATATATTTGTTTTATCATGGAAAAGAATGGTGAAATTTCGGCTGCATTAGGGCATCACTTAAAAATTCATAAAATGGGTTGATGAGATAGAAAGGGGTATCTAATCATATGGACATAAATTATAAGGCCCCGGCCTTAAACCTTAATAAATATTGAATTAAATGAATAATTCACATCAATGATCTTTTCAGGTTTAGAGTTTTAGAGAATTAGAACATAACTATTACATCTCAAAAGATTACAAAGTAGTCACTTCTACTAAGTTTCCATAATAAAAAAAAACTCTTAAAAAGAAACATGTATAGTTGCATGTTTTATATAGGATGACATTCCCTTGATCCCATCCTTGACCTTATTCCACATTAAGTCCTGTGAAAACATTTCAAAAAAACTTGGGGTGAGCATAAAAAGCTCAGTAAGGGATACACAAAGAATTAAAACTGTTAGTTTTTCAAAATCAAGTAAACCATGTATACTCTATCAAAGTAATACCTTCACCTTCATGAAGTAGTAAAAACTCTTCACTGAATAAAGTATCATTACTTACCTTTTTGTAACCAAAGTATTACCATATAACCCATATAAAGAACACATAACATATATAAAGGTAACTTGGGACATAAACATACTTAAGTGGAATAACCATACGGTCGACTTCCACACATATCACTTAATGGAATAGCCATATGGCCAATTTCCATACATACTTAATGGAATCGCCATATGGCCGACTTCCATACCCAATGCATTGGAGGTTATAACGTAACCACCCATCCTGGTATTCACGGCACCACCCGTCATATGGTTTATAACGTAACCACCCGTTAAAATTTCCAAGTACCAGTATAAAATCATAAAACATAAAACCAATATAAAGGAATGATAAAATTTCCACATTTCAATCACAATATATCATAAATATATTGACATAATAGAATCCTTTTTCAAAACCATTTTCAATACCAAAATACATAAAAGAGTATATGGTATTTATTAGATTCTAAAAACATTACGGCTTGTTGAGAAAGCCAAAGACCAGATAATACTCGCGGCGGTGGAAAAGGTCGTTGTCGCCGCGTACGTTAAAAGGAAAATTCATTTTTGTCGTTTTGAAAAACGCTTCGTAGAAAAAGATTCCTTTTGTATAAAAGTAAAAGTAAAAGGGGTTTATACACCGTATAATAGAAAGTTATGTATAAAACGAAATATGCCTCAATGAAAGGAGATTGAGATGAAGTCCCTTACCTCGGGTCCGACTTGACTCGACCGTTCTTTAATGTCCTGAATAATAAACTTGAGTTAATTTATACTTGATTAAGAACCTTTTTAAAGTTCATTATTCCTTTTATATCACTTATTTCCATGTTATAAACATTATGTAACCATTTAATTTAATAATGTTTGTTTTCTCAATATTTGGTTCTTAAGTCGAAAGTGGACTTCTTATAATTACATGTTGTTCGTGTGGTCAAAGGTTCGTTATATCTAGAATAAAATTCCCGATTTGGATATAATATGTATCATATATATCCAGCATATAAATGTATTTATAATATTACATAACCATTTAGAGGTAAGAAATGAAATGCACCGTTCATGGAGACGGTAAGCCGTACGTACGCCAGAACGCTACTTTCATTTCTTTTTCATATTAATGGAATTAAAACTAAATGAGAGGTATGTATATTTTAATTCCAGAATTATATTCATCATTTATATATATCATTAATTATATATATCCATTATATACATGTAATTTTAATAGTACATTACATTTGGGGATAATAAATGAAATACACCGTTCATGGAGACGGTAAGCCGTACGTACGCATGAACGCTACATTCATTTATATCTCATACTTTAATGGAAAGAAATCATAATGATATAGAGGTATATTATAATTCCAGTATAACATCATATATAATAACTTTAAATCCATCCTTTACACATCCCACATATGGCATTAACGAATCACATCACTTTGAGGGGGCGGTAGTCCGCACTTCCTTAAATGAAGATATCGTGTTTACCCATAATGGAAACCATAAAGGTATGCCCAAAATGAAAAAAACAGAAGCTTAAGGAAAACATAAACATATCATATATCATATATAAAAATAGTGACATCATAATGGCCACCTTTGAAGGTGTTAAATGAGTATTGAACAATCATCGTTTCGGGAGGCAGAATTTCGCCATCCACGGAAACCGTATGTTCTTTAACCATTTGATGTAGTTGTGTGAGAGTGTAGCTAGAATAAATCTTATAACAACATCCTAGTATATTTAAGATACTGTTGTTGTTACAAAATAAGTAAATAAAAAGAGTTTAGGGGGTTGAAGAAACAAAATAAAACAAATGAACATGAGAGAATGAATTACCTTTAAAAGTGTAACTCCTTTTGATTTGAGCCTAAAGGCTTCCTTTGAAAGGATTCTACCCAATGGGAATCCTCTAGGATGAGGAGAGGGATGTGGAGAGAGTAAATGGGCAGGGGTTGGCCGAGCCAAAGGCTTGAGGAGTATGTGAAATGAGGTAGAGGTGGGGGCCTTTTATTAGAGGAGAGGAGGGGCACTTTTGGAAAGTAAAGAAATATTACTTTATTTGAAAATGTGTTTCGGTTTTAAAAGGTCCCACATTGATATAATTCGTGGATAAGGTGATAAGGGTTCGAAATCCACTCATTCAATTGGTTTTGGACATGTGTAGTTCATAGATTTTACATTATCGTTCCATTTTATTTAAATCGTCAAATAATGATGTCATCGCTGCATCATTATTATGTCATAAATAATTTAATTTATTTAATGTCTAAAAATTATAAAACAAATACTATGATGTAGGAAATATTTTTAGATTTCCAATTATTATTTATAATCAAAAATCTGACTTGTATAACCCCATTTAAAAATTGTTTTAGTAAAACATATCATGTTTGTGTCATTTTTACTTTTACATTAAATAAAACGTTATTTATGTCATTCCCCAACCAAAATGTCTCCATGGGGTCCCAAAGTTTACCCATGTCTTGTCTTGGTCGTCAATGACACAACTAATGAGGTTAAGACATGTGTCAAGCTCATCTTATTTTATTAAAGCATTATTTTTACCTTAAACTACCTAATTACCACTAATCGCGATTAAGAACTTAATAAGTTACTATTCACCAAAAAATTATTATAATCTCATGGAACCACATTTTACATCTTAATGACAACCATGTATGTTGGATTTTTTAAATTCAAAACACTATGATGGCAAAATTTCATTTAAACGGAAAATCAGTCTTTATAAGTACCACTTAGTGGTTTCACTATTCATCAAAAATTGAAGTTTTTCAGGAAATTACCAAAAATTAACCCTAAGATATATTTGATATTACGAATTCAAAAATAAAGTCTATTTTACAAAATTAAAAACATATAAGTCACATTAATTAATTTAATAATTAACTCCCGCTGTCAGATAAAATAGCGTGTTTTTATGAAACAATAATTATCAAAAGATTGACACTAGTTTAAGTCCGATTTCAAAGTGAAATTAATTCCAACGACTACTGTTGGATTTAATGGTAAAAATATTTTCTAATTTCACTTTAAAACCAATTTAAAAGATAATCTAATCATATAAATAAATTAGATTAAAAATAGGTTTTGAATTAAAATACAACATTTTACACTATTCATTAAAAAAATGAACTTTATCAGAAAGGTACCAAAAATTTACACAAAGTAAATTTTGATGTCCTGATTCTAAAGAAGAGTTATATTTGGTCCAATAGAATTTATAAGGTCAATCAAAACTATATTTAATGACGGTTCTCTGTCAAAAGGTGATAAATGGACCTTTCGTGAAAATTAGGGTATAAATGCCTAAAATTGAACTCTTTCTGTATTTTAAGCCTTTATATTTTATTGGGTAAATGTAAAAACATTTAAAAACATATATAATCATATTTTAGTTATTTCTATCCATTCCCGCTAGTACAACGGCTACTCATTAACTAACACTTAAAATAATATTATTTTATTACTTGTGTGCAACGTAAGTTTTCAAAGAAACTCATCGTTGCGTACCGAGTACGCTATCGAACGTAGAAACCCCTTTTAATTAAAATTAATATTTAATTCGTAAATACTAATAAATATGAAAATTCATTATTCTTTATTTACCTGGGATGTTACATCCTTCCCCCATTTTGGGAATTGCGTCCTCGCAAATTTATTCACTTATCTAAATAAGTGGGGGTATTTATCTCTCATAGCATTTTCAGATTCCCACGTTGTCTCTTCAATCACATGGTTTTTCCACAAAACCTTTACCTGATGAATCACCTTATTCCGTAACACCTGCTCCCTGTGGTCAAGAATCTGGACCGGTTGTTCCTCATAAGATAGGTTCTCTTCCAGCTGAACTACCTCTGGACTCAAAACATGAGATGGATCTGGCATATACTTTCTCAACATTGAAACATGAAAAACATTGTGTACCTAAGATAAACTCGGAGGTAAAGCCACCCGGTATGCAACTGATCCAACTCTCTCCAGAATTTCATATGATCCAATAAACCTTGGACTCATCTTCCCTTTCTTACCAAATCTCATCACACTTTTCCAAGGAGAAACCTTGAGAAAAACATGATCACCTATCTCGAAAGATAGATCCTTCCTCCGGTTATCCGCATAACTCTTCTGCCTGCTCTGAGCTGTTCTCATGTGCTTTTGAATCAACTGAACTTTTTCTGCCATCTCTTCTACCAATTCTGGTCCCATCAGCTTCCTTTCACCCACTTCATCCCAAAATACTGGAGTTCGACAACGCTTCCCATATAATGCCTCAAACGGTGCCATCTGTATACTGGAATTAAAATTGTTATTATAAGAAAACTCAACCAAAGAAAGATGTTGGTCCCAACTTCCCTGATAATCCATCGAACAAGCTCGTAGCATATCCTCCAAGGTCTGAATTGTTCGTTCTGACTGCCTATCTGATTGAGGATGAAAAGCTGTACTAAAATTTAATTCAGTACCCAACGACTTCTGAAGGCCTTTCCAAAAGTTAGAAGTAAACCTGTGATCACGATCCGATACAATGGAGAGAGGAACTCCATGTAACCTGGCTATCTCTTTAAGATACAAACAGGAAAGTTGATCAAGAGAGAAAGTATCTCGTATAGCAAGGAAATGAGCAGATTTGGTCAAGCGATCAACAATAACCCAGATTTCATTATTACCTCGAGATGTCTTCGGTAATCCGACAACAAAGTCCATGGATATATTCTCCCATTTCCACTCTGGCACTGGTAAAGGCTGAAGCATCCCTTTCGGTAACTGCCGCTCTGCTTTAACCTGTTGACATGTCAAACACTTCATAGTAAAATCAGAAATGTCTCTTTTCATTCCATCCCACCAGTAATACTCCCGCAGATCTCTATACATCTTAGTACTGCCCAGATGAACTGAAAACGGAGAACTATGAGCTTCACATAACAACTCTCTCTTCAACTGTGAATCACAAGACACACACAATCTCTTCCCAAACCTCAAAACACAAACACAAACTTATCCAAGAACTCATGGAAAATTTTATTCATAAGGTCCATGAATACAGCAGGTGTATTGGTTAACCCCAAAGGCATAACTACAAATTCATAAAGGCCATATCTAGTACGGAACGCAGTCTTCGGAACGTCTGCTTTTTTTAATTTCAACTGATGGTACCCCGACCTCAAGTCAATCTTCGAAAAATAATGAGCTCCCTGGAGCTGATACCACTTCATTCGATGGCCCAACATCTGCTGAAGTTGTTGCAAAGCATTTCACCACCCCTTTCTACTTGTAGTCTGGCTGCATTCCCCCAGTTGAGTTCTTCGTTGGACACTCATTTGCATAATGACCCATTTCATTACACTTAAAACATCTTACCGTTGGCTTTTCATTTCCTGCTTGATCATCTTCCTTACAGTTACGAGCAATATGATCAGACTTACCACACCGAAAGCACTTACCAGACTTGGATAAACATTCTCCAGGATGCATTTTACCATACTTCTCATAGGATGGATATTTGGTTTTCTTACCTCCTTGCTTCTTTGATGAATTCTTCCCCTTTGCCTGCCAACTAGACCTCTTATTCTGTTGTTTGTCATAGAACACCTGATCATTGGCAAACTCCATTTCCACCTTCTCCGCACATAGAAAAAGTTTTTCGTAACTTTTGAACTCACGAGAAGCTAAATCCCTTCGATAATTTGGCATTAACCTTGAGTAAAAACGGTTTATTTTACTATCAAGATCTCGTATGTAGTTTGAAGCATACCTTGCCAATCGAGTGAACTTTTCTTCATAAGCAGCCACTGAATCATCCTCCTGCCTCAATTCTAGGAACTGTTTTTCCATCCTAAGACGAACCACCTTAGGAAAATATTTCTCAAGAAACATACATTTGAATTCATCCCAGTGAAGATCCTAAATCTCATCACTATCCCTTATATTTTTCACCATCGACCACCACTGATCAGCTTCACCTTCAAAACGGTAAATAGCAAGACTAACCTTTTGATGTTCTGAACACCCCATGACATCAAAAATCTTCTCCAGTGCTATAATCCACCCTTCAGATTGCACAGGGTCAGATGATCCTCTGAATGATGGGAGATGTTGCCTCATGAAATGTTCCACCACTGACATGTTCCTCTATGGTTGATCTGGCTGATCTCGTGCATGGATAACACCACCATTTATAGCCTGAGTCAACTGTTCCATCACTGCAACAAATTGTTCAGTTCCGATTCCGACCATCTCAGGTTGCTGATTTGGAAGGTTATCTTCCTCCTGATGTCGTCCCAACATAGCTGCTTTGTTTCCTCTGCGGAAAACCATTCTGAACACAGAAATATCTTAGGCGAAGCAACATGGTAATCCGTAAATGCTATATCATTTCAATCATATTATAATTTAACACTTTTCTAACTCCTAAAGTTGTCTAAACTGACCTCTGATACCAACTATAAGGCCCTGACCTTAAACCTTACTTAATATTGAATTAAATGAATAATTCACGTCGAGGATCTTTTCAGGTTTAGAGTTTTAGAGAATTAGAACATAACTATTACATCTCAAAAGATTACAAAGTAGTCACTTCTACTAAGTTTCCATAATAAAAAACTCTTAAAAAGAAACGTGTCTAGTTGCATGTTTTATATAGGATGACATTCCCTTGATCCCATCCTTGACATTATTCCACATTAAGTCCTGTGAAAAAATTTCAAAAAAAACTTGGGGTGAGCATAAAAAGCTCAGTAAGGGATACACAAAGAATGAAAACTGTTAGTTTTTCAAAATCAAGTAAACCATGTATACTCTATCAAAGTAATACCTTCACCTTCATGAAGTAGTAAAAACTCTTCACTGAATAAAGTATCATTACTTACCTTTTTGTAACCAAAGTATTACCATAAAACCCATATAAAGAACACATAACATATATTAAGGTAACTTGGGACATAAACATACTTAAGTGGAATAACCATACGGTCGACTTCCACACATATCACTTAATGGAATAGCCATACGGCCAATTTCCATACATACTTAATGGAAGAGCCATACGGCCGACTTCCATACCCAATGCATTGGAGGTTATAATGTAACCACCTGTCCTGGTATTCACGACACCACCCGTCATATGGTTTATAACTTAACCACCCGTTAAAATGTCCAAGTACTAGTATAAAATCATAAAACATAAAACCAATATAAAGGAATGATAACATTTCCACATTTCAATCACAATATATCATAAATATATTGACAAAATAGAATCCTTTTTCAAAACCATTTTCAATACCAAAATACATAAAAGAGTATATGGTATTTATTTTATTCTAAAAACATTACGGCTTGTTGAGAAAGCCAAAGACCAGATAATACTCGCGGCGGCGGAAAAGGTCGTTGTCGCCGCGTACGTTAAAAAAACATTCATTTTTGTCGTTTTGTAAAACGCTTCGTAGAAAAGGATTCCTTTTGTATAAAAGTAAAATTCAAAGGGGTTTATACACCGTATAAAAGAAATTTGTGTATAAAACAAAATATGCCTCAATGAAATGAGATTGAGACGAAGTCCCTTACCGCAGGTCCGACTTGACTCGATCGTTCTTTAACGTCCTGAATAATAAACTTGAGTTAATTTATACTTGATTAAGAACCTTTTTAAAGTTCATTATTCCTTTTATATCACTTATTGCCATGTTATAAACATTATGTAACCATTTAAGTTAATAATGTTTTTTTCTCAATATTTGTTTCTTAAGTCGAAAGTGGACTTCTTAAAATTACATGTTGTTCGTGTGGTCAAAGGTTCTTTATATCCAGAATGAAATTCCCGATTTGGATATAATATGTATCATATATATCAAGCATATACATGTATTTATAATATTACATAACCATTTAGAGGTAAGAAATGAAATGCACCGTTCATGGAGACGGTAAGCCGTACGTACGCATGAACGCTACTTTCATTTCTTTTTCATATTAATGGAATTAAAACTAAATGAGAGGTATGTATATTTTAATTCTAGAATTATATTCATCATTTATATATATCATTAATTATATATATCCATTATATACATGTACTTTTAATAGTACATTACATTTGGGGATAAGAAATGAAATGCACTGTTCATGGAGACGGTAAGCCGTACGTACGCATGAACTCTACTTTCATTTCTATCTCATACTTTAATGGAAAGAAATAATAATGATATAGAGGTATATTATAATTCCAGTATAACATCATATATAATAACTTTAAATCCATCCTTTACACGTCCCACATATGGCATTAACGAATCACATCACTTTGAGGGGGCGGTAGTCCACACTTCCTTAAATGAAGATATCCTGTTTACCCATAATGGAAACCATAAAGGTATGCCCAAAATGAAAAAAAACAGAAGCTTAAGGAAAACATAAACATATAATATATCATATATAAAAATAGTGACATCATAATGGCCACCTTTGAAGGTGTTAAATGAGTATTGAACAATCATCGTTTCGGGAGGCAGAATTTCGCAATCCACGGAAACCGTATGTTCTTTAACCATTTGATGTAGTTGTGTGAGAGTGTAGCTCGAATAAATCTTATAGCAACATCCTAGTATATTTAAGATACTGGTGTTGTTACAAAATAAGTAAATAAAAAGAGTTTAGGCGGTTGGAGAAACAAAATAAAACAAATGAACATGAGAGAATGAATTACCTTTAAAAGTGTAACTCCTTTTGATTTGAGCCTAAAGGCTTCCTTTTAAAGGATTCTTCCCAAAGGGAATCCTCTAGGATTAGTAGAGGTATGTGGAGAGAGTAAATGGGCAGGGGTTGGAGGAGCCAAAGGCTTGAGGAGTATGTGAAATGAGGTAGATGTGGGGGCCTTTTATAAGAGGAGAGGAGGGGCACTTTTGGAAAGTAAAGAAATATTACTTTATTTGAAAATGTGTTTCGGTTTTAAAAGGTCCCACATTTATATAATTCGTGGATAAGGTGATAAGGGTTCGAACTCCACTCATCCAATTGGTTTTGGACATGTGTAGTTCATATATTTTACATTATCTTTCCATTTTATTTAAATCGTCAAATAATGATGTCATCGCTGCATCATTATTATGTCATTAATAATTTAATTTATTTAATGTCTAAAAATTATAAAAAAAACTACTATGATGTAGTAAATCTTTTTACCTTTTCAATTACTATTTATAATCAAAAATATGACTTGTATAACCCCACTTAAAAGTTTTTTTAGTAAAACATATCATGTTTGTGTCATTTTTACTTTTACATTAAATTAAAAGTTATTTATGTCATTTCCCAACCAAAGTGTCTCCATGGGGTCCCCAAGTTGACCCATGGCTTTTCTTGGTCGGCCATGACACAACCAATGAGGGTAGGACAGTGTCAAGCTCATATTATTTTATTAAATCATTATTTTTACCTTAAACTACACTAATTACCACTAATCGCGTTTAAGAACTTAATAAGTTACTATTCACCAAAAAAATTATTATAATCTCATTGAACCACATTTTACTTCTTAATGAAAACCATATATGTCAGATTTTTGAAATTCAAAACACAATGATGGCAAAATTTCATTTAAACAGAAAATCAGTCTTTATAAGTACCACTTAGTGGTTTCACTATTCATCAAAAATTGAAGTTTTTCAGAAAATTACCAAAAATTCACCCTAAGCTATATTTGATATTACAAATTCAAAAATGAAGTCTATTTTACAAAATTCAAAACATATAAGTCACATTAATTAATTTAATAATTAATTCCCGCTGTCAGAGAAAATAGCATGTTTTTATGAAACAATAAGTATTAAAAGATTGACACTAGTTTAAGTCCGATTTCAAAGTGAAATTAATTCCAACGACCACTATTGGATTTAATGGTAAAAATATTTTCTAATTTCAATTTAAAACCAATTAAAAATATAATCTAATCATATAAATAAATTAGATTAAAAAGAGGTTTTGAATTAAAATACAAAATTTTACACTATTCATTAAAAAAATGAACTTTATCAGAAAGGTACCAAAAATTTACACAAAGTAAATTTTGATGTCCTGATTCTAAAGAAGAGTTATAATTGGTCCGATAGAATTTATAAGATTGATCAAAACTATATTTAATGACGGTTCTCCGTCAAAAGGTGATTAGTGGACCTTTCGTGAAAATTAGGGTATAAATGCCTAAAATTGAACTCATTCCGTATTTTAAGCCTTTATCTTTTATTGGGTAAATGTAAAAACATTTAAAAACATATATAATCATATTTTAGTTATTTCTATCCATTACCTCTAGTACAACGGCTACTCGTTAACTAACATTTAAAATAATATTATTTTATTACTTGTGTGCAACGTAAGTTTTCAAAGAAACTCATCGTTGCGTACCGAGTACGCTATCGAACGTAGAAACCCCTATTAATTAAAATTAATATTTAATTCGTAAATATTAATAAATATGAAAATTCTTTATTCTTTATTTACCTGGGATGTTACATAAATTGGAACTTAAGGGGGACATGTAATAAAAAATACAATCATATATAAATAAATATTAAATATATAATCTAAATAAGATACTTGAATAAAGAGGAGAAGGAAAAGGATCCCTTGTTAAATTTCAGAATGGTCACGGTTGTACATAATGGTTATTAAGATAGATTAATTTGATTGAAAGAGGGATATCATAATATATACATAAAATTTATAGTAAATGGGATATTGAAGAACATATTCCAGCATAGTAAAATGTGAATTAAATGACATGACATAAAAGAAGTGCTTGATAAAAAGAGGAGATTGGAAGATACCTTAATTAAGTGTGTGACTCCAAATGTTTTGGAGGGTATTATATTGATCTTGTAGGCACCTTGGTAGGACTCTAGATAATGGAGGGAAGAATATGAAAGTTTTCCTAGGAGTTTTAGTGGAGATAAATGGGATTTTTGGGGGGATTATATATGAAATGAGTGGGTATTTCTTTATTATTTTATAAAGATAGATTTTGGACTCTATATAATAAAATAAACAAAACCAATAACCTTTCCATATTTTTTTATGGGTTTTATAAATTGTACTGGTTTTTATTGTTTTATAGAGACAAGGGCTGAACATAATAAAATAATTCCCTTGTTTATCTGGATGTCTATTATACTATTAAAGAATATATTAATTGTTTTGGAGGATTCATAATGGATTTATAAAATAAATAAAAAAAGTAAAAAATAAAATTATATTAAAGAGAAACATATAATTTTTATTTAATGCCATTTATATTGATTATTACTTAACTTTTGGGTTATTATGATGTCATACTATAGAAAGTATATTTATACGATATTTAATTTTTACCTGAGAATTTGACTACCTCACAAAAATATGAAAAATCTTCTATTGGATAATTTCAATATATAGATTACAAATATAAATTCAATTAATATAAATAATTTTTTAAATATTTGATTTTTTATTTTAAAATAAGAACGAACATTTAAAAAATGATGGGTTTTTTGTAATAACACTTTTCGAACACTTATAAAAATTATATTTGACTTTTTTAAAATAATATGATCATTTGTATTAAATTAAAATTATTTCATAAAATAATTTTTTTCTAATTCCTTTAATTATAAAAATAATTTTCTTAATTGAATTTGAATATTGACCAAAAATATTATTTTTGTTTTATTGTATCAATATATAATTTTTAAAAAATTAATTAAATAATAATTTATAAAGTAAAAGAAAAATAAAATAAATATAATAATAAATTCAATAAAAATTAAATATAAATGATCATACTATTAGGCTTACATTGTTTCCAGTCATTGTGAAAATATTTTTTATACATAATTAACTTATTTTCCTTTTACCATTGTAATAAGTAATTATAATAGTTAATATTCATATTGTTCAAAACATAAGTTGAGATTATTACATAAAATTAATTATGATAATTTAAAATACAGAATCCATTTTATCAAATAAATTTTTTTGAGGTGGAGTAATTTATTTTAATTTAATACCTGCAATCATGAAAGAAATATCTTTCCTCAAAATACATTTTTTAATTTAAGGGTAATTTTACACTAACAATATTTCTAGTTATCGTCATTATATGAATTATAAATACATAAACTTACACATATAATATGAAAAATTTATTTATATCATTTTTTATTAGTATTTGTTTTAATTATTTATAATAGACAAAATTTTGCATTTTTAAAATAGGTTTTGGATATATAAGTGATTTTAATCCAAAAAAGAAACATATAATAAATCTAGAATAATTATAATTTAAATTTAATTATTTAATTAAAAAGTTAAAATACAAACCTATGTTTTCTTTAATGCAAATTAAATTAATAATTATAAATTTAAATTATTTAATTTATCAATAGAAATAAAAAATTTATATGCGAACAATAATTTCCATTGTTCATTGAAAATCTATATTTTCTAAAACTCCCAAAATTTTACCTTATGTTAATATTTATATGTTGTAGAAACTAATTTTAATATATTTTAAAAAAACATTTTTTAAAGAAAACATAGTTTTAATATAAAAAAGAATTACCAAAAATTAAAAGATTATTGACTATGAATTTATCAATATATTTAGGATATATATATCCTAATGTAGTTAACCAAACTCGTATTCAAAAACATATTGGAAATGTAAAATTTTTCATAATTAAATAAAATAAATTTGGTTGGGTTCGGTGTTGTGTATCGCATATGCTATCGAACATATTTTTATCTTCTATAAACTCAAGGTGTTACATTCTTTTCCCCTATAAGAAATTACATTCTAAAAATTTCTACTTGATCTTAGTAAAAAAAATTACACATGAAAATATCTTTAGTGAAACCCCACATCATTAAAAGAGTTATTAAAAATCCTCTTGAAAAGAAAGAGAAGGATGTTTGAATGTCATCACATAACTAGGTTCCCCAATATGATAACTTTAGTGGGATGTAAAAAAATGAAAAATAATATAAAACTAACACCAAAGAACAAATTGAGTTTGATAGAGAACACTTTAAGATAAATTAAATGACCAAAAAACCCTAAATCTTTGATGGGTAAAAATACCATCAACACATCAGAAATTATGATAATATGAAAACTGCTTTATTCAATATTATTTTCATGTAGTTAAAGAATTCCATTATCATCTAGACTATGGACATATAGAAATATACATTCATGAAAATTATAATTTCTTTCTTAAATCAATTTAGAATAAAATATTATATTTTCTAAAATAATGATAAATTTTAAACTATTAAACACACAAATGAGAGGCCAATTAATATTATTGTGATAACGTATAAGTGACATGTATTTCATTAACATAATAATTTCTAGGATTAAATATATGTTATCCATTATGTATTTACTAACATATATTCTTATGGGATTTTCTACCCTTAATAATGGTTCTTAATGAGTTTGTGAATTTACCAAAGCATATTCCCTTAGATTGTTAAACTAGGTTATTAGTAAGGCCCCTTTAGTGTACTAGGTTACACTGAGTTTGGCCTGGCACACTTTTTCGGAGATGTTTCCCCTAGATTTATTTCTTCCTGAAACATGTCCACTTATAGTATCCCTATAAGGATATATTGGATTGATCAACCACCAACTCTATACTTATGAAAATTTAGGAATTGTTTCTTATGTGTAGTCTTATCCCAAAAACATTCTCTTCAGTTTTCTTATCCTAATCCGGAAAATAACAAATTTTGTTCCTGTGATACCAACTATAACAACACTATTCTTTATTACACATTTATTCATGATTCAATAAATAAATTTAACCATTATAAAAACTGAAATATCGATAAAAATATTTTCTTTCTGAATTATGTACATATTCTAAATTCATGAACTTGGGATACAAAAACATTATTGAAAAATTTCTTAACATAATTCTAAAATTCCATGGTTTTTAAAACAACATGGGATAGCTTTGGAAAAAACCTAAGAAAGGGGTTACCTATAATGACTTTTAGGGGAATAAACATGGAATAAGGTGAAATATATTATAAAATAGGCATATCAATGGGTCATAAAAAGATTAGTATTCATAAACATGAAAAATGAGAGCTAATATATCGTGATAATCCTATATAGGAAATGTGGAAACAACATAAAACACTACATCATAAACATTGGTCAAGGATAACTACCAATAAATAATGATGGAAAAGGTACCATAAATTAATTAGGTTCACTCCATGCCCCAAAATGACATATCATGATACTAAAAATTACTCAATTCATTGAAGTGAAATATAATTCTTAGTGCGCCTATCACATTCATTTCATTCTCATACTTAAATGTGCCACATAGATCACACAACATGGATTCATTTATCATAAAAATTTATTACATCATCAAGGATAGTAAATTAAATAAATTTTAGTCCAAATTAAAATAATTATAATTTAATAAAGGTGAATACCCTTTATAGGAAATGGGTATGGTATTTACAATTCAAATGTTTTGAAATTGAAAATCATGGTAAAATTTCGGTAGCATAATGGCATTGCGTAAAAAATCATAAAATGGGTTGGTGATAGATAAAGGGGTCTCTTATCATCTAGAATGAAATTGTAAAAATAATTGGGGAATAAAATAACAAAACCCATAATAAATAAATGAAGATAAAATACATAAGGTAAAGAAGATACTTGAAAAAATAAGAGAAAGGAAAAGACCCCTTACTAAATTTTGGCATGGTAATGTTTATACATAAAGGTTCTTGGCAGGGATTAATGAAAGTTAAAGGGGGATAAAATTATTTATAAATGAAATGGAATTTAAACGGGATATGTAATAACATATCCCAATATAGTAAAATGGGAATTAAATGACATAACATAAAAGAAGTACATGATTAAAAGAAGAGAGTAGAAGATCACTTACTTGAGTGGGTGACTCTAAATGAATGGGAGGTGCTTATTAAGAGATTAAAGGCACCCTTAGAATAAAATATAGACTATATATTAGATTATTTATGTTATACAAGTATTTGAGTTAATATAAATTCGATCTTTGGTGTGTGTATATAGGAAATGAGTAGGGATTTATTTATTGTTTCTTAAACATATATTTTGGACTCTATATAATAAAATAACCAAAACCACTGACCATCCAATGGTTTTTCCCATGGATACTACCAAATGGGACTATTTTTCATAATTTCATAATTCCAAAAGATTAAATTACACTGCTTATGTGTATCTTATTCATAGACTTAACGAAATGATTTTAAAGCCTTAAAATATAGTAATGGTTTTGGAGGATTCATAATGAAATTATAAAATAAATGAAATAAAGTTAACATATAATAAATTTAAATAGAAAACATATATTTGATATTTTATAACTTTTATATTATTTATTACATCACCTTTGCGTCACTATGATGTCACAATAAATAATGTATATTTATACGATATTTAATTTTTACTCCAAAATTTGAATGTCTCAAAAAATTATGATAAATTTACCATTAGATAATTTCGAAATTATAATTCCAAAAATAAAATTCATTTTATATGAATAATTTTATAAATATATGAATTTTCATTTTTAAAATAAGAGTCATCATTTATTAAAAAATGATGGGGTTTTTCACAATAACAGTTTTTGAACCCTTAAAAATAACATTTGACTTCTTAAAATTTATATAATAATTTATATTTAATAGAGAATATTTAGTAATTATATTTTATTAAAATATTATATTATAAAAATCATTAATTCATCAAAATAAATTCATAAATTGAATTTGAATGTTAAAAAAAATTGTATTTTATTGTTTTAAAATATATTTTTTAACAAAATGACTGCATAATCATTTATAAAGTAAAATTAAGAAGAAATAAATATAATAATAATTTATATAAAAATTATAAATAAATATTAATATTATTAGGTTAATTTTTTCTAGTCATTTTAAAATTATTTTTACCCATAATTAACTTATTTTCATTTTATCGTGGAATTAAATATTTAACGCAGTTACTATTCATATTGTATAAAATTAAGTTTACCTTATTACTTAATATTAATTATAATGATACAGAATATGGAATCTATTTCATAGAAATCAATTAATAGCGGTAGAATTATTAAATTTAATTTAATTTAATACTTGTAAGCGTGAGGGAAAACAGTTTTCCTGCAAATAAATTTTTAATTATAGGATGATTTTACTCTAATAATATAACTAGTAATCTTCATTATATGATTTTAAATACATAAATATAGATATATTATTTAAACATTTTATATTGATCATTTTTCATTAGGAATTATTTTAATTAATTATAGTAGATAACTTTATGAATTTTTAAAATAGTTTTCATATAAATGTATTTTTAATCATAAAAATATAATTATAATAAAATCCTATATAATGATAATTAAATGGTAATTAATTTAAAAAATATAACTCATAAGTAACTATTTTAACTTCAATCCAAATTAAATGAATAATTAGACATTTATAATAATTAATGGTGAATATTATTTACACTGAATCCAATTATAATTATTGGATGAAACATACTTCTTTGATTTTACTCATTAGTCTACAAATTTATTACAGTATTGTATATTAGTAAGGAAAATTGAGAAAATATATTTTGTATATTGTTTTTAATCCTTCTCAATGTTAATTGGATGACCAAAGATAAAGTATGATCTTAGTGTGCCTTGATGGATTGGGGTATAAACCCCGAAATGCATTCTATGTTTATTAGTCAAAATAATTGTAAAGTTACTATTACTTTCTCTGTGATGAAAACTTCAGAGAGAGAAAATTATCTATGTTTTAGATCCTATCACATTTCCTAATTGTTATTCAATTAATATATCAAAATAGATCAATTGAATAAATGTTATACTAAAATCATATAACACTAAAGACTATAACAACCTTATTTACAAATTTCTTCCAATATAAATCCATCATTTATTGTTAAAATAATGTAATGGTGATGGTGATTCAATTGAACCACCTTTATTGTGATTATTTTCTAAAAAAAATAAAATGTTTCATAAAAATGAATATCCTCAATTAATTATGTTTAATTTTGATAAAATTTTATATTTATTTTTTTTCACTTTTATATTTCATCTCAAAATCGATATTCCTGATAAAATACTAAATGGTATCCCTATTTCCTTTTTTGAATATATTCAACAGAAATGAATATATACAAAATAATGTCTTATTTTAATAATATGAATCAACCTTAAGAATATGTTATACAGGGTTATTTATCTCTAAAATGTATGGATTTATATATAATGTATAGAATAAATTTGAGCACAATATGTAACTATCAAGTGATAAATAAAAATTTTTAGTATCAGGAATTTTTTTCCCAATTTTCCATCTCTTCACCAAATAGGGGGATTCCTATATCATATATGTTTGGTACACTGAGCCTTGAAGTGTAGGAAATTCTATATCACATGGTTTTATTTAATATAAATTTGTGTGATGACTACATCATGTATGCAGTTTACGTATGTATATATTATCTCATCCAATATAATTATATATATATCTTGATATTTGACTATCTTATTACCAAGGAACCATAAAAAAATATATAGTTTTCATCATTAATTATATTTTAGAAAGGGATAGACTTTTAAGATCAATGGGTTTCTTTCTTAATTAAAATCATTGGTAAAACCAATAATTTTATAAAATAAATAAAAATTATTCTTTATTACTTTTAATATTAATATATATTTTATGTACTGAGTTTATAGGCTGACAATGTCTCTTGTGAAATAATATTATTGAATTTGTTTTTCAATAGTGTGGTTCATGAATGAAAATTATTATTTGTTAAAGGTAGTATATTTTTTATAACCAGTTGAGTAGTGAGAATGATTAGAAAAATTTATAGTTTAATGTTAACTATAATGAAAAAATATTATTATAGTGCATTGAAAAACAAGAATCTATATGAAAAAGTGTCATATTGTGTTTTTTTGAGGAAATAATAATATTGGTTGATTAATCATAATGTCAAGTCTCTATGATGAAATATATGTGGTTTGATTCAATGAAGTTATATGGAACATTAATAAATGACTGTGGATTTACTGCTATTGAAATTAATCAAGTCTTTTCTACCAATGAGCCATATATTTTTGCATCAATAGTGAGACAAGAGTATTATTTGAATGATCCTCTAAAACCTTACTTCCATTCAATTGATAATTTTATCAAAGCATATATTTTAGATGAAGGTGGAGATAAAATTAACAAAATTGATTCATTCATTATTGTTGAAAAATAAATTCATATAATGACTCAAATACATCAACTATCACAGTTGACTATGAACTAGATGTTGTGGTGGGTTATTTAAAAGAGTAATTATTTGTGGTCTTAACCCTAGAATTCCTTTCCAATATTTTTCTTCAGTGAATTTGGGTAGAATAATTATATTAAAATAGTTAGATGATGTTTATCAGTAGTTTATATATATTTATATAATTTTCATATTTCTTATGTGATAAGAATAACTTAATTCTATAAGTTCAAACTAAATATATCATCAAAAAAATAAAATATTAATAATATTAATGTTAAATTTTTACCCAAAAGTTTCTAGTAATTTGGGTTATTTTTTTATATGTGAATGGTTAAACATGATTTTTTTTATATTTGAAATAGTTTTATATATTTTTACTATTTTTTTACAAATGATTGGAATCACTAAATTCAATAAATTGAAGCTATATATTTTTTCAACAAAAACTAATGGGAAATAAAATGGAAACCAATAATTTTGATCCAATAGTTGCAGTGAGTAGTGGTTAATTTCTTAATATGTAAATAGTTAAAAATGGGTTGGGTGTAGTTTATTTACTTTGATATATTTTTGTTAGTTTCTAACATGTAAAAGATCAATCAATTATAAAAGCTGTAACCATGGTTATTTTTTAAAATAATAATTTAACCAAAATAGAAATGTTTTGTTTTATACTAATAGTTTCAGTGAGCAATAGTAAGTTTTTATTATGTGAATGTATAAACCACGTATGGTTGTAGTTAAATTATTATTAGATATTTTTTTAGATTTTGAAATTGATCTGAATCACTCAATTCTTGTGTTAATAACTATATATTTCTTCAAAAAAAAAAAATTCAACACAATATCAAATATGAAGAAGATAATAGAAAAGCGTAAAACATTTTTGTTATTTTACATTATATATTGATACAACACTACATGCTAATAATTAACATTATAATGAAGTGATATAAAAGTAAACATGAATACTACGACTATAATTTAAATAATGATCTTAGTAGAAAAATTAAAATCAAATAAACTACTATATTATATAAATACTATATGTCTAGGGTTTGGTATATTTTTCAGTAAGAACATTATATTGAAAGAAAAATATAAATTTTTAAATTACTACTAAAAAATTATTTTATTGATTAGGTTATTAAAACACTTATAAAATGTTTTATATGATAATTTTTGTTCCTTTGATATGTTAGTTCATTTATTATGCCCTATTTTCTTATAAAATTAAATTTCCTTATTTATGGTATTACATATATTCTTCATTGTATAGATTTCCAATTAGTATTCTTTAGCTATTTCAGCCACAATATATACCTTATTTTTCATTCCCATTAGTTGAGGATTTTTTTAAAAAAAAAATCATTTTATTCGTATGTAGAATATGAATAACATTGAAGAAATATATAGAAAGGAATTATTCAAGAATAATAGATCAATGAAAAATGTTGAAAGGTTCCCTATATATCCCATAGTGAGTATAGTAATTCTATTATATATCAATAAAAATACATTAACTATCATTTTATTTTTCATTTTGAAATTTGTTCTCGGAATAATCATAAGGGGGAAAAATGATCCCCAGTTTGACTACTAATAGTAGTGAAAATCATGTTTAATCAGGTGACGATGGTACTAGAGGTGATCATAGAACCCACCATTCCTTATAGCACTAAAACCCACCATTTTCTATCCCATATAAAAACAATTTTCATTTAATTATTCCACATAAGGCATCGAAGATGTTCCCACCTATTATTTCTTCATTATTTCAGAAAATAACTTGTTCTTAGATACCGTTTCAATATATCATGATGTCTCATCATCCCATAAATCATTTCACACCCACTTCTATGCTACCTATATTTCCAACTTCTCTGATCTAACCAGGATTTTATAATCACGGTCCTAATTATTTTTATCCACATATTTCTCATCATTCAGAGCTTGAATTGGAGCCTACCCACTATTTATTAGATACCCATCCACAATATCCGATAGATACATCAGATTCCACTAACCATTATATGTTTTCTAGTGTATTAAATTCAAGTACATTAATTTTAATTTTTTTGTAATGTGCAACAGATCATTTTTTACTTTTTTTACCTGGATAATTTAATGAGAAATTTGGGATACTCATATGTGTTATGTATCAAACAATATGCTTAAATTTTTCTAGATTACAACGAATATGTCCATTTGATTAGTAAAAATGGTAGAGAGTGTAGAATTGTTATTGAAAAAATATAAAAATATGCTGACATCATTATTATGCAACCAATATCATAGAGAAATGTCCAAGATCTAGTCAATGTTATTTCATGGGCTGAGATATGATAACAATATTTTGTTAAATTAAATTGAAGAATGTAATTTTATTTATATAAACTATTATTTTTTATATATTTTATTTAACATTATAGAAAATTAATTTTTGATTGTTGAAATTTTGATGGAATAGGGGGAAATATAGAGAGAATATAAGCATGAGTTATATGTTGGTTGGACCAGTAGATTTGAAATAGAGATAGAGAGTATAAAAACCTGCAATTATTCTCTATTTAAAAGGTACCAGGAGATGATTTCCTATTGTATAAGTAAATTTTATTATTTAAATTTAAATGTTTTGATACAAAAAAGTTTATTTTTTTATTAATAATTTGTTTCTAATTATTTAAATTTATTTTTTAGGATTAAAAAAATAAATATATAATAGTGGTTATATAAAGTATGTGAATTATTTTAGAAGAAATAATATTCAAGAAAATTTAAAAAACCAAATATTTATCATATACAAATGAGTTTAATAAATTTATTTAGATGTTTATTTGAAAATATTAAAGAACACTACATTACAATTATAGTTGAATTTGAATAATTTTTTCTAGAAATAAAATATTATTGAATATTGTTTTCTTACATCAATTTTCATTTTCAGGAGAAACTATTTAATATAAAAGGGTGTGTAGACCAAGATATTATTTTATCAAGAAGAAAAAATAAAGAATGTAGTGTTGTTAATTAGAGATACAATAAATCATTATATGAATTAATTTAATGATTTAAAATTATAATAACTTTTTCATAAATAAATTTCTCATTGATATTTTCAATAGAATACTTTAGAGTCTTATAATGATAAAGAAGATGAGAACATTGGTCAAAATGATCTTTTTTTTAGTTCGCCTGATTATAACTAATGGTGAGTTCACTATCGACCAGTGTAGGTATAGTTCCCACATTGTATTGGCCAATTCTAAAAAATTAAACCACAACTTCTAGAACCATGTTGCAAGTAGAACATATGAAAGGAACCTAGGCCAAAACATTGGCCATGTAGGATCATGAATGAATTCAAATGTGTTTCTCAAAATAAATATATGTTATTAAATATTTATAAACATATATTCCACTAGATATCAAAACCATTTTTTAAACACAATTTTTGATTTTATACCCCTTATATGATTCATCAGCCTATCAAAATTCCTATCCTTGTATTGGTTGAGGTGATGAATTTCATGATGATGATGGTGATGATGTTGTCAAAGATAATGATTCTATTGATGATGCTCTTGATGAGGGTGATGGTATTGATAAACAAGATTGTATTGGTGGTTAGAAAAATGATTTTATTGAGTGAGATATTGATTCAATCCTTTTTCTAATTTATATTTGTGACATATCTGAAATTGAGGATGAAATATTATAAATAAAACTAATTATATATACATGTTATCAGTTATTTAAATTATTAAATAGTTTCATGTAAAAAATATTTTGTTTTTTCTTTTTTAAATTGAATTTTTTCTGGTTGTATTTTTTTAAGGTTATCTGTAGGGGTGCATATTGGATGAAGGATAATTCCAAGTAAATGGGATTTAAAAATGGTTACTTTGGCCATTGTTTTATCCCTATCCCTGTATAGTGAATAATAGTAGTTTTGGATACCATTACTGTAGCCTATATAAATGGTTTCTCAAACTATACCATTGGTTTTAAATGGCTAGTATAACCTTGATTTCTAGTATTGTCCCTTGAAAGCTACATCCTTCTAGTGGTAATATTTATTTTATGTAATGTATCCAATATAATTCATAATTCAATATATCCCATGCGATTTTTCCTTGTAAATATTTTATCATCTTAACATGGTTATAGTGGTTAAGGTATACCTCTTCAATTTGGAGTTAAATTAACTTCTAATTCGTCTACTAGTGTATTAAATCATTATGATTATACCATATAAATTCCAAGATGAAAGACTATATCAATTTGGGTAATGTCTTAGAATCAAATAACATAGGAAAAATGTGAATTAGGGTAGAAGAAATGATATATTAGATTAAGATATATATTTTTTGAAGGAAAAATAGTTTTTTTTCAATTTTTTATCTCGAAGGACACTAATGAAATAAGGTCATAAATGTTAAAAATAAGAAAATGGATAAGTATTAGGGAGGATATAATTAATTTGAAATCATAAGAATGTTTAATATATTATTAATGGACATAATTGTATACTTTTTTCTCACATCATGGTGAACAAAACTGAAGAACCCTAGAGGGAAGTGCTCTTTCCATTGAACCCATTCACCACAAGGTTATCAATTTGTACCATTAATTCCCAAAATTTAGTCAGATATATATAAAAAATAGTTATCAATACCTGTTCCACCCTTTACACTATATAAATAGTGAAATTTAATTCCCTGTCTGGAAGTAATATAGAAAAATCCCAAGGAAACACAACCTAAAAGCAGTTACTAATTAGAGAGAAGATGGTTTACTTTGTCCCCTCAATTTCCCCAATCACCAATCCATCTATAAATGTCATGATACATCATAGTTTCTTTATGTTATATTTTTCATGGTATACCAATAAATCATACTCTTAAATAAATATATAACATTCACCTACTAGATAAGTAAATGGAACTGAAATTTGGTAGCAACATATACAATCAAAAACTTACTTGACTGATACATGCCAATGATATCATAAAATAGAGTCAAGTAAATAATGATAAAATCCCTTAGATTTTTGTAATCTCTAAATACTATTATACGCCCTTAGAACCAATGTATATTCTTTGAATGTGTTCTCAAGGGAGTGTTTATGGATGAAATACCCACCAAACACTCTATCAGAAGTACGAGATCATTCATTAACTTAGAGGATATAATTGCATTCATTATACCTAAATAAAAAATGAGAAAAATACAATGTATATTTTACTATGTTAATACCATGTAAAATAGATAAACCATTTCCACTATCAACTATCATATTCTCTGTCAAAAAGAGATACCCAAGATCTATTCTGCAGTCATCTCCCAATGTAATCCAACTTCCATAAAAGGTTACACAAAACTATCAAGTTCTATGTTAACATTCTATACAACCTCATCTATATAATCTTGATGAAACCCTCCTAACACTCTAAGAATATTAGGGCACAAATATTTCTTAAACCCTTTATTATTTCTTGGATTTTGAGAATTTTATGAATTTTTTATGGTTATATAATAAGAAAGGGATGATTTATTTTAGAAATTTATTTTTAATTTACCTATATGTTTTTGGAATAAAATACATAATTTTGAAATCCATTCTACATTTTTTGGTTTTTTTTTTGACAATCTCTATCAACCCTTATAATTTGATCTCCCCATTTCAATGACCAATATATTGAAAATTATTTCAAGTTATAAACCCAAAATATTTAACCCTCTAAATTATAAGCACAAATATCCACATATTAAGAGTTATTTCCATTAAATTTAGGATTCATATATGTGTTTTTTTTAAGATTCATTTGATTATTTAAGTGTAAAATTTTATTTCATAATATTAATTTGATTTCATATGAGTAAAATACCATTTCATATGAGTCATTCACTACTTAATAAGTGTTATTTTGGTTTCACATCATTTATCTACTGAACATTTAAGAGTATTTTAACATTTTTTATAGTCCATTTAGATTTCTTAATAGTCCTTGTCACTTTATATGAATCGCTTTCACTTACTGTGAGATTCTTTTTCTTACCCACCAAATGACCATTATAACCCCTCTATAAATAACCCATTCATTTTAGAGTTAGTCTATTTTATAAATATCAAAATCATTTCACTTTAATATTATATTAATACACATAGTGAAACGTTCTTATTTCTCAACCTTAGAAAAATCATATTTTTATTATCTATAATTTTATTATAAATTACAAAACATTAAGAGTATATTTTTTGAAGAATTAATAAAAATACATCATCCATATAAGATTAAATCCATATTTTAAAAAAAAATTATTAAATAATTATTGACAAAAGAATTATTTAAATTATAATTAGATTGTTGACTGAGTTTTAACAAGGGAAATGTCCAAGAAAACCACTACACGATTTAGGTTATTTTATTTTAAAAATTAGGGAGCCCATCCATTCAATATTTTTTATCACAATCCTAGACGAATAAATAATCATCCTAGAAGTCCAAAGATCACTTTAATTTTTTTCCAAATTATTCCACGCATGAAATCATATTTTCATCTCCATTTACCTTTATAGTGAACTGTTAAAGATTCACGTCAGTATATAGGATTTGATATCCCCTTTATTTATATTTTTATAAATTATATGATTTTTATCTTGATTTATTCATATTAATAAATGGTGATAAATGAGTAAATAAAGATAATAACATGGATAATGAAGTTTATGGGGAAAATATTGCATGAAATTTATTTGGTTTTTGTAATTTATTAAGATTAATTTTTTCAATATTGTTTTGGTATATTTAATTGATTTTTGTCATTTAAGAACCTTATAGTGTGATTAAATGTTTAAATCACATATCCTAAATGGTTAATAATGTAACTATTTTAATTAATTGTTTTTTTCATAGTCTGTAAGATGAGATATTTTTCATTTTGTTCATAAATAATTTAAAAATAAATTATTATAATAGATATAGTTACGTCATGTATTAAATCATATTTTACTTTGGTAATATGAGCGGTTGTGTTTTAATTTAGTGAATAAAATGGTATTGATTTTGTATGATATGGTTGCTTTGGGGTGGTGTTTGTAGGGGGTGTTTTGTGGGATTGGAAGGTTTTTTAGAAATTACAGTGATTATTGGCATGGTTTTCTTGGAGGTGGTAATAAGGTGTAGTTTTGTGATGTAGGGGGATATTATTATATTTCTAGTGGTATGGAATAATATGAAATATAATTGGAAATAAATAATAAAAATAAGGGAAATATGATGGAATTTAATAACTGGAAACTACTAATGAACCACAATGTTATTATATCGAATGGTAAAATGTATGAAAGAATATGTGTGTTGTCTTGTGAATGGTTTTGTATTTTACCTTATTAATGAAAGAAAAATTTATTATAAAATTTCAAGTAATAATAAATTTTTTATTATTTAAAATATATATTTAAATGAATGTTTATGGTTATTATTGTGGATATTATTATATGGAATTAAGGGTTTGGTTGATGTTGTATAGGTTTTAGTATGTAACAATGAAATACTATAAATATATAGTACTTGTTAAGGCATATAGTAATATTTTCTGATAAAAACCCATTATAGTATGTGATTACATGTGCCCATTATTATTATGATTTCTTTTATTTCAATTTTGTAGGCGCACCACTAGAGTTGGACTATATTACCCAGGATCATATATTTTGGGAACTAGGTGTCTTCCAAAATCACTTATTTATGTGAGGGAAATAGATGATTGAATACTAAAAAATTCAGTATTCTCTCATCTATATATGGAATGGTTATTGTGGAATTAGGTCCATATGAATAGGTTACGATAGAAAAAATTCAAACATAAAATTTATGTGTTGATTGTGTATTATATATTTGGGGTTTAATAGGAAGAGAAAGAAACTATTTTAATGTACTTTCATAGTCAAAAAACATTACTATAAAGAAAATGTGATATGTAATTGAGATATCAACATGCATTATGTGTTTCTTGATGTGAGTTTATGTGATTATGATGATGTTATATAGAAAACAAGTATGTGGATTTGGTTATGATGATATGGAAGGGACAGAGTTTCCATTGGGATATGAGTGTGAAAACCCATTGGGGAAGTGGTTTATTTGCACTATTTATCTGTTATTCTTGGTTATTATTTTATTATACTCAGATATGATATTTATTGTGTGAGCCTTGAGGATTTTGGGTTAGTTCAATAATCATATGTTTGATTTAGTGATGTTATTTACTCTGAGGAACTAATATATATCTTCTAAATATTCTAGAGACATTTTAAAAGGATCATACCGAGTATTCAGTTATGATAACCCCTATATATATAAATCTATTTAACAAGTTTCTATAAGGTATTTTGATATTCATATGTAAATTGTTATCTTGGATCAGGGATCTATGGTTGGAGTTTATTTCTATGATTTTTACTTGGTATTTTGTCACAATGACTTATACTTGTATGAAATTTCCATGCATTATAGTTATAATGGGAAATTTTTATAAATAATATTACATTGTTGATTGGTGGTTTAATTTTTATGTTCATGTGATTTATGATAGTAATTACTTTCATTTATATTTTTCATTCCCTCAGTGCCAGTCTTCAACCCGTGGTTAATTTGATGTGGACGTCATGGGTCACTCTTGTTTTCAATGGTTACCCAAAAGCTCTTCCCATTTGGGGTGGGTCATGAAAAGGTGTTATTAATGATATAAATGAGATTTATGATGGAGTTTAGTGTTAATCATTAGTTATAATTTCTTGTTAATCGTATGTAAATTTTTGTTAATAGAATTAAGTATGTGATGTTGAATGTGAGACTATCTAAGATGTGGGTGAATAAGGCCCCTTATGATTTAATGAAAATCCCTATAAATTATTGAACATCCTAAGAAAAATAATAATGATTAATGACTAGATACATTTGGAAGATACATGCATTGAGATTATATATGATACTGGGTATTTTGGGGGGGGGAATATAAATTTAAATAAATTTAAATTAAATGAACCTAAATAAATTTCATACAACAAATTTTATGTGTATCCTATATTGATTATAGAGATATCCCCTGGTCATCATCTACATGTGGACCAAGATGGAGAGGTGAAATAAGATGATATATTTAGCCACTGAAGCATTGAACCGATTGAGGAGGATTCACAAAGGAGGATACTATGTGATCTCTATATTCAAAGATAAGAAAAGTATGAGGGGGTATACGATCTAGAGAATAATCATTCACTATATGAGTTGGTGAATGATTTTAGTTTTATTTTTTCTAGGATGGAGTATTTGTTCCCCATAGTTGTTAACTAGATGCAAGAAGAGTCATTATATTGGTGAATATAATATCTTAGGGAGGGGAAAGAGTTAGAGGTTTCATGGTATGATTTTCAAAAATAATTACATAATGAGTTCATATTTTTTATGATGAGGGAAGTGAATGGGTTTGATTTTATTTCTCTTTAGATGGGAATCCCTAATGTGTGATAACATGGGATTCACATTATATATATCATTAATTTTTCCCCTAATATATTAATAGGTGATTACTCTAATTTGAGGCATATATATGAGGCAGTGCCTCTAGTTATTCGGTATATGGTTACCCCGTATACATTGCCTTTGAATTTATAGGCCTAGAAGATGGATGTTATAATCAAGTAGAAGAATATTCCTACATGATCATAAAAGGGGATAATTAATCAAACTTTTTCCATGGAAAGTTGTTAGAGGGAGGGTCTCAAACATTGAGTTAGTTGAGTTTCCAACAAGTGGGTAGATGGTCCCAACTCCCCTCTTTTAATTTTTAAGATGTTGACTATTCCCATGAATATACCAGTATCTTTTTTATGATGCGATTAATTTTAAGAGTTCTTATTCAATAGTGATATTAGTATTTATCCATTATTTAGGCCCCATCATGGAATAGAAGGAAAAAATATTTATCATCCCAAGATTCATTTTCCTTTGAGGTCGTATCACTAGAATAGTCATTATAAATATCTTCCAATAAGAGGACATGATGCCTATAGAGGTTAAATCCATGATACTCCCAATCCTCATGAATATGTGGCTGAAAATGGACATCAAGGCGGTATCTAGAAGGGTTGGGAAGGTAGATGAGTAGAACATTGATAGTTTCATGTAGTGGATATTTCAGCATTATGTTGTCCATATATTGTTTAGAGTGTTATATATGTATTCTTTACTCAATATTTTCCCTCATTTGATTTTTTATAATCATATTATTTCATATAGATCACTTTAGTCTATTAAATAAGTCTCAAGGTGGAGAGGTTCTAGTGCCCTCGGTGTTGACTACACTAATTAGGGGTTAGTCTAGTCTATTTTATAATTTCTATGGTTGTGAGCTGATGATGGGAAATCATCATTTGTTTGGATATTTCATCCTATCTTATATATAACCACACTATGTCAAACTTATCATAGATTGGTTTTATTATATACATGTGATCATTAATTTTTTTCCATATGATGGTTTTTATGATGTGGAAGGTTACCATGTAGTGTTCATTATTTATTAGGATCATCGAATGAGTCATAGGAATTCAGAACCTCTATTGTCACATCTAGAAACACTATTGTTGGATTCATTAGAGGGACATGGGGTGGAGTTCCCGATATTCTTCAAAGAGTTTGTAAATTATTCCCTTGAATAGATTTTGATGTCACCCCCTTAATAAGATATCTTGCTCAGAATATAGTTTCAACCAAGTGCCTCACTGATCTTGATAGATTCTTACAAGATGTAACCATCTATGTTGTAGTAGTTATTGATTAATATTGATTATTAGACAAATGTGTTTTCAATATGGCCTGATGTATCACCATGGGGAGACTCAATACTGTTCTTAGAGATAGTGGATGGTGGTATGAGGCCATGTATAAACTAATGGAGGCTGAATCAAACGATGTTTAAGGACATCGATCCCCCTATGAGGATAGATGATTTGTTCAAAATGTATAATGGGTTCGATATGTATTTTATGACTGATTTTTGGTCATACGTCATCAAATGATGAGGTAATTGGAGGATTTCCCAAATATTTCATTAAGATTCCATTATGGGAAATATGAGTTAGTAGTTATGTTGATCTATGTCATAAATTCCCTAGATATATTCATGGGAATCATGAATTTTTTATTTTGTGAGTTCCTATATCAATTAATGTAAGTCATTATGAAAACATTCTCATATACTTGATGTATGTGGAGGATCATGATATTATCTCAAAGTTATTTTAAAATTATATTGCAACCATCAACTATACTGGAAGTGGATCATGTGAATGTTTTTTAGGAATGATGTTTATTTTATTATGCACGTGATGTCCCATGTGGGAGTGGTAGTTGATCCTTTAATGATCGAGGAAACTATTTTTTGGGAAGCTTCCATGACTGTTAAGGTAGTCTATAGTTTTGTTTTTATCAAAGAATATTATTAAATGTTTTTACAATTTCTATAAAATTAAATCCTTGTCAATATCCTTGAATAGGATGAACCAGACATTTATAGACACTTACTACATCCGTGAATCCTTCTACTAATTTATGGGGAAGTTGATCAGTGCTCTCATTCTTCGATTTTTGGAGGAAGGGGTGATTCTTCTGATTTTCTATATTTCTTCCCATTTTAGTTTTTTTATGTGTCCTGATATAGAAAATTCACATAATATCATATGTTTCTAGGTGAATACAACCACACAAATGAAAATATTACACCCATGATCTCGAATTTGTGCTAATGGTATTTTCCCTAAAGTGGTTGTGACATTTCTTCAATGGTGAGTTATTTGTGGGGTTTATTGATCACAAAATCCTAATATATATCATATATTATTAGGATTTAAATTTTTTTCCTCAGATAAAGATGGATTTATAAGATAACAATGAATTCAAAAACTTATGCACCCTAAGGAAAGGGAATGTATTTATTTATTACCTAAGAAATATGTAATGAGTAGATACATTTTGAATGTATATAGATTCTTAGAGAGTGATGGTGGATGTTAAAAGGATTTATTATGATGTGGGAGAGGTTGATGATAGAGGATTCTAGTATGTTAGGACATTATAATCGTCATTGATGTACCAGGAAGAGAAGTATTAGTGTAGAGATTCTACGATATAGGTAATGTGAGATTACATCTTCCATGGTGACACTCCTGAGCAGTGGTTGAAAGATAATTGACATCATAATCTATTTTTGGTGTAATTATTAATTTTTTCGGCACCATGTGAGGTGGTTCTTAATGATTTTTGCAGCTCAACCATGAAATTACATCTTCGTATATATCATATTTATCATTCTTTGAAGATTTGTCGCTAGGGGCTAAGATTAAGGAAATTAGTGGTGTAGTTCATGTCATGGTGCTTATTCTTCCATCATGTAAAGGTATGGAATCATGTCCCTTGTGTTTTTCCAGAATTAATTAGATATTCTTGAGTGACAGTGAGAGGTCATATTGATGTATATTTTCATCAATATGCCTTAGGATTAGGTAGTATATTATTTTTATTTGAGTAATTATGGATCATTTGATAATGTCAACACATTTTTTATTTATCCAATAATTGAGTGTTGGGGATGTTCTATTGATGTGGTATTTATATGTTATAGTGTGTATTTATAGGGTACCATGGACTTTTATCTCTAATATGGGTCTTAATTTTACCTCATGAGTCTAGGGATACCTTTAATATGCATTAAGTTCTTTTGTATTCCTTAATAATGGATTATTCCCTTAAAAAATAGTTATATAGAGTAAACCATTTACACATTTGAGGATATTACATGGCCTCATGTTTTTTATTTTGTTGGATCATGGTTGAATAAACTAACTTTCATTGAGTTTTCTTATAATAATACTTATCACTCTTCCATTAACATAGACCTATTTGAGGAATTGTATGGGTGGCCTTGTAGATCTATATTATGCTAGACTTAGGTTAGAGAATTATTGTTCGTTAAACTAAATGTGGTGTAAATCATGATATAGAAGTTTCCTATGATTTGGTAGGTAATAAAGGAATCACAATATTATCAAATGTGTTATGTTTATTTGAGGAAGATACTTATAGTGTTTGATGATGGGGATCAAGTGTTCTTGATGGTTTCCCCTCATAATGGAAAACATAGATTAGGTAGAGGGAGTATATTTTCTCCCTAAAATCTTGTCCCTTTTGAGTATTTGGGAAATGGAGGTGTGGTAGTGTATTATTTATCACTTCCTATAACATTGGAATGGATCCATAATGTATTTTAGGTGTGACATATTTATTTATGTCTTCATGGTAACTCCCATGTCATTTATTAGGGGGTGTTTTATGTTGAGGATTATGTGACATTCATGGAGTGGATAATTATGAGATTGGATCAGTAGGATAAGGTGTTTTATAGTAATATTATTCCTTTGGTTTGTGTTTTATAGATATATTGTGGTTTTGATGAATGTACTTGGGAATGTGATTTGTAGAAAAACTCTCAATATCCCATGTTTTCTTGATCCTTTTCTTACGTTGATAATGATATGATTGATATGATGAAAATTGTATGAGATTAATTGTATTCCATGCTAGTTGTTTTTTTATATCCTAAACATTTTTACTCCTTTATTATTGTAATTGGATAGTTTTAGAGGTATCTTTTCCTAATCCCCAACAATAGTACCACTCTAGAGATGGTATTGATGATGACGAAATCCCTAAATATCCACATCCAATAGGCCATGGTTTGATGACTAGAACTTGGGGTATAAGATGAATAAAAATGGAATGCATTTACCTCTTTTTATATATTTATGGATAATAGATAGGTTGATATCCACCAATAAACTCAAAATAATAAATAAATAGCAACCCCAATACATGAATTTAATTCCACAAATTAAGGAAAATATCAACAAATACTAAAACAAATTCTAAAAAGTGACTATAATCTCTTACAACTCGTAATCAACCACTCCAAACTAGTACTTCTTAACTCTATCACGAACTAGATCATGTGAACCTAAAAAATATTTTCTATATATATGGGATGGTAATACAAGTATACTCAGTAGGATATTCAATGAATCCTCTCGTGTAAATGTGAATGAATAATTTGATATTCCAATAAATAAATAGATTAAATCAATTAATACCATGAATAGGTAAAATTATATCTCATTCTCACTTTGTCATACTCACTATGTAATAAATTCATGTAAAGATATCCACATCAAAACATGTAAGAAAAGTAGCATGAATCCACTTTCCTACTGGTTTGTAGCTCTTATCCTCTAATAACAAATATCTTATGTTATAATTCCTTTTATAAGTGATTTGTAACAATGTGAAAACATACCATAGACACATCTCATCATGCAACATATATACGTATACCTCACACAAACCTAGAAAAGTGTATGTCCGTAAAATACTTCCACCCATGTAACATCAATTATTCCTTAATTGATCATATCTTATGTGAGTAGACCTATAGAAAACCATGGTCACAACATCAAAAACACATGTCACAGTTAAAACCTCAATCCATTATAACCTAACATTACATGCATTGTAAAACTAAAATCTATCAAAACAAATGAAAATAATTAACTTGCACTTTAATCGATTATAAAATTGATGCACCTACATGTCATGCAACATTAAAGGAGGTTTTGGGAAGGGGGAAAATTTTACCATCCTTTCCCTCACCAACATTGATGTTGAGGAAAAAACCTATACCAAGATTATTTGGGCATCGAATACCCATCCAAATTTTGTGGTAGAGTGTGTGACACCAAAAAATATAATATTAATATCATGTACATCAATACTATAAAAAATTACCTATCCTTATACTCTACTTTGTCTGTCATCCCAGATCAAACCTGGTTATTACCATTAAGGCCTTGGAAACAAAATCTCATACATGTACACAAGAACCGTTATTCAATATCATCATCCATTTTCACAGGTAACTATCAATTACTGTTAATTATTTATACCTTGTTAGAAATTATGGTACAGTTGTTTTATTTAATTAAAATAAAACATGCTTTCATAATTAAAATTAAAGTTATTTGATTTTCATCCCTTTCTCTCATAGTAAATAATTCATTCATCACATGGTTTGTATTATCCTTGATTACCAATATTAACACCCATACCATGAGGTCACAATTACTTCATTTACAACTAAATAATTTGAGTAATCTAGGAGTCATATTAAGCTACCACAAGGATATGTTCTCACAATGTATAAAACAACTGCAAATAGCTATTGGTAATCCCAAAAAACAACCATTTGATAAACGATCTATCAAAGAAAAAATCAACCAAAATTAGAAAATCTATATATAAACATGTACTCATTAACCCATCAATGAACAAAACAACATCCATAAAAACATCTAAGACCTAATCTCTGTTTATACTATCTTTTCTAATCAATCATAACTAAAAAATGGAAAATAAATAATGATCTTCAAACAACTTGTTTCATCCACACATTTCATAACTTCCTACCCATATCAAAACCCACATATCAATCATAGAAAGTATTTACCGTCATATAGCACACATAAAAAAGATAATGTCTTTTAAGCACAATTATTCAAGGAAAAATAGGGACAAAACTCCATGTAATATAAGATTTTAACAAACAGGAATGATCTTTCACATCCCCAAATAAATTTCTTCTGAATATTTTTTTTATTGTCATTAAATACCCAATTTAATATAAATTGGTTTCAGAAACAATGAATCTATAGAAAGTATTTATTAATAGCTAATAATAAAAAATAATCAAGCTTCAAGAAATAATTCCATATTCAACAATTTTTATGGAATAATGGTAATAAGATTTAGGAATATCAAGAATTAAATACATAAAAAATAATCACAATAAGTAAATAAAAGACTATCTATAAAATAATATGAGGTATCAATAGTATAGAATCACTATAAGTGATCATAATTCCCCTTCCAATTCAATATTACTTCTAGTTATTATCTCTATTTAGGTCAATTCCACTATAACCTGAAGAAAATGAACCATGATATTCCCATACTTTCACATAACTAAATATTGATCTCAAATCCCATACCATGACATGGATCATTCAATATTCTCGGAGGAAGAATGAAATCACAATAATTGAGCTAAAATATTTTATCTTATTAGTAGTTTCAGGAATCATGAGAATATCCCCAAGAGATCTTCCATCAAAAAACAATAGAAACCCCATGAGAACTGAAGAAACAAACATAAATATCACATAAATATGAATAATGGTACAATATAAACAATCAGATAATAAAGAACTCACCTCAGATCACCATTAATGACCTTGTGAATCCATAGACTAAATCCTTGTATGATTGGATCAAAAGTTATCAAAGGTGACACTAAGATTGCTTAAGGTTTAATAGATAATGAATAAAATATGATGATTTCATAGAAAATTAAGGATATATAACTAGATATAATTTAATATAACCATAACACAACCTCCTTGACCATGTCATAACTCCTAGGGTTTTTATACAAACTATGGTGCATCAGGGAATGTCGTGATACAATGGTTGGAATTTGAACCCATTATGAAAACCCATAACATTTAAACATTTTATTTCATGATTTATTTCATAACTATACACATAAAATATCCTGAAATATTTATATGGTTATTTTATTTTGGTTAATTTGATACGTATCACAAAAACATGAAACTAGGATACAATGAAATAATTGAAACTCCAAAACATGTAGTTAAAATCCCTTGATCTTCTAATACTACATGGGATAAAATGTGGACATAGATAACAAAATGTTGATCCACAAATCCTGGTAATGGATTAATATAATTATAACATAAAGTAATACAGTACATGTGATTCAATATACATAACATGATGACATATCGGGGTAATAATCATAATATTTAATGCTAAATTATTTTATAAGATGATAACATCAATACATCACAGGAATATAGAAACAACATAAAAAATTAGATAATAAGAATAAATAAAGGACATTCATTAATAAATCATAACATAGTGTTATTAGGATGAACACCCATGCACCATACATGGTATTTTTTGAGATACAAACATTACCCAATGCATTAGAGGGCTATATAATTTTGGCACACCTATCACTTTATTATTATGAACATGAATTTGTGTTCCACATATTTCATACAATATAAGAATGTATTTCATCAATATTAATACAAAGATTAATTAAATTGGGTTAAATACATGTAATTCCCTCAATAAATTAAAGATAGGTATATCTAGGTTCATACCATTGACTAGAAATGGGGATTCCTATTCATAATAAAAAAGTTTTCATGGAAATTAAAAGGATAATTTTGACAGAATAATGGGTGTACATAAAGGTTCATGTAAGGGTTTAACGAGAGTATAAGATGGTATATAATTACATGTGAAATAGTAGGATAGTAAATAGATTTTTAAAAAACCATTACAAAATAAAATGTTATAAATCAAAAGGATTATTACAAATAAAGTACATGAATGAATGGGAAGAAGAGAGAGCCCCTTACCATGAGAGGCTTCTTCAAAAAGCTTGTGAGGAGCTTCTAATGAGACTGGGAACACATTTAAAGGGACTTAGAAATGTAAATGTATTTTTAATCCATGATATATGGATTTAGAGTGAATAGTAATGAGTGGATGGTTAGTTATTTATAGTAAAATAGTGGGGAATTCTCTATTAATTTGTAAACACGGGTTTTTAATCTAAGTGATAAAATAATCAGAACCAAAAACCTTCATATTATTTTTTTCCCATGGTTTCTACTAAATATTATTGGTTTTAAGAAAAATTATTAGGCTAGGAACTAAACTCTTTAAAATAATATCATTCATGATGTAGAAGTGAGTCATGTTTAAAAATAATTTTTTAACCATAAATTATATTATAGGTTTTTATAAGATTCAACATAGGTTTTTAAAATTAATCAAATAGCTTCAAAATAAATTATTTCAAAAGGTAAATATATATTTTATAATGGATTCCTTTTACAATATTATTTACATGATATTATGATATTATTATTCCATAATACATACAATATGTAGTTTTCACCCAAAAAAACTTTCTCATAAAATTTGAAAAAGTCAACATTAGATAATTTCAACATGCTTACTTCAAAAAAAATATTTATTTTTTCAATATAATTTTATAAATATTTTTATTTAATCAATTAAATAAAAAACCTTATTTACTAGAAAATAACTTTTATGACACTAAAAACATTCTAACACTTATAAAAATTAAACTAAATTTCAATAAAATATGTTATAATTTATATTTAATAAAAATTATTTAATAAGAAATTTTTTTGAAAATACTATTTATTTCAAAATTCTTGAATATATCAAAAATATGTTTATTTTGAAATGTTATAATTTCTAAAAATACAATTATTTTCTTCCTACAAAAATCCAGTTTCTATTAAACTTATAATCATGTATAATAATTAATATTGAAAAATGAAAAATAAAATCATAATTTTATTAAAATGATAATATAAAAATCATATCGTAAGTGCATATATACGTAACCACTTATTACACTATCAAAAGATCTAAGGTTATGGTGTGTATTGGGGGTACTTCATTAGGCTGGTTTAGTGAACACAGTTTGGGAAATGATCTCTATGAGTTTGAACATCTCTCTAAAATTATTTAACTCGCATTTCAATTATTGAATCTTGGAATGGGATTGGTCAAGGGAGATCACAATGATTTCATCTCCCTCAAAATCCCTGATAAATATGCTTCATAGGCTATAATCCTACTGGTTGTGGTAATCACTTCTTCTTTCTATGTCAATTAGACTTTATCATAACCCATAATATATACCCATGTTAACGATCACTGTAGATTGAAAATATTATCATAAGTTGTGATTCTTAATGGTCCTTTAATATTAACAGGCTATATTTTATAATGGTCTAAAATAAATAATATAGTTTATTTTTTCTATAACTACCTTACTTAATAAGGAATTTATTAATTCAAATTGTAATTTCACTTGTAAAAGATGAGTTCATTTAATTCGTTCCCCCTTTATAAATTTCAAAATTAAAATTTCATTTAAGACATGAAAATAAATGAGGGTGCTTATATTTCACCATATCTTTTGGTTCATAAGTTTCTTCTACAGACTTTTGGTTTATCTATCGTACTTTGAGTAGTTATGTTATTTTGTTTCATATAACATTGTCTCTAAGATCTAATATTTTTATTGGTTTCTCCTCAAATGAGTGGTCGTTCTATAGTGGTATCACCTCTGGATTCAGAATATGTGAGGGGTCCATTATTTACTTCCTTATAAGGGATACATGGAAAAAATCATGTACTAATGATTGGTTTGGTGGGAGAATTATCTAATAGGCTCAAGATCTCATGTGATTAAGGATATCAATGGGGACAACACATCTCAAAAAAATTCCATTATTCCCAAACCTCATCAATATTTTCTAGGGTGATATATGAAGAAATTCATTCTCACGAACCTCAATCACTAGGACTCATCGATGATTGTCTACATAGATATTCTATTAACTTTTTATGTATTTAATATTTTAATGAATGTTTTTAACATTATATATCATCTATTGTATAATATCATGCACCATCAGCTTCTTATCTTCAACTTTATCCCAACATATTGGAGTCTACCAACATTTCCCATATGGTGTATCATAAGGCTACATTTAAATACTAGGATAGAAGTTATTTTTATAAGAGAAATATACATAAGAATTTTTCTATCCCAAAATCATTGAAAATCCATTGAATAATATATAAGTATATCCCCTAGAGTTTAAATTGTTCTTTTAGATTGATCATCTAGTTAAGGATTACTTGTAGTACTAAAATTCATATCTGTATCAAATCTTTTCTAAAGTCTTCTAAAAAACCTCAATGAAATCCTCAATGGTCAATTAAAAGCAATTGGGGTGTGGTACTCTATTAATCCTTTCCACTTATTATGTATGTCTCAATTAGTTGTTAAATAGATAAATAGTCCCAGATATAAATGAAATGTGTTGAATCTGTAAGGCAATTGACTACCGTCTAAATAGAGTGTGTTCCTTTCGATGTAATGGGTGAAAAAAATTTGAGGTTATGTTTTCCCATTTCCATAATGATATAAGAAATGTGTGCATCATACCCATAGTATTATATCATTCTTCATTGACTTTTTGGAATACCAACCATCAAGAAACAAACTCTACAATATCTTCATTTATGTTATCCCATTATAAGTTTCTCTTTAAATATATTTACTTCTTAGTAATTACCTGGATAATAGATAAGGATAAGATATTTCAATCATCAAGAAGTTATATCTTTAGTTTTAGTTTAAATGAGACACATATATTTTTTCTAACCCTTATGAATCTATGATTATTAAAGTTGACATCTAGAATATTTTGTACATTTTTTATCTCCTTATTGTCTTTTTAGACGTACTTAACCCTCTCAAGAATGGATGGTTGATAAGTTATTTGAACAAGTTATGATAAATTTCCTTTTATGATTTCTATTTTTATCCTTTTCATGAATAATAACATTTTATCCCATTAAATCCTCATCACGGATAGGGTTTTGGGATCTATTCTACTCAGAGCACATGTCACTTCATTCACCTTCCAATGATGGTAATAAATGAAATATTCATGATAGATGGTTAGCATTAAATGAATTTATTGTTTCATATTGAAATCATTTTGTTCAAATATATAATTGTGCCATTTATGATCTATATATATGGCACACTTATCCCCATATAGATAATGTTTTCCAATATTAAAAACATAGATCACTACAGACAATTACAAATCATGTGTTTGGTTGTTCTTCTCATGTATTTTTAATTGGTGGGAGGAATACAATTACTTTTTTCAACATGAATGTGTATATAACCCAATTATTATTTTTTGAATGCTTCACTTTAGATCACAAATCCTTCCCCATTAGTGGGTAAATTGAGCACAAGTTTGTGGATTAGCCTCTTATTTAACTATTTCAATATCTCATCACATTAATCAGTACAAAACAACCTCACTCTCTTCTATAATAGATTGGTTAGTTGGATTTAAAATCGTGATAAGTTTATCAAAAATCAACAATAGTACCCATTTAATTCATGTTAAACATGGATCTCTATCAACGATGTTGGACTAACCCATCTTTTAATTGACAATATATTCGAAGGATCCATATATATCCCTTTTCTAGTGATAGAATGTTAAGGGAATGTTAACTTATACATAGAAAATCACATTTACTATAACTTTCATATCTATTTTTATTTCAAAATTCCTTTAATATATAATTCAAACGATCCTCATTTTCCTCCATTCATTTGGAGGAGACAAGAATATCATTAATAAATACTAACATAATTTTTTTGAGTTAATCTATAAGGAATCTATTTATACTTCCATGAAGTTGGTTGAATCATTATTGAGTCCAAATGGAATCACTATGAACATTTAGTTCTCATACATTATACAAAAATTTGTTGTGGAGTTATATTTCTTATTCACTTTTACTTGATAATATCCTAACTGAAGATCCACCCTTGATAAGTACTGGGATCTATACAAATTATCAAAAAATTCATTATTATGTGTCAAATGATACTTGTTATTTATCATGATTATGTTCATCTTATGATAATAAATATAGAAGAGAATTCACCCATCCATTTTCTTATTTGAAATGACTAGTGCACCCCACAGTGATTCACTATTTCATTTGTAATGACCCATGTTTCCTAAGTAAGGTGAAATTATATGGAAATTGAATTTTGGAATTTACTCGATGAGTTTCTCTTAAAACTGCTATTTTTAATGTAATTACCATTGTTGTAAGACATCAATATGTTGTCTTCTGAAGTGTTTGAATTCCTGAACGTTTCCTCAGGATATCTGTTGAGTTTTGGGGTAATTAGACAATGAAAACACGAAGAAAAATAGGACTGAAAGAGTCATATGGTTTGTCTAAAACTATACAGCCCAAGTAGCAAACTGTGTGGCCTATATTAGTGTAGTATAAGTGCTCTGTATGATATGAGCACCATTTACCCTAATTTTGTGCCTATATCTCATAGGTAGTTCCAAAAAGGTAGTACCCTCACACTATTTGTCACATTATTTACACACAGTTAGTCAAACCATGTAAGGGAAACCATCGGATTTGGGTTTGCTATGGTGTGGGTTCCAAACTGTTGGCACACGGTTAGGCCAAATAATTCCACCAAACTGTGTTCCATAGTTTTGAGAGTGAAATTAAAAAATTTCCCTTAATGAAATAAAAACTAAAACCCTTCATTATTTATCCCAGATTTCTAGTGGGCTCCTCCTCTTTATGTCATCTTGGGTCTCCTCCAAACCGAACCTAGTTTTCATGATATCTCTTTCACCAATCTTTTTATTTCAGTGATTTCAATCTCTATGTATTTCTCTTAATAATATCGCCATTACATTTGAACCTTTCTATGTTTAGTTTCTTCTCAACCAAGTTATTAAGGTGAAATCTCATTTTCCAAATTTTTATGGTTGATGTATATTTCATAGATCTATTCTAAACCAGACTGAATCGGATATTGATATTGGATGAGTGATGCATCTTAAGAATAAGGTAGGTGTTCTATGAATTTTTCCAAAATATCCACTGAATTTTGATTAATGTTGTTGTGTCGCACACTAGAATTTTCCAAGTATCATATTTTTAATTTAGTTCATTTTATAAAATTGACCATAACACCATGTTATACACCTATTGATAATTTTTCAATATTTTAGAGTTCATGTAAAAATTTTATGGTCACCACTTCGGTGTAAAAAATGGATTTCACTGTTAATTTTAAAAGAATTAAATGCCAAAAAATCCTTCTAAGTTTTTAGCTTAAAAATCAAATGTAATTTCCCTTATAATAAAACCCTTAACTAATTACATCACATCCAAAGTTTCATGTAAATACATGTAGTGTTTTTTTATGTTGTTTTATTTCATTTAAAAAAATTAATGTTGTAAATTGAAATGTGATTATTGAGTGTGATTCTTATTTATGCTAAATTAATTTTTTTATAATCAATGTCATGATTTTATAATAAAATCCCTTGAATAAGGTGCACATTATACTAAATTAAAATGTATTGATTTGTGTTTTATATATTTATTATCCCTATTTCATTGGTGATTACCAATTCCTCTCATTATAGTGTTATGTATATAGAATATTTGGGATATCTCAATTATTTATTTTATTAGATACAGTGTTCCTCTTTCTAAAAAAATTATCTTGAACCAATGCACCTTCTAAGTTCATGGAATGGCCCAATCCATCGTTAATTACAATAGAATAAGATCCTTATAAGGGATTTCTTTCTTTATAAATGGGATTACCCATGAAGGTAATTTTCTATTTGGACCATGGTACATTCTCAGTACCACCTTGAACCATTAAAAATGAATTTCCATGTTTTTTTCTAGAATGAATTTAATAAATTATTCTAAATGTTTAAATGATACTACTTGATTATATTGAATAATTTTTATGAAATGAACTGTAAATTGTTAAAATTCCATTCCATTCAATGAATTATTAGTACATGCTATAATTGTAAATTTATGCCTTGATATTTGGGATTAAATTAATATTTAAAATGAGAGGTAATGCCTCATGAATCTCATAGATATCATTATTATAGTTATATAATTATTATTTAAATTTTATTTGGATTAATGGTATGGGATTTGTTGAGTATGGTGGAAATCATGCTCCCTTAACATTAGGTGTTGAGTCATGGTGTCTCACATGATTGATACTATGTAGGATGTTGGGATGAGGTTCTACAGTCTCAGTTTAGAGTGTTGTCATGATAGACCACTCTGCATCCCAAGTGTCATAAATAATGTATCACACTCTATAGGGATGTAGGGAATGTAACATATTTTATTATCTTATTGGCTCATCAAGAATGGTTATGGATGACTAAGTTATTCTTTGTCCATCCATCACCTAGTATTATAGGTATATGGCCACTTGCATTCGTACATACTTGGTTCATATAGGTAGATGAAATATAAAACTAATATATATATATATATATATAACTATTAATATATATATATAGTTACTTTTCATACATCTCATTCTATCCATGATCTGAAGAAGGTAGAGCCACCATGTGTCCTTTGGGAACATGAGTGTTTTTTTATACTTATCCAGTTCTGTTTATTATTCCATATACATGTACACTACATTAATTATATTCATTGACTAGATTCATTGGTATAAACTATTTGTGGTAACCTACTGGGATTTATATCTCACACCCTACATGGGATCTTATTTAACGAGGGTACCTAAGTAGACCATATATTCTTTGGACCATGGATTATATCTTGTGTTTTGTTACTTGTACCTAAGCGTTAGGAGCACATGACTGAACTGAATCATGGTATGGTCATGGATATCTCCCTAAGGGTATTTATTTATTTTTATATTTTACTATGTCACTTCATACTATATGTATTTTTTTAGTTTATGTGTCACCATCTAGACATGCATGCATTGAACATATTGGATTGGAAATCTTTTATATTCAACTTATTGTTAATATTCTACTTCTATGTCTTTCTTTTATTACCTCATTAATTGTTTTCTATTACTTATTTCTAATATAATGATGTTCTAATATGTTATAAGGGTATATTCTCCCCGATATCACATCCATTGACCCTCACTACTAGTTTGAAGCCTCAGACATATAATGAGGAGCGCTTGATTCCCTATTACCCACCGGTCTGGCTACCATCATAGTGGTCAATCAGGTTGGGATATTACAAATTGGTATCAGAGATGGTTTTTCCTTACTCATTCTGTTTTGGGAAGGTAGACATGATACTTGGAATGTGTCGGCACTTGGTAAATAGCTATGTTTAGGACTAATCACCCAACCCATGGGGAAATATCCAAGAGTCTAGGGTTGGAACTATTGTTCATACTATTTGATATTAGAGTTGATTATTATTCCACCTTGGGTAAATGGTGTACTTTCCACATCTTGTTGATTTATATAATATATGGTATTTAACCCTTGGCCTTATATGTCAATGGTTAATCATTAGATGAATATTATTAGGCACATAAAAACTCTCATTCCATGCTATTCTATGCCATCAAGATGCATTTGAAGGTTGCCTATTAATTCTGATTTCCTCCCTTGAGTGTTACTTCATGATTAGTTTTGTACCTATGTAATAAATTATTATGATGTATATTTTTATAACATGATTAGTTGATTATATTCTATTATTCATGTGTATCATTACTTCTATTCTTGTTAGCATGGTTTTATATGTTTATTTCTTGTAATATAGAACCTAGTTTTCTTATAATAACATGCTAGTTATAATTTGATATGTAATTGGTTGAATGGGAATTTAGAATGGTTATGATTAAATGGGAACCAATTCTCAATTTTAATGTTTATGGGTGCTTTATAATTGTGGAACGGTAAATCGTATACTTGAACCATCTTTAATATTTTTTTATAATTAGATACTTTTTTTAAAATGTAAAAGATTCTAAAGTTAAAGTGATAAAGTGAATTGGTTTTGATAAGTGGGATCCATATGACAAACTCTAATGTGTATAAGAGCTTTATGGATTGTTATATGGCCATCCATATAATTGTACCACCATATATTACCATGATATATTCTGAAATGGTTATAAAATAATAACTGTTTAATTTTGGTTTAAAATTTATTTATTAACCTCTTATATGTACAATTGGACTCACGTAGGAAATATGGGGCATGTTTCTTATGATATAACCCACTATGAGTATTTCAAAATTTTGAAAAATTATGCAACTTCTATTGGTTTTCATTTGGATGAACACATGATGGATTAATGGGACCCTTGAATGTCGCCCTATCTATTAAAAGGGATTTTTTATGATAAATTGTATAATTTATGATGGGACGTCAATACATGATTAATGTTTAAAAAATAAATTTTGATAAAACTTGTCTATTTCCCTATTTGGAATTAATTAAAATCAAGTAGTAAGTTGTTTGGTTTTATAATTTGTACTTGGTGTTCCATTTTAAATCATGTAAATGATTAAAGGGTTGAATTAGAATCAATTTAATGGATCTAAAATAGAAATTGAGGCATTATTCTTTGTTTAAACCCTTGTGTATGGGTAGTTTAAGATATCTTTGAGTTTCCTTGGAATAGAAACATGATCATTTTCCTTAGACCTTTTCCATTTTAGGAATGGATTAATGAGAAGCATAGGGCCTAGTGAAATATATTTTGCATGACCTGGTGATATTATCAGAACTTATTCTTGATAAGGGGATATCCTAAGGTAAGTATCACCTTAATAGTTTAAATTCATTTAAAAATGCAATGAGTTTCTGAAATTTGGTTCAATTAAATTTTCACGGTTCATATTAGGACTCTTATCTTCTAAATGAAACCCTTGTATGGATTGTCGATCATGGTATCCTTATCTTTTATTATAGTTTTGAGCATTGGGTAATTCTCAGTTTCATCATGTTAGAAATGCTAAGGGCATGGTGGGATTCTTCTTAAGTCATGTGACCCATTTCTTCTTTCTGAGATGTGAGTGGTCTATTATGTCACCATCCATGTTAATGTCCGTATGGGGAAATATTACTCTTTGTTAAATATCTTGTATGGAATACCTGATACATGGATCAATAGGGAAAACAACATATATACATTGTTGAGGATGTTTCGTCTTACTTCTGAATCCTCAGAGTATTATGAATTCACGTACTTGATGTCATTAAGTTTCTAAATGATGTAATGGACCCTTTTAATTTTGTGGAATTGTCGAGCCTTAAGGTATTGAGTACATTATCATATCATCTCCACAGTAGATTAACTTGGGTGTTAAAGTAATCAAGTTCATCACAATACTCAGGGTGACATCCAAGTTGATCAGGTATTTTGAAATACTGTTCATTTTTTTTTAGATTTTCATTCCAAATGATCTAATGTCATTATGTGGTGATTGTGGCATGAAGGAGTGAAATGTGTGTAGTTAAGGTGAATCTAATAAAGAACTCCTATGAGTAGTTGGTCTATCTCTTTTCATTATATTACTTGTACACTCCTAATGAGGGGAACATCATGTTGGTTTTTTTAATACATACCCTTCCACGTAGAAGGATCAAAACCAAGGAGGACCCTGGGTAGTGGTTATTTTTTCTATGATTCCTTTTAGTATTGAATGTCTTTTATTATTTCAATGATTTATCGATAAAACAAAGTTAATGTGGTTGGATTTTTATGAAACACTTGGGGAACACTGATGTTTTTTGATTTACCTCAGTGGTTAATGATTGAGTGGTCAAGGAATGACATGGGTGGTGAAGCCATCATGGTTCAGTTTGTGGTGGTGCATCGGAACATGAAGTTTTTATTCGTTAAATAGGATGAAAAATAGTGGTTCGATTGTTCCTCTTTCGAGTAGTTAGTTATGTTTGATGGAAAATTGTTCAAATACTCTTAGTCTGTTCTTCTTAGTGACTTACATGTCCCCTATCTTGACATCATCCTTGATACACTAAGATATTATTGTTTATATGCCATGATAAAGAATTAAAAGCTATTGGGAGTGATATGTAATTTATATCAGTGTTATTATCTAGATGAATTTTCTTTGTTGAGGTGTGGTGTGTCCTAAGTGATATGTGGGTTTCCGTATAGGAACACCTTTAATAGAGTCTTAGACAACAAAAATGTAATTTTGAATTTACTTCTAGTCTGATGACACTCTAGGATCAGTCAATAATATAATGAGAACATTTTGAATTTGTATTGATGTCTCACTTGAAAACATAAAGTTTGGACTACTTTTGAATAGTTATGTGGACTCTAGTGGTTGAATCTGAGGTTATCCTAGACTTTTTGCTAGTATCAGAGGTGATTCTTTAAGGGGTGGCAATTCTAGTGGGCTAGATTATTGATACACCTTTTTGTGTTGAGTAATTATAGTTTAAATTACTAGGTGGTGGTCTTAGAGGGGAACATCACCAAAAGATAGGTTTGGACTTTGGAGAACCTAATAATAGTAAACTCAAAATGCTTTGGGAGTAGGTAATGTGATTATCATTGTAAACTCACCAATGGTCTATGTTGAGAATTTTTTAGAATATTCGGCTAGAGTACCTCTAATATTTTCCTTTTTTATTGATGATAATGTTCTAAGGGAAAAATATTAAAGTACATTATTAGGTTAATTTGGTGTAGTGTAATGTTTGATAGTGTCTTTCAAGAAATTCTTGCATTGGAAATTTAGGTTTGGTTGATCGGGATCCAAATGTTCTTTTAATGTAAGGACTCTTTCATAACCATAGATGTAACCTGGGTCTCCCAATTAAAGAATAAATTTCTGGATCATAATTTAAACACATAGGGAATGTTTCATAGGAAATTCCAATAGTGGAGGGATTGTGGTTTAGAATTACCCCTTCTGATGTTGAACCCTAAGGTGGGGAGTAACATTGGCCTGATGTTTAATGAGATAATAGTGTGGAATTTCCACTAGATAAATGGGCTCTGGGAAGCTCTGTTTCGGTGTTTCATTCAGAAAATAATTGTTGGCTAGAATTTTGGTTCCTTATGTTTTGTATAATTAATTAAAACTTAAAGGCGTCTTTGGCCTTTGTAAATGAAACCGTCCATTTAAATAGGTCATCATGACCCTCATTAGTCGAGTGATGCCTTGGTAATTCCTGAAGGATTCTCTGGGATAATAAGATCTATGGTGGGGAGGTTATAACATACAATGTTTTTTAGCCAAGGTAAAATTCCAAGGAAATTTGAATTTTGAAATTTACTTGGAAACCCATTATTTGAACTAAGATTTAGAATGTAATTATGAGAGTTGTAACACTTAAAAGTTTTATTTTTAGACATGGTTGAAGTACCTAAATTTTCCTTAGGTTCTCTGTTCAGTTTTGGGAGTATCGGTCTCCAAAAACTCAAAACAGAAGAGGACTAATAGAGGCACACCATTTTCTTGAAACCTTTCACCCCCAGCAGCAAACTGCGTAGCTTGTACAAGTAGAGAATAAGTTCTCCACAAAAGCTATGCATGATTTACCCAAACCATTATCCTATAACACATGAGTATTAACACTTATGCAGAACCCTATCACTATCCATCGCACAATTGGTGCACTATTAGTCAAACCATGCAAGGTAACCACGTGAGGTCGGTTTCTTAGGCAGTGGTTTCCAAACGTTGAGTGCATGGTTTGGCCAAACCATGTGGCTAAACCATACGATTATGTTTTGGTGGATAAATTACAAAATTTCCCTTAATTAATTAAAAACTAAAACACTTCTTTCATTATCTTACTTTTCCATTGGGATCCTCCACTCCATGGAACAAAGGGTCTCTTCCAAGTGTAACCTATGATTCATGATATCTCTTATGTCTCTCATCTGATTTGAACATCTTCAATCCTTATGGATTCCTTTCAATATTCTCAACATTTCAATTTAAACATTATCTATTTAGTTTCCAATCAAATGAGTTATTAGGGTGTAAGCTGATTTTTTCTATTTTCTGGGTGGATGTCCATTTCTTAGATTTCATCCATACTATACCAAATCAAACGTTGATATTCGACAAGTGATACATCGTAAGGATAAGGTTGGTGTTCTATTTAGTTTTAATAAATTTATGTTGAAGTTTTATTAGTTTAATTGTGACTCTTTTCAGCCTTTGATGATCGTTACCTTTTTAATTGAGTTCCTTATATCAAATTGACTATCTTACCTTGTTATTCACCTATTCATCCTCATTCAGTAGTTTATAGGTTGTGTAAAAAAATTATGGTCACCCCTTGGGTATGAAAATTGGATTTTTCTATTATCGTTAAATTAATTAAATACCTATAATGACTTATAAGAATTCATCATATACTTTAAATGAAACATCCTTTTTAATGAAATCCATAACTCATAACGGCACCTCCTAAGTTCTATGAAAAACCTTATAATTTCATCTATTTTTCTTTCTTCATTTGCTAAATTGATTAATGTTGCGAATTAAAGTAGGATTGTTGATTATGATTCTTATTTATACTAAAATATTTTTTTCGATAAAAAATGCTAGGACTTTATAATAAAACCTCTCAAATGAGGTGTGTTGACTTATAAATTAACGAGTGGTGATTTTATTTTACTTCATGATTAGCTCTATTGGATTGGTTATTACCAATGCATATCTTTGTTGTGTTATACATATATAATTATTGGGAAATGTCCATAATTTATTTTATTAAATGGAGTGACCCCCTTTCTATATAAATTAACTTGAAACAATTAATCTTCCAAGTGTGTGGCATGGACAACACCTTCTTAAATGACAATGGATGAAGCTCCTTCTATAGTATTTTTTTGATTTATAAGTGGTATGACCCATGTATGTAATTTCCCATTTGAACCATGGTACATTATGAGTACCTCCTTGAACCTCGATAAATGAATTTCCAAGTTTTTTATAATTAAATTGCTTGTATTAAAAGGAATTTATTAACATGATGGAATTCTATCCTTAAATGATTATAAATTTTTAAAAGGTATGACTTGATTATATTAAAATTTTTATAGGAAATGAATTGTAATGTCTTGAAATGCCACACAATTCAATGCATGCATAATACATACTATAATTGAAATGTTATTCCTTGATATATCATCATAAAGAAATGTCGGGCATGAGTGGTAATGCAACATCGCTACGATTATTATTATTATTATTAATGTTATATAATTATATCATAAATGGGATGTGGAATAATGGTAAGGGAAATATCTATAATGGTGGTAAATAAATCTCCCTTACATTGGGTTGTGTGTCATGGTAGCATGATCCATTGATACTATGTACGACATTTAGTTGAGGTGCCATGATCCCTATTTAGAGTGTTGAAATGATGGATCCCTCCCCATGTTGAGTGACATGCATGACATCTCACACTCTATTGGGATATAGCGAATGTACCATATATCTTGGTCTGATAGGATCATTTATACTAGTTAGGAATGACTAAGTTATTCCTGGTCTAGCCATCACTATGTCTTCCAGATATATGGCCACTTACGCCTGTAAGTACTTTCTTCACATAGCTGGATTAAATATATAACTAATATATATATATATAACTAATAATATATATATATAAATAATATTAATATATATAGTTACTGGTCAAACATATCATTCTGTCCTTCATCTGAAGTAGTTAGAGTTACAATTTTTTCATTTGGGAATCTAAGAGGGATATTTTTCATTTATCTAGCTCCATGTATTATTCTATATACCTCCAAACAGATTTACTTTATTTTCAAGAAGTGGATTTAGTTGTAGAAACCATGGGAGATAACCTACATAGATTTATATCTCAGACCCTTCTCATGCCAATAATTCATTGGGGTTCCCAAGTAGACCTCATGTTCCTTAGACCATGGATTGTTTCTTATGTTGTGTCTCATGTACCAAGGAGTTATGAGAATTGGACCAAACTATAGCTTCAGAAGATTATAGAGAAATCCCATGGTGAATTTATTCTTTTCTTTATTTTTTTAATTTACTATTTCACTTCCTGGTATATGTATTTTTTTAGTTTTTGTATCACCATATACACATGCAAGAATTGTACATATTGTCTTCAAATATCTTTTACATTAATGTTATTATAAATATTCCACTTTTATATATTTGAATTTTTAATGATTTCACTGTTGTCTATAATTTATTTCTGATACACCAATGTGATACTCAAATGGAGGACCTAGTCTCCCCACTATCACCTCTATTGAACCTTAGTACTAGTCGAATTTCTGTGTCATACACAGAGGAACACTTGAGGCCATGTGACCCATCGGTTCATCCACTGTCTTAGTGGTTAGTTGGGTCGAAAATGTATAGCGTATAAAGTATTTTTTAATATTTTCTTGTATTTTATTATTAATCTCACCAATTTTCATACTATATATAGTCATTGATGTTATGAAACATCCATGTATAGTTTTGATTGATAACTAAAACTCCCATGTTGGGGGAATACAAAAAAAATCTTCAGAAAACACATCTACATATTCCCTTAAAATGGGCATGTCATCAAAGATGAAATTTTATTTAGTCTCAATAATTTGATCTATATACACTTATTCATGAGGCATTTATATCCATTCATGATATGGTTATTCTAAAGGAGATACATCATCATACTTGAGCTTGCATTGAACTGGAGGGAAATTTGGGATATGGAGGTAGATTTCCTTCTCCCACCAATTTATGTTTGTTCTATACAATGATATCCAATCCATACCCAGGATGTATCAAATTCCACTAAATGATGTATCACAAATTATTTTGGTAAATAAAACCTAGAAATATTGATATGGAAGATGTTATATACGTAGGATGTAATAATATCACCAATTTTTATTTCAAATGACAACTCAATAACACTGTTTTGAGGTGGTGGTTGAATAGTTCTATTAAATTGGCATGATATGAATGAATACATAGAACCATGGATTATAAGACTACCTTTCAGTATTTAATTTTTTTCTAGTCATTTAAAATAGAAAAAATAGACTTATGGATGATAATTTTCAAACTGTTGAATATATAGGAGGAAACCTATGGACAGTGAAGGGATAAATATTAAATGACATATATTACTTGCCTATAAATTTTTGTGTTTCAATATAAGTTATCCATGGTCTATTTCCTATCACTAAATTTCATAGGAATTTTTCTTCCCTTCATAGAGGCTCATAAAGATCTTGTGAATTCACCAAAACATATCCCTCAAGTTTGTTAAAATAGGAATGTTGTAAGGACTCTATGTCATGAACCTTGTGGTGATCGATTTCATACTCAATCTTTACATTTGATTTTATTACCCCTAGGCGCAACTATGATTGAGACACATCTATTTTAGTATCTAGATGGGATTTCATTACATTGAAACAAATTTATCTATAATTTAAAAAAAAATTATGAATTTTCCCTTTGTTTATTCTTACCCCTATTGTTTTCCCTAAGGTTTCTAATCCCAATCCACAAAAATTACTAGACCTTTCTTTAATACCAATTGTGATAACACGTATCTTTTATACACATTATATCATTATTTATTACATAATGATATGTATGACACAATACAAAAAGATCAAGTGGCCTAGTGCCTTTGTTAAATTAGATATATAATATAATAAAATGAAATAAAGATACATATAGATTTTTTAAAACATCATAGCATGCACTTATATTCCACTGATATCATAATATTTCATAATATATCCTAGGGATGTAGATAAAAATGGGTGAGATATATGAACTAGTAAGGTAATAATCAATGTATATAATAAAGAAATGAATTTCTTTTGAGTAGTTAGGTAGAATATTATGATATAAAGGGGTGATAAGCATAATCATGAACACCAGGGAATGGTATAAGATGATAACATCAAGGCATCATAAGAATGTTGAAAGAACATAAAACATGACCTCATAAGCATAAGTCAAGGATAATGGTTGAGGCATCATAACATAGTTTTGATAGGATAACCAACCATGAGACATACATGGTATCTCATGAGATAAAAAACATTACCCCATGAATTGGAGGACTGTATAATTCTAGGGCCTCCATGTACATTAATATTATGTACATACACTTTTATGTCACATAGATTACATAGTATAAGAATGTGTTTAATCACTTTTAATCCAATGATTATGTAGTGTGGGTCATATACATAGAAGTTCATAATCAATAAAGGATAGTTACATCTTGGTGTATACCCTTAGTTTTATAGGGGATGGGTATTCCCAACACAATGGTTTGCCATGGAAAATCACATCATAATTTTGGAAACATAACGGGCCTATATAAAGGTTTGTGGAAGGGAAGAGTGAAATTTGGTATGTAATTACATATAAATCATAAGAAAAATAAATTTATTTGTATAATTTCATTATAACATGAATAATTTAAAATCAAAATGATTTGTATAAATAAATTACATGAATAAAACAGAGGTGGAGAGAATCCCTTACCTTGAGAGGGTTCTTCTAAAAGCTTGAGAGGAGCATATTAAGAGCACGAGAATACCTTGAAAAGTACTTATAAACTGATAAGGTGATTAAATTTGTTCTCAATGGGTTTTTAGTGAAGAATAATAATAATCTGGGAGGATATTTGTATCAACGGAGAGGGTAATTAATTATTTATTTTTAATTATATGTTTTAGAGTGTGTGTGATAAAACATTCCAAACTAAAAAAACACTTGTGTTTTTTAATATGGTTTTTGTTAAATAAGTGTGGTTTTAAATATTTTATTATGATATGATCGGAAATCATTAAAACAATACCATTCATAATTTTAAATTTGTACATGTTTATAAATAATTGTTTTTAAAACCTTAAAATATAAGATAGGTTTAGGGGGATTCATTATTAGTTTGTAAAATTAATCAAATAACTTCAAAAATACATAATTTAAAAAGGGTTAATATATTTTTTTCAATGACATTTAAAATATTTATTACATCATTTTTTGTATATTATTATAGAATAATACATAACATATATTTATACCATATTTACTTTTTACCTACAAATTCAACTATCTCAGAAAATTAGGAAAAATTATCCACTGGCTGATTTTGACGTACTAATTTAAAAGATAAAATTTCTTAACAAATTTTTGTTTTAAATATGATAATTTACACTTTTAAATAAAAAATCATTATTGGCTGTAAAATACTTGTTTTTAAGAAACTACCGACTTTTTGACCTTTTTAAAAGTTACGTTTGAATCAAATAAATTATGTTAAAATTTCTATTTAAATAAATATTATTTAATAAGAGTATTTATTAAAAATATAATTTATTTAATATTTATTGAATTTATCAAAAAAAATTATTAATTTAATCTTTATATTTCCCAAAAATACAATTTTGGTTTCTTCGTATCAAAGTAACATTTTATTTAAACAAAAAATAATGTATGTAATGTAATAATAAAAAGTGATAAATATAATCATTGATTTATTAAAAACATATAAAAATCTAAACTACTAGGGTCTATATTCATAACCCCTTATTACACCATCATATTCCCTAAGGGTACGTTGTGGAATAGTGGTACTTTCGTGGGGTGGTTCAGTAAAAATTGTTTGAGAAATGATCATTATGCGCATGAACGTCTCCTAAAAATGGTTTCACTCATGTTTCATTTGATGAATCTTGGATTGGGATTCGTTAATAGAAAATCCCAGTAAATATTTCTCACTTAGAAGCTCCAATAAATTGGATTCAAGGGGTATGATAATACTTATTGAGGTCATCACTTCTTCCTTCTATATCAATTATAATTTTTCAAAACCGTTAATATATACCAAAATTAACAAACACATTGGAATAGATATATTATCATTGGTTATGATTATTTAAGGTCTATTAATTATGATATTATATATTTTATAGCAGTCCAAAATAAATAATGTAGTGAATATATTTTTCTATGAATATATTACCTAATAATGCATTTATTCAATCAAAATGGAATTTTATTTATAAAAATTTAGAACATTACATACATCCTATAGAATTTACAACACAATCCCCACATATCTCACCCAAATCCTAAAAAACAATTTATCACCATTAAATAGTCAATACACCATGATATAATGACCCTTAACAAGGCTAGAGAAATGAAATCCAACCCTATAGGTCTCCATGGTGAAATTGACCAATTACACCGTAGTGACCGGTAGGGACTCAAAGAGAATAGTTCAACCCTTCTATCTCCACATAATATCTTAAAATCATGTATTAGAAACCTTTATATTAACAAAAAACCCAAAAACAATCATCCTCGTACTCTATACCTCAAAAACTATGGTTATTATATAAGTCCATATCCAAAACCACGTTAGGTAATAACAGACAATATCATCCCATAAGCCTCTCCTTCGATCTGATAATTCATCAAAAAACCACTTTCACCCTTCCATCATCCTCACAGAAACCTACAAACACTTAAGATGAAAATGAATTTATTGGAAAAAACTAATTATGTACATCATATTACTCTTAAAAAATTTCATCCTGGATAATTTAAACCAAATATACGAAATGAGATATGGAAAAAAAGCCACCCTTCGAGATACCTGTCAAAAATACCTCTATATCAAAACAATTACCAAAAAATGAGAGGAATAAATACATAAACTCATAGAAAAGACCTTCCATGTCATAAAAAGACATGGTTCAAACGTATTATCTTGATAGAAAAGGATTAAAATATCAAACAAATAATTATTTTAAGAAAGAATCTATGAATCCTACCCCAAAGTACTGTCATAAAACATGTTTTGTTGTAGTGGGACAAGAACCAAAGGAATAACATGCATGTGTATCACCTTCTCTTGTTGTTCCTAGATAACAATAGGTAGTTTCTTAAAAATTAGCTCATCTGAAACTCCCAGTTTTCCCCATTCGATGACATGTGAATCATGATGATGTTATTTCTAAATATATAACACATGAAATAAATATGGAGTTCATATCATCAATAGGAGAAGCGTTAACCAATCCACAACAACTCTAAAAAGACCAACACCTTTCAAGGTTAAACAAATTGTAGATAAATATTACTCCAATGACTGATACTCCTCCACTACACATAATGAGAAGATACCTTCAAGAACTCATGATCTCCAATGTTGAACTCTATAGGTAACCTCCTATGATAAACATTGGAATTGTGAAGATATTTTGTTGCCTTAATTTACATATAAACCACTTAAACCTTCCCTATAATGCTCTCCACCAACTCTTGAATGAGAATAGATAACTCCCAAACCATGACCAAGCATAATAGAGATCAAAAAGTTCTTCCATATAGTGCTTCGAACAGAACCATGCCAGTATTTGAGTAATAATTATTGTTGTAAAAAACATACCAAGGGTAGGTACCTCATCCATGAACATAAAAATTAAAAAAATGAATGTTCACATGATTTCCACTAAATTATAGTTATTTTTCTCTATTTTCAATTTCATTTGTGCATCAAAAGTTGATCTAAGGAATAATAGAGATCCAAATTATACTGGAAACCTCTATAAACCCAATAGGTGAATCAAGGATAATGATTAGAGATGATAATATATGGAACCCCATGATACCTCACTACTTAATCTAGGTACATCATTGAAAAAATTTCCACTGATATGACTCCTTAATATCTAATAAGTGATATGACTTTATTAAGTGGCTCACGATCACCGAAATAGAATCAGGACCTCTCTATGATTGAAGAAAATAGTTGATAAATATTAATTATATATTATCTCACTTACACTAGGAGGAATTAAGTGGCTAAAGAAACCTATAGGAAACACGGTGCTCATCCTTCACCCTTTAGAAAACCAATCATTAAGAGACAAACTCTGCAATAGATTTATCCATACTAAACTTCCAAAAATGTATGTCTAAGGAACAATATATATTAGACATAGAAGAATATAACACCAAGGGGTAACTATTGAACACATGGATAAATGCATCACATATCACTGAAGTAATTAATATCCTCCCCTTAATCATCACCTAATACTTTTCATCCTTATACCATCACTCAAGAGCATCAACACAAACAACTCAGCCATATAAAACATATACCTCAAGATCCCCCAATTGGGAATCCACTACCTACTGAAATAGATATGGCTATACAATAAACTAAAAAATACACCCCTACCACAAAAAACTCTAGTATAAGGTGTATCCTAGAATACTCCTCCACTATCGTCTAAACATCTCCAGACTCACACATGACATCGCAACATGACTTCCTCCATAAATCATTAGTCAAAAAATTATATTTCCCTATTTTTAAAAAATCCTAAAGTCATTAATTTAACATATCCATCATTAATTAGTACCAAAAATTAAAATCACTTTTAGATAATACATACCTAAAGAGCTTGTGATCTATGAAAACTAAAAATCACTCACCTATGAGGCAATGTCACCAAAAAATCGGATAAAAAACAACTATAAAATGATCAAGATCATGGGTGGTGTAGTTATATTAATGAGTTCATAATATCAAAACGATCATAATATATAACAACTTTATACTACATTAGGATGCAACCCAAATGAAGAAGTGATGATTCACAGTAAACCTTGAATGCAATTCCCCCTTCTAGAAAATTAAGAACATGTTCACTGATCAGATTCTCCTTCAACTGCTAAAAATAATATTAGATCTTGTTAGTCCACACAAAAATTATTTCATTTGTACTTAATGTTGTCAAAAGAGTTACAATATAAGATAAATAAAGAACTAACCTAATATAATAACCAACTTTAATAACCCGAACTGTTATGTATAAAATTACCATTTTGATTTAATTAAATGTTTTATGGTAATATGATATACATACAATTTTTTTTACATCAAATTGGATTTATATGTCATAAAATTATCATTACCATTTATAACATATTCTTTCAATAGTTATCAGATGACTAGTATAAATATAGGTTTCATAGAAAATTCAGTTGTCACAGACATAGGAACTGATAGCCTCAACCTATAGGATCATACCCTATGAATCCCATTTATCAACATTTTTGAATGAGATATCATTTCTTGGATTTTCCCTAAATCAATCCCAAGATATGATCCAACAACTTATTCATTAGTAAAACCATTTACGGGAAAAGTTCAAGCTCATCAAGATCACAACCCAAACCATGTTCACTGAATGGCCCCATGAAAGCCCCGCCATTACACACCGTACTCTTAGGGATTTTGATGGTGTATTAAAATGAAATGTATCTAGACCCTATAAGTAAGAATATATACATTATTTTTTATAAAATAATGAATATATTTTAATCCCATTATTGTTACTTTGTAAATAATTTTTAATGCACAAAATTTATTTTTAGTTAATATTAAAATTAAATTAATTAATTGGTGGATTTTTGAAATATACAATATTTTAATAAAATATTATTATATATGTTTTATAATATATAAATTATTATATAATTTTTATGAAGTCAAATGTAATTTTTTAAGGGTTTGAAATCTTTTATTGTAAAAAGTCATAATTTCATAAAAAAATGTCAAATTTATATTAAAAGTTAAAATTCACATATTTATAAAATTATTTAGATAAAATTAATACTATTTTTGGAATCAAAACATAATAATTAACAAATATGGAATTGTTCATAATTTTTGGAGATAGTCAAATTTTTCGGTAGAAATTAAATATGTATAAATATACTATGTCTATTTTGACATCATTGTGACCCAAATGTGATGTTAAAAATACTATAAAAGGTATACGTAAAAAATATATTTTTTTCATTTAAAAAATGTGATTTTTATTTTATTTTATTTATCTTAAACAACCCTTGTGAATCCTCAAAAAATTAAATATATTTTAACGTTTTAAAACCATTTTAATTAAGTGTATGACTCACATCCACATCACTAAATGTAATATTTTAATAAATTAGGCCCTTTTACTTATATAATAATGTAATGAAATCCAATTTTTCAGAAACCATTGTCAAAATTCATGGTATAGTTTGTGGTTTTTTATATTTTATTATGTGTGTCCAAAACAAAAATAATAAATAAACTTCCCACTTTTCCTATATAAAACCACCAAATATCCCATATATATTCACTAAAAATACTTTTATTATGTCCATACTCTTACCTAAACTACCTATAGTCCTCCCAAGGATCCTCCAAGCTCTGAATAAGGCCCTCCCAAGATTTTGGTGTCGCACTCTCAAGTAAGGGATCCTCACATTCCTCTCCTCCTATCAATTCAAGAACCTTCATTGAGAATTTTTCTTCTTAATTGAATTTTTTATTATATAATTTATTTATAAACATTACCTTAATGTCAAATTGATGATATTTTAAAGATATATTATTTATCCTCTCTCATTTTTCCCTTTATCTATGTTGTTACTATGCCAAAATATTGTAAGGGGTCTTCCTCTCTCCTCTTTTATCAAGCACTCATTTTGATTTTATGTCTTTTAATTTCAATTTTTATGTTGGGATATGTTATTACATATCCCCATTAATTTCAATTTTTATTTAAAAATGATGATATGCCCTTTCCCTGTCATTTATCCCTCCTATGAACCTTTATGCACACCCATTACCATTTCGAAACATTGTAAAGAGTCTTTCATATGTGAATGATTTAATACCATTTTTCTCTTAGGAACCCATTTTATGAAATTTTATGAGATGTTTTTATGAATATGAAATTGCACCATGATTTTCCATTCTGAAAAAACTGGGTAGTGAATATGATACCCATTTTATATCATCGATATTCACCTTTATACATAAATACTTATTTTTTGTGGAATTACATGTATTTATTCTAAACTCTTTGATCATTTAATAAATTATGAAGATAAATGAATTCTTGTTGATTATATATGTGGCACACTTAAACATGGTAATGAAATAAATGTGATAGGTGAACCTAAAATTATGTAGTTCACCAATTAATTTGGTAATGGTTAGTATCTTCATATGTCATGTTGGGATAGGGGGTTTACGTAGTTACTTTATGGTTATTTTTCCACCATGATGTCTTGGAGGGTTTAGCTTTGAACTATGTTTATTATTAATTTTTTTATGTTGTTTCCACATTTCCAATGTTTCTTTAATGATTATAATGTTATATCATGTATCATTTTTCATCTTTGTGATTCACACTATTATTATTCCCCCATTGATATTTATTTTGTCTAACATGTATCATATTCTTCATTTTATTCCTTGTTTGATACCTTACTAAGCTTTATATAACATCCCTTTATTAATTCTTTCCCTAGGTTATCCCATGCAGTTCTAAGTTCGAAAGAGAATTATGAGTATGTTAAAGAGTTTTTTAACAAAAATGTTTTATTACCTATTTTCTGTTTTTTTTTGTAATGTACCTAATTCTCAAATACACTATACATCTCGATCATACAGATTGTATTAAGTGTGGTATTATATAATAAATCATTTATCAAAGTGTAATAAATAGTAATATTGTTATAGTTTTTATTAGAGGAAAAGATTCATTATTTTTGGGATTATGATTAGAGAACTCAATAAAATGCCTTATGGATAATAATAAGTATAAGAAAACATCCCAAAAAATTGTTCAATTTAGATTATATTTTTATCAAAATAATACATCCATGTCTGGATACTTTAATTGGAAATGGTTCAGACATAGATGTACCTTATGGTAATAACTCCGAAATGATGTTTTTGGCCTAACTCGGGGTAATATGGTATATGAAAACAAGTATTATTGTGCAACTAGTATGACACTCCTAGGGGATATGCTTTTTCAAATTCATAATCTCATTAAAAATCATAATTACTTGAACAAGAAAATTCCTATAGGAATATGTGTTATGAAATTGATCATAGATAACATAGATTGGATCCTTTAAAATAAAAAGTTAAGGAGATAAATGTAATTTACAACATATCCCTTTAATGTTAATGGATTCCCATTTATGTGTTTAGTAGTTAAGTAAAACATCTTCCCTAAGTATTTTAGGGATGAAGTATATAAGTAGAACCATAATATAATAGGGAAAGGTAGGGTTGTCGTTCATAGCTCTAGGAATTTCTTCAAATCACGAATGTTTATTAGAACTATCCAAACACCACCACAAATATTGGAAGTATAGATGTTTGTGAAAATTGAAAATGGGGAAATTATTGTTTCCTAGGTATATAAATCCTGACCTGTTAACATTTGTAGATTGAACTTCCTGAAAAAAAAACTTTTCATACTTCATATGGTGGAGTATAATTTAATTATGAACATGTATTGGATTTACCTATATAAAGCCAACATAAATTAGCACAAAAATAAAATCACTCTCCATATAGTGAATCGACTGCCGATTTTGAACAAGTGCAAGGTGGATGATGAATCTTTTTTTTACTAACATCTCAAGAAAGGATATTATTTCCCTATGAGAAAGCGTATCTAACTCAAATGATTGAGTATAAGGAAAGGATCATCCTCGATGACATTCCTATTGTGAGGGAATACAATAATCTGTTTCCCACAAAATTTTCTGGGATTCCTCCAGGCCGAGAGGTAGAATTTTCAATTGAGCTTATACAAAGGGTGTTGAAAATATCAAATACTATATATAGGATGGATGTTATGGAACTGGAGGAAATTAATAAACAACTATATGATTATTTGGATAATAGATTAATAACCCCATGTTCTTCACCATGGGGTGCACCAGTCCTCTTTACCAAGATTAAGGAAGGGACAATGCGCCTTTTCATTGATTATCAGGAGATAAAAAAAGATCACGATAAAGTACTAGTATCATTTTAAATGGATTTTTGACTTGTTAAATCAGCTATGTGGATCACAATACTTCTATAATATGGATTTACAGTCGGTATATTACCATGTTCGGGTAAAAAAGGAGGACATCCCCAAGCTAACTTTTTGTACAAGGTACGAGCACTATGAGTTCATAGTGATGCCATTCGGACTCACTAATGCTCTAGAAAATGTCATGGACATCATGAATAGAGTCTTTAGAAATTATCTTGACCTCTTCCTGGTAGTATTTATAGATGATAATCTAATATATTCTAAAATCAAGGAGGACCTTGAGGAGCATATGGTCACTATTCTAAAGACCTTATAAAAAGATAAGCTTTATGAAAAGTACAGAAAGTGTGAGTTATATTTGAAGTAAGTCTCATTATTGTCGAACATCATTATAAAAAATTGGATAACTATGGATCCATAAAAGTCAAAACTAATTTAAGTATGGTAGAGGATAATATATATGATAGATATAATATTTTTCTTGGGTTAATAGGATATTATCGCTGATTTGTGAGAAATTTCTCATTATTGTAAACCCCTCTTACCAAGCTATATCTGAAGGGAGTCATGTTTTCATGGAATTATAAATATGAAGAACACTATATTTTTCTAAATAGGAGGCATATCACTACCCCTATTATCACCCTACCCACAAGTGGTGAACATTTCATAATTTTTAGTGATTCATCGAAGAATAGATTGTGTTGAGTGTTGTTGAAAAATTATAAAGTCACTACCTATGCCTTTAGGAATTTAAAAATCCATGATAAAAATGATCCCACACAGAATCTAGGGTTGTAATATATGATTTTTTCATTGAACATATGGTGGAATTATCTCTATGGGGGAATTTTGAGATATATATTGATCATAAGAGCCTCAAATATATATTCACACAGAATGAGTATAATATGCACCAGTAAAGATGGCTAGAGCTCATTGTGGATTATGATTGCTCATTTCACTACTAACCTATTAATGAGAATAAGGTGGTGTATTCTCTAAGTAAAACAGGACTCAAAAATAATATCATTTATCATAATTCAGAAGGATCTAATCTTCTCAGATCTGAAGAATATGGACATGAGAATTATAAAGAAAATAACATAATAAATCCTTTCAAAAAATATTTCTCAGCTATCTCTTTTGGAAAGGATATATATTAATCAAAAAGATGATATGGGAATTTAGTAGAGAGTGGAAACTATATGGAATTTTAAATCCCATGAGTTCAATTTTAATGAAAAAGGAATTGATAGATTTTGGTCTAGACTATGTGTTCCATCAATTCTTGAGTTAAAGAAGGAACTATTAGATGATGCACCTAGTCTGAATTTCTTTCATTCATCCAAGAAACACAAAGATGTATCATGATATGTGAGAGCACTATTGGTGAGAAAAAATCAAGAGGGAGATCAATTAATATACATCAATATCCCTGGTATGTCAGCAAATGAATGATGAAAGGAATAATTCTTAGGGGACGATGCAACCATTACCCATACCAACATGGAAATGTGAAAACATCTCTATGGACTTTGTCATTGGACTTCCAAATACATCCATGGGAAATAATTATATTTGTTTTGTTTTGGATCGTATTAAAAATACTACACACATCATTGTGATTTGATAGGATTTCTCACCGGTTTAACTTGCATAGATATACGTCATAGAAGTGTTGGGGATACATGGAGTAACATTATTGATTGTGTCTGATCGAGATTGAATTTTCCCCTTTATGTTTTGGAAATGTATCCAACATAATCTAAACATTAAGCTAAACATTAGTAAATATTATCACCCTAAAATGATGGTCAATCTAATTAGACTATCTAAACACTTGTGGACATGTCAAGAAAATTGTCAATTGACTTCAAGGGAGTATGAGACCAATTTCTATGTCAGTTATAGTTCTCCTACAATAACAGTTTCCATTAGAGAATCCAAACGGCTCCCTATGATGATATTTATGGTAAGAGTTGTAGAATATCGGAATGTCAGGATGAAGTTGGGGAATGAAAACATCTAGGTCTTGAAATGGTCATAGAAATGGTGGAGAAGTTTAAGACCATTCTGCAGCACATCAAAGCTGGTCAGAGTCAACAAAAGAGATGTGTCGAAAATTCTCAATGTGACCTAGGGATTGATATTGGAGACATGTTATGCCATTGCATATCTCTATGGAATACAATGATGATATTTTGTGAAAGTTAAAGCTTATTCGAAGTTACATTGTACATTTTGAGATCCTTGATCGTATCAGAGTAGTGGCCTATCACCTGGCACACCCAATAAACTTGTATAAAGAACATGATGTATTCCATGTGTGTCTATTAAGAAATTACTTACCATAACCACCACATGTACTCAATCTAGCATTGGTACCATTGGAGAATTACCTTTCATATAAGGAGTGGCTAGGGAAGATCTTAGATCATAGAGAAAAAGTTCTACAAAATAAGACAATGCCCCCTCGTCAAAGTGTTGTAGAGAATCCACAAGTTTGAAAAGAAACATGGGAAATAGAGGATGTGATGAAGAAGAGTTACCCTTATCTATTTTAGTGTGGGAAAATAATGTTTTGACAGTGAAAATTACAAAGGGGGGAAGTATGTAATAACCCAAACAATTATGAATAAAATTCATCATTTTTATTAAAATAAATGTCTTATTGTTATAAAAAACACATATCCTTATTTTTTTAATATCTTATTTGATTTGGATGCCCATTAAGTATCATTTCAAATTATAATATATTATTTGAAAATTGATCACATTACTAGTACAGATATTTAGTTTTTAACAAATCTATTTCTCATGGATAATGGAAGTAATGGCCTCAACCCGTAGATCATACCATATAAAGCCCATTTATCGGAGCCTACAAGAGAGCAAAAATTTCTCATATTTTCCCTATAAAAATACCATGTGATATTCCACAAATTATGCATGAGAAATTTTTTTACAGGACAAGTTCAAGCTCATCGAGATCATGACCCAAACCATGTTCATAGAATTACCCCATGAAATCCCTACCATCACACACCTTACTTTTATGGCTTATGCTGGTATATTAAACTGATATGTATCAAGACCTTATCAATAGTAATATTTACATTATTTTGTATTAAATAATGAATATATTTTTATCCAATTATTTTTACATTGTAAATTATTTTTAAAGCACAATTTTTTTCAGTTAATATTCAAATTAAATTATTGGATTTATGTATTAATGGATTTTTGAAATAAATAATATTTTAATTAAATATTTTTATTGAATATTTTAATCAACTATAAATGATTAGATAATTTTTATGAAGTCAAATGTAATTTTTAAATGGTTTTGAAAAATGTTATTGTCAAATAACCCATTCATTTATTTATAAATGTTGATTTTATTTTTAAAGTGAAAAATCAAAAATTCATGAAATTATTAAGATAAACTGAATATTATTTTTTAAATCAGAACATAAAAATTATCCATTGGTGAATTCTTCGTTATTTCTTGAGACAATAAATTTTTTAGATAAAAATTAAACACCGTTTAAGTTTACTTTGGGTACTATAACATTATAATTTCCCAAAGGTGAGGTAATAAATACTATAAAATGTATCAATGACAAAATATATATTTTCTCATTAAAATAATGTCATATTTTGTTCATTTTTTCATTTTTTTTATTTATTTATTTTATTTATTATATTTATTTTATCGTTCCATTATGAATCCTCCAAAACATATGATATATTTTAAGTTTTTTAAATCATTTCCAAAAGACTGTGACTCACCTCTATATCACTATGGGAAATATTTTAATAATTTTATAATTTTTTCCTTATTAAATAATTAATTACACTCCCATTTGGTGGAAACCATGGGATAATTTTTTTTTATATTTTATTATTGTAGTGTCCAAAATCAATATAAGAAAGACCGCCCCCCATTTTATTATATAAACTTGCCTGATCCCTTATTTCTATTCACTGAAACTTATTTTATGACATCCATAATATTACCTACACTCTTTAAAATCCTCCCCAATAACCCACAATATCTCAAAAAGATACTCCCAAGCTTTTGGATTCACACACTCAAGTAAGTGATCCTCACTTTCCTTTGCTCTTATCAATTCAAGCACATTCTTTGGAATATTTTATTCTTAATTAAAATATTATATAATGAAATTTAATTATAATAATTAACTAACTATCTAATTGATGTTATTTTAATGATATTTAATTTATCCCCCCACCCTTTTGACCTTTATCTAAGATGTTACTATGCCAAACATTTGTAAGGGATCTTCCCCTCTCCTCTTTAGTTAAGTACTCTTTTTAATTTTATGTCATTTAATTTCCATTTTATTATATTGGGACATGTTATTAAATAACCCCCCATACCTTCCATTTTATGTATAATTGATTAAATACCCTTTCACTTTCATTTATCCCTCTTATGATCCTTTATTCACACCTGTTACCATGTTGAAATTTTGTAAGGGTTATTTCCTTTATACTATTTCTTAAAAATATTTATTATATTAAACCTTATTTTTCAGTTCCTTATGTTAGGAAATTTAGTTTACTTTACATATTACTATCCATTACATATATAAATTATTATATACTCCTTTCTCTCTCATCAACAAATTTTATAAATTTTTATGTGATGTCATTATATTGTTGAAATGGTACCGTGATTTTCCATTTCAAAACAATTTTGTAGTGAATTCCATGACCAATTTATATCATGGGAATTCACCTTTATATATATAAAATTCTTTCATTGGGGACATACATGTATTAATTTCATACTCCTTGATCATGGAATAAATTAGGATGGAGAATAAATCTATTTTTATTTATATATGTGGAACACTTACGTATGAGAATGAAAATAAAATTATGGGTGTCCATGGAATTATTTTTCACCCTGATAAAATAGGTAATGGTTGGTATCATGATATGTCATGTTAGGATATGTGTTTAACTTATTCATTTATTGTACTTTTTCTACCATGATTCAATGAAGTGTTTATCTTTTACCTATGTTTTTTATGAATAATTTTAAGTGGTTTCCATATCTCCCATGTTTTTTAGGATTACGATGTTATATCATGTCTCATTGTTCATTTATATAATTTATACTCTTTTTATGCCCCCATTGATTGGTCTATTGTAAAACATGTATCATCTTATTCATGTTATGCTTTTTTTATTCCCTTTTGGGGCATTATATCTCAAACCTTTATTATGTTTGTCCTTGGGTTATCACAATCAGTTTTATGTTTGAAGGAGTATTTTGAGCTTGTTAAATATGTTTTAAAAAAAAAGTTGTTTTGTTCCCTATTTTATGTTGGTAATTAATATATCTCATTCCTTGAATTATCAATCTTCTAGGTTGTATTGACTATAGTATTATTTAATAAATCGTGTATTAATGTGAAATAAAGAGGTGGGTTTTTATACCACCATTACCCAAGAAACTCCCTACCTCAACAACATTTGTGTGTCATATCTAATAAATAACTACCTTGTACTTTGAAGAATCTATAAATACTTTATATTATGATACAACATGACCAATTAAATATACCTCCCAATACTATAACTCACAAATAAATTACATACCAATAATATTATGGGGGAAAAATCACCAAAACATCTCACAGATTCTCTATATGCACCTCCTCCAACTCAAAGAACATAAGGATTTCATTAATGAACACCATAGTGAATTGATCTAGAAACTCATGAAACCCAACATTCCTCAGCCCCATGAATAAAGATAGAGTGTTCATAACATCAAACAACATTAAAATAAACTCATGATTCTCATAAAGACATATAAAATCAGTCTTTGGGATATCCTCATCCTTCACCTACATATGATGATATTTTAACCACAAATTGATCTCTAAGAATCAGATGGAACCCATCAGCTGAACAAATAAATAATCAGTCCATGGAAACTGATATAGGTTCTTCACTTCTACTTTTTTTTTAAATTAATGGTAATTGATATGAAAACATAGATCTCTATCTTACTTCTTTGGAAATAAAATTGGAGCACCCCAAGGTGACAGACTTGGTTGAATGAAACATATCTACAAAGTATCATCAATCTAAATCCCAAAATTTTAAAACATAGAGAGTTCCATCCAGTAAAAGGATATTGAGATCATTTGACACTCGATTATAACTCTATCCAAAAATTGATGTCACATTTAGAGGGTATTTTTAAAACCTATTCTAAAAAGACATCAATGTACACTTCTACAATCCTAATAAACACCACTGGATAATCCTCCAATAAAGTAAAACTAATCCTTTCCATCAGTTAATATAGAGAATCAACAAGCCTTTAGACCATATCAGGGTCTCATTCACAAAAAACTTGTAGATCACTTTCCATCGTCATCTTAGAATATGTTTCACTTCTTGATGTAATCAACAATATCCTCCACTAAAAATAACCAATCCATGCCAAAGAACATGTAGTTTGGATATATCTAAAAACATAAAAAATTTTAACAAGAATGATGTTTCCCAAACAATAACTAACAATCTTTGCACACATCATATAGACTAGATCAACATAAAATTGGAATAGAGATTTTTAAAGTAACCAGAATATCTTCCAGCTGAATTCCTAAAGAATATACTAGGGTTTATAACAAAGTAATACATAGATCCTGAATCACACAAGGTATAAACCAAAGTTGGATAAAAATAGATATTACATCTCCTGACGTTTGGCTTTCTTAACACTGGTAACTATAATTCATACATTGGACTGAATTTGGATTCATGAATTATCTATCCATAATGGATAATTCCTTCTCATTTATTCAATACATGTTATCCCTAAAGAAAAGGGGAATCACAGTGGTATCTTCTACCAGCCTCATCCACTCTCTATTGATCAAAGGATGGAGCTCCATGAAATTTTTGATGCCTTATAGGATACTACTAAAGTTAATCATCCATAAGAAGTTCAACATCACTACATTAACTGTAAAGGAATTTCATTCACTCATGGTTCTAATGGACCTGACCTCCATATACATAATAAAGCATGTTCGGTCTATTGTAGGGTTCCAAGAATTTATATCCATAGTGAAATTGGATGAAAAGAGTGGAATTGGATCTATATTGTATAAATATTATACTCACATGGATACTAAGAACTATTTTACATATATTTTCTCAATGGATAATCCCGGAGACTCCCCTACCATGATGATTTTTTCTTAGATAGCTCCTCATCAACAACCTTATCCTTTTCCAACATGTAAAGATATATCAACAACCTGGATTAGTTAAAATGGAATAGAATTTCTATATGAAAATGTTCCTCAAAATGTATCGCCCTAGCATCCATATCAATAAAATATCCTGAAGTACAATATAAGAGGTTCTTATACTGAATATTATACTCTCATACGTTGGAATTTTGCTAGATGAGGGTAAGAATCAATAATCGATAACCCACATTCATGGTTAATGAAATAAACTCATACTAAAAATGATTACATAACTCTTACAATATAACATTTTACTCATCATGATACCCAATGAACAAGAACAACCATATATAAACTTTCCCACACAACAGCCAATGAAATACAGTTCTCTTTATGACAATGAATCAAACTAAAGGAAATAATCACCTCCTCCAATGAAGCCTCAATCATTGAATCCGAAATGGAACCATCATAACTCTATATACCTAGGAATTGAAACACTCAAAATGACACCCTCCATGTTTCTTAATCATTGAAAATAACCATATAGTGATCTATTTGATGATCTAATTAAACATCACCGGTGTAAACCTAAATAATACGGAGTCCTAAATCCATTTTTATAAAAGAAAAAATGTTAGGGACCCTTAAACCCATAATATGAATTATTGAAGATTATTTAGTTATGTTTCATCATAATTACCATTTTTTACAAAATAAAAAAATTTGAATGGACAATCATGATGCATAATTCTTATGTGGGTCACTACCCTACAATAAACATTACTTCTATTAGTATGTTTAGTAAACATGAATTTCATTTCATTAGATCAAATGGGCACTAATACACATTTCATAGTCAGTATCTCTTTCATATGTCATATAATAATTCTAGATAAAATTATTCCCCTACTAAACCATGCATTCCTAACCAGTTCCCATCTCCGAACTATATCATATCTATCAGCCTTTAGCTTTGATTCCACTATTTCATGACCTCCACACCACCGGTACCCCCTCGTAGGCTAGTAGTGAATATGAGGATGAATCTTGAAGCCTGCCTACAATATTCTATGGGTTAGAGACAACCTCCAAGGGTATAAAATTTTTAAAAATTGTATTCGTTACTATATTTATATAAATTTTCAGGTAAGAGGTATGAGTATTTAAATTAATTAAATATAAATAACAAATAAATACCAATCCAAATATATGAATGTATTGTCTTGTGAAAATGAAAAAAAACTTGTAATACCAAAACAATTCCTAGGAAGTCACCACAAACTTGGACAACTCCTGAATAACCATTTAAACCTGGTAAGTCCCATCTCAGTCCCTAGCCAGCTCTTATAAACCTGAAAAATAGTTTTTATATTCAAAGGGTGGGAATATAGGCATACTCAGTAGGATTCTCCTCGAAACATCTCTTAAAAATGTGAAAATAAGAATACTAAATCCTAGTGAATAATAAAATGAGACAAGAAAGTTACATAAATAGGTAAAACTATATCCCATCCTCACAATTGCTCATTCAATATAAGTAAGAATATCCATATTAAATAATATATATAATCAAGGTATAGTGAATACAATTCTCTGTTAGTTTTTTTTCTCATTCTTTTATGGAAAATATCATATGCTAAAATACCTTCTAGAATTAAATTGGAACCTCATGAATACATACCGTAGTCATATCTCATCCTGATCATTGCGAACACATACCCCACCACACCTATAACAAAGTTTAAATATAAAATCCACCACTTCCCATGTAACATTCTTTATACCTCAATATGTCATAGCCCATGAAATTAAACCTTTATGAAATCATGGTCATTATAGATTAAATACATGTAATTATTTTAAAATCGTGTATATATAGCCCATACATACACATTCGATAAAACTGAGATCTATCACAACCCATGCGAACACAAACACTATACAAAATCCATTATACTGTGGATATACCTACACATAATTATAAACTATAGGGGGATTATAGAAGATGGAGGATTGATCCATATGTCCCCTCACAGATCTGGATGTTGAGGAAAACAACCATACACAAAACACCTATATAACATAGGTGGTGAATCATATGAAATCATAAAATATATTAATGATATCATGCACCACCAAACTAAGGGAAACCAATTAGACTTATATTCAACTGCATCTATTATATCATATACAACATGGATATGGTTTCTAAGGCCTAGTAAACAAAATTCTATACATGAACACGAGAATAAATATTCAATATCTTTAAACATATTATCTAATAATTTAAAATTAATATTAAATAATTAAATCCCAATAAAAATTATGTTTTAAAAATTTAATTTTATTGAAATCCAACATGACTTCATATTTCACAATACAAATATCAAATTTCTATATTATGCTCCCAAAAAATGTAATGCATCCTTCTAATGCTTTAGTATCTCACATTTACCAAAATTACACTCATTCTATAATTTCTCAGTTAATTAATTTAATACTCCATAATTTAGGTACTATAGGAATCATCCTAAGATATAATATGAGAGATACATTCAGCATGAACAAACAAAATTCAATAAGTAAATGAAAATCGAAACAAACAACCATCTAGAAAACTATCCATTAATGAATACTTCAATATATGAATGAAATCATATCTAACCGGATATACTAATCATCCCATCAAAAATCAATAACAACCCCCAAAAAAATATAAAATCTCTCCCATCCACCAATACCACTAACTCTCATCAATCTCAACACAACAAAAGAAAACAAGGAAGGCATTCTCACAACTCGTTTCATCCAATCCATTCATAACATCCCAAACTTACCAAAATTCCCAAATGAATCATATAAAGGATTTATAATACTTGTTAGCACATATGTTGAAAAAAATATTTTCTAAACATAAGTTGAAAGGAATGCCAAGTCCATAACTCCAAGGAATACATGACATTATCAAACAACAATGGACTCGCACAAAATCAAACACTAATCTCAATAAATGATATTTTTATTACCATCTTGAAGAAGAATATTCATTATGAATAGGTTTTAGAAATAATAAACAAATCAAAAAAAGTTATCAATAGATAAAAATAAAACTTAAAATTTAATCAAGAAATAATTCCATATTCAATAGTTTTCATGGAAGAAATAAAATTAGATTCATACCCCTCTTTCATTAATCACTTCATATTTATTGGATTCATGTTATATACATAATTTCAAGAATATAAACTAAGATAAGCATAAATAATAATCACAACAATTATATATAACACTATATAAAAAATAACAATAGGATTAAATAATATAACATCCCCAAAAGTGATAACAATTCCCCTTTCAAATTCATCCTTAGTTATGATTGTAATCTTTATTTTGATAAATTCTATTATTAACCAATGAAAAAAGCATGACAATACCACATATTCACATAAATAAATAAAGGTATTGAGTCCCCTAAATTGATATGATAATGAATAAAAGGACAACCATCGACCTCTAATATTATGAATCCCTAGGTATATTACCTCATAATTACATTACTTAAAAAATCGTCATAATAATTTCCCTTGATATTTTTGGTTTAGAGGTTTAATGAGTAATAAAGAAACATTAACTAAAAAATCTCATGTATTTTTCAACTATGGATGTTCTACCCACTATATGCATGAAATCTTAATCCATAATATGTTTAAATCATCTCCCAAAATTTCTCCACACTAGTTACTCTACAAGAAAAATCATATGTACTACATTTATTTATAATCTAGGGAGATGGAAACATATGAAAAGGGTTATCTCATATTCTCAATAAGAGTATACATAAGAGATGAAAAATATGTTTCATAATAGTAACATGAGCATATAGGGATTAATTAGGATATATAAGAAAGTTATGAACATAAAATCATTGAATATAAATCATTGAATAAGGAATGGAATAACATAAAATTATGTAGTACCATAGAAAATAAGAACTAACATAGAATGTAGAATATACTGAAAATAAAGGAAACTTATAAAGGAGGAATAATCATAAGAAGAGGAACCATGTGGGAAAACTCATTATACCCATGCTTTGTGAACAAAATAACTATGGTCATGAATTAAAATGTGATTAACTACATTATTACTATTAAATTTTTTACAAACTCACTATGCCCATACCTTACTATCCAATGAGATATAAAACTTCACCATTGGATTAGAGGGTGATATAATACCCTACTTTTCATAATCAGTACATATGTACACCACATAAAATCAATCATCATCATATCAAAAAGAATCCATAGAATGAAAAAGTTTTTCATATCATTTTCAAAAAAATCATTTATAGAACACATTCCCAATTCCATCAATAACCATAAAATTATATACTCATGGAAAATAAACCAATATCCAAAGATATTTAGAAACATTTTAGGTAAATACCCTTGAATTAATATAATAGACCATATGGAACTTACACTATATAGATAAAGGGTGTGAGATTAATTAAAAAAATCACCAATAAATCAATGAATTCTTTCTAAGTGAACACCCTTCATTAAATGGAATGAAATGTAGATTTTTCATAGAGTAAATAAATTAGAATAAAATTTATTACTATTCACATTCGATGGTTATGTATAATCAAGTTAGTACTTGATTTCCATGAGTTTAGTCCCATATAATATTATGAGATAATTTATAGGATAATTCATGAAATAAAATTTCCAGGTACATAAATCTTCATGAACAAAATAAGCAAATAAATGAAAAAAATATGGTTTAAGAAAAAAATTAACATTGTTATAAAATAAGAAGTTATGGGACTCACAGAAAAGATTTTTTAAAGGTGGTGTAACAACATTTTAATCCTTTTAAATTTAAAAATATAACTCACTAATGGGTCCTTGAAAATTAATAATCATTATTTTGAGGAAATGTCGAGTGAAAAATAAAACATTTGGTTTTTAAATGATGAAATACTTATTACTAATATTTTGAAACCCCATTATTGAATACCCACATCATAACAATATTCAGAAAACATAATTTTGAATCGATGATAATGTTAATATAAAGTTAATATTAGTTAACAGATCATGTGATTTCCAATTATAAAGGAGAACATTGATAGGAAGGAAAATATGCACCAGGATAGAATATCATCATTAAAGAAGATTGGAATTATTCTCAACAATGGTATAATTTTGAGGGATAAATTCATCAAGGTAAAATATTTGAATTTAAAATTTTAGTTCTCAAAAAAAAATTAATATAAATTATGATTAAAGAAAATATTTGGTCGGAATAAAACAAGGATAAAACAAATATGTTTATTAAGAGGAATTATAACTATGTTAAAGAGATTTGAGTTGTTGATATCTCTTATGATTTTTTTAATGTAAGAATAAAAATAATACGATAGGGAGATCATGAGATTGGAATTAAAATATCAAGAAAATAAATATATTTATCATATATGAATTAAACAGGGAATTTAATACACTATATATGATAAAACATGTTTGGAAATATTAAACACACCTCATAGATTTGATAATTTTGGCAAAGAAACCATTACATCATTGTTTTATTTTAAATTGACAAACCATAAAGGGAAAATATGATATTGATATATAAAGGCATTATAATTCAAGAAAAATTACGATCAAATAAATCCATTTTTGATTTATACTATAAAAAAAGTGAATAAGTGGTGAATATTCATCATATCTCAATGAAGAAAAACTGAGATAAAAACCCTCACAATGTTCCCCCTATTAATCCAATGTGATATAGCCTCCTATAAAATAATAACTATCTTAATATTCAATTTCATATCCTTATTATTTAAATTATGTTTTACATACTTCATTAATGATCATTTATTACAAATATATTAGTTAGTTATAGGTTATTATTAACATCAGGTGTTAGTAACTTTAATTGTTTCATGCATTCTATATGATGTTGATTTTAGTATCCATTTTGTAATAATTATTTGATGATTACTATTTTATTTAATATAATAGATTATATAACTGTTATAATTTATATGTGTATTACCCCATTCCAAATTATATTTAGTTGTGTTCTGTGAAACTGTAATCGGTGTTAAATTATTTTGATAATTTTAGTGGTCAAAGATGATATTTTAATAATAAATTAAATAGATAATATAAATTTTTCATAAATATATAAAATAAATATGTTCATAATAAATTATAATAATATATGTATTTAATTTTACATATGAATCCATGGTATATTTGTATTGCATCGCATATATAGGTGGTAACATTGGCCCTAAAAATAATACACTATAACCTGATGGGTGAGAACAATATAATATCATCATAAAATAAGAATAATTTTATATTTTATATTTTTTATATTTATTAATAAAATTTTATGTGTTTTAGATAACTAATTAAAATCAATATGAAAATTAAAAATTGTTACTTAATGGAGATGGTAGTCCACAAGTACGCACATTTATCATCATGATTTCTTAGCGGATGATAGAGGGTGATAGTTGATAATAACTTTTATTTTAAGAGAAATTATATATATCATATTTATTAATAAATAACTTTATTAAAATCATCCATGAGATATAGTGAGAAAAAATAAAGGTTTCATTCCATAGAGCTTGTATCCCATGTGTATGCAAAATTGAGATTTTTTTTGTTTTTCTAAGTGGATGGGAATAAAGAAATAATTGTTGTTTCATTAATATAATAAAAATGTACATCAATAATGATATATATGACATTATATTACTATTTTTATGATAGGTTTGGAATATAAATATAAGGAATAAAAATTTAAGGATTAATTAATACTCGCATTGGCCCCGTGGAAATTCTCTTCGAAGTCACCTAGGAAATGAAGTGATTTGAATGAATTTTACTGAATAAGGGATTTATAAAGTTAAAGAGAGTTATAATATAGTAAAATTGGGGAGGATATCAATTATAATTTTATGGGAATGTTTATCATTGAAAAGGTGTAATTTGTACCCTTTTATAAGTGAAGAAAGGGACACTTTAAAGAATACCCATTATTTTTAATAATGTCATGACACTATTCAAATGTCAATGGATCAAAAAGTGATAAATAATGTATTTTTGGGTGAGATAAGGTCAATAAATACATTATAAATCATTTAAAAACGTGTTGTATATATTTTTTCATTTCATTTACCACTAGATTTTTACACTTTATCGTTTTGGTTTTTACCTTGGTAAATAGTTTTTACCAAAGAAATCTATATTTTATAAAAAAAAATATTGTAACACTAGATAAAAAATTTTATGTTATTAATTTAAATATATGTACTATATAATTAATTAAATTTCAATAAAATATATTATTATCTTATAAATTTAAAAAATATTGAAAAATTATTTTGAAGAAAAATTATTTTTAGACCATTAAGTTTTCTTAGTATTATTTATTATGGATTTATAATAGAATTAGTGTTCAGATATATATAGATATATATATATATGTGATTAAATATTATATTTTATCCAATTTTTAGAATATATTAATTTATTTTATTAGTTTAAAATTACACAATGTTAGTAAAACAATTCTTTGAAAATAATAGTTCTGCCATTATTGCGGTAATTAAATTTAATCTTAGTAATCCTATCTTTTGAATAAAAATAGAATTAAATTTATTTAATAATTGAAAAATTATTATATAAAATATGAAATCCATTTTTTTATATTTATTTTCTAAAATTGATGAAAAATAATTCTTAATATAAGTGAAAATGGATTTTTATGTGCAGAATATTAAATAAATTTTTAAAACATTAGACATGGGTATTATAGTATTTTTAATAGATTTGTTTTAATATATATATATTTATTAAAAAATGGTATTTAATTTTTGTTAACTATTCTTTTAGTTTGATAATGTCATAAAAGTGACGGTATTAGAAAAATATTTATTTATTCATTGTTCAAAAATTAATAATATTTTTAGAAAAATATAAATAATTCATCCTCGGATAATATTAAAATTATTAATAAAATATTGAAGTTAATATTTCCCAATTAATATTCTAAAATTTATAAAAAACATTAAAATGAAAATTAATTATAAATTAGAAACTAATTTTATTGAAAAATTACCAATTTTAACTTTAAGTATTTTTAATATTATTATATATTGATTCATAAATAATTTAATGTTGACATACTAAATCATAAATATAAACAATACCTATTACAATAAACCTTTAACTGTAATTAATTAATCATTTAAATTTAAAATAAAATTCATCATATCTTAAAAAGCATCATAGAAAGGAATCCTTTTCTAAATACTAATCAAAATTAAATATTAATATGTAATTATTTTAATTGATTGTTGTCTTTTAATTTAACAATTATTATATTCTTCATGTAGTTTTTAATCGCCTTGGTTTTTTTTGTCGGGTGTTGGGTTATTTAAGTATTATGTTTGAAAAAAATATATTAAATATAGTATTATTTTAAAGGATATTAAATCTTGGGTTATTGTATTCTACCCCCATTAAATAAATTTTATCCTCACAATTTTTGTTGTTAATATTCTATTAAATTATATGAGCGTATACATACAAATTTTATTATTCAATTTATAACTTCCAATATGACATATACATTACTCTCTTAGGTTATTCTATGTTATGTATCATTCCTAAAACTACATGAATATTTTATATAATAATATACTCAATTATGTGTATACCCTAATCATAAATTCTAAAAAAATATTCCATTATTATAAATATATTGATCTTTAGGACATTAATCTATATCATGCTAATATATTAATTGAAAAATTAACACTATATTTAACAATAAATCTATATTAATCATTGAGTCATAAAATCAAACACTATTCAATATATACCAGCATCCAAAAATGAAATTAACTTCAAAAATATATCCTTTATCAATTAAAAATCACAAGTTTACCAATAATAGTTTACTTAATTTCTCAAAATTCTCCAACCCTTTATTATCTCAATATCAATCATATATTAAACATAATAATTATCCATCCCAAAATCATGGGTTCTTCAAGGGTTATCCCCATAAATATAACCATTTAATAAAATCAATTTTCAAGGTTATTAATATAATTTAATATCTGTTTCCAAACCTTTAAAGAGAAAATACTAAAGGAAAATTCTTAGTTTTTTCACATAATCATCATAACATTTAGAATATACCATAATTTCCTTGATAAATATCACTCACTAGTGAAATTAGTTGAGATTTTCAAGATTTAATTTCTAATATGATATTAACCTCACCACCTTAGGTAATACTAGTAAACTCATATTTTACATCATAACATGAATTTTATAATATTATAAACCATTTAAGTTTGCTAACATATTTAGTTATAAGACATAGTGGTTTATAGATACATACATTTATTATCTTCATTTTCATGATCATGTTTCAACAAAATACTAAACAAGAAAATGGTTATTAATATAATTAGTGTAAATGATTATATTAATATGAAAACTAATTCATTATATGTCTTCTCTAATGAAAAACTCATTTCATCAGCTCATACATTCAGTACAATCTAATTTTCATTATGTTCAGTTCTCTTGTACATATTTTTATAATCCAAAACATTAGTCTCTAAAAATTATCATAAACATTCTTATAATATTCTAAACCCACAAATTATTAAAATTTATTCTCAAAAAGTGTCAATTACCCTCTATCAATAAAATAATGTATCAATTATTATGTACGATAACTCATGTATAAATCTAAGGGATATTCTACTCATGTATCAATTAACACATGAATTACCCTATATATGTTTTAATAAAAGTTATTCACAATAATTACATATTATCTTTTCTATCTTAAATATTTTCAATTCCTTCATAATCGTTCGTAAATAAAATGTTAATTACACAAATAATATCCCATATGTGTTTTTATCATGGTGTGTAATATTAGGGACACTCATTATGCAATAGAGTGAAGATTTAGTTGATATTAAACTAATATTTTTTTGGGTGATTACCCATAGGTGGATATGTTCTATCACTACATTCATGTGCCAGTGTCCAGAAAGAGATGAAATTCACTAAAGAACCAAATGATATCTACATTATAAAAACATCAAGATGATATCTTATACTTAAAAATATTCCTTATCATATCCATGACGTTTTAGAAATATTTCACTTATACCAATCCGTAAAATATTCCATATTACCATAAATAACCTAAAGAGGTATCTATTACTTTGAAATTGTTACCAACCATGACTTATAAACCCTTAAATTATCCCCAACTATCATCCTAACCAACAAAGTTAACTAATCCTCACATTGATAACAACTATGATTCCCCATAGGTGTGACAGTCCCAAAATTAGATGACTTAAAACAAATATTTTATTAACATATATTATCATGATCTTTTAGGTTTTTAGTTATAGATATTTAAGACAAAACATTAACTAAAAAACAATTCCCTTTCAACTAATATATATTTTATCCAATATATACACAATGGATTAATGAATAAAAATTATTTAATATAACCTATAATTTTTTCCACACAGGATAAACTTCTAAAAGCATCATATATATTACATTTATTCAAAACCATGAGAAATCGAAAAAAATAAAGGGGTGAGCTCATATTCTAAATAATTATAACAATGTAATAAAAAAACAGATATTGTAAGTGAGCATAATATTATCATATGTGTATAATAATGATATATAAGAAATTTATATTCTATAAATCATAGATCATAAATCCTGGAATAATTATTTTTATAACATAAAAGTTGGGACTATCTTATAAAGGAGGCATAAACATGGAATATAATATTTCCTAAAAATAATGTAATCATAGAATGGTGGTAGAGTAATAAGTATACAAACTTTGTGAGAAAACACATTATTCCATTTCCTTTGTGTACAAACTCATTTTGTCCATGCATTAAAATTTTAGCGAACTCATGATGCTGAGGAATTTTTGAAAAAACTCATTACATCAATGCATTACTATATCATGAGATATCAAATGTAAGTAATTAATTAGTGGTGGAAATAGTACCCCTATCATAATCTATATATATGTGTTCCACATAATATCAATCTTCATCACAACATAGATAACATATAGAAATAAAACTTGTTTCATAACATTTTTAAATGAAATCACAGATATAAAACTTTCATAATTCCATAAATAATTTTAATATGATATATCCATATAAAATAAATGTGTATCCAAAGGTATTCAGTAAATTTTTAGTTAAATAATATTTATTCCAGATAATAGGGCATATTATATTTACACTGTATAGAAAACGGGTATTCAATTAAGTCAATAATTTCCCTAATCAATATATGTATGGAATCAAGGGGAATAACCATCAATTAGTTGAAGAAAATATAATGTGTTAATAGAGGAAATATATTAGATGAAGATTTATTCTGATTCATATTAGATAGCTATGTAAGAAAATGGAATTAATGAATTTCCATGATTTTATTCCACCAAAATATTGTAAGAGATATTATATGGAAATTAATGAAATAAAATCTCCAAGGAAATAAATATTCTTGATATAAAGAGGAAAATGGAAACCAAAACATAAAAGAGTTTTTTGGAAAGTGTTCTTAACATTTCCCTAAAAAAGAAGTTACATGTCAATTTCAAGAGTTTATTTTTTGAAATGGTGATGTGTAATTTATTAAAATATATACATTTAAAAAATATTACTCAATAATAGATCCTTTTTAATACATAAACGTTTTTTCATGGAATTATGGAGTGAGGAAAAACATTTTACTTTGAAATGATGGAATGCATTTTTTTATTCTAAAAAACCTTTATTGAAAACCAACATTAATAAAATAGTAGCAATACATCATTTCAGAAAATGTTATGGTTAATATGATGTTCAAATCAGATAATACATTATTATTTTTCCAATTATAAATGTTATAATTGGATGGAATGAAAATATGGATAAGGAGGGGAAACCATCATTAATGGTGATGGGAATTATTCTCACCTATGATAAACTTATAAGGAATAAATTAATCATGGTAAAAACTTTTAAATAAAAATTAATTATCCGTATATATTATGATAAAGTATAATTAAATGATGTTTTAGATTATAAACAACCATGTATAGAAGAAATAAGTTCATAAAGAGGCATTACATCTCATGAAAGTAAATATGAGTGATCAAAATATCTTCTAGATTTGGTAAAATAAGAATCAAATGAAAATGAGATATATAACAAAAAATGGACATTACAATTTCAATAAAAAATATATTTATCAAAAATTAAATCAATAGGTAAGTGAATAAATCATAAAAAAGAAAAAACTATGTAAAATATCAAACATGTCTCATGGATTTGAGAATTAAGACAAATAAACCCTTACATCATCATTATATTTCAAATTGAAAGACGATAAATTGTGCAACATGATATGGGTTTCTAAATTCCCAAGAGTTAAAGATGAATTATGATAAAATAAATCCATGACCAATAAGTGCACCAAAAAATGGAACAAGTGGTGAATAATCATTATATCTCAATGAAGAAAAATTATGATGCATAAAACCTTACCTTGTTTCCCTTCTTAATAGAATATGGTCAAAACTCATGTAAAACAGACATAAGTATATTAATATTTAATTTAATAACATTATTAATATATATTAACTTTTATATACATCATTTATAATAATTTACTATAAATATATTACTTAGTTATAGATTATATTTACCATTATGAGTTTTTAATTTTAATTGATTCTTGCATTATTTTTTATGTTGATTTTGATATCCATTACTTGATACCATGTTAATAATTAATTTATTATTTAGGATACTAAAATATATAACAATTAATGACTTATAAAAGTTTTATCTCATTCCATTATATTTTTTGCTATGTTGTGTGAAAATAGAATCGGTGTGAACTTATTTCAATAATTTAGGAAATCATTGATGATATTAAAATAATAAGTTAAATAAAAAACAAAAAATGTTTAGAACCATAAAACTTTATTATTTTCTTAATAACTTATAATAAAATTTTTAATCAAGTTCTCATATTTATCCATGACTTATTTTTCAACATCATTCATAAAGGTTGTTAAACAATTACAAATAACAAAAAACTATAACTCAATGAGTAATTAATGTATAATATAATTATAAACGAATAATAATGATATTATTTATATTTCTTCAGTGGGTGAATCATATTTTAATTTCTTTGGATAAAAAAGTAATTCCAGTATGATAAAAAATATTCTTCGCGGTGGTTTTAGTCTACATGTACTCATGATTAATGTTATAATTTCTCAATATATGAGGAGTGATAAGGGTAGATAATAAATTTTCTTTTAATATTGATTATATATTTCATATTTATTTATAAATATCATTATTAAAACCATCCATGAAATGTGATGAGGATATATGGAAGATGGAATTTCATGGAAGCGGTAGTCCATGCGTACGCACGATTATTGTTATTTTGTTTTTTTATGTAAATGAAAAGTAATAAATAATAGTTGTTAAATTCATATAAAAACATTTAATAGTAATGATGATAATTTTTTAATTATATTACAATTGTTTGGATATGTTTGGGACATAAATATAAAGGATTAAAAGTTAATGGTTAATTAAAACTTGTGTTGAAACCTTAAAAAGTTTCTTGAAAGTCTCCATGGAAATGAAGGCCTTAGGAAAACTCAAAGTGACAAGGATCTTTATAATATTTAATGGAATTCGATGAGATTAGTTTTCATTAGAAAATGTGTTAATTTAAATTATGTTAGTGAACTCCTTTTATAAGTGAATAAAAGGCCAGTTCTATGAATACCAACTATTTTTCTCTAATGGTATGACACGAATCATGGGTGAATACCTCAAAAAGTTATAAATAATGAATTTTGAGGTGATATAAAGTTTTTAAAGCCTCTAAACATCATATTCACACAAGTTACAAACTTTTTTCAATTCTTTTACAATCTGATTTTTATATTTTATCATTTTTATATTGGTAATAATTTTTAACATGAGTATATATATTTTGTTAAAAATATAATTTAACCCTTATTACGAAATTTTTATTTTATTTATATAATTTTAGGATCCATAAAATCTAATTCAATTCCTAAATAAGATAAAATTATATTTTAAATTAAAATAAATATCATATAGAAAAAAAAATTAATAGAAAAGTATTATTTTTACCGTTAAGTGTTTCAAATATAATTTGGTGTCTATTACCAATTGATTGAGTGTTAACATATTTATATATAGGATTAAAGATTAAATTATATCCATTTTTTAGAATAGATTAGTTTATTTTATTTTATGGAAATTACACAATATTAAAAAAACAATTCCTTGAAAATATCAATTTTACCATTGTCATGGAAATTAAATTTAATCCTAGTAATCTTGTTTCTATTACTAAATAGAGAATTGACCTTATTATATAATATTAATGTAGTGATATAAAATGTGACACACCAAACCCAGAATCTCAAGATGGTGATTTAATTTTTACACTGGCATGATTAAAATTAATCAAATCCTGAAGCCTCATTCAAATTTGCAGATTTGAAACAGTAGATTACATACATGATTCATGTTTTACATTGTGAGTAGAAAATAAAACCTGATACCTTAAAAGGTAAAATTAAATTTATTATTTAAACTCATTCCATGAATTCATCCTCATTTCCTGGATAAGTAAAAAAATGTGTGTGATATCAAATGCTCAATAAGTTAAAAGTACAATGGAAACAATAATTAATCAGTAAGAATAATCATTATGGTAAGGAAAATGAAAAAACATGCATAAAATTTAATCAATAAATTAAGTATTAAAATGAATCCATATATAATTTAAAGTTAGAAATATAATGGATAATAATAAAAATTGAATTCCTTATAATGTAAATGATTCTTTTTAGGAAAATATGATTCCCAGGCACATGATATATTTACCTCTAAGATTTATTCCCTTGATGGTTGAACCTACTATGATTTGGAAAAATTATACATCTCATGAGACTACCTATACATTAAGTGTAGGATCAAAATAATTATGTAGATGCTCAATATACAAGAGGGGGGTGAATTGTAAACTTTAAAAATTCCTTTGTAACCTTCAAAGTGGGTTACAGATAACTATGTTTTCCTTAGAAAAGGAAAATTCTAAGTTCAAAAAAGTTAAACTAAGAAAATTTCACAACACCTCTAATCACCAACTGGAGAATTGGAACCATGATTTAGAATATAAGATTCTTCCGTAAAGCGTATATAATCTATACTAATTAGAGTAAAAGTGTAAGGAAATATAATAAGGTTATATTTTCCTTCCAATACAATATGCAATAGAAACAAACAAGTAGTAAAACTACAAGTAATAAGATATGAATCTTTTAAACGAAAGAGAAGGGTATCCAAAAACTTTGTATAAAGGACCCTTGATTTATACTTTCAAGAGAGTCTGTCTTACCCACACCAGGATAAGCCCTCGATACGATGATCGGAATATCTGTCTTGCTATCCCTCCAAGCCCTTAACTTTAAGGTAGTTGCAACCTCTGTCTTCCTCAGAAAGTAAGCCGTCGAACATCAAGGTAGTCGAAACCTCTGTCTTCCTATCCCCAGAAGTCCTCGAATGTAATCACCAACATTTGGAGTCGCACAAAGCAATCTGAACGAGCGGTTCTATATGCACAATGTATGAAAAGCTTCTCTCTCTAGAAATCACCTTAATAGTGTGTGTTCTCTAGATCGATCGACTTCTCATTGAGCTCTTTCAAATGAGCTCCTATTTATAGGCAAACATACAATAGTCGGCTCCCTCTTCCAACGGTCATATTTTCCATGAAATTCAGATGGACTTGTACACGTGTAACTCAACCAATGGTTAATTAGAAATAGAATAGACGACATCATTTTATAACAAACCATGTATAACTGAATGCACAACATTGTTTTTAAATAAAGCATATGTAAGTAAAAACTAATCAATATTTTAGAGTGTAAGCAAGTCAAAAGTTCAGAGTCTAACCAAAATGAAATTCGGAGTCTATGTTAAGAAATGTTCAGATTCTGTTTTACAGGAATTCGAAGTCTGGTTTCACCAGAGATCGGAATATGAACTTGCAGAGTTCGAAGTCAAACTAGTAAAAGCTCGGATTCGAACTTCATAAGATTTTGGAGTCAAACTTCATAAGAGTTTCGAGTCAAACCACATAAGAGTTCGGAGTCGAACTGCTTTAGAGTTCGGAGTCGAACTGATTAAGAGTTTGGAGTCGAACTGCTTAGAAGTTCGGTGTCATACTTCATAAGAGTTTGGAGTCGAACCACTTAAGAGTTCAGAGTCGAACTACTTAAGAGTTCGGACTCAATCTTCATACGAGTTCGGAGTCCAGAATTTGGATTGGAACTTCATTAGAGTTCATATCCAGAATTCGGATCCTAAAAATAGAATGTACCAAATATTTACATTATATGACTTCTGGGATTTTGGGTATGAATCCGGTTTTTGTACTAAAGAAAAATATGGCTATGTATAAGGAAATATAGGTTAGGGTGACTTTTCGTAAAGAAGTAAATTCTCCTTATGGAGATAAAATTCATATTTCCTTATGTATAAGGTTTTTGTTATTTTCAAAACAAAAAGGAATGGAAAAGTAATAAGGAAAACCTTATTAACTCAACAATCTCCCCCTTTTTGGAAATCACAAACAACCTTTCAAAAAAGTATATAAGGATTTTGAAAAAAAACATTAGACTTTGAAATTAAAACTTATCTCCTTTTTTCATGGATGAAAATGAATACAAATAACTCCCCCTTAGGCATTGAAACTCTAAGGATTTTATTCTAAGTTTCCGGAGTGAACTCTTCACTATTGTAAGAATGAAAAACTTCATAGTGGGAAACTCCCACTTTCTTTAAAAATATTTCTATTAGAAATTTTTCCTTTCTCCTCCTCAGGAGAGGTTCTTTTTTCCTTCTCCCCCTTTGTGATTTTCAAAAAGAATTGAAGGGAATGGAAAACAAAGTATGGTACCTGAAACATTATTATATGACAGTATACATCCAACCAAATAATCATTTCATTAGAGTTGGAAAATTTTACAAAGAAAGACAATTAAAACAAAAAATTGGAGTGAGTTCATTTCTCTTCCTTTTCCTTTGGGGTGAGATTCTTTAACAGGGTTTTGAGTTTCTTCAAGTCTCTTTGATCATCCTCGACTTTCCTCTCCCAGGATTTTTTCTTTTCTTCTTGGAATTTTAAAGCTTCTGCATGAGCCATTTCCTGAGCCTCCATGGCTTCTTTCTGCAACTTTAACAACTCATCTTGCTGAACGACTCTTTTTTCAGGCTCAATCCAGAGATTTCTATCATTTATAAGATATTGAGCAAGAGAATTTTTCTTTATCATTCAGTTCATTCACTTTTTTACTCTGGGAACTCTGCTCAATAGTCAGCTCTTATTCAAGAGTCTTAAGATTTTTGTCAGCTGTGTCAAAAGATTCTTTAACGTCATTCTGAAAATTATCATACACATCCATTTCTTCTTCAACTCTCTTAGACCACTTTGTTACCTTACTACAGAACATTTTATGCACATCATAATCAATAATAAAATTTTTCTGTTCAGCTTCAAACTTCACAAACTTATCCATGACCATAGATATAGAATCTGATTTCTGATTCATACTTTGTTGCAGCATCTGGCATCTAGAATCAATTGTTGAAAGAATCGAAATTGTGTCCACCAACTTCCTCAGAGACTGAACCACAAAATCATGCCCATGAGATGATGATTCCAAATCAGAAACTTCTCTTTGAGACTGCTCTTCTTCAACTTGTAACAGCTTTCTTCTAGAGGTACCACCAACCTCTTTCTTTCTGATGACATCTTTTATAGGTGTCTCCATGAGATTTTGATTCCCCTTATCATCTCTTGGAATAGGTTCTTTATTAAGGGATACTTCCTCGGATTCAGACACATGGATAATCTGGTCTTCATCTGGTTTATATTTTTATTGTCCTTCCTCAAGGAAATTCCTCTCATAGGATTCTTCCTTCTCATACAAGACATTTTCTTCATCTTCTTATTGTTGTTGCTTATCATCATTCTTACTAGCTTCTTGATCTACCTTTCCTAGAGATACTAGCATTGCGGATGTAGTCTTATCTTTGTAGTCCTGTACTTTCTTGATCAGGGTATCCAAATCTTCACTTTCCTCTTCTTCTTCTTCATCTTCAACTTCTTCCTCTACTTCTTCAGAAACTTCCTTCTCAGCTTCATCAACTATTCCTTTACCCTTGGATCTATCTAGAGTGAAAAAATTCTTGGCTGGATTTTCTGGTAAATTAGGTTCAACATCGAACGTTTCCAGAACAGGAAGCATTTCAGAAGCTGACTCTGAATCTTTCAGCAAAGATTGCACCACTTCAGCTTCAGACATTTTCTTTTTCATTTTCTTTTCCTTCGATTGTTTCTCTATCTCCTCAGCAGCTTTTTCCTTTAAGGCTTTAGCCTATATAGGGTCTAATCTGAATTGTGGATCCCCTTCCTTCATATTCTCTTTGTGTTCCCTCCACTTGGCTGCCACATCATCTGTATATGTTTTCTGCTTCTTCAGTTTGGGAGGAGAAGACTGAGTTTCCTTAGCTTGAGGAATTTCTTCATCAGCAACCATTTCCTTAACTTTTCTCTTCTTCCTTTTCTTTTTTGATGGTTCCGGATTTTGTGTTTCTTTCTAAGCTGTCTCAACCTCTTCCACAGACAGAGGGTAAAAATCTCTAGATTCACTGGAAAACCCCATCTTCATCCACTTGAGGGTATCATCACTGACTAGCATAAGCTTGCAATTCTGAACATTTAATTTTCAAGCAACCTTGAAAGATTCTAAGCATCTAACTATCAGCTTAGATAGTAAGGTAGGAAACATGATAATCTAATCTCTCAAATTGCCTTCTTTGATATTCTTGATCGTAACCAAGACATGCCTCATCAGATTTATATTTCTTAGATTTACCAAGAAATCGAAGACATAGATATCACTCTTCTTCAAATTGTCTTCATCACCTCCTCTTGGAAGCAGAAAGCCTTGCACCTAAAGCTGAAGGATTCTATTTTTCATAGTGAGATGAGCAATCTTGATAGTTTAATCATCCTTAAGACCAAGACACTTCAGTGCCTTCTCCTTGTTGAAACTTCTTTGCACATCTGGAAGTTTGTGAGAGTAGAATTCAACTTCTCCTTCATTAGATAAAAGAACCAAGCTCGCGGACATGGTGTAAGATAGCTTATAAGTCTTCCCATAAGACTTGAAAGAAAACAATTCTCTGTCATCTTCCTTCTGTAAGGAAATAGACTCGTAGAACTCGATTAGCAAATCAGTATAAACCGGATCATGTTTATCTGACTTTGCTACGCAGACATATTCCCATCCATTCATCTTTATATTCTGGGTTATAATGGAATCAATCTTGTAGAAATCTGGATGAAGTAACCTTTCCCTAAATACTAACCACTTAGAGATTGGTTTCGCAGTCGACATATCTTGAGATGTTGCTTCTACCGACATTCGGAATGAAGAAATATGAAAGATTTGGAACAACTTCTGCAAAGTTCAGAACCGGCCTTAAGAAGTGCGGCAGGGCGTCGAGACGCAAAATCTTGAAAAACCAATGCGGGACGAGTTCTGGGGTCCCCTTTATATAGGCAATGGTTATGACCATTGGTCTGCCAAAAACCATCTGAAGGTTGAAAAGGTTTTGATCTGATCTGAAGGATTAAAACAATCCCATAGGGAAAACTTGACTCCGATCTTTTGAGGGGTTTTTTTAAAGAAAACATTCGGATTTGAAGAAAACTGGAATATGATCTTTTGAAAACTAGGAAAATACCAGCATGAAAAATTATGAAACTAAAACTAAGGAAATCATAGCATTCAAAGTGGCTAGAAACATTGTTCGTAATTGGTAATATTCCTTTTAAAAAAACGAAAGTTCCAGCATGAAAATATCATTACGAAAATGCCAGTTTGAAAATATCCATTTCGAAAGTTTTAGTACGAAAATCTTTTTACGAAAATTCCATTCCGAAAATCTCCATTCCGGAAGTTCCAGTACAAAATACTTGTGTCCCAGATGTTTTCATTCCGAGAATTTAAATACTGAACATTTCAGTTCTAGAAATTCCCATTCCATAAATTTCAGTTCTGAAAATTTTGAATAACTTACTACGAAAAATTTAGTTATAAAAAAACGGATTATGAAAATTCTAGTTACAATAACAATCAAATGTACTCCCCCTATGAGAAGGAGTTTATTACTGTTAGGTGTTCTTTTTAACAAGATGTTAATAAAGAATGATCACCTTACAGTTATCATTCCTAACTTTTGTTTAATGTATTCAAATCTATCGGAGGGTAATGACTTTGTGAAAATATCAGCAAGTTGATCTTGCGTTCCGATAAACTGAAGAATGATATATACTTTTTGTGAGTGATCCCTAAGAAAGTGATGCATAATGTCTATGTGTTTCTTATGAGAGTGATGTGTAGGGTTCTTACTTAGGGCAATGACACATGTGTTGTCGCACAAAATTTGAGTTTTAGAAAAAATCAGGCCATATTCTGTGAGTGTGTGTTGCATCCAAAACACTTGAGCACAACAACTTCCAACAACTACATATTCAGCTTCAGTAGTGGAGAGTGTTACAGAATGTTTCTTCTTGGAGGACCAAGAGACTAATGAATCTCCTAAGAAGTGACAAGTTCCGGATGTACTCTTTCTATCCATTCTATATCCACCAACGTCAGCATCCGAAAATCTTTTTAAAACAAAATCTTTTCTATATGTATAAAATAATCCTAGATCCATGGTTCCATTTAGGTAGTGAAAAATTATTTTTACCGCCTTTATGTGAGATTCCTTAGGACTGGATTGATATCATTCACATAAGAATACTGAAAACATTAAGTCTGGTCAACTAGCTATTAAGTAAAGTAGACTCCCTATCATACCTCTAAAAGAGGTTTGATCTACTGGTTTCCCAGCTTCATCAAGATATAAAGAGTTTGAGGTACCGAATATTGTCATAACCATACTTTTTGAGATGATCTTTAATACACTTATGTTGAGATAAATAGGTTCCTTCTGGTTTTTGAGAAATTTGAAAACCAAGGAAAAAATTTAACTCACCCATCATACTCATTTCAAACTCAGATTTCATTAGACTTGCAAAAGAATCAGTTAAAGATTGCTGAGTTGAACCAAATATGATGTCATCGACATAAATTTGAACAATCAAAACATTTTTCTTATCTTTATTTATAAAAAGGGTTGGATCTGCATTTCCCTTAACATAGTTATTTTGAAGAAAAAATCTTGTGAGTCTATCATACCAGGCTCGTGGGGCTTCTTTAAGACCGTACAAAGATTTGGTAAGTCAAAAAACATGATCACAATGTTTAGTATCTTCAAAGCTAGGAGGTTGTTCAACAAAAACTTCCTATTGAACAAAACCGTTAAGAAAAGCACATTTCACATCCATTTCAAAAAGTTTAAAATTGATGAATGCTGCAAAGGCAAGTAGAATACAAATAGATTCAAGTCTAGATACTAGAGCATATGTTTCTTCATAGTCTATTCCCTCTTGTTGATTATAGCCTTTAGCAATGAGTCTAGCCTTATTCCTTACTATGACTCCATTTTCATCACACTGGTTTCTAAAAACCCATTTTACTCCAATAACAGAAGTTTCCTTAGGTCTTTCAACCAAGGTCCAGACTTTATTCCTCTCAAATTCATTTAGTTCATCTTGCATGGCTTTGATCCAATCATCATCACCGAAAGATTCATCAGTGCTTTTTGGTTCTAAATGGGAATGAAATGCTAGATGTTCTACTTCATTTCTTAAGGAACTTCTAGTCCTTACATATTGATTTACATCCCCAACGATACTATCACTGGGATGATTCTTAAGAAACACCTGATTTGGGTATTGTAAAACATGTTCGTCAATATAGGGTAGAAAGTCTTTTGGGGTAAATGTTTCAGAAGTATCTTCTTGAACATTTTCCTTGTCAGAAGGATCTTCTATCATAGGTTGAAAATTAGTTTTTGAAAACACATCCAAGGATGTAGGTTGGCGTGGTTTGAAAATGAAAGGATTTGTCTCATCAAATTTTACATGCACTATTTCTTCAACAGTACAAGTATTTTTTATTGAAAACTCTATATGCCTTAGAAGTTGTGGAGTATCTTAAGAAAATTCCTTCATTGGATTTTGGGGCGAATTTATGTAAATTATCTTTAGTATTCAGAATGAATACTTTGCAACCAAAAACCTTGAAGTAGGAAAGTCCTGGTTTTCTACCGTTCCATAACTCATAAGGAGTTTTAGTAAGAAAAGGTCTAATCAGAACTCGATTTATAGTATAACAAGCAGTACTTACAACATCAGCCCAGAAATGTCTAGCTATAGAATATTCACTCAACATGGTTCTAGTTATCTCTTGAAGAATTCTATTTCTTATTTCAACTACACCATTTTTTTGAGGAGTTATAGGTGCTGAAAAATTGTGAGTAATATCTTTTCTACTACAAAAAGTTCAAAATCAGAATTTTGAAATTCTCCTCCATGATCACTATGAATAGTTTTCAGTGAAAGGTATTTATCATTTTTAACTTGTGCTCTTAAAATTTTGAAATAAGAAAAATCTTCAGACTTCTTGGCTAGAAAATAGACCCAAGTAAATCTAGTGTAATCATCAACTAGAACAAACACATAGTATTTACCTCCAATACTTCTAGTTTGTGTTAGACCAAAAAGATCCATGTGCACTAACTGTAATGCATCAGTCATTGAGACTTCACCAATTTATTTAAAACTATATTTATGTTTCTTTCCATATTGACAAGAATCAAAAACTTTAGAATAATCAAATCTAAGCTCTCGTAGATCCTTAACTAGTTTCTTCTTAGAAAGTTTACATAAATTTCTAAGGTTATAGTGACCTTGTCTTCTATGCCATAACCAGGAATGATCTTCCATTGCACTTAGGAAAGGTAAATCTTGGCTCCAGAGGTCTTATAAGTTCGAAGTGTAAACATTCTCTTGCATATTGGCCGAGAGAATAAATTCTTCCTTGGAATTGTGTACTAATCACTTATCATTTCTAAAATTCACAAGGTAACCTTCATCACATAATTGACTTATGCTAATGAGGTTGTGCTTAAGACCGTTAACAAGTAAAACATTTGAGATCAAAGTTTTACCTAGAAGAATAATATTACCAATACCAGAAATTTCTCCTCGATCATTATCTCTGAAAGTTACCTTTACTCCTTTCATTTTTATAATCTGTTCAAAATAGCTTTTGTTACCAGTCATGTTTCGGGAACATCCACTATCCATGTACCATGTATTGTTGTTGGTACTTCCTTTATCTTCTTGAAAACAAGAAAAGAATTAGACTTTCGGAATCCAAACTTGCTTGGATCCGAAATTTCTAGACAACAAAATTTTTGGAACCCACACTTTCTTAGAAAAATAGGCTTTATGAAAAACTAGAGATTGGGTTTTATTAAAAGAACTATTCTTCACCCAGTGACCACCACATTGACACTTGGTACAAAATGGGGAACTTTGTGGAACAAAGTATTTGTTACTAAAAGTTGGTTTTTCATGAGTATAACCAAATCCGGATTTGTTTTTCAAAGGTCGTATTTGAGAATACATTTTATCAAAATTTTCTTTACCATGGGTAAAGTTTGATAAACACTTCCTTAAGGAAAAAATTTTAGACATGAGTTTTATAACAATGTTTTTATCTTCAAAATCATTATATTTAGAACTAGATCTATGCTCGAAGATAATTTTCGTAGAAATTACTTTTACTAATTCTTTAGAAAGTTTGTTCTTCTCAGAACTTACTTCCTCAAGATTATTTGAAATATTTAAAAAATCAGAATTTTTCTTATCAAGATCTTTAGAAAGATCTGATATTTATTTTGTAAGAATAGAATTCCTAGAGTTTGCCTTATCATGTTTTTTATTAATTTTAGAGTTCTCAATCTCTAGAATTTCAACAAACCTAGAAAGTTCTTCATAGGTAGGTGAAGTATTTTCTTCATCAGAAGAGGATTCTTCATTAGAAGAGTTATAATACTTACTATCAATAGAATTTAAAGATACATTGGTAAATGATTCAGCATTTAGTACCTTAGCCATAAAACAATGATTGTTAATGGGTAATCTGGCTATAAGACCAAGATTCTTCTGTCCTAAAGATTCATAATCAGAAGATTCGTATGAAGAGTCACCACCACTGGCACTCTAGGTGTCATTTGGTTTCAGAAATTTCTTAGCTTTGGTCTTGTAATACTTCTTTATATTCCTCTTGAATTCTTTTCTTTCTTTTATTTCTTTTTGATCAAAGGGTAATATAGTCTAATATGTCCAACTCTCTTGCATTCATAACAAGTGACTTCTCCATCTTTCCTGTCTTTCCTTTCCTTTTTCTTATATTTGGATTGGAAATTTCTCTAGCCAATTATCTTGTTCATTCTTCGAGCGAGATTTGCTAACTCATTTTCTGAGATTTCACTTTCACTAGAACTTGATTAAATAACCACCTTCTTGGATTTGGATCTGTTTACTTTATCAGGAGTCTTAGCTTTCATATGATTTGATGTTGTTGTAAAAGCGACAGTACCATTCTCATTCTTCTTTATGATGTTGTCAGCATCTCTCTTCATTCTTGTTTCATGTTGGAGAAGAGTTCCAAATAGCTCGTGAAGAGAAATTTGGGTTACCTTCTTGTTCTCATATATAGCTGTTCTCTTTGATTCCCACTCATTGGGCATAATATCAATTATCTTATCCACAAGGGATTCATCATCTAATCCTTTTTCTCCCATAGACTGTAAGCTGTTGACTATAGTCACAAATATCTTTTGAACTTTACAGATTGGTTCTCTATAAGGAAAATTAAAACCATGGTATTCAGCTCTAAGCATATCTCTTCTAGTTTCAATCACTTTAGATGTTCCAAAGTTTGTAACCTCTAACTTCTTCCAGATACAATTAGCTGCTTCACAAGAAGAAATTTGGCTATATATATTTCTAGTCATTGAACATAGTAGAGTATTGCGTACCTCATAATTGAGTTCATACTCTTACTTTTCCTAGTTAGTGAAAGTTCTAACTTCCTTATCAGGAATTTTATAATCACCAGTAAGCATAGTGAAATTATCCACACTAGTATTGATAACAAAAGTATTCATTCGATCTCTCCAGTACTCATAGTCATTACCATCAAAGATTGGTGGTCTTGTAGGGTTTAGATTGTCAATAGAACCAACATTGATTCCTGCCATTCTTAAAAAAATCTTTGGAAACCAAACTAGTTAGTAGAAAAAGTTCGTAACCACAAAGTTTGGAATGACAATTCGGAATGATAATGTTCGGAATGACAATGTTCGGAATGACAAAGTAAACATTCTAAGTAAGGATGAAGAACAAAGAAAAAGATGAGAAAGAAAACCTCATACGAGAGTATAAGTATTTCGGAGACCTCCTCTGATACCAATTGTAGGATTGAAATAACGATGTAGATGATAAATATACAAGAGTGGGGGAATTATACACTTTAAAAATTCCATTGGAACCTTCAAATTGGGTTACAGATAACTATGTTTTTCTTAGACAAGGAAAATTATAAGTTCCATGAGGTTAAACTATGAAAATTTCACAACACCTCTAATCACCAACTGGATAATTGGAACCAAGATTTACAACATAAGACTCTACCTTAAAGCATATAGAATCTAAACTAATTAGAGTACAAGTGTAAGTAAATATAAGAAGGTTATACTTCCCTTTCAATACAATATGCAGCGGAAACAAACGAGTATAAAAACTACAAGTAACAAGATATGAATCTTTTAACCTAAAGATAAGGGTATCTAACAACCTTGGATAATGGCCCCTTGATTTATACTTTCAAGCAAGTCTGTCTTACCCACACCAGGATATGCCCTCAATACGAAGATCGGAATCTCTGTCTTGTTATCCCCACAAGACCTCAACTTCAAGGTAGTTGGAACCTCTGTCTTCCTTAGCAAGGAAGCCCTCAAAATTCAAGGTAGTAGACACCTCTGTCATCCTATCCCCAGAAAGTCCTCGAATGTAATCACCAAAATTCGGAGTCGCACAAAGAAATATGAACGAGCGGTTTAGTATGCACAAAGCATGAAAGGCTTCTATCTCTAGAAATAACCTTACCAGCATGTGTTCTCTAGATCGATCAACTTCTCATTTAGCTCTTTCAAATGATCTCCTATTTATAGGAAAACCTCCAATGGTCGGCACCCTCTTCCAACGGTCATATTTTCCATGAAATTCGGAGGGACCTGTACATGTGTAACTCAACCAACGGTTAATTAGAAACAGAATAGACAACATCATTTTATAATTAACGATGTATAACTGAATGCACGACAGCGTTTTGAAATGAAGCATATGTATGTAAAAACTAATCAATATTTCGGATTGTAAGCAAGTCAAAAGTTCAGAGTCTAACCAAAATGAAATTCAGAGTATATGTTAAGAAATGTTCGGATTCTGTTTTATAGGAATTCAGACTCTGGTTTCACCAGATATCGGAATCTGAACTTGCAGAGTTCGAAGTCAAACTTGTAAAAGCTCGGAGTCGAACTTCATAAGAGTTTGGAGTCAAAATTCATAAGAGTTTCAAGTCGAACCACTTAAGAGTTCGGGTTCAAACTGCTTAAGAGTTCGGAGTCGAACTGATTAAGAGTTCGGAGTCAAACTGCTTAAGATTTTGGAGTCGTACATCATAGGAGTTCGGATTTGAACAACTTAAGAGTTCGGATTCTAACTACATAAGAGTTTGGAGTTGAACTTTATACGAGTTCGGAGTCCAGAATTCAGATTGGAACTTTATTACAGTTCATATCCAGAATTCGGAACCTAAAAACAGAATGTACCAAATATTTACATTATATGACTTCTAGGATTTTTGGTATGAATCCGGTTTTTGTACTAAAGAAAAATATGGATATGTATAAGGAAATCTAGGTTAGGGTGACTTTTCTTATGGAAGTAAATTTTCTTTATAGAGGTAAAATTTATATTTTCTTAAGTATAAGGTGTTTGTGATTTTCAAAACAAAAAGGAATGGAAAAGTCATAAGGAAAACCTTATTGACTCAACATTAAGTGGATTGACTTAACCACCCCCCAACTGTATAGTGATTTTCTAAATCAGTCCTCACATATATAATAATTGATTTATTTTATAAAAAACATGCCTTATCATAAAATGTGTATATTGAGTAAAATATATGGATTTATCAATATTTATAGTAACTGTAAAATTGAATACCAAATGTAAAAAATGGTATACTCTTTTGGAAATAATGAAATACACTGTATGAGAATATAGATATTTAAGATAAATTTAATTTTCAATAGAAATGATTATAATGAATTGATTGTTTCAAAATAAATTTAATAATCATAAAAGAAAATGATATTGAAAAGATAACTTTTACCACATGGTGATTTTCAAGTCAAAGCCATTTTAATAGTATGGTTCAAATTGAAACATAAAATTACATGTTGTATGATTGAATCGTGATATTAACTGAAAAATTAGTAGTATATAAACCACATTAATGTGAATTTATGTATAAAACAAAATAAGTCTTAGTGGAATGTGAATTGAGATGAAATACCTTATATTGTGATTCCTTCTAGTTTTATGGTCGTTGGCATCATTTATAATGTTTTAAAATATTTTAACAACTTATTTAAGAACCATATTCATATTTTTATTCTAATATATGTTATTATTATAACATCTTATTACCCAATTGCTAATAATATTTCATTATTTTCATTATTTTGGGTGTGAGTTTCCAAGTTATTTGAGTATGTTTTGACTTATTATTTTTGTCCCTATTACTTATGTAATGATTTCATAATCTAAATAGTGTAAAACAAGATTTAAATATCATATATATTACATATATATGTATTTATAGTATCCCTAATATTTTGAGATTGAAAATTAAATGCACCATTCCTAGAGACGGTAGGTCATAACTACAAATGAACGCTACTTCCATTTTTTTATTTAAAAAGTAAGTTATATATATCGATATATTAATATTATCATTAAATTTTAATATTTATTTCATATATTTCACATATATTTATTAAAATAGTTCTTAATACATTCAATTAAGAGTGTGAACGAATCACATCTCTATGAAGAGGCAGTATTCCACACGTCCACAAATGAAGTTATCTTATTCTTTCAGAATGGAAAGCATGAAGGTATGTATTATAAAATAATTAAATAAGAATAAATATGATATTATTACTAAATATATATCATATATAAACCACTAATCCATCATTATTTAAATCCATTAATGGTTGTAAATGGAAGAATGAACGACATCGGTTCACGAGGCGGTAGTCTACCATACACACGAACGATGATTGTGTATCCCATTTGGTATAAGTGTGTGAAAGTGTAGGTCAAATTTTTATAATCACAACATAACAGTATATTTAGGATACTTAATTCATTATATATTATTGATATATAATTAAGTGAAGTGGTGGATAATAAAATGAAACAAAAATGATCGTTGAACAATGTTGCCTCTTTTCGGGTAACTCCATTTAGTTTATAGCTTAAGACGTCCTTGGTTTTAGTTATTACCAAAGTGAGGCTTCTAAAATGAGGGTAGGGATGTTTGGATATTATTTATTCATAGTGTTTATGATCTAAATGTCTTTATTGCTGTAAATAATGGGGATGGGTGAGTGACTTTTTATAGTGGGGTAGGAGTGGCATTCTTGTAAATATAAAAAGGTACACACTATTGAGAGGCATACCTTACATAATTTTCCTCAAATAATAAAACAATATCTTATAAAATGGATTATATTGTCGAAATATTTCTATCCAATAGGGTTTTAACAAGTTTCTATGTCATTTTGGCCCAAAATATGAAGGTTTTGTCCCTTCTAAAAATTTTATTTCTCTTAATCATTATAATTAATTTTAATTAATTTCACTAATATTTTTAGATAGAAATTAATATTATCTTACTATAAATTAAATATTTTTATTATTTGAATTATGGATGAAATTTTTAAATTTATCAATAAAATAATTGGAATAAAGTAATTTATAATTAATCTCGTGAACGGGATAAGAAAGCGGGGTTTTAATGTAAAAATGTTCAAACATTTAATATTTTCTTATATATAATTTCCATTTGAAATTGATTCCAATTACCTGAAATGGATTAAAAAATTTATAATTTATCTTATTTATCTTTAAAATCAGTTTAAAATATAATTAAAAATTACAAATAAATTAGATGAAAATTCAGTTTTCAATTAAAAATAAGTATTTTTACACTTCATCAAAAAAAAATAAACTTCTCAGAAAAATACCAAAAAATCAGAAGAAAATATTAAAATTACTACATCAAAATTTAGTTTTATTTTTAAAAATAAATTTTAAAAAATTGGAATATGTGGTTTTAAAACTAGTGCACCATTAAAAGGCGGAAAATTTTTCTTTATGAAATTATCAATTTTTATACTTAAAATTGTGTTTCTTCTTACCATATTCCTATAAAATATATATGGGGAATGTAAAAAATATTTTAATGAGTATATAATATATAAATATAATTAATATCATTTACTAATATAAATAAATTTCAATTATTAGGTTAAAACACTTTTGTGAGCATAAAAATATTTCCTTTATATTAAATTGGTTTATATTTTTATTTCTAATTAATTTGTTACTAATGAATTCATATTATATATATTTAAACCATATATTTTCATATTTTATTTAATACAATTAATTATGGAAAATTTAACAGGTTGTTTATATATTATTATATTAAAATATAATATTTTAATAATATATTAGTTTTTAGTTGTACTCAGTCTTACATGTAACGTAAGTCGTAATGGAAAGTAATTGTTCCCTAATACGTAAGATAACTCAATATTGAATGTAATACAAGCTATAGAATATATTAAATTTATTTAAAATATTAAATGTTCCCAAAAATTCATGATAGTTTATACACAATCAAATAAAAGTTACTCATTTAGAATTTTTGTGGTGTTATATTCTCCCCAACTAATATAAATTATGTCCTCTCTATTTAAAAATGATTTTTGTAAACAGTGGTATTATATTTTAGAATACCTTTGTTGAAAATCTCACAACATAAAATGGTTAAAGAAATTATCCACATAATAATATAGAACAGAAAATTTGAAGGTCACCAAAAAATTGGGCTTTCAAATTTGGAAAATATTATTGAAAACATGAACATAGAATAGAAATATATCTATCATGTTTTTATTGAGAGTTATAGATAACATGATCTGATTAAATTTTATATACCCAAAGACTTAAACCAAATTTACGTAAAATTTCATTGATATCATCAAAAATTATGATAGTATGAATACATTTTGGTTTCAAGAACCTTTTTTCTAGAGTTGAGAAATTGTTTCACACTCTAAGAAAATAAGTAAATGTATGTGCCTATTTTATAAAAATATTATCCTTTTCTTGTGTTGTGAACTATTTATACTTAATTTTGAAGCCTAGGTTTCATCATGTGGTGAAGTAATACATTAACCTTGAAAACCTAGTCCAGATATCAACTTAAACCATTTCAAAAATTGTTAACCATTACAAAAGATTATGACCCAACCCTTTGGGATAATTTCCAAGGTAGTTAGTATTACCCAATTTAATTTATCCATATCATTCATATATTTATCCAAAAACCATTAACATAACATTAGGAACATATTAAGTCTCATATTTCCCACAAACATGTGTTTTATAAAAACTTACATACTACTGAATCACTTTTATGGTACCATTCAACATATTATCTCAAATATTTAATAAAAATGTATTGTACTACAATCCTCAAATCTCTCATATATCATATGGTTAGAGAATCATAAACAAAATACCTTTACAATATACTTCTGATATCCAAATTCATAATCAAATTAATAATTCCACTTCGGTTATGTCAATAACATATGCTTGACATTGAGACCTTGGATTCTTCTATGGTATACTCTCTTAATGCTTGGGGAATTTGTTTTCATAGTACCTAATCTCCTTGAAGTTTTAATACTAAATAGTAACATTTTTATTATTATATTTTCCATATTTACCATTGAAAACCATATCTCCCCGCATATAAAAAACTCTCATTCCCTTCAATAAATTACAAGTGTGTTTCCTTCCATAGTAATCACAAGAATGAAAATCCTTCTTTCCCTTCTTCCTTTTATCAATTATTTGATCTTCCTTTTTCTTCTTCTCTTTCTTCACTTTCAAATCCTAAGACATATAGAATTAGTTTTATTTATTGACATCACATAAAACTATTTCATCTTATAAAGAAAAGGTTTGAGATACCATCTTCCTTCAGAGCCATAGATTAATCCCTTCAAATAAATGCTCAATATTGAACATTGTGTTGTGTATTAATTCCATAAAATACAATAATATTCTTATAAAGGTAGATTCATACTCTTCAATACATTCATAATCATTTTATTTAAACTAAGGAACATTATCTTTATCTCTATTTGTTACTCATGAGGGAAATCTTTGTTGAATAATTCCTCTTTAAAATAATTCAATTCTAGGAGTTATATTGTTTCTTCCTCCCTAATATTCTAGATCAACGACCACCATTGATTAGCTTCACCATTAAGACAATACACTTAAAGTGTAAACTATTTCTTTTCACCTCATCCAAATGCCATGATTAGTTTCACCAAAGACTTAATCCATTTCTCATCAACCATTGGGTTATTAGTCATACTAAATTATAGGGGCCTCTATTATATAATGTTATCTAACATTAGATAATATCATTGTAGAATAGGTTTCTCAATCTAGGAAATGTTCTCTATCATAACCTAATTAATCATTCTTAATATATCCATAAAATTCTCAGTTTCAATACCATATATATTGACTTTCTTAGTATGAAAAACTATTCCTTGCCTATGAGTATTGATAAAATTATTCCTTCCAAGATCCATTTATAATCAATTCAATATACTGTATTAGATCATAACATTATGCAAAATTTGTATAATCTGAATCTAGTGAAACACTTATCATAAATTGAAAAAAAGAATACATAACTAATCTCACAATAATAAACATTGTTTTTTGGATATATTTACTTTCAAATACTTCATAATAGTTTTTTAAATAAATTGTAAATTATCCTAAGAATATCCCCCCGAGTGTTTCAAACTAGGCATGCAGTGAGTCATGTTTTCTTGTACCAGGTTACATTTGGGTAAGGCTTGATACATCTTTTTAAAGTTGTTACCTCTACATACATTTTTGTCATAACCACACCCACTGGTAGTATCCAGATGGTGATGAATTTCTAAGAATACTCACATAATATCCAACATACCAAAATTATTGGATATTATTATATACTTATAATCAAATTATATCTTATGTTTATGTTCCCTAATCCATGTTTTCTTAAAACTAGTTTCCAAGGATTTTACTAAATTTCCATTGATACCAAATGCAACACCCTGACACTACAATACTATATTTTATGCCTCAATTTATTAAATTTTCATGATTAAGTAGAATAAAATCCCAAAGGATAGATCAATATAACAGCTTTGAAAAACCAAACTACATACATGATACTAATTTTACATTTGGAAATTAAAATAAAACATAGTACATAAAAAAGAAAAATTAGGTGCATCCATGAAAATCATTCCAAGAATTCATACTCATTTCCTAGTAAAAACAAAAAAAATAATGGTGATCTCCTATTACCATTAATGGTAAAGTATAGTAGAAATAATAATTAATTAATGGGAATAATCAAAATAGAAATATAAATACCTGAAGACACTTTGCATTTAATCAATAAACTAAGAAATAAAATTAATATCTAGATAATGTTAAAGATAAAATTTAAAGGATGATAATAATAACTGAATTAATAATAAAGGTATTGCTTGATTATTTTACGTCATGTTTCCCAGACACATGATACCTTTACCGTCAAGATCAATTCTCAAGATAGTTTAAAATACCCGGATTTGGGCAACTGATTCATCTCATGAGACAAATGATGCATTAAGGGGCCTGAATTAGCTAATACCCAAACCATATAGCAAATTACCAAATAATTTCTCATATATATTATAATCAATTTAATTAATGAACAACATTTCATGTCATAAAACTATTTTATTTAAAAAAAGATATGGATTTATCATTATATAAATTAATTTTCAACGTGAATAGCATATGTAAAAATGGTATACTTTTGAAGAAAAAATGGTATCAATTCCATAATAATATGTATATTTAATATAAATTTAATGTATAATAAAAATAGTCTCAAGGAACTAATATTTTTAAGAGAATGTTAATAATCACCAATGAAATTGATATTGAAAAGACAACTTTTACCTCATGGTAATTTAAAATTAAAAACCCCTTGGACAATATATTTAAAAGTGGAACATAAAATACCATGATTTATGATTTAATCATGATATTAAATGAAAAAGTGTCAGTATATACCCCACATTAATGTGAATTGGTGTATAATAACAAATAATCTTCCATGGAATATAAATTGAGATAAAATACCTTATATTATCATTCCTTATAGTTGTGTTGTATTTAACATCATTAATATTGGTTTAATAATTTAAATAACTTATACCAAAACAATTGAAATATTTATAATATCATATATGATCATTTTATAAAGTTTTATTACTCCTTTGTTAATGATCTTTCATTATTTTCACTATTTTGGGTGTTAATTATCTAGTTATTTGGGTATGTTTTGACATGTTATTTTTGTTCCTATTACATATATCATGTATAAATATCTCCATAATGTAAACCATGATTTAAATTTAATATATATTCTGTTTTATATGTATTTAAAATAATCCATAAAATTTTGAGATTTAAAATGAAACGCACCGTTCATGGAGACATTAGGTTGTATGTCAGCATGAATTCTACTACTATTTGTCATATTTAAGGAGTAAGTGATTTATAAATTTATTTTATCATTAAATTATGATATATTTTTTTATATATTTCACATATTCATATTAAAACCATACTTAATACATTCCATGTATAACTTGAAAGGATCAAATCGCTTTGAGGCAATAGTCCACATGTCCACAATCAAATTTATCATATTACCAAAAAAAGGATTGAATTACAGAAGAATAAAGAAATTCTTAATAATATATATGTAAAAAACTATAATACATCATTATTTTCAAACTTAAAAGGTGGTAAATTGAAGAATAAACAACATCATTTCACGAGGAGGTAGTCATTCGTAGAAACGACTACTGATTGTGTATTCCATTTGATGGATGTTTGTAAATGTGTAGTCAAAATTTTATAATAAAAACATAATATTATATTAAATATAATTAGGTAATTGTATAATAATTATATAAAATTAATTTTGGTGGTATGAGAGTAAAGGAAACAAAAGATGATCGTTGAAGAGTGTTATGTCTTTTTTCAGGTAACTCCTTTTGGTTTATTCCAAAAGACTTCCTTGGTTTTCTCTATTCCCAAATTTATGATTCTATGATTATATGAGTAATTTTTGGAGATTATTTTTGAATATATTGTATGATACAAAGGGTTTTAGAGGTTTGAATAAGTGGAAGGGTTTCATGCATTTTTATAGTGGAGGAGTGGCATTCTTGTAAATAAAAAAAAGTAAATATTATTGAGAGGTATTCTATCAATAATGTGCCTAAATGATGTAAAAAAATCTTGAAAATGGATTATATGATCTAGATAAGTCTATATAATATTTGTTTTTTGATTTTATAGGTCATTTTTTGTCTTATAATTATGGTTTAATCCCTTGTCAATCTAATTTTTCTCTTAATTGTTGTAATTGCTACTAATTACTTTTGCTAATAATTTTTTGTAAAAACTAAGATGTCCTTACTATAAATTATAAAATATTATGATTAATAATATTTAATCCATTTTTCCAATTTCTTATTATATAAGTGTTAAAAATTAATTTAAAATTAATCCTACATATGGGATCAAAAAGTGGGTTTTAATGTAAAACTTTTCTAAAGTTTATGATGTTTTTGTATCCAATTTCTATGTGAAATTGTTGAAATTGACATAAATTAGATTAATTTATGTATAATTGATCTAACTTGACTATAAAAAAATTAAAATATAATTTATCCTTACAAATAAATTAGAATAAAAAGTATTTCTCAATTAAAATTCAGGGGTTTTTACTATTCATGAAAAAATGAAACGCCTCAGAAAAATACCAAAAAATTCAACCTAAGATAATTTTAAAATTAATCTTTTAAAATTATGTTTTATTTTGATAAATAAAATTTACAAAAGTCTAACAACTTTGTTTTAAAACTAGTGTGACATTAAAAAGTGGAAAATTTACATTTGGAAAAATATAGGTTTTAAGCATTAGATTGGGTTTTATATTATCATATGCTTATAAAATCTATTACAAAAATGTAAAAAATATTTGTCTGAATATATAATATATAAATTTATTTAATATCATTAACTAATAGAAATTAACTTAATTTATTAGGTCAAAATACCTTTTTGATCGTAACAAAATTCTTCTATATCCAATTGCTTTATATTTTTGTTTTTAACTAATTGGTTACCAATGAATTAATTTTATTTATTTATTTTAAATGTTTTCATAATTTATTTAATACTATACATAACTGATAATTTAACACCTATATTATCTTATTATATAAAATTATAATATTTTAATTATATATTGTCATTCGGTAAAACATTGTTCTGTGTGTAACGCAAGTCATCGAAGAAAGTTGTTGTTCCATATGATGTAAGGTAACTCAGTATTGAATTCATTGAAAAATATAGAATACAATAAATTTATTTAAAATATAAAATGTACAATAAAATTTCATGATTTTATACACTATCAAATAAAATTTACTCTTTTAAAATTTCCATGGTGTAACAAAAATTATTAAATCCTTTTTGTTATATTTTATTTATATAAGTGATGGAAACTATTTCTTATTATAAGTGATGAAAAATAGTTTTTAGAGTAAAATATAATATAAGATTCCAAAATTTTATGAATTGTTTTAATTGTTTTTAAAATAATTCATTTAAATATAAATTTTTATATAAAAAGTACTTTAAAAATGTTCTATTAATTCTTTTTTAATGAAAATTCCGTCAAATTGATAGTACTATAAATTTTTTTTTCCTTATTTACCAAAAAATAAATTATTCTATAAAAATATAAAAAACTTATCTTACGATTATATTGAAATTATCCTACAATGAAGTTAATTTTTTAAAATTCAAATTTTAAGATATATAAATTTATATTTATATTTAAAATATAACATATAAATGAAAACTAATTTTATTGAAAATTACCTTTTATAAATTGTGTTTTCTTAATCCAATTTGATATAAATTTCTAAATAATTGAATATTTAAATATTACTTTATATATCAAAATATTACATATTATAATAAAATCTGATCAATTTAATTAATAAAGGTGAAATATAATACCCCTTTTTTAAAAGTTTGTTTGAAATTCATACTTTTTAAATTATTAATCAAACAAAATAATAATATTTATTAATTTTTTTAATTATTATATTTTTATTTACTAATGATTATATTTTTCATATAAGTTTAATATTTTTCATTTTAGTCTGGTGTTGCGTTATTTTGGCGTTGTGTGTGACACAAGTAATTGATGATTGTATTTATTTAATGGATATAAAATCTTGGGTTGTTAAATTCTATACTATTAAATAAATTATGTCCTTTAAATTTTAATTACTAATTAATGATGAATGTAATTGAGGATATTCTTAACATATTTATCATTTGGGATATAACATTTAATATGAAATCTACCTTAATCTATTAGGCTATATTATGTTACTTATCTTTAATCAAAAAAATTAATCTTTTATATATTCATATACTCATGTATGAATATACCTTAATCGTAAATTCTTTAAATATTACATTTCCCAAACAATATGAATACACAAGACACTAATCAACAGTGAAACATTAAATTATTCTAAAAAATTAATTATATTTAACTCAAATTTAGTAATAATCTCTAATTTATAAAATAACACACTATAATATATATTCCATAGTAATATAGATAAAATTTCCTTCCTGAAGAAAGATAATGAATCAATTATAAATCACAAGGTTACAAATACTGTATGACTAACTTTTTCAAAATTAACCAACCATTTATTAACTTAACATAAATAATATATTAATCCTAAGAATTATCCTCACCTAAATCATGTTCTATTTAATAGTAATCCCCAAACATATAACCTTCTCAAAAAAATAGTTTTGAATTTTATTTATACCATTTAATATATGTTTATATACCTTTAAAAAACTAATGTACTGAAATCCTTCAATGTATCAGATAATCCTCCTAAATTTTATAATAAACGAGAATGTAACCATTAAATATCACTCAATAATTAAAATATATAAGTGTATTATAATTTAATTTCAATTAATATATCAACTTCATTACCTTAGGTAAGTCTAAAAAACTCAAATTTTCCATCATAACAGACAGAGAGTTAGATTGTAAAACATTTAAGTATTCTTCCATATTAGATATAATACATAGTGGTTTATAAATATATACCTTTCTTGGATTAATTTTTTTATCATGTTTCATCCAAATACTAAAACCATAAATAGATATCAATAAAACCATATTAAATGATCATATGAATATAAAAACACAATCCTAAGATGTATTCTCTAATGAAACCCTTGTATAATCATTTTATACTTCAATTTAAATCTAATTTTAGTTAACATAGGTTCTTCTATACTTCTCATCATAATAACCAAAAATAACTATATAAAAATTACAATGAACTATCTTATAATATTTGATACACAAATATCATTGAAATCTATACTCTAAAAATTTGACTTACACATTACCCATAAAATCACGTATCAATTGATATGTATATTAACTACTTATTTTATATGATTTAATATAAGTTATTCATTTTCATTTCATATTTTGTTTCATACCAAAATAAGTTCAAATGCATTATTAGGGTTCATCAAGATAATATGAATTAACCAAAGTATATCGCTCAAGAGTGTCTAGGAAAGTGTATGGTCTTAGCCACACTCATCAAGAACTAGTGTAAAGATTTAGTTCACACTCAACCGATATTTTTTAGAGTGATCACCACTAGGTTCATCTATTACATAGCCACATCAACCATCTAACATCCTTATAGATATTTAAATTATAGTATATCCATAAAATATCTTCTTTACCAAAACATTAGGAAATTATCCTATAAATAGACACACCCCTTATACTTATCTATAATCTTTTCACTAAATATTTCTTATCTTAATCCCTAAAATATTCAATATTACCTAAATGATCTTAAAGGGTTTTATATACCTTTTAAATTATTATCAAACATAACATATCGACCCTTAAATTATCTATAACTAACCTCATGGCATCTATGTTTATCTAAACCCTGATCTCATACTAACTATGATCCAACATGGATTTTTGGTTTAATGTTTTAGAGTGTTGGGTATAAAATTTAATTATCAAAACCCATTTATTTTTTAACTTATAGACATTTTTTCCACTATATATGCAACTAATTAACCCTTAATAAGTATTAATCATCTCTCATTATTTCTCTACATAATATACTCTTTTATACACATCATATATATTACTTTTATTCATACCCTAGGAAAATGGAAAATAATAAAGGTGTGATCTTATATTCATAGTAAGGGTAAAAAAGTTATAAAAATAGAAGACCTTAAGTGATCGTGAGATGAGAATATGGGTTTAATCAGGATACATAATTAAGTTATGTCCAAAAAATCACAGATCATAACTCTTGGAATGAGGTATGGAATAACATATTAACATAGAATTTCTAAGAAAATATCCATAAATCTGGAATGTATTATAGTTATAAAAATAAAGGAATCATAGAATGGTGGAATAATTATACACATATAAACCTTCTGAGTAAAATCATTTTTCCCATTCCTTTTTGAAAAAACTAATTATAACTATGTAATAAAATGTGAAAAAAATAATTATTCTCATGTATTTTTTAACAAACTCATTATTTCTAGGAATTAATATCTTATTAGATATTAAAAAAACCAATGAATATGAGGGAAATATACAACCCCACCCACCATAATCTATGCATATGTGTGACATATAAAATCAATCATCATCATTTAAAAAATAACCAAAATAAATAATATCAGTCTCATATCCTTTTAAAATGGAATCCCATAATGAAAATATTAATAATTCCATCAATAATCATAACATGATATATCTATGGAAAATAAATTGGCATCCAAAGATATTTTTTAACATTCTATGTAAATACCCATAAATCAAGGTAATACATAATATGGTATTAACAATATATAGATCAAGGGTATATGGTTAAGATAATAATTTCTCCCATTAAATTGAATTATGGAATATAGGTTAAAACCCTTTAATCAATTGAAAAAAATATATAGTGTTCAAATGGGAAAGAAATTGGAGGAAACGTTTTTACTATTCATAGGAGATGATTAAGCAAGAAAAAGGTAGTATTGTATTTCCATGTATTTAGTACTCTAAAATATTATTCAATAATTTATAGGGTAATTCATGAAATTAAATTTCTAGGAATTTAATTCTTCTATAGATAGAGAAAAATGGAATGGAAAAAATATTTTAACATTGTCATAAAAGAATAAGTTCTTGGCCACATTGAAAATATATTTTTTTAAAGGTGATGTGAAATTTTCTTCACATATTAAAATATGAAACAGAACCTAAATAATGGATTCTTTAAGATAAGTAAATGTTATTTCTATTAAATGTGAACTGTAAAATAGAACATTTTATTTTTCAAGGATGTAAAACATTTTTTAAATATTTTTAAAACCCTTTGTTGAGTCCTATATCCAAAAAATTAGCAATAAATACTTTTTAAAATAGGATAAGGTTATGATGATTGTAATATGTGATATAATATCATTAGGTTTGAAATTATAAAAGGAAAACAAATTGGGGGGAATGAAAAAATTGAAAATAAGGGGAAACAATCAATAAAGAGGATGATAATTATTCTCAATAATGTTATACTTTTGAGTAAGAAATTTGTTAAGGTAAAATATTTGAATTAAAAAAATTCATTCTCCATATAGAGGAAGGTAAAGTACTATGATATAAAAACATAGTGTGTTAAAAAACAAGGATAAAATAAATAAGTTCATGGATAGGCAATATATCTCAAAAAAGGAGATTTGAGTTATCAAAATCCACTAATTATTTGGAAATATATGAATCAAAACAACATGATAAGGATATCATGAAACGTAAATTAAAATATCAAGAAATAAAATATATTTATTATATAAGAAATAAATATAGAAGTGAATATACTATATAAATGAAAAAATGGTGCATAATATAAATCATGTCTCATGGATGTTGATATAAATAAACCCTCACATCATCATTATCTTTTGAATTGAAAATACATGAATGGTGAAACATGATATGTATTTTTAATTTGATTATTTTTTATAAAACAATTTGATAAATGATATCAACTTTAATTGTGTACGCAATAAAATGGGAATATTTGGTGAATAGACATCATACCTATATAATGAAAATTTTGGATAAGATAACCCTTGCCTCATTTCCCCGATTAATCGAATGCAATCTAACCTCATTATGAATATAAATATATATCTCGATATTAAATTTGATAACCTTATCCAAATACATATACTTTTATCTACTTCATATAAGATAATTTATTATTAATATATTAGTTAGTTATAACTAATGTTTACTATCAAATGTTAGTGACTTTAATTGTTCTATGCATGATTTATGATATCAATTTTAGTAACAATTATTTAATACCAAGTTATTAATTCATATGATACTGTAGTGGAAAAATTATATTGATTTATAAGGGTCTTATCTAATTATATATGATTTTTTACTTCTATTTCCTAGAAATAGAATTAGTGTTGTCTTATTTCAGTAATTTTTGCGATCAAAGAAGAAATATTACTAATAACTTAAATATACAATATAAATTTTTCAAAAACATAAAAATTAATTATTTTATTCCAATCCTTTAATAGTATTAGTTTTTAAGACTCTATAGTCATTCATTTTATAGTTTTATAGAAGCATTCATTTAGGTTGTTATGCCGACCCAAAATAGAACGCACTATAACATGATGGATTAGTAGTATATAAGATAATTGGTATAGAAGAAATATGATGTTATTTTGATAATTTTTATTTGTTTAGTTATATTTTATTTTTTTATATAAAAAAGTGAAAATCAATATGAAAAAACAAAAAATGTTACAATGTGGAGTCGGTAGTCCACATATATGCATAGTGAGCATCATCATTTATCAACGAATGAGATGAGATGAGGAAAGATAATTTATTAAATTTTTAGATAAATTATATATATCATATTTATTCATCAATATATTCATTTAAACCATCCATGAGATATGGTTATTAAAAATGAAATATGTTGTTTGATGGAGGAGATGGATTGTATGTGGAGCTGATCGATGATCTTTTGGTTTTCTATATTAATTTGATAGAATAAATAATGGTTGTAAGATTAATATAATAACACTTTTGTATGATAATGATACTAAGGATACTATATTACTATGTTTAGGAATGATACGAAAGATATGTATTGAGTATAAAAATTTAGGGATCAAGTAATACTCATCTTTGGACCTTAAACAATTTATTTGAAAGTATCCTTGGAAATGAATGGCTTAGGATAACTTCTAGTGATTGGATGATTTATAACATGAAAGTTACATATAGAAGAAGGAAATTGAGTATAATTTCAGTTATATTTTTAAGTAAAGTTTTTTATTGAGATGGTGTAAGTGATAACCATTGATAAGTGAAAAATAGATCACTTTATGAATGCCATTTATTTTTTAATAATAGCATGTTACTATTTAGGGTTTGTGGCTCCAATAGTGATAACTGTTGGTCGAAGTGGACACTCAAGAGGGGGGGTGAATTGAGTTCCAATTAAAATTTCGGTTAAAACATTGTCTAGTTAAAATCCCCTGATTTATAAAATACGTTAAACTGTAGTGAATTTATACAGATTGTAAATGCTCACTTAGCTTCCCAAAGATTGATTAGGTCTCAGTTAGTTTAACCACAAGATCAAACTAACTTTTGAAACTAATCTACGGATTTACAATAAGTGTAAACACTTGCTAATATAACTATCAAAGTAGATTCAAAATAATTTTGTATTTTAAAGTAATAGCAGTGGAATAAATATAATATATGCCGTACACATTAAACTTAAATAAAAGATCCATAGCATATATAACAAGAGGTTCAGTCTCAAGCTGAGACATAGTCCTCTCTAATATATATAAGAAATTGATCCACACCCGGGATCGGGGTTAACAACATTATTACAAAAAACTATCTAGGTCCAAGACCTCTACCACTGTTATTCGTGGGAAACAAAACAACAGCAAAGACCAGGCCACACAAGGACCTCTTCCACAGTTGACGTGGGTAAACAAGTGATAAGAGATTTAGAGTGAGGATTTTGATATCCTCAAGTTCAGTGTAGAAGACAGTGTGTGTATAAGAAATACAGAGTACACCACACTTCTCGAAAGTTAATAAATAAATCACGTAGAGAAGATAAGTAATATTTTAGAAAGCTCTAGTGATTATCAATGCAGCTCGGGACCCGTTGGATTCAGCAGGAATGCTTCTGAGTCCTTCTCTGGTTTTTCTGTTGAAAAACAGAGTGTTGTAGTTCAGCTTGTCTTCTACATGAGTGAGAATGATCTCTTGATTCGTCATGTGTTCTTCAGTGGTGTTGGATTGCATTCATAAGAGTTCTTTGAAAGACATGCAATCTCTTTCGTGCTCAGGATTGTTCTTCTCGTTAAGCACAGTGCTCTCTGGTGTATGCAAGTTCTTCTCACTGTACATTCACGCTTTCACATCACTACTTGTGCTTGTTTCATGTGTACTGCATTTCAATCTTTCTTATATTCTACAAGCTCTGGCAGTAGGAATGATTCCCTTTTCATAGGTATGAGATATGGTTTCCTGTCAAGCCAACAACTAGCATTAAATAATATTAATTGCATTAAAAACAACAAATATGACCGTTAGCATCACTTAAAATAATATTGACAAAAGCATAAGAAATGGTGTCACAATGATCATGGAAACGGTGTCTTCTTCACGGTGTCTGATCACAGTGTCTGGTCACGGTGTCTGGTCACGGTGTCTGGTCACGGTGTCTGGTCATAGTGTCTAGTCACGGTGTCTGGTCATGGTGTCTGGTCACAGTGTCTGGTCACGGTGAGTCCTTCACGGTGTCTGGGCATGGTGAGTCCTTCACGGTGTCTGGTCACGGTGAGTCCTCCACGGTGAGTCCATACTTAGACAAAAAAATCTGTATTTAAACTAAGACAGTGATATGAATAATATGATTTAAGGTTACTCATTAGAGATAATATATGAGAGAATTGTAATTATGCATAAAACATGTAAAGATTAATTAACATCCATAAGATTTGTTATTATAAAAACATGATATGCACCTATTGCTTAGTTTGAAGAGCATTAGCAAGATGTGTACTGAAGGTCAAGATTAATTAACAGTAATGAGATTTGTGATTATCAAAACATGACTAACACATGAGGAGTCCAAAAATCTCCCCCTTTTTAATGATCACAAATCATATATAGGAAAAATATAAAAGATATGTAATATTAAAGATACTATCATAGCAAAAACATTATAGAACAGATATTTGCAGTTTTTCTCCCCCATTTATACTTTTATAGAACTGATATTTAGAGGTTTTTCTCCCCCTTTTGGGATTATCAAAAAGTAGAGAAAAGGAAATGAAACTTGGAAATTATCATTAACCAAAGCATTCACAATACAAAGTACAGGAGAAGTACAAACTGGAAACAAGAAATGACATCCCATAAAAAAGAAAGACAGGTGGTAAACTCTTTAGGGATCCATTATTGCCTTTCCTTTATCAGCAGCAGGAGCTGGTGCTGAAGTAGAAGAAGGCATAGAAGAGGTGGAAAACGAGGGTAAGGGTAGACCTTCAAAAACAGATGGAGCCAAAGTAGGAGTAGTAGAATATCTAGGCTTAGGTTGGTCAAGAATGACTGGTCGGATCTGAGAAAAGGCTTGGCTAACTGCCATGGTAGTAGATGATAAGGCAAGAAGTCTAGGTCTAAGGGGTGCAGCAGCTGGAGCAACTATAACAGTACTCTACACATGAAGATACGGATTCAAAAGATTGATGAAATCTGTAATGATTACACCACCATACTGCATAGCATTTTCAAAATCATCTTTATTCTCCAGAAATCTGTCCAACAATATGGTGAACTTTGAAAGTTTCTGAACTTGAGCTTTAAAAGCTTGAGTCACCGGAGGGATTCTCAGATTTTCCACAAGATATCTAAAGTGACCTGTCATGTCACTTTTTGAGAAAATCCGGGAAAGATACAAATCTATTTTCATGGAGATCTCTTGTTGAGCATCATTGGCTATCTTTGAATGGATCCTAACCAAGTCCAATGCTCTATCACTATTCTTAATTACTTCTAACAAATAAGATAGATCCAAGCCACTGAAGGCATTCTGTAATTCTTCCTTAATTAAGGATCTCAGCAGAGAATCATCCAAAGCAGCTATGGAGGTCTGACCAGAAGCAGGTGAAGCCTTGACAGATTCGGTTAGAACATTGAGCTGTTTCAGAACATTTTGAAGACATCCAGTGTATTCAACGGTAATCTTATTCAAAGTTTCCACAAGCTATCTCATGCGTTCCAGCATCTCCTTGTTCCTTTTTCAAATCTTTTCATCAAAAGATAGAAGGTAAGGATGAACTTGAGACACAATATCCCTAGCAAGGAGGGAATCATAAGACTCAGGTGAAACAGCAGCAGGTGTAGGGGCAGAAACAGGAGCAGGCTCTGATCTCACAGATAGCTCATTCTGCAAACTTGCTACCATACTTTTTAGATTTGCAACATCGGCACTCAGCAGCTTATTCTCTACTCAAACTTTTTGAATTTCTTAGATCATCCTTGGATGAATATGCAAGATAATATTTTCCAAGAGAATTGATGCATCTTATTGACTTAATTGAGTCACTAGGAGAGGTTGAGTGGAGAAAATTTTCTCAAAACCAGCTAACAAAGTCTCGCCAAAAACATTCAGATCATCTTTGGTTAAAAAGGAATGAAGCTCAAGTAAATATGTAGGTAAAGGTAGAGTCTCGGATTCTGGTTGAGGGTCAGAGTAATCTCCAAATTCAGATTCTGATCCAGATTGAGGTTGGGGCACTGATTCTGGTTCTGAAAGAGCTAAGGACTTCAGTTGAAACAGAGAAGAAAGATCCATTCCAGCTGCAGTCACCTACTGTGAATCCTTCACATCATAAAAGCATGGGAACTCATACCGAGAGTGTACAGAGAATGTGACAGAAGGTTGAGATGTTTCACCAGATCCAGCTTCCATTATATCAAGATTTCGAGTTTCCTCCCCCTCAACTTGTGCTTCCCTTTCAGATTCTTGAGGTTCAGGAACATGGACAAGATCCACAGGATCATCCCTAATCTCTTCAGAAAATTCTTGCCTTGCCAACTGAAAGGCAATTTCAATTCTTTCTTCAGCAGATGGAATAATCTCAAGAACCGATTGTTCCACTGGATAAGCTTCCAGACTTGCTTCATTCTCAACAGAAAGAGTCTCTTTAACAAAAACGTCCTCAAAGGTTTCTTGATGTTCTGAACCAGGAAAAACTAATTTCCTTGCATCATTGGGATGAGCTTCTTCCTCATGAAGAACAACTGAAGGATCCTCAGTCCTTTCCTTTTCAACAACAACTTCCTCTCATTGAGGTATTTCAGCAGGGATAACAGCCCTTTCCTCTTCAACAGGAACTTTTTCCATTGGAGATATTACAGATTCTTATCTAGGTTGAACTTCAGCTATTACTTCTTCTTGTTTTTATTCTTCTGAGTACTCAGCCACTTCATCTGGTTCCAAACAAGGATCAGCTAGGTTCTTAGTCCTTCTTGGATAGTCAATAGGATTAAACTTTTTATATAGTTGATCGCTATCCTCAACCCATTGCTTTTTCCATGGATTCCAGCTAATCTTCATCCTTCTGATGATAGGCATGGATAAGAAGAAATCAAAGTCCTCTAATTTTTCATCATTCTGTCCAACCATTCCTTTTCAGACTAACATGGCTGAAATCATCCTTGAATAAAACAGGGAGGTGGATTTGGAAGTTACTTTGATCAGCTCACAGATATGGTTGATAACATACTTACACAGATTGATATTTTGGCCATTCTTCAACAGGTGAATCAGGAACACATCCTGATACTTCATCACCGCAAAATCTCTTTTTCTTGGACTAACCAAATTCTGAACAAACATGAACAAAAATCTTGTCTCCCCATCCAGTTCAGCAGCTATGGCCCTTCGCTTGGTTCCATTTCCAGTTAGATTTTCCAAAGCGGTTTCTAGGTCAAAGATGTCAGTTGTTGGAGGAGGGACTCTTTGGTAATCTTCACAAACTCCTTCATGTGGAATTCTTAGGCATGCAGCCCACAACATTGAAGAGAAATAGCACTTCTGACCATTGATCCAGCTAGTCACCAAAAATCTCTCTCCAAACTCAAAATAGAACTTCACATACTGATAGAATTGAGATACAAGCCTTGGGTAAATTGGTCTATTCTGTCCAGTGAACCATTCAAGCCATCCTTGTTCTTTTAAAACATTAAAATCTAATGATCTGCTAGACAGCAACCATTCAGGGCAAACCTCTTTTTCAGGTACAACTGTATGGCTTACCAGGTTTGGGTTTAGAGGTCCTTCGGGCGCTATCCTCGGTATCCTCCTTTGTTTCTTAGAGCATCGCTTCTCAAACGAGGGTGAAGATGGATGCTTCATCCATGGCATTCACTAAAGGTTCGGGCGAGAGGAAAAAGAAGGTTCATGAGATAATTCAGGTAAGGAGTCGAATGAAACCCTTAAGTTTTATCATTTGGGGATGTCAAACGTCATAAAAACATGAACGCGTGAAATAAAATAGTGGTGAAATAAAAATTACCGCGATACGGGTAAAAATAAAATAAAAATAATAAAAATTATCATACTTCTCACGGTAAGACAAAAAACTAGCCATCACGATGAGATAGATTATAGTCATCACGGTGAAACAATGAGCAGTTTATATAGTCACAGTGAGACAGTGAGTTGTCATACTGTGAGCATAAAAAAAGAAACTTAGAAATGGTAAGATATTCATTTATGATTAATCATACCAAGATAATGTATGATGTAGTCTAATTTTTCAGAATTTAATGGTTTAGTGAATATATCAGCAAGTTGATATTCAGTACCAATGAATTCCAAAGTGATATCACCTTTTTGATAATGATCCCTCAAAAAGTGATGACTTACATCAATATGTTTTGTCCTAGAATGAGAAACATGATTCTTTGAAATATTAATAGCACTTGTGTTGTCACAATTTATTGATACATGTCTGAATTGATATCCATAGTCTAGTAATCTATGTTTTATCCACAAAATTTGTGCACAACAACTTCCAGCAGCTATGTATTCATCTTCTGCAGTTGACAATGCAACAGAATTTTGTTTCTTACTACACCATGATACTAGTGACTTGCCTAAAAGATGAAATGTTCCAGAGGTGCTTTTTCTATCTTGCTTACATCCAGCAAAGTCAGCATCAGAATAAATAACTAGTTCAAATGATTGTCCTTTGGGATAGAACATTCCTAAATTGGGGGTATGCTTGAGGTATTTCAAAATTCTCTTTGCATCATTTAAATGTGACTCTTTAGGGTTTGCTTGAAAACGAGCACACATACACACACTAAACATAATATCAGGATGACTAGAAGTCAGGTAGAGTATACATCCAATCATTCCTCTATAAGTGGTTTGATCAACAGATTTACAATTTTCATCAAGATTCATCTTACAGGTGGTACTCATGGGATTGTCACTACTTTTTGTGCTATCCAATCCAAAATGTTTTAAAAGATCTCTAGTATATTTACTTTGAGTTAAAATAATTCCATCATCATTTTGAAAATTTTGAAAACCAAGAAAGAATTTAAGTTCACCCATTAAACTCATTTCAAATTCATTTTGCATAATTTTTGAAAACTCAGAACATAAAGAATTTTTATAAGATCCAAAGATAATATCATCAACATAAATTTGTACTACTAAAACATCTTTAGAAATTCATTTTATAAAAAGAGTAGGATAAGCTATTCCTTTTGTAAAACCTTTAGAAATTAGAAAAGTACTTAATCTATCATACCAAGCTCTTGTATCTTTCATTAAACCATATAAAGCTTTTGATAATTTGAAAATATGATTTGGAAAATGATGGTTTGAAAAACAAGGTGGTTGTTCAACAAAAACATCCTCAGCAATATATCCATTTATGAATGCACTCTAGACATCCATTTGATATAGTTTGAAATTTAGATGTGCAGCATAAGAAAGTAAAATCCTAATAGCTTCTAATCTGGCTACTGGAGCAAAAGTCTCCTCATAGTCAATACCTTCTTCTTGACTATAGCCTTGTGCAACTAGACTAGCTTTATTTCTAACTATGTTTCCGGATTCATCTACTTTGTTTCAAAACACCCATTTTGTGCCTATTGTGAAAGTGTCCTTAGGTCTTTCAACAAGATTCCAAACTTTATTTCTTTCAAACTTATTCAGTTCTTCTTGCATAGTAATTACCCAAAATTCATCATTAATAGCATCATCAATGTTTTTAGGTTCAAGCTGTGACAAGAAGGCTTGATGTTCATCCTGATTTCTAAGAGAAGCTCTAGTCTGTGCCCCTCTATCAATATTTCCTACAACAGAATCTAAAAGATGATTCTTCAGAATTCTAGATGATCTAGTAAATGTTGGGCAAGAAATATCAGGTTTATCAACAGGTTGGGAATCAACAGAAGAAGGTTCTAGAAAATTTCCAGAACTGGACGTTTTAACTATAGGTCTACTGTCTTTAACATTAAGGTTCAAAACAGATAGATCATCTTCAAGATTTTCAAGAGAAGTCTTAGGAGCATGTGGATTAGTTTCATCAAACTTGATGTGAATAGATTCTTCCACACACTTGGTTCTCTTATTGAAACTCTATAGGATTTACTAGAAATAGAGTAACCTAGGAAAATTCCTTCATCAATCTTGGATGAAAATTTGTCGAGATATTATTTAGTATTAAGAATAAAGACTCTGTAGCCAAAGACTTTGAAGTAGTTAACATTAGGTTTCTTATGGTTCCACAACTCATAAGGGGTCCTCTTAAGAACAGGTCTGATTAAGACTCTATTGATAACATAACAAGCTGTATTTATAGCTTCAGCCCAAAAATAAACAGGTAGGTCATACTCATTAAGCATATTTCTAGCAATTTCTTGTAGGGTTCTATTCCTTCTTTCTACTACACCATTTTTCTGGGGTGTCCTAGGGGCAGAAAAATTGTGACTATAGCCATTGTGAGAGCAGTAAGATTCAAATTCATCATTCTCAAATTCACACCCATGATCACTTTTCAGAGTTTTAATCTTAAGTCTACTAAGGTTTTCTATAGATTTTGAGTAATTAACAAAGTAAGAATAAGCTTCACTTTTGTGAGCTATAAAATATACCCAAGTATATCTAGAAAAGTCATCTACTAAGACATAGACATAGTGCTTCCCATTTAAGCTAGAAACACTAGATGGTCCAAATAAATCCATGTGAACCAACATGAGAGGTTGAGAAGTTGACACTTCTTTATTTGATTTGAAAGAAACTTTATGTTGCTTTCCCTTTTGACAGGGATTACAAACATTTTCATTTGGAAACTCAAGTTTGGGTAGGTCACTAACTAAGTTCTTCCTAATAAGTTTTCTAAGAGAGTGTATATTGCAGTGTCCTAATCTTTTGTACCAAATCCAAGACTCGTTATTAATAGAATTTAAGCGAGTAATATTCTTCTTAGCTATAGAATTTAAATCAACAGCATAAACATTTTCATTTCGCATGGAAGAAAATAATAAACCATGTTTAAAATTAAAAACATTGCACGAATAATTTTCAAATTTAACATTAAAACCATAATCACATAACTGAGAAATACTTAACAGATTATATTTAAGTCCATCACCAAATAAAACTTTAGAAATTAATACTGAGTCAGTGTTACCAATATGGCCTAAGCCGATGGTTTTTATTTTAGAATTATCACTAAATATGACAAAACCTCCATCAACTCTGACTAAGCTTTTAAAGCATGAGAAGTATCTAGACATATGTCTTGAACATACACTGTCCAAGTACTAGGTCTTCCTATAGGAGCTCTTTAAGAAGGTTTCCTCAGAAGTGTTTTTCATAAAACACATGTTGGCCTAATTTCTGTGTTCAGTTTCAGAGACTTCAGATTCAGTGGAGCTATCCTTAGAAGCGCTCCAAGTAGCCTTCATATCCTTTTTGTACTTACTGTCCTTGTAATCATATTTCTTCTTGAATTTGAGCTTTGGGAAGTCTGCTTTAATATGTCCTTTCCTTTTTCACTCATAATAGAAAACTTCATTACTTTTATCTGGATTTTTCCAGTCCTTCTTCCAATGTTCCTTATTGTCATACTTTCCTTTGTAATTTGATTTTCCGAAAAACTTCTTCTTCCTATAGAACTTCTTAAAGCTTCTGGAAATTTGAGCCATTTCAGCATCACTATTAGAAGCACTTTCACTGTCTTTACAGCTTGAACTATCGTTTATAGCGTGAAGTTTCTCCTTATCCTTGTCCTTTGAAGTTGAAGATTTGAAAGCAATAGACATTCTTCTAGGTTCTTCTTCTTCTTCTTTGTTTACCTTGAGTTCTTCCTCATACATCCTAAGATTACCAATGAGTTCTTTAATAGGTAGAGCATCAATGTCACATGACTCTCTGATTGAAACAGATGTGCCTCTCCATCGGTCTGGTAAACATCTCAAGATTCTCATAATTTGGTCCTTTGCTGGAACAGCTTTTCCAAGTGAATTCATTTTATTGACTATCTCATTAAATCTGAGATACATGTCAGAAATAGGTTCATCAGTTTTCATTTTAAAATTATCATATTTAATAGTATAAGTATTTAATCTCATTTCCTTAACATTGGTTGTTCCTTCATGAGAAACAGCTAAGGTATCCCAAATTTCAAAAGCAGTTTTACATAGAAATTCTGTTAAACTCTTCATCTCCTAAAGCACAGTATAGGGAATTCATGGCTTTACAATTATTATTGTAAGCAGTCTTTGTTGGTTCATCCCAAGTGGATCTAGAAGTAGTGGGAAGTTTATATTCTGATTCTATGGAAGTCCATATATCAAAACCTATTCTTTCTAAATGAATTTTCATTTTAAGCTTCCATTGGGCATAGTTGGTACCATTGAAGAAAGGTGGCCTATTAGTAGCAGAACCCTCTAATCTATTATCCATAACTATATGTTAGAAAGACAATTTAAAGATATAAAAAAATTAGAACTAACAGAAATTTAAGATCTTTAGAGATGCAACTGAAATCACAGTTGAAAAACAGAGTATTTTAAAAATCTTTGAACAAATGAAAACAAATCCTTTGATACCAAATGTTGGTCGGAGTGGACACTCAAGAGGGGGGGGTGAATTGAGTTCCAATTAAAATTTCTGTTAAAACATTTTGTAGTTAAAATCCCCCGATTTATAAAATAAGTTCAACTGTAGTGAATTTATATAGATTGTAAATGTTCACTTAGCTTCTCAAAGATTGATTAGGTCTCAGTTAGTTTAACCACAAGATCAAACTAACTTTTGAAACTAATCTACTGATTTACAATAAGTGTAAACACTTGCTAATCTAAATATCAAAGTAGCTTCAAAATATTGTTCTATTTTAAAGTAATAGTAGTGGAATAAATATAATATATGTAGTATACATTAAACTTAAATAAAAGATGCACAGCAGATATAACAAGAGGTTCAGTCTCAAGCCGAGACTTAGTCCTCTCAAATATATATAAGAAATTGATCCACACCCTTGATTGGGGATAACAACAGTTTTACAAAAACTATCCCGGTCCAAGACCTGTACCACTGTTATTCGTGCGAAACAAAACAACAACAAAGACTAGGCCACACAAGGACCTCTTCCATAGTTGACGTGGGTAAACAAGTGATAAGATATTTGGAGTGAGGATTTTGATATCCTCCAGTTCAGTGCAGGAGACAGTGTGTGTATAAGAAATACAGAGTACACAAAACTTCTCGAAAGTTAATAAATAAATCACGTAGAGAAGATATATATGAGTTTAGAAAGCTCTAGTGATTATCAATGCAGCTTGAGACTCATTGGATTCAGCAGGAGTGCTTCTGAGTCCTTCTTTGATTTTTCTATTGAAAAACAGAGTGTCGTAGTTCAGCTTGTCTTCTACAGGAGTGAGAATGATCTCTCGATTTGTCGTATGTTCTTTAGTGGTGTTGGATTGCATTCATAAGAGTTCTTTGAAAGACTTTCAATCCTTTTCGTGCTCACGATTGTTCTTCTCATTCAGCATAGTGCTCTCTGGTGTATGAAAGTTCTTCTCATTGTACATTCACAATTTCACGTCACTACTTGCGCTTGTTGCACGTGTACTGCATTTCAATATTTCTTATATTCCACAAGCTCTGGAAGTAGGAATGATTCCATCTTCATAGGTACGAGATACGGTTTCCTATCAAGCCAACAACTAGCATTAAATAACATTAATTGCATTAAAAACATCAAATATGACCGTTAGCATCACTTAAAATAATATTGACAAAAGCTTAAGAAATGGTGTCATAGTGATCATGGAAACAGTGTCTTCTTCACGGTGTCTGATCACGGTGTCTGGTCACGGTGTCCGGTCACGGTGTCTGGTCATGGTGTTTGGTCACGGTGTCTGGTCACGGTGTCTGGTCACGGTGTCTGGCCACGGTGTCTGGTCACGGTGTATGGTCACGGTGTATGGTCACGGTGAGTCATTCACGGTGTCTGGTCACTGTGAGTCCTTCACGGTGTCTGGTCACGGTGAGTCATTCACGGTGAGTCCATACTTAGACAAAAAATCTGTATTTGGACTAAGACAGAGATATGAAGAATATGAGTTAAGTTTACTCATTAGAGATAATATATAAGAAAATTGTAATTATTCATAAAACATGTAAAGAGTAATTAACATCTATAAGATTTGTTATTATAAAAACATGATATGCACCTATTGTTTAGTTTGAAGAGCATTAGCATGATGTGCACTGAAGGTCAAGATTAATTAACAGTAATGAGATTTGTGATTATTAAAACATGATTAACACATGAGGAGACCAACAATAACTAATATTTTTTTAGTGATTTGAGGATTATAAATCCAATAATAAAAAGTTTAATACATTTTCAAAAAAAATTCAATCCTTTTTTCACTTTATTTTTTCATTTTACCATTTTGGTTTTACCTTGGTATCTAGTTTTTACCAAAGTAATCAACATTTTGTAAAAACATTTATGTCATAGTTATTACCGAATTTTAATTTTATAGACCTAAATATAGGATCCATATAATCTAATTTAACTTCTATATAATAGAAAACTAACTTTTAAATTAAAATATTTAATATATAGCAAAACGGTTTTCTTGAAAAATATTTTTTTTACCATAATACATTTTATACTTATTTAGTATAGAGTACCAACTTAAGAAGTTTCAATAAATTTATATATAAGTTAAAAAATAATATTATATTTACTCTTTATATTATATTAATTTACATTATTTGATAAAAAATTATATATTTTTAATAAAATAATTCTCTAAAAATAAAGGATTTACCATTGTCCTTATAATTAAATTTAATCGTATTAATCATATGTTTATTCCATAAAATGAATTTAAAATTATTACATAATATGAATATAGTGATCTGTATTTTCAAATTTATTTCGTTATATTTAGTTTCCATAAGTTCTGAAAGGTGGTTTATAATATAATTAATAAAAATTATTTTTTAGATTAACATATATCTTCTGTTTTCAAAATTTTAGACATGGTTTTTAATAAATTTCTAAACCATTTATTTAATTTTAAATTTTTATAAAAAAATATTGATTACATATACTTTTTATTCATTCCTTTATTATGAAAATTTCATAAAATTGATTATATTAGTAAAATTGGCATTTTTCTGTATTCATCTAAAAACTAATTATTGTAGATAAATATTATAAAATAATTATAATCTAATATTGAAATTATGAATCCAAAAAAAGGATGATATTTTTAATTTGAAATTCTAAAATTTTTAAATCGAGATTTCAAATGAAAATATAATTTTATAAAGGAAATATCTTTTATTCAAAAATACACTTTTAAAACATTATGTTCTTTTAATCCAATTTGATATAAATTTTCAGATGAATAAATGATGACAAGTTAGATTATAAATATAAATATTATTTGTTACAATAAACTTTTTATTGTGATCAATCTAACTTATTAATGTAATGACCCAGAATTTCCATGTAATTATTTTAATTAAATGAGAATTTTACGAGTCTGTGAAAATTTACGACGCATGATTATGAGGCCCAGAGTGCCCAGAATGAATTTATAAACTTATTTTCAAGTGCATTAAATAAATGTACGAATGGGTTTTTATAACTTTTGAAACGGTTCTCGGAATTGAAATATGAGGACACCGCTGAACTCGCAGAGCCGGTATTCACTTAAGAGACTTTCATATCGACAACAGTTGGTAAAGGGTGAATGTTGGTTTTTTTGGTTTTCCGGGAAAATAATAAAATAAAACAAACTTTCTTTTAATTTTATTTTATTTTTTATTTAGGATATCTCCATGTGGATGTTGAGAAGTGGGGACCACCAGACCTTAACCTTCCATGAGGGGTTATGGTGATGGGGACCACCCGAGCTTAACCACACATTTGAGGTTATGGTGGTGGGGGCCACCCAAGGCCTAAACCTCTTGAACTCCCCTCAGAATGGAGGACAAACCTCTCAACTCCCTCTTTAATGTATAGGAGCCTCTTGAGCCTCCTCCACATTAATTAAGCCAACACACCACATTAATTTTTCTATCTTGGTTAATTGTTTTCCAAATTTTAATTTTATGCCAATGAACTAAATAGCCAACATAATCTATTATGTTGGCTATAAGGAATTTTTGGAGGAATTGGGAGAGGAGAGAGATTTGAGAGAAATAAAGTTCTCCAACAAATAATGCTCCTCCAACCAAGAATGCCGACCTCGACTTTGACCTTCTTCCTCGGGTCTTCTTCCGATGTGGGACGTCTTCATCTGTGACGAATCGATGTCCTTACTTCCTTATCGCACCAATGTCAACAAACAACCCGAGGTAGGGGTTATTTGTGTATGAATACTTTTCCCATGTTATTCCCTTGAATTATTTTTTGGGATTAGGAATAAATCATTGCGGGAGGTTGTAAAGCATGAAGAACTTCTGCAAATTCTTGTTGAGCCATATGCTACAACCCTAATGCTGAGGGTATGAGCCAAACAAACAAGGCCCGAGCCCTCCATAAATCTTGTGATGATTTGTGGTGTTGAACACAATGAAGGAGACAGAGCAATAACACCGCCCTGCAGCCACCACCGCCTCACGACCTCTACTCCCCCACGGAACCCCCGTGGTCAAGCCGATCAGTGGCACCCATGACCCCTACACCCCACGACTCCATGGAACCCATAGCTACTGCGCCCTGCGGCTCTGCCACCCGCAGCCCCGCTGCGCCGCCCAAGGCCACCACCAACCAGGCCGGACCACCACCGCTATCCGTTGCGCAGCCCTTGCCGCCTTCCTGCCAAGCTACCCTAGATGCGCCACCCACGACCTTCTGAGTTGCCCTATCCATGCCGCCTGCGGCCTTCTGAACTGATCTGGCCGAGGCACCCACTATCGAGTAGCTCCGACTGAACCACCCCACGGCCGCACCGCCCGGCTGGCCGGCCTCGCGGTCGTGCTTCCCTAATCGAGCTTCCTTGTGGACTCACGTCATTCGCGGCTGAACCCCTTCGGCCCCTTGTGGTCTGACAGACCACCCAGCGGGATGGGCCACCCAGTACGGGTTGTGCCGGACCCAGCGGGCTGGGCTAAACCCAACAGGTCGATCCGCACTGTGGGTCGGGCCAGACACAGCGGGTCGGGCCGGGTTGACCCAAACTAGGTCGGCCTAGGCTGGGTCGGGCTGGGTCAGTCCGGCCGGGTCAGACCGAACCCGGGCCCACTACGACCAATTTACTTTTTCATTCCATAAATTTGGAACTAGACGTCCATTTGATGAATCATCAATGATGCTGTAAATCTTGGAGCGAGACGGTCCCTTTGAGTATACTTTATCAGATTTTTGGATTAATATGGGGAATGGTTAGGTTGGATCAAGCACGAATCCAACCGTGACCCCAGTACTAAAAGGCTAATAACTAACAGACCGGGCGTCTGATTGACATGTTGTCTATTGTGTTGAGAACTCTATGATGTGGAGGACCTTTGAGATGATTCTTCATGAGAATTCGTGGCGGTTGGAGTATTTAACAGTAGCTTGAGGAGCGGATCCTCCTGGAGTCGAGAGAGCATAGTGCGGGAACCTAGTAACTGGCTGAGACTTGATGACTGGATACCTTTTCGACTCATATTGACTTGACAGTCCCAGTGGGGAGCGCCTCTTTGTGACGTGGTAGACCCACAGTGGGGGGGGGGGCACCTCTGTGTGATGTGGTAGACCCACGGTACTCAATAGGATGAGTACCTCACCAGGACATGAGGGGGAGCACCTCTCTATGACGAGGCAGACCCACGGTACTAGACAGGAGGAGTACCACAGTAGGTCAGGAGGGGGAGCGCCTCTATGTGACGCGGTAGAACCACGGTGGGAAACACCTCTGTGTGATGAGGTAAGCCCACTATACTCGATATTGGAGGGGTTCTCTAGAAACTGGTGTGTTCAATTATGTGATAGGATATGTTACTTTTTACTACCCCTAGAATAAAACTTGGTGTGAGATGAGTCAGTATCTCTGTGTTTTCTTCATGGTTGAGATGGATTACTTGATAACTTAGGTATATGTATGGGCATATACCTAGGTTGGTTTATCTGTTGATTTCATACTTTTTGGTTTATCCTTGGTTGATTTTGTGAGACCATGAGTGTCTCGGGGTCCCAACTGGGTATCGTTATACTCACCCCTTCACGGGCTATGCCCGCACCTTGTTGTGTTGGATGCAGACGACAGAGAACGCTGGCTGAGGTTGGGAGTACCAGGACTGGACGGTACCCAGAGGTGAACCTTACGACGAGTTGGTACACGGAGGAGACTGATGGACGAGGAGTGATGAGGAGGAGATCTGCACCTACCCTTCAGGTAGGAACCTCAAAGGATGTCCCGGTTTTTATTTTCCTTTTTATTCAGTTGTACTTGAACTTTTAGTTTCTTGTACTTTAATATTGGTCTTGTATTCCGTCCCCCTTTTACTTTCAACACTCGTTTGTTATATAGTTTTACTTGGTGTTTTGTATCTAGTTGTGTGCTTTCTTTTGTATCTGTTTACAAATTATAAAGTCAACGCCTTCTCAGTATTATGGAATTACTCCTTTGGTGCTAGTCTCCATCCCCTGGCCTATAGAAGGTGGGCTTGGGGTAGTCACAACATGGGCCACGGGGGACGGGTCATGGAAAATTGGTATCAGAGGATTCGGTTCTACCGAAGAACTATAACTCTGATCTTTCTCTTTAACAGCAATAGTGTTAAGTGCGGTGAGTGTGGTTATCAGTTTAGGGAATCCAGTGTTGGTGCGGCATCCAACATATCCATACACCAAGACCCTGACTTCTGATTTCCAAATCAGTGCACAAAAACACTAATTGTGAGTGCGTTTTCAAAGGTATTCATTGTGAACTCTTTGAGTCATCTTACCAGTTATAATGTATTAACCATGGGGCACCTGTTTCTTTTCAGGATTCCTCCACACAGACATCTAGATAGGGTTCTGTAAGTTGTACACACTGATAGCCCACCCAGCGACGTGATGTCGGTGAAGGTACCTTTTCCAGTAGAGGCACCAGTGGAGGCACCAGTGGTACCATTCCCAATTGAGCCACTAAGGCCACCTGCCCCAGAAGCAGACGGTGTACACCGCTTTAGCGCACTGCATGAGTTCTAGTGCCAGAGGCCACCTAGGTCCAGAGGAGAGATGGACCCACATGAAGTAGGGGATTGGATGTATGATGTGGTGAGAGTCTTTCGACTGGTAGGGACATCGGAAAATTTCATGGTGATCCTTTACACTAACCTTCTATAGGAAGCAGTGGGCAGATGGTGTATCTATCTGCTTCAGGTTCATGATGAGGTGATGCTTCTTTGGGAAGACTTCGAGAGCCTGTTTAGAGCATAGTTTGTTCCAACGACTCTTCTCATAGTGTGTATACAAGAGATTCTTCATATGCAGTAGGGAAGCATGATTGTAGCTCATTATTTATCGAGGTTCACTAACCTCCCACGCTACTCCACTGATATGGTGTGGGACCCATTCTTTAGGGCCCGAACCTTCGATTAGGGGCTCAGGCGGCAGATCAGGGGTTCGATGATCTCACTCAGCATTCTGACGCATGTGGGGGTGTTAGAGTGAGCCCTCTTAGTGGATAGTTTTCTTGATGATCAGCCACCAGTAGCGAGACCCAACACATGTCAACACGCAACAGAGTCTTCTGTAGCTGGCAGTAGACAAATGTCACAATGGTCGAAGAAGACCAGACATACTGGTAGACGACCATAGGATTAAGAGTCGGTTGTGTGGGGAACCCGAGGCGGATCCAGTCATGCCAGGAGAGGGTAGTGTTACGCATGCGACGAGAAGGGTCACATGGCTCGTGACTATCTGACCCACCACACGGATGATAAGAAGACGATCGAAGGACCGCCCAGGAATAGAAAGAGGTTGAATCAATGTGGTCCATAGGGAGTAGGCGTATGTGGAAGAGGAGCTATCCATGCAGCTGGCAGTGGGAGACGATTTGAGATATTACGCCACCACCACCAGGAGGACCACCCCGACCATAGGGAGAAGGTGGACGGGGAAGAGCTCGGCTACAGGAAGCTGAGGCCTACGATAATGGTGCTCTAGAGATGATACGTGGTATGATCTATGTCTACTCTACCTTATCTATAGTACTTATAGAAACATGTTCTAGTAATTCTTTTAATTCCACTACCCTCGTTCAGAACTTATAGACTCTGAAGGAGCCTTTGGCTCGGTCCTTATGGCTAGAGACTCTTACGAGAGTGGATTTTATCATTACGCACTGGTGAAGGCCTTGTGAGATTACTCTAGGAGGTAAGATATTTGGGTGGGATCTCCTAGTAGCGGCGTCGAGGCCTTATGACGTTATCTTGGGTATGGATTGGTTTTCTACAGTGCATGTTGAGATTGACTGTATTAGACACATAGTGCGGTGTGTCCGCATGGATGGGACCAGGTTTACCTTCACCGGTGAGAATGGATCCTTTGCAACACAGGATGGACTTACCCAAAGGAGATTTCAGTCGATCACTAATCAGTTGGCTAGCCTTACCCTTGCAGCTGTTGAGGTAGAGATTCTGACATGTGTTGTAATGGTGGACCAGTACGCGGATATTTCCCCTGATGATGTTCTGGGTCTACCTCCTTGAAGAGAGGTAGACTTTTACACTGACTTGTACCCCAAGATGACATTGATATCTACACCAGCATATCAGATGGCTCGCGGTGAGCTTCGTGAGCTGTGGGTACAGTTGGAAGACTTGCATGGGAAGGTATTCATTCATCCCAGTGTTTCTCCATGGGAATCCCCAATTTTGTTCGCCAAGAAGGTGGATGGGATCTTGTGACATTATGTCGACTAACAATGCCTAAACCAGGTGACCCTAAAAAACACGTACCCACTTTCTAGGATTGAAGACCCCTTTGATCAGATGAAGGGAGCACGATGGTTCTCGAATATAGACCTCAGATTAGGCTATCATCAACTCAGAGTTCGGGGTGAGGATGTGCAGAAAATGACATTCAGATGTCGGAATGGCCATTACGAGTTCTTGGGTATGCCATTAGGCGTTACCAACGCTCTATCAGTGTTCATGGTACTCATGAACATGATCTATTATTCATGCCTTGGTTTCTTTGTAGTAGTCTTCATCGATTACATTCTGATCTACTCGACTACTGAGGAGGATCATGCCTATCATTTTCAGGTATTCTTGGACACAATCCAAGAGCACCAACTTTATGTTAATCTCTCGAAGTGCTGATTCTAGATCCGAGAGGTTCACTTTCTGGGACATTTCATATCAGAGGCTGGAGTTGCAGTGGACCCAACAGTGATTAAGGCGGTACTTTCTTGGGATCCACCCAAGAGTGTGATGGAGCTACGGAGTTTCTTGGGGTTGGCTGGATACTACCGGAGATTTGTAGCAGATTTCTCCAGAGCAGCAGTAACACTGTCAACATTGATGAAGAAGGGAAAACCCTTAGTTTAGTCGGAGAAATGCCAGCGGAGTTTTCAAGAGATGTGGCAGAGGGTGACTAGTGCCCCCATCTTGAGGCATTAAGAAGAGGGCGTAGGGTACGTAGTCTACTGCGATGCATCAGGGACTAGACTCGAATGTGTCCTTATGCAGAAGCGAGCAATGAAGGAATATGGTTCTAGAAAGCTAAGACAACATGAGTAGAACTATGTTACCCATGACCAAGAGTTAGAAATAGTAGTCTTCGCCTTTAAGATGGGGTAGCACTATCTAATGGGTGAACGTTTTACAGTGTACTCTGATCATAAGAGTCTCAGGTATATCTTCTCTCTGATGGACCTGGACATGAGACAGCAATGTTGGCTTGAGTTCCACCAGGACTATGACTTCGATATAGTCTATACTCCTGGGAAGGGGAACCATGTAGCAGATGCACTTAGTAGGAGGTCTGGTATAAAGCTTCTAGGTAAGGCGATAGAGAATCTAGCCGCTTTGCATGATATAATTTGTGGGTAGAGATATAGCAGCTTTCCTTCACACTCTTACAGTCACTCCCCCACTTCTTTAGTGATTCAGGGAGGTGCAGTGTGGAGAAGCTAACTGCGAGACACGATGTGCTTAGATATCAATAGGACATGCACCTGATGGATTTTATGATGGTGGGGAGCACGTCATCTTCTTCAGACAACGTACCATGGTACCAGTTTCAATTCAAGAGGAAGTGTTGAGGGAGTTCAACACTTCCCCTCTAGCGGTGCATCGAGGAGTGGCAAAGATATACCAAGATCTTCAATAACAGCACTGGTGGTCGGGAATGAAGAAATCAGTAGCAGAGTTTTTCTCTTGATGCCTCACTTATCATCAAGTGAAGGTGGAGCATCAGGTACCAGTAGGCTTGGTTCAGCCTTTATTGGTTCCAGAGTGTAAGTGGGGTGGGATATCCATGTACTTCATTACACGACTTCTACATACATCTAGAGGACATGATTTGATTTGGGTGATCGTCGACCAAATCACCATGTCGGCCCAATTTCTACTGATCAGAGAGTAGGGTTCAGTAGAGAACTTGAGAAGCCTCTATGTGCAGGTGATTTTGCGGCTACATGGAGTACCCTTGATGATTGTTTCAAATCATGATTCACATTTTACATCCCTACTATGTAAGGGGTTGCAGGAGGCTTTTGGTACACAACTTCATTTGAGCACCACCTTCCATCCTCAGACAGATGGCCATACTAAGTGAACCATTCAGACCCTCGAGGACATGCTACGTTCTTGCATCCTCGACTTCAGTCGCAGTTGGGAGGATTGGTTTCCTTTGGTAGGGTTCTTATACAACAACCACTATCAATCCACCATAGGTATGAACCCTTTTGAGTCATTTTATGGGTGGCATTGCAGATCACCCTTGTGCTGGACTGACCCAGGGGAGTCAGCACTAGTGGAACCAGAGATAGTACGGGCTACCACCTAAAAGGTTCAGATCATCCAAGAGCGGATGAAGACTCCACAGAGCAGGCAGATGTCGTATGCTGATAAGAGATAGAGACCTCTAGAGTTTGAGGATTTCCACCATGTCTTTCTACGTGTCTCACCTCAATTAGGTTTACAGATATTTGGCCAAGGTGTAAAGTTATCTATGAGATTCATCAGACCTTTTCAAGTCTTCAACAATGTTGGCGACGTGTCTTTCTGCATAGCTCTTCCATCTCAGTTGCACTGGGTGCATGAAGTCTTCCACGTATCCCAGTTGAGGAGATACATGAATGACCCTTCCAACATCATCAACCATGGCATTCTTAACCTTGACGATGGGGTGACTTTTACCAAGGTTATAGTGTAGATTGAGGATCAACAGGAGCGGGTCCTTCATGGGCAGTCGATACCTCTGGTTCATGTTTTTTGGCACCACATGATCCTCCATGAGAGGACATGGGAGCGGGAGGCTCAGACGCATGCACAGTACCCCCACTCGTTTTCCTAGTTTTGTGATGTAGATTACGGGGACATAAATCCCTGAGGTGGGGAAAATGTAAAGACCCATAATTTCAATTTAAATTTTATTTTTATTAAATGGGAATTTTTTTAGTTGGCAAAAATTTACGGCGCATGATTCTAAGGCCCGAAGTGCTCAGAATGAATTTCTAAACTTATTTTTGGGTACTTTCAGTAAATGTACAAAGGGTTTTTATAACTTTTGTACCAGTGCTCAGAATTGAAATCTAAGGACACTGTTGAACTCACCACACCGGTATTCTCATAAGGAGACTTTCACCTTGATGACAGTTGGTCGATGGTGGAAGTTAATTTATTGGGTTTTCCCTGGATATAATAAAATAAAATAAACATTATTTTTATTTTATTTTATTTTTTCTTTAGGATATCTCCATGTGGAAGTTGATAAGTGTAGACCACCAGACCTTAACCTCTCATGAGAGGTTATGGTGGTGGGGACCACCCAAGCTTAACCTCCCGTGAGAGGTTATGGTGGTGGGGACCACCTAAGGCCTATACCTCTTGAACTCCCCTCATAATGTAGGAGAAACCTCTCAACTCCCTCTTTAATGTGGAGGAGCCTCTTGAGCTTCTACCACAATAATTTATCCAACGCACCACATTAAGTTTTCCAACTGGGTTAACTGTTTAGCCAATTTTAATTTTATGCCAATGAACTAAATAGCCAACATAATCTATTATGTTGGTCACTTGGAATTTTTAGAGGAATTGGAAGAGGAGAGAGCTTTAGGAGAAATAAAGTTCTCCAACAAAGAACCCTCCGCCAACGAAGAACGTCGACCTCAACTTCGAACTTCTTCCTCAGGACTTCTTCTAACATGGGACGTCTTCATCCACGACGAATCCACGTCCATAATATCTTCATGCACCAACGTCAACGAATAACTCGAGGTAGAGTTTTATTTGTGTATGAATATTTTTCCCATGTTCTTCCCTTGAATTCTTTTCTGTGATTGGGAATAAATCATTGTGGGAGGTTATAATGCTTGATGATCTTTTCAAGTTCTTGTTGAGCCATATGCTACCACCCTAACGCAGAGGGTATGGGCCAAAAAAACATGGCCCGACCCCCCCCCCCCCGAAAATCTTGTGACGATTTGTGGTGTTTAACGCGATGAAGACAACATCCCAACAACACCGCCCCCGCGGCCACCGCCGCCTCGCAACCTTCACGCCCCCGTGGCACCCCTGCGGCTGAGCCTCTTTGCGGCACCCACAGCCACCATGCCCCGCGGCTCCCTGGCACCCACGACTATCGTTCCTCATGACTCTACCACCCACAGCTCCACTGTGCCACCCACGGTCGTCGACATCTGAACTGAGCTGTCATCGCCGACCGGGACGAGCTGCCACCGCCAACAACCGAGCTGTCGCCACCGTCCGTCGAGCCGTCGATGTCATACCAAGCTGCCTTCCAAGCAGCACCGCATGCGGCCTTCCGAGACAGCCCGACCATCCTTCCCGTGGCCTTCCAGGCCACTCCGGCTGAGCCGCTCCGGACGAGCCCCCGTGGCCGAGATGCTACAGCCGAGCCACCCCGACCATGCCTCCCTACAGCCTCGCGTCGTCCGTGACCGAATCCCCGCGGCCCCTCGCAGCCTACTAGGCCACCAGGTACAGGCTGTGCCAAAGCCAGCGGGCTGGGCCAAACCCAACGATCTGGGTCGACCCAAACCGGGTCGGTTCAGGTCTGTCCGACTGGGTCGGACTGAACCAGGGCTCACTACGACCCATTTACATTTTTTGGCCATAAATTTGGCACTGGACTTCCATTTGACGAACCTTCAGTGGCTCTGAAAATCTTGGAGAAATATGGTCCCTTTCAGTATACCCCACCTTATTTTTGGATTAAGATTGGCAAGGTTCAGGTTGGATCGAGCATGAATCCAACCGGGCCCCCAGGACTAAAAGTCTAATAACTCACAGACCAGGAGTCTGATTGACGTGCCGTCTGTTGCGTTGAGACCCCTATAATGTTGTGGTCCTTTGAGATGATTCTTCATGGGACTTCATGGAATTTTTAGTATCGACCAGTATCTTGAGGAGTGGATCCTCCCAGAGTTGAGCGAGCATAGTGCGGGAACCTAGTAGCTAGATGAGACTTGACGACTGCTGACCATTTCGACTCAGAGTGACTTGACATGCCCAGTGGGGAGCACCTCTATGTGACGTGGTAGAACCATGGTGTGTAGTGCATCTGTGCGACATGACAGACCCCACTACTCGATAGGAGGAGTACCTCAGTAGGCCACGAGGGGGAGCGCCTCTGTGTGATGCGGCAGACCCATGGTACTCGACAGGAGGAGTACCCCAGCAAGTCATGAGGGGGATCGCCTTTGTGTGACGTGGCAGACCCATGGTGGGAAGCGCCTCTGTATGACGTGGCATGCCCACTATACTCAATAGAGGAGGGTTTCTTTAGTAGTCGAGGTGTTCGACGATGTTACTATTGATGATACTTGTTGCTACCCCTAGAATAAAACCTGGTGTGAGTTGAGTCAGTATCTCTGTGTTTTCCTCATGATTGAGATGGACTACTTGATAACCTAGGTATATGAATGGGCATATACCAAGGTAGGGTTATCTGTAGATTTCATACTTTATGGTTTATCCTTGGTGGATTTTGTGAGACCTTGAGGGTATCGGGGTCCCTACTGAGTATCGTTATACTCACCCCTGCACGGGCTATGCCCGCAGCTTATTGTGTAGGATGTAGATGACGGACAGTGCTGACTGAGGTTGGGAGTACCAGGACTGGACGGTACCTGGAGGTGGACATTACGACGAGTCGGTACACGGAGGAGACAGACAGAATAGGAGTGCGGACGAGGTGATCTGTACCGACCCTTCATGTTGGAACCTCAGAGGATGACCTAGTTTCTGTTTTCAATTTTCTTCAGTTGTACTTATACTTTCAGTTTCTTGTACTTTATTGTTGGGATTGTATTCTATCCCCCTTTTACTTTCAGCAATCTTTTGTTATACAGTTTTACTTGGTGTTCCATATCCAGTTGTGTGCTTTCTTGTGTGTGTTTTTACAAATTATAAAGGCAATGCCTTCCAAGTTTTAGGGAATTATGTCTTTGGTGCTAGTCTCTAGCCCCTAGGCTATGGAAGGTGGGCTTGGGGTAGTCACGTCACGTGCCCTGGGGGACGATTCATGACAATTATGGTACAATTCAATACCTTTTATTTTAAAAGGATGTTCAAAAGTCTCCCTTTTAAAATAGTAATCAAATAAAATAAAAATATGTATTTATTTTAATTTATTATTATCATTTTATTTAATAATTATTATATTATTTATTTAATTTTAAAATTTCTCATTTCTTAGTCATGTATTTCATTAGTTTTTTGTGTGTGTGAGGCATGATATTGAATATAGTATTTATATAAAGGATTAAAAATATTGGCTTGTTTCAAATATCCACTCCCACAAGGATTTATATGATTCCTAGGAATATCCACCCTTTGATATTACATTAAACATAAAAAACCAATGAGAAGTGAATAAGAAAATTGTTTTACCATGGAAAGAGAGAGCGAGAGAGAGTATAATCAATCATAGAAGGAGAAACTCAACTTTGATCACCATGAATATCTAGAATTTTTTGATAATGTATATAAATAAAGGATAAAAATTCACTAAAATATGCCTTCAGGTCACCTATGGATCAAATGAGAATAGATGAAATATGAATTTGTTGGAGGCATTTAAGATTTTATACCCAACTTTTATTTAATATCACCACAACACAACCTCCTTGACCACACCTTAACTCCTAGGGTTTTTACACAAATAATGACATAGCATGGTAGTTCATTACAAAAGTTTCTATGGATGTTTCATGGTTATATAAAAGGTTATTTAAGATTTATATTGTTCTAAAATTTAGTTTTAAATTAATACTATAGTTTTGGAAAAGAATATTTAATTTTTTAAATTAATTATGCATTTTTTAGGTTTTGATTGATTTTTTGATAAGTATATAATATATCTTACATGTGGATCTCTACATTAAAAATAACCCTTGTGTTATAGAGTTTTTAAAATAATCAAACTATAAGAGTAATTATAATAAATTATAAGAGTAAATATGACCATTAAATAAGTCTATTTATTTACATGTTGGATTAGTAAACGTGTTTTTATAATATTCATGTTATCTCATAAGAGTAAAATTTTATTTTATAATAGTAATTTTATTTTTTAATATTAAAATATAGTCTCATAAGATTCATTCCCTTCATCTTAATATTTTTTCATTTTTTATCATGTTTTTCTTTTTAAAATTTAAGATTAGTTTTCCATTTCAAAAGGGTGACTTTGGGTTTAATAAGAGTCCTATAATTTTTTTTTGTTTCATTTTCATCGAGTGTATGAATCATTTTTAGCCCCCCCCCCTTCCCCACTCTTGTACTACTCCAAGGTCGTATGTGAAGACAATAATTACTCTTGAATCCTATCTCTAATATATCATATGTTAGTGACTATAACCAAGGGTATAGAATTCATAAAAATTGGAGTCATTAACCAATTTATATAAAATATAAAATAAGTGAAAAGATGAGATCCACCAATCCACTCTATAATATAAATAGTAGATAAATAAATCCAAAAACAAAAAAATACAATTTCATACACAGTGGAAGATAACTGAAATACCAAAACAAATCTTAGATTGAATCCACAAACTCAAACAACATTTCAACAACCACTTCATGCTATTAACACCCTAATAGATCCTTAAATAATTCCAAATTTCATGAGAAATATTATTTATATACATTGGATGAGAACATGTGTATACTCAATAGGGACTTCTTGGGAAATGCTCTTGAAAATGTGATAAAAGAATACTAAATCCCAATGAATAAACAAATGAAACCAACTCTTTACCTAAATAAGTAAAACTATATCTCATCCTCTCCCTAGTTTTCTCATCATGTATCATATATAAGTAAGCATATCCTTATCAGAACTTATGCATAATAATGGTACCCAGCTTTTACATCCACACTGATTTGTCGCTCTCATGCCCCAACGTTAAACAGTCTCTGCTATATTCCCTTCTATAATTCATTATGAACCTTATACACACATATCACATCTCATCCTGAACCCCATGCATACATATAAAAAACACATATTGTAACCATGTAATATGTTTTGGAATCCAGCATAGCCTCTATATCATGCATTATACCTCATTTTTTTAACCCGTGAAATTACACCAATGATAATCACATTCATCATAACTAAAATACATGTATTTGTTATAACCTCATTCCATTATAGTATAAAAACGCATGTATGGTAAAATTTAGATCCACAAAAAATTTCAGAAATATACCCTATACCTTAATCCAATAAAACACATATATTCCTACACATCATTCTATGTTTGAAGGGAGTTAATGGAAGAGGGAGAATAAAACTATTCATTCCCTCACAAACTTGAATATTGGGGAAAGCATCCAAAACACCAAAAAATGGGCATCGTATGCTCTCCCGACTAGGGTGATAGTGTATATGAAATCAAAAAATAAACTAATATATCATATACAACCACAAGATGGGTAACAACCTAGATTTATACTTAATTTCAGTTATTTTATCTCATCACACTAGGTTATCACCACTAAGTTCATGGGCCTCAATATCTCATATGAGAACACAATCACCAAGACCCAACATTGTTGAACATTATCATTTATTAATTAAGAATTACTAACCACTCATTGATAATATTAATTATTCTGGTTTATTTATTTTATTTCATCACATGCCAACTTGATTTCATAATTTATATTCTAATTTCAACAATCTTAATCCCTATTAATAGTGTAATAATCCAATTATCCCATGGTTCTCATTTTACTTATCATATATCATTACTTCCAAAAACAAAACTCATACCATGACTTCATTTATAGTTTCATTTTCCATTCAATAGTCATGTTATTATATTACTCAACCTAAATTACCATAAAAAAAGATCCACTTATGGTCTATTGACCAATGCAGTAGGTAGTTGGAAATCCAAAAAACTACCATTAAGAAAACCATCCATCAAAATAAAACATCAAACAAGGAAATAAATACAAAATATCAACTCATACCAACTGATAAAAACCCAAGACTAGAAACTAGTTGCTGGAAATCATATCTCTCACCATGTTCCATCTATCCAAACATCCACCACGTCTTAATGAATAGGCAATAAGAAATTCTTACTCTCAACTTGTTCCTTTCACCCCTTTTATAATATCACAACCATAACAAAAATCACCCATCAACCATAGAAAGGCTCTACCATATTCGAGTATATATTAATGGTAGCGAAAAATATTTTCGATAAAAAACTCATGGGGAAACCAAGGTCATAACAACAATCAAGCATTCTAAGAAAACATGGTATAATATAAAAATTAGGCTCCCAAAAACCCAAATATTTTAATAAGAGAAAATAAATTTTTTTATTATCATATTGAATTAACTAATTCACTAATAATATTTTTTAACAACAAATAACATAACATTAATAGCTATCCCTAACTAAGTATAAACTATAAACATGTTTCATAAAAAAATTAATATTTTTCACTTTACAAGGAAGAATAGTAATTATGTTCACAAGACTGTTTCATTATTCACTTCATCTTTTCAATATTTAAATTGTTTAATTAACTTCTAGTTTAAAAATCATGCTATGGAACAATAATAATCTAAAAATTGATAACATGATAAATAGAATATATGAAGAGTCATAATCAATAGAGTATCACCACATGAAATCAGAATACCCTTATGAATCATTTATTATTTTGGTTTTTATGTTCATTTATTTAAATGAAAATATTATCCAAATAAACGGATGCCTAATAATCCAAAAAATTCACATAAAATTGAAATTCGTGAATCCCCTACCTTGAGACGGATATTTCATTGTATTCCAATAAATAATGGATGAAAGCATAGAAACATCTAATATCCTCTCCCATGAGGAATCCCATGACACTTAAGGATATCACCCAATAATAATAATAAACAAATAACCAAAACTAAACCCAATAAAACTAAAGAAACAAACGTCCATAGCATGGAACTAGATAAATCGAGAGATAAAACTCCACGGAGATGAGAATAAGTAACCTTGGATTACTAGTAGAACGATATCCCAAAATTCAGGGGTTAAATCTAATAAATGTGAGATCAATGTTTATAAAAAATAAAATTGGATAAATTAGGGTTTAGAGGATCAGGAATAAAATTAGAATATTTCAATGTAACAAAAAAAATTATGTAGGATTTAATTTAATAGAATCAAGATGTAACCACCTTATCCATGCCCCAACCCCAAGGTTTTTTACCCAAACTATACTGTTTCAAGGGAGGACATGCTGAAAAGGATAAAATATGACCCCACCCTTAAGAATCCATGTTTCAGTCCCCATATATCCCCCCCCCCCACACACCAATCCTATATAAACACAAAGTAACACCATAGCATAACCCCAATCCCATTTAGAAGGGACCCCTTAGATAGAATTTAAACAAAACCTACCCCTTAGGGATCGATGATGGATTTGTGAGAACCACTCTAAATCAACCTCAAAAGAGGAAGTGAGAAGAAAACAGATCATTTGATCCCAACCATGCAACATGAACCAATACTTCACCTACCCTTAAAACTATAGAAACACTAAAACCTCAACATGAAACACCACACCATAAGGTACAACTATGAAACCACATCACATCATATACTACTATATTGCACTATAATTCATGTCATATAGATAAATTTTTATCTCAAAAAAATATCCAATCTTTCATCATCCTACTAGATATCTCTAACCATCCTAAAACAGAAAGTAATGGCTTAAGAAAAATTGGTCACTTACATCAGATACCTCTCAAACAATACTCACCCTTAAAATTTTAGAATAAAAATGGGAATGGAAGAGGGAAATATTTTCCACCCCATGAGATACCTCTTCAAGGATATCACAATATCAAGAATATAACACACACATCAGGGAAACAAGGAACATTACCATGGAAAACCAGAAACCATTACATAAATCAAAAATTTGAAACATATAATCTCAATGGAAAAATACATCAAAAAACTTGGGATATTGAGTGTTTATCTATGAATCATATGCCCACGTACTCCTCTACATACCACCATGCTTACATATGAAAAAAATAAAAAAATTGAATTCCCATGGAACACTATATCATAATGATCTTGAATTTCAACAAGCCGCTCATACAAGGTTTCCGCTTCTTCAACTAAAATCTCACCCCAATTAATGACATGTGATTTGTCATGAAGTAACTAGAAATGTTGGAACACATGAATGAAATAATAAATATTTCTCATCTATAGAGGAACTATTAACTAGTATGTAATGAATCTAACAAGTGTCATCGCATCAAAAGGTCCACCAAATCAGGGAGAAACCATCATTTCCCACATATAAGAGTTACCTTAAAGAAGACATTGAACTCCAGAGGCCTTCTACTAGGATCAATATTGAAAATTTGATGATCTTACACTTACTTCATTTCTTCATTGATCACTTAGACCTTATCTATTATACTCACCTTCAATTCCAATATGATAATAACATACTATCTAATATTAGTCTATCATAAAGGAGAATGAAAAGGTTGTATATAAAATACTATGAATAGATACATAAAAATGGTTTAGTGATAAATATTATTATAAAAAAACTCTATGAAGGTAAATTCTCCCACTCGTGAAACCCTAACATCCAGAATACACATACACAACATTTCATCTAAATTATACATAGTCCACTTTGTCTGATCATCTACCTATTGACGAAAATAAGTGTTAAGACTTAGAATGTCACATAAATAACATATTTTAAAGTTAGTTTTAATTTATTTTCCATTCATGCTTTGTTTTAGGGGTTTCCAAAGGTTTTATGGAGAATATGTGAGTTTTCATGAATTGGGACAAACCGTGAGCCCAATTCCAGATTTAAAAATAACTTTTGTTTCTTTTATAACTTTTTTATTTTTTAATATTTTTCACTCATTCCAACTCCTAAATGTCCTACCCCTGATTTATTAACACAAAATGTAAATTTGGATCCTTTATATATCCATAATCATGGGAGATTTGGGTTTTTATTTGGGAATTGGGCCAACCCGATAGCCCATTTTACAGTTTTAAATTGTTTCTTTAATTTTTTAATATCTTATTCATTATAATGCAGTTTTCAGTGATTCCACCTCCCTCTCGACCCTAAGAAGCTAAGTCGCGCTCCCATTGCATTTCCCCCCTCCTTAGAGCTATTTGAAATCGCGACATGGAGAAGAACGTTATAAGGTGTCTCAAATTGGACAGAATTGAAGAGGTAAATTCATCCCTTCTTAAATCTCTCAATTCTTACTCTTTTTCATCCATTCCATGTCCTAAATGACCTCATAAATCTTTTTAGAACACCCCCTAAATTTTACCTGTTTTAAATTTCATATTCTATTGTTTTTGGAGTGATTAATTATGTATAATTCTATTAAGTGAGTCCATTTATTTCTTCTTCCATTTATCTTAGGGTTTCATTCAATGTGCTTAGGGTTTCTTCCATTATACATGAATTCCCAAATTTTCAGACGGTAAGTTGTCAAACCTATTGTTTAAACCTGGATTTTCTTGGTCCAATTTTCTATTTTTAGGTTTGATCTACCCTTCTTGAGGTGTGGTGGTGGTGTGTTTGTGTTTTCGCACATAGGATTCAAGGGTTTCATTTGATTTGGTAGGTGATTCAAATGTTGATGAAATACTTGTGTATTATAATGCTGTTTTTATCATATTTTCAGGTTTATATCATTTTATTGTTTCTTCAAAAATTAGTTCTAATGATGTTTCTATTGCAATTGAATTTTAAATGAAAATTTGGTGTGAAATTGGGGGTTTTCCAAATAAATGTTTTATTTGTTTATATGAGGATTCCCTATAAATACTTAGTTGTTTTTATTGACTTCATACAAGGCTTAAAATACTGTTTATAATATTTATCCCCTTTGTTTATTGCTGCAAAAATGGGTTTTAATTGTGTTTGTAAAGAAAGTGAAGTTTTGTTTCCACTTTTGTGTGAAAATGAAGGTTTTACAATGTTACCACTTCTTATTTAACATGGGGATGCCCAAAAATTGATTTTTTGTTTCAATTAAAATGTATTGGGCTTCCTTTACTATTTTGGTAACTTATAAGTGGGAACATATTGTACAAGTGGGTTTCTTAAGGGGTTTGTGTGGAAAACAACACGGGATTTTGAGAAATTGTTTTATTCATATTCAAAGTGTTTGTTGTGTGTTTTAAGTGGAATAAAATGCGATAGCTACTGTATTTTGCGTATGTGACCAGTAGTGGTGTTTTAAATTAAAATTGATATTTGTTAAATTCTGAAATTTTTTGAGCATAAAGGGGGAAGCCCGGGTACCTAGGTGGGGCGGATGTGTACTAGTATGGCTAGTAGACCAGATGAGTTTTGACCCTGTTTCACCTAGCATTTGGATCACGAAAACTCTAACTAAACTATTTCGATGATGATTGGGGACCAATATGTTATGTTTATGTTCCCTACTAGTGTCTTGTGCATGATAACATATGTTACGATTGTTACATTACACCGAGGTATGAGGTACATGGGGCCCGAGACTTTCTAGTGCCTAGGGGTGTTCCTGATTTTGTTGCTCATTGGATTTGTGGTATTTGCCCTTTTATTTCAGTGTCTATGGAATTATATTGAAGTAGTTAAAATTCATATTTAAATTTTTTAACATTTTTAATGTTTTATCTTGAAAAATGTTTTCAATTTAAAGTTGCATTTCTTGGAATTTGTCGCCGCAGTTCATTGCATATTAAAACTGCTTTATTCTTCCCCTTGTATTGCATGCACCTTGGAATCATTGGGTGGTATCCTATTGGGATTAGGCTCAAACCCTACTTACACCCCTTGGGTGTAAGTATAATTTATTATTTTTGACTCAGGTAAAGTAAAGGCCAAGGGTGATGGTGGTTCAGGGTGTCAGTCCCCATCTCTGGGGCGGAGTTTTGGAGACGACTTGTGGGTGATGACCCCCTTGTCATGTGGAGTCCTTGGGGATGTATTTCTATTGTCATTATTTGTATTTTGACCTATTTTATTGTCTTTAATCCAATGTATTCAGTTCTGGTTTTTTTATTAAGACTTGTCTGGCTATAAATTTCAGAATTTATATTATGGATTGTTTTAAAGGTTTTATGCTTTCATACTCGGGTAAATCGTTCCCAAACCAAATTGTTTGATACCCAAGAACATTTTACAGCCCGTGGGAATAGGGAATGCCCTTATGGCCTTGTCATGGGCTGGGTTTGGTGCCGGTTTGATGACGAACAGATCCAGTTCGTGACAAAATGGTATCAGAGGAGGTTCTGGTTAACTCTTTGGGTCGCATTATTTACGGAACAATCAGGATAGTCTGGAGTTAGGATTGATGGGACATGGAATTCCAGTTATGGGTAGTGTGCCTGATTACCACACCTCATGATGGGATTCAAGTTTCCAGGAGAAGTTGGGATTTATTTAACTCCTTTGGTTTTCTTGGTTTGATGATGATTAGGGGAAATGGAAAAGAGAGTTGGGTTAATGGTCTTATTGAGCTCGTAGGGCCTGACAAGCCATGTGGAGGCAAGGAAATTCCCTAGAACACACTATAAGATAGTGAAGTGATTGAAATATGTCCGCCAGCCATATTTTCAAGTCACCCACTGAAAATAGTTTCCTCTCGCATTGTTTTTTGTTTTAGTTTTGAAATCATGGCACTTTGGTTTTAAAGTGACATGGTTTTAAGAAGCGTAATGTTTTTGTAAAATAATTTTAAAATAAAGAGGGAATGGTTTGATTTATGAAATGGTGGAACTGAATTATCAGAATTGTTTTGAAATGGAAAATGGTGTGATTACAACTCTTTTGAAAGAAAGAACTATATTGAAGTTGGTTTTGAAAAGTGTTTCCAATAGAGTTTTCTAAACAATCAAAGAGTGGTTTAAAGGGATGAGATTTTTTTAAATTGATGTGAATATCTTGAAAGTGAGTTATTTTCTAAATTTTTGTGTCTTTCTAAAATTTTTTGTAAGATGTGAGTTGGTATTTTGATCGCGTGGTTAGCAGTTTTGAGAAAAATGATGTGTTGGTTGACTGTTTTGGTTCTGAAAAGTGGAATGAATTTTTTTAACCTTTGTTATTTTCGTGAGCAACCACACGCATGAGGTTATATGCGATGATGTATGGTTGATGACATGACTAGATGAGTTTCAGGATAGATATGAGGATGGTTCCTGGTGTGGAACAAAATCATTCATGTGTGAGGCCCATGGGGTACCATTGGTGGATACGCTTAACGTTGAACCGTTTGTTTTCAATGAAATGGTTTTAATGAAAAATATGATGTCTTGATAAATAGTTTGAGATGGTGTGTATTATGTGATTTTGAAAAGGTTGATGTTGTGGGATGTTTTATGTCCAAGAAACCCTCCTGTTCGAACTGTGTTTTGGGTTTGTGTTTGGTCGGTAAGCTTGGTAGAAGGACCGGTTAGTAGTCTCCACTGAGATATGTTTTGGGACTCCTTTATGGTCGATCCATTCATGTGTTTGGATCTGGTTTGTGGCACTCTTTGACCAATGGAATATCTTGGTTGGGTCTTTATGATCTATTGTTGGATAAGGTATTCCCCCATTAAGGGTTAATGCATAACTGAAGTGCAACCCAGATTGTTTTTCCATTGGAAAATCGTCTAGTTGATCAATATAAGGAATCTTTTTATTGATATTTTTAGATTGAGTCTACACCTTTCCTTTCTTTGATTTTTAGATCCTCTTGTAAATGGATAGTGCTCGTGGAAGGTTGAAAGAGACCTTAGTTTCTTAAGTTTCGTGATTCGTCGAAGGTGGATGTGGTCTAGGGTTATTATTGTGGATGAGTGTCTCGATGGTGTCTAAAAGGACCTTTGGGTTCTTCAAAGTTTCTTTGAAGCATGAGTTCATGTTAAACCACCAGTGTGGAAAATATGGTCACGATAGGATATTTTTGACACTTTAATGAATTGTGTGTTGTTTGGGGATGTTGTATAAGGTCCCTCTCCATGCATTGTTTATATCAGTCACAATGGTCATGTTCAGTGATGCCTTATGACGTCATGTGCTCGATTGACCGTATAGGTGAATGTCGTGAAATCCTCTGAGATTCCCTGTTATGTTGCACAAAATAATCCCTTGGAAAAACTTCAAAATCTTCCATTTTATAGGAAGTTGATTGTAGGTGTTCTTTACTTCTATTGTTTCTCACCTGAAAAAACAAGGTGTGATGTGTGTTCATCTTCTTATCACTTATTTCAGTGAAATATTGGGATCGGGTAAAGTGAGTTTGGAATGTGTTATGTTTGGAAAAATTATTTGAGATTGTGGCGTAGTAGTTGGTGGCACCGAAAGAATAATTATCATTCAGTGGGTACCCAAATACTAACAGCGAGGCTGAAGATTGTTCAATCATTTGAGATCCATCCATAGGTCTCGGAGAAAAGATGGCTCATAGTCAAGGGAAATCACAGGGTCATTTAAACCCTTGTACAAATTATTATCCTAAATATGAAATATAGGAAGATTTTAAACCACTGGTATCATCATCTTTCTTCTGTTGTTCACGTTTTGTGGAAATAGGTGGAGGGCCTTGAACCCATGTCATCACCCAATGTCATTCCCTCCCCCTTGGGTTTCCATTGAGTTTTTGGAGAATGGTTGGAAATTTGGCTAGACAGGTTGAGCACATGGTTTGTGAACGATTCAGAGTGAATGTTTTCTTGGAAGCCATGAAAAAAGATTGATCAGCACAGATAGGTCACGGTTTCACAAACTGTGCGGACAAACCGTGCAACCTTCCCAAATCTTGAAATTTTTGGGTTTTTCTGTGCTGGCCCATGCAGGTCGGTTAACATGGTTAGTTATTATGGTGGAGAGAACAACTATGATTCTCATGTATGTTCATTTTTAAATTTTGAATGGAAGTCTACCCTATGTTCCAGGGAGTCTGTTCAGGCCTCCCCCTATTAGTGTCCTGATTCCGTCTCGGCAAAAAAAATATCGGTTGTCTCTTATGGTGGGGAGTGTATTTGTGTCCCCACATACCAATAACATTGATTTATCAATGGTCATGGATTGGTGTAGATAGTCTCGTTAGGAGATTTCTAGATACCAACATCTTCCTTGAGTAAACTTTGGGACTGGAGAGTGCCCAATAGTTTAGTTAAGGTAAGTTAAGTTTAACCTTGTTCAAAGTTGTTGTTCGTTTGGGTGAATTTCTTAAGTCTTGTTCGGATAGTGTTTGAGGAGTTCTCTTTTGGGATAACGTATGAATGTGATTGATCCTTTCAGGAAAGTGGTTTATGTTTTGTTTGTGATAGTAAAAATTTCTTAATTGATCACTGAAGGTGTTTTGGCCTTTGGGGGTGAAACCTGGAAAGGGAGTACATATTGGTTTCTCAGTTGGGTTTGGTTGTTGCTTTGACCTAGCTATGAATTTCTGGGGTAGAAAGTTTTCAAGGTGGGGAGAATTGTCACATACATAAATTATTTTAAAGTTTTTTTTAATTTATTTTCCATTCATGCTTTGTTTTGGGGGTTTCCAATGGTTTTATAGAGAATAGGTGAGTTTTCATGAATTGGGCCAAACCGTGAGCCCAATTCCAGATTTAAAAATAAAGTTTGTTTCTTTTATAACTTTTTCATTTTTTAATATTTTTCACTCATTACAACTCCTAAATTTACTCCCCCTGATATATTAACACCAATGTTAAATTTTGAGCCTTTATAAATCCATAATCTTAGGGGATTTGGGTTTTTATTTGAGAATTGGGCCAACCCAAAAGCCCATTTTCCGGTTTTAAACTGTTTCTTTATTGTCTTAATATCTTATTCATTATAATTCATTTTTCAGTGATTCGACCTGCCTCTAGACCTTATGAATCCCAGGAGCGCTCCCATTGCCTTTCTCCCCTCCTTAGAGCTCTTTGAAATCTAGACTTAGGGCAGAACTTTATAAGGTGTCTCAAATCGGACAAAATTGAAGAGGTAAATTCATCCCTTCATAACACTCTCAATTCTTACTCTATTCCAACCATTCTAGTTCCTAAATAACCTCCTAAACGTTTTTCGAACAACCCCTGAATTTTGACTATTTTGAATTTCATCTTCTGTTGTTTTGGGAGTGATTAATTTAGGATACTTCAAGTAAGTGAGTTCATTTCTTTCTTCTTCCATTTTTCTTACGGTTTCATTCAATGTGCTTTGGGTTTCTTCCCTTATATATGAAGTCCCAAATTTCAAGAGGGTAATCTGTCAAACCTAAGGTTTAACCTTGGGTTTTCATGGTCCAATTTTCTATTTTTAGGTTTGATCTACCCTTCTTGAGGTGCAGTGGTGGTGCATTTGTGTTTTCACACAAAGGATACAAGGGTTTCATTTGATTTGGTATGTGATTTCATTGTTGATGAAATCATTGTGTATTAGCATGTTCTTTTTATCATATTTTCAGGTTTATATCATTTTATTGTTGCTTCAAAAATTGGTTCTAATGATTTTTCTATTGCAATTGAATTTTAAATTCCAATTTGGTGTGAAATTGGGGGTTTTCCAAATAAATGTTTTATTTGTTTATTTGGGGATTCCCTATAAACACTTAGTTGTTTTTATTGAACTATAAAAAGGATTAAAATACTCTTTATAATGTTTATCCCCTTTTTTTATAGATGCAAAAATGGTTTTTAATTGTGTTTGTAATGAAAGTAAAGTTTAGGTTCCACTTTTGTGTGAAAATGAAGGTTTTACAATGTTCTCACTTCTTGTTTAACATGGGGATGCCTGAAAATTGATTTATTGTTTTAATTGAAATGTATTGGGATGGATTTACTATTTTGGTATCTTACAAGTGTGAACATAGTGTACAATTGGGTTTCTTAAGGGTTTTGTTTGGAAAACAACACGGGATTTTGAGAAATTGTTTTATTCAAATTCAAAGTGTTTTTTGTGTGTTTTAAGTGGTATAAAATGCGATATCTACTGTATTTTGTGTATGTGACCAGTATTGGTGTTTTAAATTAAAATGTATATGTGTTAAATGCTGAAATTGTTTGAGCACAAAGGGGGAAGCCTGGGTACCCAGGTGGGGCAGATGTGTACTAGTACGGCTAGTGGACCGGATGGGTTTTGTCCCGGTTTCACCTAGAATTTCGATCACGACAACTCTAACTAAACTATGTGGATGATGATTGGGAACCAATAGGTTATGGGTATGTTCCCTACTAGTGGCTCGTGCACGAGAACATATTTTACTACGGTTACATTACACCGAGGTACGAGGTAAATGGGGCCCGAGACTTTCTAGTTCCTAGGGGTGTTCCTGATTTTTCTGCTCATTGGATTTGTGGTATTTTCCCTTGTATTTGGGTGTCTATGATATTATATTGATGTATATAAAATTCCTATTTAAATATGTTAACATTCTGAAAGTTTTATCTTGAAATGTTTTTTCAATTTAAAGTCGCATTTCTTGGAAATTGTCGCCGCTTTTCATTGCATATTAAAACTGCTTGGTTTTTCACCTTGTATTGCATGCACCTTGGAATAATTGGGTGGTATCCTATTGGTATTAGGCTCACACCATACTTACACCCCTTGGGTGTAAGTTCAATTTATTATTTTTGACTCAGTTAAAGGAAAGGCCAAGGGTGATGGCGGTTCAGGGTGTCAGTCCCCATCGTTGGGGCAGAGTTGTGGAGATAACTTGCTGGTGACGACCCCCTTGTCATGTGGAGTCCTTGGGGATGTCTTTCTATTTTCATTATTTGTATTTTAACCTCTTTTGTTTTCTTTAATTCAATTTATTATGTTCTGGGGTTTTTATTAAGACTTTTTTGGCTATAAATTTGAGAATTTATATTATGGATTGTTTATAAGGTTTTATGCATTCATACTTGGGTAAATTGTTCCCAAACCTAATTGTTTGATACCCAGGCACTTGTGCCAGCCCATGGAGATAGGGAACGCCCTTCGGGCCTTTTCACGGGCTGGGTTTGGTGCCGGTTTGAGGGCGACCAGATCTGGTTGGTGACATAGTCAATATCCAAAAGTATATTAGAGACCTCTCTAAATCTTAGAGTTAAAAATTTATAATGATTAGATATGGACATATTTTGAATCCGTCGAGGCCTCACAACATTCTTTAGATACCAATTCAAGAATACCTCTACTAGGATGAACACCATAATTGCTGAAAATTTAGTTGAATTCCTTAGGAATTCCACAGTCACACATAGGGAATCTAATAATTCCTAGGCTTGAGGGAAACCAAAGAAAAAACTCATCAATAAATCCACCCACATCCAATGTGAAACATACCTAATCTGAAGAAACCCACCCGAAGAACATTTCTCATCCTTAAATATTATGGAATATAAACATATAGAAACAAATAGGAAAAATTTCTCTTAATATAAAAACATAAAATCAAAACTCTCAAGGTTAGATAAAATATATCCTCATTTAGATGTATCACCAAGGGAGAACTTTGGAATATATATAGAACCACATAAAACATCACTAAAGGAATAAATTACCTCCACTAAAATTTTAAATAATACTAACAAAACCTCAATCAATCCATCCAAATAATATCTATAGAAAAATAGATCTCTCCAAACCTCTACCTCAAAATTGTATAGTTGGGACTCCTCCACCTACTACACCAAATATGACTACAAAGACATCTAGTAAAGACACCCTCTACCTTTAATTTCTTTCATGTTAGTGTGTATTTCAAATAACTCAACCATCACCCTCTAAACATCATCATACTCACACAAGATATCACAATTCAAGTTCTTGCTCAAAGAATAAACCACAATATTCCATTCCATAGTGTATAAGAAATCTCAAATTTTTACTCCTTTATAAATGTCACCCATTATTACAACCAAAAATTTAAATCCAACTAGGAGAAGATATTCCTCAAAATCTTATCATTAGTGAATAACAAAAAATGGTCACTAATGTGGTAATTCCACTATAACTTCAGAGAAAACACAACTGCATCAAAGAGAAGATCATGAGTAGCATAGTTACATTTGTGAATTTGTAACTGTTGAGACCCATAAGTGATTACTACAATCTTAATTATCATAACACATCCCAAGACAACTTGTGAAGCATTATAATAAACCACAAACGTAATACCCTCATATAGTTAAGGATGAACTATATAACTAGCCACTTCTCTTTTAAATACATACAAGAAGACTAGAATTGTTCTATCCAAATGAAAATCAGATTCATCTTAGTCAAAGTTGTCATAAGAGTTTTAACGACCCATACCCACACTCCTAGATCCAGTCCCCAAAACACATACATTACATACTAGATTTGATACCAATTAAATATTCTCAAACACAAATACCCCATAATTACATGAATTAATGAAAAAAACTAATTACATACATTTATATAACCTTTTTGGTTTATAGATTTATATAATTAAGTTAAAACATAAACTAACAAAATCCATGCCTTTATAAACTGATGGATACTTTTCACTATGTAAGAAACTACTTAATCCATAATAAGATATTAATATCTCACACAATATATCCTATTTGACATATCATGTGTAATAATTTTCTTTATATCCTACGGAAATTGAAATATAATAATGGGTGATCTTAAACGCTCAGTAAAAGAAAAAATACAACTAAGTTAATCATGTAATAAACAAAATAAAAATGTTATTTTAGGAATAAGTAATCACTATATTTTTATAATCAACTAAAACTGAGAGCATAATATATCAATGGATAGAAATCAAAATAAATAGAACACATGGATAAAAATAACTAGTTCCTTCATGAAGAAATGTACCATACAGCTGACTCCAAGCCCAAATCTAAGATATCATGATCCCTCACATCATTATATTACCATCAATGCCATATTTCTAGTAAATACTATATTTTGGGATATAATACTCCAAAAAAACAAATATTTTTTTCTCATGATACATATAAATGAATTGAGGTGATATCTATAACTAGGCCCCACTCGTCACTTATTAAGTGTGATTCATTTATCATATGATAAAATTAGTTGATAATACATTATCACCTTTTCCAATAATCATCCATATTATAATAAAAACAAATGAAATTTAATTACATTTCCACATGTCAATAAAAGGAATAACATCCTTTATAGTTAAAACAAATCTAATTTGAACTATTAAAAAATTTTATTTTCATGACATATAGTGTAATGAGTATGTGGCTATGTCAATACTCAAATAACATGATCATAATCCATTAAGAGAAGGAAGGTGGACAAATGAAAAAGAACATATCTCAAGAAGTGAGAAATATTTATCAAAGGGTTCATATAGAAGGAATTTATATCCAAAAAACAAATTATAGAATACTACATAATAAAATAAAATGTTATAATGTACCCAACTTATATGAAATAATTTCATGATAATAATCATAACTCAATTAATGGAAGGTGAGTTTCCAAAAATCCTTACTATTAAAAAAACAACTAAATCTACAGACACTTAAATAAAAGAATATGGTTTTGCTAGAAAATCACTATAAATTCAAAAAGTATGTTAAAAATACAATCATGTAAAGTAAATAGATCATAAAAATGAAATATTGTGTATAATACAAACATGTATCAAGGATTTGAGTTTGAGAAAAAAACATTGTGGCTTGAATGTCATTTTAATTAAAACACCTTTAAAGAGAGGGCATGAAATAATACTTAAAATAAAATGATTAAAATATAATTCATCGTATTATTTGTAAAATAGAAATTATATACACCATATAAATGAAATTAGGTTTATAAAAACAAATATGCCTCAAAAAGAGGAATTTGAGATGAAAACCCTTTCCTTGTATTCCTGCTTACTCGATCATGCACTATCCTCCTATATCATGAACATGGATATCTTAATAAATTATCTCAAAACCATAATATGAACACAATACCACATTTTTAATTATTTCATAACCATATATTTTAAATATATTAACTTATTATAATTTTTGTTTCATTATATCATGTTAAAACATTCGATTGTTTGTTTCGTACAAACTATATGAAGAATCGATCGATTAAAACTAAATAGTTTCATTTTATTCATTCATAGATAACTAAAAATTGAATTATAATATTTTTTAATGATTAATTAAGTCCCACATTAATGAGGTGATACCAAATAAAGAAACCATTGAGAATGGAGACCTCAATAAACTATTTTTTAATGTTTTTAATGATAAAAAAATTTGTATATTAAAAAATATTACATATATTAAAAAATATAGATTCATTAAACCATATTAAATATATAATTATTAAACGATATTACCACTATATGAAATCCAATAGTAATTTATTTCAAAATAAATATAATGTTATTTACATAGGTACTTTAATCTACCTGAATAGTAACATGTTATAATTATTTAATGAGTAAGATAATGTATTTAGATAATGATTATGAGATATATAGATAATATTAAACATGAAATTGAAATAATATATCCTCATTAAACCCATTAATGGAAAAATAAATGATGGTTTGGTAGGAAAAACGAAATTCTTCATTCATGGAGGCTGTAATCTACATGTACACATGATTAACGATTTCATTTGTATGGGTTTGGATCCTCTTATACCATTCCATTACATGTTTTTGAATCCCTTGGTTATCATATAAGGAATGTATCTGGTATAGTGGTGTTTGGGAGTTATAAACTAGAAAAAGGGGAAATTTATGAGGTGATATTAAGTTCACGCTGTGAATATATGATTTGTGGCTTATGTGGGAGTTCAGTTCATTGCCCGAATAAGATCTTGTGAATTTTATTTAAGTGGTTCATTGGGTGAATTTATTACATTATTGGAATTAATGATGTAAATGTGATGGTTCCTTTGAATAAAGAATCTGACTATGAAAACTCACATCATAAACATGAGATTCGTTTTGTGAATTAATCTGAGTTCGAGTTTTTTGAGGGGATTTGTTTTTCGATGGTACATAAAATTTGATACATTAACAATGTGAATGACCCATTCACATAGTTAATATCTATATTTTAGTGGAAATAAAAAACCTGTAGTGTACTCGACCACTCTTTAACCTTATGTTTTTAACATCCCAAGATTTCCAAACCTAGTTTTATTATGAAAAATATTTTATTTAATGGATTTATTTATATTTATAACCCACAAATAATATATTTGAGACAGTTTTCATTGAAAAATAATATTTGAAATCAAGTGTTTTAAGTGATTTAATTAAAATACATATAATTTATTATACATATTATTTATATTTTTTAAATTAACATTCAAAAGAAAAATATGGGTTTTCTTTGTTTAAATTAATATTTTAAAATAACTATATTTATTTAATTATTTTTTTAAAATATAATATATTTTTATCCAAATGTTTATTTAGTAAAATATCTTGATGATAATAATATTGAGGGTAAAAGTTTTTTTAGAAAATTATTATTATTATTCTTAAGATAATATTTTTTAGATATATTATGTTTTTGGTTTCATAAATTGTATAAATTATAAATATTTATAATTATTATTTTATAAAAAACACACATATTATATTTATGTTTTAAATAAATATGTGACTTGTTTTAATAACATAAAAAACGAATTTAAATAATATAAAAAATGGAGAAAAATATGATATGTTTTATAAATATATTTTATTATTTTGTATATATATGTATATATTTCAAAATAGGATTATATTTTTATGAATATATATTTATCATTTTTTACGTTATTATATGAGTTATTTTTTATTTTATAATGAAATTATTTGATTATTAAAAGGAAAAAAGTATTAAATGGTGTAAAAATAAAAGTGGTGTGACACACTTTTCAAGAGAGGGATAATTGAAACGAGAGACAAAAGACAAAAATAAAAGAGAAAAGTGGGATGAGAAACGTGAAACAAAAAAATAATAAATAAAATATTAAATGAAATAAATATTAAATTGTACATCTTCCTCACATTTATAAAACAAATAAAACCAACATCACCAATCCTCTATTCTCCATCGTCGATGTCTCCTTCCACTACATCCCCATCCTGGTTTATTTTTCCACATCCGACATGGATGGTTTTATTTTAGGCCGATTATCACGTAACACCCCAAGGTTTTTGAAAAATAAATAAAAATAAATGAATCTTTTTTTAAGAAGATATTTATAATTATCTGTTAAACATATTTTTTCCATATATATGTTTTTAATTTTGAAAAATGGTCTCCTATAATTGTGTTCAGTATGTTATTTGAGTCAAATAGAAACAACTTGTTTTTTTGTAAATAGTAACATACCCTAATGAATAGTAATATGTATAGTAATATGACCCTAAAGAATATTAAATTGTGTAATTGTTTTATTTTATTAAGGATTTAAGATAGGGACATCTTGGTTAATTTTTCAATGTGATATAAAAGTAGTTATAGATTTAAAATTGTTAATTTTTTAATAAAATATGATTTATTTTTAAAATTAAATAAATAATATTTAGATAATTATTTTTGAAAAATAGAGTTCATTTTAGAATTCTACACATAGATAAATGGTTAGGGTAAATTTTTGAGAATATTCTGAAATTCTAGAATATTTTATGAATAGTAACATACGATAAAATACGATAAATTCTAAATACTTGATTTACTACATCAGATTTGATTTAAGGATAATTTAAGACCACTTGGTTCGAAATCACATTCCATTGTTACTATTTGGGGTCACATGAATTATGACTATTCAAATTTTTGTGTAAAAATATTATAATAATGATTAATATAATGAAAAATATTGCCTCTCCTCCACTATAAATACCACTCTCATTTCCCTCTTCCTCCTACACCTCTCAAGCCTTGATACTTACCTAATTTCTGCCCAATACTCCTACAAATGATCATCCCCATATCCTATATCTACTTTTCTCACCAAATGGCCAATACACAAGGCCTTAAGAAGGATCTCAAAGAGAAGAGATCAAGATGTAAACACCCTCTTTTGTTTTCCTTCTTTTCTTTCATTTTATGTTATTCATTTTTTCCATTGGATTATATTGTGATATTATATTCCATATCCTCCTTATATCACATATTATGTAAGAATTATGAAGGACCTCTTTTCTCCCATCAATATATTTTATGAAATTTTAAGCGACGTCATTAGGCAGTTGAAATTTCATAAGGGATTTATCAACTCTTCTATTATTATTAGTTTCTTTATTTTCTTCTTATTTCCTCAAATAATCTTACCCAAGAGGCATGAATGCTCTATAATCTACTATATTCATGATGTTCTCATGTTCAAGGAAAATTCATAATCATTCTTCTTCTCCAATCCCACTCATTCAAGGAATAAAAACCATGCCTCTGATGTGTCGAATTACAAACATCGTGGACGATGAGATTGCAATTTTCATTAATTATTTCATGTCTGGTCATGAAACCATTTTTATGGATGAACTAGGTTATAATATATGTATTATGTATCAACCACGATTCTTTAATTATTTTTTACACATGGTTTTAATTTACGAAACAAAAAAGAGATCCTTACGATCAAAGAATCACCAAAATAACCTAAAAAAATATCAATAATTTTTTAACTCGTGAATCATCCTCATATTAGAATTGAAATTGATAAATGGTATAATTTAAGGTAATATAAATATTTAAATACCATTGCATTACAATTATGTTGTTTTACTTCCAATTTACAAGAACATCCATCATGAACCGATCATGTAAAACAGGTAAAGAACACATCCAAAACAATAGAATGAACAAAATACTAACAATTAAAGGGTAAAATGATGTAATGAAATGATCATATAAGGTATTATAAATACAAATATGTTTATATAAGATATTAATAACACTCTTTTAACCATTATACATTACTTTTAAAAGAGTTGGAAGTAAGAAAAACCCGAGGTAAGAGAATTCTTGACCCGATTTCCAATCTTTGGGTTAACATCCTACCTCATTATTTATGTGATATTAGAATTGTTTGTGTGATTCATTTTGTTTATATTATGTTTAATTATGTGTAATTATAGTGTATATACATATTTCATCCACTCTATTAAGTCTCACTTCAATTATATGATTTATGTAATGGGATTTTCATTTAAAATCCTCTTTTAAAATCCTCTTTTAAAATTATGTGTTACAAAATTCAAATGAAATGTTATTATGATATTATTCAAGTTATATGATTATGTTAGGGTTATTGGGTATTGTTTATTATGAAGGTTATTACCTATATCTCTCTCCAATTCATTTTGTATGTGTACGTTAGAGTTCGGTCATATGGTTACTCCATGTGTAACTGTGATGGTTACACAAATAGTATGGTCATCGTGAGGGTTACAAATTATAAGGTATCTGAGAGGGTTAAAATATTATGTAATTAATGCCCCAAGAAACCTTTATGGTTCTATTAATGTTATTATTTTATATGGTAATCATGCATAAATCTCATGTTTCACAATGTAAGTATATATATATATGGGTGAAAATTACGTCTTTTGAAAATGTTTTCAAACGTTACATGTATTCATGGACTAATGTGATATTTCTTTTTTTTGTCCCATTCTAAAATTTTTGTCCTCATCCCATGTTTTTAAATTTTTTCACATGTTACAAGGGTTTGTAATCAAAATAAAAAATCCATGGTAAATTTTTGAAGAGTTTTCAAAGAAATCGTGTTTTATTTGAAATGTTTTATATTTTACATGAAATGAGTATTGTTTGTATGGTATCCACTCTATAATAATGTGTAATTTTATGAATTTATTGTGTAAAAATTATCTAAATCTATAAACTAGGAAATATCATCAATGTAAAAGGAAGTTATTTCTTGATTAAAATCAAGATTATGTAATGTAATGTAATGTAATGTAATGTAATGTAATGTAATGTAAAGTAAGGTAATGTAATGTAATGTGGTTGGGTCCTTGTATATGGTATCAAGGGAATGGCTTAGATAACTTTTGGGGTTAAAGTGATGTTAATATATTACGATAAATGTTTTTTTTTCTATGCTAAATTTGAAATGACATATTATTTAAATATTACCATGTTGCTTCGACTAAGATATGTCTGTTCAGAATGGTTGTCTGCCGAAGAAACAGGGAAGCTTAAGAGAAAAGGTACCGATAGAATGAAATCCTTCTGAATCGGTAGACCAGAATGGTAAAGATTGTGCCTAAGAAATTTTTTACATTAATGGATAAGATAACACAAGAAATAATGTTTGGTGGCATCCATGCAATAGAACTACTAGATGTACCAAAATGGAAAATGAAAGCAGTGGAACATTTTATGAGACAACACCCTCATGCCTTTAATGGATCTTCTAACCCAGTTGCGGATGAATTATAGATTAAATCTCTTGAAAATATATTTGATGTTTTGGGATGTCCAGATAATAAAATGATAAGTCTATCCATTTATCAATTTGAATGTGAAGCTGATTAGTGGTGGTAAATGGAAAAGAATATCAGGGATGGAGAGGATATTGATGCCTTAGAGTGGGATGAATTTAAATGTCTTTTCCTTGAATTTTTTTCCTACGGTGGTGAAAATTAGGATGGAGAACAAATTCCTTGAATTGAATAAAATGGAGGAAGATTCAGTGGCTGTGTATGAAGATAACTTCACCCAATTGGAAAAGTACGCTCCAAATATTATTCTAGATCTTGATAAAAAAATAAATTTTTTTTACTCAAGACTAAAGCCAAGGTATCGAAGGGTGTTGGCCTCCTGTGAAATCAAATGTTATGAGAAACTTGTCTAATTTGATAAGATGGTAGAGGTGAAGTTTTATGATGATCACATTCACTTTGTATAAAGTAGAAGAAGAGGTCCAGATTGCAAGCGATGGGTAAAAATCAACCAAAGAAATTTGATTGTAAGAAAATATTGTTTCCAGTTGTGAAAAGTGATTCAATAAGCACCCTGGGGAATGTCTTAGAAAATTGGTAAGTGTTTTTGATGTGGTATGTTTGGACATATAGGCCGAGACTGTAATGAAAATGATCCTAACAATAATCCTGATAAGAAAACTGTTAAGTGTTTTAAATGTGGTGAGATGGGTCACTATGAAAATGTCTTCCTAAATAGAGATACAAATGATGAAAAGAAGTCAGACTATAAGTAAAAAGGTGTAGTGTGCTCTTTTGTGACTACGTCAGCAGATTTTGAGCCATCTAATGAAGATTTATTAGGTACATTGTTTGTTTACATAGACTTTGTTAATGTTTTGTTTGATTTGGGGTCTACACATTCCTTCATCTCTGAGATATTTTCTTGTAAATTAGAAAAATCATCTCAAAAAATGATACCATAACATGTTGTTAAAACACTAAAGATAAATATTATATAAAAGAGGAATTATAAGAATATTTATATTGTGGTCTATGAAGAGAAATTACCTATGAATCTTGTTGTTTTACCCTTAGTCGAGTTTGATGTTATTCTGGGAATGGATTGGATTTCTGTTTATCATTCTATGATTGACTATAGAGCTAAAGAAGTTGTTTTTAAAAAATATTTTTATTTTGTATGCAAGAAATATCCCATGAAATTGATAAAATATCAGGAAGCTGAGAAACTATTAGAAGATGTAATTGAATGTTATCGTTCTCATATTTTTGAAAAAAAATGGAACTGTTCAGATTAATGATGTTCTAGTGGTAAATGAATAACTTGATGTTTTTCTTGATGAGTATACTAGTGTCACACCTAATTGAGAAGTCTAATTCACAATTGACTTTGTTATTGATTCTATGACAATTTCAAAAACCCCATATCCTATGGCTCAAATAAAACATCTTGAATTGAAAAATTAGTAGTAGGATTTTTTTGATAAAGGATTCATTCTTCCTATAACTTCACTATAGGGAGATCATATTTTGTTCCTTAAAAAGAAACAATGTTCTATGATAATTTGCAATGATTGTAGAGATTTGAATAACATCACTATTAAAAAAAGTATCCTTTGCCTCACATTGATGACTTGTTTGATAATCTCCAGGGAGATCAATACTTTTCAAAGATTTACTGGAGATCAGGATACCATCATTTGAAGGTGAAGGATGATGAAATCCAAAAATAGCCTTTCGTACTAGATATAGGCATTATGAATTTGTAGTTATGTTGTTTGGGTTATCTAATGAACCTGTTGTATTCATGGATCTTATAAATTGAATATGTCATAAGTTATTGGCTTAATTTTTGGTTTTTTTATTAATAACATTCTAATATTTCCTAACATTAAAGAAGAGCATGAAAAACATATAAGGGTTGTTTTACAAACCTTAAAGGAAAACAAACTGTATGGAAAATTCATAAAGTGTTATTTTTTGATACAACAGATTTCTTTTATTGGGAACACTATAAATAAAAATGGAATAATAGTAGATCTTGACAAAACAAGAGGGGTTTAGGAATGGACAAAACCCAAAAATGGTATAGAGATTTGTAGTTTTATTGGATTAGAAAGTTATTACCAAGGGTTTGTTAAAAACTTTGCACGGTTATCTAGCCCTCTAACCAAGTTAACACTAAAGGGGTTATATTTATTTGGACAAAATAATGAGATGTTTGTTTTTAGGAACTGAAGAGTAGATTTTTGAATGATCTAGTTTTGGCTTTGCCTTCTTGAAATGGTGGTTTTTTCTTCTACAGTGAGGCTTATATGAATGGACTTGGTTGTGTTTTGATGAAGAATGGTCAGGTAATTTCTTATGCTTCAAAAAAACTTAAACCTCATGAGTTAAATTATCCCACACATTATTTGAAATTGTAGTTGTGGTTTTTACTTTAAAATTTTGGAGGCATAATTTATACGGAGCCAAATGTCAAATATATTTCTACAATAAAAGTCTAAAGTATATATTCACTCAGAAGGAATTAAAGATGAGGAAGATAATATGGATTGAAATGATAAAGGATTATGATTGCATGATAAATTACTATATATGAAAATCCAACAATGTGTGGGATGCCTTGAGTCAGAAACATCATGCATCATTTACCCTTTAATTAATTATTTGAGGAATATTTTATTAGTAGTTGTTGCTGAAGGAAATACCTCTGTTTTGTTTTAGGTTTTAGTGCAGTCATCATTGCTATCAAGAATTAAAACCATGTTTTCTTTCTTTTCTTTCATTTTTATTTATTCTTTTTCCCCTTTATCTTATGTTGGGATATTCCATTCCATATTCCTATTAAATCCCATATTATGTATGAATCATTAGGGACCCCGTTTCAATCATCAAAATATTTTATGAAATTTTAAGCGACGTCGTTAGCCTGCCGAAATTTAATAAGGGATTTTTGAACTATTCTTTTATTTTGAGTTCTTTTATTTTCCTCTTAATTCATCACCTCCTCTAACCCAAGAGGCATGAAGGCTCCAGAATATTGTACAATATGGATTTTTCTATGTCCATGTAAAATTCTTCATCATTCTTCCTCTCCACTCTCAGTCATTCAAGGAATAAAAACATTGTCTGCGATGTGTCGAATTACCGACATCAAGGATGATGTGATTTCAATTTGTATTAATTATTTCAAGTCTGGCCATTAAACCATTTTTATGGTTGAACCAGGTTATAATATATATATTATTTCTCATCCATGGTTATGTATTTCTTTTGTACACATGGTTTTAATTTATGAAACAAATTGAGGTCTTTACGATCGAAGAATCTCTAAAATATCCTAAAAAATATCAATAATGTTTTAACTCATGAATCATCCTCATATAAGAAATAAAATTGATAAATGGTATAATTTTGGGTACTGTAAATATTTACATACCATTCCATTCTAATTCTAGTGTTTTACTTCCAGTTGACATGAACATCCATCATGAACCGATCATAGAAAACATGTAAAGAACACACCCAAAAAATGAATGGAACAACTTAATAGTAATTAAAGGGTCAAATTATGTAGTGAAATGATCATATAAGGTAATATAAATATGGATATGATTATTTATGATATTAATAACACCGTTTTAACCATTATACATGAGTTTTAAAAAGTTTAAAGTAATAAAAACTTGAGGTAAGGGAATTGTTAACCCGATTTCCAATCTTTGGGTTAACATCCTACTTCATTATTTATGTGGTATTAGAATTGTTTCTGTGATGGGTTTTTTTATATTTAATTGAATTATTTGTAATTAAATATTATATACATATTCCATCTACTATATTAAGTCTCTCTTCAATTATCTGATTTATGTAAGGGATTTTCTTTTAAAATCCTCTTTTAAAATTTTGTTTTACAAAATTCAAAAGCAATGTTTTATGCTATTATTCATGTTGTGTGATTATGTTCTAGTTCTTGGGAATTTTTTATAATGATTGGTGGGACCTATATCTTACTCTAATTCATTGGTTATGTGTAAGTTTCAGGTTGGCTGTATGGTTACTCCATGTGTAACTACGATGGTTACACAAATTTTAAGGTAGTTATGTGGGTTACAAATTATAAGGTAGTCGAGAGGGTTACAATATTATGTAATTAATGCCTCAAAATACCTTTATGGTTCTATTAATGTTCTTATGTTTTTTGGGAATCTTTTCTAAATATCATGCTTCACAAATTATTTACATATATATATATGGATGACAAGTACGTATTTTGAAAAATTTTCATACGTCACAAGTATTCGTGGACTAATGTGCTATTTCCATATTTTAATATCCCTTACTGAGCTTTTGTGCTCATCCCTTATTTTTAAATTTTTTTCATGGGTTATAAGGGTGTGTAAGACAAATAAGGAAGCCATGTTAGATGTTTTAAGAGTTTACAAAGAAAACATATTTTATTTAAAATGTTTTACATTTTTCAAGAAATGAATAGTGTTTTATGGTATATAATCTATAATAATGTGTAATTTTATGAATTTATTGTGTCCCAATTCTCTAAAACTATAAACATGAAAAGATCCCCAATATAAAAGGTAGTTATGTCTTAACTAAAATAAATATTATGTAATGTAATGTAATGTAATGTAATGTAATGTAATGTAATGTAATATAATGTAATGTGATGTAATGTAATAAGTTCGGGTCCTTATATATTATTTTCTTCACCAATATTTTCAGAATATATTTATTTATTTATATATATATATATATATATAAGAAAAAAAACTAAATTTTTGTTCCAATATTCAGAATTCCCATCCATGAATCGATTAAAATAATCTATGTTAATATTTTTAGTTTATAAAAACCTTTTTTTACCCTAATAACATCAGAAGCTCACCACCCAAGTCCCCCATTTTGTTCTGCTCAATTTCCCAATGCCTCAAATCCCTCATTTTATCCAAACTAAGGTAAGTGTTTGATTATTATTTTTTGATGAAAATGTGTTGTTTAATAAGGATACAAATATATATATGTGTGTGTGTGTGTGTGTGATTTTATATCTACCTTTATAACATAATAGTTTGAATTTTTATAAGTTATGATGATGTTTTAAATTCTATCCTTAAACCTATATTTTGTAAGGGTTTATTTTAGTTATTTAAATTTTTTTATTTTATAAAGGTGATATATATATGTGTGTGTGTGTACATTTATATATACACATATATATCAATCCGTTTTGGTATATATGTATATAGGGTTATTTTCTAAAACATAATTTCTAAAACCTACAGTTGTAAGGGGTTTATGTTTTAAATGTTTTCAATCTGTATATATATATATATATTTATGTTTATAAATATACATATATATAAATATATTCATATATATATAAACATGTTTAAGTATATCTAATCTTCCTTATTTATTTTGATAAGTTATAAATAGTATTTTCATTTATTAAAATAATTATTAAAATTTATGTAAAAGATTATTTCCTATAATCACCTTGTTTACAACAATACATGTATTTTTTGAAATTCTTATCATTTTATGTGCAATTATAATTCAAGATATTATTTTTTTGTGAAAATATGGGTCATCATCTATTTACATGTCATGCATGGATAGGTATGGCCATCATCTAGCTCATATGTGACATTCTACACATTATGAGATCATGCACACACTTATTTAATTTTTTATACAATTATAAATTTCATATAGTATTATTTTTTAAAAGTATGATGATATCCAAAAATGGTTTTCTAAAACAATTTTAAATACTTGTTTATGTCATTTTATAAGTAAAATTATTTTATAAAAAAGAAAATAATTATGTTTATGTGATTAATAAATGATTTGGGTTAGAATTGAGAAAAAAAAGTTCCATATAAAATGTTATTTATTCAAATTGGCACTAGCATGATGAATTATATGGAATAGGGATTGAACCCATAAAATTTTAGTGAACTTTCTTCCATAAGAGTTATATCTAGTGGACTTATGTTAAAGTTTTACAATTATGGTCTGCCAAGTGTCAGGGAACAATCCACTAGAAAATTATTATTTTTAAAAACAATTCCCAATTTATATTTCATATATAATTATTTTATGAAAACATTATTTCATAAATATAAATATTTTCAATGATTTGGGATATCTACTTTTAGGATTATGTATTTGAATGTATTTTCATACATATGATCATGTTAATAAAATATTCTTTAAATGTTTTCTTTAATGATTTCAAAACCAACTAACTAGGCATATTTAATGCACATCCTATGTATTATAATCACTTTTATAGGTTTATAAATATTTTAGTGATGAAATTATATTGTGAAAAGATTATGCTGAAGAATCATTGTTTATGAAATTTTAAATTTTTTACAATTATGTTGGAATGAATTAACATTTTTCAATTCTTTAAAACCAATACCAGTGAAAGTTACTGATATGTAATTTACATGTTTTTTTATTATGTTTCATTTTTAAAAAATACACATCATTTATATGATTTGGGTCTGGTATCTCATTCTCAGGGCGTTATATTTTTCTCCCAAACTCTATACTGCTAAAGATGATCCCCTCAATGAGTTTTGGAATAATTATGATGGGGATTAATTTCCATCATCCCATGTTAAATCCATGGTGATTGAAGGTGAGTATTACTATTAATTATGGATTCTTCATGGATCGTTATTATTTCCTACCATTATACCTTAACATTCTATGATGTTCGATCCCCATTTTCCTTATAAAGTTATTTTTTGTTTCTATGTTCATTTGTGGCATGTCGTTCTAGGAAGGTTTTACATTCCTTACAAGAGAGGTGATTTGGTTCTATATTTTCTTTCAATTATCATTTAAAGAAAAGTGAATCCTTGGGGTAGATTATTCATTGATTGTCCTTTAATTTTTATATTTAATCATAAATTAATCAAGATTAGTCTCTTTAGGTGATGGTGAAATTATCATTAATAAAAATAAATTGTATTATTAAAAATAAATGGTTTATGGTTGTAGTAATCACAGGTTGTTTATCGTTAGGAAAATAGATTGCCTATTAACTTTTTAGATAGATTATTTTCAATTTTTATGCTTTGTTATCATGTTTTTATGCTCGGATTAGAATTTTGAATTGATAAAAATTGTTAAATAATATAAACTCAATTATTGTATATTGTCAAAATAATTAAAGAGGCATATATGTTTAATCTATTGATTCTAATAATTTGATAGAAATTAAATGATTCATAATCAATGTTTAAATGATCTTTTTCTTATGTATAGTTTCATTAAAATTTTAATATATACTAGAGATAATTATAAAATAATTTCTTGATTATAATAGATAATTACCTAGGGTTTCATAGTTTTAACCCATGAAAAATGAATAAGTTAATTCAAGATGCAATAAAACTCACAATTTGATAAAGATAAATGTTTTCGTTCAAAATAGCATGTTTTCATATAAGTTTGGATGTATTTTTTTCCTAGTTTACTAGTTGAACCTCTTTGGTTTTTGATAATATTTGTGTGTTTTATGTTTATAGTCCTTATTATCTGATGTGATGTGATTTCGTGATGGATATTAGTTGATGAGATATTGGCAGGGAGGCCCGTTGGTGGTGGTAGTAGTTGAAGCATGTAATGATGAGATGCATGGTGATATTCATGATGGTGTTGAGGATAGAACTTAGATTTATGGGATGGGTTGAAGTTGGTCTTTCTCATTGTAATTATAAAATTTTTATTCTTTCTTGTAAATAAATATGTTTAAAGTTTCACATGACCTCATTTTATATTTATCTACATTACTTCTACCACTCTGTTAGGTAGTTATTTATTCTTGGTTATTTACCTCTTTTAATGTATCTTATGATGTTTCCTATAATACCTAGACTCATAGATTGATAATAATTATTTATAAATATATTAACCCTTGGGTTTTGGAGCATTTTGGAATGAAAATGATGTTATTTTTATAAAATTATGGGCTTGGTTGGATTATGGTTGGAGGGCATAGACTGCTGTTGATAGTTAATGAAATAAGAAATGTCTTAATGTTAAATAGTGGATAATAGATTAATTAATGTAAAATAAATATTAAAATTAAATAATGAAGTTGATGAACGTATTCCTAAATGCTTTTGTGATTATAGGATATCTATTTACTAGGGGTGGAAACCAGGTGTTCGGGTGGTAATAATTGCAGTTTAGACTTAGACTATGTTATATCACATAGTGTGGTTGTGAGATATATTATATCCTATATGTTTTATGATTTCATATGATACCCCACCCATGTTGATAGGTAAAATAACACTCCATGGACTCCAGAAGAGTGTTCTCCCTAATATTCGGGTTTTCTAGGTATTGATGAATGATTAACCCCTCTACCCCTCCTCTATTCTCCAAATAGTATTAAACATTGGTATGCATGGGGGTTATCTTTACCCATATATGTGTATAGAAGGATGTAATGGCTTCTGGTAATTTAACACACAATATCTTTAGATATCGTGTCTAAATGGTAATTATATGTATGTTTCATATGTTCTGTGATGGATAAAGGTACAATAAATAATGCATCGGTCATGATGTCTTGGGGTACAATTCCTCATGTATGATAAAAGACATACAAGATGTTTTGGATCATAATAAATACTTGTTTACTATATGGATATGTGGATGGGATGATGTTTTCATATTATGTACAAGATTCATGGTATAATAATTTCAGTTAAGTTTCTTTGGGGAGGCTTATTTTGTAGATATATGCCGCAAGATGTGCAATGTTGGGGTAGAGAGGGTTGCTATTGGGGAAGTGGTGGAAGGGTACCATTATTTTGTTACTATATTATATTATCTATAATATGCATTACATGGTGATAGAAGACCATGGTGAGGTTGGGAATTTAGTATACCTGTTTAGGTGATGAGTTAGTTACACTTTTTGTTCACTCATCTTTAGAAATCTATCATTATCTTTTTCACAAAAGTCTCAAGGGATAATCCAACTGAGTATACCTATTATTCTTACCGAATATATATATATATAATATTTTTAAGGATAGAAGGAGTAGGTTGGAGATCGGTCTAGATATTTATAGTTTGTGGTTATTTATGAGATATTTGAACTTAATTTTCACTATGGATTTTATATTTAGTACTTGAAATTTATTGTTTAGTGTTTTTAGATTTTATAAAATTACCTGCATGTAATTAGGATCCATTTTAATTTACCTTAGTATTATTCAATTAGTTTTATTATATAATCGATTCTTACTTATGTTATCTTATAGGGTAATACCACCCATTTTAATATATTTTATACTCTCTGCTCTTGTTTCCAACCCATGACATATTGGAAGAAAGATTATGGAATTATTATCTCCCTTATCTCATTGATTGCCAAAGAGGGGTGACTTTTAGGGGAGGGTCGTGAAAGAGTTGTATCAAAAGGGTCAGGTTTAGAGATAGAGTTTTTTTTTGGAGCTAGTCATAGTTGAGACTACATGGGTTGGTATGAAAATGGTTTCAACTAAGTTTAGTAAGAAATGTAAACATGAGTGACTGGTTTAGACAAAAATATTTAGTGCACCTATGATCTGATTCAAATACCATTAAATTTAACAAGATTATTAAGAAAAGTGAAATCAGTTGTGGGGTAGAGACCTAGGAAAGTATCCCACATCATTCTTCTCTTCAAATGTCTTTGAAATGGGTATACCCTAGGATTAGGTTAAACCTTAGATAAAATTATATATGAAATAATTTTAAATATTCCATATTCCATGTTTGTGGGTTCTTATCTTTTTTGCATAAATAGATCTAGATCAATGTCTATAGTAGGTTTTCACCGAGAATGTTCATCAAGACATTTAAAAAGTTCATTAACGAGTAAAGGTCAAAAACAATGAAACATGGAAGATGAAACAGTGAGATATTCAATGCTATATTCTTTAGAAGAAAGAGGGATCAATTTCGGACTCAGTGAAAGATGACTAATTCACAGAGGTTGAGATAGATTTTAGGTTAATCTATTATTGTAAGGATAACGAGGTTTCATTGGTGGTGATAATGATTTTTGGAATAAATAGGTAGTGGTGGATCTTTTTCCATGAGGATCATATTGATTTTTAGTTCTTGTGGGATAATTTTAGAGACTCTTCTTGACCGGAATTTTTTACTTCGATTGTGAAGGTGGCCAATCTCCAGGAGTTGTTTACACTTTAATAGAGAAGCTCCAGTGCATTGGAGTTTAGGATCCATTATATGAACCTTATCCATTATATAGCAGTCCTATTTTCTTATTAGTAGCATACGTTGATGAATTTATAAGAATCTTTTTGTCACGATATTTAGATCATGATCACCCTGTTTATGATACTGAATTATCTCAAGGTGTTGGAGACACTAGGGGTTATTGAAAGGATGCTATTTAAAAATATATTTTCATGAGAATAAATTCATCAACACTATCCCTAAATCATATATGTGGTCTAAGGTTCTTAGATTCATAGAAATAAGATATTCTTGATAGTTAGGGGTAGGTCACATCCCTCATCATCTCTTTAATCTAATGGTGGAGGGAATCAAGCCATTACCAAGGGATCGGGTGCATAATTTTTATATATAGGATGAGGTCATTAGTGGTGGGAGTTCTTGACATTTCGGAGTAGTAATCATGTACTAGTTGTTATAATTTAGGTTCCTTAGTTGAGGTAGTTTCAGATAGGTTAGAAATAGTAGGATACTCATGTTTGGGATCTGTAGAGAGGAGACAGGGTGGGATAAGACATCCCATAGGTACTCCTCGTCCTTAGAGTAAAGATCTCCGGCATAGAGGTGGTCTTCATCAGGGTCATATAGGTCATATTGGATTACATTTCCATCTATATGCTCTATCAATACCAGAATTGGGGGATCTAGAAATCATTTTAGGTTCCTTTTTTATATTTCTTACTTGGATTCATTCCTTGTTTGATTAAGAAGATTCACACTCCATTAAATCACCTAACTTAATACATGAGTAGGTAAATGAGTTGGAAATGCTTACGGTTCCCTGGGGAATTTATTGTCTAGTTAGAGGTCAATATTACTTATATAATGTATATAGAGACTATGAGCTAGTGTTGGGGTATCACCTCACTTGAGGATTATTATATATTTATGGATATAGTCATACCTCATCATCATGGGAATGGATTGGTTATAATCTGTGTTGTCTGTTGTGGATTCATTTAGAATAATTTTTCCCCTATGATATTGAGGGAGATTATGTTATATATTTTTGTGAGTTATTACCTTATATGATCTGAGTTAGGTTTTTTCCTTGCCTTCCTTGATAGTTGGTCTGATTCTAGATTCATCAAAGGCTTAGTCAATGGCATTTCCCATGGTAGTGAAAGAGTTCCCTAATGTTTTTCTTTGGATGGTTTTTGCCTGGCCCCCATGAAAATAGGTCATGTTTGAGATTTAAATATACATAGGCAATTATATGATTTTGATTCTTCTATATAGGATTTAACCTTCTATTTTATGAGATCTATGAGTATAAATTTATGATCTGTTGTTGTGATGTTTTATTGAGCCGAGTGTGTCACCTTGGGGTGCACCAATTTCTTTTGTAAAGAAGGCTAATATAATTCTATGTATTTGTATCAATTATCATCACTTGAATTTGTTAAAAGTGAATAAAACTATCCTCTTCCATAGATCAATGTTGTATTCAATTAGTTTGAAGGATATATTTGGTTATTAAAGAATGCAATGTGGTCGACATATCATGAGAGCTGGGTGAAAGATGAGGATATTTCAAAAATGAATATATTATGTCATTATGGGAATTACAAGTTCATTTTGAAATTGTTCGGTGTGATGAAAACTCCACCCATGTCCATGGGTTTGATTAATGTAGTTTTTTGTGAGGTTCTAGATCGATTCATGGTGGTTTTAATTTATGGAATCCTTCTATATTTTGTTTCTATAGTGGAGTATACAGATCATATCTATACTATTTTGGGAACCCATTGTTGTTAGAAGATATTTGAGATGTTTCCAAAGTGTGAGTTATAGGATTTGGATTTTCATTTCATGGAACATATCATGTTCAAGAGAAGATTAGTTATAGATACTTTGAAGATTAAGGTAGTAGTTTTTTACCTCTATAGGAATTTTCCGTATGTAAAACATTTTATTGTTTTTATAGGCTAGTATAGGAATTTCATAGCTGATTTATCTCAGGTTATGATTCCATTGACAGTTTTGACAAGAAATTATCAGGACATCTTGTGGAATGAACTATATCAGATATCGTTCAAAAACCTAAAGGATAAGCTGGTCATTAATCCAATTATTCATCTACCAAAAGTGGGAGTTCAATTTTATGTTTTCTATGATGATTCATGTCTTGTTTTGGAATGTATTCTGATTCAAAAAAATTCAATCATTTCTTAAGGGTCACAGATGTTATCTACCCATGACTGTATTTACGTTTTCCATGATCTCTAATCAAAAGTGGTCATGTTTTCCTTAAATTGATTATGGAATTACCGCATTGGAAAGTTTTTTATGGTTTTTATTGATCATAAGATCTGGAGGAATGTCTTCTTCCAATGTGGCTTGATCTTTCATCAATGATAGTCCTTGGAATTATTATAGGATTACTAATTGGGATTTCTTATAAACCTAGCTGATGTACTATGTATGAATTCATGTAGTAATGACATGCATGAACCTATAGATTCTTATAGAGTGATGGAATAGTTCTCAATGATGCATATTTATATGGGAGAGGTTAGTGGAAGAGGTGGTCTTTTTTATATGATATTGAATTCTTATTTGGTTTAGTATATAGAAGAATCTTGGTTAGGGGATTCTGAGGTGGAGGTCCAGAGGGACTGGGGTGACTTTGGTGATACCCTTGATAGTTGATCTGAGAATGAATAGCACTGAAATTTTTTCCAATGGATAATTTTCATCCCAAATGTGTCACATGATATGGATATCCATGAGTTCCATTCATCACCCTTGGAGATATATCTTGGCATCAAAACGATGTACCAAGCACGTATTGGTTGGTTTTGGTGTCCTAGGTTAAAATATTTGGTTGCAAAGTTTGTGTCTTGATGTTTTTTCTACCATAATGTGATGGTGGGGCAGAGTGTTTCTTGTGGGTCACTAAATTCATTGGACATTCCTCATTATATGTGATAGGATATCTCGATCGGCGTTTTTCCATTACACCACAATATTAGAGAGTCTTTGATGTTATATGATTGATAGTGTATCATTTTATGAGATAATCACACTTAGTAGTGATCATTTTGTTAAGATCAGTGGATGTTTCGTCAGGGAGACACTTAGAGGAATTTTTGAGACTCCAAGAGGACACAAGGATTTTTATCTATGATCATGATCATCAATTTTCCTTCTAGGTGTATAGAGGTCTTCAACAAGATGTTTGATCTTAGTTAGGTCTTTCCCAGATTTTCATCCATATATGTACGATCAGATGGAGAAGACTCTCTAGACTATTGAGGAAATGTTGCATTCTTGTGTCCTAGATTTGGGAGGTTTGTGGATGATCAAGTATCCCTACATCAATTTTTTTTACAATTGTAGTTTTCAGTCCATTATTTGAATGATTTAATTTTATGATTTGTAAGGTCGACCATTTCATGCTTCGTTATGTTGGACTAAGGTTATAGATTCACCAATTCACGTATTGGAACTAGTGAATATTATGATAAAGATGGTTTATGTTTTTTATAAGAATAAAAAGATATTGTAGGATCATTATTCTTCTTATATATATCATGAGATGATACCTCTAGAGTTTGAAAGTTGATATCATGTCTTTTTGAAGGTTAATATTAATCATTGGTAGTGAAGGTTTGGTCATGGGATAATATTTATACGTGAGTTGTTGAGAGTTTTGATGAGTTTGATTTTATTGGGGCTCTAGGATATAATATTGAAATTCCCTAACATAATATCTAGATACATGATTTCATACATGTGTCGAAACCTCACTTTTACCTTCATAAAAACTCTCACATCTTGAATAGGGGTTCAAATCAATGTTTACAATGATGCGACCTTCTAGGAGTGGCCTATGGAGAAACAAGACTTCCAAGATAATGTTTTTCATGGGCATGTTATTCCCCTGTTTAATGTATTGTGCTGACACAGTGTAATAGAGGAGATTACCATAGAACATTATTCATAGATACAATCTCGGTATCATGAGTTGTTTAATATTAATAACTATATTCTAGTGATTCTTTTTTTGGATGTTGACTTTCATCGGAATATGATATTGTTTCCTATTATTTTATGAAATTTTTGGGGACCTACTCTTGTTTCATATTTATCATTCCCTATGAGAGTCTTGGGGATATTATTTTTGGTGTTTAACTGTTTTATGCTTTGTTCCTCTGAAAGAGGTAGCATGTTTTCTATGTTGTCATGGTTCTTGAGAGGTATCTCATGGGTTGATTTTTCGTACAACCCTTTTTCCTTATTTCATTCTTGGTTAGGTTTAAAATCTCAAGAATAATAATTTTTTAAGAGGTATCTAATATAATGTTCCATATCCTTTTATCATGTTCTGTTTCATGTTTTTTAAGCCTATGGTGTTTAGAGGAGGCCGAAATCTCATTCAGTCTTGTCTAGGAGTTATACTCTAGAATCAAGATAAATTCATGATGTGAAAGTAAGTTTAAATAATAAATATGCAGTTCATGGATTTTGTGGGATCTTGATTAAAGTCTTTGATAAGAGTTTACTCTAGTATGGAGGTAGTTTGTGTTGTTAATTTACATATTTATTAGAATTCATGATGTGAATGGGTTGGGTATTATTCATAGATAACCTGACTGAAAAAACTCACATCATGAACATCAGATAAATGAAATGAATTAATTCAAGGTCTAGTGTTTTGAGGTGACTTTTTTTAATAGAACTTAAAATGTGGGACATTCACAACGTGAATGGACTATCCACATGGTGAATATCTGCTATCAGGTTCACTAATAAAATATACTACACACTTAGCCTCTCTCAATCAATCAATATTTTCCATAAACTCTAGGTAGCCAAGTTATATCTCTTAATGATTTTTTTTAATTATTTTGATATGGATTAATCTTTGAATTCCGTTTTTTATTCTATAATGATCCAATATGAGTTCTTCCTCTAATTATTGTGTCTTATTCATGGATTAATCTTGTTTCCTCATGTTCTTCCTTTCCATACTTTGGAATTTGAACTCCTTTGTCCTTATAGAGCTCTATTTTTTTGTACAATTGATGTGAAATGTTCTACGAAAGCTATAGTTTTTTGGTGGGAGAGGTGGTTGGGATCCACGTTGTTGATGTTTTCTTGTTCAAAGAACATTGAACCTTAAGGTACTGAATTTTTGCTTCTATTTTCATATTTATGTGAAATGATAAAGTTATCATGCTTAATCTCTTTGGGTAATAGTAAAATTAACCTTAATAAAAAATAATTTTGATTAATGAAAATAAAATTTTTACAGTTTTTGTGATCACAAGTTATTTTTTACAAATGATAATGGTTTTCCATTTTATTTTTAAAATAGTGTGCTATCTACAATTATGATTTTTTAGCATGTTTTTATATTTTTGGTTTATCATATTAAATTGGTGAAAATGGATAAAAAATTTAAATCTAATAATTTTATATTAGCTAAAAAATTAAAGAGGCATGGATATTGAATCTCTTGATTATTATAATTTTATAGAAATTAAATGATACATAACACATGTATAAATAATCAAGTTCTTACTTAAAGTTTCATTAAAAATTTAAAATATAATATAGACCAATATTAAATAATTTATAACTTTTAGCAGTGGATGCCTTATGTTTTCTTAGTTGTAACTCGTGATAAATTAATTCGTTATTTTGATATGGAATAAAACTAGTTGTTTGAGAAATATAAATATTTAGGAGTGAGAGAGCATATTTTCTTGTAAAGGATAGATGTATTTTTTAAGTCCGAGTTTCCTAATTGAATATATTTATTTTTATTCCTTTTATGTTTTTAATGGTAATGGACCTCTCTGTGATGTGATCAGGGTATAACGATTAGTTGATGTGATATGGGTAGGGAGACCTAAATTTTTTGTTATTATTTGAAGACTGTGATGGTGAGATGTATGGTGATATGAATGATGGTGTTAGGTATGGAATTGGTATTGATGAAATGGGTTGAATATGGGATCAACCATTTTTTTATGAAATATGGATACTTTATTTTTAATAAATATATTAAAAGGGTTGGATGATTGAGTTTCATGTTTATCTACATTCATTTCCCCACTGCTTGAGTAGGCTGGTTTTACTTGGTTATGAATCTCATTTATGGTAGATTTGGACATTTCCAAGAGTACATGGAATAATGGAATTATAATAATGATAAATATCAGTTTCAACCCATGAGATTTGTGTTTTTTGGAATGAAAATGATGTTAATTTGAATAAACCATGGGCCTTGTTTGATTAGGCCTAGAGGTCAAGAACTTCACTAGATTGTTAGTGAAAAAATAAATGGTTTAATGTAAAATAATGGATAATGAATTAATTAATGTAAAGTGGAATTTCTAAAGGAAACAATTAAATTAATGAATTTTATCATAAATTCATGTGTGATTATAGGATATATGGTTCTTAGCGATGGATGTCAGGTGTCCATGAGATGATAGCTCCAATTGAGCTTAATGCTAGTTTAAATCCTATAGTGTGATAGAGAGAAGTATTATATCTTGTATGTTTTGGGATTTTATATGCTACCAAATCTATATAGACAGGGAAAATGACAAATAATAGACTCTGGTATGGGGTTTTACCCAACATCTATGATGGAGAAGGATGGATGACTGACTACCCCCTCTGACCCCATTCTCTTCTACTGGTAGTATTATGTGTTGGTAAGCATGGTGATTATCTTTCCCCATATATTCTTATAGAGGGTTTTAATGGATTGAGTTATTATTATACACACACACACACACACACACACACATATATATATATATATCCTGATATAAAATCCAAATGGGTATTATATATATTATTTGCATGGGTTTTGATTTCTTGAGGTACAATACTCTATGTATGGGTTGTGATGGATTTAGGTACAATAGTTGATGTATGATACATAACATACGCGATATGGTTGATCCTATAAACTGCTTAGTTACTATATAGAGATGTTGATGGGATGATGAGTTGATGTAATTCAAGATATGTGTGGTATGAAACGTTATCCAATGCGTCTTGGTTCATGAATCATTTAGAGAGAGATTACTTAGGACATTGGATGTTGGGGAAGAGCGACAAACCAGTGGGGAAGTAATAGAAGGGTACCCTTGTTTTGTGACTATATTATATGATATTTTTTATTCATTATTTGTTGACAGACAACCATAGTGAATGTGAGAACTTAGTATACATGATTAGGTGATGAGTTTGTTTCACTTGTTTTTCAGTAGAATTTAGAATGATTTATTAATCTATTATATCTGAGGATATTGAGAGAATCCTACTAAGTATACCTATTATGCTCACCAAATTATATATAAATAGTTTTTTATATCATCAAAAGATGAATTTAGATAGTTATGGATATTTATATTATACATTTTTTTGGGAGATGATTGGTCTTTGTGGCCAATGCAGAGTTTATATTTGGTACTTGTAGTTTATTTTTATGTTGTTCAATTTTATATGAAATTACATGCATGTACATGGGACCCCTTATACTTTAAATGAGAAAGAGTAAATTAGTATTCTTGTCTTATCACATGTTCCTCATGTTCTATTTGAGTGTAATGCCTCCCATTTGTATATATGTTATATAATTGGTGCTTCTCGAAAACATGTGGCCTATTAGAGGTGGGATTTGGGCATTATTATCTCACATCTCTCATTATTGATCCAGGAGGGGTTTTTTTGGTGACGGGGTCTTGACCCCACTTCTGAATGAATGGATATTATGATGGTATAAGAAAAATGATCTTTTCAAAACTTTATTTGTGACATATAAAAACCTAATTATTCATCAGGTCTATCCTTTATTCAATACAATAGATGATGTGATGAAAAATAAACCACCTCACATCATAGAGGTGGTTGCCTTTAGAGGCACATTATCAAATTTTGGGTATCTATTAAGGGATATAAAGTAATTAAATATTTTTTTAAAATAATATAATGAAATTTAATTATTATTATGATACTCTTTTCATTATATTAATTATTTTATAGAAAATATATGAAGGTTAATAGTAAAATAAATGATTAAGTGAAAGTAATACTCATGTTGGAAACATGAGTTTTCTCTTGGAAAACTCTTTATAAATGAAGGCATTAAGAAGCTAAAGGGTGGCCCAAATCTTATGAAAGTGGGAGAAATTTTGAGGAGGAGAAAATTGGAAGAGCATAAAAGTGAATTTCAAATGATATGTGAGTATTGAAATGGTGGAAGTGTTGCGTTTTTATAAGTGAAGATAAGGGTAGTTTGGACAATACCCTTTGAATATCAAAAATGTAATTTCAGTATTAATGTTTAAATGGATTTTAAAATGGAAAAATGAGGAAAGGGGTGAGTTTAGGATATTACACTCTTAAAAATACATTTTGAAATAAGTTTTTAACATGTTTTGGTCATTTCTACTCATTAATTCCCTTATAACATTTTTTCTTTTTTTTACTAGGGGTAATTAATTTTTAATAATAGAAATTAATTTTAATGACCAAAAATAAAATTTCCCTTATTACATAATTTTGACCTTATAAATTCAGTTTTTACCATCATTTTAACATATAAAATTTTTAAAGGTGTAAAATGTTAAATTTAAATTAAACACATGTAATCATGTAAAATAGTTTTAAGACAAAAAAATATTTTTTAGCTTAAAAAATATTTATTAGGTAAAATTGTCATTTTTACTAACTTAAATTGCATAAAATAATTTTTTATAAACATATAAATAGGAATTGTTCTTTAAAATAAATCCAAAACTAGATTTATCCTTAAAAATTCTTGATTCAAATATATTACTAAAAAAAATTAAAAAATTAAAGTAATTATTGACATTAGTTCTAAAATTAATCAACATAGGTTTTCCATGTTCAAAGAATATTATAAAACTAATAATTTTATTCCATAGATATATGATTTATTACTATTTTTGTTCTTATAGGTCATGCTTTGTAACGTCCCGACCTGGGTTCCATGCAACAGTGCCCCGAGCTAGTTTTCCACATGACCTCAGGCGCGCCTCCCCGTACACTAGAGGCTGCTGACTAGCAGCGAGGGTCTGGTAAGTCAGTCGTGGGGATACTATACCCTCTTTTATTAGAGTAGAGACTATCCAAAATAATAAACAATAGCGGAAGAAAAAGTAAAGAAAAACAAACCAATATCTGAAGATTATGAAGCAGGAAAATACATTATCAAACTGAAACAGAAAACATGTTTTGTTGAAGTACGTGTTAGATGCCTAAAATGAAAATGGAAAAGTAAAGACACTGATGACACCCAAGAGGGTCCCGAACCACATCTGGTCCCCTCACCATGTTCCATCCCAATTCTACCATCTAACTTAGGGACTTTTCCCTTAACCTGTCCAGAAAAACAAATAAAAAGTCTACTCGGGTACCGATGAGAAAACCCGAGTAGGGTGTGAGTACAACTCAATAGGCCACCACCAACGACATCTAAAACAGCCTAGTCAATAATAGTTTATGCAGTTTTTATAGAGAATAAAAACAAGTAATTAAGTAAAAAATTTTACATTTATTCAATTATCTCTTATTTAACTGCATAAACCACCAGGTTCCCATGGACACCCATATCACAATAGCTACTTCGGTCGTGCCAGTTTCTGAACCATTTTATAGTATCAATTCAAATTTCATTTGAAACAATGTGTTTTGATTTTCCATTTCAATTCAATTAATATCACCTCTAATTGGAACCACAATCCAATGTCAATTAATGGGTGTAGAATGCCATGTCTAGCACCCTCTTGAGTATTTTCAGTATTATTCCATGTCTCAGAACCCATGGGTATTTGGAGAATCAGTCTATGTCCCATAAAAAAAATATTTTTATGCATGATGGGTGTAGAAAATCTTGTCTATCACCCTGTGAGTATTTGGAGCATCAGTTCATATCTCATAACTCATGTCTCAATAAAGAACACATATCACATACATCACATTAATAAAGATTAATCAACATTAATCCTTTATCAAAATTTTACATGTCACATATATCACAACAACATATTAATTAATTCAATGAATAAATAATCATAACATCACATTAATTAATTCAATAATTAATTAATCACATATTCCCATTAATTAATTTAATAATTAATTAATCACGTTATCCCATTAATTAATTTAACAATTCATTAGTAATGTCATCACATTAATTAATTTAACAATTTATTAATCAATATCCAAAACTCAAAATCTCATAATTAATTCTATAATTAATTATCTCATTCACAATATCAATAACATATAATTAATTATACAATTAATTACCTCGAATAATCTATTTCAATATCACATATTAATTTCAACAATTAACTACTCAACTTACAAATCGCTTTGCCTCATCATTAATTCAACCACTAAGTATTTAATCATATCAATTCAATATCTCAACCATCTATATTAATTAAATTTTCAATTAATTAATCTAATTCATTCAATTGCATCTCATAACAATTCTCATTAATTAATTAACTGACTAATTAATCTAACACATTTAATTTTTTTAACAAAATAATCTTCATTAATTAATTCTTCAATTATTTAATCTTACTCATCAAACTATAAAAATGCAAAAATCCTCATTAATTAATTTTCCAATCAGTTTACCTTACTTATTCAATTTTATCAACCCAATAATTCCCATTAATTATTTCTCTAATTAATTAAAATTACTCAAATATCATAACATTACATCCATTAATTAATTTAAAAATTAATTAATTCAAATTATTCCCACTATCTAATTCATCAATTAATTAATCTATCGCAATCCTTCAATTAATGCACCAATTAATTGTCCATTTCATTTAACTAATTCACATTAAGCCCCCTATTCAATTAATCCACCAATTAATTTTTTCTGTCAATTCCATTTTTTAGTTCAACAATTAAATAAATATGTTACTTTAATTTATTAATTTATCAATTAATTATTTAAACCAACCAAATTAATTAATCATATCATGGCTCTTAATTAATTCTAAAATTAATTAAACAATTCCACCATCACAAAATCCTCATAATTAATCTATCAATTAATTATTTAATACAACCAAATTAATTAATCAAATCATGATGGTTAATTAATTCAAAAATTAATTGACCAAATCCTCCATCACAAAATCCTCGTAATTAATCTACCAATTATTTATTTAAACCAACCTAATTAATTAATCATATCGTGACCATTAATTAATTACAAAATAAATTAACTGAATCCTTTATCACAAAATCCTCATAATTAATCTATCAATTAATTATTTAAACCAACCAATTCTATTCCAAATTTCACAGCTCACCCAAATTAATTAATCTACCCTATTAATTAATTGATTGTAGAAAAACCAATTGTTAGTTATATCATAAAATTTATACAATTTCATACGCACAAATGAATCAAGACTATGGTATTGAAATTTATACCACCTACCTTAAATAATATGAACACACAATATGAATCTAACATCGTTGACAACACATTATTCCAACGACCAACGAATAAGAAATTAAACAAATAAACATCTTCAGTTTAATAGAACTATTCTCAAAATACATAATTTTCTATGAATGCAATATTGATACACACTATCCTCTTATCAATATGAATCCAATGCAACTGATGTCACATGAATCGGATCAATATCGAAAAATATCTTGGTTATTGAAGTTTCGTTTGAGCAGAAACGAAGTATGGACGAACTCCTTAAAAATACATTTTATTCACTCATAAATATTTTATGATAATATCATATTTATTTATCATGTAAAAATTATATATTAATACTTTATAAATATACTTGATATTATTACGTGAAAACAAAAAAATTATAATAGTTGAAAGATTTTTTATCAAATCATACATTGTTAATTTCGTTTAAAAAAATCCATGAAATCACCATTTGAATAACAAAATTATTATTTATAAAACAATCCCCCTTTTTCCCTTTTTTCCATCCATTTTTTTAATTCTTATAAAAGGATATAAATATAGACTGAATAAATAAAAAAAATAAATAAAATCAAAATAAGACACACCTAATTGTCGCACCATGTTATGGCGCACAACAAGGTGGTGCTTCAAGGGGGCAGTGCACCGGGTTTCCATAGAGGAAGAGGGGGAGTCCCAGCCTACCCATGTAAGTTTGTATGAAGACATTTTCAGGTTTAACTAGATTTAATGTACTAATCCCACAAGAACAAAATAATGTGATTCCTATTTATAAACCCCATGCACATGCCTCCACTCAAGAACCAAAAGACCCATTAATCCACTCTTTATACCGGAATAATTAATTATGAGTGTTTAGTTTCATCTCATTATGTCATTTATATTTTCAAAACATAAAAATGGTATAAATTTAATGGTTTAGAATTCAACTGGAATTAAAAATAGTGGAAATCGGTTAAATATTGAAGAGGAATAGTTTCGATTGATTTTCAATGAAATAAACAATTTAATTATTTAACATGAAAATCAATTAATCTCAAACATCCGGTAATCATAAAAATTATTCCCCGAATAGGGTAAATACCTAATTTCAGAACCAATAGTGGTCTTGGATTTCTCAATTGATGAACCATTTGATAAATATTGATGATTTAATAATTAAAAACATAATAAATGATTAATAAAAATAAAAACAATATTTTTACGAGCGAGGCATCAAAAAGCTCATCGCTTACCAATGTTATTCCCCGTCTAAGGTAAACCCTCTATTCTGGACACATCGATGGTCTCATATTTCTCGTACGACATGCGTTTTTTGATTAATTAATGATTTATTATTTAAAAAATTGATTAATAATTAATTAAAATTAAAGGGTTATTTCTTCCGAGTGAGGCATCCCAACGCACAATGCATACAAATGTTATACATTATCTAGAGTAAACCCCTCATTCTAGACCCATTTGTGGTCTCATATTTCTCATAAGATGCACCATTTGAGAGATATTTAATTATTTTTAAGAAAATAATATTTTAAATCTAATTTAATAACCTTAACTCACGAGCGTGACATCCAAATGTCTGATGCCTACATATGTCATACACTACCTAGGGTAAACAAAATGTTTCAGATCTAATAGTGGTCTCATATTTTTCATATTATGAAACTTTTTATAGTTATTCATTTATTTTGAATAAATTCTCAACGCTTATTGTAATATAATTAATATTTTTGTTTTTCCTTCGCCGAGACTTTAGAGGTCTCAAAATCTCCCACTATCCAATATCTGACCCCAAAAACGTTCCAAAAAATATATTACAATATCTTGACTAGGCATTATTTTTCATGTAAGCCTTGAAACATTTATTAAATTGTTTCTCTAATAAAGTTTTTTCCCACATAAAGTATTTATAATCTATAAAAAGTAATAACTTAAAGGAAAACATATTTGGTAAAATAACGGAATATTACAATATTCTCACCTTATAAATGATCATTCTTGAGTTGTACTACCACGAATATTTATGAAAAACCAAGTTCTTACAATCTACCCACCTTTGAAGCTTCTTTATCCCCATTTGTTAAGTAGCTCAATAGAGTGGTTTTTATCAACCTCCAGTCAATCCAGAGAACTTCATATGTAAATTGACGATGATGTACCTCACACTATCATTCCCCACATATATATTGATTTATAATCATAACCTCCATGGAGCCCTATATCCAACCAAAATACATTCATTTAGTTAAGCGTAAATCCAAAGATTTCTCAGTGTTCCTAGGATGATGTCAATATAGGGGACATGATCGTCACTACTTAAAAGTACACTAGAAATTTGTCTCTAAATACCACCACAAATCTTTCATCATCGATGTTACCTCCCACTAGGGAAACAACTTAACTTTCTCAAATTTATTGGCTCCCCTACCCGCCAACATCTCACCACACTATTTCAAAACAATAAGATTGCTTACGCATCCCATACCTGGGTTCTAAAACTATGGAATTCTCTCTGCCCAATCTATCTGCATCAAGGGTCAAACCAACAAAATGAATGATTTTTTTCACAAAAATTAGCACAGTTAACAATAGGGATTTACACAAAACCATATCAAGTATTTCCCTTATATCCTTCTACACTATAAAAATTGAAGTACTGAATCTACCATTAACCATCTTACACCTAGGTCCTGGTTAACAATGGTATACACATTATCATTTTTCAATTCTATCATTTAGACACCAATTTAATCACATCTAGGTTCATTTCACAATCTCTCTCAATTTCACATTAGGAACCATTTTTATTTCAATTCCTCAAGAATGGAAAAACATATTAAGTTCAAAAACTTTCCCAAACCCCATTTTCCCGTGTGTGCCTACAATGATGTATGTCAAAAAAATAATCATAAGTGCCTAGAATGATGCATACAGACTCAACCCTCTTGTCATACAAGGCCACGAGTCAATCTCAAAAAATCACAAAAATAATAATCACATCACACAACAAGTGAGGCACCCATGATGAAATAATATTCAATTATAATAGCAAAGAACAACAACAACAATCCCAATCTGGGTACTTGGGTTCTCCCCCATACATGGAGTAGCTACTCCCTTGCACAAGCTCATAACCAATCCCCGACTCTTCCTAGTCTCCTGTATACATTTCCAAAAATGTAAGACAAAAGATGAAAAAAGAAAACGTCCTCTGATACCACTTTTTAACGTCCTAACCCAGGTGCCACGCAACAGTTCCCCAAGTTGGTCTTCCACATGACCTCAGGCGTGGCTCGCTATACACCAAAGGCTGATGACTAGAAGCAGGGGTCTGGTAAGTCAATAGTGGGGAGGCTATACCCTCTTTTATCAGAGTAGACACTAGAGGAAATAATAAACAATAGCAGAAGCATATATAAAGACAAACAAACCAATATCTGAAGATTATGAATCAGGAAAATACAATATCAAACAGAAATAGAAAACATGTCATACTGAAGTATGTGTTAGGTGCCTAAATTGAAAATCGAAAAGTAAAGACACTGATGACACCCAATTGGGTCTTGAACCATGTAGGGTCCTTTCACCATGATCAATATGAATTCAACCATCTAACTTAGGGAATTTTACCATAACCTATCCATAAAAACAAAAAAAGTATACTCGAGTACCGATCAGGCATCCCAGGTAGGGTGTGAGTACAACTCAGTAGGCCCCCAACGACGACAAAAAAAGCATGTCAATAATAATTTATATAGTTTTATAAAGAATAAAAACAAGTAATAAAGTAAATAGTTTACATTTATTAAATTATCTCTTATTTAACCGCATAAACCACTGGGTTCCCATAGACACTCATATCTCAATCCCTGCTTCGGTCGTGCAGGTGTCTGAACCATTTTACAGTATCAATTCAAATTTCATTCAAAACAATGTGTTTTCATTATCCATTTAAATTCAATTAAAATAACCTATAATTGGAATGACAATCCAATGTCAATTAATGGGTGTATAACACCAGGTCAAGCACCCTCGTGAGTATTTGGAGCATCAATCCATGTCTTATAACCCATTGATATTTGTAGCATTAGTCCATGTCCCATATAAATAATATTTTTATGCATGATGGGTGTAGAATGTCATGTCAATCACCTCGTAAGTATTTAAAGCATCAGTCCCTATCTCACAACCCATTTATCAATAAATAACATATATCACATACATCATATTAATTAAGATTAATCATCATTAATCTTTTATAATAATTTTTCATGTAACATATATCACAACATCATATTAATTAATTCTATGGATAACTAATCACAACATCACGTTAATTAGTACAAAAATTAATATATCACATATTCCCATTAATTAATTCAACAATTAATTAATCACATTGTCCCGTTAATAAATTCAAGAGTTCATTATTATTGTCATCACATTAATTAATTTAACAATTAATTAATCAATATCCACAACTCAAAATCTCATAATTAATTCTACAATAAATTATCTCATTCACAATATCAATAACTTATAATTAATTCTACAATTAATTATCTCGAATAATATATTTCAATATCACATATTTAATTCATCAATTAATTAATCTACTTATAAATCTTTTTTCCTCATCATTAATTCAACCATTAATTATCCAATCATATCAATTAAATATCTCAACCATATACACTAATTAACTAGTCAATTAATTAATCTAATTTATTCAATTTCATCTCACTACAATTCTCATTAATTAATTCACTTACTAATTAATCAAACACATTCAATTTTTTTAACATAATATTCTTCGTTAGTTAATTCTTTAATTAATTAATCTAACTCATCCAACTATAATAACACAACAATATTTATTAATTAATTTTCCAATTAATTAATCTAACTCTTTCAATTGTATCAACCCAACAGTTCGCATTAATTAATTATTCAATTAATTAATGTAACTCAAAAATCATAACATTACATCCATTAATTAATTTAACAATTAATTAATTCAAATTATCCCCATTAACTAATTCCTTGATTAATTAGTCTAACTCAATCCTTCAATTAATTCAAAAATTAATTTTTCATTTCATTTAATTAATTCATAATAAATTAATTCACATTCAACCCCCTCTTCAATTAATCCACCAATTAATTTTTCCGTAAATTCCATTATTTAGTTTAACAATTAAATAATTATGGTAAATTAATTAATTAATTCATCAATTAATAATTTAAACCAACCAAATTAATTAATCATGTCACGAATTTCAATTAATTATAAAATTAATAAAACAATTCCATCATCACAAAATCATTATAATTAATCTATCAATTGATTATTTAATGAAACCAAATTAATTAATCACATCATGACGGTTAATTAATTCCAAAATTAATTAACCAAAAACTCTATCAGAAAATCCTCATGAAACGATGATTGTTCAACACTCATATAACACCTTAAAAGGTGGCTATTAAGATGTAACTATATTTATATATGATATATAATATGATTATGTTTTACTTAAGCTTCTGTATTTTTATTTTGTGGCATACCTTTATGGTTTCCATTGTGGGTAAACACGATAATTTCATTTTAGGAAGTGCGGACTACCGCCCCCTCAAATTGATTTGATTCGTTAATGCCATATGTGAAATGTATACAGGATGTATTTAAAGTTATTATATATTATTTATGTTACACATAAATCATGAATATAATTCTGGAATTAAAATATACATACCTATCATTTAGTTTTAATTCCATTAATATGACATAGAAAGGAAAGTAGCATTCATGCGTACGTACGGCTTACCGTCTCCATGAACGGTGCATTTCATTTCTTACCTCTAAATTATTATGTAATATTATAAATACATGTATATTCTGGATATATATGATATATATGATCTCCAAATCATGAATATCATTCTAGATATAATGAACCTTTGACCACACGAACAACATGTAATTGTAATAAGTCCACTTTCGACTTAAGAACAAAATATCGACAAAACAAACATTATTAACATAAATGATTACATAATGTTTATAACATGGAAATAAGTGATATAAAAGGAGTAATGAACTTGAAAAAGGTTCTTAAGAAAGTATAAATTAACTCAAGTTTATTATTCAGGACGTAAAAGAACGATCGAGTCAAGTCGGGCCCGAGGTAAGGGATCCTACTCCTCTCTTTCTTTTTAAGTACACTCTTTTATGTCATTCCTTTTGAGCTCATCTTTCTTGTGATTGGGATATTATTTTATATTACTCTTACTGTAATTTTTATGTTCATATGATGATAGACCATATTCTCTCTCATCAATCCAATTTGGATGTTTTGAGTGGCGTCGTTAGGCTGCTGAATTTTCGTAAGAGATCTAACCTCTCTCTTTCTTTTTAAGTACTCTCCTTTATGTCACTTGTTTTAAGCTCCTCTTTGTTATGTTGGGGGATGTTCTTTTATATTAATCTTGTTGTAAACTTTATGATAATATTATGAGAGACCCTATTTGATCTCATCATTCCATTTTTTATAAGTTTTAAGTGGCGTCGTTAAGCTGCTGAGTTTTCGTAAGGGATTTTTCATCTCACTTTTATTCCCGTGAGATTTATGCTACATTTTCCACAATTTCCTTTGAGTGGTGTATGTACTGCCCATTATTTTAATCATTGTGTAATATAATTACATTTATGAGTATTTACATCAATTTTGTATTGTCCTTCTTTCACGGGGTGTATGTTTTGAAAGATACCCATGTCGGTAAGGGAACCTTTCACCCTCCTCTTTTTAAAAGACTTCTTTTGTTATGTCTTTTAATTCACATAACATTATGTTGGGATATGTTCTTATATATCCTTAGTGATTTAAATTTTATGTCCAAGTGATGAGATACCCTTTTTATCTCTCATCAACTCATTTGCTGAATTTTGTAGTGACGCCGTTAGGCTGTCAAATTTTTGCAAGGGAACTTCTTAACCCAATTTTGATTCTTTGGGATAAGCTTGTACTCCTTGAATATGTCATTCTATGAATATGTGTGAATAACCTCTGATTATATTACACTTAATATCCACTTATATTTTGTGTATTAGTTTGTCACACATAATTATGTAATTGATTTATCCTTAATCCAAGGATACCGTCTTTGTATGGGACTTTGTCTCAATCTCCTTTCATTGAGGCATATTTTGTTTTATACACAACCTTCTTTTATACGATGTATAAACCCCTTTGACTTTTACCTTTATCCAAAAGGAATATTTCTTATACAAAGTGTTTTAATAAACGACAAAAGGGAATGTTTTTGTCGTATCTATGCGGCAACAACGACTTCACTGCCGCCGTGACCATTATTTGAGTTTCGGATTCCTCTACAAGCCATACCTTTTTTTAAAGAAAAATAAATACCATGTTTTACTTTTATTTTATTTTGGTATTGAAAATGGTTTTCATAATTGTTTTATATCAATGTGTTGTATTGATATCTTGTGATTGAAAACTGGAAATGTTATGTTTCCTTTATACATGTTTTATGTTATACGATTATGTTATGGTTCTTGGGCATTATTATCAAGATGGGTGGTTCCGTGAAAAACTAAGGGTGGGTGATCCTGATATAGCTCTCCAATGCATTGGGTAATGAAAAGGGGTTAAACGTTAAGGTTTCTCCGAATATATTTAGGGTATATACTGTGATGGGTATTCCAAACATAACCAAGAGGGTTACTCCCTACGTAAGAATGTTATGATTGCCTTAAGTTACCTTTATGTCTTATGATTTCTATGGTTTATTCATGATTTTATGAGGTATGTTAAAGTCCTTATGTTTTATGGGTAATGTATGATTTCATTCTTATGTATACATGTACTCATGTTTCCTTTCCATATTTTTATATCCCTTACTGAGCTTTTTATGCTCATCCCAAGTTTTTGAAATGTTTTTCACAGGTCAAGGGAAGGGTACATGATATGATGATAGTGTCAATGAAGTGTCAAGAAAGAATCCATGTTTTATTTTAAATATGATTCCGTTGATATGAAAAATGAATACTATCTTTTATGTAACAACTTTGTTTAAATGTGGAATGTAATGCAAGTTTTATGATATAATTCCCTAAAACTCTAAACCTGCAAATATCCTTAATGTGTAATCTTGTAATAACTCAAGATTAAGTAAGGTTTAAGGCTGGGGCCGTTATAGTTGGTATCAAAGGGTCGGTTTAGACAACTTTAGGGATTAGGAGTTTTTGTTAGACACATGATTAGTCCCTATATCTATTATTTCAGATAAATCCTTGTTTTATAACTTTATTCAGGTCAAGTAAAGTTGGTTACGAATGGAAGGAGAAGGATCTCAAATGACATTCCTATCTCTTCCTGATGACATGCTTGCAATAATTATTGCAAATTCATGTTCGGATGATTGTTAAACTTTTTCTACTATACAAGTCACTTGCAAGCAGTTGTTTGAGATATCAAACCCCTCCACTATACCTCGTTATCATCGTGGATGATGGGTTGTTTTTAGACAAATACTATTTTCATAATCTTCTCATATTTTGAAGAAAAGTAAATATTATCAAGGTATTTTCAAATATTTTACCTTATCACAAGAATTTGAAGCATATTCTGATTTTAAAAATGGTGCTGAGGAAGGATACCCTTGCGCAACCTATTTATATTTGCTTTTAAAATATAGTCTCTCAGCACATACTTATGGTATTTTAAAAGGACCAATAATAGAAAGTTTCAACTCAAATTCTTTTCGACTATTTTATAGAAATCATGTTTTATCATATCTTTTGAAATTATATGTCATACATGATTATTTTTGAAAACTATTTTTCTGTGAACACCCATATGACCCATGTTGTACAAGGTGTATTTGGATAGAAGAAGAAAATGATTTTGAAATATCTCTAAATCATTGTTGTAATGCATGGGACTTCTACATATGCGAGCAAGATGACGATGAAACTGAGTGGACGCCATGATCAAGGTATGATGTTATTCATTTTGGGAATCGTTTTATTTTATCTTATGGTGGTGAAATAAGACTTCAAGAATTAAGATATTGAGATCGTAACGAATTTGGATGAAAATGAGAGGTATAAGGAAACTATTAAGGTTAAAACATGTTAGGGTTATTTTTGGAGTTTTATAAAAAGGACAACACACAGACCGTGTGACAACCCATCGCGTCGGACAAAGCTGCGGAAATCGAACCCACAACCAAAGTGCGACCGGTATTTATCTCCTACCACTGGACTACGTGAAGTCCCTAGTTAGTTTGACTGATTATTTTTAGTTAGATGATTTTATGAATTAAGAGTAAGTTGATTTTGGGTTATCTATGGAAATTTATTAACCTATCATAGATGATATGTGATTAGGTTAATTACTTTTCAATACGAGACATTAAGAGAAACTGATGTTGTTTGGAGATAAATGTTACGATTTATCTTGGAAGACTATGTGACTAAATCCTTCAAATATTTGGGTTTCAATATTAGTTTGGTTTACTTTGAAGAATTTTATGGACAAATTGTTTATCAAATGGTCCTCATCTAACTTTGGGTTTTGTTGGACAAATTTTGGAGATTAAGAATAGATTTTCTTTTTATAAAGGGTTATCCTTTTCTGGATTATCTGATCTTGTACTAACCTTTTTGGTTTTGGTTTTGGTTAAAGTATAAAGACACGGGAAGTATATAGTTCTTTTTTTGGATTAGGTGATTCTCTAGAAGTTGATTATAGTAATCTTAATGTGAACAAGTCTTCTTAAATACTCATCTTTTGGAGAAAATATGAGTTTGTGTAAGGAATATAATAAAAGTTAAAAGTCAACATGATAAGTGATTATGTTTCCTTATGAATAAATTCCTCAATAAAAAGTAACTTAAAACAAAAATGTTGTCTATTAACTTTTCCTACTGGGGAATCGAATACCGTTTAACCCATCACAAGTTTGTGATTTTATTGTGGTTAACTTTCTCCTAAACATGTTTTCTATCACTCTCCATCAGAACATGACCCTATGTTTTCTCCTACATTTACATGTTTTCCTACATGGAATCCTAGTATGGGTTAACGCAGGTGACCTCTGTACTTATCTTTATTTATTTTAAAGTGATTGTTTTACCGACTCTTGTTCTGATGTGGGACTTTCAAGGATGTTTCCAAGCTCAATTTTAAAATTGCGAGGACACAATTCCCAAAAGGGGGGAAGGATGTAACACCCCAGGTAAATAAAGAATATGACATTTTTATATTTATCCATATTTGTGAATAAAATATTAATATTACTTTAAAGTGGATGTTATGCTCGATGGCGTACCCAATCGCAACAACGAGTTTCTTGGGAATCTTACGTTGCACTCTAATAATAAAATAATATTATTTTAAATAGTAGTTAACGCCTAGCTGTTGTAAGGGCGGGAATGAACAGAACTAACTAAAATATTATTATATATGTTTGTCAAATATTTTTACTTTTTACAATAAATGTTAGAGGATTAAAAATGCGAATGAATCCAATTTTAAGCGTAAACATTCTAATATTCTTAAATGGTCGATTAACCGCCTTTTGACGGAGAACCTGTTTTAAATCCACTTTTTGAAAATTTTATGTGTTATGTTTGACAAAATTAATTTCTTCTTTAGAATCATTACATCCGAATTTACATTGTGTAAATTTTTGGTATTTTTCCGATAAAGTTCATTTTTTTGAATAGTGAAAAATGTTGTATTTTAATTCAAAACCTCTTTTTAATCTAATTTAATTATATGATTATATTATATTTTTAATTGGTTTTAAATTTAAATTAGAATATATTTTTACCATCTAATCCAATAGTGGTCGTTGAAATTAATTTCACTTTGAAATCGGAACTAAACTGGTGTCAATCTTTTGATACATTTTGTTTCATAAAAACACGCTATTTGTTTTGACAGCGGGAATTATTTATTAAATTAATTAATGCAACTTAAATTTTTTGAATTTTGTAAAATAGACATCATTTTTTAATTTGGAATATCAAATATAGCTTAGGGTGAATTTTTGGTAATTTTCTGAAAAACATTAATTTTTGATGAATAGTGAAACCACTAAGTGGTACTTATAAAAACTGATTTTCTGTTTGAATGAAATTTTGTCACCTTTGTGTTTTGAATTTAAAAACTCCTACATACATGGTTGTCATTAAGAAGTAAAATGTGGTTCAATGGGATTAAAATAATTTTTTGGTGAATAGTAACTTTTATGTTTTTAATCGCGATTAGAGGTTATTAGTGTAGTTTAAGGTAAAAATAATGTTTTAATAATATGAGATGAGCTTGACACAAATCCTACCCTAATTGTATGTGTCATGGACGATAAAGAACATACATGGGTCAACTTGGGGACCCCATGGAGCCACTTTGGTTGGGAAATGACATAAATAACTTTTTATTTAATGTTAAAGTAAAAATGACACAAACATGAGATGTTTTACTAAAACAATTTATAAATGGGGTTATACAAGTAAGGTTTTTGACTATAAATATTCATTGGAAAGGTAAAAATATTTTATACATCATAGTAGTTTTTCTATAATTTTTAGACATTAAATAAATTAAATTATTTATGACACCATGATGATGCAGCGATTACCTCATTATTTAACGATTTAAATAAAATAGAAATATAATGTAACATCTAAGACCTAAACATGTCAAAAACCTATTGGATGGGTACATTTTGAACCCTTACCACCTTATCCTCTAAATACATCAATGTGGGACCTTTAAAATCCGAAACTCATTTGAAAATAAAGTAACATTTGGTATCATTACAAGCGTGCCCCTCCTCTACTCTTATAAAAGGCCCCCACCTCTACCACCTTACCCACACCTCTCAAGCCTTTGGATCGGCCAACACCTACTCCTTTTGCCTCTACACATCCCTATATTACTCCTAGAAGCCTCAATTTGGGATGAAGTTTTCCCAAGGAATCCTTTGATCTCAAATCAAAAAGAGTTACCTGATTTTAAGGTAATGTCTTCACTTGTGTTCCTCTGTTTTATTTTTCTTCTCTAACCCCCTAAAATCTTTTTATTAATTTAATTTGTAACAACTACAGTATCTTCAATATACTAGGATGTTTTTATAAGAATAATTATATCTACACAAACACACACCTACATCAAATGGTTAAATAACATACTGTTTCTGTGGATGGCGAATTTCTGCCTCACGAAACGATGATTGTTCAACACTCATATAACAACTTAAAAGGTGGCCATTAAGATGTAACTATATTTATATATGATATATAATATGTTTATGTTTTACTTAAGCTTCTGTATTTTTCTTTTTTGGCATACCTTTATGGTTTCCATTTTGGGTAAACACGATAATTTCATTTTAGGAAGTGCGGACTACCGCCCCCTCAAAGTGATTTGATTCGTTAATGCCATATGTGGGATGTATAAAGGATGTATTTAAAGTTATTATATATGATTTATGTTACATATAAATGATGAATATAATTCTGGAATTAAAATATACATACCTCTCATTTAGTTTTAATTCCATTAATATGACATAGAAATGAAAGTAGCGTTCATGCGTACGTACGGCTTACCATCTCCATGAACGGTGCATTTCATATATTACCTCTAAATGATTATGTAATATTATAAATACATGTATATTATGGATATATATGATATATATGATATCAAAATCATGAATATCATTCTGTATATAATGAATCTTTGACCACACGAACAATATGTAATTGTAAGAAGTCCACTTTTGACTTAAGAACCAAATATCGACAAAACAAACATTATTAACTTAAATGATTACATAATGTTTATAACATGGAAATAAGTGATATAAAAGGAATAATGAACTTGAAAAATGTTCTTAATAAAGTAGAAATTAACTCATGTTTATTATTCAGGACGTTAAAGAACGATAGAGTCATGTTGGACCCGAGGTAAGGGATCCTACTCCTCTCTTTCTTTTTAAGTACACTCTTTTATGTCATTCCTTTTAAGCTCATATTTCTTGTGATTGGGTTGTTCTTTTATATTAATCTTACCATATGTTTTATGTTCATATGATGAGAGACCCTATTCTCTCTCATCAATCCACTTTGGATGTTTTGAGTGGCGCTGTTAGGCTGCTGAATTTTCGTAAGAGATCTAACCTCTCTCTTTCTTTTTAAGTACTCTCTTTTATGTCACTTATTTTAAGCTCCTCTTTGTTATGTTGGGGGATGTTGTTTTATATTCTTCTTGCTGTAAAATTTATGTTAATATGATTAGAGACCCTATTTTATCTCATCAATCCATTTTTTTGTAAGTTTTAAGTGGCGCCATTAGACTGCTGAGTTTTCATACGAGATTTTTCATCTCACTTTTATTCCCGTGAGATTTATGCTACATTTGCCACAATTTCCTTTGAGTGGTGTATGTACTACCCATTATTTTACTCATTGTGTAATATACTTTCATTTATGAGTATTTACATCAATGTTTTATTGTCCTTCTTTCACGGGGTGTATGTTTCGAAAGATACCCATGTCGGTAAGGGAACCTTTCACCCTCCTCTTTTTAAAAGACTTCTTTTGTTATGTATTTTAATTCACATAAAATTATGTTGGGATAAGTTATTCTATATCCTTAGTGATTTAAATTTTATTTCCAAGTGATGAGATACCCTTTTTATCTCTCATCAACACATTTTCTGAATTTTGTAGTGACGCCTTTAGGCTGTCAAATTTTTGCAAGGGAACTTCTTAACCCAATTTTGATTCCTTGGGATAAGATTGTACTCCTTGAATATGTCATTCTATGAATATTTGTGAATAACCTCTGATTTTTTTACACTTAATATCCACTTATATTTTGTGTATTAGTTTGTCACACATAATTATGTAATTGATTTATCCTTAATCCAAGGATACCGTCTTTGTATGGGACTTCGTCTCAATCTCCTTTCATTGAGGCATATTTTGTTTCATACACAACCTTCTTTTATATGGTGTATAAACCCCTTTCACTTTTACGTTTAACCAAAAGGAATCTTTTTTATACAAATAGTTTTACTAAACGACAAAAGGGAATGTTTTTGTCATATGTATGTGGTGACAATGACTTCACCACCGCTGTGACCATTATTTGAGTTTCAGCTTCCTCTACAAGCCATACCTTTTTTTAAAAGAAAAATAAATACCATTTTTTACTTTTATTTTATTTTGGTATTGAAAATGGTTTTCATAATTTTATTATATCAACGTGTTGTATTGATATCTTGTGATTGAAAAGTGGAAATGTTATGTTTCCTTTATGCATGTTTTATGTGATATGATTATGTTATGGTTCTTGGGAATTATTATGAAGACGGGTGGTTCTGTGATAAACTAAGGGCGGGTGAGCTCGGTATAGCTCTCGAATGCATTGGGTAACGTGAAGGGGTTAAACGTTAAGGTTTCTTCGAAGAGATTTAGGGAATATACTCTAATGGGTTTTCCAAACGTAACCAAGAGGGTTACTCCCTACGTAAGAATGTTATGAATGCCTCAAGTTACCTTTATGTCTTATGATTTCTATGATTTATTCATGATTTTATGAGGTATGTTAAAGTGCTTATGTTTTATGGGTAAAGTATGATTTCATTCTTATGTATACATGTACTCATGTTTCCTTTCCATATTTTTATATCACTTACTGAGCTTTTTATGCTCATCCCAAGTTTTTGAAATGTTTTTCACAGGTCAAGGGAAGGGTACATGATATGATGATAGTGTCAAGGAAGTGTCCAGAAAGAATCCATGTTTTATTTTAAATATGTTTCTGTTGATAGGAAAAATTAATACTATCTTTTATGTAACCACTTTGATTAAATGTGGATTGTAATGCAAGTTTTATGATCTAATTCTCTAAAACTCTAAACCTGAAAAGATCCTCAATGTGTAATCTTGTAATAACTCAAGATTAAGTAAGGTTTAAGGCTGGGGACTTATATAAATGTAGAGTGAATAAAATAAATTAAAAAAATTCAAAATAAGTAACACCTATTTGGCACACCAGGTTCTGGCGCACAACAAGGTGGTGCTTCAAGGGGGTACCGCACCAAGTTTCTAGAGAGGAACAGGGGGAGTCCCAGCCTACCCAAGTAAGGTTGCATGAAGAGAGTTTCAGGTTTAACTAGATTATAAAGGACGAATCCCATAAAAACAAAAGAAGGTCACACCTATTTATAAACCCCACACCCATGCCTCTACTCAAGAACCAAAATCCCTATTAATCCACTCTTTAGATTGAAATAATTAATTAGGAGTGTTTAATTTCTTCTTATTAAGTCATTTACATTTTTCAAACATAAAAATGGATGAAATTTCATGGTTTAGAATTCATCTGGCATTAAAAATGGTGGAAACCAATTAAATATAGAAGAAGAATAATTTCTGTCGATTTTCAGTGAAATGGAAAATTTAATTATTTAACATGAAAATAAACAAATCTCAAACATCTGTTAATCATAAAACGTATTCCATGACTCTGGTAAGCACCTCATTTCAGACCCAACAGTGGTCTTGGATTTCTGAACCAATGAAATATTTGAGAAATATCGATTATTTAATACTTAAAAATGGAATAAATAATTAATAAAAATAAAAATGATATTTTTTGCGAGCGAGGCATCAAAATGCTCGTTGCTTACCAATGTTATACCCCATCTAGGGTAAACCCTCCATTCTAGACACATCAGCGGTCTCAAATTTCTCGTACGACGTACGGTTTGTGATTTATTAATGATTTATTCTTTAAAAAATAGAACAAATAATTAATTAAAATTAAAGGGTTATTTCTTACGAGCTAGGCATCCAAATGCTCGATGCGAACAAATATTATACCCTATCTAGATAAACCCCTCATTCCGGACGTAGTTGTGGTATAGTATTTCTCATATTATGCATCGTTTGAGAGATATTTAATAATTTTTAAGAAAATAATATATTATATCTAATTTAATAACATTAACTTATGAGCGAGACATCCAAACGTCTGAATCCTACATATGAAATACCCTACATAGGTTAAACACAACATTTTAGATCTAAACGTGGTCTCAAATTTTTCATATGATGAAACATTTTAGAGTTATTCAATTATTTTCAATAAATTCTCTGAGCTTAATATAATATAATTAGTATTTTTATTTCGCTGCCGCTGAGACATTTTGGGTCTTACAATCTTCTACTATCCAATATCTGACCCTGAAAACGTTCCAAAAAAATATTACTATGTCTTAACTGGGCATTATTTCTCATATAATCCTTTAAAAATTTATTAATTGGTTTCTCCAATAAATTTTTTCCCACATAAAGTATTTATAATCTATAAAATTTATTAACTCAAAGGAAAACATATTTTGTAATAGAACGGAATCTTATATTCTTATATAATGTCAAAATCACAAAAATCATAATTTTCCAAAAATTAATATTTCACAACTAAAAGGATAAAAATTTAATTATAAGTGAATTTTTTTATGTTTAATTACAAAAAAATAAAGTTTTTTTATCAAATTAAAATTCTAAAATTTATAAAATTATATTATAAATGGAAATTATAAAATATAAGAATTTTTTTCTGAAGTCAACCTTTTAAAATAATTAACATAATAAATTGGAATCTTATAAACATAATATTTTTAAATTTTTTACTATGTTATAATTTATTATATATTTATTAATATTGTTTATTTAATATTTTATGGTTCTTTTTCATTGGGTGTAGCATGTAACACAAGTTATGAAACATAACATCAGTTTTGCGAGGTCTGAAATTTTGAGTCGTTACATTCTCCCCCTCCCTGAAAATAAATTGCTTCCTTGCAATTTTAAATTTCACATATTAATATAAATAGATAATGGAATATAAGTTTTATAGATTACTTAGGATATAATTTCTAGAGAAATATCAACCATACAAACTTGATAAATGTATTTATTTCCTTAGAATAGGTTTATCCCTAACATTGAGTTTTTCTCCAATAATTTGGGAAAAGAGTCTACCATTATTCACTATTAATACCCAAATTACATAATTTGTTTACAAAGGGTTTTATTATCATCCTTTAATTGATATAGTATCATATTTTGTTATGAAATTTTTTCCCACTCCAAATAATATTGCCTTTAAGTGAAGGGAACCAATCCATCAATAAATAGCATTAAATTAATCTGAAGGAAGGATAATAATATTTACACAATGAAAATTCCTATAAACATAAATTTGGGATAAAATATTCATACCACAATAATATTTATGTGAAAATAAAATTATCAGCGTGGTAATTTAATGATCTTACAAAACTTCTTAGATATAATCGGGTTTTTAGAATCAAATTCCAGTAAAACATCTACAACTCCATATTGCAGGGTATGTATTCCATAAATATCAAGATACACCTAAAAACTAGTTATTGAATAGAAATTTTATTTTACTCTTGGTCTAGGAAATTATTGATGCTCATTTTCTTGTTTAGCAATTGGATTAGGTAATTGACTTGAATAATACCCAATTTCTGTACATATAAGGCATTAAAATGTTAATGGTACCTTATGGTGAACTTTGTTTCATTCAATCTTGTTAACAAAACTCATTAAATTCATATGTATTTTTTATTCTTAATAACACTCTATTCCACAAGTAAATCATCATCCAATCCCCTTGAGGAAAAACCCTTGGTGTTTCTTTCCATATTTTTGACATATAGAAAATTGAACAATTTTCCTTCATCATCTCCAAAACATGATATTTTATGAGACTCCATATTCCTCTTTTTTTGGGACTTAAACTATGTTTAAATTATTAATTATATTTATTATATATTATTTTTCAAAATCATAAGGTTTTCCACTCCATCTCCCATTCTTATGGTTTTCTCATTGAGGTAATCTCTACATTATGCCTCACATATATGGTACCTTCTAGTTCAATAAATCACTAAAAATAGAATGGTTCACATGAGTGGTTAAGAAATAAAAACGGGGTGGTATTATCCTGATAAATAAAATAATATGGATTCACCCTTAAAACGTATTACATGTATCATCACATTAGCATGTAATTATTTTAGTGCAACCTATATCAATCTTAGTTTAACCTAGGTTACTTTAAGTTGGGAAATTTTATACTTCTCAACCTAATACCTCCTCATAAATATGAAATAAACAATTCATAGTGGTTCATAAAGCACATGTGATGACCCAAACCACATCACTTGAGAGTGTATAGTTAGTTGTACAGTCTTAGACCCACTCATCATGCATCTGGATGTTGAACGAGAAAATGTTCAAGTAACTCTTTTTACCTCATGGTGCATATATGAAACAACCTCATCTACTTTATAATATCTTGATAATGATTTATTTCTAGGAAAACCATATAATCCATACTTTACCAAAACATCAGGATGTTATCCAATACTTATACATATTTCTATGGGTTTCACTAAAGTTATCTTATCCTAATCCACAAATAAAAAGAACATTTTTACCATAAAATTAAATAATATACTATCCCAAAGAGTTATATATAACTTTGAAATTGTGATCAAACCTAGGATATCAACACATAAATTGTCCTAAAAATAACTTTAATCTCCAATGTTATCTAAAACCTACTCTGATACAAAATATGATGACCCAAACCCACACTCCTAGATATTGTGCCTAATACACACACTTTACATAATAGCTTAAATAAAAACTATAGATTCTCAAAAATAATTATCTCATAATTACATGACATAAATAAAATATTTCATTACATAAATTACAAATAAATTTTAGGTTTTTAGCTTTTTATTATTAAGATAAATCATAAACTAAAAAATCCATGTCTTTCTCAACTGAGGGATATATTCTTCGATATATAAGAAAATAATTAATCTATAATAAGTATTAAATATATCCCAAAATAACTCATGTTAGACTTATCATTTATAATACTTTTCTTCATAACAAAAGGAAATGGAAACATTAGAAGGGGTTATCTCAAATGAACACAAAGGGAAAACATGCAACTAGGGTAATCATGGAATAAACATGGCATAAATATTAGTAGAAATAAGTAATCATAATAATTCCATAATCAAAATAAAGAGAGAGAATAATATATACATGGATAGAAATGAAAATAATCATATCAACTGGATAATAATAATTAATTCCTTATAGATGAAACACATAATTCTGAAGAGAAAATTTCATTCCCTAATCGAATATATCATAGTATTAGATATCATAATCTTACAGTTAAAACCTTGTTTCTGGGAAATACAACATCATGGGTTGATGTACACCAAAATTCCAAATATAGTTTTTCACATGTTACCTATAATTTAATCAAGGTTATATATATAACCAATTCCAAAAAAATGTCTAATTTTTCCCAATGTATTCATTATATGAGAAAATGAATAAAAAATACAGGAAAAACTTTTCCAATTATCATATGAATCTAAATAACAACGTAAAAAAACACCAATACTTTTACACATGTTATCAAAATGAATAAAAATCATGGTTAATATCATCCAACATGAATTATATAAAATTCAATGTTCATGAAATATTGATTAATGATTATATATATACTTCATTAATAAAATAACATGATCATAAGAAATCCAAATATTGAAGGTAGATGTCTATAAAAGAACATAACCCATGAAGTAAGAATTTTTTTTCAAAGGGTTTATGTTGTAGGAATTTATATCCCTAAAAAACTTTAAATAACACCACATAATACAATAAAAGGTAATAATTTATCTCACTTAAATGAAATAAGTTCAAGTAAATGGTTATAACTTAATAAATGAAAGTTGAGTTACCAAAAATGTTTACTACTAGGGAGATAACTAAATAAAAAGAAACATTATTAAGGGAAAATTATTTGGATAGTAAATACCATGAAATGATTTTATTGTGATAAAAATAAATCAATGAGATATACATACACAATAAAAAGAAAACATGGTGCACAATATAAACATATCTACATGATTCAATGTTTGAGACAAAGAACCATTGCAGATTGAGTATCCTTTTAGTTAACCCCACTTAAAAGATTAGTCTTATAATTGAAATTAAAATTCCATGTTAAAATTATAATTGATTATATTAGTTTTAAAATATTTATTATATACTCCACATAAATTAAATTAAGTTCATAAAAACATATCTCTAAGAGAGGAATTGTAGATGAAAACCCTTACCTTGTATCCATTCTTACATGATCATTCTATAACATCAGGTATAATGAAGATATATATTATAATATCTTATCTTAAAAACATAATATAAAAATTAAACCCTTTTATAATAATTTCATAACTATAAATTACAAATATATTAACCGAATATAGTTTATTTTCATTATCGTGTGTTAAAACATTTGGTTATTGTTTCACATAAAATTATGAAGAAGGGACCAAGTCTCACCAAGTGGATTCAAATTCATCGGTGATAGATAATTAAATATATAATAATAATTTTTTCAATTATTACTTTAGTCCCATTTTCATTAGGTGTAATACATGAATACGTCTTGTGAAAATGCAAATCACGATGAACTAGTTTTGACGTTTTTATTAATGAAAAGGTGATATATTATTAAATATTTTAGTCATAAACAATATATTTCTATAATAATTAAAAAATAATTTAATATATCATTATTATATAATATTACCATTTTATTACATCCCATAATCATAATCATGATAACATCATTCACATGGGTTCCAAATTCGACCAAAATGGTAATGCGCAGTGATGATTTAATGGGTAAGGGGATGTAATTAGATAATGATAATGTGAAATATATATATATATATATATAATATTAAACATTTCATAAACATAATATATATACTTATTCAATCCATTCTAGTAACCATCAAGGAGGTATGGTTATGACAAATGAAATTTATCATTCATGGTGGTGGTAGTCCATACATAAGCATGAATAATGATTCCATTTCTCAATGAATGGATAGAGTGATGGTATATAAAAACTGAACATTGTATAATTTTATTTTTGAAATATAAAACATGTTTATTTTTCAAATACATCCTTTATATCATTATTGGGAGATGATGATGAGAATTGAACCATATCACATAGTCGAAGTAGTAGTCCGCACATATGCATGATCAATGTTTCGGTCTCTCTTAGTGGATGGAAAGTAGTGAAATATTTATTTCTCAATAAATTTGATTAATTTTAAATATAATGATTCTACTTATTTAAATATATTAATAGGTTCATATATGATTTTATAATGTTAATAGTAAAAGTAAATAGTAAGCAAAAGTAATACACTTGTTGGAAGAATGATTTTTCTCTGGGAAAACTCATTGGAAATAAAAGACTTAAGAAAAATAAAGGTGAAAATAAGATTATGGAAGATAAAGATTGTTATAATTGGATGAAATTAGTATATTTTCAATGAAAAATTCAAGGGGAGGCAAGTCTTCAAGTGGCGGAAGTGTTTCATTTTTATATGTAAAGATAAGGGTATTTTTGGAAATACACATTAAATTTTAATAATTTTATTTATATTAACTGGTGAAGGCCTTAAAAAATAATCAAATTAGAAAAATGGGTGATTTTATGTCACATGATGCCTATTAAATCATTTTAGAAACATATTTTTCCCATTTCCATTTAGTAAGAGTCTTTTTAAAATTCTTATTTTTTTACCGGGGAAACTTATTATTAGCATTAATAATTAATTTTATTCCCCAAAATTATAATAAGACTTACAAAAAAATTACAAAATAGAATTTCATATTTTAAAATCATTTTATCATATAAAATTTATAATAGTGTTAAAAGGTTAATTTTAAAATAAATAAACGTAATCGCATAACAAATTTTTTAAACAAAATGTGTTTTGAGAATTAAAATTAATTATATTGTAAAATTATTTTGGATACTGATTTTCATAGAATAAATTTATTTATTATAATAAATGTTTTGGGTGAAAATCCATTAAGGTGTACCCTTGGGATGTTTTGGGTGTGTTGGTGTTTGTTGACAAAGCCAGCTTACTGCAAATGAGTATGGTTGGTGTTTGCCAAAGATATGTTTTAAAGGTGGTGGCATTTCGTAGTGTTTGTCAAATTTTTGGGCTTCAAAATTGGGAGTTTGATTTGGAAAAAGAAATATTTCATTATAGGATTGAATTGTATTAATAATGTTTAAGAAAACTGGCTAAAGTTAAGAACAACATAACATAATTCATGGGTTGTGTACAATGTTTAGGAAATGGTGTGTATAGCGTTAAGAAGTGTACGCGGGTGAGGTTCGTGGAACCCAAATTGTTTTGTGGTAGAGTGGAGATGTGGTATGAGTATAACATGAAGTTCGTAGAGGATATTGACTGCATTAGAGCCAAGGCGGTATGTGGATGACGTGGAAAAAACGGTTCACAGAATGGGAGTGGTTCGCGATGGTAGAAGGATCAGTATGTGGTTGGGGCTGTATCAAATCAAAGATTTGGTAATTCTCAATTCAGTGGATTAAGAGGTTATATTTTACTATATAATAATCAATAATCCCACTGATTACTTTGGAGATCTAATTTTATTAGAGAACATTTTTAGATTCAGGATTTCGGCAATGTCTGAAGGCGGTTAGGGAGGGATAATCCCGTGAAGGCTAGAGTGGTTCACGTGGAATAACTTTCACCAATGTATTTTAAGTGGAATATTGTAATTGATTAATACCCGGTACACGGAGGAGGAATATCTGGAATTCTAGAGAGTGAATTTTCCAAGAGGTGCGTAGAGGGGTAGCTCCAGTATGCAGAAGCAAAGGCACTCCGCAAGTAGCGAACAGTTTGCGGACAGAGGGTGATTTGAAGCCAAGATTTAAGTATTTGATACGTGGTAGCAGTACACCATAGTGAAGGTGGAGTGATTATGGATACATAGGAGGTTCATAGAAGATGAATCAGCATGCAGAGCAGGCAGTTCATGTATTAGACCCGGTACTCAGTATACAGGATAGACAAGGTGGTTCGCGATTTGCGCAAAGAATCTTGAAAATGCTTCAAATCTGTTTGTGAAAGTTTTTTCCAGTACCTATCAGTACTCAAGTAGGTGGAATTCATCTACAAGTTAAAATAGAACATAAATATAGAATTTATCTATAGTTGAGGATGTAATAATTCATTCAGATGATGGGACCTATTTTTCCATAAACTATATTGGACCTACAAGTCGATAAACTGTGAGTGGATTCCTTTCCAAGAGCAATGAGTGAAGGAAGAGAAAAATGGTGACCCTTTCAACTGGAAGGGACCAAATAACTAGGAATAGAATGTGAACCTTGTGAATATAGTGAGAATATCCAAAACCTTGTAAAGGTAGTGAGCCTGGGTGTAAAAGATCTAGCCCGAACATTGTACTCATTATTGGTTGTGAGCCATATTGAATTTGGTACATTATAACATTGTCATTATATGCTCCTTTTACATAGCCCAGTAAGGGTGAACCAAGTAAAAATTCTTGTTTCTTATGCATGATTTCATATCTGTCTGTATATTTCTACAAGAGGAAGAGATAATTGAGTTTGTCTAAAAAGTTAACATGATCACAAAGGGATAATGTTTTAATCTACCATACCCTAATTCACCACCCCCCCCCTCCTTAGGGTATTCGACCTAGTGGACATAATAGTTGGTATCATAGAAAAGGTTTAAAGTTAGTGTTTCTCTATCATAAGAAGAAATGGATGTGGTCAATCATAAAGGAATTCTGATTTTCAACGGAAATAATTTTCAACTATGGAAGAATCGAATAAAGCACTACTTCTGATCAGTAGGGATGGATTTATTAATAGCAGCAATGCATGGAATATCAGCTAACATTAATAGTGGTGCGATATTATAAGATTAAAGAATATAATTGGATGTTGATGCTAAAGGTATCAATTCTTTAGGGGGATCCCTATCAAATTCAATCTATACGAAGGTGATATCTTGTATTATATCACATTGAATGTGGAAAAAATTGTTCAAAATTTATGAGGGCGACACAAAAGTTCGAGAAGAAAAGATTTAGGTTATGTGGAAAAATTATGAGGATCTTATAATGAATCCCAATGAGACTGTTGATGCATTATTTAACAGGATAAATATTATTGTAGAATAAATGTGGGGTCTTTAATGAGTCATTGAATATATAAAGATTGTGAAACTTATATTAAAAAAACTTTCATTGTGGTTCAATCTGAATTATTTAGTATTGAAAGATAAAGAAACAAAAGAGTTGACACTAGATAAGCTTCACAGTACCCTTATAGTATATGAAATGAGAAATGATGACAATGATGTAGTGGAAAATTGGAAGTCAAATGAAGTGTCATTCAAGGCCATGAAGAATCTCTCCATTGATGATAGATCGGAGAAAGACAATATGGATGATTACATCTCAATTCTATCCTATAATTTGGAAAGAGAAAAAGGAAAGTTCAATGGTAAACTTCCATTTCCATGATTTTAATGCTGAAATATTGGGCATTTCGCACCGAAGTTTCCTTGGAAGTTTGTTGATGGAAATTAAGAAAATGATGAAATTTCCCAGAATAAGTATTCATAATATGAGAAAGGATGGATAAGTAATAGGATAAAGTTCTTCAAAAAGAAGAATATTCTTTCACGAGAGGATGAAAATTCAGAGGAATCATAGGAAAAATAGTTATAGGACTCCAAGGATTATAAAATTGATGATTTGGTTTCATTTTCTAGAAATTCATTAATAATAGAGTAAAGGGACAATTAATAAGGGTAAATTGATGGAAGATTTGATCATCATGATGAATTATAAGATTCCCTTGAAGAGTTATATTTTTTGATAGCCAAAATAAATAAATCTAACAAATTTGTTTGTTATGCCAAACATTTTATGCAGCAAGAAGAAGAAGAGAATTATGGTTTGAATGCAAAAATTGAAAATTTGAGGTCTCCAATCCAAGAACAATCAGAAAAGGTGATTGAATACAAACACAAAATTGAAGAATAGAAAATAGAAATAGAAATTATAAATAAAACTAAAAATGATCAAATAAAATGTATCGAGCATCTAGAAGAAGAGGTTGTGAGTCTTCGATGAACAATTGAAGATCAGGAGAAACTGCTAGCTCTCAGTTCGACATCAGAAAAGAATATCACATATAAGAAATATAAGATTCTATTTGAGTGGAATGATCCATTAGAACAAAAGAGGCTTGGTCTAAAATAAGAATTAGTTATGGTTCAAGTAAGTCCCCAAGCACCCACTCCAAGATTGAAGACTGATTTGGGTGCGATGAAGAATCATAAGATTTAGAGAATATGAGGCACAACTAGTGGTGCATCATTACCACACATAAATGTACCCCACATAAGATGTTATTGTTGTGGTAAGATTGGACACTCTCAAAATGTATATTCTATAGAAAAGAAGTATCATAGGGAATAAGACCAATTGAGGTGGTTGTACAGAGCTCAAAATTCCAAGTCATCATTTTATGGTCATTGTTGCAGGTGTAAAGGTCTCGGAAATTTGAATAGATATTGTACATCATCAATGTAGAGGAATGTGTCTAGGAAAATCGATTTTTTCCTAAGAGGAAGCCAAAAGAATATTCAAGTGACATGACAATTCAATATCAATATGTAGCTGAGTAGGTTGAAGTTGAACCATCATATACTATGAAAGATCAAGATTATCATTCCACATCAGCTATGAATTCAAAGGATTGGGTCAAAAAGGAAAGGTTCGACCATGCCATGGTTGTAGAAATTGCGTTCAAGGCATCATATTTCATAGGGATATAGATAATTTTCAATGCTTTCACTTCCCGTATGATAGGAAATAATAATCTAGTAACCAGAATCTGGTATGATAAAGAAGGTATTTTAAGATTCGGTAATGATGAAGGCTTGAAAATTATTGGTTCAGGACAAGCCAAGTTTGGAGGAAAAGACATGGGGGGAGCAGATGTCCTGGTCGTTAAGGGGCTTAGTCACAACTTTTTAAGTGTTACTCAATTGTGTGACTCAAAACATACCATAATTTTTTCCAAGAAATTATGTATCATCAAGGAAAAGGATGGTGTTGTTGTGTTGCAAGAAAAGTGTATGAAATGGAATTTATACCACATAAGTGGAGAAAAAGATATGTGCTTTCTTTCCAAGGATGAAGAAAACAATTTATGGCATAAGTGTCTTGGGCACATAATCCAAGGTTCCTTGGAAGATCTAGAAAAATACGATGGATCTTGAAATCTCCCTAAATTATCATGTGATCGTACTCATACGTGTGATTCGTTCCAACAGGGGAAGATCATTCGGAAGACATATAAGAAAAAGAAGAAAAAATCAACAAGATTGCTTAAGATGGTGCATATTTATGTGTGTGGGCTAATTTCTCCAAGTGATATTGATGGTATGAGATATTATATTCTATTCGTTGATGACTATATCATAATGGCATGGATTTCAATAGTCACCAACAAATCGGAAGTGTTCAGTTGCATTATAAGATATCGACGAGAATATGAAAATATTTTTGGTCAGAAAATCTGAACGATTTGAATATGTAATGGAACAGAGTTCACAAACAGTCAAGTGGAGGATTATCTCAAAAATATGGGATAAGGAACCATGTTTCATTAGTAAGAACTCCATAGCAGATTGGAGTAGTTGAGAGAAGAAATTGGGATGTCAATAACATGGACAGAAAAATGCTCATTGAGAAACACCTTCCAAATTTTTTTTAAAAGAAATAGTGATGACATAAGTATACACTTCAAATAGAGATTTACTTTGTCTGAAAGAAGAGAAGACTCCATATGAGTTATGCGATGGAAAGAATCTTTCATTAAAGTACTTTCAAATATTCAAAAGTAAATGTTACATTCTCAATAAATAATAACATAGGAAATTTGAATATCATGGGGATGAACGGATATTTCTTGGACAAAAAATTAAAATAAAGGTGTATAAACACTTAAATAAGAGGTTGGGAGAGATAGTTGAAAGTTATGATGTGACTATTGTAGAAATTGAACAGAATCTTTAGCAAATACATGATCAGGATTTGGAGGATAGTGATGAAGAGATGAGAAGATCAAGAGACACTCCAGCTCCAAAGATTCTTTCATAAGAAGACTCAAATGATGATAATAAATCAGTTTCATCCTAGAGACTAGAAAGAAGAGATAAAATCGATAGGCAGAACAAAACTGGTGATCAGATAGCACCAGTGTAGGAAATAAGGAAAAATTCTCTACCATAATAGTCATACTTATCACAAGTGGAGTCTAAATTCGTTGATGAAGCTACTGGAGATGAGAATTGGGTTTAGGAAATGAATGAAGAGATTGACCAAATTGAGGAGAATCAAATGTGGGAAATTATTTCGAGACCAGAAGACAAGAATTTCATAAAGAAAAAAATTGGTCTTTTACAATAGAATGAATGAAGATGGTGTTGTTATTCGAAACAAAGAATGACTTCTGTGCGAAGGGTACTCATAGATAGAGGGTATTGATGTCAATGAAACATTTTCACTTATTGAAAGGCTGGAGACAATTAGACTATTCTTGGCTATAGTAGTGTAACGAAAGTTTAATGTTTTCTAGATGGATTTAAAGTTAGCATTTCTAAATGGGGTTCTAGAAGAAGAAGTGTACATATTCGAAACAAGATGGTTTCCTCATTCATGAGGATGAGAATAGAGTATTTCAGCTAAATAAGGCCTTATATGGTTTGAACCAAGCACCAAGAGCATGGTATTCAAGGCTTGATCAGTTTCTAAAGAATCTATGTTTTTAGTGTGGTGGAGCTGATTACAATGTATATTTCAACAATGGAAATAGTCAAAAGATGATGGTAGTAGTTTATGTCGATGACATAATCTTAGGGGGGTCAGATGAAGCATAATGTAGACATTTTTCTGAATTCATGAAAAGAGAGTTCTAAATGTTGATGATCGGTGAGTTGACATTTTTCATGTCTTAAAGGTGATGTAAGGAGGAAATGGAATATTTATTTCTCAATATAAATATGACAAGGATGTTTTTAGAATATTTTTAATGGATAAATGCAAAGAGATGAAGACTATGGTTGCTACCCGACTGAAACTATCACGAGATGATGAATGAACGGAAGTTAATATCATAGAATATAGGCAAATCATTGAAAGTATATTGTACCTGATAGAGACAAGGCCAAATATTGTATTCGACACATTCCAAGTAGCGAGGTATCAAAGAAATCCCAAAGAGTTCCACTTGATTGCATTAAAAATAATTCTTCAGTATATCAATGGAACAATGTTTTTTGTTCTAATGTATAAAGATAACTCTCAGCCAGATTTACTGGGATATACATATGTGGATTGGGCTGGTTCAGCAGATGATAGGAAGTCAACATCAAGAGGTACCTTTTATCTTGGAGGGTTGTGTATTTCTTGGTAAAACAAGAAACAAGATGGCATTTCATTAAGAACCTCAAAATCAGAATACATTACGGCTACTCAAACTTACACATATCTATTATGGATGAAGCAGCAACTTGAAGATATGAGAATTAAAATGAAATCTTTGATCATAATCTTTTGTGATAATTCAAGCACTATAAATCATAGAAAAAATCCATTCCATCACTCAAGGTCAAAGGTAATTGAAATCAAATAACATTTTATCAAGGTGAAGGTGGAGCAAGGGATTGTAAAGTTGGAGTATGTTCTAATAAAAAAATAGGTTGCAGACATTCTAAAAAAGACCTTACCAAAATAAGAATTTGAAAGGAATAAACTGGCTCTAGGAGTCCAGTCGACTTCCCGTACATCGAAAAGTGTGGATATGGGACCCCCTCTCTCTGAGGTATGATGTGTCATTTTTTAATGTGCTGATATGTGTTCTTTACCCTATTGCATACAACCATGAAGTGCTCAATGGGTTCATTAAAAAAGGGGGAGAAAGTGTGACTATTCTAGGGGGAGAAAAAACACGGGGAGAAACTATTAAGTGGAGCATCAATATAGGGGGAGTTGAAGCTAAGATGAAGCTATTGGAGGAGCTATAACTTAGGTGGAGAATTAAATCTGATGATGCTAGAAGTGATCGATCAATGAATATATATCACGACAGCTGAGGTTTGTGATGAAATCAGTTCATTGGTATTAGTGTATCAATATGGTATCAGTTATTTTTTATTAGCAATGAAGTGAATCATTGCTAAACATTTCATTATACTCTTGTTTCTCATGCCGATCATGGATCATGTGGGATTAAAGTATCTGTTGAGTAAATACTTGATCGTTATCTTAATCGAATGAAGCGAATAATAGTTGATGAAAATATGATCTTTAATGTGATATCAAAAAGAAAAGAATTTTTTTTAGAAGAGTTGTCAACAAAACTAAAGGGGATGATTTTTGGGAAAAATCACTCAAGGTTTTCCTTCGGATTTTTTGGGTGTGTTTGGGTTAGTTGATAAATCCATATGACCTCAAATTGGTATGGTTGGTGTTTTCCAAAGACAGGTTATTAAGGTAGTTCCATTTCCCAGTGTTTTCCAAATTTTTGGGCCTCAAAATCTGGAGTTTGATTTGGAAATGGAAGGATTTATTCAAAGGATTGAATGGTATTAAGAATATTGAATATAATAAAAAATTGTGAGAACCATGTACCAAAATTCAGGAACCGCATACCTTGTTTTGGGAATGGTACACAGATCGGAAGGAACGGTACGTCGGTGAGGTTCATGAAACCAAAAATGGTTCGCGGTGGAACGGTGATATAGTACATAGATAACTTGATGTCGGTAGAGGATATCGACCATGTTGGATCCAAGGCTGTACACAATCGACATGGAAAAGAAGTTTCATTCAATGGTAGTGTTTCACGATGGTAGAATGATCAATACGCGGTGGGCGCTACATCAAATCAAAGATTTGGTAAATCTTGATTTTTCGGATTAAGCTGGTATCTTTGACTATATAAGAATCTGTAATCCCCTCAACTACTATATAGATCTAATTTTATTAGAGAACTTATTTTGATATGGGATTTTAGAAAATTCAGAAGGCAGTTCATGAGGGATAATTCTGTGAAGGCTATAGTGGTTTGCGTAGAAGAATTCCTACTGAAGTATTTAAGCAGAAAATTGTATCTTTTTAATACTTGGTACGTAGAGGAGGAATCTCTAGTACATGAGAGTGTAAATTCTGCAAGCACTATGTGGAGGGAGAGATCCATTATGCAGAAGCGAAGGAAGTCCGCAAATGGCAAACAGTTCGCAGAAAGAGGGTGATTCGTAGCAGAGGTTTGTAGAGTCGATACATGGTAGTGGTACGCGATAGCGATGGTAGAGGTAGTCCATGGATAGAGGAGGTTTGTGGAAGATCCAACAGCATGTGGAGTAGGCGGTTCACATACCAAACCCAGTACTCAGTATGTGGGAGAGACAATGTGGTTCGTGATTTGCACAAGGATGCTTTCAAATGCTTCAAATCAGTTGGTGGAATTATTTTTCGATACCTATCAATACTCAGGAAGGTAGAATTCATCTATGAGTGAAAACAGAACTTCAACAGAGAATTTATCTATAGTTTAGGGTACAATAATTCATGAAAATGAAGGCACCTACATGTCCATAAACTGTGTTTGACCTATAAGTCGATAAACTGTGAGTGGATTCCTTTCCAAGAGCAGTGAGCGAAGGAAAAGGAAGATGATGACCCTTTCCACTGAAAGTGACCAGAGATAGAGGCATAGGTATTGACCCCTAGGAATAGTGTGAGAATACCCTAAACCTTGTAATGGTAGTGATCCAGGGAATAGAAGATCTTTCCCAAACATTGTACTAATTATTGGTTGTGAGCCTTAGAGAATTTGGTATATTAGTACATTGTCGTTGTATTCTCCTTGGACGTATCCTAGTGAGGGTTAACGAAGTAAAAATTGATGTGTCATGTGAATGATTTAATATTTTTCTGTATATTGCTATGGGAGAAAGAGATAATTGATTTTTTTCTAACAACAAAACAAGATCCAAAAGGGAGAAAGTTTTAATCTACCACACCCTGATTGACCCCCACCTCTCTGGGTATTTGACCTAGTGGACCTAACAAAAATTAAAATTATTAAGCTTTAAAATCATGAAAAATAATATTTCACCTTTAAAATTCTCGATTAAATGAAAATATTGAAAATGGTTTTTTTGTTAAAGAAACATTTACTTTAGTTCTAACAATATAGAACATAGTTTTTACAATTTAAAAAAATATTCTAAAATGAATAATGTTATTCCTTAAATAAATATTTTAATATTTAATTTTTTTAAATCTTATATTTCATACATACATAACTATAGATGAAAAAAACATAATTTTCGCAAAAACCATATTTTTTACTAAAATTAGCCTTTTAAGATAAAGCTCAAAAATTCATACTAAGAAAATTTTGGTATGGTGAGTAAAAAAATATTTTTTTATTTTTTCAAGTTCAAATTATAAATTTTTTAAATTTATCCTTCAAATGAAACATATATTATATAAGTTAAACTTCTTTTAAAGATAGCATTTTTTGATAACAATACATATTGATTGTTTATTTTCTAAAGGTAGTAGTTTTTATTGTTTTACCATCTTTGATGTTATTCTACATTTGTTATTAATTTTCTTCTAATATTTTGTGGTTAGTTTACATTCAGTGTAGTGTGTAACATACATTATCAAACATAACATCAATTTTAGAAGGTTTATAATTTTGAATCATTATAAGAGTTGTAATCCAAGATAATCCAGGTTTGAACCTCCTGTAATAGCCTACAAGACCATCGAAACATTCCACCTCCAAAACATTATTAGGGTTACCCTAGAAATATCCACCTAAATCATTAAAGGATCCATAACTTCTCCACCCTATAATGCAACACGCCCTAATAAACGGACCTCATGGGCCCATAAATCACACTTACACAGTTTCCTAAATAGATGATGAAGCTAAAGAACTCCCTAAAAAACTCATAAATACTCTATATATTACTTTTTAAATGAAAAATACACCAATATTTCATTGATAATAACCACCATAAACTAATCTAGATATTCATGGAACATGAAATTAATATGTCCCATGAACATATATAGAGTGCTCTTTATAATGAAATACATTACAATAATTCACATAACAACATATGAAGGTAGCCTTTTTCATATTCTCATCTTTAACTCACATATTATTATATCCTAACCACAAATATATCTTTGAGAAATAGTTAGATCCCAATATTTTATTGAATATATCTCCAACCTATGAGAGAGGATATTGTTTATTCATTGTCTCCTAATTCAGGGGATGAAAATAGATATATAGAAATTTACTGTTAGAAACCTTATTCTCGAATAGAAGAGGAGAATCCCTGGTGTGACACACTATTCCAAATAAAACATCACAATAGAATGTCATCAACACGAATCTATAGCTCCTGTAACTCAGAATGATCCATCCTATATGGGTACATTGATGTCAAAGTGACATACCATTTTGAATATATTGCAAACTGGATCTCTCATCATGAGGGTAGGGTCCCAACCAATTCTATAAATACATCAAGGTACTCTACCACAACCCCAAGAAACAGCACTGGTTGATCCTTCACTGAAATAAACATCATCCTAGACAACATGGAATATTTGAAATCAACACGCCTCTAAACCATTTGATGGTCTTACTCACCAAAAAATACAAAATAAATTTCTTTATCATCATAGAATATAATGTCCCTCTTGTAGAAATAAGTAATTATCTTGAAACAAATAAATCCAATCTATAAGGAGTATAATTCCATATAGTTATATATATAAACATAAGAATATAATATAAGTAAGATGTTTCCCTAATATCAAATCATAAAATTTCACACATCATACAGTCTATCTCAACCTCTAACAACTCTAGTTGACTTCAAGGGAACTATAAGTCTATGCACCTCAATCTGTCAATCATGGACTAGGGAAGGTGAAATGAATGAGTGTTTGGATCCTGAATAAAAAAATGTATACACCCATGTAGAATATATGTTTATAGTAAATTTTATGAATTTTGGATCTCTAGGAACTAGAATATCAAAGTCGTGCATCTAACAGTGTCCATACCCATAACTTCCCTAGACCTGATGGTGACCACCTCTATAATCATTCTTTTCTCACTATCCCTGAGGATGATGGGAATCATGAGGACATCCTCTTCTCTCCCCATCCCCTCTTTATTAATAAAAATTACTAGCTCACTAGTATTTCAACATCAGAGGATACTACAGCAATGGAAGATCCGGAAGAGGGATGACAGATCCATAATGACTGTTGAGTATGGATATTTACTCAAGCTTATGATATCCATAACCTCCACATGAAAAAAATAATTCCTCATCCACTAATAGGGATCCAATAATTACTAACGCATTGAAATGGGATAAATAAGTATGTAAATGACTTACAACTATATGAATATTCTTCTAATCAAGAAAAAGAGAAATTATTGTGATATATCGTCTCCTCAATGAGTTATAGATTGTCCGCTCCTGAGAAAATATATTTCTATCCATCTCCCTATCAATAACCTCTACATTTACCAACACCTCGATAAATGATTGAAACCTAATTGGGGTGACCTATATCTTGATCTCTTGATGAAAATACACCTCAAAATTCCTCTCCATATCCTCTACATATGACATAAGTTCTAAATAAAAATGCATAACATTCTTATATCAGATACTGAACTAACAGACAATAGAATTACCTTGGGAGAGGGTATGAATCTCTTACAGATAATCCACCTTCCTGGTTGATGAAATAAACTCATCTTGAAAATAATTGTAAAACGTCTCACAGGAAATAGTTGAATAATCACGGTCCTTAAGGAATAACAACCACCACTTCTGAGTAACCCCACATAACATAGTCGCAGCCCCAAAATCCTAGTTCCCTATTGTGTATGGATCTAAATGAAGGAAATATCTACTTCATTCATCCAAGACTTGGTTTATTAATATTAAATGGATCCCTCACACTTTTAAAAACCCTATAAATAAGACTCTTTAAGTTTCTTCCTCCATGTATCATCTTATTTGACCACCATTATACAGTTATTTACTTGAACATCTTGATAAACATATTCAGAATGAACATAATGGTCTAATCGACTAAGATCCATTTCTATAAAATAAAAAAATTAAGGAATCATAAACCCTAAATATATGAAATTTAATATTAATAAATAAATTAAATATCATCCTAATTCCCATTATCTACCCAATTTAATCATTATAATACACAATCATTTTTCATCATCCTTACCTAGCTCTCTATCCTGCAAGTACAATCACTTCTCTTAGCATGTTTAGTAAAACTGAATGTCATTATGTCGGATCACATGGGGCACTAAATACATGTTTTATAGTCGGTGTCCCTTATTTAAATCACATAATAAATCTAGTAGATAATATTACCCTACCAAACTATGAAATTATCAATGATGACTATCTCTATAATCTATTTTATATCTCAACTATAAGCTTCAATACAGCTCTTTTATGAACCATCCTTTATTGGTTTCCATCCTGATCAAACAATAAATACATTGATAGCCCTCAAAACCTGCCTATAACAGGGCATGGGTTAGATAATATTATTGAGGGTATATAGTGTACAAAAATAGGATTCCTTTCCCTCTTTATATTAATATAAGGATACGAGATAAGATCAGAACGATCAATAAACTCCATCATATATATAATTGATAACCAAATCACAATATAGAAATGAAATGTCATAAATAATGAAAAACAAATAAAATACCAAAATAAAACCTTGGTAGTGACCATGAACTCCAACAGTGATTGAAAAACCTCTCCAAGTTTGGTAACACCTAGATCGATCAACTACAAAATCTTACGAAACAGAAATATAATTTTATATATATATAAGATAATCACATGGGTATACATAAAATGATCCTCCCTAGATCATTTCATGAAAATTTGATATAATTATACTAAAAAACAATTCATAAATAAAATAAACTAACTCATTAACTAAACTGATAAAACTATATCACATCCTCGCCATAGATCTCTCACTACGTAATTCATAGAAGTAAGCATATCCACACATATATATATATATATATTTACATTTTTCCTCACTTCCACTTCCCTACTAGTTTAGGACTCTCACACCACAACACTATGTTTCCCATGCTATAATAACTTTCATAAGTCCTCATGAACACCATGCACATATATCACATCTCATCTTTCACCCCAAGCATACATATCTCAACCGCATCTCATAAACATGTAAAAAATCTGGAATCCATCATAGGGAATGTATCATGAATTATAACCCCATCCATAATAGCCTATGAAAGTGCACTTATGGTATCCACATTCAATATAAATAAGATACATATATGTGTCATAACCTCAATCCATTACATCGTGCACACACATATATTATAAAACTGAGAGCCATTATAGCCCATGTTGATAGATTACCTATACCATAAATCATTATAGACTGAATAAAACTACACACCATAGTAATTTTGAAAGAATATTTTGGAATAGGGAGTAGCCAGTCATATATTCACTCACCAAACAAGATGTTGGTTAAAACACCAAAAAACTGAAACATTTGAGCATCGTATTCTCACCTGATATTGGTGATGGAATATATGATGTCAGAAAATAAAACAATATATCACACACAACCACAAAAAGCATAGATTCCTAGAATTAGACACAACAGAAACTATCATCTTTCATAACACTCATATACCACAACTAAGGTCTTAGAGAAACAAGATCTCATATGAGAACACAATAATCAAGATTGATCATCATTAATAATTTATATTTTGTTATTAAAAATTTATAACCATTCATTAATCCCATTAAAATTTTCATTTTATTCATTTCATTACATTAAATTCCAATATTATTAAATAATTCATAATCCATTTTTTTATTCTCATTCCTTACTCTTAGTGAACTAGGACAACTATATCATATATCATTACATCCAATAATAAAACTTATCACATGAGTTCATTTATAATTTCATTTACCATTCCATAATTTGAGAATTATAGGACTCAACATGAATTACCATTCTTAGAATGAGTCAGGGGACCCATGAACATGAACTGATAAGAAATATAGTAGATGTGTGTTCTATTCTATGATAAAAAATTTAAAACAAAAATAAAAAGGGAATTAAAAGAAGAAAATGATGGTAAGGTAGTCTAAGGTTTTTATATATGGTCATTTTTCCTATGCAAATATATCCCCAACAACGGTGAAATTTTTTTATTGGACCACATAGAGTTGATGAATACACATCAGCATGGATAAAATTAAATTTGTATTTCCTAAAATACACTTGGATAGAAAAACATAGTACAATGGTAGTATGTGGTTCGACCCATAGAGGAAGCTTGTATGCAAACAACCCAACAATGAGAACTTATGAGGAAGGATTCCTCACGATCACTCTAATTTGGTTGGGTTAACTAAACTATGTATTTGGGGATTAAATGTAATTGAATGGAAGGGTTCATGGTCAATTTTTTAGTATCATAAAAATATTAATAATAAATCTAGCTTGAGATAGACCTATGGAATATGCTATAAAGTAGTGAAAAATAAACCAACTGATCTTGGTCCAACCAATTATATCTACCTATTCTAGAAACTACTCTTTATCTACTACATTTTTTACAATCTAGGCATGGGAGTCCTGGATTCTAGGAAAAAAAAATCCCAGACTATTGGTCTTAGCCTGATCGACTCCAACTGGGTCATTGTAAATCTATAACACCTCTGATGGTTATATTATATACAATTTAATGAGATTTATAATTATTTTAACCTAGTTATTATCTATAGGTTTAACAATTTTAGATTTTGGATAATCATTAGGTTCAAATTTAAGCCTACTCTTGACCCCTAACACTAAATGGATTAGCCACGCATAAAGGAATTGAACAAAATCAAAGAAACAGATTTTATCATTTTTAAAATAATGAATAAACAATTCAATGAAAATTAATCCATAATTGAAATCATGAAATATCAATTAAATACCAACTTCAATGAAGAACTGAAAAAAAACATTAGCTGTAATTAATGTTAAATGGTAATTGTAATTGAAATTCAAATATCGAAATAACAACAATATCAAAAAAATATCAAACTTGATATCATCAACAACGGAATGAATGAAACAATAAAATAAATTAGTATTGATTGACCAAAATAAAAACATAATAAAAATAGAAAAGTAAAAAAGAAATAAATTTTAGCATTTTGAGTCTCTTATATGTTTTAGATGTGATGCATATTTATAGAGACCAATAAGTTCATGAAATTTATATGATTCACATCATAAACATGCTTTAAATGGATTCTACATCATGAATTTCATGGAGTGTAATGGTCTTTGACACCATTTACTTCATATCTTCATTTATATCTAAATATTTTTTATCTCATGGATTTTATGGATTGAATATTCAGTGGAAATTATGTTTCAAACATTGCAAATCCTGTATTGGGATCATTCCTTGCATCTCATCAGATCTGGACTTCAAGTATTTAATGATTTTTAATTAGGATACACATCGGGTACTTGGTTTATCCTATTATTTTGGATTTGCACCTTGTACATTATACTAAATATGGTTTTATTATGGATTACATGTCATTTACTTCATATTCATGATGTGTAATTATGATTTTTCCATATTTCCATCACTTATCTTTTGTGTCTTCAATTACTAATTCCTATAAAAACAAACCAAAACATAGTATGTTATCAAATAAATCATGATTAATACTTAATCGAATATATCATATATATTTATACTAAATCATCTTATCATTGATATTAGTGTTATATGATTAATTTTCAATTGTGATTTATGATCTTGTAAATTTTATTAGATGATGAAATCAACACACATAAATGGTTAATGATATAAATATTGTAAATATTAGGTTTTTTGGATAATATTTAAACTGTGATGATTCTCACATTGGCTGTAAATAATTTCAAGGAAATAATAAAAAGAGAGATATTTCATAGTGTGTTTACTTATGATTTATAGCATTACTATGGAGGGTTGTGTTTTTTCTCTATGAATGAAAGGGTATTGGAACATGATAGTGAGGTTTTTGTCATGGTGGTGATGGTAAGGTTGGTTTTGGGGATGAGGTTATTTTGTTGACATTTTAGTGTTGGTGGTCAAGGGCTTCATAGTGGTTGTAGTGAGGTATGGTTGTTTGATATTTGACTATGTTAGTAAATTCCTAATGGTATGGAATGAAATATAATTTAATGGGAAATAAATAATAAATATTTGGGTAGTAGGTTTAAATTTAATAAGTGGAATCTTTTAATGAACCGCAATGATATTAAATAGAAATGTAAAAAGTAAAAAAGAATATGGGTTTTGTCTTATGAATGGTCTGTCATTAAATATTCTTAATAAATGGAATAATGAATCTAATATAGATGGTAATGGTAAATCTAGAAAATTTTAAAATCTATATTTATAATGGAAATTTATGGTTGTTTTCATAGAAGTTTTTATTTGAAATGGAGGGGCCAGTTGATTTTGAAAATGTGGTAGTGGTTTTTTGTGAAGGATTGTAATTATGTGGTAATTGTTATAGAATTTATTCATGTTTCCTGATAAAACACACTCTTGTGTGGATTTGTGTGTTACTATATTATTATGATGTATTTTTTTGTGATCTTAAACAAACCCCACCCAAGTCAGATAACCATACCAACAATCAATCATTTTGGGTTCCTGATGTTATACCCAAACATCTAGGATAGTGAGGGAAATAGATGGATGACTACCCCCCTCTTCTTTTCTCTCTTTTAAAGATGTAGAACTAAAATGGTGGCATGAGGTTTATATGCATAATATTTTATGTCTAGAAGTAAAAGGTTTTATTGATATGATGATGATGGGATGATAATGTGTTACATAGTGGGGGTTATGAATTGATGTAGGAGAGCACAAAGTTAAAGTCCTTAATGTTAATGATACCTTAATCTAAAGGAAATATGATATGCATTCGATATGTGGATATGTGGAATGTATCTATTGGTGTGTAGTTATACAATTATTATGTGGTTATATGGAATGTGGATATGCTAATTTGGTTATAATGATATGGAAGGGATGAGAGCACATGGAGATTCATGTTCAGGTATGATAGTGAAAATCCAATGGGGAAGTGGTGAAAGGTGTTGTTTTTAATATATTCTTTGATATTATTTTATTATAATTGGATATGTTTTTAGATGAGTGACCCTTAATGTGGTTTTGTTAGTTGAAATTTTATAGGTGATATTTTCATAATATTTTTACAGAAAAAATCACTCATATGCTCCTTCCACATTTTTACAAGCATTCTTGAGGAATATCCCCCTGAGTATATATGTATTCTAACCCCTGTATATATAAAAAAAATTCACAGGTTTCCTAGAGAGATTTTGAGATTGATTTTAACATTACATTCTTGAAGCTATGAGTTGAGGTTAGTGTTTTTTATTATGAGTTTTACTTTTTATTTTTTCTTAGGGAATTCTACTTGTATGATATTTCCATTAATTATGGTTATTATGAGATATTTTTTAACTATTTTATTTTTCTGATTCATGGTTTAATTTTTATAATCTAGGGATTTATGAATCAAATGACTCTAATTAGTATGTTTCATACCCTTGGTTCTAGTCTCCAATATATGTCATTTTAAAGGAAATATTTAGGGGTCTCTTTCACCTTTATTGTAGTCCCAAAATTGGTTATCGTAGGGGATGGATCGTGAAAGAGGTGATACACCTTACTAGGTGTAAAATTCCTAACTCTAAAATGATCCATGTCCACTGCTCATGGATTATCCTCCCATAGAACATGTGGAGATATCTTACCCTTTTATAATAATGATACTCATTTGGAAAATTGGTATATGCTACTCAAATATGACCAGTATGATTGCAATATAAACACTCTAGAAAACTTATTCATCAAGGATGAGGAAAAGAAGAACCTATTCCTAAGTTTACTTGTCAATATTTACTCTTAGACCAAACTTATTACCTTATCTTACTTATTCTAGAAGAAACACTCCTTGTAGTCCTAGTAAAAGATGACCACTCTAATACTTGACCTTTTACAAGGAACTTCATAGATATGATAATGTTACTCGCCACATTATAATATTTTTTGGAGATAAACAATCTCAATTGGTTGAGAATAATTGATCAAAAACCAATATTAAATTAATGATATGTTACATAATATCTTATTCCTAGCTCTTATGTATGTTATAATAGTTTCATGAACATGGTTTCATTTTCTATCAATTATGAAACCTACTACTAGAGTTCTATAGACACTCATGCCTTATCCATCCTTTGTGACTCTGGAAAAAAATTCTTGTGGAAGGTTGTATTAAATAAATCACAATATAAGTAGTTGATATTTTTATCTTAATCTATGACATTCCCCCAACATTACATTGATATATCATGAATATATCTCACCAGCTAGACCTTATAATCATTTGGTATATTGAGCATCACAAATATATGGTGCATCCACTTGACCCACACCTCCAGGCCAAGGAATCCCATATTACCATGAAATAAAGGTGGATATTGTGTCTTTAACTCCTCAATAAAGACATCCAAAGCAGAATAACCCCTTCAAATTTACCTCTCTACCATTTGAAACACCTAAAGAAAACTCATCATGGCATTCACATTTATCAAATTCTACGGAGATGCTTTTGGAGGGTCATGGTCAGTCATGCCTTTCAGGTGATCATTTAAATAATGTATTAATGAAATAACTAAAACATAATACCTTTATTAAAAATTTATTTTAAATTGATTATAACTACATGTAAGTTGGAACATGATTATTATGCTTCCCATTTTATGTTTCTCATTCCATTCCACAAGGATTTCAATCACTATACCCAATGTTACATAACTAAATTTAACATGTATCCACGTGTATGTATAAAAGTCGAGAAAACAACCCATACATGTTTCCTTTAATATCATATAAAAGGTACTCATTAATAGAGAAATTTTGTAACAACCAAATTGCATATGATGTGAAGGGGTTATATCATATCCTATAGTTAAGATATATCATCTATAATGAAATTATATTTCATACCAGTGCCTAACCTAATCAAATTGTATGATTGGGTGATATAATATGTTTTTTTAGTTGAGTCATATAGTAAGATATGATCCGACACACAATAATTTTAGTTTTTTTATTATATTCATTATCATTCTTGTTATTATTCCATTATCATATATCATTAAATATCTATTACATAAGATGTAAATAACAAGAGTAGATGAATTCATCCTTGGGGTTGCATGAATCAGCTAAAGATTTTACTCATGTGTTATAACACATAATTCAAAAGGTGAAAACCAAGTAGAATACTCTATGGACCTAAAAAAATCACACTTCCATGTGATGGTAGCATGGTATCTCATTACTTATTTTCCTTAACTCTCCCACCTGAAGTTCTCTTTATCTTTATCCTTTACCTTGAAAGGTGCTCACACATATTGGTAATAAGATGGATTCCACCTGAATGTTAGGTGATTTAGAATCCCGTGTGTATTTCATGGAGAGGGTATTCCATCGATTAGACATTGGTGATCTTTATTAAAACATAAAATAGTGAATGAAGAATTTTTAACTTCTCATCATTGTCTGATACATATATTTATAGTATTTTTAATTTATGATTTTAAGAGATTTAATTTACTCTAGAATAGTTATATCTTGGTTTGGGTTTATATCACTTTCACTACCTATAATAAGAATTGTTATATTCATATGAAACCTATTTCTGGTATTAGATCCTACCATGCATTTGGATTCTTGGAATCATATTGAATGAATGAATAATTTTGAATCATGTTCTATGGAATATACCAATCACAAAATACTTTTCAAAGTTTATTTTTGGATGGTTGAATCTCGAGTTACGATATAGGCATATCATAAGAATCAATTCAGTATAAATATATGAATTTATAATATTCATAGAGTTTGATATTTAGTATATTTAAAAATATAATTGTTTTTCTGTGTTTTATAAAAATAGATCATCAAATAAATAAGGTGATATTGAAGCATATAATTAAATACAATATTTTATATCACAGGTAATGATTATGGTATCAATTTTAAAATATAAATGATGGTGTTCCAATGGTATACCATATTTGGTGATACAATTGTCAACTATAAGGTATGACTGAGAGTCCATTGAACAGCAAACAATCAATCATATCATATGAATCCCCTTGGGTTGTAAAATAAAATTGATGTATAAAATTTATTTATCTTTAAATTTAAATTGTGAATTTGTTTTTGTTTTTTATAAATTGTTTATAAGTAAGAATATATTTAATTTTTACAATATTTATTAATTTAAAATGATCATATAAATTTATTAGATATAAAAGGTTTATAATTAATGAATAATTTTTTTGGAAACATTAATTGTTAAATATTCCATGATATTAAATGTTAACATTAAAAATACCTTTTACCAAATTATATGACATGCCTTATGAATTTTAAATATAGTTCTTATTTAGAAATGATGATTCTAATTTATGAAATGTTTATAAATTGCAAGATAAAACAAAAAAATAAAGTGTTTATAATAACAGATTATGAATTCTTCATAATACTGAAATTGATTTATTCAAAATTAGAGCCTTATTTTGGGATATTATTTAAACATCATTAAAAAGGTGTTTTTGTGATTTATTTGATAAATTTTTGAATAATATTAATTATGTGATAATTTGAGTATGTAAAATATTTACATAACGGTGATTGTATTATAAAATGTTTCTAATTCATGAAATAAAATATATTTAATGTATACTGTTATATAATGAACAATCTAAAGGAGTTTCTATTAAAAAATTAATATGATTTATTTATATCAAAGAATATAGAATTTACAAAATTAATAACTAAATTATACTGTTTGAAATTAGATTTTATTTTTAATTTGTTCATAAATTTTTATTTCATGTACAAATTTATGAATTGTTCATTTATTTAGAAGTTATTCCATTTTTTATTCTTCATGAATATAAATAGTATATATTTTGAATATTTTTATAATTTAGTTTATATTTTTTAAATTTTTTCATAAGTTATCATACATTCTTTTATGATTTACATGCTAGGTGGGATAAATGGATTTAGCTTTTAATCTACCTTGATTTTGGTTTATAATTATTTTATATTATTTTGTTTAGTTTTTAAATATATATTATACATATTAGGAATCATATTTATATTGAATTTGATTCTATATTTACTATAGTATCCTAGGGTTGAGGATAATTAGTTCAAACTTCCCACTATCCTAGATGTTTATGCCTTATTCTAGAAAAGTGAGGGTTGGCTATCTGTGACTCGAGACTTACTCATGTGTAGATAATCAATCTCATATATTTCTAAATCATTACCTAAAGTTCTCTTATACCATATGTTTTAGATGAATTTTGTTATGTGAAAATATATTTGGATTCTATTTTGATTGAGAAACAAAAATTGTGAGTTTTGTAAAGAGTTACGCATTAATATGGTTTAAACATATTGGTTTGGAGAAATGAATAGGATTCCAAACAAAATTAATAAAAGCATGTATTCATAAATGTAATAACCTTAGATAAGATGGTGATATTAAATCACCTTCAAATTATAAGTGTAACATTTCTTCCAAATAATCATATTTTAAGATTCAGATCATCCAACTATGTAGTTTTATTGTAATGTTTGGTTGTAACACCCGAATTGTTTTATGATATATTTTCTTTAAATAATTTTTATTCTCAAGTAGATTTATTTCCACGCAATTATGAGTTTAAATTAATAGTTTGATGTGCTTATTATAAAATTATTATTATATCATAGTCATTAGGTTATATGGAATAATTATGACTAACTTATGAAAATTCGTTATGTATTCATTGACTATCAATTATTTATAAAGTATATAAATCAATTAGATATTTTTATTATTAAGTGAATTACTTTTGGTAATAAAATTAATGAAATATATATGTGTTATATACCTAATAAAATATATTTTATATTCATACAATGGGGATTTTAGTCATAGAGTATGAATAAAATGCTATTTTATGTATAAAACCTGTTTTTAAGGTTAGTTTTACACCTTTGATTGGCGAACCAATTTTAAATTAATATCTTTCACATTTAAAATTTTTATATGAAAACATAAATATTTTATTTTGAATCAATATATAAAATTTTACTTTCTATAAATTTAGGATATTTTTCTGATAAGTTTCCTATTTTTATAAATTGTAAAAATACTCTAAATTTTAATTTAAAACAATTTTTTTTCATCGAGATAATTTTTATGGATAAATTATAATACTTAATGGTTTTAATGTATAAATATAACATATTTTTATCATTAAATATAATGTATGTCTTTATCATTAATTTTACATTGATTTTATAGGTAAAAACATATCAATCTTTTGTAATATTTTAACTTTTAAAACTTGTTTTCTCATTTCCACAATGAGATTACTATTAAATTAATTATTGAAAATTCTGTGTTTTGAATTTTGAAAAATGAAATCCATATTTGGAATCAGTAGGTCCAAAATATGTTAATAGGCTACTTTTATTTTTGGGCATTATGAATAGTAACTTTGGTAATTATTTTTATTACAATGGTTAAAGGTAAATCAGGTAAATATGGGTAAAATAATATTATGAAATTACCTTAACAACTATAAAAATCTTATTGGGTGACTAAATTAGACCCTTATTGTCTAATTTTTTAAATGGAATCACTTTATGGCCCCTTACCTATGAATATGACATGAATGTAATAAACACAAATTAATGTGACAAAATGTCACAATCTCATTTTATATAAGTATATTAATTTTAATATATGTATAACTAGAATATAATATCAATAATAGATAATATATTGAAATATAAAAAAATTTCCTGCATTATAGGAATTTATTTATAATTTTTAGCGATTAAATAATTACCAATAATGATGACAAAATAGTGATGTAATAATTATTTTATTAATAGAAATATCAAATGAATGGTTTTAAAAATATTAAAATAAATATCATATGAACTAATTAATAATATTCACGAATTTCATAGGTTACTATGACATATTAGGAGTGTATTTAATATTTTTTTTAGAATTTATTTCCTTTTTGGGTTTTTTTAAGTCAAATAAATGAATAGTTTCAAAATTGACACTATTGATATTTTATAAAAAAATTCATTAAATTATTTAAAAATCATAAAAAAGATTTAAAAATCACAAAATGATAATTATAAGGTCAAAAATTTTATAAAATATCCATTTATATTCTATTACCACCATATAAGTAAATATTTATAACCATTAAATATTTAGAATGTTATTACAACAATTAAAATTAAATAGAATAACTAAGTTTCAATTAAAAAATGTGGTTTAAATTGACAACATAAGTTGTAAAAAAATTATTGGTTGATGATATTACAAACCTATATCATATATTATTATAAATTTGGACACTTAAGAGGTTTTTGGGAAGATATTCATTTTATTATATATTATTATTTATGGATTTTCCAAAAGGGCCCCTCACCTCAATTATAAAAGGGCACCTCCGCACTCACCTCTTTACTTCATTTTCAGCCTTCATGCTCAGCCACCCCTTCCCTTTTTCTTTATCAGCTTATCTATATTCATTGTATAAGTTCTTTTTATCTTTAAAGACCAACTCTAGTGCTCTAAGAATATATTTAGAGGAAGCACATCGAGGAAGAGGTAATCTATTCTACCGATTCATTCAAATTTATTTCTTCTTATACCTCCTCTTAATTAGTTTTTTCATTATAAATTAATAACATAAGTATCATTCAAACACTGATATGTTACTATAAATATGAAACAACCATTTTTCACTATCTATCAACCCTATGAAAAAGGATATTACTGTATGTGCGTATTAATGGCTTATCGTCTCCACGCTGTGGTGTAATCTGTTTTTCACCACCACATTACTTGGATGAGTAAAACGATCAAAATAATAACTATATATTATTATTATTACATAATACTGATTCTGAAATATTATACACCATCCAATTCAATACCATTTATCAATTTTGGAATGATATTATCGATCGTGTGTATGTACGACCAACTGTCTCCATGATGCGATGCGATTCATTAAACATGATCTTCATTAAAACATGATTATATACATGAATTGAATAACTAAATAACATATATATTATACTAATATAATTATTTAAATGATATAACTATAACCTAAAAATAGGATTAACAACTTAATTGACAAAACGTGCATAAGAACATAAAACAATTAATACCCCAATAATGAGTAACAAGGAAATCTTACAAACAAAAGGATGAAAATATGATCATATCTATTATCATAAAAATTATTATGATTCTATAAAAAATCAGTCACATTATTTAAATCATTATATAAGAGGTTCAAATACATACAATTCATATCGGACAAAAGGTACAGGACAACTTTGCAAATCATGTTTTTATCTGAGATTGTTTATTAATAAGTATTTACAGAGGTATAATTATCATCCACGTCCGTGTTTCCCAAATCTGTATTTAAAAATATTCTTTATATCCTTCTATAATTGTTAAAATTCAAATATACCCATTGGTAATTTTTTACTAAATGTTATGAATGAAATCTTTTATCGTTTTCACTATGATATACTTTTTCACTTTTTCCAAAATAATTACGAGAAGAATGTTTTTTAAAATTGTACGACATGAATGGATTTTTACACTTTCATAATGACTTATTTACTTAACGCTTACCCTAAAATCTTATAAGATTATTTTCACATAAAATTATTTCTTCTAATATTATGTGGCATTTGGAGGAAGGAAAACATTTTTGGAGAAGAAATGATATTTTCCTAATGAATTAATTTAAAGTGTTTTCTCAAAATTATAATCCATATAATATGAAACTTTTTAAATAGGATTATATTTATAAACTTATTATTACTATTATTTGATTTTTTTATAACAATTATGATTGAATGATGTTTAATAGAGCTATATTATTTCATGGGTTATGCTATAGTGAATGTTGTTATGTGTTCATGGCACACATAAGAATGGTTTCCTTATGAGATGGGTGGGACCTATATCTCCATAAAATTAATTGGGTAAGATTTATCTCTCATGATATATACATTAATGGAATGGAAATAAAATATGGTTTAGTAATATAGGGCTAGATTAAGGAGTGAACTCAATTCAGTAATGGACTTTGTCCGCTATGATGATATCGAAAATGATCCTTGAAAAATATGAAAAGGTTTTCTATAATTATGTGTGTGTGCGAAAAAATTTCATCTCTTATTTTATGACTGTTAGGATTAAATTTCACTTTTCCGATTTATCCCATGACATGATATAATGATCTTTTATATGCAGGATAAGATTTTTAAATGTTATGTTCTTATGATTATGAAATGATTGATATTTCCCTTGTTTACCCTTACAAAGAATTTGAGCTCACCATTTCATATTTTTCCATTCCACATTTCAGGAATAAGGGTATTATGTAAGATATTTAAAAAGGGTTTCTAGTTATGATAAAATAAGCAGGAGACAATGTGGATGTTTTATGAACCATTTGTTTATGTTTATCAGTTTTTAAATACAATGAACTTATACGGTCCTCACATGGTTTTGTTATGTTATATAATAAATATTATTCAATGTTAACATAATATCTATATGTAAAGTATGGTCCATTATAGTTGGTATTAGAGAAAAGGTATAGTTATCCTTTTGAAATTAAGATGAGATAACTTTAGAAATAACCCAAAGGATATGTATATTTATAGGTTACAATCATATCCTAGTGTTTTAGAGATGTTAATGAATAACTTAGGATAAAACCTAGTGTCTTAAATTGAATTTTTTCTTGATTATGTGGTTTTTAATTTATTATTAGTGTTTCCGACACTATTCATCTTGGTTTTAGTTAACAACTGGAACATGAAGGAACTGTGTTAATGTTGAATGTGATGGGTAATGCAATCATTGTCTTCCTGAGAAACCAAATAGAATGGGGACTGGAATGAAAAATTTTATAGACATTCTCACAGAACTTTATCAATATATGAATCATGTAAAACATCAAAATGATCAAAGGAGTGAGAAAAATTTTGTTGATTCCTTCTTGAGACAAAAGTCCAACTTCATTCCACAGGTATTCTAATCCATTAGTGGCTGAACAATGCATCAGTATCACTAAAAAGATATTTATACCTTTACAATGTTTTGAACATGATAAATTCATCTTATCTGTCTATCGTTTAGAAGGAAAAGATTATCAATGGGGGAATATTCTCAATAATATAAGGCAAAGATATGAAATTGAGTCCATGTAATGGGATGAATTTGAGAACTTATTCTTCAATAAGTACATTTCTCATATTCTTCGAACAAATATTGAGAAGGAGTTCCTTGAAGTGAAGAAAAAGGATGATGAATCATTTGGTACATATGAAAAAAATTTACATGACTCTCAAGGTACGCTTCTGGAATTATTGTCTAACTTGAGAGTAAAATTGATCGATTCTTTAGTGGCTTAAAACTAATTCTCAAAAAGATATTATCCATAAGTGACTTCAATAGCTATGAGCAATTTTTTGATGTAATCTCAAGGTTGAGATGGAGATTGGCATAATCCATCAGTCATATGGGTTTGATAAGAAGATAAAATGGAAATCAAAGGAAAATCTAATGACCAAATCCAAAAAAAGAAGAATCTTTAGTTATGAAAATATTATAGAATGAAACATGGAGGGAATTGTATTAAAGGTACTATAAAATGTTTTATTTGTGATAAAGAAGATCATCGGGCAGTTGAATGCCAAATTGATGGGAAAATATGTCTAATGATGTGAAAAAAGAAAAGTCTACACAAAATGAACCTCCTACACTTCAATGTTACAAGTGAAAGACTCTATATCAATGAAACACTATAAGGAAGGATTTTCCAATGGAACACCTAGAAAGACTCTATATCAATGAAGTTTGGAGACTTCATAGAGAACCTATCTCAATTTTTTCTTATAATGATCCATGATTTATGTTTGAATTATAGAAAAGTCTTTAGAAACCCTTGGATACTGAGATTTGTTTGAGTACTGCTTATCGTCCTCAAACTGAAAGGAAATCATAAAAGATGATCCAAACCTTAGAGGACATATTGAGATCATGTTCACTTGAATTTTAAGGTATGTGGGACCAATATTTACCTTTATTGGAGTTTTCCTACAATAATAATTTTCAATATTGTATTCAAATTGAACCATATGTGGCATTGTATGGAAAGAGATGTCGTACACAAACATGTAGGGATAAAGTCTGTGAAAGGAAGCTAGTGGGCCCAGACATTGTGGAGGAAACAAAAGTGAATGTTAGGACTATTTGAGGTCATATCAAAGCAGTTCAAAATATACAAAAAATATATTCTGATAATAAAGGATGGATTTGGAATTTCAAGTGGGAGATCATGTTTTCTTAAAAGTATCTCCATGGTAGTGTGTTATAATATTTGGGAAGAAAAGGGAAATGAGCCATAGGTACATAGGCCCTTTTGAAATTATGGAGATAATTAGAGTTTTTTCATATAATTTGGTTATTCCACCTTGCCTATATAATGTACACAATGTTGTACATGTCTCATTTCTTATAAAGTTCAAACTTGACCCAACACATGTCCTCACTTCTGAAGGTATAGAATTGGAACCTGACCTATCTTATTATGAAGAGCCTATTCATATTATGAAAACAAAAACCATGTGTTGAGGAATTGAACAAATTGAACAGTAAATATACATTAGAAAAATCATAAAATTTAAGATGAAACCTGGGATCCTGAGGAGCTTATGATATAGAACAACCCAAATATTTTTGTGAGGTAACATTCTTGTAATTTTGAGGATAAAATTTTTGTAAGGAGGGGATAATGTAAAACCCTAATATTTTGAAAATAAATTTAATATTGAATTCATGAAACACTAAGTCTCTAAAAAACACCACTTTGTTATAACCTAGTATGTAAAAAAAATATCTACCTCTGTGATTTGAATTTCAAAAAACTGACATACACAATTGCGTTCAGTAAGATATTTAGAGTCTGATACGATAATATTAGTTATTCATTAATATTAACATACCCTTATGAATAGTAAAATTAATAGTAATATGACCCTTAAGAATAGTCAATTTTATTATTATTTTATTTTCTTAAGGATATGATCTTGATTAATTTTTCAATGTGATATAAAATGAATTATAGTTTTATAATTGTTATTTTTAGAATAAATTATTGTTTTATTTAAAAATAAAATTTATAATATTTAGAAAACTATTTTCAAAAAATATAGTTCATTTTTGTACTCTACATGTCAAAAAATGGTTAGTATGAATTATGGGGTTTTTTCTAAAATACTTGAATTTTGGGGAATAGTGAAATTCGATAATTTACAAAATATTTTAAATAAGTGAATTTATGTATCATTCATGAGATATGGATGATGAAAATGACCATTGGTTCAACCTCACAAGCACTTATTACTATTTATGGTCACAAAAATCAATATAATTGGTTTTCCTTGGAAAAATAATAAAATAATGAGTAAAATAATGGGATAACCCTACCCACTTCCACTATAACCCCCCCCCCCGCACTCCCTCTTCTCTTCTTTCCTTTACGCCTTGAAGCTTGTAAATTTTCTTCCCAAATACCCATCTCTAGTCAGTACCCACATCCAGGATCTCTTGTTCTTTCCAAAATACCAAAACCCCTTCCCTTAAAGAGGTTGTCAACGAAGTTATTTCAAGAGGTAAAACATATTTATTTTTCATTTAGTTTCATTTCAATTTATCTTATTTTCTTATTCTATCCTAAAATAATCTGTCCAATTGATACTAATAACTCTATTATCATCTATATACTTTAATTACACGATGTTAATGTAATAACCCCTATCAATCTTCTAACTCTCTCTCTCTCTCTCTCTTATAAATGAAATCCTCATCTCTGAGGTTCCAATTTACAACCTTTGTGGACGAAAATGTTTGGTTCGTAAATTTATTCTTAATTACATGTCATGAAACCATTTTTATGGTTTAACTAAACTATAAAATATATATTATAACCTACATAATATTCAGTAACTAGTATATGTACATAGTACTAATTTATATGACAAAACTAGTTCATAATAATCCAAATACCTCCAAATAATCTTAGTGAATGTCATTAATATTTCATCCCATCATTAATCATCATACCATGTAAAAAATATATATAAAACCATTTAAAATTCTATATATTCATTAATAATATATAACATCAATTCTGGATAAAGGAATCCTTTCCACATAAACATCCATACTCATATACAAATATATTGATCATGAAAACCAAGGAAACGAACACTCCAGAACGACGGAATTCAATCTTATAACTTATCAATAAGGACCTAATAAACTTAATAAAATTATGATAAAATAAATACATGTATAATAGGTTATTAATTAAGTTATTAATAAGTCTAATTTTGTATTCCATAACCTTAATTTCATGTGTGGAACACATTCGGACTTAAGGTAAGGGTTTTCTACCCAAACCTCCATTTTCATTAATTTTACTTTTATTATCTACTTATATCAACTAAATTATTATTCATTAATATGTACTCCTCATAATTTATATGTTAATTTTCTATATATGTGTTCCAACTAGAATCATATCTTCAATTATGGGGAGTTATATGCTTTAAAAGAATCTTTCAAAAATACTTCCAGATAAAAAAACTCATTTCAATGGAATTACTCAAATGCTTACCTATTTTCAAGGGAACTCTATAATATGTTTTTGGAAACCATTTTATCTATAAAAAAATATTTTTATAATGAAAATACTATATTACATCACTTTTTATTTTATACAAATATTTTTCAAAAAGAACACTTCTTTTGAAAGTAAAAGAGTATTTATCTCAAGAATGACATGAAGATGTTATAAGAGTATCTTAATCTATTTCAAAACTCTTTTTGATTATTATGTATTATTATGATTAATATTTTATTTTATCATATACCATATTTAATTTAATGTTGTATGATTAGTTTGGATGTGGATTTTCTATCTTAAAATCATTCACCAGTTTACTCGGAATGGTTAGTGTTTATGCTTAATGTTTGGGGAAAGTTATTTAGATTTCACATATTAATTTCAATATGAACACATATTTTTATTATATCTATCCCCATTCATATGAGAAATTAATTGGACATAGTATGTTTTGGGTGGGGTCCCCTGTATCCCCTCAGTACATCGCTAGGTTTCATGGGACAAACTACAGTCTTGACACAAGGCCTTGACATAATGATTATTTATGGTCCTGGAAAAAGGCCATGATAGTATGGTTATGATATAAAACATTATTCATTCCCTCATTATGAAAATATTATTGATGGTTCATGTGTTTATTTGAATAGTAGAATACTCATTATTATGTTTTACTATGGAATTATTTAATCAGATCTTATTCCTACCATAACGTGTTCATGTTTTTTGATAAAGGAATATGTTTTAAGTTATTCAACATGCCTTATGATTATGTTTATGATATATTCCAATATATTTCTTTCCATTACTGAGCGTTTGATCTCACACCATTCTTATGTTTCATTTTCTCATGACATGAAGATTTGTTTATTATGAATGACATGCTGAAATAACCTATGAGTTATGGATGTTGTCGAAGGAATTTCTATGATGATTTTCATTCCAAGTTGTAATAATGAAATTATGTATATATCATGTTTCTAGTTATACTAAACTATTCTCATTCCTTTAGGATGAATATTCTCTATTTTTATTCCAATTTAATTAAATAAGTCTCCTGCTCCAACCAACCAGAGTTGGGTCATTACAAGGATCCATCGTTTCCACCACACCCAACAGACCAAGAACCCATATCCCTTTATTAAGTGGAATATGTTGTAAATTCTCTATGAACTAAGGATCTTATTCCTCTCTGAGTCAATATACCACTCTTACATAACCTCTGCAATTGACCCATGTCCCCACACTTATGGAAGGGTCTCAGTGGAACTATAAACATTGACCACACATGACTCGACCATCCATATTGGTTTCACACAACTAACCCACAAATATTGGTTTCATGTGATGGTGGTCCAGATGGGTGTCTAGAAATACAAACTCCCTTATTCTCCTACTCATCATGCTTAATTTTCTCTCAAAAATGCCACCACTTCCATATCCCATGAGTACAGTCATCCCAGAAAAATCTGACGTACCTCCCTAGTTAATTTCTACCATCATGTTTTGGTCTACTACCTCAGAATATCTATTTATCTTAAACAGTAAGTCATGTGATCAAGTATCTTACCTCAAGCCCATTTCAAATTGTTGAGTTTTTATCTTCTCATTGGAAACCACCCCATGTGTGAAATAGACCAGTTCTATAAAATGGTTAGCATATTGCAACATGGAGTGACCCCCATGATGGAGATCAAGAAACTCTCTTGAATTAGAATGGTAAAAGGTGTTAGGATAATAATTATCATTGAAGAAACCCTTAAAATCATTCTAACCCATATATTCATACTTCCAGGATTTAACTATGGATTTCTACAACCTATGGCTAGGCCATTCCAGCAATAACATATCACACATTAAATTTATAGCATCAAGAGTCCTAATGAACTAAAACAATTCTCTCCTAATTTTCAAAATAATACTTAGCTTCCTAGTATGTATATTCTCCCAAAAGTATGTAGGTTTGTTCTTGAGAGACTCGTGATTCTTATCCTTTTCTAAACCTGGTTTATTCTCCTTAGTCTGTGTAAGACTAGAGCTCACTCCCTAATCCAAATCTCAGATAACCCAAACCTCTACCTCAACTAATTTATGATCAACTATTTGGTTAACATTCTCTCTAGCCTCCCCTATAATTTTGTGGTAGGTCTCCGGGGATGCATCTTGCTACACCATTTTTAAAACCTAGGGGAAACCATCAATACATCACCCATAAGGGTTTCCAACAGTAACATGATTTAAACATCCTAAAAATCAGAATAAAACAATAATAATCCTGAATAAGAAATTAAACCACTCTACCTCACCTATGTGACCATGAATAGTCTACAACCAATGGATCCCACCAAAATGAGGGTTCAAATCAAATCATGGGCATCCAACGGTGACCTAACGCCTCTCACAAGGTGTGTTGTCTTGACACCCCACTCAAAACTAGATCCTCAAGCCTTAGAAGTCCTACTACTATCTATCTATACACTCTAAAATAACCTAACCCAAATAAATGTTAAAACCTCATTTGATACCATTTTTTCGTGAATAGGACCGGGTTTCCATCCCTCCTAACACCTAACTTGGCATGTGGCATGGCCCAAAGGGAATTCTCGGTCCCTAAGGGTTGGAAAATAGTGTTTGTGCATCAAGTAACACCATTGGGGTTGATTTATCACATGATATTTTCCTATGAATAATTCCTAAAATATTAAATCATTTCATAATGAAGAACCATATAATGATAGATCAAAAGAAACACTACAAACCATAGTTAAACCTTTTACATTTACCGCAAAAACCCAAAATAACAAAAATAGGGAGGGCATTGACTACACAACAAATACCCCATGAAACATGTGGGTTAAAACCCCCATGATACCACCATCAAAACTTTTCCAACAAAAAACTATAAACAAATAGAACAACCATCACCACCACTGAAGGCCTTACATTTACCTAAGTCAAATATAACAAGGTCTACATAAACTCGAGGGTGTGTATAGGGTGTGAGATAAATTGACCAGTTTGTTACCACCAAAATGAAATTCCGTGAAATTATTTTAAATAAAAAACTAACATGATGGTTTTTATGAAAAATAAGAATATAATTTAAATAAAAACAAGTGTTTCCATAAAATATTAAAAGAGTACGAAACAAGATAAAACGAAAGTACATAATGTTCTCCATGGGAAGTCCTTATATAACTAGGGTTAGTGAGGTCCTAGGATCCTTATACTCTTGGTGATCTAATCATGGACACAATGGTCTACCTCCTACTTGTTCCAACCATTCCCAATCATAAGTTTTTATTTATTGTTGTAACGAAATCGGGCTAGGGGGACCAAGCCTCAGCCTTACCGACCCACCTAGCATACTAGACCTAGTCTTACCTCATAAATAATCAATTCTCCCATGTGATATATTTTAATACCTATATCAAGATAAATTTTTCTTCATACAATCACAATTCTAATAATTGACACCACATTAGATAGACAACCATTTACAAAGAGGAAGAACACCATTAAACCTTGAATGCACAAGAAATTCTCTGGAAAACATCTTTTGAACCACCCATACTATTTATAAAACCCATTTTTAAACAAATAAATCATAATAAATACATAAAATATTGTCATGACATAGAACCAACTACCTCTTTCTTAAACCCTTAAGAAATCCTGGTGGGAACAACAAACCACACCAAAGATAGACCCTATAGAGGAAAAATAACACGAAATATAGTAAGATTTAACCCATACAAATGATATTAAATCAATAATAGAATGAAAACTTTATTATATAAATTAAAACATAAATAAGAATATATAATATTCCAAGATGAGGGAAATGAAAAGAGAGGAGAAGCTTACTTGATGATTCCTTAAAGATCCCTGGCAAAAACACCCAGAAATTGGAGCACAGTAGAGTGTAAGAAGATAGGGAGGTGAAACTAGGGTAAAGGGTGTCAAATAAGATGATATTGGGGTCTTAATATTTTAAAATTGTAGAGTGAAAAAGTTGTAAATCCAAAGAATTTAAATATTTGGTTGGCTGTATAGTTTTCTAAACAGTGCACCAACTGTGTGTCACCTCTATCCTAAAGGAAAAGAGGCCATATGGTTTTCTTAGAGAGATACATGCCCATGTGCCTTGTCTTACTTCATGTAAAGTTCCTCTATCTTGGTTGCATGGTTATCCTAGGAGGTCCCCACACCCGTGAGCTAGGTCATGTGGCCTAAACAGTGCCATTATCTAAGTGCACTATTTGCACTGTGCTGGCATAAAGCTTCCCCTAACCAAGAACCACACTTGAACCTTCTTATTTCTGGTTTTAAAACCACCATTTTTATCAAAAACACCTGATAAATCCATGTTATAAAGGTAAGACCACAAAAAGTGAAAATACCTCAAAATAACCCCACATCTGGAAAATTATTTTCTATGAACATAATGAATTAAATTTGGTCCTTAATATTTATTAATGATTTGATGGAAATTAATCTCCAATAATTAATACTCTTGGTCAATGGAGTAAATTGGGGTGGGTTCTTGTTGGTATAACCCACTATAAATTTCGAGGTCATTTCACTCAATGGATTTATCTGAACTTACACCTTCTACATCCCCTATGTAGAGTATAGAAGATATTCAGGTTTTTATTTAACATTTTCATACATTTTACAATGGTTGGAGGTAAGTGATAGTTTATTTTATTAAATATATTTATCAATTATCAAATTAAATATTTAATAAAATATCTAACATTTGGTATCAGAGAAAGTTATACCTCGACTTTCAAATAAAACATCACACACTATGTTTTAGAGGGAACCCTTCTGAATTTTCGTATTTGCAAATAAATCATTCTTTTTCTACCATCATCGTATTCATTTATTCATCTTAAATTATTAAATATGATTTTGGACATATTTATTTCTTAAAATTGTTTTTTTTAATTTTATTAAATTTAGGATTTTCCACAACATTCTTATTTAAATAAAATTTACATATTCGGTAAAATCACATTAAATAATACATGCATTTATTGCAATTTTTTGTTATAAGAATACATTTATATATTTAATTTTATTTCCAAAAAATAATTATTTTTCATTGAATTTTTGTAAATTTTATTAAAAATTTTGTTTTCTAATAACATTACCAATTAAATAAAAGTAACGTATTCATTAAATTTCATTAAATAATATATGAAAAATATAATAAATTTTATCCCATGTGAATTTTTATTATATTTTCATTAGATGAAATGTTAAAATTTTATAATTTACCTATATGGATTATGAATATTAAAAAAAATTCTATCATATGGTTTTGTTGAATTGTCAAATTATTATTCAAGAATTCATGAATTAAAATATTATTTGATAATTCTGTTTTTTGTTAATTTTATTAATTTTCTTTTCATATCATTCCTAATTAATTAAAAGTTTCATATTCATTTAATAATATTAAATTATATATATGAAAAAATATATAATAAATTTTATCACATATGATTTTTTATTATATTTTCATTAGATAAAATATTAAATTTAATTTTCATAATTTTCCCATTTGTATTATGAATGTTAAAAAATATACTTCCATATGGTTTTTTAATTATCAAATTATATTTCATAAATTTATGAATTAAAATATCATTTTAGACTTCATAATTAATTTCATTAATCTATTAAATTAAAAACTTCACCCATGAGGAATCTTATATGTTTCATACTCATGTTAACAGATTTTACTAATTAAATTATATGATTTGGACTAATAAGCATGAATTTAATTTCTAGTTAAGAAATCAATTTTTCTAATATTTATTTGACATTCCTGAATTAAAGGGAGGAAACTATAAAATTTGGGGGAACATTCTTATTCCTCTTGGAAGGAAGGATAATGATTATTCCATTCCTAAAGATGAACCACCTGCTGTTACTAATGATAGAACACTCGATAATAAAACATTATATGAACAATGGGAGTGGTCAAAATATATTATTTTTATGATTATAAAAACTAAATTGTGTGCTATCTCTCACCGTTCATTCAATTAGAATAATAATTCCTATGAATTTATAAAATTTATAGATGACTAGTTCATATCTTCAGATAAATTTTGAGCAAGAACATTAATCAATAATTTCTCATCTATGATACTCATCAACATAAAAGGTGTGATTGAGCACATCATGTACATGAGGGATATTACGGCTTAACTAAAGAATCTTGAGGTTGATATATCTGTGCCATTTTTAGTGCATTACATTATCAACACTCTTACTCATCAATATAAGTCATTTCAAATCTCTTATAAAATACATAAAGATAGATTTTCAATTAATTAATTAATGATTATATGTTGTTCAATAAGAGGAATTACTTGTGTTAGAAATGGGATAAACCAATATACTGATTATGAATCCGAAATAAAAGGGTCATAAATTTTAAGCCAATACGAAGAGGAAAGATAAATTGAAACCTCAATTTAATATTAAGAAGGGACTCATTTGTTTATTCTCAAAAAATAATGACATGTAATGAAAATGTTTCCTAAATTTTAGAAATGGATTGAAGAGAATGGTATTTCAATCTCATTGGTTTTTTATGAATCAAATATTGTTGATAAAAATTATGACACCTGGTGGATTGATTTTAGTTCTACAATCAACATTGTCGATACCCAGACTTGTTTTCAAAGCCTGGGGAAACAAGTGGAAAGTGGACATGGAATCTATTAAAAAACAAGATTCACTAGTTTGTGGAAACCATCAGGGCATGTGTTCTGGTGTTAAGAACTGGGTTTACAATGTTTTTTATAAAGGATATTTTATATTACATGTTTCACCAGAATCTTGATTTATATTTCAAAACATGATTTATTGGGTTTTACATTCATTTTTTGTAAAACTAATTTTTACTTGATATATGAAAATGACATCATTGGATGTGGTACATTAAAGGATGGTCTTTTCTCCATTTACTTACAAATTAAAATTTATAATGAAAACATGCATGTTCATACTAGTATTAAAAGAAGTGTTATAAATGAAAATTCTTTTAATTGATGGCACCATATATTAGTTCATATATCAAAAAAAATATTCAATGATTAGTTCAGGATTGTGTACTTTGTACTTTTTATTTCACTGATTTAGAAACCTATGTAGATTTAATTAATAGAAATCAAACCAATAAAACAAATAAAGGTGTTAATAGATGTTCACCCATATTATAAATCATACATACAGATGTATGAAGCACAGAAAGTGATTTTTATACCCACAGGTTCTTCATATTATTCATTGATGACTTTTCATGATATATATATATATATATATATATATATATATATTTCTGTGTGTGTGTGTGTCTATTTTCTGTATAATTAAAATGAAACACTTGACACCTTTAAATAATTTAAGGATGTAGAAATTATAGAATGTGGTAAAAAAATTAAGATTATAAGGTCATATTTAGGTGGATAATATTATGGGAGATACAATGAGGATGGAAAATTTCCTAGTCCATTTTTAAGGCTTCTTCGAGAAAAAGGAATGGTTGTGTAATATGTTAGAACAGGTTCACCAAAGAAAAATGGTGTTGTTAAAAGAATAACCAAACCATAATAGACATGGTATGAAGTATTCTTAGTAACTCTAATTTACTTAAATTCTTGTGGAATAATGCACTTAAAGAAACATCATACATTTTGAATTAGGTTCCAATAAAGGTAGTTTTGAAAACACCTTTTGAATTGTTTAAGGGTTGGAAAACGAGTTTGAAGCATGTATGAATTTGGTCAAGTCCTTCAGAAGCTTGTTTTTATAGTCAAAATTAAAGTAAGTTAGATCCTAGGACCATTAATTGTTGCGTCATTGGATATTCCAAATGTTCTAAAGGGTTCAATTTTTTTATCCATTATTGAACACTAGAATTATGGAATCAAGAAATGAAAAATATCTTGAAAATGACAAGATTTGTGGGACTAAACACATTAAAAAAATTAATACAATCATTCAGAATCTCAACCTTCTATATCTAGTGATAAATTGATAGTTGTTCATAAAAACGTCATTTTTTGGAAAAATATCATTCAAAAAAATGGGTGATAATATTCGTTTGGATCATGTATTTCAATATTCAGAAACCCTTGAACAACCAATTGAACCACAATTTCCTAATTAAAATAATGGTAAAACATTAAGAAGATCCAAAATGAATATAAATCCATCAATTTCTAGTGTTTATATATTGTATATATAAGAATATTAATACAATATTGGCGCCAAAAAATTGCAAAAACATATTCACATTCCATGATTTATAAAGAGTCAAATATTTGGTGTGATTCCATGATAGAGGAGTTGAATTCCATAAAGAGTAATTATGTTTAGGATATTATTGATTTTTCACTTGGTGTAAAACCTATTGGGTGGAAATGGGTTTAGAAAAAAGAAATATTCATTATGAAGAATTTAGAGATATATAGTTTGACTAGTTCTTGAAGGGATTCCTGAAAACGAATGTATTTATTATACTGATGAATTTTCTCCAATAATAAAAAAGGATTACTTATTAATATATTGGAATTATTATCTCATTTTTTACTTTTAATTAGAAAAAAATGGATGTGAAAATTTCATTTCTAAATAGTAATCTATATGAGGAGTTTTACATGATATAACATAAATGATCCATAATTACTAATGGTGGGTATTTGGTGTGAAATCTTAAGAGGTCTATATATGGTTTAAAACAAGTATTTTGATTATGGTATTTATGATTTAATAATGTAATTACTTCATTTTGTTTTGAGTAAAAAATTATAGATCAATGTATATACCATAAATTCAATGAAAGAAAAATATATTTTCTTGTTTTATACATAGATGGAATTTTACTTTACACTAATGATAAGAGTTCTCCATATGAGGTTAAACTGTTTCACTCAAAAATCATTCACATGAATCATATAGGTTATGCATCTTATATAATTGTATTAAAGATTAATAGGATGGGTTGAGATGAATTCTAGGATTGTCTCAAGAAACCTATATTAACAAAGTCTTATAAAGATTTCATATGGAAAAATGTTCACCAAGTATAGAGAAAATTCCTATATGAATTAGGTATTATATTTCTTGCTAAAGAGGGAGATTGAATCCATTATCATTAAATGGTTTGGACCAAGTATGAGAAACTAATATCAACCTACAAGTTTTTTGAAGATCCCCCTAGTAGGCCAAAGCTTCAACATTTATTGTTTATAAAAAACATGATGAGTCTGTATTTGACCCAACCAAATCTTAAATACTGATATAAGCTAACTGAACTCATTAAGATAGTTCAAAGTCTCTATGGACAAATTTTTTTTCATATCTGAAGATATTATGATCATAATACTGAGATCTTAGTTTGTCCAAGCTGTTGTATATTTTGGATGATGACGTGTGAGCCGAGATTGATGGTTGTGTATTAATCAGGCATCCATGTGGATTTAATATGAGAGAAAACTAAAATAGATATGGGTTTTTGATCTTGATTCAATTTTTTTGTTTTTTGTTTCTTAAGTTTTTTGTTGAAGAAAACAATATTAGTGACCTTGGACCTTCCAAATATTTTAATTTAGGTGATTAAATTGAGTGCACTGCAAGTTCTCGATAGAAGGCCTCGATGAATTTTACTCATCAAAGGTGGTCTATTTTAGATTGAGCTTGAAGAACTATCTGATATGTGGTTGTGGTTGCATTTTGGGATGATCAAATGCTAAGATCATGGTGGAAACTATTTTAATGTTGAGGCTCAATGAGTAAGATACACATATGGAATAAGAACCACTAATGTCGTATGGTTCATAGATCCATGATTTCCCATGGAATAAAATTTTGAATATGGGGTGGGGTGATAAACATATATGGAATACCCAAGTATTTTTTATTCCCACATTTTATTTTATTTATGATTTTTATTCCCTTTGATGTGCATATCAATAGATATCTTATTTGTTTTCTTCTATGTTTTCATGAACCATATGCATGAGAAATATTTATGTCTCCCTTTTGTGCTAATTACCATGTATTTCTCTTCTAAGATGGGTGGTATTTATGTGTAATGTGGCTCATTTTGATCCAATGGTTATGTGAATTGTGAAATTCAATTTTATTGTTTTCATATTAAATTTATGCCATCTTAAATCTATCATTTATTTTTGAGTAAATCACATGCTTGAAAAAATAATCAATTTATTCTATTTTATCTATATTTTATATTATTGTTATTTTTCTGTATTGGGCCTCATATATTCTATGTGGGCCTTCATATTTGGGCCTTAGCCCTCATCTGGTCATGTTTCCTTCACACTCCTGCTTATTCAGTGATCTGTGTGAGATTTATTCTTCACCATTGATCCACATAACCAACAACTTGATCGAAACCATCCACCTATGTGTATCACTTAATTTCACCACCAAAATTCTATTTCACATGGATTCATGGAATGTTTTGGTTGGATGAGAAGTTACTGATTTTATTCATTGTTAGGGAGAATTGATCACCCCATAGGCCCTATCACTTTAGCCTCTCAAACATTTGGTTCTCCATCCCTCCTCTAGTTTGGGTCTTGGTTATCCCTAGTGAAAATATATCTCACCATCCTGTTTCACTTCATTTGAAAATCTATTGCAGCTTGTTATTCTCTCCAACATCATATCAAGCCCAATTTATCATAGAGACAACATCTTTCATTAGTTTAAGAAGTGTTTCATGTCTTAGAGAATATTCTCGGAGAATGGAGTTGAGGAGGAGTTGTTAGGATCCAATTGTTTTTTTCACCCAGCCTTCAGGATGAAAAGAATGAGTCTACTAGAGTATGACCCACTATAGTAAAGTAAGTTTTTGTTTTCATTTTCATTTATTTCAAGCTTTGTAAATCTTTTACTTCTGTTTCTATTCTTCAAATTCTTGATTTTTTTCACCCGTAGAATTTTTTTATTTAGATATTAATAAAAGTCTTACATATGGGTGGTGTTATTATTATAAATGTGGGTCCCTACAAGACAGAATCATGTTAAATAACTTTTTTCTTTGTTGCTTTCTTTTATTTTCTTACGTCTTATTATTCTGGTTCTTTGAATATCGATTCCTACTTATAATAGTCCAATTCAGTTCTTTTGGGTTTTGGTGTTCTTCTTGTTCTTGGTTCACCTTCACCCATTACAAAGTGGTATTACTGCCTCACTAGTTTTCTTTTTCTGTCAACTTCAATTCATGTTTCCTTATTTATAGTTCTGGTTTTTCTTTTAATTTCTACATTATGATCTCATCCTAATTCTACACTAACTTATTTACTACTTCAGTTTAAATCCATTATCCCATATATATTTCTTATTATTTAGAATCCATTTGGATAAATATAGTTTACCCCATAGATTGGTCATTTGGGGGGGTGTATGCTTAATGTTGTCTCCAAGAACTTGAAATAAACTCTTTGGGTAAACATTTTAACAACTAGATTCAAAATCATGAAATTTTATTGCGATGACGACTTTAACCTTTGGTGAATTTATATTCAAGCTATGATGGTCTAGAAGGGCCTAATTGATTCCCATTGTGGTCATACAAAACCAATTATAACTATGAATTAAACCATAAATACCACAACTAGGTACAAATATATAGCCCATATTGTGTTAGTTAAATCACAAATCTTTGTACTTCTTTCAATAGGGGATAATTTTCTAAAAGAAATTCCTTTTGAGTCTAATTTTTCTGGTATTTGGCTTAAACTAGAGAAAGTATACATGATTGCTTCATTAGTTAAGAGGCCATATAAAAAACATAGCATGTTTCCATTTAAAATGAAACTTTATAGCTCTATTAAATCTCATCCTGATGAAATTAAAAAGGTTTTGTTGGATCTTTCCAACATTAAAGTAAATGTCAATGAAGAGGATCAAGAAATTATCTTTTTAATATCCTTATATGATACCTTTTGTATACTATTTGAAACTATTATGAATGGATAAGAGTCTCTAACCCTTCAATAGGTTAAGTCAGAACTTCCTTCTAAAAAGATGCACTCTAAACCAAGAAACAAAGGTGTGGTTGAAATCTTATTTTATACTGGAATATCATAGTAAAAGGGGAAAAATTAATAGTTTATTAAAGATAAAATAAAGAACAATAAGAACCCTAAACCTAGATCAGATTCTACGAAAAGAAAATTTATTTTATTTCATTGTGGAAAACTAATGAATATTAAGACTGAATGTAGTAAACTCACATATGAGTTAGAATCCAAAAAAACCAATGACCAATCTCTTCTAGTTGACTTGGTTTATGACACTACTAAAGTTTTAAATGTTTTCAACCATGAAATCCACAAATAATGGGTCTTAAACTTAGGTTTTTCCTTTCACATGTGTCCCTTTAGATAGTCATTTCTAGAATAGGATGAAAGGGTAGAAGGATATGTCATAATAGGTGATAATAAAAGGTGCAATGTTGAGGGAATAAGTTTTTTTACTAGAACTAGATGATCCTTCCGTCATCACCTTACATGATGATAGGTGGGTTCCAAACCTTCATAGAAACGTGATTTTATTAGGATTTCTAGATCAAAAGGGATTCACTTTTAGATCTGAAATAGGTTGTCCAAAATCTCTAAAGGGTCTAGAATCATCATTAAGGGGTGTCCTGTCAATGGGATGTATCTATTGAATGGTAAGACCCATTCAATGTAGTTGGGTAGTGTCTATTCCACAAAAACTTATAATTCCATGCTTTTTCATAAGATATTGGGGCATGTTACCTACAAATGCCTAAAATAACTCAACATGAAAGGGTCATTCAGTGATATCACATCAAGAAATCAACCATTTTGTGAATATTGTGTGATTGGAAAGGCCAAGAGGGTTACCTTTAATAGGTAATCTTCTAAAGATTCTATCCCCCTTGAATAAATTCATTTTGACCTATGGGGGCCAACTATGAATTCATCCCCTGGTGGTGGATCTTATTTTTTACCTTTTATAGATGATTTTTCCAAAAAAAAAAATCTAGATTTACATTATCAAAAATAAATATGATGTTTTCTAAACTATTAAAAAATGTAAAACTTTGGTTGAATACCAAATTGGGAAGAAAATTAAAACCATGTGAATAGATAATGGTCCGAAATACCTATCCACTGAATTCAATAATTATTTTTAATATAAATGTATTAAAAGGAATGGAACTATTAGGGAAACTCCACAAAAAAATGGACTAGAAGAGAGGATGAATAGGATTATCTTAGATAGACACTAAAGAATGATTAAATTCTTGGGTCTTTCTAAATCTTTCTTGGTGTTAGTTGTTAGTAGTGTTTTATACTTTATTAATAGTTATACTTCATCTACTAATCAATTTAAAACACCTGAGGAATTGTGGAATTGTAAGCCTCCCTCCTATAACAATTTAAGATTCTTTGTTATATGTCTTTTGATCACATTAAAACAGATGAAATCAAACCAAGAGGTCTCAAATGATTCTTTATTGTGTATACAGAGGGTGTTATGGGGTATAAACTCTTGGTAGATAAATGTGTTTACCAAATGTGTATTATAATGAGGGATTTTGTTTTTCATAAATATTCTACTCCTACACCCAAGGATGCCACATATGATAGCAATGATCTACCACTAGATTAAAATGATGAAACTAATCCCTCATCCCAATTTGAGGCTCTTATCCAGCCCACTCTACTAGATGCAAAACCCACTATACAGGCTAATTCAAGCTTCAAATATGGTTTAGATTCTAAATCTAAACCTTCTTCCACCAATAGGGACTAACAGTAAACCTGATATAGAGAAAGCACAGTCCCTAGACCAGCCTCTCATTTCATCTTCTATGACATGGCTTCAGATGCTTTCCATGTGGAATAGGATCTTATAGATGATGATCCTCAAGCCTATAGGCAATCCTTAAATGAAAAAGACTCACAGAAGTGGATCTTTTCCATGGATAAACATATTCACTCTTTAAGAAAAAAATAAACTTGGTCTATTGTTAATAAACCACCCAAAGTAAAAGTTGTTGGTTATAAGTAGATTTATAAGATGAAAAGATATAAGACTTAAGAAAATGAAATAAAATATAAATAAATGTTAGTTGCTAAGGGATTCCTCTGAAGAAAATGTATTTATTATTAATAAAATTATCCCTTATGGTTAACCATTCATCTATTCGTCTTTTACTTGCTTTGACTGTCTATAATTATTTTAATATTGAAAAATTGGATGTTAAAACTACCTTTTTAGATGGAGACTAAAATAAGAAACTCTATTTGAAACTTATTATTTGAAACTATAGAGAATTTAAACTGAATCAAGTGTTCCTATTAAATAAATAATTATATGGCTTGAAACAAGCCTTTAGATAGTGGCATACAAAATTTGATTCTTTTATGTTAGATAACCAATTTACAAGGAGTCAATATGATGCAATTCTTTATTTCAAACCAACTAAGAACTATCTTCTTTATTTTTTTCATTATATTTATGACATGCATATAATTTTTAAAAATATGATTCTAATTATTATTGTAAAATCTCAATTAAAAGGAATGTTTGAAATGAAATAATTATGTGTAGCTAAGAAAATATTATGTTTCAAAATCCTTAGATATAGATCCTATAAATTTATTTACTTGTTTCAACATGGTTATATTTTAAAATATTCTAAAGATATACATGTTTTAATCTCTAAAACCGATGAATGTACCTCTTACAAAAGACATTAAATTGCCTTTGACAATAGCACCCACTATTTATGAGGATATTAAATTTATGTCCAAAATTACTTATGCTAATATTGTTGGTAGAAATATGTACTCTACGATTTTCACTTTACCTAATACTATCTCTACAATATACACTCTTATAATATTTATGGACAAACCTAGTAAGTCGCATTGGAATTCCCTTAAGTGGCTTCTTAGATAACTATCGTGTAGTTATAATTTGTCTTTGTGTTATGGTAAAAATGTTTATATTACTGAAATTATTATTGGGTATGTAGAGGCTGACTATAAAGGTACTCTTTATACCATAAAATCCTTGACCAGTTATGTGTTGAGTACCATTTGTGGCTCCATTTCATGGAAGTGCAATATGCATTCCATGGTTGCTCAGTCAACCATGGAATCTGGATATATTTCCTTGATAGAGGTAGTGAAACTAGACTTATCACTAAAGGCTTGTCTCCTAAACATTTCCTTTATAATAATATTATAAACTTCTATTTTGATGGTCAATCATCCCTTCACCTATCCAAAAATTTTGAATTCCATGGTAAATCTAAACACATAAATATTAGGCTAAATTTTATTAAATATTTTTTATAATCTTGAACTGTGTTTTTTAAAACGATACACACTAATGATAACCCATATGATAGTTTGACTAAAGATTTGGAATTTTCGTGTTTTATTCGGATTGTTTGAATTTGGTCCTACTTTTATAACCATAGGGGAACGAACATCTCCAATTTCAAATGAGAATGGAATATATTTGTGAATTATGGAATTACATTTTAATACTTTCATATTTCAATTATTCCATGTTTATTTTTCCATTTATTATGCATATATTACATGTATAAATAATACTCAATTTATTTTATTTTCCCTATATTTGTTGTTGGACTTTTTTTTGTGTGATGGGACTCTTATATGTCGTGTGGGCCTTCTTATTTTGTCCATGGACTTTGGCCAACCCCATTTCCCATGTGAGGATGTTTATTCAGATATCTATATAAGATTTATTCATTGTTATTGATCCATGTATCTTCCCACTTGATCAAAATCATCCACCTACATGTATCACTTAATTACACTTTGTGGAATTTTTGTTTCATGTGACTTCATGGATGTTCTAGTTTGGCTGAGTAGTTATGGATTATAGGTTTTTTTAGCAAGAATTGATCACCACCTACGTAGTGTCGCTTCAACATATCGATCATTCGGCTCCACTTCTCTCTTATGGTGTGGATATCTATTCTCTTAGGGGGAACCATAGCCCTTCATACCATTTTTCTTATTTTAGGCTTCTATTGTAGCCTTTTATTCTATCTAAATTTATCTTGATCTCGATTTCTATGGAAGATGACGTCCTTTCTTTATAGAAGAAGGGTGACCCATCCTAGTGAATTTTACAGGATCACGGAGGTGAGGAGAATTTCTTCAGATCCAGATGTGTTTTTCACCCAGCATCTTGCACAAAGAGAACAAGGTCAGCAGAGTTCTACCAACTCCAGTACTGTAAGTTTTTGTATTCATTTTCATTTATTTCATGACTTATAAATCTTTTATTTCTATTCATGTTCTTATGGTTCTTTCTGGTTTTCACCTGTAGCATTTTTTCTTTTAATCTTAATAAAAAACATGCAAATGGTTTTATTTATATGAATGCAGGTCCCTAAAGGACCTACACATGTTAAATAACTATTTTATTTGGTTCTTTATTTTATTTTTTTATCTTATTATTCTACATCAATGAATATTGATTTATGCTTACAATAGTCTGGTTCGTTCCTTATGGGGACTGGTGTTCTGATTGTTTTTTGTTCAACTTCACTCATCATAGGTTTTTACTTCTTCCTGGGATTTTTTTTCTTCATCTTGGATATTCATCGCACCTTCATTGGAAACTCACATGCTTCCACCTATCCACCCAGATATTTTTTCTTTATTTAGGAGAATCATCTCAATAATATTAGCCATCCATGCAGCCTTCATCCCACAGTCTTTATATATACCTCTTGACGCTTCCCTGACATCCGATTATAGCGCTTCACTTCTTTATTTTATATGGGATCCTCTATCACTCCTTTCAGTAGACAATTGTTCTGGTTCCAAGGTCTTTGAGTGATTGGTCATATCTATTCATCAAGAACATGGATAATAAGAGGTAAATAAAGGTTTCTTGGAAATATAAACTCCCTTTATCTCTATCCTTAATGATCCCTAGAATAGGTTTTCTAATCCAATTCATATTTTTCACAAGAATAGCTTGACATTTAGTCTATGAGTACTGTGAACCAAAAAGAGTTTCAGATCTTGATATTTATTCATCATGACAAGATTTTATCTTGGAAGATTAGCTCTAGAAGTGAATTAATTTCCTTCCATTCATTCTTGTAATTGTGTCCTTTTTAGGTGTGTGCATGAGTATATCTAAGAGTGGACGTTTCTGACTTTACATGAATGGATCCATCGTCACCACCTAGTAATGACTATTCTATACTATTTGAATATAATTTTGAAACTACTATTGTATAAATAATAACTTTCCCAATTGTAAGAGTGACTATAAATATAATATTAATGACTATTCCATATTATTTGGATATAATTTTGAAACTACTATTGTATAAAATTTATATGATGTTTCCCTATTTTAAGAATGGATCCTTGATTCCAGATGTTCAATTAAAATGTGTCTTAGGATGGATTACTTCTTTTCAATGAGGGAAATTTAATTTTGTGAGGTGTTCTTTGGAAATAATATGAGATTTCATATAATTAGAAAAGACTCATTTTCCATAAATTTTCATGATAAGACTATTAAAAATCTCGGGGAGTTAAGGTGGGTACCTGAACTGGAAAAAAACATCATTTCCGTCTATGTCCTTGACTAAAAGAGATACAAATTATTGTTATACTCTTAGAGTCTAAGGATTACATATAGATCTCTTACTATCATGAAAGGAAGCCTCTAGAATATCCCTTATGTTTTAGATAGTAGGGTTCTTAGAAATCAGTTGATATCCTCTAGTGATTTAGGCTTAGAAAATACTACCATTTGGAATAGAAGGTTAGGGAATGTAAGTGCCAAAGGTCTTTATGAAATTATAAATAAAGAGTTGTTGAGTAATTTAACTCCAAGTATTTTACATTATATGAAGATTGTGTTAATAAGAAATCTATAAGGGTAGGCTTCATTATGTCAATGAATAAGGCTAGAGATCCCATTAAATGTGTCCATTATGATAATTGGGGTCCTTTTAGGGTCACCTCCAATGGTGGAGTATGCTATTTTGTACCCTTTATTAATGAATACTCTAGAAAAGACTAGATTATATACTCAAACAGAATTGTAATTCCTTTTAGACATCCAAGAAGTGGAAAAATAGTTTAGAAATTGAATATATTAAGAAACTCAATGCCCTTTGTACTGATAATGGTTCAGAGTATATGTACACTAAATTCAAAGAATTGTGTTAATAAAAGGGGATTAAAAGGTACCAAACTATTATGGAAACCTCAAAAAATAAATAATTATCCAAAATAATGAATATAACTATTTTATAAAGGATAAGATGCATGTTTTCCTAATATAATCTCCCTAGGTCTTCTTGGTTAAGGAATCCTCTATGACTGTATACTTAATTAATTATTTCCCATCTTCTTATAATGATTTTAAAATAATAGAATAACTTTGGAATGGTTCCCCCAAGTCCTTCACACATGAGTATTTTTGGATCCATCACTTTTGCTTAAAGTAGAAATGCTAACCATGATCTTATGACTATGAAGTGTATATTTTTAGGCTATCTAGTTTGTGTTGAGGGATATCATTTATGGATAAATAAACCATGTTATTAAAAAATGTATCATTAGTCATGATTTATTGTTTCATGAATCATGTCTCTCCAATGTAAAACAAATAGTTTCTATAGAGTCTTCTGAGAATGATAGAGATTCTTCTGATAGAACTCTTACACCATTAGGTGTTGAAATTCCTTTAAAATATAAATACTAGACCCACTATGAGGATCACTCCACCCCTCCCATTCCTCAAACTCAAGGTGAATTTTAAACTGACTCAGAATTTGAACCTGAACACAAATAGAAAGAAAATCTTAGAGATTATCATCTCCCTCGAGATAGATAGAGAATAAGAATAAGGCATCAATCCTGATTTAACTAGGTTGATGTGGTTAATTATTCCTTTAATGTTTCTTGTGACTTATAAAGAAGGAACCTTAGGATTGTATGTAATATCTTAATTTCAAATAATCCATAAAATGGATAGATTCTATGATGGAAGAGATGAATTCACTCCTTATTAATAGAACTTATATTTTAGTAACCAAATATGATAGTCAAAATATTATAGGTTCTAAATTCAGATTCAATAAAACTGGGAATAATGTTGGTGAAGATAAAATAACATTTAAATACTGAATGTTTTTTAATGTTTTCCTTGAATAATAAGGTGTTGATTATAGTGATATATTATCCCATATTGTAAAACATTCTTCTATAAAAATTATTATTGATATTTCTACTGTGTTTGATTTTTATATTATAAATTTGGATATAAAAATATTTGTTTTCATGGTACTCTTGATGAAATAATTTATATGACTCATACCAAGGGTTTTTAATAACTTTTTAAACATTACCAAGTCTTCCTCCTTAAGAGTTATTTATATTGAGATAAATTTTATTCTAGAGTATGGTATGAAAGTTTTGATTTTTTTTTAATTAAAAATAATTTTTCCATAAGTAAATATGATTCATGTGTATACTTTAAATATGTTAAAAATGATTTTTTTATCTTTTATTATATATTGATGAAATGATATTAATATACAAAAATATAAGGATTATAAATCCTATCAAGACCAAGATTAATTCTATCTGAGTTAAAATAATAAGTGCATTCTAATCAAATATTGGGTATGAACACAATTAGAGATATAAACACTTGAACCTCATACCTTTCCATTTATCCTAGAATCTAGGATAGTTAGTGTCAAAAATATTACCATTGGGTGCAATCTAACTGATCATTTGACTAAGTTCTTCCCATTTTCTAAATTCATTTTTTTAATGTTCTGAAATTTGGTCTCAATTTTATAAGTTTGGTTCTAAGAAAACCATACTAAAATAAATTTAATTTCAAGGTGGATATTTTTTTCATTATGCCCATATTATAGTTTAATTTTAATTTCTTTAATATTTCCATGACATTTGATGATCATATCAATATGTTTGTTTTGTTGTTTTTTCTCCTCACTGTTTGCATGGGAACTATATACATGGACACTATGTATGTCTCCCCTTTTTTCTAATTACCAAGTATTTGTTTTACTGAGTATATTGGTTTTCCTTATTTGATATTCATGATTTATCTATATCTTGGATCATTTTGATCCAATGACTATTAATACTTCCGGACATGTTTTTTCTTCTTCTTGGATTCACCATCCACCTCCATTTGCCACTCTCATGCTTCCACCTATCTCCTGGCCATGTTGCCTTTTGTTAGATGAATCATCTCTATGATATTATTCATAAAGGACTCCATCATCCCTCAATATCTATCCATGATGCATGATGCTTCCCTAATATTCCATAATGGTGCTTCCCTACTTTATTTTAGATAGAATCCTCTCTTACTCCCTTCGATAGTCTACTGGTATGGTTTTGAGATATTTGAGAGATCGTTCATCTTTATTCAAAGGAAAGAACTTAGAAAATGATAGAAACTGAGTTTTTCCATCAATCCATACCGTCCTTCATCCTATCCTTGTCGATCCCTACAACTAGTGTTCTAATCCGATGGAGATTTGGTGAAATAATATCTTAACCCTAGATCTAGGATGACTACACCCCAGAAGTAGTTTCAAATATTGTTATCTATTCACCATAATCAGGTTTAAACTTTGAATCTTGAATTTTTAAGTGATATACATCATTTATAGTCTTTATTAAAACTATATCCTTCATGGGTGGGTGGGTGTGTGAGTTCGTCCAGGATTGGATGATTTGGACTCTATGTGAATGTTTTCTCCGCCACCACCTAGTTCAACAAGGTCATCATCCTTAGATAGTTAATATTGTTATCTTCTTTGCATTCAAACTAGTATTTCTCTAATTTTTTATATTTGGTAATAAAAAAATAACATTGGTGGTGTTCTCAGGGTGCTCATAGAAATACTGTGATCTGAAGCATGTTACATCTTGGTTTCCTTTGTTATTTTTTATTTTCATTTCTTTTGATTATTGGGAATCCAAAATTTTATCTTCATGAAAACAAATTCCATATTCTATTAATTAATATATAAAATTAATTATATCAAATTTTAACCCATATATATATATCAGTGGATCCTACACTATTATTGGGGACAACCACAACAAAATTTCCCCCAATATCGAGTTTCAACCACTCTTTTCATACCAATATGGATTGAGATGAGTTTGAACCGAATTTAGTCAGTGATTGAATGAGAACTTAGTTCCATTATTGAATATTATCCAATATCATTTGAAGAGTAACTTAGTCTCAAGAATGATTACACGAATGGATGTTGTGATATCTTTGTCTGGGTTTTTGGGTACATGTCAGCTATATTGTTTGATTGTTAGAATAAGAGATTGATGGGTGTTTGAAAAACATATTATTATAGGATGATATTGGATAAAATAAGAGGTTGAAGCATTTAGAAGCATAAAATACAATTTTGTACTTGATGACTTATTTATAGTAATTAATTGGTTGAATTGTAATGATTAAAAAATAAATAACCTGACATGAAATATTGAGGATTTATGGGGTACCCTCCCAGTCACGTATGAAGAAACAAAGGTGGTGAATTAAAGGTTACTTAGTAAATATTTTGGGAATTATTATTAATGAAAATGAAGAGGTAATAAAATAGAGATGATGATTATTATTGTAACATTCCATTGCCTTATTTTAGATATTTCTCTTCACTCTTTTCATTTCACTCTTAATTTGTGTGTGTTTTGGGACTTCTGAGGATATAGTGTGTTTTCTATGAAAACAGAGATAAGATTGAGTATGTTTGTTTTTTTGAATTAATTGATCCTAGTTATAAATTTTTCAAAATATATTTGGGGTTCTCACCAAGTTCGGAGAACACCATATATGGTTTCGGTAGTTATACTGATTCTATTCTATTTTTTTTCTTCTAGACTTTCTCTTGTTTTGAATGGTTTACCCTATGTGAAACGTTTTTCAAACATATGTCATGATTTGTATCAAGGATCGAATTTTTTACACATTGGGAATATATTTTACATCATGAAATCGTAAAATCAGGATTTTCAATTTGAGGTGACATGTTTTTTGGTATCTTTTCTAAATTGATAAATCTATATCATGAATGTTTCAGAGTTTTTTCATTTTAGGGTGTTACGTGGGAGATTGTGTCGGTAACAAGATTCATGGTAGAAGGTGATGGGCCATGTATTTTAAAATTATATTACTAGATAAAGGACAATTTTCATCTCTAATAATTTGTTCACTGATATGTTTTGATGATGTTGTGTGGATTGTACAAAGCACAAAAATTAAATTTGAATTTGAAACTCAATAAAATTGAAGAGAACTCAACTATCACATGTTGTTTACTACTTTTTATTAAAGTAACTGAAGCTAAACCCCTCTATATCATCCGCACATGCTTCATAAATCCACATTCTCCTTTTTTAAAATTTTATTTAGGGAAGTCCTGCCCCGACTCAGTGTGGGTAAATTCAGGTTCATAACAACCCAAAGGATGCATGGAAGGGGATAACTCATGGGAGGGAAGATGGATCATCATCTGGAAACTCGTCCATGCGTGTAGAGGGATGGAATTATTGTGTGGATTTGGCCAGATGTGGTGGCATCTACGGGTTACCTTAGTGTGACATTGGGGTTGGACTTAGTTTGACATGCATCACCGTCATGGTACACAGTGGCGATGGAATCCATGATTGTATTGAAGGCAGTGACATGGAGACCAAGCTATAGTCGGATCATGGGATAAAACACTGCTGGATCAGGGGAGGATTTACCGTGGGATGGCTCAGTTGGATGGAGTGGAAATGAGGCATCCAATGGTGGGATATGGTGAGCTCAGCTTGGATATGGACCTCTCTGGTGATGAGTAGGAGGAGTCGAAAGGGAATTTTTATGTGGTACATGTGGTGAGAGTGTCCTAGCAATGACATCACACGATAGAGGATGCTGGACGGAGAGGCGTCGGGCTGGACAAGGTGTGATAGTATGGGGTATAGTCAGCATTGCTTATAGGATGGTGGGGTTCCAGGGTGGAAGTTTGGCTAGTAAGGAGGATGAGGAAGGTGCCTCAACATCCTAGAATTGGATGAGGGAGACCCCGACAAGGGTGGACAATGCACAGACGAGCAGATTGATTCCCCCTTTCCTTTTTTTAGTGTTTTTAATTCCACAGATGTGGCACACTTTCGTTAGATCAAATTGATGGAATTGACCAAATATACACTACCCAAAAAATCCACATTTTTTTCAAACATGTAAACCATTAATATTTTAAAAAATAATAATTCTAATAATTAAAAATTCTTTAATTTATTACATCCTTGAACATAATTGTGGAAGAAAAATTACAGATGAAAACAAACTATCAGAAAAAAAATGTTTCCGCCCATCGAGAAATGAAAAAAATTGGGGTTTTCACTTGAAAATTACACTGGTTAATGTTTTGATTTAAAATATACTACCATGACTATATAAGAAAAAAAATATTTTAAAATATTTGTTCTTAAAATTTTAATACACAAAATCGAACAGAACACAATCCATACATATTTTTTGAATGACCATAACTTGTTCATCCATGATCAAATTAAAGGGTTGTTAGATCCGTTAAGAAAAAATTAAATCACTCTACTTAATTTAACAAAAAATAATTTTATTATTGGATAAAAAATTCACTCAACCACTTTGATACCGATTTTTGGTATAGGGGTGCATATTGGAAGCCAGTGGACCAAGGATTTCAAAATTTTATCACTAGAGCGACGAAATGTTTGGTATTCTGAAATCTGATCCTTATTATAGTATGATGATCTCACATGGATTATTCAAAGCATAAAATAAAATCATAATGTATACATAATTCAAAATAAAGTGCAATAAACCATCGCACATCATCGACGATCGTTTCTCAAATGGTCGGATGTTGAACCCCTCTAAGTCATGCACTCACACTTCAAGAATTATCCAACTCACCATTGAAAAAATTTAGGTTCCTAGAGTGGAGCTTTGATAAATACCTCAGTGTCGTGAGGATAACATTGATTCGATGCCTTCAATCCATCAAATGCGTTTTTAGATTTCTTTTTAGAGATTGACTTTATCAATCTATAGTACAGTAGGAGGAGAGATAATTAATCATTCCAAATGAATGATTAGTCCCTAGAATGAGCCTCTCATCCTACTTATATTGTGGGTAGGGAAAATACTCTAAAAGCGTATCTCAATCCCTATAAATTTAATGCCCACAAAAAAAGTAATAAATAAATAATTATTATGAAATAAACTACGTCATAATTTTTATTTATATTTTATATTTTATCACATACCTATAATATCTTAAAAATATTATGTGATAAAACTAAGTCATTTAACTTGACTCGTAATTCCTACAAATATTAAATGAACATAGAATATTAAAAAAATATTTTTTTTTATAATATTTTTCATGTATTCACTAAATACCACATGAAGACGTTTAAAAAATAAATTCAACCAATTTATTCTATACCTGAATAATAATGAATTTATTTGTTCATTAGTGATCGATTACTTGGAATATCATTGAACCCTGTGGTGGGACCCACTATGTCTTATTTACATATTCACCTAAATAGGAAAAATTCTTGAATACTCCATTTTGTGTGACCCTCTATGACCTTATCTAAATATTATTTAATAGTATTAAAATACCAATTGTAACATCCCAGGTAAATAAAGAATATGGAATTTTCATTTTTTTTTTAATATTTGTAAATTAATTATTAATTTTACTTTAAAAGGGATTCTATGTTTGATGGCATACCTGATACACAACAATGAGTTTCTATGAAATCTTATGTTGCACACAACATTGAGTAATACTGAAAAATAATAATATAAGATTATTTTAATTGGTAGTTTACACCTAGCCATTGTATTGGAAGGAATGGACAGAACTAACTAAAATATCAATATACATGTTTTTTAAATGTTTTTACATTTATCAAATAAAATTTAGAGGCTTAAAAATTTGAATGAATCTAATTTTAAGCATAAATACTTTAATATTCTTTAAAAGGTCGATTTACCAACTTTTGATGGCAAACCATCCTTAAATATAGTTTTGGTCACTTTTATATGTTATATTTTACAAAATAAAATTCATCTTTAGAATCGAAACATTAAAATTTACCTTGGGTAAATTTTTGGTATTTTTCTGATAAAAATAATTTTTAAATGAATAGTGAAAATTCTGTATTTTAATTCAAATATGATTTTTAATATAATTTATTTTTATGGTTATATTATCTTTTTAATTGGTTTTAAAGTTTAATTAGATTATATTTTTACCATTTTACCTAATGGTGGTCTTTGGAATAAATTTTACTTTGAAATTGGACATAAATAAGTGTCAATCTTTTGACAGATATTGTTTCTTAAAAACACACTTTGTTTTGACAACGATAATTAATTTCAAATTATTTAATGCAACTTCTATGATTTGAATTTTTTAAAATAGACATAATTTATGAATTTGTAATATCAAATGTAGTTGAGGCTAAATTTTTGGTATTTTTCTGAAAACATCAATTTTTGATGAATAGTGAAACCACTTAGTAGTACTTAAAAAACTGATTTTTTCATTTAATTGAAATTTTACCACTTATGTGAATGGAATTTCGAAAATCTAACATACATGGTTGTTATTAGTAAGTAAAATTTGGTTTAATAAGATGAAAATAATTTTTTTTGAATAGTAACTTTTGACTTTTATTTACCGCGGTTAAAGGTAAATATGGTAATTCATGGTAAAAAGAATATTATAACAATAAGAAATTACCTTAACACTTTACCTAAACTAATTTGTTGAGTTCTGGATGACCATGGTCATCCTTGGGTCAATTTTGGGACCCCATGGAGGCACTTAAGAGTGATAATGACACTTTATTTTAATTAACTTAAAGTAAAGGAAAAAATGACATAAACAAATATCTTTTAGTAAATTCATTTTTACATGGGGTTATATTAGTTATATTTTCAACTGTAAATATTAATTGGAAATATTATACTATTTCATACATCTTGGTATTTTTTTATATAATTTTTAAACATCAAATAAATAAAATTATGTATGACACAAAAATGATGCAGTATTTACCTCCTTAATAAATTATTTAAATAAATTAGATTATAAATATAAAAATAACATACAAAACCTGTCCAATTATTATTGGATGAATTTATTTTGACCATGAGTCATCTTATCTTTGATCTTAATGTGTTTTTGACCTTTATAAACCTAAAATCATTATATAATAAAATAAAATTTTCACACTTTTCTAAAGAGCCCCTCCTCCCCCTTAAAAAAGCCCTCACCTCTAACACATTACTCACACCTCTCAAGCCCCTTGGCTCATCCAAACCCTACACAAATAATCTCTCAAGATCCCTCTCTTCCACCTAGAAGCCTTACCTTGGGCATAAGTCACTTCAAGAAGTCCTTTTGGTTCTAACCAAAGGGAGTTACCCGAATTAAAGGTAACTGTTTCTCTTAAATTATTTTGTTTTATTTTTTTATTTTATTTTGTTTTATTTTAATTCTAATACCCCTAAAATCTTTATATTCCTTTATTTTATCACAATACCAGTATCCTCAATATTTTATGATGTTTTTATGAGAAGTATTAGAACTACACTTACACACACCTCCATCTAATGGCTAAAGAACATACTGTTTCTTGTGGATGGAAAACTAACGTCTCATGAAATGATATATATTATGGTTATGTTCACTTTGTGCTTATTTATTTTTAATTTATAGCATAAATATATGGTTTTTGTTATGAATAAATGTGATAATTTCATTTGAGTAAGTTCGGACTACCGCCCCCTCAAAGTGATATGACTCGTTCATACCATACATGGGACGTCTAAAGGATGAAGTTATTAAAATTATATATGATATTATACTGAAATTATAATATACCTATGTATCATTATGTTTTAATTCCATTAATGTATATAATAGAAATGAAAGAATTTTTCATGCGTATGTACGGCTTACCTTCTCCATGAACGGTGCATTTCATTTCTTGTCTCCACATGTTATTTAAAATTTTAAATACATATATATATATATAAAATGGATATATAATATATATATTATATATAAATCATTTATATAATTCTATATATAATGTACTTTTCAGCACAAGGAAAAATTTTAATTATAACAAGTTCATTTTTAACTCAAATTCTGAACATTGACAAAATATCTGATATAAACTCAAATAATTAACTAGTTGTTATAGAAAGTTAATGAGTGATATAAAAGGAATAATAAACTTGAATATGTTCTTAGTGAAGTATAAATTAACATAATTTTATTATTCAAAAAGAACCCAGAAAATACAAGTCAAGTTGGACACGAGGTAAGGGATTTCTTATCTCAATTTTAATTATGTGAGATTTCCATTGTTCGCCACAAATTTATTGCATGTGGTGTATTTTGTACTTCCATTTGGTATATATTATCATGATTATCATTATATTGATTTTATTTTTTGAATAATTTGGTGATTATTAACTTTTGGTCATACATTTCAATTGATTATAACATGGCAAGGTGTTTTCATCTCACTTCTTATTCCCGTGAGATTCATGCTATATTTTCCAATATTTAATTTTGTGTAGTGGATGTACTGCCCATGATTGTATTATTTGTGTAATATACTTTAATTTATGGTCATTTACATCTTCATTTAATTATCCTTCATTCATGGGGTGTATGTTTCGTATGTTACCAAATCAGTAAGGGAAACTTTCACCCTCCTCTTTTTAAAAGTCTTCTTTTTGTTATGTCTTTTAATTTACATATTCTAATGATGGGATATTTTATTTTATATCCTTAATATTGTAAATTTTATTTCCAAGTGATGAGATACCCTTTTCTATCTCAACACATTATTTTTCTAAATTTTAAAATGACGTCGTTAGGCTGTCGAATTTCTATAAGGGAACTTCTTAGCCTAATTTCAATTCTTGGGGATAAACTTATACTTCTTGATTATGTCGTGTTATAAATATGTGTGAATGGCCTATGATTGTTTCACACTTAATATCCACTTATATTGAGTGTATTTTTATTTGTCACACATATTTATGTAATTGATTAATCATTAATCTAAGGATACCGTCTTTATAAGGGATTTCATCTCAATTTAAATTCCCTTGAGACTTCATTGTTGTTATGCTCTAATTCAAATTTATATGGTGTATATACTACCCTTTGTAATATTATATCATTAATAACCTTATTCACATGATATTATAAGTTTTTTTTTCTATCCTCCAATTATGTTTAGTCAATTGTTTCTCAGGTGTTTCCAGACTCTTTAACTAAAACATCATTTTAAAAGCTTTAAAGAATTATTATTTTAAATATTTCTCCTTAATTTACATGTTTTAAAAATGGTTTTTAGTATTTATTTATATCGACATTAATGTTTTAAAACTTTAATTCCCTTAAAATCTTCAAAGTTGTATGGGACACTTTGATTCAAAAATATCTTTATTAAATGATTTAAATGGTTTTGAAAATGGTTTGATAAAGCATTGATTATGGCTATGATACGTTGTGATTGCAATTTGGAAATGTTATTTTTTACTTCATTATTGTTTAATGTGTTATGATTATGTTATGGTTCTTGGGCATTGTTTACGTATACGGGTGGTTCCGTGATAAACCTAGGGCGGGTGAGCCCGAGATAGCTCTCCAATGCATTGGGTAATGTGACGGAGGTAAACGTTAATGTTTCTCCAAATATATTTAGGGAATATAATGTTATGGGTATTCGAAATGTGACTCCCTATATAGTTGTGATAGCTAAAATGTAAGTATGATATGGATGCCACAAGTTACCTTTATGATTTAGGATTTCTATATGTTACTCATAAATCATATGTTTTCATGTGGTTTGTTATGATTGAAAAGTATGGTTTAATTTATTTGTATTTATTGATAGGATAATGTTTCTTTTCATTATTTTATAACCCTTACTGAGCTTTTTATGCTCATCCCATGTTTTGAAATGTTTTTCAAAGGACATAAAGATGAATAGGGTCAAGGATGAGATCAAAGAAAATTCATGCTGTCTAAAACATGGAACTAGACATGTCTCTTTCTTTCAAGAGTTTTTATTTTATAAAAAAATGGATACTGGGTAGAAGTGTCTTCATGTAATATTCAAGTAGTTATGTAATATTTATGGCCTAACTCTCTAAAACTCAAAACCTGAAAATATCCTCAATGTGAATTCTTGAAAAAATTCATGATTATGTAATGTTTAAGGTTGGGTCCTTATAGTTTGTATCAGAGGTCGGTTTAGACAAATTTGGAGGTTTGGGTGTTTTTTAATGATAAGTGAAAAAACCATAATGGTTCGAATATTGGAAAGATTTATTTTTTTTTAAATAAATCGAATGAGTTTAAGATAACATGAAAAGGTATGTTTTAGTGTTTAACATCCTCATAAGATAATAAATTATGATTTTACTGATATACTCACACAGACCATTTTGGTTTTTGTAAATGGATGGATCTAGCAGACATCAAAGTAACAATGGATGTGAAGAAAACTGTGATAGTTTTCTGAATGATCAATTCAATGAAATGGGAGATGCAATGAGAACTCTTTTAGTTATTCTCAACCAACTAACGAGAGTCATGATTGAAAACCTAAACATTAGTGATTTTTATAAGGCATCGTATATGTGAGAAAAAAACCCTTCAGAATTTCCGGTAATAAACATAAAGGTATATATGTTCAAAAATCTATGTGTCAAGTATGTGGAAAGAAACACATAGTAAAATGCTTCAATGGGATGGCAAGATGCTATAGATGTGGGAATTATGGTCATAAAGGAAGAACCTACCATGGAAAAAAGAAGCATCCAGTTGACTCTAGGAAAGGGAAAGAAGTTATTTATGAGGGATCAATTAAATGTTTTAAATTTGGTGTGCATGGTCATTATACAAACAGTAAACCTACGAAGAAATTTTGGGAATTGCATCATGACGATCGTACAAATATTTGTTTACCAATACCTAATTTCATTCCAATTGAGGATGAAGAAACTAACAATGACCAGTGATAGGTATCAATTATTTCTTAACATATCTTTTAACATTATTGATTCTTAGGATATGATTCATTTTTTTGTTTGTAGGAAAGAATTATTTCAGAATAAGTTGGTAAATAATGGTAAATGGATCATGAAGAACATTGAATGAGTAATAATTAAACATATAAGGGATTCAAGAGTTATGGTAGATTTTAGGATGGTGAAATGATTAAAAGTATTAAGTCTCTTTTGATGATGGGATTACATTGGAATACTTTTTATAGTATGTGTAACCCTGAAGTCTAATATATGAAAATGTTATTCAAGGAATAATTATCTTTTCATCTGATGAGTAATGGTGGAATTTTATTTTGGAAGAATCCATGTTTTTATTTTGTACATATGGTGATTTGGGTTAATTATTGAAGTTATTAACCTATCGTAGAGATTTTGTGATTAGGTTAATTACACTTCAAAATGAGACTTTAAGAGTCGATGTTTTTGGAGATAAATGTTAAGATTTACTATATAAGACTATGTGATAAAATCCTTTTGAGTTTTGGGTTACAATATTAGTTTGGGTTATTTTGAAGAATTTTAAGGGAAATTGTATATTGAATGATCTTTATTGAACTTTGGGTACTTTTGGTTGAATTTTAGAGATTAAGAGTAGTACTTATTTTTATAAAGGATTGTCCTTTTGGGGATTATCTGATCATGTACAAACCAATTTTGGTTTTGGTTAATGTATAAAGATAAGAGAAATGTATGGTTCATATTTTGGGGATCATGTTATTCTATAAAGTTGATAATAGCACTTTCAATGTGAACAGTCATCTTGAATACATACTGTTTGGAGAAAGGATGATTTTGTGGTAGATTTTTATTAAAGGATGACACTCTAAATGACGAGTGAGTATATTTCTTTATGATATTAGTCTTGTTATTAATAAAATTATTTAACTCTATGAAAAGGATCATGATGTAAAAATTTTATAAGCTCTCTTTTATCATTATACTCTTACCCAACAAAAAATTTATGGTATTTTGGTGGTTAACTTTCTGTGATCATGTTCTCTATTAATCTCTATTAATCTATGAGAGCTAGTTTCTCTTCCATATCCATGTTTTCATGGAATCCTAGTATCTGTTGTCTCGGTTAACCTTTTTACTTCTCTACCTTTATTTTAAAGTGATAGTTTTAATGACTCTTTTTATGATGTGGGACTTTAAATGATGTTTCCGAGCCCAATTTTAAAATTGTGATGTTGCAATTCCCAAAAGAGGGGAAGGATGTAACTTCCCAGGTAAATAAAGAATACAGAATTTTCATATTTTTTAAACATTTTTAAATTAATTATTAATTTTAATTTAAGGGTTAATAAATGTTAGATGGACTATCTGATGCACAACAATGGGTTTCTTTGAAATCTTAGGTTTCACACAATGTTGAGTTATACTGAAAAATATTAATATTATATTATTTTAAATGGTAGTTAATACCTAGCTGTTGTATTGGCAGGAATGGACAGAACTAACTACAATATCAATTTACATGTTTGTTAAATTTTTTTACATTTATCCAATAAAATTTAGAGGCTTAAAATGTGAATGAATCTAATTTTAAGCATAAATACTCTAATATTCTTTAAAAGGGCGATTCACCACCTTGTGATGGCGAACCCTCCTTAAATATAGTTATGGTTACTTTTATATGTTATATTTGACAAAATTAAACTCTTATTTAGAATTGTAACATTAAAATTTACCTTGGGTAAAATTTTGGTATTTTTCTGATAAAATTCATTTTTTAATGAATAGTGAAAATACTGTATTTTAGTTCAAATCTGATTTGTAATCTAATTTATTTTAATGGTTATATTACCTTTTCAATTGGTTTTAAAGTATAATTAGATTATATTTTCACCATTTAATCTAATGGTGGTCTTTAGAATTAATTTCACTTTGAAATTGGACAAAAACAAGTGTCAATATTTTGATAGATATTGTTTCTTAAAAACACGCTATTTGTTTTGACAATGAGAATTAATTTTAAATTAATTAATGAAACTTATATGTTATAAATTTTGTAAAATGGAAATCATTTTTGAATTCGGAATATCAAATTTTTCTTAGGCTGAATTTTTGGTATTTTTTTGAAAAACTTCAATATTTGATGAATAGTGAAACCACTTACTAGTAGTTAAAAAACCGATTTTTTAATTTCAATGAAATTTTACTACTTTTGTGAATGGAATTTCAAAAATCCAACATACATGTTTGTTATTATTAAGTAAAATGTGGTTCAATAAGATTAAAATAATTTTTGGTGAATAGTAACTTTTGACTTTTATTTACCACAGTTAAAGGTAAATTGGGTAATTCATGGTAAAAAGAATATTATAATAATACAAAATTACCTTAACACTTGTCCTAACCTAATTGGTTGAGTCATGGCCGACCATGGGCATACTTGGGTCAATTTTGGGACCCAATGGAGCCACTTAAGAGTGATAATGACACTTTATTTTAATTAACTTAAAGTAAAGGCAAAAATGACAGAAACAAATATCTTTTAGTAAATTAATTTTTACATGGGGTTATATAAGTTATATTTTAGACTATAAATATTCATTGGAAAGAAAAAATATTTCCGAAATCATGGTATTTTTTATATAATTTTTATACGTCAAATAAATTAAATTATTTATGAAACAAAAATGATGCAATATTTTCCTCATTAATAAATGATTTAAATAAATAAGATTATAAATATTAAAATAACATCCAAAACCCGTCCAAATTTTAATGTATGAATTTATTTCAACCATGAGTCATATTATCTTCAATCTTAATGTTTTTTGGACCTTTAAAATAGAAAATTATTATATAATAAAATAATATTTTCACACTTTCCTAAAGAGCCCCTCCTCCCCCTTATAAATAGCCCTCACCTCTAACCCATTCTTCACACCTCTCTAGACCCTTGGAATTGAGTCAATAAGGTTTCTTTATGAATTTTCCATTCCTTCTTCTTTTTGAAATCACAAACACTCAATATTAAGGTAAATTTCTTTTCCCCTATGTTTTATCTTGATAAGGGCAATTTTCCTTCCCTAAGGAAATTTTCCTTCCTTAAAATTTTTTTATCCTTACCCAGTTTTTCTTTCATAAAGAAAATTTTCCTTCCCTATGGAAATTTATCCTTACCATGTTTTCATTGTTCATGTTATAATCTAACTCATTTCCATTATAAGTATAAAATTTGGTTTCATAACTAAATCCTAGGAATCCTATAAATACTTATATATAGAGCATTCTGTTTTCAGGATCCGAATTCAGGTTCCAAATTCTATGATTTCAGACTCCAAACATTTTATTTCAGACTCCAGATTTTCGGAATTTAGACTCCAAACTTTATAATTTTGGGCTCCAAATTCTCTAAATTCAGACTCCAAACTTTCTGAGTTATGAATTCGAATTCCTTGAATTCAGACTCTGAACTTTCTAAGTTCCGAGTCTGAATTCTCTAAATTCAGACTCCGAACTTTCTAAGTTCAGACTCTGAATTCTATGAATTCAGACTCCGAACTATCTAAGTTCAAACTCTGGAATTCTATAGAATTCAGGTTCCGAATTATTTTTGAAGATAGAATCCGAATATTCATGTATTATAGACACTGAATGGTATTCTGGTTAGGCTTAGAACTATTATTTTTTCTTTACACTCTGAAAAATGAATTTTGTTAAGCAATAATATTTTTTCTTATTCTTTTTTGAGTTCTAAGACGATGTCGTGCATTTTGTTTCTAACCAAATATTTATTGAGTGACACATATACAGGTCCCTCTGAAATTCAAGGAAAGATATGACTATTGGAGGAGGGAGCTGACTGTTGAATATGTGCCTATAAATTTGAGATCATTTAAAAGAACACACAACATTGATGAACAGTTCTACGACTCTAAGGATTACATGTTGCTGAAGTGATTTCTAGAGAGAGAGACTTAATTGCTTTGTGCGTACTGAACATCTTGTTCATAATTGCTTCGTGCGACTTCGAATGTTGCTGAGTACATACGAGGACTTCTGAGGATAGAAAGACAGAGGTGTCAACTACCTTGAAGTTTGAGGGCTTGTGTGGATATCAAGACAGACTCCGATATTCATATCGAGGGCCTACCCTTGTGTGGGTAAGACAAACATTCTTGAAAGTATAAATCGAGTCACTTTTTTTCAGGGTTGTTGGATACCCTTATATTTGGGTTAAAAGATTTACTACTTGTTACTTGTATTGTTTCAAGTTTTCCACTGCATTTTGGTTGTTAAGGAATGTATAACTATCTTATACATTATTATACTTGTACTCAAATTATTAAGATTCTATACACTTTAAGGTAGAATTGTTATCTTTGGAAAATTTTCTTAAGTTTCATTTCCAGATCCACATTTCTGGAATCAAGAAAGTTTTTAAAACAAAGTGGTCTTGTGAATTTACTTTGTTTAAATTCGCTAAACATTACCATCTCTAAAAGTTCCAAATAAATTTTTTAAAGTATACAATTTACCCCCCCCCCTCTTGTATATTAAGCATCTACATCATTATTTCAATACTAAAATTAGTATCATTTCGATCCAACAATCGGTACTAGAGGAGGTCTCTAGAATACTTATATTCACATATAAGTTTTCTTGCTCAAGTTTTTCATTGTTCTATATTTTCCTTGATTAGTATATTTTTATCCTTGTTAAAAAACATTTATTACTGAAAAGTTTGTGTGGAAATATTTTCTTTATGATTTCTGGAATTAATGTTGGTTCAATTGAAAATCGTAATACTACTAGACCACCTATTTTTTGATGGGAATGATTAAGAATATTGGAGATATTGTATGTAGACTTTTGTTATTAACACTGGAGTGGATAACTTTGTTATGCTTACTCTAGATTATAAAATCCCTGACCAGGAAGTTAGTACTTTCACCAACCAAGAAAATCATGAATATCAACTAAACTATAAGGTGTGCAATACTTTTTTTTGCTACATGACCTGGAATATATATATCCAGATTTCTTCTTTTGAAGGTGCAAATTGTATTTGGAAAAATCTTGAAGTTACACATTTTGGTACTTCCAATGTTATTGAAACTAGAAGATCTATACATAGAGCTGAGTACCATTGTTTTTTCTTTCCTTATGTAGAACCTATGTGTAAGGTAGAACAGAGATTTATGACTATTTTCAACAGCTTACAATCCATGGGTGAGAAGGGATTAGATGATGAAACACTTGTACACAAGATCATAGACATCAAGCCTAATGAATGGGAATCCAAGAGAACAGTTATAGATGAGAATAAGAAACTCTCACATATTACTCTTGATGATCTTTTTCGAACTCTTCTTCAACATGAGACTAGAATGAAGAGAGATTATTACAATGTTAAGAATAATAATGGAAATGGAAGTGTTTATTTTATAACTACTTCAAATCATATGAATGCCAAGGCTCTTGAGAGAGTTATAAGATCTAAGTATAAAAAGGTTATTGTTTTATCTGAATCAAGTGAAAGTGAACATTCTAAGAATGAACTATAAAATCTTGCTTGAAATATGAAAAAGATAGTTGGGAATAAATACATTCAGTATTGATACAAGAATAAAGGATTAAAGGATAAGAAAGACTCTGAAGTCACTTGTTATGAATGCAACAGAGCTAGACATATAAGACCTGATTGTACTATGCTTAAGAGAAAAGATAGAAAGGAAAATCATTCTGATAGGAATAGAAAGAACTAATAAAAAGATAAAGCTTAGAATGTTTTGAAAGCTAATGAAACTTGGAGTTCCAATGGTGGAGAATCTTCTGATGAATCCTCATATTACGAATCTTTTAGATAGAAGAATCTTGGTCTAATAGCCAGACTACCTATTGAAATTTATTTTTTAATAGAAAAGTTACATAATGTTTAATACTTCACCAATGTATCCTTGAATGCTAATTATAGTGATAGTAAATACTATGAATCCTCGGATGAAGAATCTTATTCTAATGAAGATAATACTTTACCTAGCTCTGAAGAAGTTTCTAGGTTTGCTAAGATTCTTGAAAATTAAAATTATAAAGTCAAGAAAAATCTTGATAAGGAAAATTCTAGAATTATTATTCTTAATAAGGAAGTATCAGATCTTTCTAATGATCTTGATAAGAAAACCATTGATTTTGAATGTATTTCAAAAAAACCTTGAGGAATCTAATTCTGAGAAGGATAAACTTTCTAAGGATATAGAAAAAGTAATTTATAAGAAAAATATTTTTGAGCCTAACTCTAGTGCTAAAACTAATGTTCTTAAGGATAAGAACTTAGTCATTAGACTAAAGTCAGAAATATTATCCTTGAGGAAGTGTTTTTAAAACATTACCTTAGGGAAGGAAAACTTTGATAAGATGTATTTTCAAATTTGACCTCTAAAGAATAATTATGGTTTTGGTTATACAAGTTCAAAACTGATTTTTAGTAACAACTATTTTGTTCCTCAAAGTGAACCATTCTACAATAACTGCCAATGTGGTGGGAATTGGGTAAAAAAATTTCCTTAAACAAAAATCAGTATTTATGTTTTCATAAAACTTATTTTCTAATGAACATGTGGATTCCTAAAATTTTGCTTTCTGAAGTTTCTAGATCCAAGAAATTTTGTGTTCTAAACACTAACACTCATATTTTCAGGAAAAAGTAAAGAAAGTACCAACTGCAATACATGGTACATTGATAGTGGATGTTCCTGGCATATGAATGGTAACAAAAAAATATTTGAAAATATTATCAATACAAAATGAGGAAATGTAATTTTCTGAGATAATGTTGAAGGATAAATTGTTGGTATAGGTAACATTGTATTTCTTAGAAAAAGTTTGATTTCAAATGTTTTATTTGTAAAGGTTCTTAAGCACAACCTCATAATCATAATTCAATTATGTGATGAAGGTTACCTTGTGAATTTTAGGAATGACAAGTTCTTAGCACACAATTTCAAGGAAGAGTTTATTCTTTCCACCCATAGGCAAGAGAATGTTTACACACTAAACATAGAATACCTTAGGATCCAAGACCTACCTTACCTTAGTGCAATGGAAGATCATTATTGGTTTTGGAATAGAATTTTATGACACTGTAACCTAAGGAACCTATAAAAACTCTCTAAGAAAATACTAGTTAAGGATCTACCGGATATTAGATTTGATTCTTAAAAAGTTTGTGATCCCTGTAAATATGGAAAGCAACATAAATCAAGTTTTAAATCAGTTGGTGAAGTCTCAACCACTGATGCATTACAGTTAGTGCATATGGATTTTTTTGGTCTAACACAAACTGGAAGCATTGGAGGAAAATATTATGTATTTATCTTAGTTGATGAGTACACTAGATTTACATGGGTCTATTTTCTAGAAAAAAAATATAAAACTTTTTCTTATTTTAAAAGTTTTATAGCCCAACTTAAAAATTAGAAAAAACCTTTATTTGATAACTATTCATAGTGATCATGGCAGAGAATATAAAAATTCTGATTTTGAAACTTTTTGTAGTAGAAAAGGCATTACACCTAACTTCCCAGCACCCAGAACACCTCAACAAAATGGTGTTGTTGAAAGAAGAAATAGAATTCTTCAAGAGATAACAAGAACCATGTTGAGTGAATATTCAGTTGCCAAACATTTTTAGGCTGAATTTGTATGTACTTATTGTTATACTATAAATTGTGTTTTAATTAGACCATTTCTTAATCAACCTCTTCATGAGTTATGGAATGGTAGAAAACCTAGACTTTCCTACTTCATGGTTTTTGGTTGCAAGGTATTCATTCTAAATAATAAAGATAATATACACAAATTCAAACCAAAATCTGATGAAGGAATTTTCTTAGGCTACTCCACAACTTCTAAGGCTTATCGAGTTTTCAATAAAAATACTTGTACTGTTGAAGAAAATGTACATGTCAAATCTAATGAAACTGATCCTTTTGTTTTTAAACAACCTCAACATACATCTTCGGATGTGTCTTCAAAAACTGATTATCAACCTTTGATAAAAGATTCTTCTGATAAGGAAAATTTTTAAGAAAATGTTTCTGATGCATTTACCCTAAAATACATTCTACCCTAGGTTGATGAACAGGTTTTACAAAACCCGGATCAGTTGTTTCTAAAGAATCATCCCAATGATAGTATCATTGGTAATTAAAATCAACCTGTAAAGAATAGAAGTTCCTTAAGGAATGAAGTAGAACATCTATTATTCCTTTTCCAATTAGAACCAAAAAGCACTGATGATGCTTTAGGTGATGATGATTGGATAAAATATATGAAAGATGAGTTAAATGAATTCGAAAGGAATAAAGTTTGGATTTGGTTGAAAGATCTAAGGAAACTTTCATTATTGGAGTAAAATGGGCCTTTAGAAATAAATGTATTGAAAATGGAATCATAGTAAGAAATAATGATTGATTGGTTGCTAAAGACTATAATCAACAACAAGGAATATACTATGATTAAACATATGCTCTAGTATCTAGACATGAATCTATTCGTATTCTAATTTCTTTTGTATAATTATTCAATTTTAAACTTTTTCAAATGGAAGTTAAATGTGCTTTCCTTAATGGTTTTTTTCAAGAAGATGTTTTTGTTGAACAACCTCCTCGTTTTGAAGATTCAAAACATCCTGAACATGTTTACAGACTTACCAAATCTTTTTATGTACTTAAGCAAGCCCCTAGAGCTTGGTATGATAGACTTACATGATTGTTTCTTCAAAATAATTATGTTAAGGGAAATTCTGATCCAACGCTTTTTATAAATAAAGATAACAAAAATATTATGATTGTTCAAATTTATGTTGATGACATAATATTTTGTTTAACTTAGTAATCTTTAACTCATTCCTTTATGGATCTAATGAAATCTGAGTTTGAAATGAGTATGATGGGTGAGTTAACATTTTTCTTCAGTTTTCAAATTTCTAAAAAACCAGAATGAATCCACATATCCCAACATATGTATATTAAAGATCTTCTTAAAAATAATGGATATGAAAACACTAAGAGTATAAGTACTCCCATTGTTACCTCAAATTCACTTGATCTTGATGAACCTGGGAAACCATAAGATCAAACATCTTTTAGAGGTATGATAGGAAGTCTACTTTTCATGACATCTAGTCATCTAGACTTAATGTTTTCAATATACTTATGTGAAATATATCAATCCAATACTAAAGAATCTCATTTAAAGGTAGTGAAAATGATTTTTTGCTACTTAAAGGGAACCATGGATCTAGTACTCTTTTACACTTCTGGAAATGATTTTTTAAAAAAAAAATTGGATGCTGACTTTGGTGGATGTATAATGTGTAGGCAAAGAACATATGGAACTTATCATTTCTTAGGAGAGTCATTAGTTTCTTGGCCATGAAAAAAGCAACACTCAGTATCTGAAGCTGAATATGTAGAAGCTAGAAGCTGTTGTGCTCAAGTGTTGTACATGCAACACACACTCACATACTATGGTATGAGTTTTACCAAAACACAAATTTTATGTTATAATACTAGTGTCATCGCCTAAATTAAAAACTATGCACATCACTCTCGTGCAAAACACATAGATATTAGGAATCACTTTCTTAAGGATCACACACAAAAAGGAGATATCATTATTCAATTTATCAGAATACAAGATCAACTTGTTGATATTTTCACAAAATCGTTACCCTACAGTAGATTTGAATACATTAAACAGAAGTTAGGAATGATAACCATAAGGTAATAATCCTCATTAACTTCTTGTTAAAACCTATCTCCTTACAGTAAGAAACTCTTTTTCATGGGGAAGTACATTTTTTTGTTAGATTTATAAAAAAAAGCGTAGTCTAATTTTTTTTTCATTTTCATGATTTTTGTATTTAAAATTTTATTAATTAATATTTTTGTATACAAAATTTTCCTAATGAAGATTTTTGTATTTAATATTTTTTATAATGAATATTTTCGTGTTAAAATTTTTTCATAATGAAGATTTTTGTAATTTAAATTTTTTGTAATGAAGTTTTTTTTTAGTTACAATGTTTTCATAACGAAGATTTTTGTTGTTTAATATTTTCTGTAATGAAGATTTTTTCATTTTAAAATTTTCTTAATAAAAATTCATCGTAGTTTTTTTTAATGAAAATTTTCATAGTTAGATTTTTCGTAATAAAATTTTTTTAGTTTAAAAATTTTTTGTAATCAAAATATTCAGAATCTAAAGTTCTTCAAGAATAATTTTCCTCAATATGAATAATCTTCCTAACATTCTGAAAGGTATGTTTCCTTTATTAAATTTTCATAATCATCTTTTATTTGTTGGTATTTTCATCTGTTTTTAAATTTTTATATTCACATTTTCTTAAATTCGAATTTTTTTCTTAAAAAAACCTCAAAAGATTGGATCCTATCAAAATTTCCTTCCAGATATCATCTCAACCCTCGGATCTAATCATGAAGGTTTTTCAACCATTGGATTGAGTATGGAAGCTAAACCTTCACCTCAAACACCTATATAAAGGATCCCCAATGGTTGTCCCACATCGAAACTCAAGCTTTTTTCTACTGAATCTCTACCCTCTAATATAATCTTATTCTGAACTTCTCATATCTTTCTTACTTCTGAATGTCTGTCAAAGTCTCCTCTCAGAAATATATTTAAACTGTCAAACCAATCTCTGAATGGCAGATATATAGATAAAGGTTAGTGGATCTAAAGTTTTTTACAAAGTATGATTCTATTATTACTAAGAATATATAGCTGAATGGGTGGGAAATTGTTTGACTTTCAAAACTAAAAAATTAGGATTTTTTATATCCATATTTGTTTATAGAATTCTATTAGTCATTAATTTTTTTCAAGGAAGAAGGGAGGATTAAGTTTTCTTTCAAATGTTATGGAAAGACATATTCACTTTCTTACACCAAGACTGTAAGCATGGTTGGTATTCCTCATGAAGGGGAAGTTGAGTTTTGTTCTCATAAGCCACCTGATGATCAAGGTAGTTTTTATAAGGTTATGAACATGGATTCCATTGGTCTCTCATAAGTGAAGACTTCGAAGATTCTTCACCTGAATAAAAATTATCGGATTCTTGGATTTTGGGTTCAAGGATTCATCATTCCGAGAAAAGGAGAAAAGGATACTTTGAAGAAAATTGATATGTACATTCTGGATTTCATGGTAAACCTAAGGAAGATAAACTTGGTAAATCATATCTTGGTTACGATTGAGAATATAAAGAATGGAAATCAAAAGGCTCAGATTATTATGTATCCCACCATTCATTCAGAGATGATTGTTTGGTGTTAATAATCCTTCAAAATTCCCTGCAAATCCAAGTCAAGAAATTTTAAAGTCATGTTGTTAAGTGATGAAACTTTGAGAATGATGAAAGTTGGATTTTCCATAGAATCCAAAGAATTATATGACTTGCCTGAAGAGGAAGTCGAAGGTATTCCAAAGAAACATGACGTGGATAAGACCTCCAAAACGGGTGGAAGGAATAAGAAGATGAAGGATGTGGTAGAGAAGGTAGAAACCTCAGTAGATAAGGAAACCCAATATGCACCACTGAAGCCAAAGAAGCCAAAATCCTATCCTGATGAGGTTGTGGATAAATGGAGAGAAGATAAAAAATCAGCAAGAAGGGTAGTATAAGTTTGTCTTGGACCCTACTGAAAAAAAAAATCTTTGAGGGAGAAGGTAGCTGAAGAACTTGACAAAAATAGAAAGAGATGAAGAAAAAGAAGATGTTTTCTGAGGTTGAAATAGTTAAATACCTTCTGAAGGCTTCTAAGAATGCTACCGAGAATATTCCGGTACCAGAATCCTTCTTGATAGAATCATTACCAAAGACTCCAAGAAATAATTTTGTGACTTTCAAAAAAGTCCAAGAAATAGAAGTAGAAGAAAAATAAGTAGAAGAAAAATAAGTAGAAGAAGAAGAAGAAGGCAGTGGTGATAATAAAGATCTGATAAAACAAGGTGAAGATTTTCATGAGGAGGAAAGCCTTTCTGAGAAATTATCATTCCAAACCTATTAATCTAGATCATCAAAGCTTGGTACTCCTAAGAAGGATGAAGAGAAATCTGAAGATGAAGTAGACAAACTGTCTGAAGAATAAAGCATCAATAAAGATTTTATTCATCTAGAGGATGCTAAAGCAGGAGCCGAAAAGGAAGAATTTGATGAAGAAAAAATCGTTCAGCTATTTGATAGCGAACATGAATCTTCTGATCAACAGGAAGTCATTCCGAAGGATGATAAGGGAAAACATGTAGTAGTTGATACACCTAACAAGGCTATGATAATGAAGAAATATGTTGGTGGTTCTTCAAATAGGAAAGCTACTGAGTTAGAAAATGAAACCTTAGTAAGAAAAATCTCTGATTCGGAATCGTCCTCCAGTGGACATGATTTTGTAGTCTAATATTTGAATAATCTTATTGGGACTATTCCAATATTTCCAAGCATAGAATTGATATGCCAGATGCTTTAACACACCTTAAATAGAAAACCATATTCAGTATCCTTGGTGATGGATAAGTGTGTCATACTGGAGGCCGACTTCAGGACTTTTCTTATTGAATATGAAGCTCATAAAAGGTCGTGAAAAAATATTAAAAGATGGTCAAGGAAGATAATATAAGAGATAATAATTCTTGATGAATTACAAGAAAGTTTCAAGGATGCATTTCATACCGAAGATGTGAAGATCAAGGATCTCATAAATAGTTTTGAGGAAAATCTAACCATGGAACAGAATTCTCGGATGCAAGAAGAAAAAGTTCTGAATGGAAAGTTACATTTAGTTTACCTAAGTTGGAAGAGGGAAATATATCATAGAATCAAAAATGAGGAAAAATTTTCTAAGCAAGAAAAAGTTATAAAGGGGAAGACAGAATCTCTTAAGGCTTAGGAAAAAAAATCAAAGCCTTAGAGAATAAAATAGAAGATCAGAATCAGCTTCTCAAACGTTCATAGGAAGATCACAAGGAGATTAAGAAGCTTAAAACCATAGTGAAGAAGTTGATGTCGAAGGATAAGGAAGGATAATCTTGTTCAATTCTGATCTTTTTTTTTATTCCTTATATGTATAAATTTTTCCAATCATAATGGAATTTTGGGTTGCTCTTTATATTTTTGGTTTCCTAGTACTAATATTTCAAGTACCATATTTTCTTTTCCATTCCCTTTAATTCTTTTTTAAAATAACAATGGGGGATAAAGGAATGATAAAAAAATACAATGTAAAAGAATAAATTTCCCTAAGGGGGAGTTCTTATTCAAGAAGATTTTCATATGCAATAAAATTATAAGTCCCAATCTGAAAATCAATAATATGATCCTTAATCTTTCCAAATCCTAAGGGGGAGTTAGTCATATTCATCCTTGACCATGTGTTAAGGGAGATAAGTTTTATTTTCAGAGTCTAGAAAAATATTTTATAATACCTTATATTATTTTTTGTAAGGATGTTTGTGCTTTCCAAAAAGGGGGACATTTTTGAGTCAATAAGTTTTCCTTATGAATTTTTCATTCCTTCTTGTTTTGAAAATCACAAACACTCTATCTTAAGGCATATTTTTTCCCTATGTTTTATCTTGATAAGGAAAATTTTCCTTCCCTTAAGAAATTTTCCTTCCTCAAGAAAATTTTATCCTTACCCAGTTTTGCTTTCATAAAGAAAATTTTCCTTCCCCAAGGAAACTTATCCTTACCATGTTTTCATTGTTCATATTAGAATCTAACTCATTTTACTTCTGAGTATAAAATTTGGTTTCATAACTAAAACCTCATAATCCTATAAATACTAAGATATAGATCATTTTATTTTCAGGATCCGAATTCAGGTTCTGAATTCTCTGATTTAAGACTCTGAACTTTTTGAGTTCAGACTCTGAATTATCTAAATTCATACTCTGAACTTTTTGAGTTCAAACTCATAATTCTATGAATTCAAACACCAGACATTATGAATTTATACTCTGAATTCTCTGAATTTAGACTCCAGAATTTCTGAGTTCAGACTCTGAATTCTATGAATTCAGACTTCGAATTCTATCAATTCAGACTCTGAATTCTTATGAATTCAGACTCTGAACTATTTGAGTTCAGACTCCGGAATTCTACAGAATGCAGGTTCCAAATTCTTTTTGAAGATAGAATCCAAATATTCATGTATTATAGACACCGAATGGTTTTTTGGTTAGACTCCAAAATTTTATTTTGCCTTACACGCCAAAAAATAAATTTGGTTAAGCAATAATATTTTTTCTTACTCTTGTTTGAGTTATAAAACGATGTTGTGCATTCTTTTTCTAATGAACTGTTGTTTGAGTGACACGTGTACTGGTCACTTAGAAATACAAGGAAAAATATGACCGTTGGAGGAGGGATTCGACCATTGAAGATGTGCCTATAAATATGATATCATTTGACAGAGATCACAACTTTGATGATCAGTTCTATAACTCTAGATATTACATGCTGGTGAAGAGATATCTAGAGAGAGACATTATTTCTTTGTGTGTACTGAACATCTTGTTCAGAATTGCTTCTTGTGACTCAAGATTTTGCTGAGTACAATCAAGGGATTATAGGGATCGAAAGACATAGGTGTAACGTACCTTGAGGTTTTAGGGATTGCGGGGTTATCAAGACATACTCTGATATTTGTATCATGGGCTTACCCTAGTGTGGTTAAGACAGATGTTTTTGAAAGTATAAATCAAGGGACTTTTATCCAAGGTTTTTGAATACCCTTATCTTTGGGTTATCAGATTTAACACCTATTACTTGTATTGTTTCACGTTTTCTACTTCATTTTAATTATTAAGAAAAGTATAAATATCATATACTTTCTTATACTTGTACTCTGATTAGTAAGATTCTATACGCTTTACGGTAGAATATTTATCTTTGGAAACTTTTCTTAAGTTTCATTTCCGAAACCAAATTTCTGGAATCAATAAAGTCTGTAGAACTAAGAGGTCTTCTAAATTTACATTGTTTAACTTTGTTAAACATTAAAATCTTTAAAAGTTCCAATATAATTTTTTAAAGTATACAATTCACCCCCCCCCCCTCTTGTATATTGAGCATCTACATCATTATTTCGATACTACGATCAGTATCATTTCGATCCAATATTTGGCTCATCCAACCCTTGCCCAAATAATCTCTCAATATCTCTCCCTTACACCTAGAAGCCTTACCTTGGGTAGAAGTCACTTCAATAAGTCCTTTTGGTTCAAACCAAAGGGAGTTGCCTGAATTAAAGGTAACAGTTTCACTTAAATTCTTTTGTTTTATTTTACTTCCCCAACCCCTAAAGTATTTTAATTCCTTTTTTTTATAACAACACCAACATCCTAAATATACTATGATTTTTTTATGATAATTATTTGAACTAAACTTACACACACATCCATCTAATAGGTAAAGAACATACTATTTCAGTAGATGGAAAACTAATGCCTCACGAAACAAAGATTGTTCAATTATCTCCTACCGCCTCTTATGGGGACATTACGATGGAACTGTATTTATATATGATATATATTATGTTTATGTTTTCTTTATTCATCTTTATTTTTAATTTATATATTACCTTTATGGGTTCCATTATGAGTAAACACGATAACTTCATTTGAGGAAGTGCGTACTACCGCCCCCTCAAAGTGATATGAATCGTTCATACCATATGTGGGATGTATAAAGGATGAATATATTGAAATTATATATGATATTATACTATAAATATAATATACTTATGTATCATTATGTTTTAATTCCATTAATGTATAAAATAGAAATGAAAGTAGCATTCATGCATACGTACGGCTTACCGTCTCCATGAACGGTGCATTTCATTTCTTATCTCCAAATGTTATGTACTATTATAAATACATATATATACTGGAAATATAATATATATATTATATCTAAATCATTAATATAATTCTGGAAATAATGGAATTTTGACCACATGGACAAATTGTAATTATAAAAAGTTCATTTTTAACTCAAATTCAGAACATCAACAAGATGTCCGATATGAACTCAAATAATTTACTAATTGTTATAGAAAGTTAATAAGTGATAAAAAAAAGAATGATAAACATTATAAACTTTATTAAGGAAGTATAAATTAACATAAGTTTATTATTCAGGAAGAACCCCGAACATACGAGTCAAGATGGACACGAGGTAAGGGATTTCTTATCTCACTTTTATTTCCGTGAGATTTCCATTGTTCGCCACAAATTTATTGCATGTGGTGTATTTTGTACTATAATTTGGAATATATTATCATTATTATCTTTATATTCATGTAATTCTATGAATAATTTGGTGATTATTAACTTTTTCTCATACGACTCGATTGATTACAATGTGGTAAGGGGTTTTCATCTCACTTCTTATTCTTGTGTGATTCATGCTATATTTTCCTCTATTTCCTTTTGTGTAGTACATGTACTGCCCATGATTGTATTATTTTTGACATATATATTAATTTATGGTTATTTACATTTTCATTGAATTATCCTCCTTTCATGGGGTGTATTTTGTTTATGTTACCAAATCGGTAAGGGAACCTTTCACCCTCCTCTTTTTAAGAAACTTCTTTTTGTTATATCTTTTAATTTACATATTCTAATGTTGGGATATATTCTTCTATGTCATTAATGAGGTAAATTTTATGTCCAAGTGATGAGATACTCTTTTCTCTCTCATCAAATTATTTTTCTGAATTTTAAAGTGACGTCGTTAGGCTGGTGATTTTCTGTAAAGGAACTTCCTAACCCAATTTCAATTCTTTGGTTTAAACTTATACTTCTTGATTATGTCATGTTATAAATATGTGTGAATGACCTATGATTGTTTCACACTTAATATCCACTTATATTGAGTCTATTCGTATTTTTCACACATAATTATGTAATTGATTTACCCTTAATCTAATGATACCGTCTTTATAAAGGATATCATCTCAATTTACATTCCCTTGAGACTTCATTGTTGTTATGCACCAATTCACTTTTATATGGTGTATATACTGAAATTTGGGATAATATATAATTAATACCCTTATTTTCATGATATTATAAGTTTTTTTATACTATTCTTCAATTATGTTTAGTCAAATGTTTCCCAAGTGTTACAAGACTCTTTAACTATAACATCATTTTAAAAGCTTTAAAGAATTATTCTTATAAATATTTCTCATTAATGTCCTTGTTTTCAAAATGGTTATTAGTATTTTCTTATATGGACATTAATTTTTTAAAACTTTAATTCCTTTAAAAGCTTCAAACTGGTATGGGACACTTTGATTCAAAAATCTCTTTATTAAATGTTTTTAATGGTTTTGAAAATGGTTTGATAAATAATTGATTATGTCTATGATATGTTGTGATTGTAATGCAGAAATGTTATTTTTTTTCCTTCATTCTTGTTTAATGTTTTATAAGTATGTTATGTTTCTTGGGCATTGTTTACGTATATGGGTGGTTCTGTGATAAATCTAGGCCGGGTGAGCCCGAGATATCTCTCTAATACATTGGGTAACATGATGGAGGTAAACGTTAATGTTTCTCCTAGGAGATTTAGGGAATATACTATGATGGGTATTCCAAATGTGCTCCCTATTTATTTTTGATAGCTACAATGTAATTATGATATGGATGCCACAAGTTACCTTTATGATTTATGATTTCTGTATGTTATTCATAAATCTTATGATTTCATGTGGTATTCTATGATAGAAAAGTATCGTTTCATTGATTTAGATTTTTTGATGGGTTAATGTTTCTTTTCATTATTTTATAACCCTTACTGAGATTTTCATGCTCATACCATGTTTTGAAATGTTTTTCACAGGACATAAAGTTGAATAGGGTCAAGGATGAGATCAAGGAAAAGTCATGTTGTCTAAAATATGGAACTAGACCTGTCTCGTTTTTCCAAGATTTTTTATTTTATGAAATAAATGGATACTGGGTAGTCATAACATCATGTAATATTCAAGTTTTTATATAATAGTTATGTCCTAATTCTATAAAACTCTAAACCTGAAAGGATCCTTAATGGGAATTCCTGAAAAAATTCAAAATTTTGTAATGTTTAAGGTCGGGTCCTTATAGTTGGTATCAGAGGTCGGTTTAGATAACTTTGACGGTTAGGGTGTTATTTAATCATAAGTGACAAAACCATAATGGTTAGAATATAGGAAAGATTCATCGTTTTTTAGATAAATTGAATGAGTTAAAGATAACATGAAAAAGTATGTTTTTGTGTTTATCGTCCTCATAAGATAATATATGATGATTTTACTGATATAATCACATGTACCTTTTCGGTTTTAGTAAATGGTTGGATCTAGCAGACATAAAAGTAAAAATAGATGTGAAGAAAACTGTGATGGTTTTCTGAATCAACAATTGAATGAAATGGGAGCTGCAATAAGAACTCGTGTGGTTATTATCAACCAAATATCTGGAGTCATGATTGACAACATGAACCTTAGTCATTTTTATAAGGCATCGTATATGAGAGAAACAAATCCCTTCAGAATTTCAGGTAATAATCATAAAGGTATGTAGGTTCGAAAACCTATGTGTCAAGGATGTGGAAACAAACACCTAGGTAAATGATTCAAAAGAACTAGAAGATGCTATAGATGTGGGAATGAAGGTCATAAAGCAAGAACCTTCCATGGAAAAAGTAGGAATCTAGTTGACTCTTGGAAAGGAAAAGAATTTCTTTCTGAGGGATCAATTGAATGTTTTAAATGTGGTGCACATGGTCATTATACAAATCATATTCCTACGAAGAAGTTTCGGGAATGGGATCAACAAGATCGTAAAAATATATGTTTACCAATACCTCATGCCATTACAATTAAGGATAAAGAAACTGAAAATGACCACTAAAAGGTATGGATTATTTCTTAACATATGTTTTGACATTATTGAATCTTAGGATATGATTCATGTTTTTGTTTGTAGGAATGAATTATTTCAGAATAAGTTGGTAAATAATGGTTAATGGATCATGAAGAACCTTGAATGAGTAAGATGTCAATATATAAGGGATTCAAGAGTTATGGTAGATTTTAGGATGGGGAAATGCTTAAAAAGTATTGAGGATATTTTGATGATGGGATTATATTGGAAGACTTTTTATAGTATGTGTAACCCTGAAGATTGATATTTGAAAATGTTATTCAAGGAATACTTATCTTTTCTTCTCATGAGTAATGGTGGAATTTTATTTTGGAAGAATACATGTTTTTATTATAGACATATGGTGATTTGGGTTATTTATGGAAATGATTAACCTATCATAGAGAATATGTGATTAGTTTAATTACACTTCAGAATGATACTTTAAGATTAGTAGATGTTTTGGAGATAAATGTTAATATTTACTGTGGAAGACTATGTGATAAAATCCTTCGGAGTTTTGGGTTACAATCTTATTTTTGGTTATTTTGAATAATTATAAGGACAATTGTATATTGAATGGTCTTTCTTGAAATTTGTGTACTTTTTTTGAATTTTGGAGATTAAGAGTAATAGTTCTTTTTGTAAAGGATTATTCATTTGGGGATTATCTGATCACGTACTATCCAATTTTGGTTTTGGTTAATGTATAAAGATAGGGGAAATATATGGTTCATATTTTGTGGATCATGTTATTCTCTAGAAGTTGATTATAACGCTTTTAATGTGAACAATTTATCTTGAATACTTACTGTTTGGGGAAAAGATGAGTTTGTGGTAGAATTTTATTAAAGGAAGACACTCTACATGACGAGTAAGTATATTTCCTTATGATATTAATCTTGTTCTTAATAAAATTCCTCAACTCTATGAAAAGTATCTTGAAGTAAAAATGTTATAAGCTCTCTTTTATCATATAACTTTTACCCAACCACAAATTTATGGTATTGTGGTGGTTAACATTCTGTGATCATGTTCTCTATTACTCTCTATTAATCTATGAGAGTCAGTTTCTATTCAATATCCAGGTTTTCATGGAATCCTAGTATCTGTTGTCTTGGGTAACCTTTTTACTTCTCTACCTTTATTTTAAAGTGATGGTTTTATTGACTCTTTTTACGATGTGGGACTTTAAATGATGTTTCTGAGCCCAAATTTAAAATTGCGAGGACGTAATTCCCAAAAGGGGGGAAGGATGTAATATCCTAGGTAAATAAAGAATATGGCATTTCATATTTTTTTAATATTTGTAAATTAATTATTCATTTTACCTTAAAGGGGATGTTATGTTCAATGGCGTACCAGATACACAACAGTGAGTTTCTTTAAAATCTTAGGTTGCATACAATGTTGAGTTATACTAAAAAATAATAATATAATATTATTATAAATGGTAGTTAACACCTAGTCATTGTATTTGCAAGAATGTAAAAAACTAAATATAATATGAATATACATGTTTGATAAATGTTTTTACATTTATCCAATAAATGTTAGAGGCTTAAAATGTGAATTAATTAGATTATATTTTTACTATTTAATCTAATGGTGGTCTTTGGAATTAATTTCACTTTGAAATTGGACATAAACAAGTGTCAATCTTTTGATAGATATTCTGTCTTAGAAACGCGCTATTTGTTTTGACAACGAGAATTAATTTTAAATTTATTAATGCAACTTCTATGTTTTGAATTTTGTAAAATAGACATCATTTTTGAATTCGGAATATCAAATTTAGCTTAGGGTGAATTTATGGTATTTTTCTAAAAAACTTTAACTTTTTGATGAATAGTGAAACCACTTAGTAGTAGTTAGAAAACTAATTTTTTCATTTAAATGAAATTTTACCGCTTCTGGGAATGGAAATTCGAAAATCTGACATAAATGGTTGTCATTAGTAAGTAAAATGTTGTTCAATAAGATAAAAATATTTTTGTGAATAGTAACTTTTGACTTTTATTAACCACAATTAAAGGTAAATAGGATAATTCAAGATAAAAAGAATATTATAATAATACAAAATTATATTAACACATGTTCTATCCTTATTGGTTGAGTCAAGGCCGACCATTGGCATCCTTGGGTCAATTTTGGGACCCCATAGAGCCACATAAGAGTGATAATGACACTTTATTTTAATTAACTTAAAGTAAAGGCAAAAATAACATAAACAAATATCTTTTAGTAAGTTAATTTTTACATAGAGTTATATAAGTTATTTTTTGACTATAAATATTCATTGGAAATATAATAAGATTTCATACATCATGGTATTTTTTTATATAATTGTTAGACATCAAATATATTAAATTATTTATGACACAAAAATGATGCAGTATTTACCTCATTAATAAATTATTTAAATAAATAAAATTATAAATATTAAAATAACATCCAAACCCTGTCCAATTCTTATTGGATGAATTTATTTCAACCATGAGTCTTCTTATATTCGATCTTAATGAGTTTTGGACCTTTAGAAACTGAAAATCATTATATAATAAAATAATATTTTCACACTTTCCTAAAGAGCCCCTCCTCCGAGTTATAAAAAGCCCCCACCTCTAACACATTCCTCACATCTTGAAATCACCTTGTCTCATCCAAACCCTGAACAAATAATCTCTCAAGATCCCTCTCTTCCAAATAGAATCCTTACCTTAGGTAGAATTCACTTCAAGAAGTCCTTTTGGTTCAAACCAAAGGGAGTTACCCAATTTAAAGGTAACAGTTTCTCTTAAATTCTTTTATTTATTTTGTTTTATTTTACTTCTCCAAACCCTAAACTATTTTTATTCCTTTATTTTATAATAAAACTAGTATCCTAAATATACTATGATTTTATTATGATAATTATTCAATCTATACTTACACACACCTCCGTCTAATGGGTAAAGAACATACTATTTCTGTGGATGGAAAACTAACACCTCATGAAACGATGATTGTTCAATTATCTCCTACCACATTTTATGGTGGCCATTATGATGTCACTGTATTTATATATGATATATATTATTTTTATGTTTTATTTATAATTCTATATTTTTAATTTATATGATACCTTTGTGGTTTCCATTATAAATAAACGCGATAATTTCCTTTGAGGAAGTGGGGACTATTGCCCCCTCCAAGTGATATGAGTTGTTCATACCATAAGTGGGACATATAAAGGATGAAGTTATTGAAATTATATATGATATTATACTGGAATTATAATATACCTATGTATGAATTATTATTTAGTTCCATTAAAGTATAAAATAGAAATGAAATTGGCATTCATGCATACGTACGACCTACCGTCTCCAGGAATGGTGCATTTCATTTCTTATCTCGAAATGTTATGTACTATAATAAATACATATATATATTAGATATATAAAATATATATGATATCTAAATCATTAATATCATTCTAAAGATAATGAACTCTTTACCATATGAAAAAATTGTAATTATAACAAGTTCCTTTTTAACTCAAATTCCGAACATCGACAAAATGTCTGATATGAACTCAAATAATTAACTAATTGTTATAGAAAGTTAATAATGTTGAGAAATTTATTGTTTTCAATAATAAATATTAATGTTATTTAAAGGGGGAGATTATTGAAAATAATACTTTTTCTTTTTATGATAATTTTGATGCTCATAAATACCCTTAGTTATTTTCTAATGATTTTATTTACTATTTTGCAGGAGTTTATTAATTTATTTTACTCTTGAAATAACGAGAATTTATTACATAGTGCGGAATCTATTTTAGCGCGTTCTGGAATCATTTTTCATACCCTACGTGGATAAACATAGTGTAAGGATGAAAATAATGTATACTTTTTGAGATAAGAGAAAAGTATGGTTAAACAATCATACGTGTTCAGCAAGGTATGGAAGAAGAATCTTACGTTAGGAAGGAACCCTACGTTTTGGTTATCAGCAAAGTATGGAAGGACAACCATACGTAAATTCTAAAGGTTACATTTGTATCTCAAAAGTATGGTTCATCAACCTTACTTTTGTAAACAACCATACGTCCTTGGAAAAGTATGGATCAAGTAAAAGTATGGATCTTTTACCATACGTTTGAATGTTGAAGAAAAAGTATGGATGATCAACCCTATGTTTGTGATCAAACTTATGTTGTTAACCTTATGTTTGAAGACTATGTTATTAACCCTGCGTTTGGAGGCCACATCATCAACCTTACGTTTGGCGTCGGAACTTTTGGCAGACAGTATTTATGTACAACGATCAGTAAGCTGATTTCTGGGCGGATTTCAAGCCGAATTTAAAGTCGTTTTTAAATTATGACTTTGAATGATTCAAAGTCATTTTATTAATGGATTTAAGATCGAATTAAAAGGAGATTTTTATGCAGAGTCCTAAGGGAAGTTACAACTTCTCTGTAAATTCAAATTTTTGAATATCGCGAATTAGAAGGCAACTTTTATGGATCTAAATGTGCAGGAGATATGCTTTTTTATATATGTTCTCTCTGAAACACCCAAAAAAGGGGATGTGATCGATCTATTATTGAAAAAGGTGGAAAACAGAGATTGAAACTATTTTGCGATTGATCTACTGATTCAACAAAAGCGTAAAAGCTCTATTTGTTCAAGAAGAAGGAACTCGATAGAAGATTCACCTATTCTACATCGAATATCTACTGTGGATCTACTACTGCTTAGGTTTTGAACTATATCTCTATATCTACTACAACTGGATCAACTCATAACTGCTTCGTCTTGAAGGTCAATATTTCTAGAGACTTCAATCCATCTTCTGTCAATTGCATTCTATTGCAATTGTGAAGATCAGCTGGAAATTTCTTTCTAAATTTTTTTTATTCTTGAGTAACCAGCTTCTCATTCTAAGCTGTGTAGGTTTGTGTTTGAACCAGAAGGCTTTATTTTTCCTTGGATTGTAATGGTGTCAACTGTCTGTACTCAGTTGTGAATCGGTCTGTGGAAAAGAGGACAAGATAGTGAAAATCACCAAGCTCGTGGAGTAGAGCATTGGTGGAGTGGACTAGGGGATTTCTATTCCCCGAACCACTATACATCTTTATGTTATTAATTTTATTTTTTCCGCTGCATGATCAAATATGATAAAGTATAAAGGATTGAAATCATTGAAAATAAGAGTTATTGAAAAATTTCAATAGACACAATTCACCCCCCCCCCCTCTTGTGTATAATCTGTAGATTCAGATCCAAAAATTGGTATCAGAGGTGGGGCTTCTGATATAGCCTTAGAAAGCTAGAAGCATTTAAGGATTATACAACATAGCATCATGACTGATACAAGAGAAGGGATTTCGATGGTTAGAGCACCATATTTTAATGGACACAACTATGGATGCTGGATATCACATATGATAATATATCTGAAAAACCTCGGATATAAAGTCTATTCAAAGATTATGACTCCTTATGAAATTCCTGAAAATCCTGAGGCATGGAGTGCTGCTATAGAGGGAGAGTATGATATGAACTCAAATCCTATGAATGCAATTATCTTCGGTCTAGGACCAGATGAATTTAACAAAGTATCTTAGTGCCCGACAGTATATGAGATGTGGAAAACAATAGTTGTGGCATATGAAGGAATAGATAATGTAAGGCTAATGAGATATGCAACTGCAAAACTGAAATTTGATAATTTCAGAATGATTGAAGGAGAGAGAATTATCCTAATGAATGGGATATTGACAGAAATTAACAATAACTTAACTACTCTAGGAGAACCTATCAAGCAGACTGATCAAGAATTAAAAGTACTGAGAGTACTTCCTACTAGATGGAATGGTATTTCTGCTGCAATCAGACAATCAACACCTGTCAAAGATCTAACTATGAGAGAGGTGATTGGTACACTAATGATGTATGAAGCTGAAATGGAAGATGAATCTAATGAAAATAAAGTGCTTATCAAAAGATAAGATACTGCCTTGAAGGTAACTTCACTAAAAAATAATAGAAAGATGAAGAGAAAAGAAGTCAAAGCTAAATCAAAAATCTCTGACTCATCCAAATCAGATGATGAATTGGCTCAACTAGCCAAAAAATTTAGAAAATTATAAAACAAGAGAAGAGGCTTCAAAAAATCCTTTAAGGGATATAATAAGGAAGTGAGATGTTATGAATGCAAAAAGATGGGACATATCAGACCAGATTTCCCATAATTGAAGGATGCAAAGAAGAAGAAATTCTTCAAAAGAAATGACTTTGATCAGAAATACAAGAAAGCTATGAAAGCCACTTTGAGTATATCTGAAGACTCAAGTAGCTCTTCTGAATCAATCTCGGAGAAAGAAGAAGTCAATCTAAAGGAAAACATGTGTTTCATGGCAGAAACTGATGAGGTACACTCATATTACTCCTGTAAATCACATTCTGAATCAAGCTACGCAAATGAAAAACCTGCAACCTACTGCAATATGCTTGAAAAAAGATATGACTCACTATTTAAGAAACATAAGTCACTAAAAAATATACATAAATTTGTTTCAGATGAAAGAGACACAATGCTGAATCAACATAAATAATTAACTAATAAATATAATTTTATAAACACTAACTATATTAATTTTGAATCAAGAATAAAATCACTACAGGATGAAGTAGAATCTTACAAACAGGCTGCATTGGTTTTTACAAAAGGAGAGAATTTATTAAATGAAATTCTTTGAAAAACTGTCATTAAAAAGGAAAGATTTGGAATTTGCAGTAAAGGAGAAAAACCAAAGCTATATAAAAATTATTTTGTTCCTAGCTTTAAAAAGATTAATTGTAATTTTTGTGGGGAAAAGGGACATGTAGCTAAAAATAGTTTCTTAACATAACCTCAAATTTGTGGTATTAAGAAAGCCTATGTTTCAAAAGACTTATATGATTCTGCTAATTTTAAAAGAACAAATCAAATCTGGATACCCAGATCATTGCTAGCTAGCACTCCTGGACCCAACAAAATATGGGTACCAAAGCAATTTGTTTTAATGTCTTTGCAGGTAGCAGGTCACCAAAGAAGAAAATATATGTTGTACATGGACAGTGGATTATCAAGACATATGAGTGGAAACTCATTGAATTTTTCTTCACTCACTCAAAAGGAAGGAGGACTTGTCACATTTGGTAACAATGCCAAAGGAAAAAATCATTGGCATTGGAACTGTTGTAGATCCAAAACAGTCTCAATCAACAAAGTACTTTATGTACAATGACTAAAACAAAATCTGATAAGTATCTCTCAACTTTTTGATGATATATATACTGTTGATTTTACTAAAAACTGTTGTACTATTTCTAAATATAAATTGTTTAAATTTAAAGCACCAAGAACTGAAAATGTCTATACTTTGGATCTAAATTCCTTGTGTAAACAACAAGTAAACTGCTTGACTGCTTAAGTAAGTGAATCCTGGATCTGGTATAGGAGACTTGGACATTTAAATGTATATGTTTTACATAAATTATCTAAGAAAAATTTATTTTCTAATTTACCTTGTCTCAAATTTGAAATTGATAGATTTTATGATGCATGTCAACTTGGAAAGAAACACAAATCATCCTTCAAATCTGTTAATAAGGTTGCTACATCTAATCCTTTAGAACTTATTCATGTGGATTTGTTTGGACCTTCAAGATTAGTAATCTCAGCTGGTAAATTATATGTATATGTTTTAGTTGATGACTATTCAAGATTTACAAGGATTTTCTTTTTGAAATTTAAAAATGAAGCTTTTACTTTATTTGAAAGTTTCTGCAAATCTGTTCAAAATGAAAAAGGTTTCAATATAATTTCATTAATAAGTGATCATGGTGGATAATTTGAGAATCTAGAATTTAATTCCTTTTTCTCAAATATGGGCATTAAACACACCTTTTCTGCACCCAGAACACCTCAACAAAATGATATTATAGAAAGAAGAAATAGAACAATTCAAATAATGGATAGAACTATGTTAAATGAATATATCCTACCTATATATTTCTAGGCATAAGCTGTGAATACATCTTGTTATATAATTAATAGAGTTTTAATTAGACATATTTTGAAAAAGACACCCTATGAACTATGGAATAACAGAAAACCTAAAGTAAATTACTTTAAAGTTTTTGGATGCAAGGTTTATATCTTAAACAGATAGGATAATCTAGGTAAGCTCGATCCAAAATTTGATGAAGGTATTTTCTTAGGATATTCGGCTACCTCAAATGCTTATAGAGTTTATAAAAAGAATTCAAGGATTGTTGAAGAATCAGTTCATGTGAAATTTGATGAATCTGATCCTTTTGAGAAAAGGACAGAACAAATGGATGAACTTGACTCTAATGATAACATGAGACTTGAGAATTTAAAGATTGATTTTGAAAATGATATAAAAGAAAATTAGTCCATTTCAGAGGAACATGATACTGAAGAACCTTTAAATATATTACCTAGACAATCTAGAACCCTAAAGAATCATCCTTTAAAAAGTATAATAGGAAACTTAGAAACTAGTGTTCAAACTAGAAGAAACTTAGGAAACCTAGTGGAATTCTCTGCCTTCCTATCTCAACAAGAACCCAAGACTATAGAAGAAGCTTTAGATGATGAAAGCTGGGTAATAGCAATGCAAGATGAATTAAACCAGTTTAAAACAAATGAATTTTGGGAATTAGTTGAAAGACCTAAGAATTTTCTTGTAATAGGAACCAAATGGGTCTTTAGAAATAAACAGGATGACCAAGGCACAATAACTAGAAATAAAGCAAGATTAGTAGCTAAAGGATATAATCAAGAAGAATGAATAGATTATGATGATACTTTTTCACCTATAGCTAGGTTAAAAGCCATTATAATCCTTTTAGCCTATGCATCTTATGTGAATTTTAAATTATTTCAGATGGATGTTAAATCTGCCTTTTTAAATGGTTATTTAACGGAAGAAGTTTTTGTTGAGCAACCTCCAAGTTTTGAAAACTCTAAAAAACATGATTCTGTTTTTAAACTTACTAAAGCTCTTTATGGCCTCAAAAAAGTACCTAGAGCTTAGTATGAATGATTATGTTCTTTTATTTTGAAAAATGATTTTACTATTGTAATGGAAGACCCAGCACTCTTTAAGAAAACTGTGAAAAATAATGTTTTATTGGTTCAAATTTATGTCGATGATGTAATATTTGGATCAAAAAATAAAACTATTTGTCATGAATTTTCAAAATTAATGCAAGAATAATTTGAAATGAGTATGATGGGATAATTAAATTTCTTTTTGGGTCTTCAATTATTTCAAAAAGATTTTGGAAATGTTTTAAATCAATGCAAATACATTACTGATTTAATTAAGAAATTTGGACTTGAGAACAGCAAGACATTTACAACTCCTATGTGTACTAATATAAAACTTGATTTGGATTAAAATGGCAAGTCAGTTGACAACATGTTATATAGAGGTATGATTAGTAGTCTGTTATATCTTACTGCTAGTAGGCTAGATATAATGTATTCAGTATGTATTTGTGATAGATTTCAATCAAATCCTAAAGAATCTCATCTAACTGCTATTAAAACAATATTTAGATATTTAAAAGGAACTGTTTTTCAATCTCTTATTTATCCTAAAACTTATAATTTTAATTTCATTTCATATTCAGATGCTGAATTTGGAAGTTGTAGATTAGATAGAAAAAGTACATCAGGTACATGTCACTTTTTAGGAAAGTCCTTGGTATCATGGTCTAGTAAGAAACGACATTCAGTTTCCCTGTCAACAGCTGAGGCAGAATATATTTCTGCTAGAAGTTGCTGTGCACAAGTGTTGTGGATCAAAAACACTCTTGTGGACTTTGGATTAAATTTTAATAATACACCTATTTTATGTGATAACACAAGTGCAATTAATATTTCAAAAAATCCTATTAGTCATTCTAGAACTAAGCACATTGATATAAGGCATCACTTTTTAAGAGATCATGTTATTAAAAAAGATATATTTTTAGAATTTATAAATACTGAAATTCAATTAGCAGATATTTTTACTAAAAAACATCCCACTATAAGGTTTGACTTTATTAAGTGGGAGCCAGGTTTATTTAATTTTAAATAATTTTTTTATGTACTTATGTAAATTTTGTTGAATGCATTTTAAGTTTTTTTCTTTCTTTCATCGTATGAAAAATTTATTTGTTTTTAAATATGTAATGATGAGTTATTACATGGGAATCGAGGCTGTCAGAGCCTTTTCAACTTCTAAACCCTTTCACTTCTATTGAAACCCTTTCGAAGTCTGAAAATCACACTTTATCTTCTGAAACCCTAACCTTCCTCTTCTGAAACCCTAACCTTCAAACCTTCAGAGACTCTCGCGGAAATGGTAAGGACTAAAAGATCCAGTGAGGCCAAGTCGGGAAATTCCAAGAGACAACGCACTGAGGGAAGAAAAATATTACAGGGTAAGGTAATTGATCTTGACTGGTTATTTCAGATGAATCTTTTGTTGAAGCAAGTGCTGTCGTTTTAGAATCTTGAACAGATGTTCAACAGTGAAAATACGGAATTTCTGTATGAAGTAGAACATAGATACTTCTACAAATCTGTATAGTTTAGTCTGGGAGATACCGAAGACAGTATGATGGCTAGAATAGAGGATAGGGATTTCTCAATCTCTTCAGTAGAGATTAGTCAGATTTTCAACTTCCCTCATGAGGTAGTTTTTCATTTTGACTAGAAAAATATAGGAGATTATGTGCATAAATCTGAAGACATCATGTCTTTTCTTTTCAGTACCAAGACAATAAAGAAAATTTTTGTTAAATATTTGGAGCCTGATCAGAAGATTTTGGTAAAATTTATTCAGACCTTTATAGATCCACGGATGGAAGAAATGGAGAATATTTTGTACCCAGATATGTATATAATGTTTCTTATGTTAAGTGATATTAAGTTTATCTTTCCATGATACATGATAAGGTATCTCAGTTACTACTGTCAAAGCGAGGCTAGGACGAATTTCTACCCCTTTGGTAGATTTATTTCTAAGTTGTTGTTTAAGAAAGGCATGGTGAGATTAGTGGATGCAAGAGTTAACTATCATCACAGTAATACATTTAATGCTGGAACCTTGAGGAAAGTTGGATATTTCTGGAGCACAATTAAAGGAATACTTTTACCAGTAGGAGCTGAGGAAGACACAGAGAGTGCTCAGGCTCAACCTGATAAGTCCAAGGAGGGACAAGCTGAATCCAGAGTTAGCAATGTAGCAAGAAGGATTTTATTTGAAGTGGCAGATGTTGAGGAAGACAGAAGTCAGGAGGGACTTCAATTAAGAAGAAAAAGACCAGTAAATGTGGAAGTCACATCCACTGCTTTGGAAACTCCAACATAACCTTTATTTTCTTATTCTTTTGTGAGAGAAGTTGTTGTGGATAAAACCATGGAAGATGTTACTGAGAAAACAGCTCCAGTAGAGAATTCAGAATCTCAAGAAGAAAGTCAAAGGGAAAATCAGGAACAGATTGTAGGTGATGTTGAAGTTATACTTCAACAGGAACAAGAGATGGAGGTAGTGACTGGTGAATAAGTAGCCAGACCTAATGAAACTTCTGAAAATATTGTTCTTGAAATTCCAGAGGAAGACAAAGATGCAGATAAATGTGATGATAATGCTCTTGAAGCTCAAACAGAGGTACTTCAAGAGGATTTTTCTGTGGAAGAGTTTGAAAACTCTAAGGAAAGATATATGGACCAACTTTCTCAAGACAAAGAAAAATAAAAATTTGATGCTGAATCATTGCCTTTGGTACTACTACATCAACCTGAGAATGTGAATGAAGCACAGGGTGCATCTGATTCAAGGAAAGAAGAAGTTGAAAAATAGTACAGAAAAGTATCTCAGTTGGAATCTGAGAATGCTTCTCTGAGAAATGCCTTAAACATAGAACATTTGAAGTTTAAAAAGCTGAAGGAGTGTACAGTTTCAAGGCAAGAAGTTGAAATTTTTAAGGAGGATATGTTGACTGTTGTTGCACAATTAAAATATGAAATGGTTATGAAGTCGGATTTATCAGATCTGAAGTTGTTTATAAAGAACCAATTCGCATCAGTTTCAAATAATGTTGTTAGTGGATCAGGTACTTCAACAGATTTAATCAGAAGGTTTCAGGCTATCACAGCTGTGTTGATCAATATGAATGACAGGATACAGGATCTAAAATGTAATAGTGCTCCTTTGTCAGTGTTGTTGGACAATCAGAAGTTCTTAGTGGATCAACTGACATCTAGTGAGCCATCGATCAGAATTCTGTTAGATCAGTTATCAGAGAAGCTGTCAGAATTTGATGAAAAAGAGGAAAGGATGCATGAGTTTTTCAGAGTCAATTTAATTGAGGATATTCATATGACTCAAGAGAACAGAGATCTCATTATCAAGCTTGGAGATGGGATGATAAAGAGACTTCAGGAACAGTTTACAGAAATCAAGTCTGCAATCCAGAGGAGATATACCCTGTTTCCTATCTTACCCAAACCTTGATTCCTGTGTATATCATTGTCATGTATATACTACTGTTTTTGAATGAAAATTTTCTTAATTTTTTATTTGTCTCTTTCCTTATTTGTTTTACTAACTTTATTTTTAATATTCCAGTACTCCATATTTAATTATTGACAAACAGTTCGTAATATCATTTACTAACAGTTCAGTGCAATATTAAATGTGTTAAAATCCATGATTTTTCATTCTTTTTTTATCACAAAAAGGGGGAGAATTTGGATAAACACAACATAAAAACCATTTTATTTGGGGCCATTTTATTTAGGGAGAGAATATATTTTATTGAGGGAGAAAATTAAAAGATTCATTTGGATTTATAATTATATTTTTGGAGAAGTTTTTATTTAAAACTTTAAAATGAATTTTGAAAGTTAATTTTGTTTAAATAATTTTAATTATTTTATGGGTTTTTTTATCATCAAAAAGGGGGAGATTGTTGAGAAAAGTATTGTTTTCGACAATACGTATTAATGTTATTTAAAAGGGGAGATTATTGAAAATAATACTCTGTCTCTTTATGATAATTTTGATGCTCACAAATACACTTCGTTATTTACTAATGATTTTATTTAGTATTTTGAAGGAGTTTATTAATTTATTTTACTCTTGAAATAATGAGAATTTATTACTTAGCATGGAATCTGTTTTAGCGCATTCTGGAATCATTGTTCGTACACTACGTGGATAAACATAACGTAAGGATGAGAAGCATGTATACTTTTTGAGATAATAGAAAAGTATGGTTAAACAACCATACGTGTTCAACAAGGTATGGAAGAAGAATATTACGTTAGGAAGGAACCCTACGTTTTGGTTATCAGCAATGTATGGAAGGAGAACTATACGTAAATTCTAATGGTTACATTTGTTTCTCAAAAGTATGGTTCATCAACCTTACTTTTGTAAACAATCATACGTCCTTGGAAAAGTATGGATCTTTTACCGTAAGTTTGAATGTTGAAGAAAAAGTATGGATGATCAACCCTACATTTGTGATCAACCTTACGTTGTCAACCTTACGTTTGAAGACTATGTTATTAACCCTATATTTGGAGGCCACATCATCAACCTTATGTTTGGTGTCGTAACTTTTGACACGTGGTATTTATGTACAATGATCAGTAAGCTGATTTCTGGGAAGATTTCAAGCCGGATTTAAAGTCATTTTTAAATTACGACTTTGACTGATTCAAAGTCGTTTTATTAATGGATTTAAGATCGAATTAATAGTAGATTTTTATGCCGATTCCTAAGGGAAGTTATGAATTCTCTGTAAATTCAAATTTTTGAATATCGCAAATCAAAAGGTGACTTTTATGGATCTAAATGTACAGGAGATATACTTTTTTATATATGATCTATCTGAAACACCAAAAAAGGGGTGTGATCGATCTATTATTGAAAAAGGTGGAAAATAGAGATTATAACTATTTTATGATTGATCTGCTGATTCAAAAGGAGCGTAAAAGCTCTGTTTGTTCAAGAAAAAGGAACTCGATAGAAGATTCACCTGTTCTACATCGAATATCTACTATGGATCAACTACTAGTGAGGTTGTGAACTATATCTCTATATCTACTACAATTGGATCAACTCAGAAATGCTTCGTCTTGAAGATCAATATTTCTAGAGACTTCGATCTATCTGTTGTCAATTGCATTCTGTTGCAATTGTGAAGATCAACTGGAAATTTCTTTCTGAAGTTTTTTTTTATTCTTGAGTAACCAGCTTCTCATTCTAAGCTTTGTAGGTTTGTTTTTGCACCAAAAGGCTTTAATTTTTCTTGGATTGTAAAGGTTTCAACTACCTGTACTCAGTTGTGAATCAGTCTGTGGAAAAAAGGACCAGATAGTGAAAATCACCAAGCTCGTGGAGTAGAGCGTTGGTGGAGTGGACTAGGGGCTTTCTGTTCCTCGAACCACTATACATCTTTGTGTTCTTAATTTTATTTTTTCCACTGCATGATCAAATCTGATAAATTATAAAGGACAGAAATCAGTCAAAAGAAGAGTTATTGAAAAATTGAAAAAGACACAATTCACCCCCCCCCCCTCTTGTGTATAATCTGTAGATTTAGATCCAACAAATAAGTGATATAAAAGGAATAATATACTTTAAAAGTTTTCTTAAGGAAGTATAAATTAACATAAGTTTATTATTAAAGAAGAACCTAAAACATACTAGTCAAGTTGGACATGAGGTAAGGGATTTCTTATCTCACTTTTAATTCCGAGAGATTTCCATTGTTCGCCACAACTTTATTGCATATGGTGTATTGTGTACTTCTATTTGGTATATATTATCATGATTATGTTTATATTCATGTTATAATGTGAATCATTAGGGGATTATTAACTTTTGTTCATATGACTCGATTGATTACAACATCGTAAGGGGTTTTCATCTCACTTCTTATTCCCATGAGATTCATGCTATATTTTCCACTATTTACTTTTGTGTTGTAGATGTACTGCCCATGATTTTGTTATTTTTGTAATATAATATAATTTATTTTTATTTACATATTCATTTAATTATACTTCTTTCATGGGGTGTATGTTTCGTATGTTACCAAATCGGTAAGGGAACCTTTCAGCCTCCTCTTTTTAAAAGACTTCATTTGTTATGTCTTTTAATTTAAATATTATAATGTTGGGATATGTTCCGATATATCCTTAATGATGTAAATTTTATGTCCAAGTGACGAGATACCATTTTCTCTCTCATCAAATTATTTTTCTGGATTTTAATGTGACATTGTTAGGCTATCAAATTTCTGTAAGGAAACTTCTTAACCCAATTTCAATTATTTGGGTTAAACTTATACTTCTTGATTATGTCGTGTTATAAATAGGTGTGAATGAAAAATGATTGTTTCACACTTAATATCCACTTATATTGACTGTATTAGTATTTTTCACAGATAATTATGTAATTTATTTTCCTTAATCTAAGGATACCATCTTTATAAGGGATTTCTTCTCGATTTACATTCCCTTGAGACTTCATTATTGTTATGAGTCAATTCTCTTTTATATGGTGTATATACTGGCCTTTGGAATAATATATCATGAATACCCTTATTCCCATGATATTATAAGTTTTTTATTCTATTCTTCAATTATGGTTAGTCAAGTGTTTCTCAAGTGTTACGTGACTCTTTAACTAAAACATTGTTTTAAAAGCATTAAATAATTATTCTTCTAAATATTTATCGTTAATTCCCATGTTTTCAAAATGGTTTTAAGTATTTTTTAATATGGACATTAATGTTTTAAAACATTAATTCCTTTAAAATATTCAAAGTGGTATGGGACACTTTGATTCAAAAATCTCTTTATTAAATGTTTTAAATGGTTTTGAAAATGGTTTGATAAAGAATTGATTATGTCTATGATATGTTGTGAATGCAGTGTGGAAATGTTATTTTTTCCTTTATTCTTGTTTAAAGTGTTATGAATATGTTATGGTTCTTGGGAATATTTTATGTATAGGGGTGGTTCCGTGATAAACCTAGGGAAGGTGAGTCCGAGATAGCTCTCCAATGCATTGGGTAACATGACGGTGGTAAACGTTAATGTTTCACCTAAGAGATCTAGGTAATATACTATGATGGTTATTCCAAATGTGAATCCATATGTAGCTGTGATAGCTATAATGTAAGTATGATATGGATACCACAAGTTACCTTTATGATTTATGATTTCTATATGTTATTCATATATCTTATGATTTCATGTGGAATGTTATGATTGAAAAGTATGGTTTCATTAATTTTTATTTATTGATGGGCTAATGTTTCTTTTCATTATTTTATAACCCTTACTGAGCTTTTTATGCTAATCCCATGTTTGGAAATTTTTTTCACAGGGCATAAAGATGAATAGAGTCAAGGGTGAGGTCAAGGAAAAGTCAAGTTGTCTAAAACATGGAACTAGACATGTCTCTTTTTTCAAGAGTTTTTATTTTATGAAATTAATGGATATTGGGTAGTAGTGTCTTCATGTAATGTTCATGTTGTTATGTAATAGTTATGGCCTAATTCTATAAAACTCTAAACCTAAAAAGATCCTCAATGTGAATTCTTGAAAAAATTCAAGATTATGTAATGTTTAAGGTCGGGTCCTTATACCAATAGTGGAGTATATTTACCCATAGAGGCCACTAAATAGATAAGCAATATTCATAGAAATGGAAACCAACCTACAAACACATATTCTATAATATAATCTATTTCCATTTTGATATTTTATAAAGTAGGACACACACTTATGTCATTGTCCATTCTTAAATTATTATTTTTTGATCTACTTGGAAAGACTTACGTTCGACTACCTTATCTATGTATTTTTTAAGGTACTACTATCATGATCAACCAGGCCCGATATATTACTTCCACAACTCAGAAGTGATAAATTATATCTTTACAATTCAACAAATTTCAGGCCACCAATGATGCAGCAATCACAAGATAACTCACCATTATTTCATTATCATGGTTTATTTCTAGCATAAAATTACATGGTCAAATGGCACACATTGATAATGATATCAGGTTAGGAGACCAATACACATGTTTTTAGATAGGAACAACCAATGACACCTGAAACATGTGGTGTTCTTATTAGAAGGTATATCCTCATTATCACATATTCCAGAGATCACTGAGTTTCAACTTCATTAGAATAAGTCTCAATGATTATGAGTCCCTAGAACCTGATAGTCAAACATCAGCTGTGTTCAGTCAATATGATGTATCTAGACCACATGAAATATATTTAAGATTAATTTCATAGTATCATGAGGGTATAATTATAGCCTCAGATCTACTATAAACTAATGGTATGAAAATTAATCTTTGGAAATTACCATTTAAATAGTGGACACAAAAATGTATACACTATAATGATAGGTGTACATCATGTATAAATAACTTTATACATGATAAGTTAATCTAAAGTATAGATATAGTTGGGTATAGTTCACCCATTATTACACCAGGTTGATCATTCATTCATCCATAGACTTTTTCTCTCAGACCTAGGATTTATCCCATCCGATTTTGGGGATCTATGTTCCTACCAAATCATTTGATTCAGCGATTGATCTTTATTTTGGTTGCGTTGTGTCTCTCCAATTATGTGATATTATTTCTTTTTCATTATCATTGATCATGGTGGCATTTTTTCCAATACGTTTATGGAATTTTTGATCTATGATTATAATTTTCTTAATCCTTTCTAGATATATCAGATGATCTTCCTTCAACGGTACACCCATATGTTGGTTGGGGTGTAGTGTGAGCTTTCATTGATGTATGTTGTGATCTATCCTCTCCACCTACTATTTTTCATACTCAATTGATTATGAGATGTGAGAAATGATTCAGGTACGTTAAGTGTTGTCTTTGTGTTCTATATTTGTGTATTCCCTTATGGGTGTGTGAGACCTGAGATTGAGATATTTGTTTCCATCTCTAGACTATGTTGGATGAGATGTATTGATCTAGTTTTATAAATTGTTTTATAAATGAACATATATGATTTCTTTGTGTGTTTGGAAATGGGTTTTTGAGAAAATATCCATGTATGTTGAGGTTGTTGTATCCTTTGGATGATGACATGTGAGGAGCATGATAGAGCTCATCTAAGAATCAATGACACTCAATTGGGAAATAATTTTTTGAAATTTAATGATTAAAATTTGAATAATTTGTCAATAAAAATTGAGAATAACTAGGGTAACCACCTAGTTATATGTGAAGAAACAGATTTGGTGAATCAAAGGGTTCTTAGTGAAGATTATAGAAATTTTTGTTGAGGACAACATATAGATAATCAAGTAAAAAAAATGATGAGGTTAAAATTTCATATAATTGAGGTAAGAGATGCATAGGGGAACATTCATATTAAGATATTTTCTTATGACACATAGAGGAATTTATGGGCAGTCTAGGTGTGCTATGTGGAAACTCAGGAGTATAAATTGGGGGGTGGAATATTGTGAGATATGATGTTAGAATTGGCACACAATTAAAGAGAAAGAATTCCATATTTTATATGGGGTCGATCATTAACACCTCGGCATGGAGAAAAATTTATAGAGATCAATATAAAATGACATAGAGTGGGTCTATACTGAGGACTAATAGTGAACACTTTAACCAATGGGTTTGGAGTTGAAGCTAAATGAAGGAGATTGTCTTGCCAAAGAATTTTTCTCTTATCTTTCTTATTTTTTCATGATCTATTCTATCATTATGATTTTTTTGAATAAAATTATTGTTACTACTAGCATGAGCAGCAAACATTTATTTAGGGAAATGGTTTTTAATAGTCTAACATTATTTTTACTTTTCTACTCTTTATTTTCATGATAATTACAATGAAATATTTAGTTTAATATGCTCATTTATATTCTTAAGGAGTACTTTTTCGACACTATACTATGTACCTATATGTGATGAGAAGAGAAACATTACCTTTGAACATCAACTGAATTACTTATATAGTTGGAAATGGTTGATGATTCTCTTTTCCATTAAAGAGATTTTGATTTCAATAGTTTTGATTGAAAAATTATTTATAAGGATATATTACTAAACTATATTGTCTATTGAGTGATATTTAGGATTTTCATCACTATTTCTTCATGGTATTGTCATAATTGTGATTTTTTTAATTAGAAAAGAAAATATTTTAAATCAATCAAGATCAGTCTAGATATCTAACTCATCAATAGTATCCTCCTCATTTCTTTCACTCTTAAATTTCCTACATACTTTCACCACTACTATCACTTCATAGGATCACCTATCTCATAAATAAAACACTTCCATTGTTTATTTTATTTGTTTTTTTCTTGTTTTGGTCCCATGCAATTCAATCCTTCCCTATAGACACAATAACCTATTCGCTAGATTTATTTTATTAATGAGGGTAATAAATAATTAATTTAATGGGATAATCAATGACTTAGACTCCATTCATATTTTGGCATCAATGTCGAGGAATAAAAATATGACTAAGTAAAAAAATAAAAATTACATAAAAATTACATTCAATCTATTTTAAAAAACAAATTGTAAACTTTTAAAAAAAAATATTAAAATCTAAAAATATGGATGTTATCAAATTATATTTTATAATTTCACTATTTTCATTAATACCATATGAAAACTATGTAAAATTATGAATTTTATATTGAACCTATAATTATTGAGATTAATAAAAAATCATACTGTCCTAAAAAATAAACAAAATTTTGAAATGGACAATCAATAGATTTAATGTGCTGAAAATTCCCATGAAAATCACAATCCACCTCAACCAGTTCATTTAAATGAAGAGATTCCTATAATTATGTATTTCTATAAATCCTACATTAAATAATCTAACATGCATAATTTTTTCCACTTGGTATAAGAATTATGAGATTAAATAATCATACCACCCTATGTTACCCACTTTTAATGGATAGCCCAATGAGAATTCCTTTAAATTTATTAGAGACTTATAGAATAATTTCAAATTGTTTCCTTTTCATGGGTTTATTGAGAATGAGAATAGGGTGGTTTTTCACCTTTTTTCTTATGAAGAATAAGGATAAAACTTTGTTTCAGAGCTTAGATGAGGAAATGTTTGATACTTGGGACCAACTCTTCAACTCTTCTGTTGAGAAATTTTATTCAAGGAACACCACTAATAAAGTGAGGAATAAAATCATTGGATTTTTTAAGGGATTCGGAGGTCACTTTCATTAAATTTGAGAAGTTTTTAGGTCCTCACTTAGGTAGTATACCACACAGTGACTAGATCCCCATCTTAATAAGGAAAGTTTCTATAACAGTCTCACAACTTACCATCAAAATCATATCAATCAATCTTGTGGTAGTGACTTCTCATGAATGATAGTCGACATTATTAAACAAGTATTTGAAACTATAGATCAAAATTCACAACATGAAAGAACTAGGAAAAAATTAATTCATAGTATTGAACCAAATTATAAATTCATGCTTATATTCATAGAAAATTCACTCATGGGATAATGTAAAAATTGTGGAATGTATGTCACACTTAGAACAATTGTCCCAATTTTGACATTTTTTCAAGAGTGATGACAATGTACAATTTTATGATTATAGGGCTATAAATTAGGTTAATAATGATACCATTTCAAATAATATCAATCAAGGTTATTGAAATCACCCAAATTTATATTTTAATTATCAAGGAGTAATTAAAGAGTATATTACCCCAAGTTTCCTAGAACATCCGACACCTCAATTTTAAAATTAATATAGGGATGCGTCTTCAAATTCTCAAGGGGGATTAAAGGGTATAATGTATAGAATTTTGGATGAAATTAGTTATTTAAAAAAAAGATATAGATTTTAAGATTCATAATCCAAAGTTACAAATGGATCACCTCGCTAGAAACTTATGTTAAAGGCATATGTGAAAGTTTTTCAACATAAATAAATCCAATAAAAGAGAAAATTTTTGGGTTTTCACAACTAGATCAATCTTTATAACACAAGAAAATGTTAGGGTTCCTCCTAGGTAAGAAAATATTGAATCTTTAATTGAAACTAGAAATGAAAATATAGAAAACAACAAATCTGGAAATCTTGATAATAAGGTACAGAATGAACAAAATGATGAAACTTAAAAAGAAAAAGAAAAGGAACAATGAAAAATTAATAAGAAGATAATAAAATAAGGAAAGAATAAAGTTTTGTTTAAGGAGAAGGTTGGTAATCAACATGTATTAAAAAATTATTCCCCTCTAATTATCTTTCCCCAAAGTGTTAAAAAATAAAGATGTAATAGACTACTTAAAATTAATCAATATTTTTAGAAAATTTAGACTCAATATGCCTTTTATTAAAGCCTTGAATAATATTATTTACAATAAAAAATTTCTTATAAGATTATTAGATAATAAAAGGGGATGGAGGGAATGTACCACCATCAATATTACTAAATATTGTAGTGTTTTCCTTCAAAATAAGTTACCTCTAAAGTTAAAAGACCCTGGATTTTTTTTTGTTTCATGTAGAATAGGATAAATTGAGGTGATCAACTACCTATGTGACTTAGGATATATCATAAATGTTATGCCTTCCCCCATCTTTCTAAAGCTGGTTCTTAGATAGATGTAACCAACAAATGTATATTTATAGTTAGATGATAGGTTAGTAAATTATACTTATAGAAGGGTATATGACCTTTTAGTCAGTGTAGGGAAGCTCAATTTACCCACTAATTTCATTATTCTTGAAATTTACTATGACAAAAAAGTACATACAATTATGGTTAGACATTTTGTAGCCATTAGTGGGGATTCCATAGATGTTTTAAAGGGAAAATTGTCTTTGAAAGTGAGTGAAGATTAATAAGTGTTATTTTTTTCTAGGAATATATTCTTTTGGTACATTTAAAACAGATAGATTTTGTTGAGGAAGTCTATAGAACTGATATTAGGAAGGAAAACCAAGACCCTGATGATGAAGTAATCAAAGAATTAGTCAATGAACATTTTATATTATCTTATACTAAAACTGAATCCACATAAGAACTAGAAAGAATAGTGAACATCAATATCCAAATTATGAAATTTATATTATGGATCCCAAAGTGGTTTATCATAAATCAATAATTTTTTTTGAGAGTGGCCTTCAAGTTATTAAGTGATATTCAAAACCCTCCCTTGCACATAGTTCTAATGTACATCAGTCCATCCCACTTATTAATCATAGTGAGTATGTTTTTGAGATGTTTCATATGTAAATGACTTTTTTCAAGATGATTTAAAGTATGATATTGGTTATTCCTCATTAAATTTAAAAAGTAAAATTTCCAAACTTGTTGAGAGTGATATAACTGAGAAATGGGATGGATATACAAATATGGATGGCAGGAATATCCCTAATGATTTGATTTTCTAAGATGATTCATTTTCTATTCCTGAGATTATGAAATTCATAGATGATATATAATACTCTTTCTATGCTTCACACAAGGAATTTTACCTTGATAATTTTTCTGACATTGAGTAAGGTGCTGAAATCGTTGCACATTTCTCAAAACCACTAAATGTATCAAGTTTAGGGGAAAGTTTTTTGAGTAATTCAAATCCTTTTTGTTATAATTATGATATAATATATTCTATTATTGCTTATTGGTGTAAAATTCAATGCATTTCAGCCACTTTTATGGGCTAATATAGTCTTAGGACACTGTAATATTTAGGAATAATACTAAAAGTTGTTAGTCTACTAAACAAATTGAGATAACATGAGAAACAATTCCTATAAAATAATGAATCTAGAATCCTCAATAACTCATACCCACAAAATGACCATCGATATAAATTTAAGTGGGTAAGTCCAATTAGGTACTTAAAAACTAGTGTCGTATGTGAGGAAAACCAAGGATATTGTTTTATCATTTCGTTTACTTTTCAAATAAATATATCCCAATCATTTGTGTGTTATTTCTTACTATGGGGATCTTTTATAGAAGAGGTTAAGTTAAAATTTTTGTATTGAGGTAGAGATACTATGGTGGGAAACCACCCATATAGCAACATTACTGACTCCAAGAAGGTTTTTAATCTATTATAGAGAAATCAAAATTATTTTTAATGATTAATAGAAGATAAAAGCTTGAGAATATCAATATTTAATTTTCTTAAACATGATCTTTGGTTGAAAAATTCTTGAACTTTAAACTATGGATTATAATGTCAATATAGTTTACATTTGAAGGAGCTAAAACATAATGGACAAAAGAACCTATCTCAAAGATTAAAAGGTAAAACTATAGGATGTACTTAGTTGATAAGGCTTCTATTTTAGGTGAGTTACTATTTTAAATTATATCATTTTAATTTTTCCATTCTGGTTTTAAATTTTTTTTGTGGTTAATAAATTCATGTTTTTGAAATTGTTTGAATTTTTTAAAGTTGTTCTTAATTTACAAAAATATTTTTATGGTTTTTTAATGTATAATCATTGATTATTGGTTTCATTTCTAGCATTGTTATTTTCATGATTTCTTGAAATTCATTTTTAAACTCACACTTTAGACATGCATGCTTCTAAAATTATATTTTACAATTCAATTATTATGTAGTAACCAAAAGGAAACTTGTACATGCTTTGAATTTTTTATTTTTTTCTAATTTTGGGAAACACAAAATTGAATTTTCTTGTAAACCTTTACACAAAATTTTCACTAATTAATTGTACATCTTTCTTGAACCTTAAATTGTCTTAAATGTTTATTCCACCTTATGATTCAATAATTGGGGAAATATTGAGTTTTTATTGTGGGAGATGGGACTTAAATTTTTTTACTATAGTTCATTGAGGAACACATAAAAAGACCTTATTTACTAAAAATTGCCTGCTTTTATAGGTTACTTTAGAATTTTTTAGTGGGTGATAATTTATCTCAAATTTTAATGTTGTTTTTCCCTTTTAAGAGGTTAATTGTTTGTACATGTTGGATTTAATTGGTAAAATTATTTAATTTCCTTCTTAAAAAATCTTTTATTAAAATTTTGATAGTATTTCTTACATTCATCATTGAATTTTAGCCTTTTTATTTAAATAAAACTCATAAGATATGCATCCAAATAGATTATGAAATGAAAAATCCAAATCTGGAATAAAGACTTCATTATTTATTCTTTATTCTTTAATTATTGGATGAGTTTTTTATTGAACACGTGATTTTTAACTCCATACCATCAATTTTTTTGTATATTAATTTTGATCACTTAAATTATGTGGGTCTTTTATCCTAGAATGAAATATTAATATTGTCTTTCAGTTGGATGAAAATTAAAAAACATTTAATTCTCTTCAAAATATTGAATTTCAATCATTTTTGTACAATGTAAAACTATATTTTCACAAAAACCATTCAATTTATTGAGTTAAAGAATCTAAATACTTGATAGGGTCCATGAGGGAAAATTTTTATGAAAATAAATCCTTTATGGACTTTTAGTTTTTCATTATTAATATCTCTTTTCTTCTATTGAATTTTAATAATTTTTTTCTTGAGGATAAGGAAAATGTTATATGTCGAAGAATTTTATGTGATCCTTATTTTATATTTGTTTTCATGTCTATTTTGTGGTTTTAATTTTTTAATAATATGAAAATGTTCTTTAATTGGAAAATTATTCAACATTCGATCAATTTTTGTTTAAGATAAAAAAAATTAATCTTTTATAAAAAATGTTGATATTATATTCCTAAATTCATAAATGTACTTTTTATATATATTAAAATACTTTTATATAAAATAATATTATTTAATTCATTGGCATTATATTGAAATAATATTTTATTTTTTATTCTTCAAAAAAATTAAGTATTTTCATGACTATTGATTTTTTGATTTTTTATGCTATATATATGGTTTGAAAATTATAATTCTTAATTCCATGAATTTATTTTGAAAATATGTTGTTGGAAAAATTTCTTATTTTTTTTGAAATATATAAATCATCGATTAATTTTAATTTTTAGCTAAGTTCATGGTTTGAATTGTTTAACTGTATTCTATTCATTTTCTGGTGTGACGGAGCTTTCATTTCAGTCCAATATACCATGACTATGGTACCATGTAGAGGATCATTATACCATGTGGAATCAAGTTACCTTTGGAGTGACTACAAATCTCCCATTAGAATAAAAAACATTACTTGCACAAATGATTATACTCATTCTTCTTCATAAGTGGGAAAACTTCCATTATGTCATTCTATCATGTTGCGAGTTAATATTCCATCCTACAAGTCCCCATATTCCATATCCAATATTGTAACAAATGGTCCATCAATTAATTAAGAATTTAATAAATAATGGGCTAATAAATTACAGCATATAAAATTAATATGTTATATTAGGTTAAATATACTAAATTATTGTCTATGGATTTAATGTATTAAATTCATTACATATAAATTTATTGATTATTTGATTGAAATAAATCTCCATTCATTAATACCTTTTCATGACAATATAAATTGTGGTGGATTCCTGATGGTAGAACCTACTATAAATATTGAGGCCCCTACACTCAATGAAGATATGATAACATGCATCATCTACATCCCCTATGTAAACTGTAGAATTTATTCATGTTTTGAATGCCCAATTTCATATATTTTATAATTATTGAAGGTAAGTGACAATTTCTTCTATTAGAGAAATTTACTTATTTTGAAATTAAATATTTTATAAAATATCTAAAATTTTGTTTTAGAGTTAGTGATACCTCTACCTTGTAATAAAACTTTATACGCTCTCTTTTTAGAAAAATCCCTTTTATATTTTTGGTTTTAGAAATGATTCATTTTTGTCTCTAGTCATCCTCTTCATCTCTTCATCTTTAGTTATTAAATATTCTTTTATGCATCATTAAATATTTAGTTGTGTTTTTTTGTAAAGTTTATTAAAATTAAGTTTGTCCACATCATTCATATTTAAATATAATTTACATATTCAGTAAAATCACATTAAATAATACATGCACTTATTGAAATTTCATTAATTATAAGATATTTTTATATCTTTAATTTTCAATCAGAAATAAAATTATTTATCTATGTATTTTTAAATTTTATTAAAAAATGTGGTTTTTTAAAACATCCCAAACTAAATAAAATTTACATATTCATTAAGTCACATTAAATAATATAAAGAGAATATAATAAATTTTATCCCATATGAATTTTTATTATATTTCCATTAGATAAAATATTACATTTTCATAATTTACCCCAGGTATTTAGAATATTAAAAAATTAATATTTTTTAATATGGTTTGTTGAATTATCAAATTATAATTCATGAATTTAGAAATTTAAATATTAATTGATAATTTTGTGATTTTTATAAATTTTATTAAATATTTAGGTTTTACACAGCATTCCTAATTAAATTAAATTTACATATTCATTAAATCACATTAAATAATATATATGAAAAAACATAATAAATTTTATCCCGTAAGAATTTTAATTATACTTTCATTAGATTAAATATTAAATTTAATTTTTATAATTTGGCCAAAGTTATTATGAATAGTAAAAATATAATATTTTTTCATATGGTTTGTTTATTTATAAAATTATAATTCATGAATCTATGAATTAAAATATAAATTGATAATTATTAATTAATTTTGGGAATCTATTAAATTTAAAAAAAATTCCACATGCAATTTTATAATTTTTAGAAACATTTTAAACGAATTTTCTAAGTAAATTATGTGATATGAACTAATAAAAATATATTTAATTTTATGTTATACCATCAATTTTTTTATATTTAATGTGGCATTAATGAATTAAATGGGGAAAACTATAAAATTTGGAAGGAGAAAATTTGTATTCATCTGTGATGGAAGTAAATTGATTATGCCATTCGAAAAGACTAACCACCTAAAGATAATAATAATAGCATGCTATATGATATAACATTATATGAATATTGGGAGTAGTCAAACCATATTAGTACAATATTAATAAAAACTAAATTATGTGCTAGCATTCGCAGTTTAGTCAATGGGAATAATAATGTTCATGACTTTCTAAAAGTTAGAGATGGCCAATTCATCACTTCATATAAATCATTAGCAATGACATTAATCGTAAAGTTATCAACTATGAGACTCACCAGCATTAATGGTGTGTGAGAGAACATCATGAATGTGAGGGATATTTTTCCCCAACTAAAGAATCTTGAGGTTGATATATCTGTGCTATTTCTAATGCATTATATTCTCAACACTCTACCAAATCAATATATTCCATTTTAAATATCTTATAACACACATAATAATAAATAGTCAACTAACAAATTAATGACTCTGTTTGTTCAATAGGAAGAATTTCCTATGCTAGAAATAGGAAAAAACAATATACTGACATTGCACCAGAAATAAAATGGTTGTAAATTTTAAGCCAATAGAAATGGGAGATAGAAATTACTACCTCAACCTAATATTAATAAGTAAATCATCTGTTTCTTCTATAAAGAAAAAGGACATGTAATGAAAAGTTATCCTAAATTTCATAAATGGATTGAAAGGATAGGTATTTTAGTCTCATTGGTTTTATATGAATCAAATATAGTTGATAAAATTTATAGTAGTTTGTGGATTAATTCTGGATCTACAATCCATATTTTTAATACCTTACATTGTATGCAAAACCTAAGGAAACAAGTTGAATAAGATCTTGGAATCTATTCATAAATCAAGATGTACTCACATGTAGAATCCATGGGGAAATGAATTATAGTGTTAATTATTGGGTTTACTTTGTTTTTAGAAAAGACATTTTATATTCAAAGTTTCACCAGAAACATGACTTTAGTTTCCAATCTTATGTTGTTGGGTTTTAAATTTAGTTTTTATAAAACTAATTTTTACTTGACATATGGAAATGACATTATTAGATGTGGTACATTAAATTATGGTCTTTTCTCCATTTATTTTTAAAGTAAAATTGATAATTAGAACATGCATTTTCACACTAGTATTAAAAGAAGTGTTATAAATGAGCGTTCTTATCTGTTATGTCATTGTATATTATGTCATATCTTAATAGAAAGGAATCAAAGATTAGTTCAATATGGGGTTCTTAGTATTCTTGATTTCACTAATTTTGAAACTTGTGTGGATTAAATTAAGAAAAAGAAAAATAATAAACCAAATAAAGGTGATTATATATTTTTTCTATATTAGAAATCATATATACAACTATATGTAGCTCAGACATGGATTTTCATGGCCCAAAATTCTGTATTTAATTCATTGATGACTAATCACGATATATGTATCTTTGTTGGCTTCACAATAAAAATTAAGTACTTAATGCCTTCAATGTTTTTAGGTATGAGGAAAAGAAATAATATGATAAACAAATTAAGAGAATGTGGTCAGATTGAGGTGGATAATATTATGGGAGTTGAGGATGGAAAATTGTCTGGTCCATTTGTAAGGTTTATTCATGAAAATGGAATAATTGCATAATACACTCTGCTTGGTTCACCAAACCAAAATGGTGTATCCAAAATAAGAAACCAAACCTTAGTGGAAATGGTGTGAAGTATTCTTAGTGACAATAATTTATCTAAATTCTTATGGACTGATGCACTCAAAGCAGCATCATACATTTTGAATAAGTTGGTAATAAAGGTAGTTTCAGAAACATGTTTTGAATTGTTTAAGGGTCTAAAACCAAGTTTTAGGCTTTTATGCATCTGAGAATTTCCTCTATAAGTTTTTGTTTATAATCTAAATGAATGAAGGTTGAATCCTAAGATCATTAGTTGATACTTCATTCAATAATCTAAAAGGTCTAAAGGATACCATTTTTATTGTCCATCATTAAAAACTAGAATTATGGAATCAAGAAATGAAAAATTTCATAAAAATAACCAGATTTTGGGGAGTGGTCACATAAATATAATTTCTAATAATGATAATTCAGAAGCTCATCCTTATATATAATTAGTTAAATTGATAATTGTTCATAATAAACCACATTATCTAACAAATACCTTTCCAAAATATTTGATAATCATCCTTTGGATAAAACAGTTCAAGAATTAGAAACTCTTGAACAACCAATTAAACTATAATTTCCTTATTAGAATAATGTTCAATCATTAAAAATATCCAAAAGAATGATAAATAAATCAATTTTCAGTTACTATATATTGTATCTATAAGAATATTACTACAACATAAGAGCTGAAAATGATCTCAAAACAGATTCACAATCCATGAGTTGTAAAGAGTTAAATATATGGTATGATTCAATGATGGATTTTGTGAATTTCATGGATAGTAATGATATTTGGGATCATGTTTAGTTTCCACTTGGTGAAAAACCTATTGGATGTAAATGGGATTTTAAAACCAAGAAAAATTCATTAGGTAACATTGAGAGATATAGGGACCAACTAGTTTCTAAAAGGTTTACTCAAAATGAAGGGATTTATTATGATGATGCATTTTCTCCAGTGTCCAAAGAGGATTCCTAAGGAATTATATTGGAATTAGTATGTCGTTTTGACTTTTAATTACATGAAATGGATGTGAACACTATATTTCTAAATGGTAATCTAGATAATGATTTTTATATGAAACAACCTGAAAGATTCCACTCTATTAATGGTGTCTATTTAACTTGCAAGCTCAAAAGGTCTATCTATTTATTAAAACAAGCATCCTGATATTAGTATTTATGATTTCATGATATAATGGATTCATTTGGTATCAAATAAAATATTATGAATCTATTTTTATACTAGAATATCAACAGAAGTAAAATATTTTTTATTATTTTATACATAGATGAAATTTTACTTTCTACTAATGATAAGGGTTTCATATATGAGATTAAATAGTTTTTCTCAAAAATACTTTGACATTAAATATATGGTTGATTCATCTAATGGAATTTGATTAAAAATTCATAGGGGTAGGTTGATAATAACTCTAGTTTTGTCTTAATAAACCATTATTAATAAATTCTTTGGGTGATTCCATATGAAAGATTTTTCACCAAGTACAGTACCCGTTCTTAAGGGTGATGAATTCATCTTGAACCAAAGCACAAAAAAATTATTTTGAACAAGAAAAAATGGAATACATCCTTCTTTATTCTGTTTTGGTAGTTTAATGAATCCTCAGGTTTTCATGAGGCCCGAAATTGCATTTATAGTAGGATTATTGGGGTGATATCAGAGTAATCCATGTATAGACCACTAGAAGTTCATGATAAAGGTATTGATATAGCATAAGGGGAATAAATACTACATGATTTTATATAAACACACTCATAATTTAGATGTTTTAGGATACTTAGATTTAGACTTTTCTTGTCGTGTTGATTCACACAAATTAACTTTAGGATATGTCTTTCTGATGGTAAGGGGATTTGTGTCATGTAGAAGTTCTAAAAAGACACTAACAGAGACTTATACTATAGAAGTTGATATTTTTTCATGTTTTGAGGCCACTTATCAAAGTGTATGGATAAAGAGTTTTGTTTCAGGCCTCACAGTTGTCGATTTTTTTCAAGTATGTTGATTTTATATTATTGAAATTCAGCATCTGTCTTCATGGATAAGAATAATAAAAGTGGGTGTCGAAGTAAGAACCTCGGAATTAAGTACTTAACCATAAAGAAATGTGTTAAGGATAAAAAGTATGTAATTTAGAATATTAGCACTGAATTGATGATTGTATATCCTTTGACAAAATACATGCCTGCATTTAAATTCATGGATCGAAGAATATGTTTTGGATTAATTTATACTTTGTAAATTTTTTGAATAAAAAAATCTATTTGAAAATCCATATATTTAAGTATATCCCTCTTCAATTTATGTGTATGAATTAATTACAAGAGAAATTTTTTTGGTGATATAGAATAAACCATCCAGTTGAGGTTTTTTGAAATAGATAATAAACTATGTTGTTAAGGTTTATTCATATAGTTATTTAAGATACATGATACATTATGATACACAGAATTGAATACTTATTATTTAGAATAAATTTCAATTTAAGTTGACTGAGATCATCAAGATGATTTGAAGTCTTGATGGATGAAATTTTGTTCATATTTGATGATATTTTTATCATGTTGTTGATATCTGAGTATGTCTAGGTTGTTGTAGCTTTTGGATAATAAATTGTGAGTCTGGTATGATGGTTTTGACTTAACCGAGCGTCAGTATGGATTTATGATGTGAGAAAACAAAAATGGATCTAGGTTATTGATCTTGCAACATTTACTAGTTTCTCTTGTTTTCTAGTGCATGTTTTCGAAAAGAATGATGGGGACCTCAGACCTTCCAATTGCATCATTTTAGGTGATGAAATCAAGCGACCTGTAAGTGCTTTATGGTAGGACTCAATAAATTTGAATCATCAAACGTAGTCTATTTAAGATTGACCTTAAAGAACCTTTTGAGATATTCCTCCGGTTTCATTTTGGGATGATTGAATGCTGAGGTCATGGGAGGAAATGGTTTTGATGTTGAATCTTATTGAGGAAGAAACACATATTGAATAAGGACTGATGAAGTTTCATAGGTCTTGGATCCATGATTGCTGATGAACTGATATTTTGAAGATGGGGCAGGGTGTTGAACTGAGATAAAGTACCAAAGTGTTGGTTTATGCCCAAATTATTGATGAATTTTAATTTCTTTAATATTTCTATTCCATTTGAATATCATATTGATATATAATTTTTGTTTTTTTCTCACTTCTTTCATGTGAACTAATTAAGTCTCCCTTTTTTACTAATCAACTATTATTTGTTTTACCAAGTATGTTGGTTATTCTTACTCTATTAGTGGGATATATATGGACTATATATCATTTTGATCCAACAGAAGTTACTACCTCTTAGCATGTCTTTTTTCTTCAGCTCGAGTCTGCATCACACCTGTAATGGGAACACTCATTCTTCCACATATCCACCCAATTGTGATGACTTTTGTTAGGAGAACCATCTACATGGTCTTAGCCATCCACATGGCCTTCGTCCCATGGTCTCTGTATGCACCACTTGACACTTCCTTGACATGCCATGATGGTTCTTCACTACTTCATTTTATATGGGCTCATCTCGCTCTATTCAGTAGGTGACTCGTTTGGTTCTGAGATCCCCAAGAGTGTTTATCTTGATTTACAGGTAAGAAATTGGAGAAGAAGAGGAAAACTGTGGTTTATCAGACATCTTATCTCCACTTAATCCTATCCTTATTGATCCTTATATATGGTGTTCTACTTTGGTTCATATTTGGTCAAATAATATCTTAACCTTGGTTCTAGGATAACTATGCATCAAAAACAAGTTTCAAACCTTGACATATATTCATCATAACTACGTTTTGACCTTAAATATTGGCTTTTTAAGTGATTTAATATCGTTCTAGTCATTCTTGGAATTGTATCCTTCCTTGGTGTGTTTTTGTGTATGTGTGTTCATTCAAGAGTGGATGATGTTGACTTTATGTGACGGGTTTCATCACCAAAAACTAGTTCAACATGTTCATCCTCCTTGAATAGTTTATTTGGTTATCTTCTTTTCATTCAAATCTATATTTCCCTTATTTTTAACTTTTGGTAATAAAATAAATAACCTAGGTGGTATTTTTCTCCATGTATGTTGAATCATAGTATTCTAAATCACATTTCATATTGGTGCCTTTTCCTGTTTTCTATTTTATTTTCATTAATTTCTTGTGAATCCATAATTTCATCTTCAATAAAACTCATTCAATTTTCTTTTAATAAACACTTAAAATTAATCATATCAATTTTTAAACCATAAATATGCATAATTTAATCCTTAAAAGTTAATTAAAAAATCCACCACAACATTTCCCCAAACAATTGTTATCAGAGCCAACTGAAATGTGGAGAATGGGCTCTATAGAATTTGATATTGAAAAATTAAATGGTTAAAATGATTTTAAACTTTTTTGGACTAAAATGAATACACTTATATATCACAAAAAATTAATGGATTCTCTTGGGGGCACTAAAAACAACTTGACCACCCATTCTCTAGATGGATAGACTGTTGTCACCTATATTTATGTTCCCAAAGATCTCCTTAGGAAATACTGTAGTTTGATTCTTTTACTGTTAGGTGATAAAGTTCTTCTTGAAGATGAATACAAACTATCTAATACTGATATATGGTCTGTATTGGAATCCCTTAACATGATTACTCATATTATTCAGAGGTTATAAAAGAAAAGAAGATTATATACATTTAAATTGAATTCTAAGACTGCAGTCAGGTTACACATTGATGAATTTAATAAAATATTATTAGATATTTCCAACATAGATATCAAATTAGATGATTAATACCGGGCCATAATATTTTTGACATCATTATATGACTCCTTTAATTATATTAATGGTTCTTTTATTTATGTAAAAGACACTCTTACTCTCAAATAATTTAAATCTTATTTTCTCTCCAAAGACATTCAAAAGAAGAGTAGTGTTAAGGCTGAGGTTGAGGGTCTGAATGTAACGGGATGAAGTGAGTCTATGGGTAGTAGGAAGAAAATGGGTCAATATAAAAAACATATATTCAAATCCAAGAACAAATTAACCAAATTATTTCAATATAAATAACCTAGCCACATAAATAGGAACAACCCCACTTCGAAGGGTGACTAAAAAGATAATAGTAATGACCATTCCTTATTAGTTGAATGGGATTTTGATAATGTTGATGTATTAAATGTATATGATGTTTTGATCTCTGAAGAATGGATCCTTGATTATATATGTTCATTCCACAAGTGTACTAGGAGGGATTACTTCTTTGAATTGAGGGATATTGAATCATGTGACTTGTTCCTAGGGAATAATAGGATTATTCATAAAATAGTTATAGGCTCAATTTACTTAGAGAATCATGATATGAATATTAATACTCTTGATGAGGTTAGGTGGTCACCCTAATAGAAAAGAAACCACATTTCCTAAGGATTCCTTGATCAAAATGGCTATACTTTCATGTCAGACTCTAAAATTATAAGGACTACATTAGGATCTCTCATTGTCATGAAAGGAAACCTCTAAAATAGCCTCTATATGTTAGATATTAGGGTTCATATAAATCAATTGAATTACTCTAGTGATTTAGTTTTTATACAATACCACCCTTTTACATAGAATATTAGATCATGTAAGAGAAAAAGGAATTTATGAACTAAGAAAACAAGAGCAATTGAGTAGTATCACTCCAACAAGTTTTCCATTTTATGAAGAAAATGTATATGGGAGATCCATAAATATTAGCTTCAGTAGGTCAATTTATAAGGCTAGAGAACCCATTAAATGTGTCCATTGTGATCTTTAGGTCCCTTCTAGGGTCACCTCCCATGGTCGATGCTACTATTTTTGTATCCTTTACTGATTACTACTCTAAGAAATTCTCGGTTTATATACTCAAATATAAGTTGGATACCTATCAAACATTCAATAAGTGTAGAGATATTGTAGAAAGTGAATCTGGTAAGAAAATCAAATCCCTAATAACTGATAATGGTTTAGAGTATTTTTCCACTTAATTCATATAATTAGGTGAATATGATGGGATTAAAATGTACCAGACTAATGTGGAAACCCCACAACAGAATGGATTAATAGAAATAATAAATATGACTATTTTAGAAAGGGTAAGATGAATGTTTTCCAATTATAATCTCCCCAGGTCCTTCTGGGTGGAGGTTTCCTTAATGACTATCTACTTAATTAACTATTTACCATCTCTAGATAATGAATTTAAAACTATAAAAGAACTCTAGAAAAGTTCCCTTCATGTCTTTCACACCTCAAGATTTTTGGATCCAAAAATTATGATCATACTTGAAATTATAAGCATTATCCTAGCGCTGTGAAGTTCATATTTCTAAGATATCCAATGGGTGTTGAGGGATATAATTTATTGATAGATAAGCATGGTTATAAAATATTAATCATTATTCAGGATATATTGTTTAATGAATCTATTGTCTCTAAAGGTAAAGGAATAGAGTCTGTAGAGTCTACAGAGAATGATGGAGATTCTTCTGATAAAAATTATGCACCCATAGGTGTTGAAATTCCTTTGGAATCTAAAGGCCAACCCGAATATAAGGCTGAATCCAACCCTTCCCTTCCATAGAATCAAGTTTAATCTAATACTAACTCGGACTTTGAGCCTGAAATTAAAGAGCAATATAATTGTAGATATTATCATCTCACCCGAGATAGAGAGAGAAAAATAATAAGACCGATAGCCCAATTTAATCAGGATGGTGTTGTTGCCTATGCCTTTAATGTTACATGGGACTTTTTTAATGAGTAACATAAATCTTATAAGAAATCCATTAAGTTAAAATAATCTATCTAATTATTGGATACTATGTATTAATGTAACGCCCTGACCCCAGTTACCTAGAGTCGGTGCATTATTACATAACATTGGCATGATCACAAGAAAGATCAAATCTTGAAAGACCGATTGGTTTAGTAGCCTTGGAAACACTAGATATATTCATAAAGTTTTACATTACATCATAAAGTGAAAAACTACTACAACAACATATTCTCCATATCCCACACTCATATCCCCACATACTATCCCTGCAGGTCATTCATAAATTACTTCTTCACATCCTGGGAAAAATAAAACATAGAAAAGGGGTGAGCTCAAATTCCTAGTAAGGATAACAATATAGCGGAAACTTTCATAAATAAAAATAAAAATTTAAGGAAATGTATAACTTAAAACAAAATCCCTTTAAACTTGAACTTCAACATAGTATGGAAAAAATAAAATGAAATAATTCCATTTACTTATTCACATGGATATTCTACTAATCGAATAATCACATGCAATATCAATTACCACTTTCATAATTATGGAATGCATAATTCCAGACTATCATAACCACATAGCCAAGGCCTCGTGCCAAGACTACAAATAAGATTTTCCAAGGCCTTGTGCCAAGACACTAGTTTGTCTCATGAGACCTACAGATGCATCAAGGACCTATAGCGGGCTCCACCCGTCACATATTAAGTCCAATACATTCCCATGTGAAAAGGTTTAAACATAACATAAACTTTCATATTAAAACTAGCATACAAAATGTCAATAATTTCACCATAAACAATAAATGGTATAAAAATAGCACATCCATAGTCAAACATATCACAAAACCATCACTACAATATAGAAGTTTTGTATTATAATAAATCAACTTCAAATAAGCGTAAAATCCATCAAAGGTTGTTGACATAGATGAAATCAAAACTCTTTTTAGAGAAATATCTCTTTCTATTTTGAAATCATTTAAGAGTCATATATTTATCAAATAAAACATTTTCTTTGAAAATATTCTTATAAGCTTGTAAGGGAAGCTTCGACGATTTTATAACGGCGGAAAATAACTGCACCCGCTGTATAAGTTAAAAAACATTCTTACCTTAATTCCGTCGAAATGGTTAAAAAGCACCTTGTTTGGAAAACGACGGAAATATTCCTTTATAAACCACTTATAAAAAGTCAAACAAGGGTATAAATGACTTTAACCCATATTCTTGTAAATAGTAAAAATGTTTTGAAATACATTTTTAAGAAACATGGATGTGGATGATAAAGAGATCCCAGTAGATTATTATGTATAAACAACCTCGGATAATGAAGAGATTGTGAAATAAACCCTTACCTTGTACTTTTACTTGGTTGAGGGTAGTTTAACCTCCTGTATAATGGTGAATTAATTATTATTAAATTATAAAAGAATCATATATATTAATATGATATCATATATGATCTTTTAACATTGCTTTGTTAATAATATCTTAGTATTATCGTCGTTTCAGGTGTTAACTTACTCGTTTTCTTTTATATGTTTTGTTATGTAAGCCATGTTTGTCATGGATAGGTTGTATCTTATTCATATCCAGAATTATATCAAGTCCTTAAACATTATTTTTAAATCATCAAATGATAATTGTACTTGAATGGATACGATGGAGAATGAATCTCATCGCGTTCGTGGAGACAGTAGTCCGTACGTACGTACAAGCGAAAATATCATTTTTTGATATTAAAATAATATATAATTGGATATTATATCATATATACAGAATCATTATCATGTTATATTTATTATTTACATGAGTTACACATATTATTATACCCATCCAAATAATAATATGTTGAATAACAATTACACCACGACATGGAGACGGTAAGTCGTACGTACGCACGTATGGTGACATGTTATTCAAAGCATGGATAGAATACTGAATATGGTTGTACCATATTTATAATAACATCACAGTATATATATGATACTGGTGTTATTATTTTAGAATGGTAACAACAAATGAAGAAGAAGTGGAAGAAGAAAGGAACTTAGAAAAGGGTGGTGAAATCATTACCTCTTCTTCGGGTTCTTCCTTTTGATTTGATCAAAAGGGCTACTTAGGTTGGGTTTATGATCAAACTAAGGCCTCTAGGTTGTAGTTAGGAAAGTTGGGAGAGTATTTGGGCAGGGTTTGGCCGAACCAAGAGGCTTTGAAGGTGTGAAGTAATGAGAAGGGGGAGTGCCCTTTTATAAGAGGGGTGAGGGGCACCTTTGAAAAAGCTAGAAATATTAATTTATAATAAATTCGTATTCGGTTTTTAATGGTTCAAAAGTTTATTATTTAAAGGTTAAATTGGGAATAGGTCAAAACCCATTCATCCAATAGAATTTATGCCGGTTTGGGTCATTATATTAACCTTATATTTTAGTTTTAACTCTTAGTTAATTAGTTAGACATTTACCATGTCACTTTGTATTTTTATATTATATAGTTAATAAACTTACTATATACATCCAAGAGACCCCAAAGTGGTCCATTAATGATACACCTATAATGATATAAGTCTCTTGGACGAACCTCAGATTTTTATGAATTTAATATCAATTAATAATATAATATTTGTTTTAAAAACTCTTTTATGTCAATTTTGACACTATTCAATAATTGATTTTTGTAAAAATCATAACAGAATTATTACTTCGAAAAAAGTTAATTAAATCAATCCTAACATGTCATAGTATCCTATAAAATTAGTTTAATTCATAAAAAGTCTGAAATTATATTTTTTTGGGTATTTATAATATCAATTATTTAATTTTTCACTATTATGGTAATTACTGCATCATCATTGTGTCATATATAAATTAAATTATTTAATATCTAAAAATTATAAATAAACTACCATTAGGTAGGAAATATTTTTATATTTCTAATTAATATTTATAGTCGAAAGTCCAACATATATAACACTATGGAAAAAAAAAATTTTCTATAAGATATGTGTTTGTATCATTTTTGTATTCATTTTAACTTAATTAAAATAAAGTGTCCCTATCACTTACTAGTGTCACCATGGGGTCCCAAAATCGACCAAAAGATGCCCATGGTCGAACATGTATCAACCAATAAGGTTAGGATATGTTTTAGGGTAATTTTTTATTATTATAATATTATTTTTTAACCCTTATTTACCGGATTTACCCTTAACCAAGGTAAATAAAATATTTACCGCAGTAATTATTCAAAATGTCTAAAAATAAAAGTTACCTATTTACACAATTTAAACATCCTGATTCCAAATATGGAATCCATTTTTCCAAATTCAAAACACAGAAGTGGCAGAAATTAATTTAAAATTAATTCCCGCTGTCAAAACAGAAAGCGTGTTTTGAAGATATAATAACTATCAAAAGATTGATACTTGTTTATGTTCGGTTTAATTGTGAAATTATGTCCAATGACCAACATTTTATTAAATGGTAAAAATATATTCTAAATATACTTTAAAACCACTCAAATTCATAATTTATCAATATAAATTATTTCGATTAAAAAAGTTGTTTTTAATTAAAATTTAGTAATTTTCACTATTCATCAAAATATTAAAGTTATCCGAAAAGTACCAAAATTTCACCTTAGGCTAAATTCAATATTCCGAATCCAAAATTGAATTCCATTTTGAAATATAAAATATATATAATTTCAAAAATTAGGTATTACTATTCATAACGGCTAGTTTGATTGGTTATGGTGTGTTAGAACTCGGTGTTGTGTACAACACACGCTATCAAATTATTTAAAGAGAAGCGTACCGTAGAAGCTTGGGGTGTTACATTCTCCCCTCCTTCAAATAATTTCATCCTCGAAATTTATAGAATATTATCGCATGAAAAGACTCGGGTGGTTCTTCATCATAAGTTCCTCAGGTTCCCATGTTGCCTCTTCCATCTTATTGTTTCTCCACAAAACTTTTACCAGACGCGTCGTTCGGTTTCTCAGTACTTGTTCTCTCGTATCAAGAATCCTGACGGGCCCTTCACAATAAGACAGATCGGGTTCCAGTTCTAATTCCTCATAGGTGAATACATGTGTTGGGTCAGGCATGTATTTCCTCAATAGAGATGCGTGGAAAACATCGTGAACTTTGGAGAGACTTGGTGGCATTGCCAATCGGTAAGCTACAGCCCCAATGCGTTCTAGAATTTCAAAAGGTCCGATGTACCTGGGACTCAATATACCTTTCTTAACAAAACATATGACTCCCTTCCATGGATATACCTTTAGGAAAATATGATCACTGACTTGAAATTCCAAATCCTTACTTCGATTATCAGCACAGCTCTTCTGCCTACTTTGAGCTACTTTGATGTGATTTTGGATTACCTTCACCTTTTCCATTGTTTCCTCTACCAGTTCTGGGCCTACAAGTTTTCTTTCACCAATGTCATCCAAACAGGTTGGTGTACGACATCTCTTTCTGTATAACGCTTCATATGGTGCCATCTGAATACTTGAATGGAAGCTATTGTTATAGGAAAATTCTACCAAAGGTAAATATTGATCCCACACACCCTGAAAGTCAAGTGAACAAGATCTCAGCATGTCTTCTAAGCTGTGAATAGTCCGTTCTGATTATTCGTCTGTCTAAGGGTGGTAGGCAGTGCACAAATGAAGTTCAGTATCCAGGGATTTCTAAAGACTTTTCCAGAATCTTGAAGTAAAATGGGGATCACGATCAGAAACAATTGATAGGGGTACTCCATGAAGACTCACAACTTCATTAATATATAGTCTTTCTAGACGTTCCAGTGGTAGATCTTCTCTTATAGCAAGAAAATGTGCAAACTTGGTAAGACGATCAACAATAACACAAATTGCATCTTTCCTTCTAGGAGTATTTAGTAGTCCCATGAAAAATTCCATCGTAATATTGTCCCATTTCCACTCTAGTATGGGAAGAGGTTGCATGACTCCTCCAGGCTGTTGCCTTCCAGCTTTCACTTGTTGACAAACCATACATCTTGACACAAAATTGGAAATATCCCTCTTCATATTGTCCCACCAAAAATGTTCCTTCAAATCTCTATACATTTTGGTGCTCCCAGGGTGTATAGAGAAATTGGAACTATGAGCATTATCCAGCAATTCCCTTTTTAGGTCAGGTATATCGGGAACACAAAGCCTCTTCCCTAATTTCAAAATTCCATCTTCATACACAAAGTCTCTCAATCTCCCATCATTCGTAGCTTTAATCTTCTTTTGAAATTCTTCATCATCGGTCTAAGAACTCTTAATCCTTTCTAGTAAAGATGTTTTGGCAACAATTTGAAAAATAATTGATGTTTCACCTTCCCTGGTAATTCCCATGTCCATCTTCACTAGATCTATTAAAATTGGATCCCTTTCAATTTTCATCATGTACAAAACTCCATGGTCTTTTCTGCTCAAAGCATCTGCCACCTTGTTTTCTTTCCCCGGGTGTTAGTGTATCGTACAATCATAATCCTTGAGTAATTCAAGCCATCTCCTTTGCCTCATGTTGAGTTCTTTTTGTGAGAAAATATATTTCAAACTCTTGTGATCCGTATAAATCTCACATTTTTCACCATAGAGGTAGTGCCTCCATATCTTCAAAGCAATGATCACAACTGCTAACTCGAGATCATGAGTAGGATAGTTTTGTTCATGAATTTTCAACTGTCGTGATGCATAGGAAATAACCCTATCATTCTGCATAGGACACAACCAAGTCCTTTCTTTGATGCATCACTATAAATAACGAACTCATCATTCCCCGATGGTAGAGTCAATATAGGAGCATTGACTAATCTTATCTTCAGTTCTTCGAAACATTCTTCACACTCTTTTGTCCAAACAAATTTAACCCCTTTACGTGTGAGCTTCGTTAATGGGTTAGCCAATCGGGCAAAATTCTGGATGAAACGTCAATAATAACCTGCCAAACCAATAAAACTACGTACCTCAATTATATTCGTTGGTGCTGGACATTCTTGGATTGCCTTTGTCTTAGAAGGATCAACAGATATTCCATCTTTAGAGACAATATGGCCAAGAAAATAAATCTCTTGAAGCCAGAATTCACACTTTCTAAACTTCCCATATAATTCATGTCTTCTGAGAGTCTTTAGGATAATGCGCAAGTGATTTTCATGATCTTCATAGCTTTTGGAGTATACCAAGATATCATCAATAAATACCACCACAAATTCATCAAGATACTCCTTGAAAACTCTATTCATTAGATCTATGAATATAGAGGCCGCATTAGTCAATCCAAAAGGAATTACCGTAAACTCGTAATGCCCATACCTGGTTCGAAATGCTGTCTTCGGAATGTCTTCCTTCTTCACACACAACTGATGGTATCCAGATCGAAGGTCAATCTTTGAAAAGTATTGATCTCCATTCAGTTGGTCAAATAAATCATCAAAGCGAGGTAGGGGATACTTGTTCTTTATTGTTATAGCATTGATCTCCCTGTAGTCGATACATAACCTCATGGACCCATCTCTATTTTTAACAAAAAGAACAGGGGATCCCCATGGAGAAACACTAGGGCGAATAAATCCATTATTACTCAATTCCTCTAGCTGTTTCTTTAGTTAAACTAATTATACAGTGGCCATTCTATAAGGGGTCTTTGATATAGGCCTTGATCCAGGAATTAAATCAATGGAAAACACAACTTCTCATTCTGGAGGATGTCCAGATAAATCTTCTAGAAATACATCTACATATTATTTCACAACAGGTACATCCTATATTTGAACATTCCTTTCCTCACCCATAGTCATTTCATTCTCTTCCTCCCCAATAATTGAATTTAGTTGAGATACTGGGGGTGGATCTAGATAAGAATTAGGTGGTGATGATTCTGCTCTAAAGACAAGTTGTTCCTTATCATCATCATCAAGAATCATAACCTCCTTCTTCTTACAATAAATCTTAGCATCATTGTCCAAAAGCCAGTCCATACCGAGGATTATATCAAACTCAATCATAGGTATGACGATGAGATCAGTAGATAGAGAACATTTATGTGCTCTAATGGGGACTGATTCACAAAACATTATTGCAATGATACTTCCCTTAGGAGTTTTAACTGACAACTCCCTTTTTGAATCAAATTGGAAATATCTAATTTTCTTAGCAAACTAGGAAGAGATGAAACAATGCAATGATCCAGAATCAAATAATGCATTTTCTAAACTTGAGGAAACCATTAAATTACACGCCACCACGTTTTCGGAGCTTCTACCTCAGCAGTAGTGATAGCATAAGCTTGGCCTTGATCCCTCGGAATTTTCTGAGGTAAGTTCCCCTGATGCTTAGGAAATTCATTTGCATAATGCCTCATCTCCCTGCAATTATAGCACTGAACATTGGTAGCTTCCTTCTTCCCCTTGCAATCACGAGCTTGGTGGCCTTTTTCACCACACTTGTAATAGACTCTCGTTCCCTTCATGCAAGTACTAGGGTGTTTATTATAACATTTACCACAGGATGGATATTCAACCATTCCCTTCTTCCCCTTATTTCCATTCCTAGATTGATCATCAGGTCTCTTCTTCTCTTTCTTTTCTTTAAAGTCATAAGACTTAGATAATTCCTTTTCGATCTTGATAGCACATGAGACAATGTCTTCGTACGACGAGAAGGATTGTGAGACTAATGCTCGACGGAGAAATGGTGTTAACCCATCAAAGAAATGGTCAATCTTACTTCTTGGGTTACGTATATAATCTCCAACATACCTTGCTAACCTTGTAAAGTTAGCCTCATACTTTATGACATTCTCATCCTCCTTTTGTCCTAGACTCAGAAATTGCTTTTCCATATCTGGTTGATGTTCACGAGGAAAGTATTTTTCTAAAAATAGATATTTGAACTCCCTCCATTCCATATTTGATACTTCATCATCTTCCTTCGTATTTTGAATCAGTGACCACCATTGATCAGCATCTCCAGTGAGTCGGTAAACTGCCATGTTAACTTTTTCCCTTTCACTACTCCCCAAAGCCTGAAATATTTTCTCTAGGGAATTTATCCATTACTCAGCTACTAAGGGATTTATACGCCCATTGAATGTTGGTGGTTGTTGCCTCATGAATCGATCTAGCATTGATCCTCCACGCTATGGATCAGGGTGATCCATACGAGTAAGGTTATTTTTCATAACCGGAGTGAGTTGTACCAGTATTGTGATTAGCTGATCGGCACCAGTTGCATCACCAGCTCCACTATAATTATCTTTAGTAGGAGGGAAATCCCTACATGGAGTGCGTGCATTGATACGGTTTCCATTTCTTCCACTAGGCGCCATTTCTAAACAATGGCATAAACTAGATCAATTTATGAATCAAAATACATAATCCCATACTTATAAAACACTTAACATAAATTGAACTATTTATGGATATAATCCATAATCATAAAAATGTTTTCATTGAGGAATTATATAATCATAAACCCTTCATAATGATTTGTAATGAAAATGGGAGTTATCCTAAGCATATCCCTCGGGAGTGTAGTAACCAAGAGTGAAGCAATGCCCGTTGTCATGCACTAGTTCCCGCTCGAGTCTAGCTCAAAGCGGTGTTTTTAGGTTTTACCCCTAGGTACTTCTATGCCAGAGCCGCCTCTACCTGCTCGTATCCATATAGGGATATATTTCACAGAAAACTCACAAAATCTCTACAATACCAAAATTCTAGGAAGTTCTTCTATACTAATCCTCAAAGTCCATCTTAAATCAATGTGCTCTAATCAGAGTTTATCTAAATCTAGCTTCCAAGGTTTGTACTAAACCTCCCTCTGATACCAACTGTAACGCCCCGACCCCAGTTACCTAGAGTCGGTGCATTATTACATAACATTGGCATGATCACAAGAAAGATCAAATCTTGAAAGCCCGATTGGTTTAGTAGCCTTGGAAAAACTAGATATATTCATAAAGTTTTACATTACATCATAAAGTGAAAAACTACTACAACAACATAGTCTCCATGTCCCACACTCATATGCCCACATACTATCCCTGCAGGTCATTCATAAATTACTTCTTCACATCCTGGGAAAAATAAAACATAGAAAAGGGGTGAGCTCAAATGCCCAGTAAGGATAACAATATAGAGGAAACTTTCATAAATAAGAATAAACATTTAAGGAAATGTTTAACGTAAAACAAAAGCCTCTTAAACTTGAACTTAAACATAGTATCGCAGAAATAAAATGAAATAATTCCATTTACTTATTCACATGGATATTCTACTAATTGAATAATCACATGCAATATCAATTACAACTTTCATAATGATGGAATGCATAATTCCAGACTATCATAACAACATAGACTAGGCCTCGTGCCAAGACTACAAATAATATTTTCCAAGGCCTTGTGCCAAGACACTAGTTGCTCTCATGAGACCTACCGATGCATCGAGGAGATATTACGGGCTCCACCTGTCACATATTAAGTCCAATGCATTCCCATATGAAAAGGTTTAAACATAACATAAACTTCCGTATTAAAACTAGCATACAAAATGTCAATACTTTCACCATAAACTATGAAGAGTATAAAAATAGCACTTCCACAGTCAAACATATCACAAAACCTTCAATACAATATAGAAGTTTTGTATCATAATAAATCAACTTCAAATAAGCGTAAAATCCATCAAAGGATGTCGACATAGATGAAATCAAAACTCTTTTTAGATAAATATATCTTTCTATTTTGAAATCATTTACGAGTCATATATTTATGAAATAAAATATTATCTTTGAAAATATTCTTATAAGCTTGTAAGGGAATCTTCGACAATTTTATAACGGCGGAAAATAACTGCACCCGCCGTATAAGTTAAAAAACATTCTTACCTTAATTATGTCGAAAAGGTTAAAAAGCACCTTGTTTGGAAAACGACGAAAAGATTCCTTTATAAACCACTTATAAAAAGTCAAACAAGGGTATAAATGACTTTAACCAATATTCTTGTAAATAGTAAAAATGTTTTGAAATACATTTTTAAGAAACATGGTTGTGGATGATAAAGAGATCCCAGTAGATTATTACCTATAAACAACCTCAGATAATGAAGAGATTGTGAAATAAACCCTTACCTTGTACTTTTCCTTGGTAGATGGTAGGTTAAACTCATTTATAATGGTGAAATAATTGTTATTAATTTATACAAGAATCATATATATTAATATGATATCATATATGATCTTTTAACATTGCTTTATTAATAATATCTTAGTATTGTCGTCGTCTCGGGTGTTAACTTACTCGTTTTCTTTAATATTTTTTGTTACGTGAGCCATGTTTGTCATGGATAGGTTGTATCTTATTCATATCCATAATGATACCAAGTTCGTAAACTTTATTTTTAAATCATCAAATGATAATTATACTTGAATGGATACGATGGAGAATGAATCTCATCGCGTTCGTGGAGACGGTAGTCCGTACGTACGCACGAGCGACAATATCATTCTTTTGATACTAAAATAATATATAATTGGATATTATATCATATATACAGAATCATTATCATGTTATATTTATTATTTACATGATTTAAACATCATTATTATACCCATCCAAATAATAATATATTGAATAACAATTACACCACGACGTGGAGACGGTAAGCCATACGTACGCATGTATGGTGACATGTTATTCAAAGGATGGATATAATACTGAATATCGTTGTACCATGTTTGTAATAACATCATAGTATATATATGATACTGGAGTTATTATTTTAGAATGGTAACAACAAAGGTAGAAGAAGTGGAAGAAGAAAGGAACTTGGAATAGGGTGGTGAAATCATTACCTCTTCTTCGGGTTCTTCCTTTTTATTTGATCAAAAGGGATCCTTAGGTTTGATTTATGATCAAAATAAGGCCTCTAGGTTGTAGTGAGGTAAGTTGAGAGAGTATTTGGGCAGGATTTGGCCGATCCAAAATGCTTTGAAGATGTGAAGTAATGAGAATGGGGAGTGCCCTTTTATAAGAGGGGTGAGGGGAACCTTTGGAAAAGCTAGAAAAATTAATTTATAATAAATTCATATTCGGTTTCTAATGGCTGAAAAGTTTATTATTTAAAGGTTAAGGTGGGGATAGGTTGAAAACCATTCAAACAATAGAATTTAGACAGGTTTGAGTCATTATATTAACCTTATCTTTTAGTTTTAACTCTTAGTTAATTAGTTTGACATTTACCATGTCACTTTGTATTTTTATAGTATATAGTTAATAAACATACTATATACATCCAAGATACCCCCCAAGTGGTACATTAATGATAAAAATATCATGATATAAGTCTCTTGGCCAAACCTTAGATTTTTAGGAATTTAATATCAATTAATAATATAATATATTTTTTTAAAACTCTTTTATGTCAATTTTGATACTATTCAATAATTGATTTTTGTAAAAATCATAACAGAATGATTACTTCTATAAAAGTTAATTAATTAACTCCTAATATGTCATATTATCCATGAAAATTAGTTTAATTCATAAAAAGTGTGAAATTATATTTATTTGGGTATTTATAATATCAATTATTTTAATTTTTCACTATTATGGTAATTACTGCATCATCGTTGTGTCATATATAAATTAAATTATTTAATGCCTAAAAATTATAAATAAAATACCATTATGTATTAAATCGTTTTATCTTTATAATTAATATTTATAGTCGAAAATCCAACATATATAATCCTATGTAAAAATTGTTTTTCTAAAAGATATATGCTTGTGTCATTTTTGTATTCATTTTAACTTAATTAAAATAAAGTGTCCCTATCACTTACAAGTGGCACCGTGGGGTCCCAAAATCAAACCAAAGATTCCCATGGTCGAATATGTATCAACCAATAAGGTTAGGATACGTTTTAGGGTAATTTGTTATTATTATAATATTATTATTTAACCCTTATTTACCGGATTTACCCTTAACCATGGTAAATAAAATATTTACCGCAGTAATTATTCAAAATGTCTAAAAATAAAAGTTACCTATTTACACAATTTGAACATCCTGATTCCAAATATGGAATCCATTTTTCCAAATTCAAAATATAGAAGTGGCAGAAATTAATTTAAAATTAATTCTCGCTGTCAAAACTAAAAGCGTGTTTTTAAGATATAATAACTATCAAAAGATTGATTCTTGTTTATGTTCGGTTTAATTATGAAATTATGTCCAATGACCAAAATTTAATTAAATGGTAAAAATATATTCTAAATATACTTTAAAACCACTCAAATTCATAATTTATCAGTATAAATTATTTCGATTAAAAAATTTGTTTTTAATTAAAAGTTAGTAATTTTCACTATTCATCAAAATATTAAAGTTATCCGAAAAGTACCAAAATTTCACCTTAGGCTAAATTCAATATTCCGAATCAAAAAATTATGTCCATTTTGAAATATAAAATATATATAATTTCAAAAAGTAGGTATTACTATTTATAACGACTAGTTTGATTGGTTATGTTGTGTTAGAACTCGGTGTTGTGTACAACACAGGCTATCACATTATTCAAAGAGAAGCATACCATAGAAGCTTGGGGTGTTACAATTAATATAGAATTCACTTCTTAAGAATGGAACCTGTGTTATAGTAACAAAACCTAATAATAAAAAATTATAGGTTCTAAATGGATATTCAAGAAAAAGGAGAATAATTTTGGAGAAAGTAAAATAAAAATTAAATCCTACAGGGTTGCTAAAGGTTTCCTTCAACAAGTAGGTAGTTATTATTGTGAGATATTCAACCCTATTATTAAAAATTATTCTATAATTATTTTATTTTATTTTTCTAGTAATTTTGGTTTTCATACTGAATAATTGGATGTAAAAACTTCTTTTTTTTAATGGTACTCTTGATGAAACTATTTATATGATTCCTACTTAGGGTTTTACAAATATATTTAAACCTTATCAAGTCTTCCTCCTTAAGAAGTATTTATAAAAACATAAATAGTCATCTAGGAACTGGTATAAAAGTTTTGATTTTTTTTTGTTTAAAAATAATTAGAAGTAAATATGATGTATGTGTATACTTCAAATATATTAAGTATAAAATTATTTACCTACTATTATATATCTATGAAATGTTACTAAAATAATAAAATATGAGAATAATAAATTATTTTAACACCTAATTTAATTCATTTTTTTATATAAAAGACTTAGGACATGGTAATCAAATCTTGGGTATAGACACAGTTAGATATAGAAAGTCCCAAACCTTTTACCTTTTCCAATATTATTATATAAATAAGGTGTAAAAAGGTACCTATTCAAGAACATTAAACATTTTAGTATTCCTTTAGGATACACATTAAATTCTCCTTGAAACAATCCCCTTGAAATGATTCTGAGGATGCCTTCATGAATAAGATTTTCTATGCTAGTGTTATATGAAGTCTAATGTTTGAAACAATTTTTTCTAGACCCGATATTTCATTTTCCATGTATACTCTAAGAATGTATAAGGGGAAACCTATTAATCCTCACTATCATGATTTGAATTGGGTCCTAAGGTGATTTTCTATTCCTAATAAGTTGTGTATTCAATATAGTAAAAATTATAGTTTTAATAATGATATTATTTTCTTTGTTGACTCTAATTATGACATATATATTAATACTCTTAAATCACTTATGATTTTTTTCTGGAATATGGAGAACCAGTCTCCTAGAAGTGAAACATGTAATCAGTGGTTTCCCTCTCCTTCAATGAGGTAGAGTATGTATCCTTGATTAAAGAAATCAAGGAATCTATATAGATAGGAGTTTTGATTACTAAGTTATCATTATCTATATAAATTATTGTAGTTAGCTTTTATAGTCAATATGCATTGCATTGATCTAAAAACTATGTATGCCATTATAGATCGAAACATGTTAAAAAAATACTTGATTTTTCTATCAATATTATGGTATTTTAGATAGTTATTGTCAATAAAATAACCACTAGATAAAAACAAGAAAATAGTTTGACTACGTCCATCCCATTGTATAAATTTAAGCATTTTTTTATAGTTTAGGAAATTGGTCTTCATTCTGTAATTTTGGTTATGAGAAATTCATACTTAAATAAATTTAATTGAAAGAAATATTTGTTTCTTTATGCCCAAATTATAGTTTCATTTTAATTAAGTTTATATTTCCATGCCATTTTATGATCATATAAATATATATATATATATATATATATATTTTAGGACCCTGGAACATGCTGAGAGGGGACGGGTGAATCAAGGTGTCAACTCTTTCTTTTAAAGTGATGGATCTTGTTCCCACATTCATAGGAACTTGTTAAACCTGTCTAATAGAAATGTATAGAAATTAAAAAAACATTTGAAAATAAACAACACAAAAATTTTAATTGGTAAACCAATTATTGATAGTCCAAGGAGTATATGCCGACAATGTGTTGGTCGTACCTAAATCAACTAATCTTCACTATTGGTGGAAAATAGAAGTTCAGACACAGTCACAGTATTCCAGTCACACTACCTTTACATGAATTTAAGGATATTTCATTAAATCACTCTGAAAACATCTATTGACTCCCCAATACCACTACTATTGGTGAATTCTTACTCAGTTTAATGGCTTGAAGGTCACTTCATTAGATTGGAATTTTAGCATTTGTACCTAATTAGAATGAGACTCTTCTTTCATTGATATCATGAGAAGATGAACTTGAAATAACTGTTTACTTAAACTAGATGCTCAAAACCTAATTTCCACGAATCTCCTTCGCAAATCCCTCTCACAAATCATACACCCTTTTTGATGGAAACAACCTTTGCGGAACACTAAGTGGTCTCAGAATAACTAGTCATCACAAAACTACTTTTTCCCAGATACCCAATAATTGGACAATATTAATATAAACCTTTTTCAATGCCCAAGATCACTATAAAAACATGATTCATAAATCTTTCAAACATCATAAATTCATACCAAATCATCCATGCTACCAAATATTTTTATATGTGTGAAGTTGGGGTAGCCACTTATTTATAGGCACAAACATTCATGAATATTTTATGAATCTAGCATATTTTTCATCAACATACAAATCCATTTTTGGTAATCTTATTCCTTAAAAAATATCATGTTAAATTTCACCCATTTTCTAAGATTCTCATATTCATAAATATCATCATCAACACTTCATGAATTTGTTGTCCTTCACTTCTCGTAGTGGCAGAGAATATTGTCAACCCATTACGTTGTTCACAATTTTTGTTCGTGATGCTTTACATCTTCATGAATCTCATTATTTGTGAAAATTATTTTTCATGAAACCCATTAGTTTACCATATTTATGAAGATTCAATCCTTGAAAACCACATTTCTCTATGTTTTCCTCTTCTTCTTGATTTTGAGCCCAAAAATTTGTCAAACACTGGAAAATGATGCCACTTTCAACACTATAGTCATCTTGTATTATAAGATCACATTCATTGATAACTCCCTAACCACCCTATATTGGATTGAAATTAAAAAATCAGGACTCCATTTCCAGCTAATAAAATACTTAGTTCTAACAATATCCCTCTTTGGGTTTGTTGGAAATCTGTATATAAATTCAAAAAAGCACCAAACACTTATCATAACCTGATAGGAAATAAATAACTCAACCAAAACTCTAAGTCAATATGAGATAATACATGTGTAGAAAAAAGGAGGGAAAACATGAATTTGGTTATCATGTTTTTGGAATAATTAAGGATGTACAAGCAAATCTCTGATTGTTTCCTCATAACACCGAATTCTAATCGTGTTATATAATCATTTCATGGTTAAAAATCTTGCAACAAGAAAGCCCTTTAATTCATTGAATTTATCCATTCTCCCCCTTTAAAAATAAAACCAATGAACCTGTATTTGTACTTGTAGAGGTTAAAAAACTCTCCTTGGATTGTATCATCCCCATACACATTTATCAATTCCATTAACATAATAAAATAGTTAACACAAATGGGGAGAGGGGACACTTGGTAACCTCCTCATACACAAGTAGGTGGATGAAAATGGAGGTTCAACCAATGTTTTTCAAACACATGTGTTGAAAATGACTTAGTTATAAAGTCAACAACTTAGTGATTAGTTTCAACATGCACCATTCTAATCACACCTTTATAAACATTTTCCTTGATGAATTGATATCTGATCTCAATATGTTTTGTACAAGATTGTTGACTATGAATCTTCATGAGATTGATTGTGCACTTATTGCCACAGTGAATCGCATTATTTGTGTCACCTCATCACCAGTATCAGTCAGTTTTCACTTTATCCATAATATCTTAGTGTAATCCTTTTTAGTAGAGATATACTCTTCTTCAGCCGTGAAATGAGAAGTGGTTTCCTATTTCTTACTCATCCTACCCACACATTTATTTCAAATGAAAAACACACCACTGCTAGTGGACTTTCTACCCACCGTGTCTACAGCCCATTAAACATTATAAAATGCAGATAATTCATTATATCTTCTTACATCAAGTTACAAGACTAAATTCAGAGTACCTTCAATATATCTTATGATTATTTTAACAACATAAAAATGTTCTTCCATCAAATTAATTTGAAAGTGGGATATTAATCGTGTTGAAAAGACAATATATGTTCATTTTGTAGTCAATTATAATATTCTTCTAATGATTATCCAATAGATGGTTGGATCTATAGAAGTCCCATCCTCATTCTTTCCATGTTTTTTACCAATCCTAGTTGAATTCGACATCGGTTTGGAGTTATACATTTCGAATTTATTTAGAAACTCTCTTCCATATTTTTTCTAAGAAATGAAAGTGTAATCATTCTTCTAAATCACATATTACCACATGTTGTATGTGACTTCACCAATCATAGACATTTAATATTATGACTTCATGTGATAATAAAATTATTCCACTGTTCACTTCGTGATTCCACAAAATATAATATCATGCACATACACAAGCACCATAAATTGTTATTTCTTTGAATTATTCACATAGATATCATGATCGACACCTCCTATTTTGAATTGAATCATCTTAAAATAAGAATTCATTTGAGAATACCATTCATGTGATGCCTGATTTAAACTGTGAATGGCCTTTTTTAATCTAAAAACCTTTTCTTTATCATTTCCAATCATAAATCCAACTGGTTATTTAATGTATAATTCTTCTTCAAGAACTCCATTTAAGAATTCATTTTTGACATCAATCTAATAAACTTTGTATTTTATTTGAATTACCATATCAAGGAAAATCTTTATCAACTCCAGTCTCTCTACTAAACAAAATGTTTCTTCAACATAAATTCCTTCAATCTGTGCATTTCCTTTACAAACTATGTGTTTTTTGTTCATGATCACATTCCCATTATCATCAAATTTATTTTTAAATACACACTTTTTTCCAATCACATTTATATTTTTAGGTCACTTAATAAGATCTCATGTATGGTTCTTGTTAACATGATATAGTTCTTCATTCATTTATTTAACACATGATTCATCTTTTACATATTCTTCAGATGAGGTTGGTTCCTTAATTAATAGGAAGGAAAATATATACCATTCCTCATTATTCTTGTCCATGTGGGTGCGGTCTAATCTATAATGATGTTGGTTTAATCAATTTCTAATCTTCTATTTCTTCTATGATGTTCAAATGAAGTTTCTACAGCCATGTTTTCCACTTTTGAATCTTCTTCTGAATCATAAACGTTTTGTAACCCCAAAATGTTTGCACACCTTCATTTACTTCTGTATTTGAATCTTTTCCATATCCATTTTCTTCTTCATCTTCTATCATATCATCATAGGATCTTATTAAGGTATTTATGGTTTTATCTTCAATTATATTGGCATCATTCCTTTCCACAATTCTTCCAATATTATTATTAAAACATTTGTAGTATTTAATATTCATTTAATATCCTATGAATATACCCTTTTTTGTAGCATCATGATACATTCCTTGATTTCCGCCTTTGTTTTATATGATACATTTACTTCTAAAAACATGAATAAAACTTTTGATAGGGTTTCCTTCCATACAAAAACTCATCTGGTGTCACAGTTTCTCCCATATAAATCCTTGTTATAAATTGACTATACACTACTACTTGTACAACCTTCTTCCTATAATGACAAGATATATGACTCTAAATCATCACAGTTCTGGCCATATTGTTCACTTGTCAATTTCTGCATTCAAAAAATACATTTTTCTGTCGGGTTCTCACTGCAACCACCTAAAGATTTATTTGATGTTTTTCAGGTAATTTTTAAATTTAATGGATGTTTATTATCCTCCATTGTCATATTTTAGAACATTGATTTTTTGGCAAGTATCATTCTCATCTGTTTGATTACAACTTTTAATGAAACCAAGAATATTCTATTTCTTCTATATAATCATTACACAATCAATTATACTATAATCATCAATAAAAAGAATGAATTACTTCTCTATATATGTTCCATACAGATTTATTGGACCACATAAATCTATGTGGATGAGATCAAGAAGATTTTATTCTGTTTCCATATTTGGTTCATATGAACTACAGACCATCTTTCCTCGCATGCAAGCATCACATGTATGTCCTCGTTCACAAATCATCTTGGGGATATAGATGACTATATTTAGATTAGATATCTTTTCCAAGAATTTTTTTATTAATTAGACCCAATCTATAATTCCACACGTTATTTTATTATGCAACTACCATGAATAAAATGTTCTCCTTATGGTCAACCTGATATATATTGGCATCTATTCTATATCCTTTCATATGAGAATTCATTGTCTATTATTTGATAGTTCACCCCTTTTGATTAAATGTAGTTATCATTCCCCAGTCACTGATTTGACTCACACTCTAGATATTTTGATGAAAACTATCCACATAGGTAACTTCATTTTTCTTATGCTCATGATTTTCTAGTTTTGTTCTTCCACTTACTTTAATCTTCAAAGCACCATCATTTAGGAACATTACTATTTCATCAACCCTATTCTTAACATTGTTTAATAAATCTATATTTTTCGTCATATGTAATGATCATCCACTATCAAGAATCTAGGTTATACTATTCTTTGTGGCTTTAAGATTTATTTCTACAAGCTTGGATTTCTTGATTTTCTTCCTCTACTTCCATGAGATACTTGTTTGAGTGGAGGCTAAATATGGTCTTTCCAATCTCTTTTCCATATGAATGGGTTCATCATACACATATTCTTATTCTATAAGAATGTACCTATTGTAAAGTGTGAATTTTCTAGGTTGTTGGGTATTAATGTATCATCGAGTTTTGTAGGTAATTTTCCTGCCTTTACTCTATATACAAGGACCATATTTATGGCCATAATTAGAACATTGAAAACAATATCAATAGAAACTATTTATTCTATATAATGAAGGATGTGGTCTCATTATCCTTTGTTAACTTCCAATCTCTTATCCTTTTATATAGCTTCTTTCCTCTTCACAATATGACAGGTATGGCTTAGAAAGCCATAGAATTGACATTTCATAAAAATAAATGTCTTATCACATCCATTCCTTCTCATGTACCCTTGTATTTGTAAGAGTATTTATCTTGATATCATCTCTAAATATTTTTAGGATAATTTTCAATTATCTTTTCTATTTCATTTTAAGCTTTATTTTTTAGGATATTAGGTGCCTTTTTGATATTTCCAAGTTTCTTCTTTCCTTTATTTTGATTCATTTTCATTCTAGTCATTTATGTCTCAACATCACATCCAATTCCACTTTTTAACAAGCTTGTGGATATTTGATCGTTCAAATTACTCTCTACTCCTTCAGAACCATGATTATCTATTTCTAAAAGCTCTTCATCTATGAATCATCCAAATTGTTATTTATTCATTGTTTTCCTTGAATTTAATTCAATTTCAAGTTTACTCTTTAGATTAAAAACTTCTTATTCAATCCCTTAATTCTATTAGCTTTATCCTCCAGCCTGAATTTAAGTTCATTGATGACCTTTTTTTCTCTTTAATCTCAAGCATAAATCCCATAATGTATTCTTATATTTCAAGAGTTGTTAAAATTTCTTTGGGTCCTTCTTCCAGTCAATCAATTTATGCTTCAATCCAATCAACATACTATGATGACCCTTCCATAATAGTTCTCATCTTTCTATTTCTATTTATTTGATTGTTAAGTGTATCATGAGAATCCACAAGTTCTAACTTGAAATAAAAATTAAAAATCAACTAATTATCTTTATTTTTATTGATTTTTCTAAATTTTTAACTGTATCCATTAAGGATGACTATGTTCTATATTTAAACTATTGTTCTTCATTCTCTAAAAATTCTTTTTCATTATGTTATTCTTTATAGATTAAACTCTTTCTCTATAATTTCATTCCTAATTTGAATTCTCCCTCTTGGGGAAAACTTTTCCGAGGCTTCATTATGTTTCCATCTTCAATTAAGTCATCATCAAACTTCCTTGAGCATTGACAGGAAATGTTCCCAACTCTACCACATCAAAAATAGGCCATAAGAAGATTTCATTCAATTCAAACTTTTCCTTTCGTGAATTTATTTGAAAAATGGGAAATAATTTCATATTCCTCATTATCTATGTCAATAATATTACTATAAATCTAATGTTTTTTCATGAATTTGAATGTTATTTCCTAGATCACTTGACATGTCGCACCTTCTGGTTGAATCTTATTTCCTATGCCACTAGACTGGTTAGTAGATCATCAAGAGAGATTTGGACAGAACTCTTTCCTCAAGGGTTAAAACTTTTGGATTATAAAGTGGTGGAAGCCTCCTCAATATTTTCTCCACAATGTCAATATTTTTTTTCTTAAATATTTCATTAAATTTCTCCAACTAATTTAGTAGACTGAATGGCCCAAAGGCCTTCTTTTTTAATTGATTTTCTAATAACCCCCTTTCAAGGGATGAGGGGGAACCCTTACAAGGCCCTTACTCTTCGGAATCACATTGCCTATAGTCTTGGATACATTACATGACTCGTAGGTCTTAAGGAAATCATACAAACTATGACTTCTTCAAACTGCTCCTCCCCATCATCTTCATTGTGATCAGCTCTCCGCCTTTTCATGATTGTTCAGCTAGCATGTCCATGTGCGGGGGTGCATAGGTGCGGTACTGATGGAAAATATCATACCCTCTCATTCTTCCAAAGTTCTTTTAGCCCTGCTTTGGTGGATGTTCCCTACTCTTTCCTCCTCTGGAGTTGTTCCTTGTAGAATCTGTCTTTGCAACTGCAAATTAGGAGGCCCTGAGGGCCTTGAGGTGGCACGAAGGCCTTGAGGTGGCCCAAAATCCTTACTAACCCGAAGTCCTTGCATGGACCGAAGGACTTAAGGCCTCCAAGCCCAAACTGGTGGCCCAAGGTGAATAGTTTCGACTGCTACAGTACCGAACAGTACCTTCAACAGTACTACTACAGTAATACTACAGTGACCCAAAATTATGCCTCCACCTAGTTTTGAACCTGGGTCTCATGGATGCACTTAGAGATACCTCACCAACTGGACTGAGTCTCATGTTCACTAATTTAGTAATTCTATTAAAAAGTTATCAGCATTCTCGTGAGGAATCATTTTTATATCATCATACCTATTTTCAAAAACTGAAATATTGGATTCCTTCACGTTGTTATCACCTTTATATATATTTTCATGTCTTTTACACATATTCTTGGTTAAAGTGTAAATGATCACCTTAATATAAATTTGATCAAATAGAGCTACAATAAGGGAATTTTTTTCTTTAGAATCTACATCAATCATTTTCCTATATGTCTTAGTCTTAGATAGTCTTGTTGCATCAATGACTTCAATCCCCTTTGTAGTGGAAAAAAATAAATTCCATTCCAAGGGATCTTAGATGATATCTCATCATGTTCTTCCAAATTAGAAATTTTCTTCCAAAAAAGAGGGGAGATCCAAATACATTTACTAAATTATCCATGAAATTAATAGAAGACATATTTTACTCTAGAAACCTTTATTCTTTGATACCAATAATTGGACCCTGGAACACCTTGATGGGGGAGGGGTAAATTAGGGTAACAAATTTTTCTTTTAAAGAGACAATTCATGTTACCACATTGGTAGGAAATTCTTAAACCTAGATGATGAAAACATCCACTAATCTCAACTCCTTGATTACTATAATGTGGGATGATTACATGAAATGATCATCTATCTCTTATATAATATCATATCCTCCTTGAACGTGAGTTGAACCATTAATAAGGTCCATCTATATCTCCTCCCACTTCCAATTGGGAACATTTGATGTTTGGAGAAACCCACTATGAACACTATGCTCATCCTTTACCTTCTTGTAGACCAAATATCAAGAAACAAACTTTGTAACAACATTATTCATCCTTGTCCACCAAAACAAACCTATTAGAGATCAATACATATTCATCACACTAGGATGTATTTCTATGGTTGAGCTATGTAAATCATAGATAACCATCTCAGACATATTTGAAGGGATGGAAATCCTTTTTTGAAACAATACTTGGTGTTTTCCATCCTAAAACCTACCATTAGGGGAATCACCAAAAATAATTCATTCCCCCCAGACCTCTACCTTAGAAGCCCATTACTAGGAATCCTCTAACTACTTCACCAAATATGACTACACCATTATCTAGAAAAGACGACTTCAGCCTCCATCCTCCTCCGAATATAGAATTAATGTTGAGAGTTCTTCCATAACTCTCTAGTAATATATAGATTCACACATGGAATCACTGCATGAATTCCTTCTCAGTGTATCAGCTAAAACATTTCCCTTTATTAGCATATATGAAATATCGAATTTGTAATCCTATAATAATTCCAACCACTAATGTTGAAAAAAGTTCAAGTCACACTGGGAGAATTCATTCCTCATTCTCTTATGGTCTGTAAAAACCACAAAACAATCGCCGATGAGGTAATATCACCACAAATTCAAAGAAAACACAACTTCCACTAAATCAAGATCATGGGTGGAATTTTTATTCTCATGGGGATATAACTTTCAAGACCCATAAGAAACAACTAATCATTACTAAATTAGAGCATATCTGAATCCAAGACATAAATAATCACATAAAACCACAAATTGAACTCCCTCTGCTAAAAACAAGTGACTGGAGTGCTGATCAACTTCTACATCAAGTACTCAAAAAAGCTTTTTTCATTCCATAATAACACCTTATTCATTATCATCAAGGAAATTATAGGACTCTCAACCCAAGACAAATCAATTATGAACCTCTTGTAATATATTGCAAGACCAAGGAAACTCTACACCTCTTCCACTTTCTGGGTTGATTCCCAAGAAGTAACCACTTATATATTCAAAGGATCTATAGATACTCCCTATTGTAACATTAAATGACCCATGAAATGAACTTCACATGCCTATAACTCAAAATTCAACAACTTCCCAAATAGATACTCACAATTAATAACTTCCAAAATGTCTTATAGATGCTATACATTCTCCCCCTCAAACACATAAGACCCCAGGATATCCAGGATAAAAACCACCATGAACTTATCCAAAAAATATTTTAACATTGTGTTTATTAAATCCATGAACATGGATAAAGTAATCATCCCACCAAAAAACATCACAATGAACTCTTAGTAATGATGATGACAATAGAAATTAGTCTTATAAATACACTTATCCTTTTACATATATCTAATGATATCTTGACCACTGATATATCTTCAAGAAACAACATGTTCCCTTCAACTAGTTGAATAAATCATTAATTCACAAAAGATGATATAGGTTCTTCACCATCACCAAGTTCAAGAGAATGTAATCGATACAGATCCACAAACCACCTTCGGCCTTCTTCATGAACAAAAACCATGAAAACCAAGGTAAAACACTTGGAAGAACAATAACTCACTATAATATATCATTTATTTTAACTCTTATCTTTCACAACTCATAAGGTGATATCCTATAAGGATGAATCAATATAAGAGATATTCCAATTTGTATCTCTATCCTAAACTCGATCTATCGTCAAGGGGATAATAATAAAATATCATATGGAAAGACATCATGGTAATCTTATTTGACCAAAGGAAACACTGACTATTGAACATCCAAAAAACTGAAAATCAGCTTGGTCATCAAGGAAGACAAGGATGGAACATGTCTCTGACCCATCCAAGGGTCTATCTCAACAAAAAACACCACTTTTTCCCTATCAGTATCATATAACACAACCTTCCTTCTAAAGTAATTGATGATATCCTATATGGAATACATCAAATACATATTGTGGATGATATAATATCAGTTTAATTGTAAAAATAAAATTTTCCCAAAGAGAAATGCTTCCCCAAAACTAGCTCACAGTCTCTACATATTTCATAAAAGTTAGCTCAATATCCAACTACAATAGTAAATCCCATGGGAAATGAAAGCCTCCATACCTCAAGCCTCAAATCATGGATGAGGGGTAAATGATATTAAGGATTTCTTATATCATAAATCAACCAAATCATACACACAAGTAGAAAAGAAAAGGTATATCGAACGATGACCGCCTCGCCCGAAGTTGGAAACGCTAGAGAGTGAAGCTAGACATGACCTGCTCCATAGCCTCTCTGACATTGTTTATGACCCCCTCTATGGTAGTTCTATTGTCTTTTAGGAATAGAAGCATCTCGTGGGTGTACTCTATGTACCTGATCTATTCTCTATTGATCCCAAATCAGAAAACCTTACTTTTTTTCCTCAATTGTTACTACCTCAACGGAGGAACCTGAATTAGAACACATGGTGAACATTGACATCTCTAAATATTTGGGAACTATCACCATTTATGACCTCATACTATACAAGAAAAACACGTTTATATTCCTTTGGAATAGGTCTAAGAGTTTTTTCCCCAAGAGAAATGAAATGATGAGGGCTAGGACCTACTCCCGACTGATCAAAAGCTCATCTTTCTAGGAAAATGGGAACCTTGGTCCACAGCTCTACTTTATGAGGAATCTTAACAACTCCCCTCTCATGATGATACAGTTCTATCCATCGTCCTATTAATTACTTATACTCCTAGAACCTTGAGATACGTATTAAATATAAATGGGTTCACATGGCCTAGGATGTTAATATGAAAATCCACCTCGACATGCCTCTCCCTGACCTCTTCAACTGGTAAAAGGAATGAAGAATATCGTGGAAGGGGCTTAAAATGGATGAAAAACTCTCAAATGTTGGGACTCTGCTATTAAAGGGTAATAAGATCCTAGAAACTATATTCCTTTGTATTTGAAGAAATAAACTCTTCTTAGAACTAGTCTTGAAACTTGTCCCACAAGACTACCCACTCCTTTTGACCCTGGACGAACAAGAACCACCACTACCTCACTGTTCCATGATACATTATCACAACCAGTGAAACCCAATTCTACATACAAGAACGAATCAAATTGAAATATATCTCAAACTCCTCCAACCAGTATTATGTGATTCAATATGGATAGAGACACTATAATTCTATATAATATGGCATTGAAACTCTTAGAGTCCTCCTCCATGTATCATTGTCGTCTACTTACACTCTACAATGATCTTCTGGCACATCCTTCTGAACATCTTCAGCATTAACCCAACAAGGATGTCCACCTAGATCTATTCCAATAAAAATAATAAACTATTATAGATCATAATATTGAGAAATGGAAATTTTAATATTAATTAATTAATTAATTAATTATCATGTTATGGTGTTAACCTATCCCAAGGTCTTCCCATTTGAAACACAATCATAAGGTAGAATGATGCATGATCCTTTCCCAGGTCTCTAACCTAAAACCAGTATCACTTCATTTAGTAGGATCAGTAAACTTAAAGGTTTGTGCAGCAGCTCATAGGGGTACCTAAGTACCCATGTCTTAATTAGTCCCCAATGTTTATATTTCTTACTAAATATAGTTTTCATTGTTTCCCTACCAACCCACTCCATCTAACCTTTTCTTTACTCCAAAATATATTTTATCCCTCAATATGAACCTTCAATACCAATATAGCATGACCCCTCCCCCCATAGACTACCTATATTGGGCTAGAAATGAAGCAATGGAGATGGTGAATGACTGAATCCCAGCTCTAGTAGGCCTCAAGTTAGCGACTAGCACCATGCATATAATAAAAATAAAAATGGGAGGAATGATCCTCTAAGGTAACATACATAAGACAGAGATAATATAGATAAACCAATCAACACTTTCTTAGACATATATAATAAATCCCAAGTTCTAAAATGAAATTTAATATATTACTAAGACAACTGAAAAAGAAACTATAAGTTCCAAAATGTAAAGATGGCAGTGACGACGAAGCCCAACCAACTTCTGAAAAAACCCTGAGCTTGTAATATCCATCCTGATCTACAAATTGCTCATATTGACCCAAAAAGTTTTATCTATATGTAGGTTAAGCATAATAGTATACTCTTTAAGATCTTATCTAGTGCCTCTCATGAAAAATATAAATAAATCATGCTAATTCATAGTGAAAAATAGTAAAACTAACTCATCACCTAAACAGATATACTAAGTTCCCATCCTCAACATATATAAATCTCTCCAAATATAAAATAAAAAAGAGTATATAATATAATAATGAAACATCAATGAAATCCCTCTACCACTTCCCTGCTATTTTTCTTCTCTACCCTAATGTTTCATGTCCTAATCAATATCTCTACAAAATAATAAAACCTTAAGAAACCTAGTAAAGGCTTCAAAACATGCACCTCGTGGATCACATAACCACATCATCCCATATCACATATCCATATAGTAACCAAGTAGTTTATGGGATCCTCCACATCTTGTATAATGTGTATCATGCATCGTGTATTATACCGCAAGACATTATAGCCCATACACTGAGTAAATAACCTCAATCCATCACAATGTATACAGGTCATACCTATAATCACCCTTCAGATACTATATCTAGAGATACATGTGTGTGAAATGACAAAAATTCACCACATCCATTTACACAAGTTTATAGGGAAACTGTCCAATATACATATCAGCACATGTAACTACCAAGTGAAGATAGTAGGGCCAGAGGGGGTAGTCATCCATCCATCCTCCCACTGATATATTGGGAAAAACACCCTCCCATAGTCCACTAGGTTTATGTTACCCTAACTAGCGTGGGTGGGGTAGAATATGAAATCAAAAAATATACAAATATATAATATAGATCATATTCACATTATAGGAATAACCTAATCCTAAGCTCAATTATAACTATCATCACTCATATACCCAACATCCACTTCCAGAGACTAGATATCCTATAGGCACACAAGCATTTTAAGAGATTCATTAAATAATTATTTTATTTTTAAATTTTAATTTAATTTATTTATTTATTATCCCTTAAATTTACCATTAATATTATTCCAAGTTATATTCATTATCTAAAAACATGAAGACCTTGCCCTATGGGAGAAATCCGTACCTAGTTTAAGATTTCTCAAGATTAAAATATTTGAAAAAATTTCATTCCATCACCAAAAACCATATGGGTTTAGAATTTTTTATTCATTATTAAAATAACTCCACAAACTAGGTGCTCTTGGAAAACCTTCATAATCTACCACCAATAAGAAAAATATAACCAAGAACATCCAAATTTCCTAGGTAGTGGGCAAATAGTAAAGATAAAATAAGAAACATGGCCATCAACCATTAAAAAAATCATTTCCAAAAAGAATCTATCTTTATCACAATAATGGGTAATCCTAGCCTCAAACCATTCCATCATCTATGGTTCCATCCCCGTCATTAAATTTAAAATCATAATGCATTTTTTCATCATAAGTCTACTTCTACCACATCATCAAGGCCTCTCCACCCAAATAAAATCACCTATCTGAGGCTCATATCACATCACATAGAGAACATCACATCTTAATCACATCCCAAAATAAACATGAAACAAAAAATCACTTCTAACATGGAAATATATGACATAAAATAAGTCATCTAGTCTTTAGACATAAATGAGCTCTCATGGCTCCAAACTCCAGGAAGTCAGTCTTCTCATTGAGATGGTAAATTCAATCCTTGTAAGTTATCTTTATCAAACCAGTTTTTATTCCATCTTGTATTAACTGATTCATTATTTACAAGTTACAGTTGTGGTCAACCTAATGCATCAAGCTATAAAAAGCTATCAAAATTTTAACATGCTAGTATAAATAAAACCATCTTCAACTAATATATAGAAGTACCATTATCATTAACATGCCTCTTAATTTAGAAATTCTCGACAATAATTATATTACTTCACATTTTTTATCAATTCCATTATCATGGAATGCCACATTTAATTAATCATTCACATTGAATCAATTTTAATTACCATCATATTATAAGAAACACTAAATTCATATGAAATTCATCTTGTTTAATTATTGAACCAACTAATTAACAATTATAAATGTTATCTTCTTTACCATTTTCCATAAATATCAACATGATAATTCATAGCATTAGAGGACATGGTAAAAGCATAACATGGATAAAAAACTATCTAGAAAATCGAGAGGAAACCCATTATCACGGTATAAAACATCAACCCATGATGTCACTAAAATTCATTATTAATACGGATAAATAATTATTACGATAATTACATTTCCATATAAAGGGATAAATCATGATAAATGTATGATTTTTCATAACAAAACAGGAGAGACAATGAATCCACAAACTCAAAGTCATGAATGTTATTTGTATGAAAATAGACCAATATCATAGATCTTAATCATCCCTACCATAAGATATTTATCTCTCCCAGTATTTTTTGCCACAACTACGCCAAAAAACCGTAACAAAAATCTGTTGAAATGATGGAGAGAAACCTCCATCATATGGAAATAATAACTGGGAGGATCCAGATAAAAGAAGCACGAGATAAAAAGGTAGAATGTACCTCATATCCCCACAGATCAAACACAAGAAGTCAATAATTGATACATGATGGAGGGATTCCAAAACTCATGAATAGATGTTCATTTTCCACTTGGGGTTTGGGAGAAATTACACACGGTTTGAGAAAATATGAGTTTTTGTAACACATAAAGGTACACTACACAACATATTTTTACAATGAGAAACCCTTTCACATCATTTAAGTCTTAGGTTTTTAATACCACAAAAAAATGAATTGCCTCAGACCATTTGGCCTCAAATTAATTCATGTCATGAGGCACCCCATGAAACATCCTCAAACAAGCTGTGAACCACATATTCATGGCATGAAACACTTGCTCATTTTGAATAATCCATGCTCCCATATTTTAGTTTTCAAATGTCTCTAGACCTTGTCTATGACTCCTATGAGTACCTTGGACTTCAAAAACAAAAAAAGAATCAGACTAGATAGGTCTGAAGCCTTATAGTAGTAGTGGGTTGTGTCCATTATATTATCATGGGGTCACATAGATTCCCATTACGAGTTTTGGTTTAACATAGTCGGCTCACACTAAATAATTTCTTTATATTCATGATGTAACATAGTTTTCCTATTTTATCGCACGTTAGGGGAAACAACATAATATAGGAAACCCGGATAACATCATTTGGGAGACATGATGTAACATAAATGACCCATATTATGGTGGTTGTTTATGTAATATAACATAACCGATTCGAAAAATATTTTATAAATGAAATTTTGCATAGTCATATCAAATTATATCAATCATGTGAAGAAATGTAATATATTCAATTTGTTGAATAATATATCCTTATAGAGTTAAGTATCATTGTGTAACATGCCCATCCCTCATATTGATCATATGGTTGCTATATAATATAGCTCTCTCTTGGTAAATATTGTTAGTAAATATTAAAGGCAAATTATCAATACATTAATAACATAATAATTCATTTAAGAGGCACCAAACATCCCACACTAAACCTTATCCCTCCAGTATAAGGGATATTTCCCCATTCCCAACTCAAATACCCACACAAAATATACAAAAATTATCAAATAGTGGCAATTTTTTGGGTATAAATGGTGCTTAAAACTACCACAGAATTTTTAATGATAGTTATATAAACCACCATTTTTGGTATTGTCAGTAATTTAAAAGTGATGGTTTTTTATGGATAAAGGTTCTCTATAACCGTTTTGGATAATTATTTGGTGGTGGTTTAATCCACTACTAAATTATTTCATAGAATTTTTATAGTTTCCAAATATTTCACCATATGTAGACACAACTCTAACCATTATGACTTCTTCCTATAGTGGTTTTTCAGGTTACCTGACCATTAATTAGCAGTTATAAAGTATAATTTTGTATTTTAAACCACCACTTTTCAATTATCAGAGGTTTACTATAAGTATTGGTGTTTAAACCATCGTTAATAATAATAGAAAAATAGAAACAACCACCTATATTTAAATCTAAATTAACATAGACACAAAATAAAAAATTATTAAAATAATAGAACAAAAAATATCATTTTAATTGTAAAGATAGTAGAAAATATATTACAAGATATTGTACACATAGGGAATATTACATTACTCAAATCAGAGTTAAAACAATCCATCATTTCATCAAATTTCATCATACTAATGGATGAAAAGGCATAATAACAAGTAATACATCAAACATTACTAGGGTTTGCATCTGCATCACTGTGGTTGCCTCGAGATGGAAAACTCTCCTCATCCAAACAACTTCTATATTTTGATTCATGCAATTATAGAACATAAAAATATAAATTATATTATATTAAATAATGAAATAAAAATATAAAGAAGAAACATTTGTACTTACTGAGACTATCATGTCATGGATGAAATCCCCTTCGGAATAATCCGTGTTGTGTCCTGAAATGATATATCCAAAGAATCTCTCACTATGGAAAATTGTGCATCATGATCTCTAATGTGTGACTGAATCTTAATAATTTGGTCTCTAATATCATAACTATTTATTGTGATGTTGGATCATGAACATTACTCATACCCCCAGGGTAGGAGAAGGCATTATAGTGAATGATTTTGGGGACCCCCCAGAGAGTAGTGATGAGGATAGTCCAAAACACAAAATCTATACACAGCCTAGATGTTAATTTCCTAGAACTGGTCCAATAGGATTTTTCTGGGATATTTATGATGATTACATGTGATTTTCATCCCAATACACATTAATATTTTCCTATCCATTGAAGATTATAAAATAATAAAATGATTCAGTGAGAAAAAAAATAATTATATTAGTTTACCTATATGATATGAGTATATTAATTCACATAACTCCCATCTAAATTTTTTTTTTGCACATTTAACAGCATCTCGGTTTTTCCAAATGAATAACTAACCTCCAAATCCTATATCATTAATGAAGATAATACATAATTATAAAATCTTAATAACTTGATATTCAACACATATATATGTTGTAATAATTAAAATATTTCCTTTATTGATCTCTACCTTATAAAACTCTTTGACCCTTCTATGTATTGGATTATCAACATCTCTCTACTCAACCCATTTTTATTATAAATTTCTGAAATAAATTAATATATATTAGTGTGAAATGTAATATGATGAAGGAAAAAAAGTAACATGATTGATAAATTAATTGAAAGCTATAATAACATTATAAAATATCTTATATGAATCAGAAGATATCATACCCACAAAATACTTACACTACTCTCTAGTTATCCCTTCTAGTAACTGATCATACATTTCTCGAATTATTAATGTGTTTTCACTGAACATTCACCATAAAATGTACTTGAAATCATTCCATTTTTTCCCCAAGATTTTCAAATTCCAATGATGCACAATGGCCTCATCCACCTCAAAATGAATAACCACCTATAAATAAGAAATGTAAAAATTAATTAAATTTAAGATATTTATAGTGATACCAAATTAATAAAAAGTTTATCAATGTTTATTTTCATTAAATTTTATTTTATTATAAAATAACATATCTTTACAGTTTTTTGGAACATGCCTCTAATTATGATATGTGAAAGAGAGAGTCTTTATATTAGATTTCATATGACCTAAAACTACTTGTACATGCCTCATGCATCAATCATAGGCAACCTAAAGTTGTCAAATAGTAAAAAAAATTAATTAATAAACCTCTATATATCTTTTGTTTGCATGTTATTTTTTGTTCATTCATTATTTATATCTATTAAAAACACATATTAAAATGTTAGTATAACTATTAAATAAATAGTGTGCTCATAATGGCATACATACCAACAATAGTCACCCGTTATACCTCCATGATGGTATGGGTGGTAAAATATGTGTAGTCAGGTAATTACCATCTACTAGTTGGATTGAGTAAAAATGGAAAAATCATGAGGTAAATATTTTATGTGTGGAACTAATTTTATGTTCACAATTTTATGCATGGACCTAGCTCGTAGGTCTATAATATTATGTGTATAACTAGTTTTCATGTTTATAAGTTTATTTATATACCTAAATTTCATGTCCATAAGGTTTTTATAGACCTGGTTTCATGTCTATAATGTCATGTATATACCTGGTTTCATTCTTATAAGGTTAGGAATGGACATAGTTTCATGTCTATAAGTTTATGTATAGGATTTATTTCAAGCCCTTAACTTTATTCATGAGCCTATTTCTATTTATACATGATCAAAACTTTATAATACTATGTTTATGATGTAGACTTATGTCTTTTATAAATTTTATACTCTCATTAATTATGTTCTTTGATTCCTTCATTATTTATGTCTTATAAACTACTGAGTTTTATTCTATGACTCAATATTATGATCTTTGATATACAGGGTATGGTTTTCAAATGTTAAGCTCTTGTTTTCAAAACCTTATGATCTTGTTATGTCTAAGTGATCATTGATATCTCCCTTGTTTTCCCTTATTGATCATCTCATCTCACCCATTATTATATTTCATTTCCCCAGGTTGTGAATGAAGGTTTTATATAGGGTTTGTCTATGAAGAGTGCTAAATGGGAAGATCATTGTGAAAGACGTTGAAGATGTTTCTTGAGATAATAATATTTTTTATCTAATATCCAAATACACTAAACTTTTACATCCCTTGGGTATGTGTTTGTAAAATGTATAAAATATTAATTTAATAAGATGTTATTTTTTTGTATTAAAATACTGGGTCACTATAGTTGGCATTATAGTAGGGTTTAGTGAATATTTTGAGATTAGGATTAGAGAACTTCAATTAAAACCATAGGGATAAGTATATGTATAGGATAACATCAGAAAGTTTTTATAAGATAAATATTATGTAATTTTTTTATCAAAATATTCCTATCTAGACACTATAAGAGGACTTGGTTTTAGAAAGGTTGTATCTAGGGTTAATAACCAAAAAAATATTTGGTCGGGAATATCTCAGCCATCAATATAGTTTATGGTGTGTGTTCCCTTACTACACACTTGGTTTGACACTCTCAGTGGATATTCTTTTGTTGATTGATATTTTATTTATGAATAATTTTGAAGGGTTTAAATAAATAGTGTCCATAGATGGCCTAGGTTAAACTTAAGGTGTCATTATTTAGTCATCCTATGAATAATTTTTTATGATTACATGATTACTCAATATGATTAATGTTTCACACATTATTATTTTTGGTTATAGTCAATGGATAGAACCAAGAGGATCCATGTTAACACTGAATGAGATTTAAAATTGATGGTTTCCATCATGAGAAACTAAATGAAAGAGGGTAAGGAATGTGAAACCTTATGATTATTCCTAATCAGTTATCATTTCATATGATTAATAAACCTAACATGAATGAGTTTCCTGACACACCTAATAAGAAAAATATGGAGTTATATAAAGACCATGTAGGGAAAAATATTCACCTTTATATATATATATAATGTGGGAAGAATCACTAAAATGAATGTCTCAGAGGAATGGTAAGATTTTTTATGTATAAAAAAGGAAATAGAGTAAGAAATTTCCATAGAAAAATGAAAATGTCAATTAAAAAATTGGATGAGTATAATGGTTTCCCTAAGGTATCATAGATGGTTAAATGTTTTAAATTTTCAAATTATGGAAACTATGAAAATCATTATCATAGGGGGGAAGATCAAGAAGAGGATAAGCAAGGTTATATGAGTAAAGTTTTTACTATTGATGATAATAGACTACAAATGATATATGAAAAGAATGAGGTATTAACAAATTAGATGATAAATCATGTTTAATCATTTAATAATGAAGTGGTATTAATAAAGTGTTCATGTATTTTAATTCAATAATTATGTTCCATCTATAAATATTATGTTATATTTAAGTATTTTTATAAAAAAAATTAGATTAAGGATTTTTAAGAAGTTGTTTAATGGTACGAATCACCTAGAAGAGTGATTTAATAGTGAAGTGGTATTTTATAGGAAACAAATGATTGAGGGAAACATAACCCTTAATATATTACAGATGTTTATATAATTATGTTTATTTGGGATAAAGAGATGATTGATATGGATAAAGTCAATTGGATAGTATTGATGACCTTTGAGCTGATTAGTTATTTGATGAAAAAGTGGTACATGTTATATTTGATTGAGTTATAGACATTTTTATATATCTAAAATATATTCGATAATTAATGATTTTATTTAAGTAATGAGTAAAGAGTTATATTTTGGAATAATTTATATTTTCAATGAGGTTTTATGGTTTTTTAGGTTATTACCATGTTTTATGATAACTTATGATCAAGGTATTTGAATATTTGGTATGTGATGATATAAGTTAGTTTATTATATTTTGAGGATTAATGTTGAGTTGAATTTAGAAATTTAGTGACCTTGTTTCTAAATTTTTGGATTTTGATTTTATCCATACATATTTTGGAATTGATTAAGGTTAACTATTTTTGGAATGGTTTTTGTTGAACTTTGGATGAGGTTTTAGATATTGAAGTGTGATTTTTTTTATATTGGATAACCTGTGTTATAAATTATGGCTTTGTAAAAAATATAGTGATAGTTGGAATGAATTTTCATTATTTTATGGATATTACTATCTATTAAGAGTAAATTTTAGTGATTCAACTATGAAAAAATATTCTCGATTATTCATTTATTAGGGTAAGAGATGACTTTAAAACTGATCAAAGATTAACTGAAAGATGAAATTGTGCTTAGGATATTAAAGTAAATAAAATTATTATATTTAATTGAGTTTACTATTTTAATAGTAAAAATATTACTCAACTTTTTGAAATAGTATCTTTTAATAAAAAATTTATACGTTTACCTTAATTTCTAATGAATCAGTGGTTTATTTACTTATCACAGATTTATTGTTTTTTAGTAATAAACTTTCTATTTATCATGTTCTATATCACTCTATAATAGTCCTTGTGAGTTCTTTTTATTTTATATGTACTTATATTAATTTCCCACCAATGTTATCCTAATTTGGGAACCTGATTTTATGTTATTTCATGTAACCTTTAGGTTTCCCACTTTCCCTTTTTAAGTGAAATTTTATCATTAATTTGTATGATGTGGGTTTTAACAAATAAATTTTTAAATATTAGCCTTTGAAGATAGATTAAAATTTATACGGTTTAATTTATTTAGGGGGGTGAATGTAAGACCCTGTTATTTTAATAGAAAACTATGTTTGATAGAATACATGACATGTAACACTACGCTAAAATGAATTATAGAATATTATTATTAAGTATGAAAATTATAATCTACTCTTTCAATTAGTGGGTATAAATTTAGTCAAATGTACTATGAAATATACACAATGGTCCTATTTAATGCAAATTTATTTATTAATTATTAATAAATAAACACGCAATTTTTAGTAAAGTTATTTTAGGCTTCAAAAATATATTTTGTTCAAAAATTATTTTTTTGAGTAAATATTATATTTAATTTATATAACTTCTAGAAAATTTATTTGATAAAATTTACTTAATTTCTTAAAATATAATGTAAAAAAAATTTGACTGAATTTTTGATATTTTTCTAATATGTTTGATTTTCCTATGATTGTGAAAAATAATTATTTTCATTGAAAATTGTATTTTTATTTTAAAAAATCACAAAGTTCCATTTTATTTTAAAATGATAAAAAAAAATTAAAATTAGTTCTCTTATATTATGAGTAATCCTATTATTTTCATTATAATAAATTTTTTGCTTAAATTTGGTATAAATTTTTTTTACAATTAAAAAAGGCATTTTTTGCAGAAAAAAATTGTTTTTTTTATGAACATGATGTATTTTTATTTTAAATAATTTAGTAATTAAATAATGTTTATTTATTTTAATTAATATTATATATTATATATTTAGTAAAAAAATTAACATTCATCTAATATTTTTTTAAGAATGAGAGAGGAATAAATCCAGTTTTTTTCTTAAAAATGCACTTTTCTAAAAATCAGTTTTCATCATGTTCTGCATGATTATCATTAAATTGATCTATAAAAATTGTGGAAATTTAATTTTATAAAATTTATTAAATATTTTTAATCAATGGGATAATATTTGGTAAATAGGTCCCTTAGATTTTTTGACAATATGAATAGTAATCATATTAAGATTTATCACCTTGGTAAAGGGTAAATTAGGTTAATCTAGGTTAACAATAAGTCATATGGCCCTAATTTTTCATCCTAATTATTTTTTGGTTAATATAATTCTACCATTATCACCTTATTCTTGAAATTTAATTTCTTAAGTCACACTTTTCCATGAAAATGATCTATATTATATTTAAAACATGGAAAGTTAAAAAGTGTCACTCTTTTAGTTTTAAATATCTATTATGTATGCAAATTGAGAAAACAAGAAAGTTATGACTCAATATGAAAGTAAATTTTGAGATATATTAATTTATTTTCATGGTTTTAATTTATTTATAATTTTCATTAATTATATAATTACCAATAATTATTATACAACACCAATGCAGTATTTCTTTAATTAATAGAAAAATAAAATAAGAAATATTAAAAATATTAAAATTGACATATATTGGATTATTTATAGTGTTTTATAAATTTAATATATTTTTATGACATATTATATTATTTTTAAAGGATTATATTCTATTTCTAACTTTTTTATTACATCTTCTAAGTCAAATTAATTGAATAGTGTCAAAATTGATATTAATGATATTTTATCAGAATAATATATTATTAAATTATTTAAAAATCATAAAAATATTGATAAAGGACAATTTGGATAATATATGGTATAAAATTTCACCCATTGTCTATTTGTGATCCAATTATCAACTTATAATTACAATTATATCCCCTTAAGAGTGTAAAAGATTTTAACGTTTTTAAGGTAAAAATAGCTTAACTAAGCGGTTAAACCAAATGATTAGGTTTAAGACGGCACTAAAACCTCCAAAATTTTAATTTTATGATGGTATTTAAACCCCCTAATACCTTATATTCGAATATCTAGATATTTAAAATCATTTTTCTAGAGAATGAATTTTTTTTATCTTTTTACAAATTCCAAGAGTCCCCTCCCCTCAATTATAAAAGGGCTCCCCAATTGTCTCAACTTCACGCCACATTGAGTCATTTATCTTGACCATTCACTAAAAATATCACTTCTAGACTTCCTTAACCAAATTCTAGATGCTTCAGTATTTCTAAAAGACTAACCTGGATATCCTTAAATGCATATCTAAATGAGTTCTTTCAAAGAAGTGGTAATCAGCTTAACCAATCACATTTTTTACTTCTTATATACCTATTATAAATATTTGGTACTTATAATAATATAGTAAATTAAATATCCTAAATATGATCAAATTTTGTTATGATTATTAAATCTCTATTATCCACCCGCTTTCTCATAAAATTGGAATTCAAAATATTGCTCGTGTGTACGTACAACTTTCCCTCTCTATGTAGCGATACAATTCATTTTCCATTGCTGTATTTTATGGATTATTATTATTATTATTGGTATAATGTTTATATATGATATTAATTTAAAATATTATGATTCTGGAATGATAATTTTAAATTTATCTTCTTAACTTCCAAGCCATTGGAAAACGATAATGTCGCTCATGCGTACGTGTTGACTACCACCTCCATGAAGTGATGTGATTCATTTTTTATCTTCACATTAAATAGATAATAATAAGTATTTATTTGATGAATATATTTAATTTATATTATATAATAATTATTATGTAATTCAGAATTATTATTTTTCTTTCTTTTGTTCTATCCGTCGAAAAGTGAAGACAATGTTCATGCGTATGTGTATCCTACCATCTCCATGAATGGTGTAATTAATATTTATATCTATAAATTGTATGGATGAATATATATTTATATATAATTAATTTATATTATATATATCGATATTAAAAAAAATTAAATACTGGAACCATGATCAAAGTACAAGGGCCAATATTTTTGAACCAAACTGTACATGAAAAAATGAAGAAAATATCGCCATAAAAAGTTATTTTAATAAATAATTGTTAGTAAATAATTGATAAAAGTTTATAAATAATCCATATGTTGTATGATATATATATTTTCATGGTTGTGTAATATATTAAAAAAAATATGTATTTATTATGTTGGAGGCTCAAACACGTATGAAGGAAGATTGTTCTGAGGTAAGGTATTTTCATCTCACTTTTATTTCTCTAGACACATGCCATATTTTCCACTAATTTCTTTTATGTTGTGTATATAGTATCATGAATTTATTTTATGATATTTATTATGAAATTTAAGGGGATTTACATATTTGTATATGTTTATTTATTTTACAGGGATTACGATTCAAATGTTACCAAAGTGATAAAGGTTTATATTACAATCTCGTTGTTTATATAGATTGTTTATGATTATGTTTACGATGATAGAATTTTATGATAAAACTCTCAAAAAAACTCATGAATTTTCTTATCCTATAGTTATTTATTGAAATTACATTTTTTTTCTTTTCATTTTACTCTCTTTAAATACTCAAGATACTAAAGGAATGTTTTTATGGAAAACCGAATTCATTTTTATCTTATGTAAACAATCCTTTTTCTTCCATATCCATGTTTTCTAAAAAAAATCTATACATTTTGAACTATTATACAAGTATTTTTTAAAATTATTCTTTACACTTTTTTAAATTTTTAAAAAAAATTAAAAGGAATATTCTTTTCATTTTTTGAACATGGTACCTTTTAATTTTTCTCCAAAAGTGTGAAAGGAATGTTTTATTTTAATGTATAAAAAATGAAAGAAAATTTATCATAATCATTATTGATCAATTATTTGAATATTCTATTTAACATTTTCAAGGTTATTTTCAAAGAAAATGTTTTTCTTAATATTTGGTAAATTTTACGTTTTAAAAAGTTCATTTCAAATTTAAAAGGGTATCTTTATAAATAATTTTTCTAGTGATCCTCTAAAATAATTATTCATCTATGATAACATCCTTTGATATTACTTATTATTTTCTTAGGATACGATCCAATGATACAATCCTTATTCTTTGTATTGTTAGTTTATAATTTTGTTTATGATATGTTTATTAAACCCATATATTTTCCATGGTTTATGTTATATTTTCATGATTTACAATCTTATAGAATTTATTTTAATAGATTATGATTATATGATAGTTAGTTATGTTAAATTACACCAATGAGTTGGGTAAATATGGATAACTCATGGGGTAAATATTTTATGGTTAAACCTTATTTCATGTTCACAATTTTATATATGGACCTGGATTTCATGTCTACAAGATTATGTGTGGCCCTAGTTTTTTTTCATAAGGTTATTCATAGACCTATATTCCATGCCAATAATGTTATGGGTTGACCTGGTTTTTTGTCTATAAGGTTATGCATGGAACTATATTTATTTACATAAGGTTATGTGTAGACATTTTTTCATGTCTATATGTTTATTCAAGGGTTTGATATCATTCCCATAACTTAATACGTAAACATATTTATATTTATACATTTTCACAACATTATAATCTTATGTGTATGACAAAAAATATTTTATTATTCTAAATTTATACTCTCATGTATTATTTTATTTGATTCCTTAATGATTTAGGTCTAATGAACTATAAACTCTTATTCCATGACTCAAGATTTTGATCTTTGATATATATGTTATGGTTTTCAAATGTTAAGATCATTTTCTCAAACCCTTATGTTCATGTTATTTATAAGTATTCATTCATATATACCTTTTTTACCCTTATTGATAATCTTATATCACACTTTCTTATGTTTAATTTTCCCAATTTGTGAAGGAAGGTTTTAAGTAGGGTTTTTCTATAAAGAGTACTAAATTGAAAGATATTTCTAGTAGATATTGATGATCTTTCATGAGATAAGAATATTGTTTATCAAGTCTCTAAAGACACTAAAACATTATAGTACTTGGCTTCATGTTCATGTAATTTATTTAATCTTAAACTAAAAAAATATAATATTTATGTATGAAAATATTTAGTAACTATAAAAATTCTTTCATATGTTTCTCTCTGATGAGTATTATCATTATATCTTTTGTACTATATAGATTTAGGAGCTTCTTGAGCCAAAATTTAGTGATATGTCAATTTATATGTGCACATATAGGTTTACCAATTTCATTCATCAGTACCCTAATATGGTATGAGATGGATACTTCCATACATGGATGTTTGAATATGGTCTCTACATGGACATCCATGCTGGTGTGGTCTTCTTATGCATTCCCACTTATACTAGAGTGCTAGAGTATGCCTTAGTGAAAGCGAGAATCCTGGATGAGGGATGTTGAGTGGCTAGAGAATGTAGTGGACGTATTGGGATTGATTCATCTATAGCTAATTATAGGTGTTAACCGTTGGGTTCACGATGCTGGAAGCATACCCTTGCTTCGACTCCAACATGGGAATCTACTGCACAAGGATCACACATAGGGTCTAGTTAGCCTAGTGATAGATGATGTTATACTTGTAATGGTTGAGGTCAGATAGATCATGATTTCCCAACACATCACACTATAGATTGTGGGAATATAGTTAATGGACCACCATGGAAGAGGCAATATTGTGATCAGGGATCTTCCAGTCACGGTCAGGGTCACCCCGAAGGAGGTGGTATGAATAGAGTGTTAAGAGCAGCCTTATAAGGAGGAGTTATAGGTGGAAGATGGTGATTTGAACCCCCTTACACCACTATTACTAGGTGGACCATTCTAGGATCATATGTATTGTGGTAGAGGGTGTGGTCATGTTTAGGCTATGGAGAGATATGACTAGGTTGTGTATGAGATTATTCAAGGTATGAACTATGTATTCCCTACTTTATAACTATTAATTATAGACATAGGAATGATTCATCACTTCATCTCTATATCCTTTTTGTAAGATCTAGAGATTCTTATAGATTCTTTGGCCCGTTATTTAAGGATAGAAGTTCGTACAAAAAGAGATTAAACTATTTCAAATATTTATAGATTGTGTGAGTTGATACATTGTGGAAGTATTTTTTAAACGGACCTCTTAATAGTAGATATGAAACCTTACGATGTCATCCTGGGTATGGAATGGTTTCCTACATTGAATTTCTATATAGAATATTACTAGAGTAGAGTTATATGCCTATTGGATAATGGGATGAGGTTATCTTTCAACAGAGATAATGACCATTTGGAATAAAAATTGGGGATAATAAGAAACAAACCGCAACTTATAACCCATCAGTTGGTGTGTTTGTCCCTCAGTGTAGAAATCTCATTAGACATCTATATTCTAGAAGCAGTGTAATATTATATGGATATCTTTCCCAAATATGTTCTAGGACTACCTATGATGTGGTAGATTGACTTACACATTGACATGAACCCTTGGACCACATCGATATTTTTTGTGGCATATCAGAGGGCCTCTGCGAAGCTCTAAGAGGTGAGAATTCTATTGAAAGACCTATGTGAAAAGAGTTCAATTAAACGTAATGGATAACCCTAGGTGGCTCCATTATTGTTCATGAGAAATGTGAGTGTGAGATTAAGGATATGAATTGATTACCATCAACTGGACTAGGTGAAAATCAAGAACAAGTAGCTATTTTCATGGATTAATGACATCATTGACCAGTTGAAAAGTATTTGATGGTTCTCAAAGATTGATCTCAGGTCTAGCTACCATCAGAAGATAGTTCATGATAATGATATTCCAAGGACGGTTTTTTATTTCATTATGGGCATTGTGAGTTTCTAGTGATGCATTTTGTTGTAACAAATTCCCCCATTGTGTTCGTGGAACATATTACCTAGATCTTTCATTCATTTTAAGAATATTTTATGGTTATCTTTATCAAGGAAAATATCATTTACTGTGCATCCTATAATGACCATAAATATAATTTAATAATTTCCTATACTTAATCTGAGAGCACCCACTATACGATAAACTCTCTAAGTGCTAGTTTTGGATTCGATAATTTTACAGTCTAGGGCATGTCATATTTGAGTATGTTGTAATAGTGGACCTTATTAATATTTATGTAGTGATATTTTATGAACCACTTAAGATCTTGTTGAAGGTTAGAGTTTCCTTAGTCTGGAAGAGTACTTTGAAAATTTTGTGGAAAAATTTTACACGATTGCGGCCCCCTTGATATCCTTGACATGGAAAATGAAGCTATTTTCTTAGAATGAGTAGTGTCAATGTTACTTTGAGGAGCCAAGATAGATGATGATCATTGATCTTATTTTGAGACTACGGAGGATGGAGTCAAGTACATGGTGGTTTTGATGCCTCTAAAGCTGATATCAGATGTTTATTAATTCATAGGAAGGAATTTATTACTTATTGTTCATCATAGTTGATACCCCATGAGTAGAAATACATGAACTATGACTTAGAATTGGCAGTGGTAGTCATAACCTTGAATATTTGTAAAAATTATCTTTTAGGTGAGAATTTTTTGTTTACTCTAACCACCAAATTTTTAGGAATATATTTACTCAGAGTGACCTCAATGTGAGATAGAGGTGATCGTTGGATTTCTTATAGGACAATAAATTGTATATATCATATACTCTAGGTAAGGTAAATGTGGTGTAATATGCCCTTAGTAGGAAATAAAATTATCTCATTGTGGAGGAGCATCAAATAAGTTGGCCTTATTAAAGATGAACATGGTGGAGGTGAGAGGGGAATCTTATCAACAATTTATAGCGGTTACTCTCCTACTTCTTCAATGTATGGGAGAGTCTCATTTGGGTTTCATAGACTATAATGTTATATGCCACCTTATATCCTCAAGAGATAAACTAGATATATATTCTAAATATGGTGATCTTGTCACCCTTTTCCAAGGATGCATGTTATTTTCGGTTGTGTTTCATGAGGATAATTTGAGGGAGTTGCATACCTCCCCCTTAATGGTATATCTGAGATTGTAAAATATGTATAAATACCTTATATGGTAGTTTTTGTGGGCTATAATAAGGCATATAATTGCTGAGTTTGATTCTTGATATTTAGCACATCATGAGGTAAAGGTTGACCATCATGTTCTAATAGGTATGACTCAATGTCTTGAGTTCTCAGATTCAAAGAGGGATGACATATCAATGGATTTTGTGGTGAAGATTCTAAGGATATTGAGAGGACATGAAACTATATTTTTTATTGATCGATTACCATTTCAGCACACTTCTGTTCCATATAATAGTAGATTTTTGTTGAGATTTTGGAGGATCTATATATGTAGAATGTCATATGACTCCATGGGATACCCATGATTATCATCTTTGACAATGATTATCAGTAAATTTCATGGTTATGTGGAGGTTTTTAGGAGGATTTTTTGAACTAGTTACAGATGATTATGATGTTTTACCCCCATAAATATAGTCGTAATGAGAAGACCATTCATTTTTTGGAAGATATACTGAGACCCTATGTGTTAGTCTTTATACAGAGTTGGGAGAATCAATTTCCATTAGTATATTTAACCTATAATAATTGTTTACACTCCACTATAATAATGACACCATTCAAGGAATGGTACGGGAGACCTTTCATGTCACCTTATGTTGGAGTGAGATTTGTTAGGCATCGATTGTTCGGAAAGAACTGGTACTAGTAGCAACATTGAGGGTTTTTGTGATCTTTGATCAAAGGAGTATTTCTCAAATTCGATAGAAATCTTATGAATATAGACTCATAGTCCATCGTATTCTGATTTGGGAGACCATGTTTTCATGAGATACTCCTAATGATGATGATTTTATATATTTGGTTAGGTAATTAAGATATGAATGAGGTTTATCGGGCCATTCTAGATCCCACATAGGGATGGTGAGGTTGTTTACCACTTGGAATTACCCTTAAAATGGGACAGAGTTCATGATTTCGTTCATGTTTCATAGATGAGAAGATGCATTCATTACCCATCATATGTTATTAACTAGGATGACTAGCTCGTTGAAGATGGAACCAACTTCTTAGATTACCTAGTGGCTATTGAGGATTAACAAGAGGAGATTATATATGGGAAGTCCATTCCTTTGTTTCGAAAGGTTTGGAAGTATGAGAATGTGTAGGAGATCACCAAGGAGTTATATAGACAGGGGTGAGCACAGTACCCTCGCCTTTTTATGTAGATTGTGTTCTTTAGGTCAAAAATCATTGATGGTGAGGAAAATTTCACAACTCAATTTTTCATAATTTGATCCTTTAATTATTTTTAGAAGTATCTCTAGATTTTTTTGTAAGAGTTGGCATAGTTTTTTGAGAATCATGGTACCTGGTAATTAATATATTAAAAATATTATTTAAATATATATATTAAATAAAATGCACACATGTTTTCATAATAAATGGTTTTCCTATTATTTGGAACCTCATATGGAAAATATGAGACCTTTTTTTTTTGAATATAGGGTCTACCTTCGGTGCTGCAAAAGGTTAATCAACATCAAACATTCCATGGAAGACAATCATTAGCGGGTGCATTAAATAAATTAAATGATTTAACTTATTTTATTTATTAAATTAAAAACATATTAAACTTCTATATAAATATGTAGTTATGGAAAATATATAGGGTTAATCACATAACCTTGGGTGATTAGAGAGGAGGAGAAGGCCATTATTGGTGTTGATGAACTCGGGATCATGGTTCAATGATGAAAAAATCAAGGAAATTCATTGGAAAAATGACAAACACAATAGAATATTTAATGAGATATCAAGGGAATGTTTTATTCACCAATTATTAATCCATTTCTAAGGTACGTATTTTTATTTCATGGATTTACTCCCTTGTTTTCTTGATATTTTTATCTTGGAGTTAATATCTTTTTAATTCCATGAATTCTATTCTACACAAAAACCAAGAATTTTAATTAGTATAATTCAACCTAATTAACTGTTTTCATTACACCTGTGATGTATAAATGATTTGTATTATATGATTATGATTGTTGGTTTAGATCTCCATGACCAACGATAATCACACATTGTTAATGTTCTTCACCATTGGCCCATGGGGTTATATATTTGACAATACTAGACCAGTTTGAGTGTGATCGAAACTATGGATTCATTATGGATATGTGAATGAACATGGGTTGGATGGTTTGCAGATGGATTTTGAGGAAATGAGGAATTTGTGTTGTTGTTTCGAGGATCGAGGCCCCATTTTAGCAATGGCAAGAATGAAAGATCATGTTGGGTGACCATAATCCCATTTTCGAGTGAATGGATTCTATGAATCAATGATCATAGTATTTACCATTAATTTTAGATGGATTGGTCTAGTCAATAGAGATACTAGTGGTATATTCTATTCATGTGGTGAATCCTTTAGAGTATTTTTGGGTTTCTTTGAAAATATTGACTGCATGCCATGTATTCCAGAGGAACACACATCGTATTTCTTGGTTACACACAATGGTTTGGAAAATAACCCATGTTGAAAATCACATTCTATGTGGAAGGGTCCACACGAAAAGTGATACTACCTAGGCGGTTGAGTTGTGTGAGAGGAGAATAAGGCTAAGACCCCAGGTGACTAGACAAGTTGTATTCCCATATAAATAAATCACTTATAAGCACATGGTATATCAGTCTGTGTCTATAGTAGAACACACTCAAGTCCTCTAACAGTTCCATATACCATGTACCTTTATTCCCATACTGTATATTATTCCTAGAACCTTCCACCTTTCATATTACCTTCTATGGGATTTAGATTTTGGCCCATGGTTAACCCACTTGGCGTATAATTCCATATAGGGCATGATAGCGACAATCATTTTAGTATCAGATGTACAAAATGAGGTGATGTGAGTGGGAAAAAATTTCTAGTGATGCTTGGCCAATGATAGTGATCAAGATTAATCATCATAGGGATTTCATGATTGATACTCCATTGAGTCACCGGGGTGTGGGTTCCCCCACATCCTATATATAGGTAGAGTTGGTACTCTCCCACACCAAAGAGGGTGTGTGTCCAACATCTATGGAGTGGTACTCCCTCGTTATCATGATCCAGTAGGGAGTGGGTCCTCAACTAGACCTAGTACTCCCTTGGTTGAAGAGTGTATTTTTTAGGAGTAGTTCCTCCATTTAGATTCTTGTGAAGTTGAGTAAGGTTCTTGGAATCAGAGATGATACCTTTTGAGATTCAGGACAACTTATCATACATAACTAGCTGTGATTTTTTCAATTAATATCCTTTTTACCTGGATTTCAATATGATAATATGTGGTGTTAGGTTTCATTTTCCTCTTTGACTTTGGGTTGATCTAACTATTTTATTCTATTTCTCCCTTCCTGGTGTTTAGGGTATCCTGCTGAGTATACTTACACTCAACCCTACATGGTATTTATTCTCACATTTATTGTATTATGAATACAACACGTATGTCAATGATGAATTTGGAAGAGTTGGTATCAATGGAGAATAGTAGTACTTGGAGACACTAACCATGTTTGGTGGTTAGTCTTGGGAATTTTCAACTGGGATCTCTTTAGTATATATTTTTTTATATTGTTTCCATGTTGGGACCTCCATTTTCTTCATGGTTGGGCATGTATTTTACCCCATTTACTTTTATATTACCTTTCTGATATTGATGTTTTCCATAGAGGTTTTCTCATGCATTTTTTACTCTCTTGAAGTTTTAATTTTATTATATATCTTCACTATTTCATGGATTTGGCAATATAAATGTGTAAGTTACATTATTCTAAGGAATATTGTTATAGTGACTAGCCTACTTAGTACTAGTCTCTCGAAACTAGCCTATTGGAGGTGGTTTTGGGGTGTCACTCTCAAATTACTGCTAGCCCAGGTGGGCCCTAGTGGGCCAAGTCGTGAGACCCAAATAGTTACAAATACCTAATATCTAATATAATGTTACACTATAGTACATGTAATGTCCAAAACCAATACACATAAATGGTTCCAATATTATGAAAAATAGAATAATTGTATATTTTTTAACATCTATTATATATTATTTGATGTTAAAAAGGGTCTTGACATTGATTATTCATATAATTGATATAAAAAATCACTACTATGGTGGTTTATAGCATTTTTTATATATTAATTTATGTCAAGATCCATTTCAAATTTGGTTATTATATTACAGATGTTATTTCAATGAGTTTTTATGTTGGTTATATAATACCCGATGTTAAAATACTGGGTTTGGGTGTCAGTTATATGAATAACCGATCTTAAAGTATGGATTTTGACATCGTTTTTTCACTGATGTTAAAAGTATAATTTCATAGTTAATAATTGATGTTTAATTTTTCAAATTACACCCATTAAATTCTTATCATCCCACCTATGAAATTATTACACCATGTATGCAATTCTTCTTATAAAGTATCTAACTGTTCATTATCCCTCTTTCTACACTTCAAATCTAGTCCTCCTCCATTGCTCCAATACTTCATCATTCCATAACATCTCCATTCAGCCACATTGAAATGATATTTATAATTATTCAATCATTATTTAGTTTTTTATGATTTTCTTCTTATAGATAGATACTTATGAATACTTATTTTTCTTTGTTGATGATAATTTATTTAGATCAAGTTGAAATAAAAAAATATTCTACATGATATTTACTAAGAGAAGTAAAAAATTCTACATGAGCTATTCCATCAAAAGAAATTGAATATCAGTAAATGATATTTAGTTTCAAAGAAAACTTCCACAGGAAAGGAAAATAATTCTAAGAATTTAGTCTCTTTTCCTTGTTTTCATTTGTCCTTTAAAATTTTCTAGTTCTTATTTCTTATTTTTTGTTCCATGTGTGGTATGTTGATTCAATTATTTTTTTTATAAAACAACAATATTCGATGTTAGTTATTTTGATGATCGACATAAAAAATCAAAATATAACATTGATTATAAGAATAACAAACATTATAGGTCTCTTTCAACATCAGCTTTCAATATAATTGATATTAAAAGTGGATTAGAAAGTTGGTTATCACAATAATTTAAGTTGAATATCTAGGATTTTGACATCTTTTATATAGATAAATGATGTCGAAAGGGACATATAACATCAGTCATTTATATAACCAACATTATATGTTTCTTTAATATAAGTAATCAAAATAATCAACATCAAAAGCCTCATCAGTTATTTAAAATAAATATTTTTATAACATTTAATATAAATTAAGTCAAAAATAATACTTACAACAAATATTTTCTTTACACAGGCTCAAAAACCACATTAAAACCGAAAAATATGAATGTTAAAATGTATTATTATTCCATTGAAATCAGGCATAATAGTATGTGGTTTCACTCAAGGGTTGATTTTCATATACATAATTTTTTAAACTTATTATAGTTTCATTATATTTTTGTCACTATTTTGAATTAAATATTGTTCTTTAGTGAATTAATTGATCGCCAAAGGAAGTTTAAGGAAGAAATATGTTTTCATGTAAATGGGTAAAAAATAAAATTCCTCCTTAATGGAGTATAAAATTGAGAAATAAATATTTCCATTGAGTCCGTAATATTGGAGTTCTTTTAAGATAATTTTTTTGTAATTTTTAGATGATGTTATGTTTTTGTGCTATTAGTGGATAGAATTTCTAGTTGATTTTAAAATAAATAATATTTTAATTAAATATGTATTTATCTTGATCATCCCCATTTTTATATATATATATATATACATTTGAGAGGGGATTATAGGGTTTTGAGAATGACTAATGCTATATAGGGCACCCCCAAAATAGAAAATTGTTGTCAGAGATCACTGGACCACCATGAAAATGTTTGGTACCTTGATCCAAAACATATATTATATGCCTAAACTTATCTCTTATTGTTATATATGTGAATCATCAAATTTGGCTATGAAACTTTAGTTTTTTGTTCACTTTTTCATGACCTTTATAATGAAAAAATAATAATCTCATAATTTTAATGCATGAATTATGATGAACCATAGAGAGATTACTTAGAGTGAAAAAATTATAACTTTATTAAGAGGTATCAATATCTAAATTTCAATGAACCATTTTATATCCATAATATATTTGATAAAAAAATCTGACACCCTTGGATTTATAAAAATTGAATAAATGTATTTAAATATTACTTAGTGATAAATTCTATGAATTATTTTGAAAACATATTAATAAATTTCTCATATGAATGATCCAAGAAACATAAAATATATAATTATAAATCCCTTTATGAGATCAATCTAACCCCTTTAGAATAATACGATTCAGAATTATAATTTTTTGGAAAACCTAAAAGAATATTTCTTTTTTTACACCTTCTATATTAATTTGGGGGCACTTAAACTCCAAATTAAGGAAAATAAATGATAGTTTTGGACACAAGTGGTATAGATATAATATTTAAAGAATTTTAGTGGATAATAAGAATATTTTTCCTCTAGTTTTTTGTTATGTATGGTAGTTAGCAATGACGAGTGATGAAGGTGGTTTTTAGTTTGGAGAGAGCGTTAATAGAGGATGTTAACCATTTGATCATAGATCTAATGGTGATTAGAAGGTAATAAACCCTCTTGGGGGTGTAACCATTTCATATTATGGGGTAATTATCATTAAACAATCATTTAAGTAGATGGTGTACATTGGTCAACATTGTGACACCCATTCAGTTATTATTTTATATTACATTAGATATCTCACAAACCATCTTGACCCATCCATCCATTGAATGCATGAGCCAATGAGAAACAAAGATAGAGGGGTGTTCCCAATCCCTAGAAGCTGGTGAGAAGAACAATGTCATTATCTACAAAAAATGGGAATGATTTCTCCTTCCAATCAGAGTAAAAGAAACAACATAATATTAATAAAAAACTAGCATTACACATCCTTACATCAGAAATCCATGCCAAATGAAATATAAAGAAATAAATAATGTTGTAAATAAATGTAAACAAACAATCCATCTACTCACCCGTAGTCTTCATCCCCTATATATGAAAACATGAAAATATACCTCTATATACCTTTTCTTCATCCATCAGCATTTATCACAGCCCTCCATCCAAAAAACGTTGTAAAAGTCTAATTGGAAAAATTAAATCATTTAAATGGAAACTTGAAAAATATTCTAAAACAATAAATCAAAACCTACCAAAATCAAGTAATATGCACCCAAATATGAATTTTATAAAATAAAACAAACCCTAAACGAATAAACCATCTCAAGATCAATCAAAATCTATACCAATTACCTAAAACATAAATATGATAGGGATGAGAAAAAAAGATTAGTAGGCCACCACCTACCTTAACACATGTATAACTTTTAATAAAAGTTCCATTTTAATAGATTTTGAAAATAATATAAGTAAATAGGTATTTCATAATTAATTACAATTAACACCAATTACAACTCAATTTTTTAAAAAATATTTCTTATTTAATTATCTTAAATAAAAATAATTAATTTGTTTTTTTACATTTTATACATGCTGTATAAAATATCCAATTTTCATTTTAGATGATTATTTAAAAGCATTTTATAATTTTTTTAGAAATCCAATTAACAATACATAAATTAAAACCCATAAATAAATAGATCATGTTATATATAAATAAAGGAATTAAATAAGTCAAGACAGGTTCCACACATGTCAATCAAACAAGGTATGTAAATAATCTAGATCATCACCATATATGAATCTACCAATCATGTAATGAATGTCAAGGTCTCTACCCTATGGATGATAATGATTTGTATCCTTTAACTTAAATTCACTAGCATCTCGATTTAAGTTTTATTATCATGTCATTGTATAGTAGAGGGTAAACATACTTCACTGTCATAATTAGTGTAAAAGGATATTGTCCCATATTAGTTATCATACCTTAGAACTAGGGTTACCATGAACAATATAAAGAAAGTATGAGAAACCAGTGATAACATCCAATGATAAGTTCAAATAATAATCACTAAGAAATACAAGAATCACAAATCATATCAAATAAATATACCTCACCTATGACTCCCTCTCAAAAAAACTTGATCACATAAGTATAAAACTGTAAAAAATACATAAATCATATCCTAATAGATGTATTTTATTACAATAAAATCCAAACAAGGTTCAAGAGGAGCTCAAACACAAACACGCATTTTGAAATACATTAAAATTTCCAATTAGTATTTCACTATGATAGGCTTATAATGTTAGGACCATTCTATTAATTTTAAATGAATGACTCATTAAAATAATCACATTGAAATCTTATTTTCAAAACATTACTCTACATAGTTTCTCAAACCCCCTTTTATTAAAAACCATCTATAAAATCTTAAACACCATTCCTTCATTCAAACCAGGAGCCAAATAGTGTCAAATTATTCTGAACATCACTTTTTATTTAAAACAATACTATAAATAATATATTGATACTTAGATTTCATGTTCTTCTAGATATTATAAGATAAAATCTTTGAAAATATAATTTGAAATCCAAAAAAAAATTAATAACTTAATATATGTTTTAAATATCCAACTGACGATCATAAAAAAATTAGAATGTGTGGTTTAATAAAAAAATTGTACCACAATCTAAAATCAGGAAACCTTATCATTTTTAATGGAAACCAAGGTAAAATGGAATTTTACATTTAGAAAAAACACACAGAAATAATTATCATTAACATTAAATAATTAAAACATTAATTAATAATGGATATTATAAATGGTTCTAAAATTAAAGGTTAGATCATGGGGAAATCCTACCTTAGATCAATAGAAGACGGTCCAAATTTGTAATATTTCATAATTGAGTCCTAAATAAGGGACCATATAACATAGAAATGAAGAAGAAACCAAAAATAGGGTAAAATATGGAACTATGGTTTTTATCGGATTAGGGTGTAGTAAATAAACAGAATAAAACAATAAGAAAGGGGAAATGGAAGGAATGGGAATGCTTTTCTTGGAGTTCCTTTATTGAATCATAAACAAATCACACAAAATCACTGAAGGATGGTTGGATGAAGGATATTGGGGTTGTCACATAAAGGTCTTCGACTAACTGGGGGGTGTCATGTGGAAGGGAGGAAATAAATTTGAGGTGGAAAAAAAGAAAGAAAAGAAAAAAAATGGAGAAAATAAATTAAGAAGAAAATAAATAAAACCAAATAAAAATTAAATATTTTTATGAAACCCACATGATTTAATTTCAAAACTTGACAAACCATATGATAAAAAAATTTCATTAAATAACTAGACCAAATATTCCTCAATTTATTTATTATAGGGCCCCAAACGTTTTACTAAATGTGCACCGAAAATTCCAAATTTCACTTCTAAGTGAAATCCAAACACATGGTTTGGAAAATCGTGTTGGGTAATGCATGACACTTAAAACCCACAAAAACATTAAAATTAAAACTCCAAAGTTCAATGAAATAAAAAATAAATTAAATTAATATAATTTCATATAAATTAATATGAAATTATAATAAATTAAAAATCACTATCTCGTGTGTGTTTCAAAAGATAATTTTGATCTATTTTGAAAATGTTTGAGGGTTTTTAGGAATTTAAAATGTTTTGGGTGTTCTGTAAGTTCTATGGTTATTTCTATATTAGTTCATTCCATGAAATAATTGGGTCACACCATGATGATTATGATTCATGATAAGAATTTATTCATTATTTTGGACTTCACCATGATAGTTGGGTCACATCTTAATTAGTGGTTTTGATTTTGTGAATTTTTAAATGAGGGAAAGAGTATCCATTTGACTTGGGAGGTCATTTTGTGACCAAAACAAGGTAGTTGGGTCATTTTCAAAGGATTCATCAGTTCTAAGTTCCATAATATGAAGGTATTCCGATGGTGTTGTCAGCCCATTATGAGGAATGGTTTTTCTATTATACAACCTTGGATAATGATCCCATGAATCTTCCTAGGGGATAGATCATGCAGTGACAAGAAGGCCACAATATAGCGTTTAAATGCCAAATTTAAATTTTATGTTTTTAATATACCAAACCTATAAATATTTAAGGATATGGTTCTCCCTTTATCCCTTATTTCATTCAAATAGCCCTTGTATGAGGGTACTAGATTATAAATTTATTTTTCAATTTTTCACCTCTCCTACATAGATTTCAAGTGGATTTTTGGGGTAAAATATCATTTTGTTTATTTTTCCCCTATCCTTTCAACTCCTCCCAATTTATATTTGATCGGTCTTCTCTCATAAATACTAGGGTCTTTATTGGTATAAAATATGGTATTTTTTTCAAACATAGGTTTTAAAAAAGTCTATGGTTTATATAGGTTGTATCCACACTAGGTTAGGCCATCACCATTGAAGGTGATGTGTTGTGACATTATTACACTCAATTGAGGTAGTTTTTTCTATGAAACTATTTCATTTAACTTCTATATATGTGATTTTTGGTTTCTAAAGTTGTTTCTCTATAAATTATACCTATATTTGATACCTATGATGGTTTTGTAAATGTTTAATAATTTTTAAACTTTGTGTAATAAGTATCTAAATAGTTTTATAGTACTTAAATCAAAATTAAGAGGTTATAAATTCCATGTGTGTTCATAAATTCCCTAAAGTATATTTTAAGTTTATTTGGGGACTTAAAAGAGGTGTTTGACGCTAGTTTGAGTTATAGAAATTAATAAAAAAAATTCGAGGAATTGATTTAAAACTCATTTTACTTTGAATATTTTTGGATGTTTTCAAGGAAAGAGTATATTTATAAAAATAATTTAATGGTTTATACCATGAGTTAGTCGTAAAAGTTTGTATTTCTATGTATTTTTTAAATAAGGGAATATTATTTGGAATACTGAGTCCTCTTTAAAGATATATCTAGAACATAATGAAATAATATTTTACATGATATTGAGATACCCTCAATTGTTGAGACCCACATTTTGTATTATTCCATGTGAATACTTTCTATCAATGGGGTATTATTATGATATTCATTAAATTTTTTGAAAAAAAAGTTATATTTTCTATGAGGGTGTTGGAATTGATATGATACTTACTTAAAGTGTTTTAATATTTATTTATTAGATAATATTATTTCTCATTGATGGATGACCTATGCTTTCATCATGTCATGATATCTTGGGTGGATAGGTATAAGGCATGGATTAATGATACACTAGTTAAGATTATGCTCCGACTAGTTACCTTGGAAAAACTATTCTTTACTAGGGGTTACCTCCTTGTGAGAAAAATAGTGTTTTTTGGGGTTGATTTTGGTGTTATGTTCACTATAGACCTATAGATTCTTTGGTGTTCCAAAAGAGAGGACCATGATAATATTATGATTTCCCCTATATATTTTCCAATGATTATTAGTTCCTGTTGAGTATTATTTATGGGATCACATTTTTTAACTTTTTTGAATCATATTATAAAAAACCATGCACTTTATTACAAATTAATTCATGATTTATAACATAGAATTACACATAATACAACCTGGATGACCAATAAGTATAGTATCTTTTGAAATTAGGTAAATTTAAAAACAACTTAAAACATTGGGTACATTGATATTATTGAAAACATCCTTAACAAGCTCATAATATTACACTAAACATAAAACAGCATGGGATGAATAGGGGACATACATAAGAAAGTGGTGATCTATAAATCTCAGTATGGGAATAAACATGGAATAATAGGAAGACAATAATACATTTTAGATAATAGGTATACCAATGGGGCATAAAAAGAGTGATAATAATAAAAATTAATAATAAGGGATGATATAACATGATAATCATAAATTCAACATGAGAAATATGGGAATAACTTAAAACATTGCATTATAAGCATAGGTTAAGGATAACTTCCAAGACATAATGATGGAAAAATTCCCATGATGGAATAGGTTCACTCTCTAATCTACTTCATGACAACTCATGATACAAAAACATTACCCAATGCATTAGTGCATTATATAATTTTGGGCACACCCTTCACATTCGTTTCATTATCATGCTTAGGTGTTCCACATGTATCAAACAATATAGAATCATTTTTAATCACATTTTATTCCACGGTCAAGATGTGTGGAATAAATACATGTAATTACCCCAATAAAATAATTATAAGTGCCTAAACGTGAACACCCTCAATAGGAATTGGGTATGGATATTCACTACACATTTTTTTGGCATTGTCTCCAATAGTAAAATATCGGGAGCATAATGGGGGAAAATAAATGATCATGGGAGTGATTAATGATAGTGAAAGGGGTATCTCATCATTTATAATTCATATGGTTAGTATGGTTCATGAGAAAAAACACACCACAACATTAGGAATTGAAAATAAAATGTCATAAAATGAATAATATTCATGAATAAAGGGGAGAAAGAGAGGATCCCTTAGCTTGATAGTGCGACTCCAAATGCTTGGGAAGAGCTTCTTGAGATCTTGGTGGAACTTTGGGAGGAATATAGATAGTTTAGGGAAGATTAAAGACATGATTTAAGTATTTATACTTAAGAGTAATGGGATCGTGGATAAGCTTTTATAATAAATGAGTGGGGATTTCTAAATTATTTCCCAAAAGTTAGTTTTGGACTATATAATAAAATAACCAAAACCATAAACCTACCCATGTTTTATCCCATGGTTTCTATAAAATGGGATTGGATTTCATTATTTTATAAGTCAAAGGGGTGAAATTAAAAAAATAATACCCTTGATGATATTGAATAGAGTCATACTCATAGGAAATGATTTTATAATCTTAAAATATATTAATGGTTTTAGAGGATTCATAAAGGATTTATATAATTAATAAAATAAATTTAAAATCAAAATATTCTAAAGGGAAAAGATAAATTTGGTATCTTATCCCATTTATATTATATATTAAATCATTTTTGGGTCATTATGATGTTATAATACACAACAAATATTTATATGCTATTTAATTTTTGACCTGAAAATTTGATTGTCTCGAAAAATTAATTAAAATTCACCATTGGATAATTTCAAAATTCTGATTCCAAAACAATATTCATTTTATATCAATAATTTTCTAAATATTTTTATTTTTACATTTAAGATAATAATCTACACTTATTGAGAAATGTAGTGTTTTTTGACAATAAAAGTTTCTGAACCCCTATAAAAATAAAATTTTACTTCATAAAAATTATATGATTATTTATGTTTAGTAAGAATATTTTATTAAAAAAACCTTTTCAAAAAAACATTATTTCATCAAAAAAATATTATTTTAAGTTGAATAATAATTGAAAATACAATTTGTGTTGTATTGTATAAAAATAAAAAACATTTATAAAGAAATGATAAGATGAAAATATAAACATTATTATATTTAAAATACAATATAAATTTTTATATTTTTATAGTCTTGATACATATCCATTTAATACACTCGAAAACTCACTAAGGGTAATGTGCTTGATAGTGAGACCTTCATGGGGTGGTTCATCATACATGATTTGGGTCGTAATCTCAATGAGCATGAACATATCTTGTAAATGGATTCTCTCATGATTAAGTTGTTGGATATCAGATTAGGATTGGTCAAGGTAAAATCCCAATGATGTTATCTCCTTGGAATCTCTGATAAATGGGATTCATAGGGTATGATCCTACTGGTTGTGGTCATCACTTAATTTGTCTGTGTCAATTGGATTTGTTAAAACCCTATTTTTATATTAATCATGTGACCACTGTTTAATGTCCATATTATTAATGGTAATGATTCAAAATGTTATTTTAAAATAAATATGGTATAATAAAACAAAATAAATTCATGTGTTTTCTATAAAAATATTACATAATAATATATTTAATTAAATCAGAAGGGAAATTTTATTTATGAAAGATAGGGTCGCTAAAATATTTATACCTTTAGAAATTTTACCCTTAATATTTTATTTTCACAAACTAAGATAGAATAGGTTACTTTTGTTTTATCACTTCCTCCAGTTCTCATATCTATTCTTCAAACTTGTGGTTTCTCCATAACAATTTTACTAGGTACATTGTCTTATTTCATATAACATTCTCTCTATGATCTAATATCTTCAACGGATGCTCCTCATAGGAAATAGAATTCGAAAATGGCACCACCTTTGCATTGAGTACATGTGAGAGTCTTGGTATGTACTTCACCAAGAGGGATACATGGAATATGTCGTATACTTGAGATAGGGTAGTTGGGAGTTCTAGTCGATAGGCCACCACACCGATGTGATCAAGGATCTCAAAGGGACCGATGTATCTTGGACTAAGATTTCCCTTATTCTAAAATCTAATAACTTTATTCCATTGAGACATGTATAGTAATTCCATGTTTCCAAAATAAAACTCTATTTATCATAAATAATTATCAACATATCTTTTTTTTAACTCTGATCAGCCTTGATTTGCTTCTGAATGGTCTTGACATTTTCCACCATTTCCTCAACCATTTAAAGACCTAGTAGTTTATACTCCCCAAATTCATCCCAATATGCTGGTTCTCTTCACTTCTTCCTATAAAGGAATTCATAGGAATATATTTGTATGATTGAGTGGAAAATTTTATTTTATGAGAACTTAACCATAGGAATATATTGATCTCATCATCCTTTTAATTTAATTGAGCATTCTTTCAACATGTACTCAAGTGTCTTGATAGTCTGCTCAGATTGTCCATCATTTTGAGGGTGGTAAGATGCACTGAAGTAAGGAAATCCATCAAAACCCATATATAATTATTTCCTCTTAATTTATTTAGAATACCATTTAAAAATTCCATGGTGATGTTTTCCCATTTCCATATAGGTAAGGGAAATGGGTGAATCATCCCCTTGTATTTTTTCTTTTCTGACTTCACTTACTGACATACAAGATATATTGATGTATATTCCATGACCTTCTTCTTTCTATTATCCCACCAATAGTGTTGTTAGAGATCCTGATACATATTTGTGCTCCTAATATGGATGGAGAAGATTGATCTATTTGCATCATACAACATCTCCTTCTTTGACTCAGGATTTGATGGTACACAAAGTATTTACCAAATCTTATGACTCTTTCTTCATTAACATGAAACTAGGAGGATTTCCCATTTATTATAGCTTCCAATTTTTCATTAACTCCAACATCATCTCTTTGAACATACTTTATCTTCTCCATAAAGGATATTTGATCAATAATTTGTTAAATGATTGATTATTTTCCTTCCTTATGATTACAATATCCATCTTTTTTAAGTCTAAGAAGATCGGATCCTTCTCAATTATCATCAATAATAAAATTTCTAGATCTTTTATAAATAGAAAATCTTCCACTTTATTCACTTTATCATGATGGTGGTGTATTGAGTATTCATAGTCCTTGATAGTGTATAACTATCTTCATTTGTGTATATTCATCTCTTTCTATGCGAATATATACTTTAGGATTTTGTGATTAGTATATATTTCACACTTCTCCCAAAATAGATAATGATTTCATATTTTTAAATATAAGATCACTAAATCCAATTCAAGACCATGTGTTTGGTAGTTCTATTCATAAACATTCAATGGCCTTAACAATAGGTTATGACTTTGTAATTCTACATTAACACACAGCCCAATCCTGTCTTTAAAGCATCAATGAATACCATGAAAAATTCTCCACTTATGGATAGTGTGAAAACATTTGTAGTGATAAGACTCATTTTCAACTACTTTAATATATCTTCACCGTCATCATTTCCATAAAAAATGACTCAATTTCAAGTTATCTTGGTTAGATGGTTTGAAAATCGCATGAAATTTCTCAAAAATCAGTGATAATATCTAGTTAATCCAACAAAACTATGGTTATATGTCACAGTTATTCTCCTTGTCCATCCTTTAATTGATTCTATTTTTGAAGGTTCCATAGATATCTAATTACTTAAGATGTTATTCACCAATAATGATACGTCCTTAAACCATAACTAAAATATGTTTTACTTGGAATAAAGATTCTCCTTTAACAATATCATTAGAATAGCGCTCCAATAATTCTAATGATCCTACATGGTTTTGGAGAATATAAGAATATAATCTCTAATTACTGCCAAATTTTTTTAGATAATGTATAAATAATCTATTTATAAATTACATGAATATTTATTATCATTAGCGAGTCTGGATGGAATTGTTATTAACTCATAGTGCACATACCATGTACAAAAAGTAATTGTGGAGATATACTCCAAATTTTTCCAATCTTTGCAATATTCTGACAATAGATACACCTTAGAAAAATATTTTTCTCCATGTAACTGATAGAAAAAGTCATAAATCTATGATATAAAATAATTTTTCATAAAGGTGATCTTGTTGAGCTCACGATAATCAATGAAAAGGCACATTGATCCATTATTCTTCTTGACCAACAGGATTGATGCACCCCATTTCAAATCACATGGGCCTATGAACTATTTATCTATATTCTCCTATAGTTTTTTATTCACTTCCTCAAGTTGAACAATAGTTATTCTATATGGATACATGGATAATATACATTCTTTGGGTATAATCTCAATTTAAAATTCAACCTCTTTTCTAGGTTGAAGACTATGAAATTTCTCAGGAAACACATCATCATATTACCTCATAATGGGAATCTTTTTAAGGATGATATTTTCCTTAGAATTAATCATTTGATCTAGATATTCTTTCTCATATGGAGATAATATCCATGCTTCAGATTTTATTTCTAAATAATATTAATCCCCCTCCTTTTACATGTATAGAATCGAAGGATGATTCAAAATACATAGATTTATTTCCTTCTCATGGAAATTTATTTTGGATCTATATAGGTAAAGTCATTACTTACCCATAATTGCATCAAATTACAAAAACGGGAGTACAAAAAGATTTTCTAGGAAATTCATCCCACAAATTTTGATAGGGAGGAGTTATATATATGTGATGAAATAATTTCCACATTTTCTATTTTCACTAATATCTATACTTCAATGATTTTTGGATGTATTTGAATATTTTTACTAAACATTTGTGATATGAAGGAATGAATAGAAGCAGAATCAAAAAGTAATTTCACTATTCTTGAATGAATAACTGTCATACCCATCACCACTTCATTATCAAGATCCACCTTAGCATTTGTGATGGAAAACTCTTGACCTTAATGCCTTTATGGTTTTTGGTTGTCTCTAAAAACCCTTGGCTTAGTGTATTGGTTTGAAAAGTTCCCTGGTTCCATGAAGTTGAAGAAATGAAAAATTAACTAAGGTTTAATCTAAGCATTCCTTTCCTTCAATGTATTAGTGGGGTTCTCTTTTCAGTAATCGCTGGTGAAGTTTCTTTTCCTTCTAATACCTAAATCATTTCCTCATCCCCCTTAGGTAATTTCCAGGGATCTTCTTTCCACACTTTTGACAAGTGGGGTATCAAAATTTCTTAGCACCATTACATTTCTCTATTAAACCACCATAATCAAACTCCACTTTTGTATTCTTATCCTATGATACCATTGATATTCTATTATCTATATTTTTACTTTGAGGGAACATAAAATAATTTTATAATAGCTATTTAATTCTTAGATCACAACGAATTTTTATAGATTAGGTTTCATCCCACCAAAGAAGTGTTCAACCTTGAATTCAAGGGTAATGATAAATCCAAAGGAATTTCATGAATGGATTGCGAATTTTTCCTCATACACCCTAATATATTTGTCATATATTTTCTTGTGGGAAAAGAAGTCCCTTTCCATTTTAATTTATAGAGTGTAAGGAAAATATTTGTCAAAGAACATTTTCCATAATTTCTTCCACCCCATCATTTCGATCTCTTCCTTGTGATTTGTATTATTAATCAATGTCCACCATTGATCATTTTCTCCCTCTATAAGATAAACAACCAGTATAGCCTTCTCTTTCTCAAAACATTTAATGATAGTTAAGATCTTCACAATGGAGTTGATCCATTGTTCCATGATTACGGGATAAGATGATCTATTTGAAAGTTGGAGGCCTTTATTGCATAAAAGCATCAATTAAAACTTGTTATTTTTAAGGGGGTTTGGGAACTCTTCCTGATCTAGGTTTCTATTAAGAACTAGAGTCATCTAATAGGGTAGCATCACAAATTTTGTGATTCCCTATCCCATTGGGTTGGGAATATCATTCAGGAAGTCATCACATTGCTCATCACATTACCTTTTTACCTCAATACTCTTATTTTAGGTCATTGGATAAAATAAAGGAAAAATTAGGCATGATTGTTCTTAAAGTGTTAAACATTTAAATGGGAATCCAATGACATTAAAGGTATAACTTATAAATTATATGTATTTCTTTAACTAATGAATTTATAGAATTTAGTCTATGTTATCCATGATCTATTTCCAAACATATATTCTTATGGGTATTTTTGTATTCCCCTAATAATGTTTCATAAGGAACTTATGAATTTTCCAAAGAATATCCCTTGGGAGTTTCAAAATAGGTGTAAAGAAATTCCCATTGCACTGAACTAGTACCCAATCGAGTCCAATTCAATGCAGTGCTTCTAGGTTTTACAAATATGTACATCTATTATAGATCCACATCCTCTTATAGTATCCAAAAAGGGATATATTTTATTGATAAAATACTTACTCTATAATTAAGAAAATTTAGTGATATTTTCTTATAATTAATTTTATTCCTAAGGCTTTCACTAGAGTTTTCTAATCCTAATACCATAAATAATGGAACTTTTCGTTTGATACCAACTATAACAACTCTACTCTTTATTACAAATTAATCTATGATTTATTACATAAAATTAAACATAATACAACTTGGAAGATAGATAAGTTTGGTGTCTTTATAAATTATATAGACTACAAAAAAACTTAAAACATGGGGTATATCAATATTATTGAAAAAATACTTAACATACTAATAATATTCCATCTAACTTGAAACTACATGGGATAACCTGGGGACATAAATAAGAAAGGGGTGAGCTATAATGGACAATAAGAGAAAAAATGGTATAACATGAATAATATAATCCATTTCACACAATAATCATATCAATGGGGAATAAAATAGAGTGATAATCATAAACATGAATAATAAGGTATGACATAGCATGATAATCGTAAAGGAAACATGAGAAATGTGGAAACAACATAAAATACTACATCATAAACATAGGTCAAGGATAACAGCCAACAAATAATGATGGAAAAAGTCCTATTATGGATTAGATTAACGTCCTAATCCATTTAATGAAATCTCATGATACTAAAACAATACCCAATGGATTGGAGTGATATATAATTCCAAGCACACTCATTAATTTAATTTTATTATCATGCTTAACTGTGCCACATAGATCATACAAAATGGAATTATTTTTCATCAAATTTTGTTCCATGATCAAGGATTTTTTAATAAATAAATTTAATTCCCCAATTAAATAAGTATAAGTTCATAATGGTGAACACCCTTTATAAGAATTTGGTAAGGGTATTCACTACTCATTTTTTGGAAGGGAATCCTATAGTGAAATTTTGATAGCCTAAGAGGGGAACGTAAACTTTCATGGGAGGTATTAATGAGAGTTAAAGGGGTCTATAATAATTTATACATCATAAGGGTTGTATGGGTAATGTGAAAAACACACCCAAACATTAGGAATTGAAAATAAAAGGTCATAAAATGAAGAATTGTCTTGAATAAAATGGAGAAGGAGAGGATCCCTTACCTTGAGAGTGTGACTCCAAATGCTTTGGAGGAGCTTATTGAGAGCTTGCGGTAACTTAGAAGTATTATTTATTGGGAAAATTAATTTTATGCAGAAATGATTTTTAGTGAAGATAAATGGGCTCCTGGTTGGGTTTATATAGAAAATGGGTGGGGATTTCATTATTATTTCTCAAACATAGTTTATGGACTCTGTATAATAAAATAACCAAAAGTAAAAACCTTACCAAGGTTTTGTCCCATGGTTCTTGAAAAATGGAATTAGTTTTAGTTATTTTATAATTCTAATTGAACAAATTAATAAATTTATCCCCTAGATGATGTGGAAGTGAGTCATACTCTTAAAGAAATGGTTTTAAAACCTTTAAATATCTTAATGGTTTTGGATGTTTCATAAAGGCATTATAAAATTAATAAAAAAATCACATTATTTTAAAAGTAAAAAATATAATTAGTCATTGATATCATTTATATTATTTATTACATAATTTTTAGGTCATTATGATATCCTAATAATCAACGTATATTTATACAGTATTTATTTTTTTAACCGAAAATTCGATTGTCTCAAAAATATATAAAAAAATAATTGTTGGATAATTTTGATGTTATGATTCAAAAAATATTATTATCATTTTTTCTAAATAATTTTTCTAATATGTGTATTTTCAATTTTAAAATAAGAATCGATATTTATTGAAAAATTCATCGTTTCTTGACAATAACAGTTTTTGAACCCTTATAAAAATTAAATTTCACTTCATAAAAATTATATGATAATTTGAATTTAAAAAAAAACTAAAGTTAATATTTTTTTTTAAATATTATTTATTTAAAAAATCTATTAATTCATTATAAACAAACATACTCATTGATATTTAATACTAATTAAAAATATATTTTTTGTTTTTTGTATAAAAATAAAAGTCAATATAAAGTAATGATAATTAAAAAGTATGAAAATTATTATATTGAAAATAAAATATACATATTCATATTTTTATGGACTTCATACTTATCCCTTTAATACACCCACAAACTACCTATGGGTAAGTTTCACGACGATGAGACTTTCATGGGTTGGTTTAGCGTACATGGTTTAGGTCATGATCTCGTTGAACATGAAATTCTCCCAAAAACAGTTTCTATTATGCTTATGTTTTTGGATCTAAAATTCAGCCTAGTCAAGGGAAAATCCAATTGATTCTATCTCCCCCAGAATCTCTAATAAATTGGCTTTATAGGGTATGTTCCTACTGTTTGAGGTCATCATTTTCTTTTTCAATGTCAACATGATTTCTTATAACACTATATATATACTAATCATGTGATCACTATTAAATAGATATATTATCAATTTTAGTGATCCTTAATGGTCATTTAAATATTATAGGATATAATAAAACCAAATAAGTTCATGTATTTTCTATAACCATACTATATAATAAGACATTTAATTAAATCAATAGTGAAATTTTATTTATGAATTTTCAGTTTGTTAGACCCCTAAATATCAATTTAATAATATGAATCCATTTCATTTATTGTTTTTTATGTTATTATTATTTATTGATATCTTGGTTCCTTTTTTATATCAATTTATTTAGTTATGTTTGTGAATTATTTTAAAACAAAGTTAGTAAATTGTTTGGAAGTTTGGGTTTAATGGAAAGACTTATGTTTTCTTTATAAATAGTGGTTAAGAAATGGTTTTTTGAATGTGGATTTAAAAAATGGTTTCAAAGGGGAAAGAAAATTCTTGGTTTGAAAAAAATATTTTAAAGATATTTTCAATATGAAAAATGGATTGTATGGTTTTCTTTTATAATCTAAATTCCTTTATTTGGGTTATAAATAATTTCATTAAATTGGTGTTTCTACCCTTGGTTGTATGAGGGGGTGGATGTGTTATAAAATGGGAACAACATGCGCCATTCTTTCTTTACTAACCCCTGTGTGAAAACCTATTTTATAAATTATGTTCAAACTATCATTTATGAAAATGCTTATAAAAGTAATTACATATATTCTTTAGTGAAATTCAAATGGGATTGTTTAACTCACCCCCTATTTACACACACATGTGTGTTTATGTAACTCTCATGTTTTTATATAGGTTCCCATGTTGTTATCTCAATTTGGATATAATTCAGGTAGCCCATGGATGGATGTTTTGGATGTGGTGAGAATCCTTGGGTTACATGGGTTTGTATGTTTCACATATTGGGTTTTTAGTTTACCTTTTGGAATATTTATGTATCATTAATTTCAGCCAATGGTTTATACATATTTTTGATTTCCTTATTTTCATCACCTTGATCTATTTTATGGTAAATTTTTATTTATTAGTAAAATATTAATTTATTTGATTATTTTTACCACATTGTATTGGTTTATTAATTTTTTCTTTTCTTCTTGTATTTACCATATCTATGGACAACTGGGGATAAATCTATGATCCATTTTTTTAAAATTATTCCTATTAAATTATAACTCTTAGATCATTTAAAGTCTTTGTACTCTTGTATTTATGTCTCAAAGACTATCTTGTATTATGTATTAAAAAAATACAAAGAAAAAAATGATTTAAAAGTTTTTTAATTAAAATTTTACTCCTTCCCTTGATTGGTTAGTCCCCCAGATCGTCGATTATTCCACCATTTTTGGTAAAGTGGTTACCCAAAATGGTCCCACACTATTTTTATATGAAGTCCCATATTTTTAAATATATTACCATTGTAGGATATTTATATTGCATTACAAAGTTTTACCAGTTTCTCACTAGAATTCTCATTCTATATCAATGATTGGTCATCCAGACTGGTATCAATTATCTCAAACAACCATTAAATTTATCTTCCATGAACCAACAAGTAAGAATTTGACTCCCTTTATCTTCTAGTGTAGTAGTGTGATATTATTTCTCTTTCCCTCTGTCTAATTTGTAAAATTATTTTGAATAGGTCTTCAATAATTAATAATATGATCTACAACATCACGTGGATGTTGGCCTTATTCCTTCTTCTCAATGATCGCTCTCTACGATAAAGGTGTATCATAGCCTCCTTATCTTATGATTTTTTCTCTTTGATACAAAAAAGTGTTATTATATATGTAAATTATCAGGTTATCTCATCCATTAAAATAAATTTATTTTATTTAGGGAATAATAATGTTGAGATGAATTTTTTTCCTCTCGTCACCCTATTTTATATTCAAAAGATAATGAATATTTTTTACTGTATTGTTTTGGAAACTCCTCAATCCAGGAAAAATGGTGATCTTTATTTTTCAAACTCATTTAAATTTAGTCAGGTAATTTGTTCAAACTTCATTAAGACTCCTGTTTTTTCTTTACTCATGAATTTTTTTAATATGACCCTTTACTCCTCTGAATGGCCCGAAGGCCTTATTTTATTTATTTTATTATAAATAATCCCCCTTTTAAGGGTTTAAGGGGAACCCGTACATGACCCGTAGGCCCAGGGCACAAGGCCCGACTTGGCCTGCAATACATGACCTGAAGGCCCAGAGGCATACCATGCCCATTACATGACCTATAGGCCCGGCCCACTTGAACTGCCCCTCCCCAACATCTTGCATACTTGATCGCCTTAGCTCCCCACCTTGAATTGCTGATCAGCTAGCATTGCCCCGTATAAAGCTGCACGGTGCCTGGTCCTGATGGCGGTTGCCATACCCTCTCATTCTTCCAATCCGGTTAGCTCTACATCTAGTGGCTGCTACTCCTGTTGCTCTGATCCCCTTCTGGGACATGTTCTATGTGAACTGGGCTACTCCATGGTCTACGTGACCTGAAGGCCCTGTGGCCCAAAGGCCTTTGATGACCTGAAGGCCCTGGAGACCCATAGCCCAAAACTGGTGGCCCGAAGGCCCAAATCGGGTGAATAGTTCTGGCTGCTACAGTACCAAACAGTAACTGCTACATTACTGCTACAGTATCCTAGAAATTCGCCTCCACCCAGTTTTGAACCCGGGTCTCTTGGATACCAAGCAAGAGCCCTTACCACTCGGGTATGAGCTCGTTAGCAATATGACCCTTTAATTACTATTAAATATCCATACATGTGTGTATGAACTCATGTATTTTGACATGGGAAGTCCTGCTTGTGAGATTGCATTATTCTCAATAATCACCCCATCTTGAATCATCTTCATATTTATTTGTTATTCTTTGATTTTACTGTAATTCCCTTTTAGTAATTATGATATTTATCTCCATGAAGACCATAATATTCATCAACTAAATTATTTTCCAATTTTTTCAAAAAAACATAATTCTAGATTTCAAAATATTCGAATAAAGATAAAAAAAATCATATTACATGAATCCCATTATGTCAATATTTATACATGGATCCCCATGAATAGATCTATTATGTTATGATACCCTTATGTCTATTACACTTAAATGAATCTCCTTAGATTGATTTGCATACGTTTAATCATCTTACATGGTTGATTCATCTCTGGAATCCATTACATGGTGGATCCCCATACATGAATCTGGACTTTTCCATATTTTACTTAAATCACCTTATAATCGCATCCAACATTTATAGGCCTTAATTAATCATGAAAAAATATATATTAAAATATCATGTAAATATATTCCTTTATTTTTTCACATAACCATCAATTACTACACATCTTTTGACTATTTTCTCGCAACATTAAATCGACCCTACTTTTAAACTAGGTTATCAAGTGACCCATTTAGCAAGTGATTCAATATCCCATGAAATATATTATATATATAGTTTCTCTGGCCACAAAACCCTATCACTGAATATAATTCAAGTTCATCAATCATCATAATTATGGGATTTTACTTGAATCTCTTCAGCTAAGGTCTTCAAAAAACAGCTTCAACTTTCGTTTCCATTTATAATGGAGGTAGCCTCAAATATATTTTCCACAATTCTTATACACATATTGATAGCTTCCCATCATCATGTAATCCTTATTGATTGAAAGAATATGTAATCCATACATGGTCTCTTCAGTTCTCATGCATGGGAGTCCAATGTATGGACACCCCAGTTCAGATTCTTGGTAAGTTTCTACCCCATGTTTGTTTATTATCCAAGGTATAAATCATTATCAATATTATTGTTTTGATAAGACTATGCCGGTCATTTCCCTAAAGATATCGAGAACATGCTTCGGTACTTGTGGAGAGATGGTTCTGGTGACATGTTAGGTTAACCTGAGCTAGTTTGTTACAAAATTGTACCAGAGTACCCTCTTGTTATTTAGGTGAATCAGGGTATTATAGAGCCTAAAAATATCAAAACTCTAAAGTTAGTTCATGAGTAGGTTCCCAATCACTGCCTTTTATGATCAAACATGATTTTACATTGGTATTTTGGTTTTTATTCATACCATAGATTTCATTATTGACTATTTGGATTACATTTTGATTTCCAATGAGTCACATATGACATGTTAGGGTTTCTATTTTGTGTTTTGGGGCTAAAATAGAAATGATTTAGAATTTCATGGTCAACCAAAAAAGACTAGACAACTATATGGAGCCAAAGTACATTATTCTAGAAACAAATTAGAGGCCATCTTGCACTTAAGTCATGGTTGAACAAACCATGTATCCAAACCATATCCAATTCTACACACCTCTCAAAATTGTTTAAACCACTTTTAATTGATAATTGAACTTAATTTGTTTTCCAATTTCTGGAGATAGATCAAAGAAAGATTATTGATGTTTTTATGTTTTTTAAACTTACATTTTAATGTTTGTTCTTGTGTGAATGTTACTTAGATTTATGATTGAAATTTAGTTTTGTCTTTGTAATGTATTTAATAATGTTTTTTTATTTTAAAAATTTTTTTGGAATTTTTTTAAATATAATTTCATTGATTGTTTGGTATTAAACCAAGGTTTTATAGTTTATTTGAAAAATGATTTTTTTACTTTCATGATATGTTTTGGAAATTTTTTAATTTCATTATGGTATTCTAGTAATATATTGAAAATAAATAGGATTTTTAAATAATTGTTTTGAAATAAAATGGAAATTAATGGAAATTAATTGTTTTATAATGAATCTCAAGAGTTGTCTTAGAAGAAAATTAGAACTTTTTAAAGTTTGAATGAGCTTCTTATTTTAAAAAAGTTGATAGTGTTCAAATACAATGTAAATATTAAAGATTACTAATAATGGAAGCTAGGATTTGAGTTGTAATGTTTATTTTTTTTATGGTTTTATAATTGAATTGGCATATATTTTCTTTTTTTAATTTTTATGAAATATGTTTTCAGACTCTTTTCCAAATGGTTACAGTTTAAATAAGGGAGTTTTTGAAAAATGTTTTTCCTTAGGGAATTCTGATTTAGTTTAATCCCTCGGGTATATGGGATTGTTTTATTTCATTTATGAATCACTAATTGGTAGAATTTATGTTTCTTATTATTTAAAATATTTATCCCAGAAACCTATCAATAGAATGTGGAAAGTTCTTCTTGAGGTAGGATCCTAAGGGTGCTTCTTCTTATCATTTCAGTATAATTATTCTAGTTGTTGGATATAAACAAATTGTACCTTATAGTGGTGAATCCAAAACTATCTTTTCTCTTGGAATTCTTGATTAATCACCCATTTACTTTATGTGGTGGTCAAGTTACACTTAATGTGAAAGCCATTATATTTTGTTTTTGGATTTATAATCTTTTTATTTTCTATTCATTAATCACACATTGAAATCTCATTTCATTAATAGAGATTCTTATACATAGGGGAGACATAATAAATCATTGATTTTTGTAATTATTCTCAATGAGTCCAGATAATATTGATACTTTTTTTGTGATTATTGATTGATTCATTATTTAAGTGTTTCCTCCACCATTTCTTTAGGAAGGTGTTTCTTATTTTGATTATTCTCATGCCATGTTGTTTTTTATGCCTCTTGAGGTTTATATGTCACTATATACATGTGTTAAATCATTATATTCTGAGGAGTTTTCATGGGATGCATTGGGTATATTCTTAGGTTACTGGGATGAGTTCTATAATAGTATATATTATGCATTGGATTATACCTGAATTAGATATCATACCTTGTTTGAGTTTTTATTTGGTTTACCATGATAGGGTGTTCAATGAGAAAGGGTCCTATGTTATTTCCCTATTTTCTTCATCACCTAAGGTGAGATCCCATGTTGTTTCTTTATTGAGTATTCATATGGAATTGATGGATATATTATGTTCTCATTTCATGTGGTGTTGATAAATGGTTGATCTCATTTTAGGATCATTATATATTACTTAGGGTGTTATTGTCATTCAAAATTTTGGATTGTTTCTTGGATGGTGATTTTTTATGGATAGAGGTTTATGATTTTAATTATGGTATTTTGAGGTAACATGTTTTTTGTGATGATGTCCTTTTTACAAGAGTATATATTTCTCATTTTACTAGTTTAGATGAATTATAAATGTTGGGGAAACCTATTATGGGTATCTATTAACATTTTTTGGTTAGTATTTTGGATGATGGTTTGGATTATACATGGAGATCCTTGGTGTTATTAAGGATTTGGTTCTATTATTTTAAAGGAATTTTATGTTTTCAATTTCCTTTTTCTCATTAGATGTTTTTGAGGTTTCCCTGACCCTCCCAATCATTATATTAGGGTGTTGAGGTTTTTTATTTTCTAATATTTATAATTCTGATTGAGAATTTATGGGGTATAAAGTAGAATTGTGGGGAGAATTTTGACAACCCCCATGTAATTTTTTTATATTAAATTAGATTCTTTTGGAAGATTTTTAAAATTTTAAATTATTTTGGAATTAAAAGTGTTTTGTGTGTTTTAGTAGATCTTTTTTTTATACTTTGATAAGTGTTTTATGTGACTTATAGTTCTAAACTGTAGGTGGTTGCACAATGACTAGTGGTTTTTCCATGGTAAAATTTTGAGTGAGGGAAGATTCATGCCACAAAAGGGGTGGTTCTTCCATGATTAGACCAAGGTATTAGAGTTGTTTTCTAGGGACACACCATAGCTAGGTTATATTCAATGAAGGACTACTCATGATGTTGTCCCACTATTATAAGGGAAGGTTGTCTCGTGAGGGAACCCTGGGCAGTGAGACGTCAGTTCAACCTAAGAGTCAGGGAATGTCATGACATGCCTATTCCCAGTTTTAATTTTATTTTTATACATTATTAACCTATTATAATTTAAATTTTTTGTCTTTCCTTTCTCATATATTCCATTCATCCAACCCTTGGACACACATATAGTAGTTCTCTCTCCCTTCCTCTTTGATTTATATCCTCTTCTCCACCAATTTCAAGAATATTGTTTTTGTAAAATATTCTTTTCCCCTTTATCTTACCCTATATTTTCACCTACACCAATTTTTTATTTTGATTTGTATTCTATCATAATATCCAAAGGATTTTTTGGTAGAAAATATGTGTGGGTCTAGATTTAAAAAAGGGTTTTGGGTGTCCAAGGATTATATAGGGTGTCTCTTTGTTTGGTTGGGTCTTGTCCATTGATGGTGATATAATATGACTACATTCCACTCGATTGAGGAAGTTATTTCTATGAAATTATTTTATATAACATGTGACTAAGTTATTGAATATTTATAAAAATTTTTTTATATCATGTATATCTATATGTGAAACCCATTTTCGGTTTTCAAATGGTTTTAAATTATTTTAATGTTTGGTGTAAGGGTGATTTTCCAGATTTTCTAGTCTTGAATTCCAATGTATCTAGTTATTCATGCCAAGGGTTTCTAAAATTAAGACAGGATATTTCAAAAGTATTCTGAGATTTTAAAGTGGTGTTTGAGATCATTTTGACTTTTTACAATGGAAAATATTTCTCTCAAGTAATTATTTTAAAACATGTTTGTCTCGGAAAAAGTTTTGTATTTCTTCAAGGTATGTATTAATTTATAAAAAAATTAATGGGTTTTACCAGGGGTTGGTTTTCCAAGGATGTGTTTATATGTTTTTTTTTTCAAAGTGGGGAAATTGAATTGGCATTCTGAGTTGCTTTTAAAGACCAATGTGACACTTTATGAAAAATTATTTTACTTTATATTTCAATACTATCATTTTTTAGCACCATGTTTCATACTATGCTTTGTATAGAATTCTTCCCCATATGGGATTATTATGTGATGCTTGAATTAATGAAAAAATGCATTGTTTCTTAACAAGGTCTTGTGTTAGATCAATTTCAATGGAAATAATGACTAGAGGGGTGAATATTTGTTTAATGTATTTTATTATAAATCAATTATAATTATAAAATAATGATCTATAGTGAGTATACCAAAGGGGGTCATAAGTTCCATTGACAGGGTGCTCGCTCATTTCATTTGGGATGCATTGCTTAAGGGGAAGAGATAGTGGGTTTCATGGAGGAAGATGTCGCGGCCGATCAATGAAGGAGGGATCAACATCAGGAGTATGGCGGATACGGTGCATGGCTTACGTGCGAAGCTTGCATGGAAATTTATTGAGGGAGAGACTTTGTGGGGAAGGTGCATGCTGAATAGGTATAAGGCTGGAACCACTGACCTCCTGGTGAGAGGTTTCTCCATGTGGGCTGAGGTGAGTAATCTCGTCCCGACGTTGCAGCACTGTTCTCAGTGGATTATTGGGGAGGGGAGGATCCAGTTCTGGGATTAGAACTGGTCAGGTCAGGTGCATGCATTCCCGAGGTTTCCAGCCCCTCTTATTTCCTTTAGAGAGGCCAAGTTACATCCCCTGTTCTTTAGAGTGGTGCTGGATGTGGATTCTCATAGGGTTGATTCGGTTGTGATCAACCAGAAGAAGGATATGTGTGTATACACGCCTTCGGCATCAATTAGGTTCAATCTGAAAGGCTTTCGTAAGAGTTCCCATGCACAGCAGCTTTAGGAGTCGAGAAACAGATTGGAGTCGAGCAGAAATGTTCCTACCAAAATGAACTTTCTGACGTGGTGGATCAAGTATAAGGCTATCCCTTCGGATGAGAACATCAAAAGTCAGGGTATTAGCCTGGCGTCTGGTTTTCATTGTTGTAAACGGAGGAGGGAGGAGAGTATGGAGCATATTTTCTTTGAGGGGGACTGGTCTCATGTGGTGTGGAGCTTTCTGGGAAAGAAAATGGGGTACTCTTTAGACGCCGACACCTATGACCAGTTTTTGGTTCAATGGTTTCAGGGGTGTGATGGCAACGAGAAGGAGACAAAGGCCCGAGCTTTGTTTTACAATGCGGGCTACTGGGTACTATGGGAAGCGATGAATCACACAAGGTTCAAGGGAACTTCGTCCACTGGGAGGGTGGTGGTGGCGAGAATAAGGTGTATGTTGATTGAGCTGGTGGGCATTGCGGGCTTTGGGGAGGATGTTCTGTCCATACGGGTGTTGAAGTCCCCTGGGTTAGTGGTTAGGCATAGGAACTCCAGGGAGTGGGGGAGTTGGGTCCACTGGATCCCTCCAATGGAGGGTAATAAGCTGAATGTTGATTGAGAATGTACTGGGGACATCATGCGAGGAGAGGGGGTGCTCCACGATGGAAGTGGTAGTGTGATGATGGCCTTCCCTACCCATTATGGGAGGGGGTTCTCAGTGCAGGCAGAGGCCTTGGCTATTCTCTCAGGGGTGTCACTATGTATTGATAGAGGGATTGTTGTGGAGCAAGTTGAAACGGACTCAAAGATTGTTCACAATGCGTTGCATGGGTGAGGTACAACTCCATGAATGATTTCCTACACTATTAGGCAATGCAAGGCCATTATGGGGAACAAAGCCAGGGTAACTCACATTTGGCGGGAAGGAAATAAAGTAGCGGATTATTTTGCATCTCTTGCGTTCCCTGGGTATTATATAGTCTGGGTAGATAATGTGTCGCCTATTAGACCCGAGGGGGTCAATTTGATTAGGAGAGATGCCCTTGGGTTGCATTATTTTCGTCCACATTAGGGGGGATCTCATTGGTTGTTTGTAGTTGGGTTTTTCAGGAATTAAAATTGTCACGACCCGTCCTCGGGACCCGTGCCGTGACTACCCCAAGCCCGCCTTCCATAGGCCAGGGGCTGGCGACTAGCACCAAGGCGTAAAATCCCAGTAAACAGGGAAGGCATTGCCTTATAAGTAACAACCACACAGAGTCAGCAAGCGGAAAGTAACTACAAGTGCAGAAAAGTAAAGGGGGCCGGAATACAAGCCCAACTGTAAAGTACAACTGAAAAAGTAAAGAACAGCAACTGAAGAAAAGACGGCGGCCTCGTGTCGTCTACTGGCAATCCCACCTGAAGGGTGGGTACAGATAGCCTCCAGGCTCCTCGGGTCCCACGTCCGCTCCGAGCACGTCCCGCCCAGTGGTCCACCTCCAGGTACCGTCCTGCTCCACGCCCCAACCGTGATCAGCGCTGTCCGTCGTCTGCAACCAACACAACAAGGTGCGGGCATAGCCCGTGCAGGGGTGAGTACAAGCTACTCAGTAAGGACCCCGAGACCCCCGAAGGTCTCCCGAAATCCACAAAGGATATAGCACAAAAGAAAGATGCAATCACGAAGTAACATCTGACTCAACTTAGGTATATGCCCATACATATACCTAAGTCCCCAATTCTAGCTCTGCTCACGAGCTCAAGAACAACTCAATCCACAAAGGAAAGCAAGACTCAAATCCACAAGGAGAGTAAACAGTAAATCCACATAGGATAGTTCAACACAATCCACAAAGGAGAGTAACATAAGATTCAGCTCGACCAGGTATACTTTTTCAGATGACGTCAAAGATGATCACTGATCCATCTAAGTCGTCGGACCCACGAAGGATCGATAGGTACTAACCCCCGCAAAAGACCCACACAGGATCGGGCTCACACAGAACCTGTAGGCAATGGCTCACACAGAACCAGTAGGCAGTGGCTCACACAGAACCGGTAGTAGGACCCACACAGGATCGGGCACTGATCCACGTAGGATCGCTGAGTGCAGTAGTCGACGCAGTCCACTGAGGATCCCTGCACAGTCGTCGCCGCAGTCCACGAAGGATCTCTGCTCTGCCGTCGCCGCAGTCCACGGAGGATCTCTGCTCTGCCGTCGTCGCAGTCCACGGAGGATCTCTGCTCTGCCGTCGTTGCATTCCACGGAGGATCTCTGCTCTGCCGTCGTCGCAGTCCACGGAGGATCTCTGCTCTGTCGTCGAAGTCACAGTCAGCGCTAAGGTTCCCGCACAAAGCGAGCTCGTTTAGGAGGGTCCGCTCCACGAGCCGAGAGGCTGATACATCAACTGACACGTAGTCCGAAGTTGATGTATCCAAAAGTTCCGTATCGACAACAGGATCTCAACGCAACAGACGGCGCGTCAATCGGACGCCCGGTCTGAGAGTTATTGGCATTTTCGTCCCAGGGGCCCGGTTGGTTTTTAGGGCAAAACCAACCCGACCGTACTCCGCCTGTATCCGATCCTCGGGCGGAGTATGCCAAAAGTTCCGTCTCACTTAGAGGAAACTACCACAGCTGACGGTACGTCGATCGGACGTCCGTAGCTCAAGTTATGAGCGTTTCCGCTCCGAGGGCCCGGTTGGTTTCGTGTACGAACCAACCCGGCCGAACCCAAAGTCTTCCGAAACCTTGAGTATAATATACCGAAACGACAGTCTCGATCCAAGGATCGCGTAGCCACTGACGGTTCGTCAATCGGAGGTCACAGGCCCAAGATATGGGCGAAAGACTGAAGAAGGCCCGAAAACGGGGATTCTGGGCCCGGGGCGACCCGGCCCGAACCCCCCCTGGGTCGGCCGAACCGGGTCGGCCCGAACCGGGTCGGCCCGACCCGGCCCGACCCGGCTAGGCCGGGTCCGGTCCGGCCTGGGCGCGGCCCGGCCGGGCGGCTGAGTGAGCCGCCGCGGGTCAAACCCGCGGCTTTGGAGAAACGCGGCCCGCGCGGGCCGCGTGCTGGAGGGCCGGACCGCGGACGCGGTCCGGCGGTTCGCCGCCGCCGCGGCTCGGCCGCGGCGGACTCCTCCGGTGGCGCGCCGGGCGCCGCCGCCCCCTTCCGCGGGCCGCCGGAGTTGCTCTGGTGGCCCGTTTTGCCTCCCGTCTGCGCCGTTGCTCCTCCCGGGGGCCGATCTTCACTGCGGGATCTACAGATCGCCCCTGCCGCGCGGTTCGTCGTTGTCCGCCATATCCGCACAACAAAAGAGATCGGCGGAGGTTTGCCGGGTCTTGTTCGTTAGACCCGCACCCTCCGCGTTAGTCATAAACCACGGGAGGAATAATCAACAACAATTTTAAATATATTAAAATTGTCGGAGATCATTTTCTTCACTTAAAAGAATAAACACGGGGAAAAAAGATAAAATAATCCAACATCCCTTACCTTGTCGTCGTCGTCGGACGAGAGGTCGTCGCGGAATTGCTCGTCGCGGAAGAAGGGGGATCGTCGCGTCGTCGCGGTATCCGGCGTCGCGTCGCCAAACTCCGGATCAAGATCAAACGGATTTAATTAATTTAAATCCGTTGATATCGAATTATAAAAAGGGGAGAAATAAACGATTCGTTTCTCACCTTAATTGCCGAACGAGGATCGGCCGCGGAAGAAGAGGCGTCGCCGAAGAACGTCGCGGGTAAAGATCGTCAACGTCGCAGATCTCGGTGTGCGTCGTTGAATTCCGGTCGCTGGCGTTCTTCGCGTTCTTCGCGTTCTTCGCGTTCTTCGCGTTCTTCGCGTTCTTCGCGTTCTTCGCGTTCTTCGCGGAGAGGGTGGAGGCTCAAAGGAATTGCACAACGATATCAATCCTCCAAAATAGACAAGTTTGTCTATTTTATTATTTTGCCAACAAACGTAAAACGCATAAGTAACGACCCATTTAATTCGTTGAATTAATTCAACGAATGAAACAGCCCATTTAATTCACGAAATAAACCGCCCAATTAAATGGTCTGTTAAGAATTAAAGAAAACGCGTCGGTTGACTTCTCAGTTTCTTTGACGGGTTTTCGCGGGTGCGTTACTTAGCGAAAGAAACGGTGGGGCTCGTGCGGGCCCTACCTCACAAATATCCTACCAAGTGGGTAGGATATTTCTGGATAGCATCCTATCCAGTTCAACTCAGTTCAAGCCGCCTTTAAGTGGCTTCAAGTGGCTTCCAAGTAGCTTAAGTGAAATAAAATAAAGTTTTCGCACAAATTTATTTTATTTCTGACTTAAAGCCCCGAAATTTAAAAACCACGTCTGAGCAAACGCAACTCCGGAAGAGGCGTTTCTAAGCAAATACCGGCGCTGCGATTTCATCGGTGCCCTCAGAATTCGATTCCGGGCACCGGTTCAAAAGATAGAAAAACCCGCTCGTCCGTTCACTGAACGTACCCGAGCCAAACTTCGGAAATTGATTCCGGGCACACCGGGCCTCGGAATCAGGTGCCGTCTGAAGCTGCGCTCTTGTAGAATTCCAAAGAAAATTTAAGAAAAAAATTTCCTTGAAATTTGCGGGTCTTTACATTACTCCCACCTCAGGGCTTTACGTCCCCGTAAAGATATATCAAAAACTAGGGGAACAAATGGGGGTACTGAGCACGCATCTGAGCTTCCCGCTCCCAAGTGCTCTCCTGGAGGTTCCTGTGCTGCCATCTGACGCGCACAAGAGGAATCGACCGCCCACGTAGGACCCGCTCCTGTTGATCCTCGATCTCCACTGGGACCTCCGCAAAAGTCGCCCCATCGTCCACGTCCAGCTCCCCAAAGTCGATGATGTGCGTCGGGTCGTGCACGTATCTCCTCAGCTGAGACACGTGGAAGACGTCGTGCACCCGGTGCAACTGAGGTGGTAGAGCCAGGCGATAAGCCACCTCTCCTATCCTGCTGAGGACCTGGAAAGGCCCGATGAAGCGTGGAGACAACTTGCCGCCTCGGCCAAATCTCCGTAAACCACGTCGAGGTGAGACACGCAAAAAGACGTGGTCGCCATCCTCGAACTCCAGTGGCCTCCACCTCCTGTCAGCATATGACTTCTGCCGGCTCTGAGCTGTCCTCATCCTCTCCTGGATGATCTGGACCTTCTCTGTCGTGGCTCGGACCATCTCTGGTCCCACGAGTGCTGACTCCCCAAGGTCTGTCCAGCACAACGGTGATCTGCAGGGTCTGCCGTACAACGCCTCGTATGGTGCCATCCAGATGGTGGAGTGGTAGCTGTTGTTGTACGCGAACTCCACCAAGGGTAGGTGGTCCTCCCAGCTGCGACCAAAGTCGAGAACACATGCACGGAGCATGTCCTCGAGTGTCTGTATGGTCCTCTCCGTCTGACCATCCGTCTGAGGGTGGAAGGCTGTGCTCAGATGGAGCCGCGTCCCGAACGCCTCCTGCAACCCCTTCCAAAGCCGGGAAGTGAAACGAGCATCTCGATCGGAGACGATAGACGATGGCACACCGTGAAGCCGTACGATCTCCTGGACGTAAAGACGTCCCAAGCTCTCCACTGAGCCCTGCTCTCTGATGGGTAAGAAGTGTGCCGACTTGGTGAGTCGGTCGACAATCACCCAAATGGAGTCGTGACCTCTGGAAGTGCGTGGAAGTCCAGTCACGAAGTCCATAGATATGCCATCCCACATCCACTCCGGGACCTCCAAGGGCTGTACCAAGCCTGCTGGTACCTGATGCTCTGCCTTCATCTGCTGGCAGGTGAGGCATCGTGAAACGAACTCTGCCACAGCTTTCTTCATGCCCGGCCACCAGTGCTGTCGTCTGAGATCCTGGTACATCTTCGCCACTCTGGGATGCACCGCCAAGGGAGAAGTGTGAAACTCTCTCAGCACCTCCTCTCGTAAAGCGACTGGTACGAAGGTACGTCCTCTGAAAAGGATGTCGTGCTCTGCTCCAAGGGAGAAACCATCAGGCGCCTGACCTGAGGATATCAGTGCACGCCGGGTCTCACAGTCAGCGTCCCCACGCTGAGCCTCTCTAACCCGCTGTAGAAGTGGAGGAGAGACTGTGAGAGACTGAAGAAAGGCTGCTCCGTCTCTATCGACGAAGGATATCTGTAAGGAGGCTAGCTGCTCTGTCGCCTCCTCAAGTAGCTGAATGCCCGTCCTCCTGCTGAGGGCATCGGCTACCACGTTCCCCTTCCCAGGAGTATAGACTATCTCAAAGTCATAGTCCTGGAGGAACTCAAGCCATCTCCGTTGTCTCAGGTTCAGGTCCTTCTGAGAGAAGATATACCTGAGACTCTGGTGGTCAGAAAAGACTGTGAAGCGCTCGCCCATCAGATAGTGTCGCCAAGTCTTCAGAGCGAAGACCACTGCTGCTAACTCCAGGTCATGAGTGGCGTAGTTCTGCTCATGCGGCCTCAACTGACGTGATCCGTAGGCGATCACGTCCCGCTCCTGCATCAGGATGCACCCGAGTCCAGTCCCTGATGCATCGCAGTAAACTACGTACCCAACTCCCTCCTCAGGCAACCTCAAGATAGGTGCGCTGGTCAATCTCTGTCTCAGCTCCTGGAAGCTCTGCTGACATCTGTCTGACCACACGAAGGGTTTCCCCTTCTTCGTCAACGCTGAGAGTGGTGCCGCAACTCTGGAGAAGTCCGGCACAAATCTCCGATAGTATCCGGCTAGGCCCAAGAAGCTCCGCACCTCTGTCACGCTGCTGGGTGGCTCCCAAGCTAGCACTGCCTCGATCTTCGCGGGATCCACTGCAACTCCCGCCTCCGAAATGACGTGCCCCAAGAAATGGACCTCACGTAACCAGAACTGGCATTTATAGAGCTTGCCATAAAGCTGGTTCTCTCGGAGTGTGTCTAGCACAACTCGCAGGTGGTAGGCATGCTCCTCCTCAGTCGTCGAGTATACCAAAATGTCGTCAATGAAGACCACGACAAATCGGTCGAGGTATGGCTAGAAGATCCTGTTCATGAGGCTCATGAACACTGCTGGAGCATTGGTTACGCCGAACGGCATAACCAAGAACTCATAATGGCCATACCAACACCTGAAGGCCGTCTTCTGCACGTCCTCGTCTCGAACTCTGAGCTGATGATAGCCTGACCGGAGGTCTATCTTCGAGAACCACCGCGCTCCCTTGAGCTGATCGAAGAGGTCATCAATCCGTGGCAGCGGATACTTGTTCCTCACTGTCACCTGGTTCAGGCGACGATAGTCGACACACAGTCGCAAGCTCCCGTCCGCCTTCTTGGCGAACAAAATCGGGGAAGCCCAGGGTGAAACACTGGGTCGGATAAACCCCTTGCTCTGCAAGTCCTCCAACTGTACCCGCAGCTCTCGAAGCTCGGCGGGGGCCATCCGATATGCTGGAGTAGATATCGGAGCTATCCCGGGGTACAAGTCGATGTAAAAGTCTACCTCTCTACGAGGAGGTAGCCCTAGAACGTCATCGGGAAAGACGTCCACGTACTGGTCCACCACTACAGGAAAACCTGGACTCCGCACGTCCACTGCTCCTAGGATGAGGCTAGCCAACTGATGAGAGATGGGCTGCACTCTCTTCCGCGGAAGTCCATCCTGTGCTTCAAAGGTTCCCTTCTCGCCGGTGAAGGTAAACCTGCTCCCGTCGGTGCGAACACATCGCACCTTGCGCCTAAAACAGTCGATCTGGGCATGAACCGTGGATAGCCAATCCATGCCCAAGATGACGTCGTAAGGCCTCGACGTCGCTACAAGGAGATCCCAGCCGAAGCTCTCGCCTCCTAGAGTAAGCTCACACTGCCGGCACCAGTGCGTAATCGTCGAGTCTGCTCCCGTAGGAGTCTCTAGCCGTAAGGATCGAGCCAACGGCTCAGTCGGAATCTCCGAGCTCCGAACAAGGGCAGAGGCTATGAAAGAGTGACTCGCTCCTGTGTCTATAAGTACTGCAGCAAGGGTGGAATAGACACAGATCGTACCTCGAATCATCTCTGGCATGTCGGGGTCGTAGGCCTCCACAGCCTGGAGCTGGGCCTGCCCCTGCCCACCAGCTCCCTGTGGTCGAGGTGGCCCTCCTGGTGGTGGTGGGGGTAGAGCCTGGAAGCGTCGCCCACCACCCGCTGCTCGGACAGCTCCTCTGCCTCGTCCGCCTCCTCCCTGCGGACCGCCACGGTCGACCCTCTGCCTCTGCCTGGGTGGCCCCTCCACCGTATGCTGCTCCTCTGATCGGCGGGTCGGGCAGTCACGAGCCATGTGACCCTGCCCGCCGCAGGAGTAGCACAGCCTGCCTCTCGGAAGGCTGGCACTCCGTTGTGTGCCCCGTACTGCTGAGCCGTTGTCCTGAGGCCGTCTGCGTGAGGGTCTGGTCTGCCTGGACCCGAGAGTCATCCGTCGGCTACCTGCTGCCGAAGACTCAGCTACCTGCCGCCCTGCGCTAGGTCTCGCCGCTGAAGAAGGCTCTGCCAGGAAGCTCTCGATCAGGAGGGCTCGCTCCAGCACTCCCGCCTGGGTCGGAATGCTGAGAGAGATCAGCGACGCTCGAATCTCCTGCCGCAAGCCCTGCTCGAAGGTCCGGGCCCGGAAGAAGGGGTCCCGTACCATGTCGGTCGAGTAGCGAGATAGGTCAGTGAACCTCGCCGCGTACTGAGCGACCGTCATGCTGCCCTGGCGCAGCTGGAGAAGCTCCTGGATGCGCACCGCTCGGAGGGTGGCCGGGACGAACTCAGAGCGGAAGAGGCTCTCGAAGTCCGCCCAGAGCAAGGATGCCTCATCGTGAACCTGGAGCATCAGGCTCCACCATCGTCCTGCCGCCGCCTGCAGGAGGCTCGCCGCGAGAATCACCATGAGATCCGCTGGTGTCCTCACTAGCCTAAAGATCCGTACCACCGCCTCTAGCCAGTCCTCGGCGGCCTGGGGGTCCGCCTCACCGAGAAACCTGGGCGGTCGCTGGCTCTGAAACTCATGCAGTGCCCTGAGGCGACGTGCATCGTCAGCGTCTGGTACTGGTAGCATCGGTGGCTCGGCAGGTAAAGCTACCGCCGGTGCCACTGCTGGCAAAGGGCCCTGCACCGAGGCCTCATCGCTCGGTGGGCTGCCGTCGCGCCCTACACTCGGAACCCTAGCTGGCTGTCGTCGCGGGGCCATCCTGAAAAGGAGAACAAGAGCACCACAGTCAGAACAGTATACCTGGTGAGCTGGCACAAGTAATCACTAGGAAAACTTGAGACTTTCATGAAGCAGATCAGTATACCCGGTGAGCTGACACAAGTAATCACAAAGAAACTTGAAACACACACGCAATCAATGTTTTCATGCATTAAGTCGGAAATCAGGAGTCAGGGTCCTGGTGTACGGATACGTCGGCCGCCGCACCAACACTGGGCTCCCTGAACTGATAACCACACTCAATACACTAAACACTATTGCTTCATATAGAAAGAAAAGACGATCAGAGTCTGCGGTAGAACCGACCACCTTTGATACCAATTTGTCACGACCCGTCCTCGGGGCCCATGCCGTGACTACCCCAAGCCCGCCTTCCATAGGCCAGGGGCTGGCGACTAGCACCAAGGCGTAAAATCCCAGTAAACAGGGAAGGCATTGCCTTATAAGTAACAACCACACAGAGTCAGCAAGCGGAAAGTAACTACAAGTGCAGAAAAGTAAAGGGGGCCGGAATACAAGCCCAACTGTAAAGTACAACTGAAAAAGTAAAGAACAGCAACTGAAGAAAAGACGGCGGCCTCGTGTCGTCTACTGGCAATCCCACCTGAAGGGTGGGTACAGATAGCCTCCAGGCTCCTCGGGTCCCACGTCCGCTCCGAGCACGTCCCGCCCAGTGGTCCACCTCCAGGTACAGTCCTGCTCCACGCCCCAACCGTGATCAGCGCTGTGCGTCGTCTGCAACCAACACAACAAGGTGCGGGCATAGCCCGTGCAGGGGTGAGTACAAGCTACTCAGTAAGGACCCCGAGACCCCTGAAGGTCTCCCGAAATCCACAAAGGATATAGCACAAAAGAAAGATGCAATCACGAAGTAACATCTGACTCGACTTAGGTATATGCCCATACATATACCTAAGTCCCCAATTCTAGCTCTGCTCACGAGCTCAAGAACAACTCAATCCACAAAGGAAAGCAAGACACAAATCCACAAGGAGAGTAAACAGTAAATCCACATAGGATAGTTCAACACAATCCACAAAGGAGAGTAACATAAGATTCAGCTCGACCAGGTATACTTTTTCAGATGACGTCAAAGATGATCACTGATCCATCTAAGTCGTCGGACCCACGAAGGATCGATAGGTACTAACCCCCGCAAAAGACCCACACAGGATCGGGCTCACACAGAACCTGTAGGCAATGGCTCACACAGAACCGGTAGGCAGTGGCTCACACAGAACCGGTAGTAGGACCCACACAGGATCGGGCACTGATCCACGTAGGATCGCTGAGTGCAGTAGTCGACGCAGTCCACTGAGGATCCCTGCACAGTCGTCGCCGCAGTCCACGAAGGATCTCTGCTCTGCCGTCGTCGCAGTCCACGGAGGATCTCTGCTCTGCCGTCGTCGCAGTCCACGGAGGATCTCTGCTCTGTCGTCGAAGTCACAGCCAGCGCTAGGGTTCCCGCACAAAGCGAGCTCGTTTAGGAGGGTCCGCTCCACGAGCCGAGAGGCTGATACATCAACTGACACGTAGTCCGAAGTTGATGTATCCAAAAGTTCCGTATCGACAACAGGATCTCAACGCAACAGACGGCGCGTCAATCGGACGCCCGGTCTGAGAGTTATTGGCATTTTCGTCCCAGGGGCCCGGTTGGTTTTTAGGGCAAAACCAACCCGACCGTACTCCGCCTGTATCCGATCCTCAGGCGGAGTATGCCAAAAGTTCCGTCTCACTTAGAGGAAACTACCACAGCTGACGGTACGTCGATCGGACGTCCGTAGCTCATGTTATGAGCGTTTCCGCTCCGAGGGCCCGGTTGGTTTCGTGTACGAACCAACCCGGCCGAACCCAAAGTCTTCCGAAACCTTGAGTATAATATACCGAAACGACCGTCTCGATCCAAGGATCGCGTAGCCGCTGACGGTTCGTCAATCGGAGGTCCCAGGCCCAAGATATGGGCGAAAGACTGAAGAAGGCCCGAAAACGGGGGTTCTGGGCCCGGGGCGACCCGGCCCGAACCCCCCCCCCCCCCCCTGGGTCGGCCGAACCGGGTCGGCCCGAACCGGCCCGACCCGGCTAGGCCGGGTCCGGTCCGACCTGGGCGCGGCCCGGCCGACCGGACCGGCCGGCTCGGCTTCGGCCGAGCGGCCGAGTGAGCCGCCGCGGGTCAAACCTGCGGCTTTGGAGAAACGCGGCCCGCGCGGGCCGCGTGCTGGATGGCCGGACCGCGGACGCGGTCCGGCGGTTCGCCGCCGCCGCGGCTCGGCCGCGGCGGACTCCTCCGGCGGCGCGCCGGGCGCCGCCGCCCCCTTCCGCGGGCCGCCGGAGTTGCTCCGGTGGCCCGTTTTGCCTCCCGTCTGCGCCGTTGCTCCTCCCGGGGGCCGATCTTCACTACGGGATCGACAGATCGCCCCTGCCGCGCGGTTCGTCGTCGTCCTCCATATCCGCACAACAAAAGAGATCGGCGGAGGGTTGCCGTGTCTTGTTCGTTAGACCCGCACCCTCCGCGTTAGTCATAAACCACGGGAGGAATAATCAACAACAATTTTAAATATATTAAAATTGTCGGAGATCATTTTCTTCACTTAAAAGAATAAACACGGGGAAAAAAGATAAAATAATCCAACATCCCTTACCTTGTCGTCGTCGTCGGACGAGAGGTCGTCGCGGAATTGCTCGTCGCGGAAGAAGGGGGATCGTCGCGTCGTCGCGGTATCCGGCGTCGCGTCGCCAAACTCCGGATCAAGATCAAACGGATTTAATTAATTTAAATCCGTTGATATCGAATTATAAAAAGGGGAGAAATAAACGATTCGTTTCTCACCTTAATTGCCGAACGAGGATCGGCCGCGGAAGAAGAGGCGTCGCCGAAGAACGTCGCGGGTAAAGCTCGTCGACGTCGCAGATCTCGGTGTGTGTCGTCGAATTCCGGTCGTCGGCGTTCTTCGCGTTCTTCGCGTTCTTCGCGTTCTTCGCGTTCTTCACGTTCTTCGCGGAGAGGGTGGAGGCTCATAGGAATTGCACAACGATAGCAATCCTCCAAAATAGACAAGTTTGTCTATTTTATTATTTCGCCAACAAACGTAAAACGCATAAGTAACGACCCATTTAATTCATTGAATTAATTCAACGAATGAAACAGCCCATTTAATTCACGAAATAAACCGCCCAATTAAATGGTCTGTTAAGAATTAAAGAAAACGCGTTGGTTGACTTTTCAGTTTCTTTGACAGGTTTTCGCGGGTGCGTTACTTAGCGAAAGAAACGGCGGGGCTCGTGCGGGCCCTGCCTCACAAATATCCTACCAAGAGGGTAGGATATTTCTGGATAGCATCCTATCCAGTTCAACTCAGTTCAAGCCGCCTTTAAGTGGCTTCAAGTGGCTTCCAAGCAGCTTAAGTGAAATAAAATAAAGTTGTCGCACAAATTTATTTTATTTCTGACTTAAAGCCCCGAAATTTAAAAACCACGTCTGAGCAAACGCAACTCCGGAAGAGGCGTTTCTAAGCAAATACCAGCGCTGCGATTTCATCGGTGCCCTCAGAATTCGATTCCGGGCACCGGTTCAAAAGATAGAAAAACCCGCTCGTCCGTTCACTGAACGTACCCAAGCCAAACTTTGGAAATTGATTCCGGGCACACCGGGCCTCGGAATCAGGTGCCGTCTGAAGCTGCGCTCTTGTAAAATTCCAAAGAAAATTTAAGAAAAAAATTTCCTTGAAATTTGCGGGTCTTTACAAAAATTGTAATGTTGGATGGATGGATATGAACCTCGCTATTAAAGGTGTCATAACCTATTATAGTCTCTACCTTTTTATAAGAATACAAAGGCACACACCAATATTTTTATAGGTAAATAAACCAAGTCTGTGACTGAACTTTTGATTTATATTGAATAACTAGACTTCCTTTTGGAGGTGGAATAATCAAACAAGTAAAGACTTTCTATTGATTGGTAAAAGCATAAACCAATCTTAAACAATTACAAATAAAAGAAATAAAAAATAACACAAAGAAAAAATAAATACAAATAAATCAGTAGATGAACAAATGATGTCTAATAAGATGAAGTTCAATGATCATTGATAACTTCAATAAAAGAAGTATGAACATTGAATTCCTTTTGTGTTCATAGCTATGGAACATAAGTTTCAATAGTTTCATTGTAACGCCCCGACCCCAACTACCCGGAGTCGGTGCATTACTTCATAACATTGACATGATCACAAAAGATCAAGTCTCGAAAGACCGATTAGTTTAGTAGCCTTGGAAACACTAGATACATTCATAAATGTTACATTACATCATAAAGTGAAAAACTAATAACAAAATCTTCATTGTCCACACTCATATCCTCTTTTGACTATCCCTGCAGGTCATTCATAAAATACTTCTTCACATCCTGGAAAATATTAAAACATTGAAAGGGGTGAGCTCAGATGCTCAGTAAGGATAACAGTATTGCAGAAGCTTTCATAAATAAACATAAACATTTAAGGCAATGTATAACTAAAACAAAGGCCTTTTAAACTTGAACATCAACATAATATGGCAAAAGTAAAATGAGATAATGCCATTAACTTCTTCACATGGATATTCTACTGGTGGAATAATCACATGCAATATGAATAACCACTTTCATAATGAGGGAATGTATAATTCCAGACATTCTGACACATTTTTTCAAGGCCTCGGCCAAGACGTCTAAAATGATTAAGGCCTCGGCCAAAACCATAAATCAAATTGGGAAAGGGCCTCGGCCAATTCCACGTCTAGTTGTCTCATGAGACCTACCGATGCATCGAGGAGCTATAGCGGGCTCCACCCATCACTTATTAAGTCCAATACATTCCTCATATGAATTGGTTTAAACATATCATAAACCATAACATAATCGTATCACATAAAACATGCATAAAGGAAACATAACATTTCCACATTTCAATAACAAGATATCAATACAACACATTGATATAATAAAAATTCTTTCAAAACCATTTTCAATACCAAAATAAAAGAATGTTAAAACTTCGTATTTATTTTTCATTAAAAAAAATGATGGCTAGAGGAAGCCGAAACTCAAATAATGGTCACGGCGGCGAAGAAGTCGTTGTTGCCGCATAAGTACGGAAAGAAAAAGATTCCCTTTTGTCGTTTAGCAAAATGCTTCATATAAAAAAGATTCCTTTTGAATAAACGTAAAAGTCAAAGGGGTTTATACACCGTATAAAAGAAAGTTGTGTATAAAACCAAATATGCCTCAATGATAGGGGATTGACACGAAGTCATTAAAAAGATCATTTTTTTTAAATAAAGTACATCTATAATGTCTATTCACTATAAGTACACATAAATAATGTAAAAATACAAGATAGGACATAATAATATCATGAGATAATTTGAAAGTAGGAGATTAACCCAAAGAATAGAAATTGGGTTAAGAAGTTCCCTTACCTTGTGTCCGAATTGATTCGACCGTTCTTTAACCTCCTGAATAATAAACTAGAGTTAATATCTACTTTATTAAGAACATTTTTCATGTTTATTATCCCTTTTATATCACTTATTACAATGTTATTAACATTATGTAATTATTTAAGTTAATAACGGTTGTTTTGTTGATCTTTGGTACTTGATTCAAAAATAGACTTCTTATAATTACGAGTTGTTCATGTGGTGAAATATCCGTTATATCCAAAATTATATTCATGATATAGATATCATATATCTCATATATATCCAGTATATACATTCATTCATAATATTACATGACATTTAGAGGTAAGAAATGAAATGCACCATTCATGGAGACGGTAAGCCGTACGTACGCATGAACGCTACTTTCATTTCTATTTCATATTTAATGGAATGAAGTTATAATTATATAAAGGTATAATATAATTCCAGTATAATATAATGTATAATACCATTTACTCCATCCTTTATACATCCCACATATGGCATTAACGATTCAAATCACTTTGAGGGGGCGGTAGTCCGCACTTCCTAAAATGAAATTATCGTGTTTACCCATAATGGAAATCATAAACTATACCATAAATGAGAAATAAAGAATGATAAGTAAAACATAAACATAATATATATATCATATATGAAAATAGTTTCATCAAAATGGCCACCATTATAGGTGTTAAAAGAATTTGAACAATCATCGTTTCGTGAGGCCGAAATTCTCCATCCACAGAAACAGTATGTTCTTTAACCATTAGATGTAGGTATGTGTAAGTGTAGCTCGAATACTTCTTATAAAAACATCCTAGTATATTGAGGATACTGGTGTTGTTACAAAAGAAAAGAATAAAAAGAGTTTAGGGGGTTGGAGAAGCAAAATAAAACAAAAAAACATAAGAGAAAACACTACCTTTAAAACGGGTAACACTTTTTGATTTGAGGCAAAAGCTTCCTTGGGACTAGTTCTGCCCAAAGTGAGGATTCTATTAGTAATAGGGGGAAGTTGGGATAGTATTTGGGCAGAGTTTGGCTGAGACAAATGGCTTTAAAGTGTGAATGAGGTGGTAGAGGTGGGGGCCTTTTATAAGTGGAAAGGAGGGGCACTTTTGGAAAGTAATAAAATGTTACTTTATTAAACAATGATTTTCGGATTCTAAAGGTCCCACACTTATATAATTCGAGGCTAAGGTGATAAGGATTCTAAATATACTCATCCAATAGGTTTTTGACAAGTTTATGCCTTTGATTTTACATTATCATTTCATTTTATTTTAATCGTTAAATAATGAGGTCATCACTGCATCATTATGATGTCATAAATAATTTACTTTATTTAATGTCTAAAAATTATAAAAATAATACTATAATGTAGGAAATCTTTTTAGCTTTCCAATGATTATTTATAGTCAAAAATATGACTTGTATAACCCCATGTAAAAATTGTTTTAGTAAAACATTTCATGTTTGTGTCATTTTTTACTTTAACATTAAATAAAAGGTATTTATGTCATTTTCCAACTAAAGTGACTCCATGGGTTCCCCAAGTTGACCCATGGATTGTCTTGGTCGTCCATGGCACATCCAATGAGGGTAGGACATGTATCAAGCTCATCTCATATGATTAAAACATTATTTTGACCTTAAACTACACTAATTACCTCTAATCGCGATTAAGAACTTAAAAGTTACTATTCACCAAAAATTATTTTAATCTCATTGAACCACATTTTACTTCTTAATGACAACCATGTATGTCGGATTTTTGAAAATCAAATCACAGAGGTGGTAATATTTCATTTAAACGAAAAATCAGTTTTTTAACTACCACTTAGTGGTTTCACTATTCATCAAAAATTGAAGTTTTTCAGAACAATGCCAAAATTTCACCCTAAGCTATAATTGATATTCCGATTTCAAAAATGATGTCTATTTTACAAAATTCCAAAAATATAAGTTGCATTAATTTATTTTATAATTAATTCCCGCTGTCACAACAAATAGCGTGTTTTTAAGAAACAATTTATATCAAAAGATTGGCAATTGTTTATGTCCAATTTCAATGTTAAATTAAATCTAATGACCACCACTGGATAAAATGGTAAAAAAATATTCTAATTATACTTTAAAACCACTAAATAGTATAATTTATCACTATAAATTATTTTGATTAAAATAGTTTTTTTAAGTATTTTTCCCTATTCATAAAAAATTAGAAGTTCTCAGAAAAATACCAAAAATTCAACATAGGCTAATTTCGATATTCCGAATCCAAAAATGAAGTCCATTTTGAAATATAAAATTTCTATAATTTTAAAAAGTGGTTATTACTATTCATAACGGCAACTATGATTAGTCGCGGTGTTTTAGAACTCGAAGTTGCGTACAATGCAAGCTATTGCATTATTGAATGAGAAGCGTATTGTGGAAGCTCAGGGTGTTACATTCTCCCCTCCTTCAATAAATTGCGTCCTCGCAGTTTGAAATTTATCTTGGAAAATAAAAGTTTGAAAATAGAAAATACCTTTGTGGAAAACCCACATCGGAAATAATATTAATAAAATTTAGCCTTAATAAGAGGGAAAGGGAAATGAAAAAGTCACCACCCAATTATGATCTCGATTAGGAGAACATTTGTGGCAATTAGAGACATATAATTGGAGGAAAAACTTTAATATTTGTAGGGAGTGATTGAGGTCATCAATCACAATCAACTGTCAAATTGAGGGCCTCAAAGCCTTCAATCTATCTTGATTTAAAATATCATCAGTTCAACAAGACATAAGGTATTAGGATAACACATTTTTTTGTTTTAATATACCTTTACTAAAGTTTAAGAATTAATTCATTCATTGAATAAGAGATAGGTGTATATATATTTATGCTTGACAATTAGAGTTTCAACCTTCAACTCATCTTTCACTCAAAAGATAATAGAACTCAAAAATATTATACTTATCCTAATTGTATAAGGTTCCAAATGTTAACACATACCATTTAGATTAGTAAAATTATTTTGTAATAACAAGGGACTTCCTCTAGGCTATTGGTAGGAAATAAAGGCCTGTCGCACTATGATTGTGGGTTCGATTCCTGCAGCTTTTTCCGACGCGACGGGTTATGCCCCACCCTGCAGGTTGTCCTTTTCCTAAAACTATAGTATTATAATATTCAAAAATAATATTCATAAATTTTTTAACCTTAAACAATACTATCCAAAGATCAACTTAATCCACTCCAACCTCTATAGTTATCCAAAATACCTCTGTCCAGACTTTCTCTAAAAGGTCTCTTAATTCCATAATCAATATATCAGATTCCCCAAACAAAGTAAAGTTTCTCTTATTGTCACATACTAAAAATATAATTACCTTCATCATAATAAAACCTTACTAAAATAAACAAGTACTGCAGTACAATCCTTATATATATATCCCATTATTCTAATAACCAGAATATAATCCATGAGTCCAAAAGCACCAATACATTAATTATTCTGCTTCAACTTTAGTAACAGCATAAGATTGTCCTTGATCCCTTGGCCTTTTCTGAGGTAAGTTTCCCTGACGCTTAGGAAATTCATTTGCATAATGCCCCATTTCCCTACAATTGTAGCATTCAACATTGATAGCCTCTTTCTTTCTCTTGCAATCACGCGCCTGGTGACCTTTTTCCCCACATTTATAACAAACTCCCATTCCTTTTAGGCAAGTACCAGGGTGATTCTTCCCACAATTATCACATAATGGAAAATCCTTCTTTCCCTTTTTCCCTTTATCCGTCTCTTGTTCCACCATTCTCTTCTTTTCTTGTTTTTCTTTAAATTCATGAGACTTAGAGAATTCCTTTTCTATCTTGATTACACACGAGACAATATCTTCGTATGTTGAGAAAGATTGTGATACTAAAGCTCGAAGGAGAAATGGTTTTAACCCATCAAAGAAACGATCAATCTTACTTCTCGGGTTATGTATAAAATCTACAGCATACCTTGCTAACCTTGTAAATTTGGCCTCATACTTTGTGACATTCTCATCCTCCTTTTGTCTTAGACTCAGAAATTGCCTTTCCATATCTGCTCGATGGTCATGTGGAAAGTATTTTTCTATGAAAAGATCTTTGAACTCTCTCAATTCCATACTTGATACTTCTTCATCTTCCTTTGTATTTTGAATCAATGACCACCATTGATCAGCATCTCCAGTGAGGCAGTAAACTGCCATGATAACCTTTTCCCTTTCACTACTCCCCAAGGCATGGAATATTTTTTCTAAGGAGTTTATCCATTTCTCAGCTACTAATGGATTTGTACCCCCATTAAAAGTTGGCGGTTGTTGCCTCATGAAGCGGTCTAACATTGATCCTCCACGTTGCAGATCAGGGTGCTCCATACGAGTAAGGTTATTATTCATAACCTGAGTGAGTTGTCCCAGTATGGTTATAAGTTGATCAGCACCAGTTGTATCTCCAGCTCCACAATAATTATCTTGAGCAGGAGGGCAATCCCTACACGGAGTGTGTGCATTGATACGGTTTCCATTCCTTCCACTAGGCGCCATTTATACACAATAGCATAAACTAGATTAGTTTATGAATCAAAATACATAATTCCATACTTATAAAATACTTAACATAAATTGAACTATTTATGGATATAATCCAAAATTATAAAAATGTTTTCTTTGAGGAAGTATATACTCATAACCCTTCATAAAGGTTTGTAAGGAAAACGAGAATTATCCAAAGCATATCCCCCGGGAGTGTCGTAACCAAGAGTGCAGCAAGGCCCGTTGTCGTGCACCAGTTCCCGTTCGAGTCTAGCTCAAAGCGGTGTTTTCGGGTTTTACCCCTAGGTACATCTGTGCCAGAGCCGCCTATACCTGCTCATATCCAGACAGGGATGTATTGCTCAGAAAACTCACAAAATATCTATAATACCAAAATTCTAGGAAGTTCTTCTATACTAATCCTCAAAGTCTATCCTTGGGTTATGTGCTCTAATCAGAGTTTATCTAAATATATCTTCCAAGGTTAGTACTAAACTGCCTCTGATACCAACTGTAACGCCCCGACCCCAGCTACCCGGAGTCGGTGTATTACTTCGTAACATTGTCATGATCACAAAAGATCATGTCTTGAAAGACCGATTAGTTTAGTAGCCTTGGAAACACTAGATACATTCATAAATGTTACATTACATCATAAAGTGAAAAACTAATAACAAATTATTCATAGTCCACACTCATATCCTCTTTTGACTATCCCTGCAGGTCATTCATAAAATACTTCTTCACATCCTGGAAAATATTAAAACATTGAAATGGGTGAGCTCAGATGCTCAGTAAGGATAACAGTATTGCAGAAGCTTTCATAAATAAACATAAACATTTAAGGCAATGTATAACTAAAACAAAAGCCTTTTAAACTTGAACATCAACATAATATGGCAAAAGTAAAATGAGATAATCCCATTCACTTATTCACATGGATATTCTACTGGTCGAATAATCACATGCAATATCAATAACCACTTTCATAATGAGGGAATGTATAATGCCAGACATTCTGAAACATTTTGTCAAGGCCTCGGCCAAGACGTCTAAAATGATTAAGGCCTCGGCCAAAACCATAAATCAAATTAGGAAAGCGCCTCGGCCAATTCCACATTTAGTTGTCTCATGAGACCTACCGATGCATCGAGGAGCAATAGAGGGCTCCACCCATCACTTATTAAGTCCAATACATTCCTCATATGAATAGGTTTAAACATATAATAAACCATAACATAATCGTATCACATAAAACATGCATAAAGGAAACATAACATTTCCATATTTCAATCACAAGATATCAATACAACACATTGATATAATAAAAATGCTTTCAAAACCATTTTCAATACCAAAATAAAAGAAAGTTAAAACTTTGTATTTATTTTTCATTAAAAAAATGATCGCTTGTAGAGGAAGCCGAAACTCAAATAATGGTCACAGCGGCGGAGAAGTCATTGTCGCCGCATAAGTACGGAAAGAAAAACATTCCCTTTTGTCGTTTAGCAAAATGCTTCGTATAAAAAAGATTCCTTTTGAATAAATGTAAAAGTCAAAGGGGTTTATACACCATATAAAAGAAAGTTGTGTATAAAACCAAATATTCCTCAATGAAAGGGGATTGAGACGAAGTCATTAAAAAGATCATTTTTCTAAATAAAGTACATCTATAATGTGTATTCACTATAATTACACATAAATAATGTAAAAATACAAGATAGGACATAATAATATCATGAGATAATTTGAAAGTAGGAGATTAACCCAAAGAATAGAAATTGGGTTAAGAAGTTCCCTTACCTTGTGTCCGAATTGATTTGACCGTTCTTTAACCTCCTGAATAATAAACTAGAGTTAATATCTACTTTATTAAGAACATTTTTCATGTGCATTATCCCTTTTATATCACTTATTACAATGTTATGAACATTATGTAATTATTTAAGTTAATAACGGTCGTTTTGTTGATCTTTGGTACTTGAGTCAAAAATAGACTTCTTATAATTACGAGTTGTTCATGTGGTAAAATATCCGTTATATCCAGAATTATATTCATGATATAGATATCATATATCTCATATATATCCAGTATATACATTCATTCATAATATTACATGACATTTAGAGGTAAGAAATGAAATGCACCATTCATGGAGACGGTAAGCCATACGTACGCATGAACGCTACTTTATTTCTATTTCATATTTAATGGAATGAAGTTATAATTATATAAAGGTATAATATAATTCCAGTATAATATAATGTATAATACCATTTACTCCATCCTTTATACATCCCACATATGTCATTAACGATTCAAATCACTTTGAGGGGGCGGTAGTCCACACTTCCTGAAATGAAATTATCGCGTTTACCCATAATGGAAATCATAAAGTATGACATAAATGAGAAATACATAATGATAAGGAAAACATAAAAATAATATATATATCATATATGAAAATAGTGTCATCAAAATGGCCACCATTATAGGTGTTAAAATAATTTGAACAATCATCGTTTCGTGAGGCCGAAATTTGCCATCCACAGAAACAGTATGTTCTTTAACCATTAGATGTAGGTGTGTGTAAGTGTAGCTCGAATACTTCTTATAAAAACATCCTAGTATATTGAGGATACTGGTGTTGTTACAAAAGAAAAGAATAAAAAGGTTTTATGGGGTTGGAGAAGCAAAATAAAACAAAAGAACATAAGAGAAAACACTACCTTCAAAACGAGTAACACTTTTTGATTTGAGGCAAAGGCTTCCTTGGGAAGAGTTCTGCCCAAAGTGAGGCTTCTAGGAGTAAGAGGGGGAAGTTAGGAGAGTATTTGGGCAGAGGTTGTCCGAGCCAAATGGCTTGAAAGTGTGAATGAGGTGGTAGAGGTGGGGGCCTTTTATAAGTGGAGAGGAGGGGCACTTTTGGAAAGTAATAAAATGTTACTTTATTAAACAATGATTTTCGGATTATAAAGGTCCCACACTTATATAATTCAAGGATAAGGTGATAAGGATTCGAAATATACTCATCCAATAGGTTTTTGACAAGTGTAATCCTTTGATTTTACATTATCTTTTCATTTTATTTAAATCGTTAAATAATGAGGTCATCGCTGCATCACCATGATGTCATAAATAATTTAATTTATTTAATGTCTAAAATTTATAAAAAAAATACTATGATGTAGGAAATATTTTTTGATTTCCAATGACTATTTATAGTCAAAAATATGACTTGTATAACCCCATGTAAAAAAATTTTTAGTAAAACATTTCATGTTTGTGTCATTTTTTACTTTAACATTAAATAAAAGGTATTTATGTCATTTTCCAACTAAAGTGACTACATGGGTTCCCCAAGTTGACCCATGGATTGTCTTGGTCGTCCATGGCACATCCAATGAGGGTAGGACATGTGTCATGCTCATCTCATATCATTAAAACATTATTTTTACCTTAAACTACACTAATTACGTCTAATCGCGATTAAGAACTTAAAAGTTACTATTCACCAAAAATTATTTTAATCTCATTGAACCACATTTTACTTATAAATGACAACCATGTATGTAATATTTTTTAAAATCAAATCATAGAGGTGGTAATATTTCTTTTAAACGAAAAATCAGTTTTTTAACTACCACTTAGTGGTTTCACTATTCATCAAAAATTGATGTTTTTCAGAACAATGCCAAAATTTCACCCTAAGCTATAATTGATATTCCGATTTCAAAAATGATTTCTATTTTACAAAATTCCAAAAATATAAGTTGCATTAATTTATTTTATAATTAATTCCCTCTGTCACAACAAATAGCGTGTTTTTAAGAAACAATTTATATCAAAAGATTGGCAATTGTTTATGTCCAATTTCAATGTTAAATTAATTCTAATGACCACCATTGGATAAAATGGTAAAAATATATTCTAATTATACTTTAAAACCACTAAATATTATAATTTATCACTATAAATTATTTTGATTAAAAAAGTTGTTTTTATGTATTTTTCACTATTCAAAAAAAATTAGAAGTTCTCAGAAAAATACCAAAAATTCAACATAGGTTAATTTCGATATTCCGAATCCAAAAATGAAGTCCATTTTGAAATATAAAATTTCTACAATTTTAAAAAGTGGTTATTACTATTCATAACGGCTACTATGATTAGTCGCGGTGTTTTAGAACTCGAAGTTGCGTACAATGCAAGCTATTGCATTATTGAATGAGAAGCGTATTGTGGAAGCTCGGGGTGTTACATTCATGATCGTATTAGAGTAGCGAGAATTGTGTCACATTTTTCTCCCAAAAAATCTTGTGAATGATCTATAAGAAAGTTTTTTTATTCATTGAATATATATATAACAAATTAATCCTACTTCATTAAGACAAATATCTTCTTGGATAGTCTACATAAACAATAGCTACATTCCACTTGTTATAACCCAATAAGAAAATAATATTACCATTACCTTCATTTGTATATACCATGATGAATAACATAATTCTGTCACATTATTTATTTATTCATGATATATCAGTCTAAATCCTAAAAAATGTTAAGTAGAACAAAAATATATAATTCATATTTATAATATAGTTAAAATCAAATGAATAAACATCCTGTTTATTAAAACATAAAAAGCATCATAAAACATATTATTGTATGAACATATATACTACATGTATATATGTTCAATACGTATGATAAAAGTAAATTTTATACACTATGTAATATATTTTTTAATATGTACTAAAATATTTATCAAAAATATTTATTTTTTATTATATCAATTAAAAGATAAGAAATTAAATTTAGAAAAAATATATAAAATAATATTAGATTGAAATTCTTGTAAGTTTCTGATAAGATAACATCACATTGATCTATTATTGGTTTGAATTTGTAGAATTTTTTACCATTACTTTATTGAATAGAGTATCTACCGATGGTTTCTAATGTTGGATAGATCTATTAGTGATGTGAGGTCTGCAATTATACATTTCAAGAATCTTTTTTCTACCATCTTGAAATGAAGTACTGTTTTGAAGATCTAGTGCAACCATCGGTGGATAGTGACTAGTCTAATGCTGGATAATTTAAGTGAAATACAAGTGGTATAATATATACTATTTTTCAATGATAGATTAATCTACCAATCATTCATGAATCCACCTATTGAAGAATAGTAATCTATATTTGATATAAAAATCGTTCGAACCAATGAGACTTGTTAGTATGCCATTGCATGAAGAGAACTGGTATACAATGAAACCATAAAAGGACTAGAGGATGAAGATGAAAATATTGATGTGGTGATGTACCGGAGATCGATTGAATTATGGAAGATCAAATTCTTAGTCAGACTATTTGCATGAAACTGATTAGATATCCAAGAATATAACTAAAAATTTTAAACTAAGTGGAAAATGATGTGAGATTCGTGTCCCATATCGATTTTTAGATGTGTTGATCTACCGCTATAAAAATCAACTCTCTGAATTCCACCGTCATGTTGTCAGTGGGGGATCTGAACCCACACACCCTTATAACTCACCTGGACTTCAGCCCACTGGCATAGCCATCCTACTCCATGCATCGGGCATGGTTTCTTAGACTGTATACATTTTCCCCCACACCATAGGCCTATACATGGTCTGTTGCCACGGCTTGGCGCCTTGGGATTCTCTCCTATAGCGGTTGATCTCCAGGTCACCCTAAGTGGTAGTAAGGCTGGCCCTTGTGAGCTATCCATGCCTGAACCAACTTTTTTACAAAAGTAACACAAATTGAAATTTAAATAGAAAATAAAAAGCTGTTTAGATTAAAAAAATAAATGAATAACAATGATGTATAAAATTGATATTATAATTAACTAATAAAATTTTGAAACATCCGTAAAAATGATTATTATTATTATTTAATTTTTTAAAAGAAAGTTGAACTTAATAAGAAGAGATATTAATTTTTCAAAAAAAATTGTTAAGTAATTAAGGAAAATATCCAAAATCTAACAATTTCCCCATTTTGAAAATTATAAAATCAAAAAAACTATTAATATTTAAAAATTTATCAAAAAGTGCATTAAAAAATCATTAAACCATTTTTCTTCTTAAATAGTATAAATGACTTAGAATTTTCAGATAACAAATATTTTAGAAAGAATATCATTTAGTAATAGTATATATTTTAAAATCGAGATTAATTTTATCACAAAAATAAATTTATTAATTAGAATTGTTAAGATTCTTGCATACCCAATTCAAACATAATATCCTAAAATTTGATAGAATTTCAGGGCTTATAGAAAATTCCATCTAATTGTTTTTTAGTGGGAAAAAATTCTAAATATATGTGATAATTATTTACTATTAGGACCAAGATGAGAATTATTTTGATCATATTAAGGTATTTTTTGTTATCAATGAATTTTAAGAAAGAAAAATCACCTCACTTTTTATTTGATGAAAATCGGACTGACCATCATATTCAAGAAATTAGACTCATAATTCTTGAAAAGGTCCATCGTATTAAGGAGAAGCTGGCTGGGAGAAAAGGTTCATTGGATTCACACTGAATATAGAATGAATGGTTTGATCATATTTTAGAAAAGTCTTGCAGGAAGTAAATGGTCATCGGACTCACTTTGAGTTCCAAGGAATGTTTGATCATAATAGTGGATAATCGGAGTCTACATAACTATAAGATTAAATGTAAAAATTCTTTTCTAATCTTGGATTTCTCATAAAACATAAGCAGGTGGTAAAACATATGATGGAATCTTGATGAAATAAAGCGGGGGTGAAAGAGATGCAACAAACCGTATTTAGCCAGATCATATTTAGGAAAATTGTATTCAGACCAATAATATTGAGAATCTGATTAAAAGGAAAGAGGGGCTTCCAATTGTATTCAGGAAAATCTTATTCAGATTAATTGAATCTGATTGGAAAGAAAGAGAAGGTGATTGAAATTGTATTCAGCCTGATCATAATCATGTAAATCGTATTCAAGAAGACAAGTAAATAAATCTATTGATGAAAGATAGGGAAGTTACAATACTTTCCTTGGAAAGTCAGATGATGATGAAATTGATCGTCAAAATAATAAAATTCATGAAGGAAGTCATGGTACAAGATGATGTTTGTGAAAGAAGAAAGTTGGTTAAGCTGATGTTTTCTAGCCTTAAATTTGTTGTAATGAGCTTTCTGGCTATAGAATTTCTTAAATGTTGTGAAGCTTTGTGAAAAATGTGAGAAACTGAAGGTATTACATTTCAGTCATACCAAAACCCAAAATATATAAATCTTTAGATAATGAATTTGATGGTTATCGTATTCAGAAGTGGAATAAAACCCCTAATTTGTTATCAAATACTTTTATCAATTGGGTCAGGTTGGTTAAGAGAAGAGATGAAGTAGAAGTGGTAGAATGTATTGCGAGAGGGGGATCTTGAAATTAGAAAAAGATTTTTTGTTTTATAATTTTTTTAAGATAATTTTAATTAAGAAATCATATTTGTAAATTGTATTGAAGAGTCATAATGGAGCCTTTTGATGAATACGGAAGATGTCTATTTCTTCATAAATTTAAATTGGTATAGAGCATCGTAATGAAGAAATCAGACTGGGAAAATCAAAATGGAATTTGAAATCCTAATGGTGTTTTAAAAGAAATAATTAAGAGATATTTAGTCGAGAGAAGATTTGAGAAGTATTGAGAAGAGTTGATAGCATCATAAATTCACCCTAAATTCAAGGAAAAATTCAAATGCAGAAAATTTGGTTGATTGGGGAAATTTTTATGAATCCTATCCAAACCATTTTTTGTTCACATATAAAAGGAGAAAAGTATATTATAATTTTACTAATATAATTTCTTTTTATATTTAAATATATAGAAGATCCATATTTCTAGGGAGAGAATAAATTTTTATATTGAGCTATGTTGAAGAAGTTTCATCGGACATAAGTGAAAGGAGAAGAGATAAGATTGCAATGTATTTGGATGATCATTATATTCATCTGATTATTTTAAATTTCTTGTCATCATATTTGGTTATTCATCTTATGAGGATGTTTAATCATACTTGTATTACCATATTGGTTTTTTTGGACCAAGGAAGAAATTGTTCCGAATTGTATCAATTGTATTTTGAGAGAGTTATATTTTTTATATTGGGAAATTGGATTATGCGAATCATATTGGGAAATCAGACAAAGTTTCATATAAATGTCTTCAAATTTCTAACCAGCTTTTAGGTAATAAATTAAAAAATTGGTTTTAAAAGACTACATTTTTTAATTTGATAAATAATCACAGGTAACATGGTTTTATACAAAGACATTTTATTACATCATTTGTGCTAGAGGGAGAATATGCACAGCCGGATTATTTATATAGTTCTATATGAGTGAAATGGCATATCGTACTCATTTATTCAACACAAAAGGATTTTTTTCTAGTGGATTGTGTGGTATTGGAACATTTACAAAATAGACCAAGGACATATCTATTCTTATTTAAGATTGAACAATGTAAATTATTGTGTTTTAGTGGATGTGTTTTGAATTGTTCTCAGTAGGTAATGAAATATTTAATCAAAGGATAAGTTTGTTTCATTTTCAAGGAAACATAGAAAATAGAATATATCACTGATTGACCCCCTCCCACTCTGTGTGAAATAATTATAAGGATTACACACTTTCAACTGGTATCAAATCAAAGGTTCCATTCATTTATTCTTTACTAATGTTCTGAAAAGAAGTCTGTGGAGCATCTGAATTCTGTGAACAGTAAATGTATTCTAATCTTCAATGGTAAGAATTATCATATATAGAAAGATAAAATTTTTCCTTATCTTATGTCTCTTGGATATTATTTTCTTGAAGCTACAAAATATGGATTTCCTCCTATTAATGAAAAATCTCTTCTTATATCTATTGATAATAAAAAACTTGAGAATGACGAAAGGGAAAATATTTCGTTACTATAATAACTTTATTAAAGTGAATTTTTAAGGGTTAAAGGTTTTTTCATTTCTAAATGTATATGGGAGAAATTAAAAAACATATATTAAGGAAATACAAAAGTGAAGAAGGAAAATTTTATATCTAGAGATTTAAGTATGAAGATTTAAACATGGGAGAGTATGAATCTGTTGGGGACTTCTTTACCGGGGTGAATGACATTTTCAGCACTATCATATGTTTTGGAAAAATGTCATAAGATTCTATAGTTGTATAAAGGATCTTGAGAATCCTTCAGGGTAATTTTGATGAAAAATTATCTCCATTAGAAGATAGAAATTATGAAACATTATCTCTTTTGAAATGAGATGGAAGAAATCAATGAAAAGAAAAAACAAGATGATAGAGAATCTTATTTCAAGACTAATAGGAAAGAAAAATTAAAGAATATTATTAATGAATATGAAGCCAGTGATTTTGATTCTAAAAATTAGGAATGTAAAAATTGGGATAATATTTTATACTAGTTTTCTAAAAATGTGAAATGGGTTGCAAGGAAATATAAAGGGAGCTTGCCTTGAAATGATTTAAATGTGGAGTCGTCAAGCACTTTGGGGAAAATTATCCATGAAGGAGATAATAATAAGACTTTTATAAAGAAGAAAAGAGACCAATAAGTTCATAGAATAAATATGGAGATAAAGTAAAATATTATTCCATAGGGAAGGATATAAAATTTCTCAAATCTAAAAGAACATGTTTCTTATCTAAAGATTAATAATAATAATGCAATGATGTTGAATACAAAAAATATATTGAGTATGTTTTTGAGAATTCCTTTATTGAAAAAGTGAAAGAAGAAGAATTCAGAGGCATTAGTTTTGATAAGAAGAAACTCAACTTGAATTTCATCTGAAAGAGGAGTTTAAAGAATGTATGAGAAAGATTATAAGGATTGAAAAGCCAAACAAGAAGTTGGAAGATGAATGCTTCTCAAAAATTCAAGAAAAACGTTTAAAAGAAAGGAACAAGATGTTGGTGGAGGTTTTCAATTTAAATAAATCTCTTGAGGAATAAAATAATCGTAATGAACATATGGAATTGAACTTGAAAGACAAATAATAAGAGTTGGAACTTGTCCAACAAAAACTTTCTAAATCCAAACAAAAAGGTAAAAGTTTTAAAAATTCTATATCTAAAGTTAGTGAAATATATCCTAATTGGAAACCTAATAAGGATCAACCAAAGTTACCTATAAATTGTGATAAGAAATATGGAATTGTTTCTGAAAAGAAAAAAAGTTGGGAAAGTTATGTATATGGACAATATTAACAAAGTTGGGAATTTAAAAGATTCAAAATACCCTGGGTCTAAAAAATTTTCTAAACATTATGAATATTAAAAATTGTCTTCTATTTCTAATATTGATAAAACAAAAAATAATATTCATATTGAAAACATAATGGTTTTTGGATCATATATAAAATAAAATAAGGTTTCTAAGAAACATTTTTACAACTCTGTTCAGTATGGAAGCTTCAGAAGAAAATAATATTTTTATGGATACTGCTGGTATTGTGGTGGATTTGGACACATGGTAAATTTGTGTTGGTTCAACCAAAAATATAACTATTATTCCATAGGTTATGAAAGTAAAAGTCTGGGGGGGATTCATTTCTCTCAAAAGTATAAATCTGAAAATAAAGTTCAAAATAAATTTGAGAAGGTTGGTGTGAAAGTTGAAAACATGTTTCAACCTTTGGAAACTATTTTTGAAAGATGTCAATAACCTAGAAATCCTTATAAGGTTTGTCTTGTTTTGTTACCTATATAAAAAAATTCACTTAGTAATTATCATAATCTGGAGATGAAGACAGAAAAGGGAGAAGAGAAAAATCTTTTTGTGAAATTTGATAATGATGAATCATTTAGAATCAAAGGTGTTTGACCATTTATCATTAGGAAAGAAAATTTGAAATCCAAGAATTATTTATATGTTGATGTGATTAAACATAAACTATTGAGTGTTTCACAATTGTGTCATAAAGGTAAAAAATTTACATTTAGAAAATATGTATTTGTTATGAAAAATGAGAAGGATAGAAAGATAGTTACAAGAGTCCAACGTACAAATGGAAACTTATTCCAAGTTGTTGAGTCACAAAACTCTTGTTACTTTATCATGGTGGAAGAGAATAAACTTTGGCATAATAGGCTGGGACACATGTGTTAAGGAAACATGAGAAATTTATAAAACTAAGATAGTGTTTGAGACATTTTTGATTTCCTAATAATAGTATATTGTTATATCAATATTTTTTAAAAGAGAAAGATTACAAATTCAATGCCTTATAACGATGATATTTTCTCAAAATAGTCCCTAGAACTTATCCATTATAATATATGTGGTCCAATGAGAAAAAAAATCAATGAATGAAAACAAGTATTTAATAACTTTAATTAATGAATTTAATCACATTAATTGTATTATGTTTATCTAACATAAGTCAAATGATTTGAATTTTTTTTAAATTTTTATAAGGAAATCTAAGATAGAATGTGAGTATTCAATAAATAAGTTGGGAACAAACAATGGAGGTGAGTATAATAAAGGGTAATTCTAAAGTTATCTTGAGAAGAATGGAATTTGGCATGAGTATAGCTCCCCATACCCTCCTCAAAAAAAATCTGGTTGTTGAAAAAAAGAATAGATATTTCATAGAAATGGGAAGAACTATGTTACTTGAACATGGTCTTTCTCATTACTATTGTAGGTAAGCTATGAGTACTACTATTTATATTAAAAACTTTTTTATCTATAGGCCAAATTCATATATGAATCCATATGAAATGTTTGATGGAAAAACTATAAGTTTAAAAATTTTAATTGTTTTCGGGATCCCATGTATTATAAATAAGAAAGGTGGAAACTATGGAAAGTTTGAGCAGAAAGGTAATGATGGAATATTTCTTGGCTATGCTCTAGATGGAAGAGGAAATATATGTTCCAAAAAATAAATAGGAACAATTGTTGAATCTATTGATGTGAAATCTATCAAAATATCTGAGAAAGAAAAATATACTTAGGATAATAAACAATTTTAGTAGGATAAGGAAATTTTCATTAAAAATTCTGATAAGGATACTCACAATTATAATCCTACTAAACAAGAAGAATCAAACTCAGATATTTCCATTGATGAGGAATATATTAAAAAATATAATCCTATGATGAGGAAGAAATTGGAAGATTATAATATCATTAGTGATCAACATCAAAAGGTTCAAATAAGAATAACAACAAATTCTATTACATATACTTATTTGTATTCCAAAGTTGAGTCGAATGATATAAAAGAATAATTTGAGTATCCAGAATGGATTCAAGCCATGAATGAAGAGTTGAATAATATTGAAAAGAATGATACATGGGAACTTATACCCAATCTAGATAACAATAATATTACTGGTACAAAGTGGGTTTTCTAAAACAAGTTGAATGAATAAAGTGAAGTGATAAAGAACAAGGAAAGACTTGTTTTCAAAGGGTATTCACAAATTGAAGGTACTGATTTTGTTGAAACCTTTTCTCTGTTGGAATGATTAGAAACATTCATAATTTTTCATACAATTTTTGGACAGTGAAGTTAAAAAATATTTCAAATGGATGTTAAATATGAATTTCAATATTGTGATCATGATGAGGAAATTTATATTGAATGACCTTGTGGATTTGTTGTCTATAAAGATGAAATTTAAATATGAATATTGAATAAATCCTTGTACAGACTAAAATAAGCTCTGATATCCTGGTATTCCAAATTGGATACTTTCTTAAGGAAGATGAATTTCTAAAAGGGAAGAGTTGATAGTAATATTTACATCAAAGAAAGTCAATAGTCTTCTCTCATCGTAATTATTTATGTTCATGAAATTATCATTGGTGGTAATGATGAATGAACTTGTGAAAGATTTGATGAATAAATGAAAAAGTTATTTGAGATATATATTTTAGGGGAAATGAAATACTTTCTTGGGTTACAAGTTTTTCAAAATAAGAAACACATTTTTTCTTTCTCAAGAAAAGAATGCTAAGGAACTTATTAAGAGGTTTGGAATGGAAAATGAAAAAAACTTATTTCCACACTATTTTCAATGGGAACAATGTTTTCCAAATATGTAGATGGAAAATAAGTTGATTATAAATAATTTCAGAAGATGATTGGATGTTTTTTTTATTTGATTACATCAAGACCCCACAATGTTTATGTTGTCACCTTATGTGAAATATTTAAAAGGGATCCAAAAGAATTAGATTTACTTGCTGAAAAAAAATCCCCAGATACATCAAAGGAACACACAAAAATTCGAAATACGTTATGATAGATCAAAGAGTATTTATTTGTTTGGGTATTTAGATTCTAATTGGACAAAAAAATTTATGATAGAAGATCCACATCTGGTTCAGTATTCTTTCTAGGAAAATATTATGTTAGTTGGCATAAAAAGAAAAAAAATTAGTAACTCTCAGTACGACTGAATCTGAGTATGTTTTTTCCACTCAATCTACTACTCGACTTATGTGGATGAATACTCAATTAGAAACCATACATGTTTAAGTAAAGTTACCCTTGCTCTTGGGTTGTGATAATCAAAGTAAAATAAATCTCACTAGGAATCTAGTTCAACATTTTTATTCAAAACATATGATATCAAATATCATTTCATCAAAGAGAATGTGGAAAATAATTAATTGAAGTTGAAGTATGTTCTTACATAAAAACAAGTTGTTGACATTTTTACAAAACCTTTACCAAATGAATATTTTTATAAATTGAGGTAAAACATGGGCATCTAACATCTTTCTCATCAAGGTTGTGGTATTTCTTGTTTACCCTCTCTAATTTTACCATTGGATGGTTTTTTAAGGGGGATAATTTCTTCATAAATCTATCTTTATGGGAGCATGTAAAAAGGGGGAGTTTTTGGTAAGTTATCAATCTAACATTGTATTATGTATGAACTATTCTAAATATCTTTTGGAGTGTTTGTAGGACAGAAAATTATTTTTATTCCAGGAAAGTTGATGAAGTAAAGATAAGTTGAGGAGGAGAAGCTGAGAATGTTTTCATGGTTACTACTTTTGGATAAAATATTTTCTTTTTCAATAACTCTTATTCCCTACACTGAGTTAGCTCAATTAGTCTTAGAATTGTTGTTAAGTAATCCATTTCTTGAGGATACAAAGTTTAGTGATTTGTGAAACTTATTTCGTAATAAAATCAAAAGGGGGGATTTTTATGACCAAGTTCAGAAGGATCTTGATCGTATACATGTATTGTATTTTGTTTTCAAGGAATTTTTAGAATAAAGGAAAATCAACTCGCTTTCTATTTGATGAAAATTTTATTGACCATTATATTTAACAAACAAAACTCACAATTCTTGAGAAGGTCCATCATATTTAGGTGAAGTTGGATGGATGAAAAGGTTTTTCAGATTCACACTAAATTCATAATGGAAGGTTTGATCATATTTCGGAAAAGTCTTACTAGAAGTAAAGGGTCATCGAACTCACCCTGATATCGGTATGGAAGGTATGATCATAATGGTGAAGAATCAGAGTTTTCATGACTATGACATTAAATTCAATGATTCTTTTCTGATCTTGGATTTCTTATAAATAATAATTAGTTGATAAAACTTGTCATGTCATATAGATGAAATAAAGGAAGAGTGGAAGAGATGAAACTAATCATATTTAGCTTGATAATATTTTGGCCAATTGTATTCAGGACAATTGTTTTGAGAATCATATTAAAATAAAAAAGGTTCTTCCAATTTTATTCCAGAAAATTGTATTCAGATTAATCGTATCAGATTGGAATGAAGGAAAATGTGTTGGAAATTTTAATGTCCTAGTTTCGGGTGCCTCCCTGAAGTTCCCCGGACCCGGTTAGTCATATAACCTTAAGCACATTTCCCCAAATGCTAGAGGCTACTGACTAGGAGTAAGTTCCAAGGTCTGATAGTGGGAAAACTATGCCCTCATTGGTAGAGTATACACAGTGGAATAACAATAATAACAAAAGCAGAATTAGTAATACAATACAAAAAAGTAAACAATGAAATACAGATAGTATAAACAACTGAAATATATATATACATACATATATATATATATATATAATGATTCATGTCACAAGTATCTAGGAAAGAATACAAACAATTCACAATGCTATAAATATAATACTAAAACCAACTACAGAAAAAAGTAAATAACTCTAACAACATCGCAAGCCTCACCTTGATCCCATTCTCTCCAACTCCAACTGTAATCAAGTACATGATGTAGAAGGGTGTTTTCCCTTATTTATACATGTAACCTTATAATCTATTTGGGTTGAAAATCATGACTTAAATAGGGTGTGAGGAAAATCCTAGAAGGCAACCACCAAAATATATGTTCCTAACTGTTAGCGAATATATATAGTAGGATATATGATAATTGAAGCAATAAACTAAAAAGTACTCAAAATTAAACAATCCTACAGTTTCCATTTACATTAATTTAAATTTATTAATTATTAAATTCTTTGAATAATGTATCCTAGGGATCTAGACTAATCTCTGTATCACCCTGTAGAACAATAAAAATAGACATATTAGAAGGTCTTCTAAACAAGCAAGTAAGACCAAGTCCAAGCTTATTCTTTGTCTTGGAAGACTCATCACAGTAATTCAACTATTCACAACAATCCTTTAGAAAATCTCTCATGACCTAAACCCTTTGGTTTAATATAGCACTAATGAAATTTAAACGACCACCTAGTCAGCTCTAACATTCTATACCCCTGTGTCCACATAGCATCAAATAAATTTATACACGACCTCCATGTAGCACTCCTGGTCAATACCCCCTGGGTCAACATAGTATAAATAATCACAAACGACCTCTGGGTATCTCTCATGGTCAATACCCCTTAGTCTACATAGCAATAATAATTTGAACCTCTAGCAGCTCTCATGGTCAATGCCCTATGGTCCAACTTAGATTTAATAATGACCCTCTGGGTAGCTCTCATGGTCTAACCCCTCTGGTCAATGACCCCATGGAAGCTCTCACAGTCAATGCCTTTGGTCAATGATAACAACAATTTTACATAAAAGACCCTAAATCGGGAAGCTCTCACAATCAATTCCCTTTGGTCTGTGATAACAATAATTTTACATAAAAGACCCTGCGTCAGGAAGCTCTCGCAGTCAATTCCCTTTGGTCAACATTCACAATGTGAAACACATGCATCTCATATAAATAAAAACCCCATCCTAACAGCACTGGGCATGGAAAAAATCATCCTAACATGAAATTCTAGACCCAATGTCCAATATCCAACAAACATCAGAAAACACATCTATAATAATGGTATTAAACCTTATGCATAACCAAACAACCCTTTCACTTCAAACACACCATAACAGGTTTTAAACAGGGTTAACTTCCATGATATTCAATACCCTAAACAAGGTTATTCAGCACTTTTAGAATATAAAATCCCAAGATAGTAATATTAAGGCACAAACCACCTACCTCAATGGTGTACGATGAACACTCTTGAACATTGGACCTTTGAATCGTCCTAGAATGTAGTAGATCTGCAAAAAGGTCAAAAACATTCAACCTTGGATAACTCAAAAGAGAGGAAAAATTATGAAGAGTGTCTCTAGGGGAAGAGAGAACTCACCGGTGGGAATCCAACGCACTCGGCAGCGTCTCAATTGGATCATGAACAGAGTAGTGGTAGGGGTTCAAAGATTTTGGTTGTCTCATCTCTCTCCTATATGAAAAATGGGAAGAAGATATGTGTTCTGGAGATGAGACGTGACCCCAGTCTGATTAATAAAATAAAAAATAAAATTAAACAGCATGTTCATTTAATGTAAATTTTGTGAACATGCCTCAAACGGCCCCCACTTTAGGTAATTCACACAGCCATGTACTCACATGCAGAAACCGGGTACATGGTGTGTACTTAGAAAATTTCCAAATTCTTCCATTTTCCTCAAAAACTTCTGAAATCTAAATCCACACCTGAAATGAAGATTCAGGTTCCTACAAACTTCCCCCCTTAAATCAATTCTTCCCCTAATTTCCCTTCTAAGGGTGGTGAAGAAAAAACTTCAAACAACTCTGGCCATTATGATCGTATATCGGACCCCCTCTCCCAAGTCTCATCTTGTACTCACCCGTGCTGCCATAGCACCCGTACCCAAGGAACATACCGTTCATGGAGAACCTTCATGTTGCGATCTAAAATCCATATAGGGTGCTTTTCAAAGGATTCATACACCTAAAGCTCATCCTCCTCAGGTTTAAATACATGATATGGGTCTGAAAAGTAAAATCGTAGTTGAGAAACAAGAAAGACAGAATGCATAGACTAGTACCTTTGAGGAAACTGCAACCGATAGGCAACCATCCTGACTCCCTCTAAAATCTCAAATGGCCTGATGTATCTCGATGAAAGCATTCCATGTATCCTAATCCTCTTATGTCCTAACCTCGGTGTGAAATGTATGAAAACTTGATCTCTGGCCTAAAACTCTAGAGGTCTTCTCTGTCGATCAACATAAGATTTATGGTGAGACTGTGCAGTAGTCATTCTCTTCTGAATCAACTCCACCTTCTCAATGGTCTCTTGGACAATACAAGGTCCCAACATAGCTACCTCTTCTACCTCCAGCCAACAAATGGATGATCAGTATGGCCTACTATATATAGCCTCATAAGGTTCCATCTGAATCATCGCTTGAAAACTGTTATTATAGGAAAATCCACTAGGGGTATATGTATCTCCCATGAACCCCCTATATCTATTATGCATGCCCAAAGCATGTCCTCCAAAACCTAAATCGTGTGCTCGGACTAGCCTTCTGTCTGGGGATGTGAAGTTGTACTCAGAAGTACCTGTGTACCCAAAGCCCTTTGTAGTCCCTACAAAACATGAGAAGTAAATCAAGAATCCCTATCCAAAATTATATAATGAGAAACCCCACGAAAATATACAATCTATCATATGTACAATCTTCTAAGCTTATTAACACTGAAGGATTCCTTAATCCGCAGGAAGTGTGAAACCTTCATGAACCTGTCAATAACAACCCGAACCGCATCATTCCCTCAAGGTGACATCAGTAAATCCATCACAAAATCCATCCTGAAATCATTTCACTTCCACTCAGGAATGGATAACTACTGTAAAATCTATGTTGGTCTCTAATGCATGGCCTTCACCTGCTAACAGATGGAACATGTCATAACAAAACCAGAAACATCCCTCTTCATACACATCCACTAATACTAACGGTGTAAATATCGATACATATTGGTGACACAAGAATGAACTACCCAAACCGAGGAATAAAAACCCTGAAACATATACTCATGTATATCTGCTAACAACCATACACACCTATGAAAACTCAAGATCACATCCTTTCCTAGGGTCCACCCAGGAGTAGGGTCCTCTCTTGACACACTCTCCCATAGGACTAGGTCTTTGGAATCTGATAGATGCCTCATTCTCACTCAATCTAGAAGAGTATAGGTTATAGCTATAGAAGAAAGAAACATCTTCCCCTGTCTATCATGCACCTACAAATGAACATCAGAGAACAGATCCATAAGCTCCCACTCACTGCTGGCCTCATTAATTGCATGTATATGAGTCCTCCTGCTCAACACCTCAGCCACTACATTGCTTTTCCCATGCATATAGGCAAGCTCAAAGTCAAAATATTGAAGGTAATCAATCCACCTCAATTGTCTCAAATTTAGATCATGCTGAGTAAAGATATACATGATATTTTTGTGGTCAGTGAAAACCACAAAATGCTCTCTCAAAAGATAATGTCACCAACAACGTAAAGCACGCACAACTATACCTAACTCAAGATCATGTTTCAGGTAGTTCCTCTCATGTGGCCTCAATTACTGAGACCTATATGAAACTACTCCTTCCCCTTGCATAAGCACTGCTCCTAGCCTAATACTTGAGGCATTACAGTAAACAGTGTAGCTCTTTCCCGACAATGGAAAAATCAATATCGGTGCTGAAGTCAATCTCCCTTTAATATCTTGAAAGGTTGTATCATAAGAATATTTCCATAAGTACCTTTCACTATTCTTAGATTGGCCCTTCATTGGGGCTGAAAAATATGAAAAGTCATGTATAAAACATCTGTAGTAACCATCCAGCCCTAGAAAATTCTGTACCTCAAAGTCGTTCTTTGGTTGTTCCCAAGAAACTACTGCTCTCACATTCTCTAGGTCTACTGATACTCTTTTCTCTAAGATAAAATGACCCAAGAAGTGAATCTAGTCCATACAAAAGTGTCATTTTGAAATATTTTCATATAATTGATGATCTCTCAGTGTACTCAAAATGATCTCAAGATGGGTGGCATGTTCGTGTTGAGTGTGAGAGTACACCAAGATATCGTCCACAAAGGCTACCACAAAAGAATCCAAGTAAGGATGGAATACTCAGCCCATCCGTGCCATATAAACTATCGGCATTTTTGTGAGACATAATGGAATATCTAGATACTCATATAGACCAAACCTACTCCGAAAGGTTGTAAGAGGTATATATGATGGTCTAACATGCAACTGATGATAACTGGATATCCAGTCAATCTTTGAGAACACCCGAGCTCCTCGAAGCTGATCAAAGATATCATCAATCCTCAGTAAGGGATATTGATTCTTAACTGTCAAATAGTTTAGATTCTAATAATCCATAAAAATTATCAGAGTATCATCCGCATTCTTCACAAAAAATACAGGTGAACCCCAAGGAGAAGTATTGGGTCAGATGAAACCCTTTTCCTACAAATCCTCTAATTGCTTCTTTAGCTCCTGTAACTCTAGTGTAGCCATCCTATATAGAGGAATGGACATTGGTGCCACTCCTGGTACAAGATCAATAGTGAAATTTAACTCTCTTTGGAGGTAAACCTGAAAATTCATCTAGAAAGACATCTTTGAAATGATCCACCACTAGAGGAAAGTCTATCTTTGAAGTCCCCTAGTCATCCATATATAGACTAGAAATTTGAGTTATAATTCCTCCAAAACCATGATGCTTGGGTCTATCTCTGATCACCTGGACTTTCCATTCTTCCTTGTATAGAAAAGACCTACCCTATGGTGATGTGAAACTGACTTTATAATGATAGAAGTCAAAAAAGTCCTAGAAAGAGATTAACCAGTCCATTATGATAATGAAATCAAATCCTGTCAACTCTAATAAATAAAGAACCCATAATAAGTGACACCCACCAACATTAAGAGGGAACTCCTTACACTGAGGTACACTAGCCGTCATAATCCCCAACAAAGTTTCTAGAGTCAAAACATCCTCATAAGTAATTATACAGAGCCCAAGTCAGTCCATAATGGAAACTGATATAAATCTATGGGAAGACCATATATCAAAAATAGCAGAAGCAAAAATTGAGAAAACTAGAATCGCACCTATAACCGTATAGTGTCTGGGATCCTGCTCCTACTGAGTATAATCCACTGCAAATGTCTGACTTTTACTGCAACATTGTTACCCTTCCTGACTACCCTAAGTTGATCTATCCTGCGGTCACTAAAAACATGTATCCTAACTACCATGTCCACGGCCTCCTCCTCAACTTGAATGGCCTAAAGAACTCCAGTTCCCTGACTAATGAAGAACTGGTGGTTCTACTCCTGAATGTGGAGTCATAGAAAAATCCCTATCACTATCTTATGGTGAGAATAATAAAAAAAAATGCTTAAGATGGATTATCTTGCTACAAGCTCGGAATTCAATTGTGTCTCTTGGGTACTGAGGTCTTGTATTCCCACTCTTCCTACACTGGTAGTATACCACCTGACTACCTAAAGTAACATCACATCAAGGCTCCATACAGAGCTTCATACTATCTTTCAAAGGATTACCAGCCATAGATGTTGAACCTCCCTGGCTCACAGCTCCCCACTACCTCATATTACGCTCAGTAATTAGCGCCTAGTTTAAAATATTCTTCATGGAATTCAGCTTGAAACATTCACCTATGATTAGATTTCATACCTGATACAATCCTTAAACCACCTATACAGTGATAACTCAACACCTCCCAAAGCATATGTGAAGCACTAAAGATCTATGAAATGAGAAGAGGACTCCATCACTGAAAGATCACCCTAATCCAAACCCGTGAACTCTCAGTCTCGATCGGCCCTCAACGTCTCGTGATAGAAGTAATCATAGAAGGTCCTGCGAAACTATTCTCAAGCTATATCCTGATGACGTCCCGCATGTGAGATAACATCCCACCATATCTTTGTGGAATCACGTAGCATGTACATCACAAGCGTCACCCTCATCTCAGAAGGTGTCTCCAGATGCTAAAAGATAATGATTATGGACTCTAACCATGACTCTGAATCATGTGGTCCTCCATCCCCTAAAAAATTGGGAGGATGCTACTGTTGGAACACCCTCATCAGCTTTTCCATAGACAGGGTAGGATAAAATAATCCCTAAAAAGTATGAATTATCCTCATAAAGCCTTCACGAAACTATTCGGCATCACCTGTGTCATGTATAACAGCGGGTGTAAAAATGGGCATGATGGGAGGATTTTCTTGTAGTCCCTAATATATCCTTTCTGGTGTCTGGTCATCGACCTACACCTACCGTACAACTGGAGCATATCTCAGTGGCATGAATCTGCATGTTCAAGTGCACACCTCAATTTATGATAATCATGGACTGAAACATAGAAGTTCAAGAAATATATAGGATGATGAAAACATTAAAAATTTACAAAATATGTTTACACAGCGTGTATACCCTCCACACGGCGTGTTACCTTAAGATTTCAATAAGGCGTGTACCTCTACCAAACTTGGTTGTTTAACACCCATACACACGGAATTTCCCTCCTATGACATGCCATGTACATGAATTTTCCCTCCTACCTGAGTACTTCTACATAACTATGACTACACCTTTCTCTCCTGGGTATCACTACACGGCGTGTTCACCCTAGACATGGCGTGTACTAGTTTAGTTCCTTCTACCCATGTCGTTAGTCACACAGTCGGTCACACGGTCGACTCTAAACATAGTGTACTATATAGACACATCATGTACAACCTAGGTTTCATCCACCCATTTCATTGGTCACATGGCTGGATACAAGGTTCTCTATACACAGTGTGTCCAATCTAGACACAGTGTGTTCTACCAGAAGTTTCCCATCCCCTTGTCTCTACTCACATAGTCATCTACACGGGTAAACACTACATGGTGTGTACTAACAGTACACAACATGTACTTAAGAAAAGACAGTTCTTCTAGAATAGAAGAACACATGGTGTGTGTTCATGACACCATACACCATGTGGTCTGGGTTTCCGTATAGTAGGATTCTAAAACTCCTCAAGAACCCTTAAAAATAAAAATGTTTTCCAATGAATGATAAATTCAGACCTATGAGAGCCCATACACCCATGAATTAAAGTTTGGCATCCTATTCCACATTAGAACTTGAAAAAATTAAGGTAATGTTCAAACATAATCCACAAAATTACGATCCAAGAGGGCTCATAACACCTCATGGACCAATGTTTGGAATCCAATAAAATGAAACATTACATATTCCAAAACCCTATCAAAATAGAGAGTATTCTATCACGACATCTATCACAGGATCATGCATATTTAGCGCAACATCTATCACATCACCATGCAATCAGAAATGCACCCTAAATGGAATGACAAGAATGTATGACATGTAATCTATATCAATTTCCTATATGATGCATGAGATTTCATACCCTCATATCATCGGGTTGAAATAGAAATAGAACCTCAATAATATCAATGATAACAGTTCAAAAAAAGTGAATCACCCAACGGTGAAATCAAATAAACTGTAAAAATTGAAAAACCAGAAAAATAGTAATATTTGAGATAACTTGGCCTTTCCTTATACACGGGTTAGATACTCTCGAGCACAGCTTATTACCAACTACCTATTCCTTCTTATACCTGTCTATAGGCTCCAAATAGTATGAAAAGGTAGAATATAACCCACTCTAATACCACTTTGTAATGTCCTAGTTTTGGGTGCCGCTTTGAAGTTCCCCAGACCTGGTTGGTCACATAACCTCAAGCACATTTTCCCAAATGCCAGAGGCTTCTGACTAGTATCAAGGGATAAGGTCTGATAGTGTGGAAACTAAGCTCCCATTTAAAGAGTATACATAGCATAATAACAATAATAACAAAATCAGAAGTAGTAATACCATACAAAAAAGTAAACAGCATAAGAATGATAGTATAAAAAACTACAACATATATTTATATATAATGATGCATGTCAGAAGTATCTAGGAAAGAATCCAAACAAGTCACAATGCTAGAAATAAAATATTAAAACCAAGTACATAAAATAATAAATCACTCCAATGGCATCACAATCCTTAGTATAGTTTGTTATTCCTAGGCCTATTTGAGGAGGGATTGGGGAGTTCACCTACCCATGTATCAGGATGTGATAGATTGGAGTTAGAGTAACATAATGTAATTTAAATTTAGTCTTATTTAAGGATTTATTGGGATTTTTAGAGTTGATTTAACCAAGGGACTCTAGTTCATGAAGTCACAATAAAGGATTTTGTGAATGTTGTAGGTGATTATAATATTTTTATTCTTGAATCTTATTAACAAAACATGAATGATACCTCAGTATGTGAACTGATGGAGATATTTTCTAAAGCCTTTATATATATCCTTTATTTTTTTCCCATATCATATGAGGTGATATGGAGATTCCATATCGTGTAACTTTTATAATGTAAATATATATTCTATTCCTTGTAGGTATAACATTTCTTATGATATATAGATATTGTAACACTCCTATTTAAATTATTCATATTTTAAAACATAGGAAAATCATAATACATTGAATAAAATTATATGATTTACATATAAGTATCTAAATCATAGGAAATAGGAATGTTAAGTCTCAATACTTATGAGATCTTAAACATAATCTAATATTTCACTAATATAGATATTTCATAAGATGAACCAAATGGGAGATGGATGAAGGGTTACAAGTGTTGTGACTATTTCCATTTACTTGTAACTTTTTAATTTATACGTAAATTCATGGACACTCAAGGAGTATCCCTGAGATAAATATAATGAAGTAGTGTCCATTATGATGGTGTGTTTGAAGCTTGATCAAGTCACCTATAGATTATCTTAAATGACTCTACCTTCCCTATCCTTTTCCACCCAAGGTTCTTGAATATTATGGATATAATGAGGGTTGTATCCAAGTTGTTGGGTGATTGAAATAAACCCATAGATACACCATGAATGGAATATCCCATTGGTTTCCCCTAATATATCTTTATCAAACTCTGTGATTGAATAACAAGAGCAGTGACAATCAATGGTGAAAGGTAAATATTCTTATTTTATTTTATTCTTGTATTTAGTATTACATATAATTATGATCTTAAGTATAAGGTTCTTAATTTCTTCCATTTCCTTGAACAAGTATTTTTTTATAACTAGAGCCTTGCAATGGTGTCAGATCATTACCATGCTTCTTGATTCATGAAATATTGTTTGAAATGAAGATGAATGGATATTTTAATGCATTATTTATTTGATATCTTAAAAACTAATATATAATTTGAACAATTTTCTAGGCACATGATATAGTATTTCATAAAATATGATATTTATTTTTTTCTATGGTTTGCCTTAGGATATGGGATATTTTAATCCATGATAGGTTCATCATATAAGATGTAACATTCTCAATTTTAAGGTATTATTTGTTTTAAGATTTGGCATATATTTTAATATTATTTTTAATTAATTAAGTCTAGTTAGAGGTATTTGGGAATCTGAATTTCTACAATTCAAGTTTGGTGGATCAAGTTGCAGCATTAAGGCTACAACATTGCCACTGACAAGCCGATAATGCATTATTGGATAGTTAGTAGTGAACAAAAGTGATATAGAGAAGTTATAGTTCCAAATAGCTAGAATATGGGATGAAAATGACTAGATGATGGGAGTTCTTATTGACTAAGAACCTCACTTGGAGCCATCATCATTTTGGTAAGAAGCCACTGACTAACTGGTGGGATTTTCTGGAAACCTTATCTCTATTCATAACCACCAGCCATTAGGTTATGTCTATTTTCTAGTCGATTTTCATGTAGTATATGAGATGAGGTTGGGTCCATATTACTTTTCTTTAATCCAATTTTTTACTTTTCCCCCACATCTCCATCTATCCTCAATGTATTTTGATGACCCTAGAGATCCCTTGACAACAATTTTGGATTCTTTCCTTCTAACCCTTGGCATTTTGAACTGTCGATCGATCCAGTGATCCTTACTTGTAATGTTCCATCTTTCATATCCCAATTATCCCCTTCTTATTGGGATGAACCTTAAATATTTCATGTTATAATTAAATAAAAATTTATAACATGATCTAATGAGATTATTTTCTATCGTTTATCGAAACAAAAAACAAGATCAAGATAATTTTAATTTTCATATCAATTAATCCTAGACCGTTAATAGTAGTGACACTTATCAGGTATGTCCAATATAGTTTGATCATTGTTTGTAGTTTAATTATTATATAATGATCCTATAGTTTTCATGTGATGGAATAGATATGAATCTTGGGATAATTGGCATGCAAAATGACTCAATTAATGATTATTGACATTAGAACATCATTGTTCTGGATGATGGAATTATTTATCATGTAGACCCTATATATATGGGTGTTTTTTATTATTCAAATATAGTGTGAATGTATATCCCCATGAGACCTATGATTGAAATGATTCACATGTGGATATGTGTCTTCTATGTGACTCTTACTTGATGTAACATTATTCTGAACAACCTTATTATAGCTTGTTTGTTACATGTGTAGTTTCTATACCTCAATAATTTAGTGAAAAAGTTTATCCATATGACATAGTTACTTCTTTAGAGGGGGATTGTGGATTATGTGATGCATTTATCTAGATCCATGAGATTAGCTTGACAAGTGATGTGATGGAATTCCCCATAGCTATGTTATTGGATTGACATTTAATGTGATGTCTTTCCCTAGGTCCATGATATTAAGTTTACATGAGTATTACCCTTAGAGGTGGGTGTGACTATATCATTAAAGGGTATGTGGATAGATGATTAGTTAGATGAGTAAATTACACTGACATATGACATTCCTTCTAGCATGGAGCTATATAAGGTAGAGCCAGTCTTTAGGGACCCAACATATGTGTTCACATGTTTGATTAATTATTGTTTACTTATGTATTCATTATTGTCATGGAATACACCTGTATATATTATTAAACTATGTTAATGACCATTTATAATGTTATATTGGATTTTATATGCACAACCTATATGGTAATATCAGTGTACATTTTGATTTTATGATTATGAATCTAGTTAAAGATAAAGGGATCTATGGTGGGAAACTGAGTAGAAGTTGAATGATGGTGTGAGGTGATGTTGGGAGGGTCTCTAGGTCCTATATTGTTTTCTACATATTACTTAGTTATTTTTCATAATTTATTACACTGATCCTTTACATGTGGGGATCCTTTATTTTGGTTTGGATTTTACGATTGACATTTCATATCATTAGAGAAACGGTTTGGTACTCTTATTATTTTTCATTTGTTACTAGATTATTAGTTTCCTTATTATTTTTCTATTATTATTGTTTCTTCTATATATTCTATAACAGTTTTTTATTAATAAGGTAATAGTCTTACTATGATGCCTCATAGGCCCTTTCCACTAGATTGTAGCTTCTTGTGTATATAGAGGCACACATGAGGTCATGTGACACTCTGACCGGGACTTGATGATTCCGGTCAGATTATTAAAAAATAGTATCTGAGCTATGTTTACTTTTTTACACTGATTTGGGATGTGTTAGTTAGGATATATAATGGTTAGGGCTCTAATATGGGAACTATGTTAGTATCTAGGAAACACTATATAGTATACCTTTGAGTTTTTAAGAAAGTGGGATTGATGTTCTTTATATTTTTTATTACTATGGATTTATTTGACCTTTAGTGAATTTTTTTTGAGAAAAGTGAGCACATAGGCTCTTGGATAATAGAAGAAAAAAATTAAAAGAGTCTAAAAGAGGTTATTTTACAATTTTCTTGATGAAAGATGGAAATAATTTTACTAGGGAGAGAGATGGAGTGATGACATACCATGTCATTCACTCCTCTATTGGAAAGACCATCTACAAGGTAATTCGCCTCGTGAAAGGTGTGCGTGATAATATAATTCTTGGTGGAGATCACATCTAGAGAGTTCACCCATCCCACTGCTACCTTCCATGAAATATGCACCACTCCCATCCAGACATCTTAGACAATTGTGGTATAGTTTCACTTGAACCATATGTTGTTCCAATTCTGTTGAAGTGCAAAGAAAACAGCTCTGATTAATCCAATCATTTCTGCTTCAAGGGCATTATCATAACCATAGGGACAACAGAGGACTTCCACCAAATCATTGTTGTGGTCACTAAAAATGTCCCCATATCTATTAGGCCCTATATTTCCCCTCGATTCCCCATTAGTATTACATTAGATCCATCCGTGGAAGGGGAGAGACTAAAAAACATCAAGTGTTCCGCATTGCTTGGTAAAATTCCCTGATATTTTAAATATTAGAAGGATGTTGTGATTTTATACTTTGTATCTTCAATATGAAGTATTAGCATATTTTCATTTTGATTTTCATCCATGATTTTAACAACATAAATCTTGACATTGAAATGTTTCTATTCATGGAGTTCCTTATTCTGGCCTCTCTAAAGAGCAAGAAGAAACTTGGCACATGCAGTCTGAAACAACAATGTGACTTTTGTAAAGAATTGTAGGTCAAGAATATCATGTAATAGATCTTATAAGGAGAAATATTTCAAGGTACAAATATCAAAAATTTCAAACACAATTTTCCATAGGGAGGATTCTATGTTGAATCACAAAAACAAATGGTCAATATCCTCCCAGTGCTGGTTGCACAGGACACATCTTGAGCATATAGAGATTCCAACATTATATATATATTTACATCAATATATACCTCATTGAGTGAAATTATCCAGAGTAGTGTGAATCATGATGGAAGAATCTACTTTTTGTTTAAGTTTCCAACATTCTTTAGATTTACATCAACTAGTACCTTGAGTGATGCATATGAAATTGATATTATAATTTATAGGATTTTTGGTGTGTTCATACATCATTAATAAGCATTTAAGATTATATGTATCATGCATATTTCTTTCATTATATATGGTTTAATGAATTAAAGCCCTATTAAAATTGTGATTTGGGCAATTTTGGTTTGTCATTTATTACCTTTAATTACATAAACTTGAGAATAATTTAATTTTTGTGCATATATGAATATGACTACTGTGTAGGTACCAAAGACTTGGATTAGACTTGGGTAGTGCTAAGGGAGTTTTAACTTGTATTTTTGGATAAATTATTGTGTAAGTATCTTTTTGGTTTCCTATTTGTGTTCTTTTAGACTATTTAATGGTCTTCCTATACTAACTATATGATTTTTCTAAGAGTTTTTTTAGAGTTTTAGAAAATTAAACCATAAATATGTTTTTTGGGACCACCAAGGTAAGATTAAAAGAATTATATTGCAAGGTGGATATCCCTATTTCACCATCATTTGTATAGAGGGGTAAAACTAGGTATGATCTCATAGCTTCCCTAGTAGTTTAGGCCATAGAACTGATCCAAACTGAACTCTTCCAGCTAGTTCTTTCTCTGGTAAAAGGAAATAAAAGTTGAGTGGTAAACTATGATCATGAATTTTAACTCTCACATCTCTTATCCACATGAGGAACTAAGGGCCCCCAAGATGCTACATATTGGATATACATCATTGAGATGATATTTAACTTGGTTGAGAGTCTAGAGTATCGAAAGGTGAAATTTGATTCTTTTATTCTCTAGGGAACATAAAAGATATGGTAGGGAATTATGAATGAGGTATTATTCCATAATGGAATCATGTGGAAAACCTTCAAGGAACACTTCTTTGAGGAATTCCTCCCTAATACACAAAATCTGGATCACCCTCAGGAGTTCATGAAGCTTCATCATGGGATGATGTTGGTATCTTATTACTCTGTATTATTCACCAAGAAACTCTATTTTTCCCCTTTTTTAGCTAGGAATGAGGTGTATAATTATATGATGTTGGATATTGGTCATTGACTAAATTTTAAATTTTAGGTTACGAAGTTTGATTTCAAAACTTCTACTTAGGTGCTTTATAAATTTCTTACTATTGAAAAGTTTTTGGAAGTAGATAAAACTTATATTCTTATTTTATCTTTTAGTGGAATGACTGGTTGATTTTTTAGTTCTTTAACAGCTTCCACTTCTATAGTTGGTAAGAGGAAATTAGCGGACATGTACTTGGGTGGTGGATGACAGTCAGTACATAGAATGGGTTCTTTACCTCCCTTTATTGGAGATAGTTATATTAGGTACATTATTTTTTGGATAGAATGAGTATTGTATCAAATAATGTCCAAAGCCTCCCATATTTTATCCCATTTATAGAAAGATATAACATCTTAAGTGTTTTTTTTAAGGATTCATGGATCGGCTCAATGAGTCCAGGCAATGATATGGGCCGAGAGTTTTAGAAGTATGTGAAGACACCAAAAAATTATAAGAATTAGGTGATGTAGGAGCCTTAGGGGTGAGCTCACATAGCTAACATAGGTACTGTTTATGTTTTTGGATAGGTTTTAACCAATGGTGGATAGGGACCTTCAACGGTTCAAGACATGATCCTGGTTACTTCTATGTTCTTTGTTTCTTTGTTTGAAGCATTCACTTTCAATTCAATTATGTCTACTCATGTTTTTACAAAGTTATACTTGGTAGTAAAATTACCTTTTGAGCTTCTCTCTATCAATAAACTAGTGGGAAACAGTGTGGACTGTCTATATATTTTCTTAGAGTGTCCCATATTATTATTATTTTTTTTGCTAAGAGAATGTGTTGGATTTTAGAATTCTAGAGATGTATGTCTTCAATGTGATCTTTCTTATGGATTGATTTTATAGTTGGCATGAACGCATTGAGTTTTATCGAAGACAAGTATCCTTTAAAAACTAAGGGAGAGAAGATTTTATTGACTGATGAGTGGTATATTTAAGAAATTATAGGGGGACTTAACCCCTATCAAATTGAATTTATTACATTACAGGTGGAAAAAATAATCATTATTGTATATTAGATAATGAATCCCTCCTATTTTTCTCTTATGGTTGACCTACATCAAGATATACGTCCAAATAATTTCTCAGGGTCACCTCTGAATAGGTGTATTGATTTTGAAATTAGACTCATGTTTTGAGTTTAGCCTATATCCATTCTACCTTATGCAATAACACCTACTAATTTGAAAGAGATAAAGGAAAAAATTGAGGATCTAGTGAATGGATTTATCAGACTAAGAACATGTCCTTAGGGTGATACTATATTGTCCTCTAATAAGGTATATGATAATCTTTGGCAGTTTGTAAACTATATGAGGTCAAAAAAATTACAATGAAGAATAGGTGCACATTTACAAGTATTGAAGACTTGTTTTATCAGGTAAGGGGTCCTATTGATCTCAAATATTGATCTATGTTCTGGATACCATTATTTTTGAGATATTGTGGGGGCATACCAATGACATTATTTAAGATAATATATGGGTTTTATGAGTATCTCTTTATTTCTTTTTAGATAACAAATTATCTATTGGTGTTCATTACCCCCATGAATATGATATTTCACCTATATATGGAATCTTTAATCATTTTATTCATTAATGAAATCCTAATATTTTCAAAGACCCAATAATCACTCACTAGACACAACAATATTGTATTCAGTATGCTTTGAGCACATCGTCTTTATGCCAAGATCTTGAAATGTCACTTTTGGATCCAGGAGGTTTTTTTTCTTAGGTATTTGATTTATGAGATGTGAATATATATTGATTTAAAGAATTTAAATGCTATTATTTATTGGTCATGACATAAGAACATGTTTGATATTAAATTTTTTCTTCAGTTGGTTGGGTAATACAAGTGGTTCATTTAAGACTTATCTTATTTAGAAGCACCTTTTACCATGCATACTAAGAGGTGGGTAAAGTTTGAATAGAAGTATTAGTGTGAATAATCCTTCATATAGCTAAAGATATGGTTAAAATTGGTTTTGATCCTAGTATTTCTAGAACCTAGAATTGGGTATATGGCATAGTGTGATTCTTCTAGGGTTGGATTGGGAGATGTCTTGATGTAGAATGATTAGGTAGTTTTGTATGAGTTTAATCAACTATGACCTTATGAGAGGAACTACCATACTCATGAGCATGATCTAGATCTGGTGGTTTATGAATTAAAGTGTTATATACATTTACTCTTTGAGGATAGATCTTCCATATATACAAACCAAAATAGCTTGCGGTATATCTTCTCCCAATGATACGTAAAAAATATTTAGAGGAATTTAGTAGAGTACTTGAAGAAGTTATATTTAGATATGGTGTGTTCTCTTAAAAATGGGATTATTATCATAGATTCTCATAGCAGTGAGATGAATGAACATTGATATAAAACATTGAAAACTGATGGCATTTCTGGAAGACTAGTAGGTGTGTGTGACTAAGCGTCTGAGAGAATTTTCTGGTTTACCCTTGATGATAACATATTAATTTCTATAGAAACTAAATGATAGTCATGATTATGATCTAGAATGTCTTATTGTATGTTAAATGTTGGAAACTTATATCTCTATACTAGGATGGACCTTAGAAGGATGTGATTAGATCTATGTTCCTAGAAGAGTATTGGTTCCTTCTTCTATGATAAAGGATCTAATGAGGGACTCCCATGCCTCATTGTGGGTAGTAAACCCATGGCCAACCAAGATATATCATGATATCATATAATGATTATAGTGTCCTGACATGTATAGGGGAATTACATGAATTTTATCTTAGTGTTTTATTTGTTTTAAGATCAAATCCAAGCATCAAGGACCTTTTGGGTTACTTAAACCACTTTTAGTGTTTGTGTGGAAGTGGGATGTAATAATGATGGACTTCATGAAATGATTTCCTAGGACCCTGAGAGGAAAATATATCAGTTGGGTTATGGTTTATTATCTAACTAAGGTTTTAAATTTCATGCCAATTTGGGAAACTCATTTAGACGATGAGCTAGGAAAGATCTATGTTTGAAATATTATATGGTTTCATGGAGATCCTTTGATAAAGATGTCTAATAGAGATTCTCATTTCACTTTTCAATTTTAGAAAGTCTTTCAAATATTGATGGGGACTCAATTGAATCTGATTACAACTTATCATCCACTGACCAATGGTCAGTCTAAAAGAATGATCCATAAAATAGAGAATATTCTTTTAAGAATGGTTTTTTATTTTTATGAAGCATGGTATGATCATTTTGACTTGATATAATTCTCCTACAATAATAGTTTCAAGTATTTGATTGTGGTGGATCTGTTTGGGGTTCTCAATGGATGACTATTTCATTCACTTATATGTTGGAATAGGGTGGATGATTCCTTAGTTTTTTGGGCCATGTTTGGAATATGAGACACCATAATGGGTGTAATTGATTTGAAAATGACCAGTTTCTAATGATTGATGAACCTTGAGAAGAAAAAATACATTTAATTCAATGGACATAACTAGAAAGCATCGCACACACACACACACACTAGATAAAGGTTAATCTGATCTCCTAATCCCACATTGAAGAAAGAATTACAATGTTACCAGATAGATGTTTCTTTGATAACCACCTCCTCTAAGCTTGTTCAGTATAACTATGATGAGATCCCACCTAATTACCACAAAAACTCCACAATCACACTTCACCCAAAAGAAGCAGGAAAGAAAATCAATATTTACATGGTTGGTAAAAATTCCCTACATATATGGGAGAACATTTCAAACATATTTCATTTCAGGTGATACAATAAAATAATAAAACACTCAATCACTTCCTCTACACATTATAAAGTCTCACAAAATTAAGTCCGAAAATTATAATGAACAGCATAAGATACCAACACATTGGATCATAACATCATATCTACAACACTGAACCTCTTTATAGAGGTATAAGTTTGGTCATACAATTAATCCAACCTCCAAGATTCATGATCAACAACATGTTGACCTAGAAAACCACCAACACGTTATTAAAACATCCACTAGAACCATCGAAATCTGATCACCATGTAAACAACTAATGCATTGATTTTCTTTTCCTATTGGGAACAAACTATGGAAAATCTATATGACGATCTTTGTCATGTCATAATTGTATAATGATAGTGGAACCTCTCTATAGGATTTCTCTTTCTATTCATCTCTATTAGATAAATCCATCGAACAAAAATTGGTTTAGTGACCTTTCTGACTGATTGCTCGGAAAATGATCAACTAGAAACATTCATTTGATCTATTTACTAATATCAGTCCAATCACCATAGTCAAATTCCCTCCATATATAAAACTTTTTCTGATGACCTTGAAAAATTTCTATAAACCCAAAAATCTCCCATTTGGAATTTTCTTTAGTATTTATGTATTTTTTAATCATCTACGTAAACATTTTCTTCATCTTAATCAAACAAAACCATCTTATCTAGCTGATCAATATAGTCCAACTAAGGCACAATGTTTCATCAAACTTTCGTGGAATATCACCTTTTTAAACATATCAGTAGTATTATACATACTAAAAACCTTCAACAGATCCAACACTTTATCTTCCTATAAACTTCATATAAATTGATGCTTCTTATCAATGTGGTTCAATCTTACATGAAACATTTTATTCCAAGAATGATGAATGACACTCTAACTATCACAGAATAAAATTCCTTTGTTGGATCCCTTTATGAGTTGTTTTAGAAATCATATCAACCATATCAACTCTTTTCATAATTTAGTTGTAGCTATATACTTTACTTCCATTGTAGATAAAGTAAAAACTGGTTAAAACCAAGACATCTAACAAACCAGTGTTCCACTAAAAGTAAATAAAAATTTGTATTATTTTTTTAAGACTACTTGTATCCAACAAACTCTATATATATAAAAACATTCAACTAACCATCATAACTAAAACATAAATCGACATCCTTCGACCCCTTAAAGTATCATAAGATACATTTCACATATTCACAATGTTTCTTTTGAGGATATGACATGAAATTTCCAACAACACCCACTACAAAAGTAATATCTAGTGAGGTAAAAATCATTATATAAGTAAAAATTCATATAGTTAAAGAATAAGAAACTTTAGTCATGTCACAATCTTCTTTCATCTATTGATAGTGCTTGTGTTTTAGAAAATTTTAAGTATCCAGTGAGGGGGTTGATATAGTTTTACAACATTCTAAATATTCTAGTAGCCTTTTTTTATCTACCTTCTAGGATAAAACCAAAGAGCAGGCTTTCTTATCCCTCTTAATTATTATCCCCAATATATTCTTATATTTCCCAAGGTTCATCATCTTAATCATTCTTCACAGATTCCTCTTAAGTTACTCAATTTGATGGAACTTCAGAATAGCAATAAATATATCATCTATATACAACAATAGTATGATATATGTTCCATAACCTCATTTATTTCTATAACAATAGTGGTCCAAATCATATCGACTAAAACATTCTTTAAACATGAAAGTGTATAACTTCCTATTCCTCTATCTTGGAGTTTAATTCAATCTATAGAGACTTTTTTTCAAATTACAAACCATATCCTCCTTTCAGTGAATTTCATAACCATTCGAATGAACCATGTAAATATCTTCACCCAAATACCCATAAAGAAATGATATATTTACATCCATCTTCTCAAATTTTAGATCATATTATAAAACCATTTTATGCACTTCTTAAATGCTTGTGGGATTCACTATTAATGAGAAAATTTTCAATAATTATATTCCTTCCTTCTACTAATAACCCTTTACCACTAACCTTCTTTTTTTCCTCTTACATCCATTAGATTTCTCTTTAGAATGAAAAAATACTTTTTTTCCAAATATATTTTCCCTTCCATTAGTTCATACAACTCCCAAATAATTTTTATACATAAGGTAATCATTTCCTCTTCTATGGTTAACTCCCACTAATTTTAGTCTCTGAGTGTAGATTCCTATTCCATACATTCTAGATCCCCTATGTCCATTAGAAGCATAAAGTTCATATTAGCTCAAATCCTATAAAATAGCTTTTTAAATTTAGTCGTTATTCTCAGCATAACCTTGGGATTATCCATTTGAACCTATCTATTGACTAGTCATCCATCCAGTCTTTCTCTCTATGGTATATGTGTGTTAAAAATTTCTCAATCCAATAGAAAACTTTCTAATCATTCTCTATCTGGTGGAAATCAATTTGATTATCCTTTGTCTCGCAATGGCCTATTTAATTATTATTTTTCTGGTATAATATATATTATAGCTCTAATATTTTATTTTCCTCTAAAAGTTTCTGGTTTGAATTTTATTCTAGTAAACTCTTTCAAATCACCTTGAACATTGATTGGCAAACAATCCTTAACTTCTATCTCATCCATGTTTTGATCATTACACACAAGTTATTCATTGAAAAAAATTCCTAAAATCCACATGAATTGTTTATTCTCATCATACCATGGGTAGTAACCAATTTTATCATCACCATAACCAACTATCAAATACACTTTGGATTTCTCCTCTAATATATTTCTATCCTTAGCATTGATATGAACATATGAAAACATCCATGTACTTTGAAACACATTATATATATTCTTCAATAATTAATTCTATAATCTATGATTAATATCATCAATGAAGCTCATAAATTATAGTGATCCTCCATTTGAGTGGATAGGGGATAGACCCCAAAAATCATAATGAACAATTTCTAACTTTTGAATATATATATTTCTATCATCCAAGTTGATGTGAAATCTTCTATTTTCCCAACATATAACTCTAACATCTTACAAGATGTATACAACTGAGTTTAAGTATGTAATTCACCACTATAAATTTAAAAATATTCTCAATAAGGTGAAAAAAGCTTAAAACACCACTTTTCTATACCATATAATGAAATCATTCCGATTGTTGTAACTTAAACACCACATCTAGTAAAATAAAAGTTTCCATTCTAAACTTTTCAAGCAATAAACATGGATCCTATTTTGATATTCAAAGATAAATTAAAAAGGTCATTCAAAACCCAACATCATCATGTTTTCCCATTGATATGAGGTTCCTTTGAGACCATAATTGTGTTTAACATCTATCAGTAACAAAGAAATTCTATTTTTCATTTGACTATTTACATCACCTTTCCCAAATATATCTAGAGATTCGGAATCTTCTAGATAAAATCTACCGAATATTCATAGTAAATAGTTAACAATGCACCCACACTCACTAGTTAAATAGAAATATATACCCATGTTAATAACCCATTACTCCTCTACAATTATTATAAATAGAATCAAGTTATAACCTTCATATGTTGTAATGAAAAATATTATCTATCTAGAAGTTGAATCCATAGTCTAATTCCCATAATCTTTATTTATATGTCTCTTCTTCCCAAAAATTCAACATGTAGGTCATGGTATATAAAATTTACCTTGACTTAATCTCTAGGAATTATCCACTAAATAATTCTTCTTCTGGTGGTGCTTTCGTTGAGGTGACCATCCCTATCCAGCAGCATTATGAGCAGTATTTTATGAATTTTTTCTTTCTTCCACCTTAAATACTCATTCAAGATCAAGTTTTTAATGTCATAAAACATGAGATATTCCTTCCCACATGAGTCACTCATCACTATAACCATGGAATCCTAGCATTATGGAAGTGGGGAAGAAAGAATAAAAGTATAAACATATTCATTGAAAGTTACCTTCAATGATTCAATATTCTATTAGATCATATTGAAGTCATTCGCATGATTTTATGTAGGTCTTTCATCTTACAACCTGAAGATGAACAATATTCACATCATGAAAACTTTTTTTAGAGAAATTGTATTTTGATACAATTCAACCAACATTTTTATAATCTTACATATTGAATTATTCTCTCTAATGTTTAATGAAACGTTATAAGAAAATGAAATCTAGATCAAGGCCAAATCCTTCCTATCTAATCATTCCCATTTAATTGTGTACCTTGTTTGAGGAAATTTACATGAAAAGGGAGAATCAATATCATTTGGTTTAAAAATATTCTCTAGTTTCATTCTATAAATAGATATTCTATTCCATCAAACTTATCAATACAAAACTTTCCTTCCAATGAATTCATTCTTCTCATAACAGTCGTAAAAACTGAAATCAAATAAATTAAAATACAAGGAGAGAATTAAACTGCATGCTATCTAAAAATTAGAACTGATCCTTTGATACCACATAATGGGAGATGACCCCTGAGAAGTATCACTTCATCGTTTTAATCTACTAGATAAACCTGGAAAGCAACATGTACACCTGATAAAGGTTTGTATGATTACCTTATCCTCTATAGAAAAAAGATTCACATTATTACTATATAGATTTTTTTAGATGTCCAAGATCTTAAAGGTTGTTCACTGGATCATGGATGATATCCCACCTAATTTCCACAAAAAACTCCATGATCAAAATTCACACAAAATTAAGAAAAAATAGAAAAAATATATTTATATTTTCTCGGAAAATTTTTTATATCCATGGGAGAACACTGAAAACACCTTAAATTTCTGGAGATACAAGAAAATATCAAAAACAATCTCTCACTTTATCTCCACTTTATTATTTCTCGGAAAATTAAGTTATAAACTTCCACTGATCTATATAAAAAACAAACACTTGGTATCATAACATCAATGATGGGCCACCACAACTCTTTATAGATTTCAATGTCTAGTCAACCAGTTTCACTAACCTCTAAGATTCATGGTCAACCTCACTACGACCTGGGAAATGTTTGATAAAAAACTGAAGAATCTATTTGAATTTCCAGTAGCTAGTCACCATGAAAACATGTTATGAATGGAGTCACCTTTCCTAGTGAACAAAAACTATTGAACCTACATATAATGATATTTATCTGATCATAACTATCTGAATTCATTGAATCCTCACCACAAGATTCCTCTATCTATTCATTGTTGTCAAATGACTCTATCTGATGAAAGTCTATCTAGTGACCTTTTTGGGAAACTACTTTGAAACTGATCAACTAGAAACATTTTTCTGAAATGTCCAATGATATCATTCCAATAAACTTTGTTTGATTCCCTATATTTGAAAAACTATATTGGTTGAACCTAAATAACTTCCACAAACCCAAAAGTTACTACTTTGAATATATAGTGATTGTATTTGTACAAGACAATATGAAATTTAGTTCTCATTGTGGGTGATTGGTTCTTCTTTTGGGTGTCACCTCGGTTTGGATATCAATGATTATTGAGGTTGGGGAAACATGCGTTGAAGTTTGTTGAACTGTTTGAGATTATCAAACACATAGAGATAGTGGATTATAAGTTGGTCCTTCCTCAAAGATATAGAGGAATGCATAATGTGTTTGATATGTCTCATCTTTTGATGTAAAATCTCAATATTGTGCATGTGATAAACTATGATGACATTGAGTTGGAACCAAATTCATCATTCTTGGAGTGACCTTTTTATATTGTTCATCAAAGAGAGAATGTGTTACAAGGAAAGATAGTTCATGTTTTATAGATTCTATGATAACAAATTCATATCCATGAAGAGACATGGGAGTGGTAATCAAAAGTTTGGTTTCAGTAGATCAAGTTGTTCAAACATACCTCTAGATATACTTATCAATAATGTTAAGCCATGAGTGGGGGATATTTGTAACATCCTTAATTAAAAGGTATTCCACATTTAAATCTTTGAAGTATCTTTAAAAAATAGAGTTGGTTGAATTAAGGGAAGTAAGTGGTTTTCAGTAAGATGGAGATCAAAAATTCAAGGAGGGTGGATTGAGGATATAGACCTAAGACTAAAATAGTTCCATTGACTAGATAACAGTACTCTGTCGGCCCGTTTGTGGATGTAGATAGTGTTTAAGAAAAATTTCATTGCCCACTGGAAAGCCATTGGGAAGCTATCATTCATCTAGTGGTGAAGAATGGTGGTGTGATAAAGTTATAGAGCCCACAAACCTATCAGCGGGAATCCACTAACTCACTGGTGGGAGTTCCTGTAGACCATGTACCCCCACTAGATCCACTGGCTAGCTAGCTAAAAAGCACTAGACTACTGATGGGATTTTTATAAAACATTGGTTTTATCTATTTCCATCAGACAAACATTAGTGGACACCAGCACAATGGTGGAATCATATTGGGCATGGAGAGGTTAGGGTTCATATTAATTATTTATTAAAAACCCATTTTTTTAATTTTCCTCCACCTTTACCTTGACCCTCACTCAATTTTTGAAAATATTAGGGGTTCCTTCTCATATATTTTAGCATTTTCCCCCATAACTTTTAGCCATGTGAACTGATGATCAGTCTGGTGATCCTTTCATGGTATGTTATATCTATTATAGCCTAATTATCACCTACTTATTAGGGAAACCCATAGATATTTGATGTTATTCTAAGATCTACGATTTATGGAATGATCTGATTAGAGAATTTTTAGTTGTTAATGGAAAGAGAAATCATATTTAGAGAATTGAAATCTTCTTCTTGACTAGACCTTTGTCATTGACAATGGAGACTCTTTTAATTTATATCCAATATAGTCCTACCCTTTTTGTGTAGATTCCTTCTTACATCATGGTCATAGATTTCTCACATGATATAATACAAATGAATCTAGGTATTATTTATGTGAAAAATGACTCGGGAAGCTATTTGTAACCTTAGAACATCAATGCACTTGATGTAGAAATTATTTGTAATATAGACCCCATATACGAGTGTTCAGTATGATTTACATGTTGTGTGTCTATATCCCCATGATACATATTCATGATATAATTTTCATGTGGTTGTGTATTGGTTATGTGACTCTTTCTTGACACAATATGATTATGAACTACCTTTTTATATCTTATGTGTTACATGTGTAGTTTGTCTACCTCTATAATATTGGGTTACCATGATTACTACCCATAAAAGAGTGTGTGACTAAACACTTCAAGGGGGATATGGAAAAATGATTCATTGTTCAATTACATTAGGCTAACATATGACTTTCCCTCCATAATGGTTCTAAAGTCGGTAGAGTCGGTCTTCTAGGACCTAACATAAGAATGCACATATGTGATTATTTTTTTCTAACACAACGATCATTCTTATGACATACACTTGTGTATATTTTTCACTTTTTTTATGTACCATTGGTGGTTTTATAATAGGTTTTATAATCACACATTACATAAAAATCCCAATGATAATAAAGATTTTAGGATTAATGATTCAGCAAAGGGAGAGGGCTTAGTAGTGGGTGACTAGGCATTAGCTAAAGGACAAAGCAAGGAGATGTTGGGATGGACTCTATGACTTAGATATTTTATACATGTAACTTAGTTGTTTATACTTAATTTATTACATTGATTTGCCACATGTGGGGATCCTTTATTTTAGTTTGGATTCTATAATTGATATGTCATATTATTACAACAAGGGTTTGGTACTCTTGTTGTTATGCTGCTGTTAGTGTATTATTGGTTTCTTTATTATTATTTTTATTTTTTTTTATTGTTGCTCTTTGTTGGTCGGAGTAGAGTACTCAATAGGGGGTGAGTTGAGTATCTATAAAAATTTCTGTTTGAATTTTTTTCTTAAAAGGTTCCCCAATAAAAACAAATACATCCAAATTAATAAATGTAATATGGTTATGAAAGTTTGATTGTTCAAATAACTTCACAGAAGATTGATTAATTCTTATTAATCTTAATATAAATTATCAAAATTACTTTTGAATCTATTATAATAAGAAAAAACAATTATAATTTCTTTACAAAATTAAAAATAAAAGTAAATATTGTGATTTTTTAATTATCCAGTAAAACAGAGAAAACTAAATTAAATAATATAGTGGATATAAAATAAGTGTTTCAGTCTCAAGATGAGACCTAATCAACTCCACTTGGTGATCATCTTCCACCAAGAAGTTTATATTAATAAACTTGATCCACACCCTGGATTGGGGTAAACAATAGTGCATAGAACTGTCCAGGTCACACAACCTCTTCCACAATTTTCTATGGGTAAAAACTACCAGGTCACATAGGGACCTCTTCTACACTTATCTATTGGAGTAAACAACTGTAAAAAGATATGATAGGAAGGATATCTTGTATCCTTCAGTTTGGTGCAGGATACAATGTCTGTTTTAATAAAGACACACACACACTTCTTGAAAGATAAAAACAACACACAATAGAAAAAATATGATGAGATAAGGTTAGAAGTTGTTTGAGTGTTATTCTATGTAGCTCTGGACTACTAGGATGAAGCATATGTAAGAATCGGGTCTTCTTGTGAGAAAAAGGGTATCGCCAGTATGGTGCTCTGGTTTCATGTTATATCTATATAATGTTCTTTGTGGAGTTGGTATTGTTAATATGTTCTTGAATCTGATCTATGGAATTCCATCTTTTGGATTCGTGAATGCTTTGTGTGTTCTTCAGATGTTTTGAGTTGCATGTGTCAGTTCTTTTTGAAATAATGCTTGCACTTCTGCTCCTCTACCACATATATGTTTTAGGGCCACACTTTTCTTTTTATTAATGGAGTACATGTGTTCATGCTGATAGGATGCATGTATTTTTCACCTTGTACCTCATACTGTCAAGTGACATGTCTACAAAGAAATATTAATTATGTCAGTGCATTTAAAATACTCAAATATGACTGTTAGCAGTTAAATTTAAAATGAAAAAATAGATTAATGAATGGTTTCACAGTCTATCTGGAAACAGTGTCACGTGGAAACGGTGTCTCCATTAAATGGTGTCTCCTTATTTTCCTTTGATTGGTGAGATAGTCGTTATAGCATAGTTGTATAGAGATCAAGAACAGGTAGCACAGATGTGGTGTTTGGATCACGGTGTCTGGTCATGTTGTCTGGTCACAGAGTCTGGTCACGGTGTCTAGTTCACGGTGGTTGGGTCATGATGTTTGGGTAATGGTTTTTGGTCATGATGTCTGGTCATGGTGTCTGGGTCACGGTGTCTGGTCACGGTGTCTAGGTCATTGTGTCTAGTTATGGTGTCTGGTCACGGTGTTTGGGTCACTTTTCCAGAAAATAGAACTGGTGAAAGACTCACGATTTCCAATACTTATCCAAATAACTATATATAGACATGAGCAGTAATATTCACATAGTGAATTATATTTAATCATTCATAAAAAATCATTATAGACCAAATTTAAATATATTTTACATTAATCCAACATGATTTATAGTAATTAAGATATTGAGAACATTTATGTAAAGCAAAAAGAAATCAACCATCCTTATACATGACTTAAAATAGATTAAACCGGATTTATAGTATTTTTGATCATTAAAACATGATTAAAACATGAGGAGTCCAACAATATCCTCCTTTTGATGATCACAAATCATGTGAGTGAGATATCTATTGTGAGTGGATGTGTCTCTCCCTTAGTGTGATTTTAGAGTGCATGACTTCATGTCTCTCCCCCTTTTGGGATTATTAAAAAGAGTAAAAAAGTAAATAATTGAAAAGACATGAAGAGTACACAGTGAATTATAGGTAGAAAGATGCTTCATTACAAACAGTATGAAACAAAAATACAAATATATCCCTATCAAAAATAGTGTTCACTATTCTTCATCACTAGCTGTCTTCTCTTTGCCCTTGGCTGTAGCATCAGGATAAGTCATGGGAGAAGAGGTAGAAGTTAAAGAAGGAATATAACCAACTAATAAAGAAGGTAGAGGGTGACCTCCAAAAATAGAGGTGGGGGAAGGTAGTTTTGGTTGAAGACTGAGGTAAGTTTTGGTCAATTATAGCAGGTATAACTTGACTCAGATCCTGAGAGACAAACATATAAGTAGAGGCAAAGGTAGTGAATGAGGGAGGAGGAAACCCAGGTCTTAAGGGTGCCGCTGTAGGAGCCACAATAGTAGTGCTCTGAACAAGAAGATAAGGCCTCAATATCTTGATGAAGTCAGCAATAATCTCACCACCATACTGCATCACTTTCTCAAAGTTGTCTTTTTCTCCATGAACTTGTCCAACAAAAGATTGAAATCCTTAAACTTTTGAACTTGAGTTTTGAAAGATTGAGTGACAGGATGGATTTTCAGATTCTCTACAAGGCACTTGAAATGGTTTGTTATATCATGCTTAGAGAAAATACTATTGAAGTAGAAATCCACCTTCTTAGTAATTTCTTCTTCAGGATCATTGGAAAGGTTTGAATGAATTCTTACCGTATCAAGAACTATGTCACTATTCTTGAAAACCACAGATAGAGACCCTTTTTCAAAGACATTGAGCACTGATTGACATTCTTCCTTAACAATTGTTCTGAGAAGATCACTATCCAAAAAGGGTTGAGATGTTTTTCCAAAGGTACTAGAAGAAGTAAAAGTTGAAGTAAGGGACTTCAGTTGATTTAGAACTTTCTGGAGATAGCCCTTATACTCATCAGTTAATTTGTTGATACCAATAACAAGCTCATTCATTTCTTGAACTATTTTCTTGTTTCTTTTAGACACCTTTTCAGCTAATGAAGTTAGGCTAGGTAGAATCATAGAGGCAAATTCCTATGGAATCTGACCACTAACATCCTCAACAGGATGAGAAACAGGTTCTGGTCTTGATTTCAACACTCCCTACATATCTTTAACTATATCTTTTAGAGACTTCACTTCATCACTTAGCTGTTTATTCTCAATCCTGACCCCTTGAATTTCATGAAGCATTTTTGTCTGAACCTACCATAAGATATTTTCTAACAAAAGGGTAGCATCTATTTCACTCAAGTTGATTGTAGGAGCAGGTTGATTGTTCATGATATTTTCAACTCCATCTAATAAATTGACTCAAAATTATTTCAAATCATCCTTACTCACTAAGGAATATGGTTCTTGTGAGGGTTCATAAATAGAAGCTGAGACAGCCTCAGGTTCCTTTGTAGATATAACTTCAGGATCAGAGACCGGTTTTAATTGAAACATTGTAGAAAGATCTATACCTTTAACTAAGGATTCCTAATAATCATTCACATCGAAATAGTTAAAGAATTTATACCATGTATCCACAAATCATGGATCAACTGGATTAGGAATATTAACACTTTCTAGATTAGGGTGTTTCTACCCCTAAACAAGTTAATCTCTTATAAAACTAAGAGTTTTAGATCCTTGATCTATTTCTAAAATTTCATCCCCAAAATCATCACCCATTTCTTTCCTAGACAACTGAAAGGATTTCTCCATTTTTTCTTTAGCATATGGGATAATATTAGGAAAAGCTTGTTCCTCTAAGTTTTCCTTAGAAGAAGCTTCTTTCTCAAAAGAAAGGTATTCTTCTAAATGATCTTCCCGAACATCATTTTCCCTTATAATACCAATAGATGCTTCTTTAGAATTAGTTTTTTCTTCTAGATCAATAATTTATTCAAGAATAGGTATTTCCTTATCAGTTAAGACTTGAAGAACAAGTCCATTGTCTTCTTCATCCAGGACATTTTTCCATATAGGTGCAACAACCACTTGTTATTCTTCCTCAACAGGACAGTCATCAATCTCATGTGGTTCTAGAATATAATCAGAAATGTCCTTTGGTCTTGAAGAATGCTCAACCAAGTTGAACTTTTCATAGACCCTCTCATTATCCTCTACCCATGATTTTCTCCATGGATTCCAACTAATTTTCATTCTTTTAACTGTATCTTTTGAGAAAAAAATTCATAGTCCTTAATGACTTATTCATCTGATCCAACCAACCCTTTAGCTTGAAGCATAACCGAGATTAACCTTGAGTAGAAAAGGTCGGTTGACTTTGAGGTTGTCTTTATCAACTCACATATATGAAGTATAACATACTTCCATAGATTAATCTTGTGTCTATTCTTCATAAGATGTATCAAAAATACATCTTGATACATGAGTGTAGAAAAATCTACTTTTATTGGACTAATCAAATTCTAAAGAAACTTAAACAATAGTATGGTATCATCATCTATATCAACAGCAATTGAACTTCTCTTTGTTTTATTGTCGGTCAAGATTCCTAAGGATTATTTTAAAACAAAGATATCACTTGGAGGAGGATAATCTATCTGGTAGTCCTCAAAAGTTCCCTCATGAGGTATCCTTAGGTAGGCACCCCATAACCTCGAAGAAAAAGTGCATTTTGGTCATTGATCCAGCTTCTCGCAACAAAACCATCTTCTGTATCAAAAGATAATTGAAAAAACTCATAAAATTGAGCAACTAGATTTGGGTAAATCATTATTTCCTCTTTTGTGAACCAATCCAGCCATTGTTTCTCTTTTAGTACTTTCAATACTAAAGTCTTACTTAAAAGCAGTCACTTGGGCTAGATTTCCTTTTTAGGTACCACTATTTTTTTCACCAGGTCCGGATTCAAAGGACCTTCAGGCCAATCTTCAGTGTTATTTTCATATTCTTATTAGATCATTTCTTCTCAAGAGTTGATGAGGATGGGAGTTTCATTCTAGGCATCCAATGAAGGTTCGATAGAGAGAGAGAGGTTTCAGGTTTGAGATAAGAAGGCTCGAGTGAAGAAATAAGTAAAATTTCTTTCATTTTTATCATTTAGGGATATCAAGCATCACAAATTCAAAAGAATGTGAAAGTAAAAGAATAAAATAATTAAGTATAGTGATATGGGTTATAATATGTAAATAAAACAATAAAGTGTCTTTACGGTGAGACCAGAACAGAATTTCACGGGGAGACCGTAACAAGATTTCATGGGGAGACTGTAACAGATTTTCATGGTAACATCTCTACTATGTGAATTCAAAACTTTGAGATCGTATTGTTTGAAACTGTATGTTCCAGACCGTAATAAATATATAGTAACTGGGAGTCCATAAACATGAAACAACAACTTTTAAGACATTAAACTATAGAACTGTAAGAGTTAGAAAGTAATCTTAAGATAGTGACTTATGAAACCATAAACTGTGAAATAGTAAGTTGTGAAACAGTACACTTACTACTTAAGATTTATCATTCCCAATTCATGTAAAATGTAATCTATTATTTTATAATTTAATGGTTTGGTAAATATATCATCAAGCTAATATTTAGTTCCAATGAATTCCAAAGTGATATCACCTTTTTGATAATGGTCTCTCAAAAAGTGATGTTTTACATCAATATTTTTTTCCTAGAGTGTGAAACATGATTTTTTAAGATATTAATAGCACTTGTATTGTCATAATTTATAACTACATGCCTGAATTGATATCTATAATCTAGTAAAGTGTGTTTCATACACAAAGTTTTTGCACAAAAACTACCATCAGCTATGTACTTAGCTTCAAAAGTAGATAATGCAATATAGTTTTGTTTCTTACTACACCATAATACTATTGACTTACCTAAAAAGTGACATGTTCCAAAGGTTATTTTTCTATCTAACTAAAAACCACTGAAATCAGCATCATAATAACTAACAAACTCAAATTATTGTCTTCTTGGATAGAACAATCCTAGATTGGGTGTATTCTTGAGGTATTTTAAAATTCTCTTAACAACATTTAAATTGGATTTCTTATGGTTTTCATTAAAATGATTTCACATACATACACTAAACATAATGTCAGGTCGACTAGTAGTTAAGTAGAGTAGGCTACCAATCATCCCTCTATAAGTTGTTTGATTAATAGATTTTCCATCTTCATCAAGATCCAACTTACAAATAGTACTCATTGGAGTGTCACTACTTTTAGTGTTATCCAAGAAAAAATATTTTTGAATATCTCTAGTATATTTTCTTTTTTTAAAAATAATACCATCATTATTTTGAAAATTTTGAAATCCAAGAATGAATTTTAGTTCACCCATTAAACTCATTTCAAATTCATTCTGCATCTTTTTAGGAAATTCAATACATAATTTTTTTTTAATATCTAAATATAATATCATCTACATTAATTTAAACTATTAAAACATCATTGGAAATTCATTTTATAAAAATGGTAGGATCAGTTATTCCTTTTGTAAAACCTTTGGAAATAAGAAAAATACTTAATCTATCATACCAAGCTATTGAAGCTTGTTTTAAACCATACTAATATTTTGATAATTTAAAGAAATGATTTGGAAAATTCAGATTTGTAAAACTAGGGGGTTTCTCAACAAATACATCCTCAGATATATACCCATTTAGTAATTCACTCTTCACATCCATTTGATTTAGTTTAAAATTCAGATGTGCAGCATAAGCAAGCAGAATTATGATGGCTTCAAGTCTAGATAATTGTGAAAAGGTTTCCTTATAGTCAATTCCTTCTTCCTGACTATAGTCTTGTGCAGCCAATCTAGCCTTGTTTCTAACAATATTACCAGCTTCATCTACTTTATTTCTAAACACCCACTTAGTGCCTATGGTAAATGTACCTTTAGGTCTCTCAAAAAGTTTCCAAACATTGTTCTTTTCAAAATGATTAATTTTTTCTTACATATCCATCACCCAAAATTCATCATTGATATAATCATTAATGTTTTAGGTTCAAGTTGTGACAATAAGACTTGATGTTCAACCTGATTTCTAAGAGAAGCTCTATTTTGAGTTACTTTATCTAAATCTCATACAACATCATCTAAAGGATGGTTCCTAAGAGTTCTAAAAGATCTAGAAAAATAAGGACTAGTGATTTCAGGTTTGTTAATAGGTTCAGGTTGATTATGACTTAAATCTAAAGAATTTATAGAATTGGAAGTTTTCATATATTCCTTTACGAGATGGTAGAGAATTTTGTATTGGTATCTAGATTTGACACATCATCCTCTAGGTTCTCTAGAGCAGTCTTAAGATCATTTGTATCTTTTTCATCGAATTTGACAAGGAAAGATTCTTCCACACATTTTGTTATTTTATTAAACACTATATATAATTTACAGGAGATTGAATATCCTAAAAATGTTCCTTCATCACTCTTAGATGAAAATTTATCAAGATTTTTCTTAGTATTAAGGATATAGACTTTGCAACCAAAAACATTGAAGTATCTTACTTTGGGTTTTCTATTATTCCATAACTCATATGGAGTTCTATTAAGAATGGGTCTAATCAATACTCTATTAATAATATAGCAATTTTTATTTATATCTTCAGTCCAAAAATAAATAGGTATTTCCTATTCACTAAGTATGGTTTTAGAAATCATCTGAAAGGTTCTGTTTCCTCTTTCTACAACTACATTTTGTTGAGGTGTTCTTGGGGAAGAGAAATTATGAATACAACCATTTTGTGAGAAAAAGGATCCAAAATATTGATTTTAAAACTCACGGCCATAGTCACTTCTTATGTATTTAATTCTAAGTACACTAATATTTTCTATAGTTTTAGCATATTTGATGAAATAAGAGCAGGCTTCACTTTTGTGAGCCAAAAACAAAGTCCAAGTATATCTAGAAAATTAATCTATAAGAACATAAACATAGTGCTTCCCATTTATACTAGGAACTCTAAATGGTCCTAACAAATCCATGTGATCCAATTCGATAGGGTGATATGTTAACACTTCTTTCTTTGGTTTGAAAGAACCTTTGTGTTTCTTTCCCTTTTGACAAGGATTATACAATTTATCATTTGGAAACTCATGTTTGGGTAGATCTTTGACAAAGATTTTTCTAGTTAGCTTTATAAGGGATTGAATATTATAGTGTCTTATTCATCTATTCCAAATCCAAGACTCTTTGTGAAATACACTTAAAGATGAATCATTTTGAGAAACTAAAGACTCTAAGTTAACATAGTATACATTTTCATTAATTAATGCAGAAAACACTAATTCATTTTTAGAATTAAAAAAAAATACAACCATAGTTTTCAAATTTAACATGAAATCCATCATCACATAGTTGTGAAATACAAAGCATATTATATTTCAATCCATCAAAAAGTACTTTGGAAATTAAAATTGAGTTAGAGTTACCGATTTGGCCAAGGCAAATGATTTTTTCTTTAGAATTGTCACCAAAGTTTACATGTCCATAATAAATTTTTATTAAGTTCTAGATGCATGAATAGTCCCCTATCATGTGTATTGAACACCCAATATCCAAGTACCATAAGCTTTTATAGGATCTCTTTAAGCAATTTCCTACAAAATAGTCAAATAAAAACATACTTTGGTACACATATTTTTTTGGGTACAGTAATATTAGTGACTAGTATTTTAGGAACCCATATCTACCTCATAGTTTTCCTCTAATAATTATGTAAAGTTATTGAAAAATAAAATCTATTTGGTCCAGAAAATCTTCAGATAGTAGAGTGTGCATCATAATTGGAACTAGCTGAATGTTTTCCCGAACTACGAGTAAAGTTGTGTGTCCTAGATTTAGAAACAAAATGAGTTCTTCTAAAAAACATTTTACCAGGTTGATATCCAATACTATTAGTATATTTAGGATCAATTTTTTTACCTAGAATTTGTACCAAAGCATCTTTAGCATTAGTAAAATGTTCAAGGTCCTTTTTTAATTGCTCATTAGATAGCTTCAATTCATTTTTTTCTTTGAGTAATTGAACATTTTTCTCCCTTTATATAGTAAATTTATATTTAATAGTTGAGGTAAGAGAATATATTTTCTTTAAATACTTTTATTTATATTTTACTTAATTACATGTCTCTTCAATAATATTACATTACTCAAACATTTCTTCCTTAGACATATTCTCAGAATCAATTTCATCTCTAAAATTATAGGAATTGTGTACAGTAGATTCCAGTGTTACCTCGGATGTGTTTGTCATAAAACACATATTGGATTTTTTAGCATGTTCATCTTGTGAAGATTCTGAGTCACTTGAACTATCCTGAGAAGCACTCCAAGTTTCTTTCATTTCCTTTTTAGACTTTCTATCATTTTCCTCATATTTATTTCTATAATTGATCTTGGGACAGTCATCCTTTACATGTCCATTTCGCATATATTCATAGAATACTATCTCATCTGACTTGTCACTTATTTTCCAATCTTTCTTCTATCTTCTTTTTTGATCATATCTTCCTTTGATGTTAGGCTTTTTGAAAAAATTATTCTTTTTGTAAAATCTCTTAAACCTTCTGGCTAATTGAACCATTTCCTCATTATTTCCAGGTGATGATTCTTCACTGTTGTAACTTTCTATAGAGATCACCAATTTCTCTTTTTCATTGTGTTTAGAGGTGGTGATCTTAAATGTAACAGATTTTCTCTTAGGTTTATCCTATTATTCCTTTTTGACTTTCAACTTCTCTTCATACATCATTAGTTTCATAATGAGTTATTTTTTAGGTAACTTGCTGATGTCACATGATTCTCTAATAGAGATAGGGGTTCCTCTCTACCTATAAATTTGGTATCAGACCTAAAATTTGATTTTTTATTATAAAACACTTTTATGGAAAAAGTGTGAAACCTAAAAGTACAACTGAGAGCAAAAAACATCGTTACAGGTAGGTATTTGAGAATCCTCATGATTTTTTCTCTGGAAGTGACTTCTCTTCCAAGAGAAATCATTGTTTTGAAAATTTTGTTGAACCTGAGATACATGTCAGAAATAGGCTCATTAGGTTTCATTTTAAAGTTCTCATATTTAGTAGTATAATTATTAAGTCTCATTTCCTTTACACTAGAATTCCTTCATGTGAAACAGATAATGTATCCCAAATTTCATGGGTAGTTTTACATAAATAAATTCTGTTAAATTCTTCATCTCCTAAAGAGAAATATAAAGCATTCATGGATTTGAAATTGTTATTGTAGGCGGTCTTTTTTGGGTCATCCCATGTGATTCTATCAGTAGCAGGAATATTATACTCATCTATAATTGAAGACCAAATTTCAAAACTGATACTTTCAAAATGCATTTTTTTTATTTTCCATTGTGCATAATTAGTTCCATTAAAGAATGGTAGTATGTTTGTTGTAGCACCTTCCAGTCTATTATCAACAACAAAGAAATACTTTGAAAGAGGTATAAATTTATAATTAACAGAAATTTGCATATCTTTAAAGTACAACTAAAATCACAGTTGAATAGTTTCAAAAATAGAGTCTTAACAAATAACTTTGATAGAAAATGTTGGTCAGATTATAGTACTCAAGAGGGGGGTGAATTGAGTATCTATAAAAATTTATGTTTGAAAAGTTTTCTTAAGAGGTTATCTAATAAAAATAAATACAACTCAGTTAATTAAATTAATATAGTTATAAAAGTTTTATTGTTTAAATAACTTCTCAGAAGATTTTTTAATTCATAGTAATCTTAATATCAGTTATTGATATTACTTTTGAATCTATTCTAATAAAGCAAAACAATTATAACTTTTTTCTAAGATTAACTATCAAATTAAATCTAGTGATTTATAAATTATACAGTAAAATATATATAACTAAATAAAACAATATGGAGGATATAAAACAAGGGGTTTAGTCTCAAGTTGAGACCTGATCTACTCCACTTGGTGATCACCTACAACCAAGCAGTTTATATTAATAAACTTGATACACAACCTGGATCAGAGTAAACAACAGTGCACAGGGTTGTCCAGGTCACACGACCTCTTCCATAGTTTTATGTGGGTAAAACTACCAGTTCACATGGGGACTTATTCCACACTTATCCATGGGAGTAAACAAGTTTAGAAAGATATGAGACGAATGATATCTTGTATCCTTCAGTTTGGTGTAGGAGACAGTGTGTGTTTTAATACAAACACACACACATTACACAAAAGATACAAACAATACACAATAGAGAGAAGTTGGTTTATTAAGGTTAGAAGTTCTCTGAGTGTTATTCTATGCACCTCTGGAATTCTAGGATGAAGAAGATGTAAAAATCAGTTCCTCTTGCGAGAAATAGAGTATCTCAAGTCTGGTGCTCTAGTTTCCAATTAGATCTGTCTCATGTTCTTAGTGTATTTGGTATTAAGAATATGTTCTTGACTCTGATATATGGTATTCTAGATTTTGGATTCATGAATGCTTCATATTTTAGTCATATGTATTGAGTTGTATATGTCGGTTCTTTTTACAATAATGCTTATGCTTTTGCTGCTCTACTACGTATATGTTTCGAGGCCACAATATTTTTTATTCTAGGAGTGCATGTGTTGAAGCTGACAGAATGCATATATTCTACACACCGTACCTCATGCTGTTAGGTGACATGTCTAAAAATAAATATTAATTATGTTAGGACATTTAAAAGACTCAAATTTGACAGTTAGAAATTAAATTGAAAATGACTAAATAGATTAAAGAACAGTGTCACCGTCTATCTGGAAATGGTGTCACATGGAAATGGTGTCTCTATGAAATTTTGTCTTCTTATTTTCCTTTGAGCAATGAGACAGTCATGATGACTTGGTTGTATATAGATCAAGAACCGGTAGCACAGATGCGGTGGCATGATCACATTGTCCGGTCACAGTGTCTGGTCACGATGTTTGGTCATGGTGTTTGGTCACGGTGTCTAGTTCACGGTGTCTGGGTCACGGTGTGTGGGTCGCGGTGTCTGGTGACGGTGTCTAGTCACAATGTCTGGGTCACGGTGTCTGGTCACAGTGTCTGGGTCACGGTGTCTGGTCACGGTGTCTAGGACACAGTGTCTGGTCACGGTGTTTGGTCATGATGTCTGGGTCACTTTTCTAGAAAAACAGAACCAGTGGCAGACTCACGGTTTCTCATACTTATTGAAATATCTGTATATAGACTTTAGCATTAATATTCACAGAGAGAATTAGAATTAATCATTCATAAAATAAATCATTATAGTCCAAAGTTAAATATAGTTTAAAATAATCAAACATGATTTATAGAAATTAAGATCTTGAGAACATTTATGTAAAGCATAAATAAATCAACCATATTTACACATGACATTAAATAGATTAAATAGGATGTATATGATTTTTTATCATTAAAACATGATTAAAACATGAGGAGTCCAACATTATTCTTCTTATTTTTGTTGTTTTTTTATTCAATGTATTCTTTATAGGTTTTCTATTATTTATGGAATAGTCTCCCCATGATTCCTCTCACGTAACGATCCAAAATTTTGAATAAATTTTTGTTTCCTAATTTTATTTGTTATTTTAGTTTATACTCAACAAAACAATTTTCTTTAATTAATGATGTGAGTATAATTAAAATGAGATCATTGGGTTTTGACTATTATATGACCATTGGAAACTAAATGTTGCAATTATTGCCTATAAATACAAGTGATCTTGATTAATTAATATAGAAAGAATATTCGATGGCCCCATCTAGTAGTCTCGGGCCGATCAAAGCCCATCTGAAGGAACTCTAAAAGGAGGTAGCACCTTTGGGATTTTCCCTGGACCAAACCCAAGCTGAACTTCATCGTGTGAAGATGGAATAGAATCGCTTTCGTGAGAAGTTCATGCTGATAGAAATCACTACTCGGGCAATGTTGGTTGAGCCACCCCAAGATTCTATCACCCTAGCACATCTTACTCTTAGGTCCTATGTTGGTGTTATAAGAGGTTATGTAACAAGACCGTAACTGCCTTGTGTAATCCTTTGTTTTAAATAAAAATTTTGATTTCTTCTTATGATGAAGTTTGTGAATTTTCAAATGTCCGAATAAATATTGTATGCATATTATTGATAAATTTTAAAAAAATGATATTTTAAAATATTTATGTAAACCTCAAATAATTAAAAATGTGTAACGATTTTCAAAAAATGGTCTTCTACAGTTGTATTCAGTATGGAATTTAGAGTCTAATAAGATCAACTTACTTTTTGATGAATAGTAAATTATGAATAGTGATTTTACGCTTATGATTAGTAATGTGATCAAATGGATCAAGTAACCTCACTTAAGAAGGTATTAATATAATTTAGCTACCTTGATTAAGTCATGTGATTCAATAAAATAGGTAAATAACTTTTTCAGAAATTATTATTTAAGTATTATTTTATTTTGGTTGAATAGTGTTTTTTATTTAAAAATTAAATTAAAAATATTTAGAAATTTTTTCATAAAATGGAGTTCATTTTTAAAATCATAGCATCGATATTTGGTTAAGCTGAATTTTTGGGATTTTTCTGAAACAGTTGAATTTTCGGTGAATGGTGTTTTTATTTAAAAATTAAATTAAAAATATTTATAAAATTTATTTCATAAAAAGGAGTTAATTTTTTAAATCAGAGCATTGATATTTGGTTAAGGTGAAATTTTGGGATTTTTCTGAAAAAGTTGAATTTTCAGTGAATAGTGAAAATACTGTTTTTGAGTTTTGGGTGTTTAATGACATCATTATGAATGTAATAATTATGAAATAATTCTAGTCGACTTAGGAATATTAATATAAGTTATGAGGTGTCCCAAGTGGTCAATACCATGGGAAAATACCATGGGCAAGCCCATGGTTTTTCCAATACCACAGATGAGGTGTCCCTTGGCAATTAATGCTTTGTCCCCTCACTTCTCTTATAAATACCAAGCCTTTCCCTCATTCATTTCATTTCAAAATCCTCCCCAACGAAGTTCTGGTCTCTTTACCTCCCAAGGATCCCTCTCAAGGATCCCTCAAGCCTCCCAAGGTCACAGCCTTTAAGCTTTTAAAGTCACTCTTCAAGGTAAGGGATCCTTTCACCCTCCTCTTTTAAGTCATGACTTCCTTTATGTTGTGTCTTATATTTTCCATATCTTTATGTTGAGTGTATGTTCTTATATGTTCTTATTACTTCCCATTTCATGTCCAAATTATTAGAGACCCTTTCTTCTCTAATCAATTTGTTTTCTGAATTTTTATGTGATGCCGTTAGGCTGCCGAATTTCTCGTAAAAGAAATTGCATCTTCTCTTTTATTTCATGTTTCCTTTTCATGTGGTATGTCATTAAAATATTCATCCCATGATCTTATTCATTACCCACACTGTATTATGAATTATTTATGATTGTGTGACCCTTGTCCCCTCTATTTTCAATGTTTTCTAAAACCATGTTATATTGTCGTTAGGCTGGAGAAATTTCATCTTAAAATTTATGTCCCTTTCTCTCAAGAAATTCCCTTGTTTATTTATGTTAATACCTAGACCTATTTTGTTTCTATGGGTGTTCATAAATATATAAATATGATATATTTGATTCAGGAATTGACATACATATAACCCTCACTCCCTTTCCATGGGTTATAAATGATATAATGATCATATTTTTAAGATCTTTTAAAACGTCACGATTTTGAAATAAACCCCATGTCTTTAATTCTCAATGGGTTATTATGAAATGTTTGATTATGATCTATGTGGATCACATTCAATGAAATACATATTAAGGGTGCACCCTGATAGTTCTCCAATGCATTGGGTAATGATTTAATCTCTAGAGATGACAAGTTTCACGATACCATGGTGAACAACCTTGGTAATTTTTATGACACCTTGGGGATGGACCTTGGTGATATGTTCATGAATGTCAAAATGATATTTTGTAGCCACATATTAAAGTTATGTTCCAAGTTCTTTTCATTATGATATTCTTATTATTCCATTGCTCATGTCTTTTTGTTTTTATTCAAGTTCTTATTGATATCACAAGTACATTGATTCCCTTGCTTACCCTTACTGGGCTTTCTGCTCACCCTTTCCTTTGAATGTATGTCTCTAGGTTATGAGATGCAGTAATTCCACTTAGTATGAACTTATGATTAAGCTTTACAACTGGTTTAGAAGAATGTTTTATGTTGTTTTTATGTATTATGTTCCTGATTTCCAAGACACTAGACTCTAAAGATCCTCTATATGTAAAATGTAATGAAAAGTTATGTATTAAAAAGGCGAGATGTCATATCTCAGGCCCTCATTACTAGTCGGAAACCAATTTCATATGGGGATGTTCTCATGAGGTCATGTGGAACTTCAGATCGGGGCCATTGATTCGGGTCTGGATGTTATATAAGATAAAAAATATCACAATAGACAAATTAATTAAAATCCATAAGTTTTTTAATATTATAGTGTGTTATTTGGTGGATTGAAAACAATGATAGTGATGGTATTCACTATTTTAAAACTTGAAAATAGAGTACCACATCGTAAAATGGAATATCATATACTATAAATTTTGATTCCCATATACTAAAGGTTATATCGCTTCACAGAATATGATAGATAATCTAGATTATGTATTATCAAGCTGTGGTAAGCCTATCATATGGTGCAGAATCAATTTTCAACTAAACCAAAACTTATGATATTAAACTTATTTTCAAATATGAAATTAATGGAAAATAATTATTTTTATAAATTTCAATAATAAATTCAATTATATAATTTATAAAATTTTTTATAAATTTTATATAAAGGTATTTTGGGATATATATTTAATTTATAAAGGTGTTTATAAATTAATTAATTATAAAGTGTTTATAATTATTTAATTAAATATTTATAATGAATTTATTAAATAAAGATCCATAATATTAATTTCAAATACTAAATAATTTTTAAACATATATGGAGTTACTTTTAATTTCGATATAAAATGATTATATGGAAATTATAAGACTAATTTGTAAGGTTTTTTTAATTAAAAAAATAAAGAAAAAAATAAAGAAGATTATATTTTGTTAGGAATTTTTAATAATAATTAAATTTAATTGTTCAAATTGAAGGCATTATTTGAGCAAATATTTAAACCATGTATAATGATTTTTATAATTTATATGATCAAGGTTTAACTAATATTAAACATGTTATATTTAAATTATGTAAATTTTATACATAATAAAATTGTTAAATTGTATGAATATATGAAAATTATTGAAGTAGAGTATCATATAAAAGGATAACATAAATGAGTTTATATTAAATATAAATTTAAATATTTTATTTTTGTTTGATTATGGAATTTCCATAATGGATGGATAAATAATAAAGTTTTTATAATTGATTTTTTTTAATTGTTTACAATTTTTTTATTTAATGTCTAAATTTAGTAATTATTCATTTATTTAATTTATTCCCTATATAATTCATGAATATAATATTTATATTATGAATGGTTGTATTCATTTTTTAAAAGTTTAAACTAGTTATATAAATGTTCATACATGCATAAAAGGAGTTTCATAATTGGTATGATAATTGATCTAGTTTTCTTCAACCTTGATTTTAGTATGTACCATGTTATAAGCTTGAATTTGGATACTAATTATAGTTTATAAACATTAGGTGTTAGAATTATGATGTAATTAAGGCCTCTCTTGAGTAATTTTAACTTGGGTAGAGGGAAATTGGGTTAGGCTACTCACTAGACAAGAGGATTATGTATTTTCTAGAGAAGTGGGGTTTGGTTATCTATTACTCTAAGATTTCTCTTTTTGGGATTGTTTATTTCATAAAATTGTAATCATTTAAATGAATGGGTTTTATGTAATTTAATCATGAGTTTAATTTGAATATTTATGAATATAGTTTTATTTTAATCTAAAATAGTAACATAAGCTATGATTTGTGTAAAGTGTTACACGTCAATGTAGTTTAAACATATTGATTTAGTGTAAATAATGTGATTCTAGAATAAATCCCTATAAGAATGCATACATGTTAAATAAATAGCATGATATAATATGGTGGGATTAAATCCACTTAAAAATAATAATTGTTAGATTCCTTCCAAAGTAAACACTTTTCAGAACCACAATCATCCAATTAAGTAGGTTCTACCAATATAGTATGACCCTGAATTATATTTTCTAAGGAAAGAAATTAATGAAGTGACTTTTAGAGTTAATTTCCTCATTTTCTGTGTCTTCATTGGGGTACAAATTGTTTCTAGCCCCTTTATAAGGATATTAGATGAATAGTGTTGAGTTTATTTATATGATGGTTTAATAAAATGGTTTTCCAATTAATAATACAAGAGTTATATAAGATATTACTTGTAAGATATGATACCTAAATATCTAACAAGTGAAACGAATTAAAAATTATATTCATTCCTTAGTGAAATATTATTCTTATCCCACTAATAGATATGATTTATTTAAAAGGGTATTCAATTTTATTAAGAGAAAATTTAATAAAAGTTATTACTAAATGAATTAAAACATGATACTCATCTAATAAAATTATCTAATGTTAATAAAAAACAAAATTGTAATTAAAAATAAATTTGAAATCAATATTTTATAATGGTGAGGTTTAATGTAAAAAAATATATATTAAACTAATTCCAAGACTGAAGAATAGTTCCTAAAAAAGAAGAAAAAAATTATTTATTATGTTAACACCTTTAAGAGTAACCAACTATTAAAGTTATTCAATACTTGAATCTAGATTCTCATGAGAATAATATAATTATTCATATGATGATTCAAAGGAATTATATGCATAGTGAAAAAAATAAATTTAATCACTATTTATATACTTAATGTGATTGAGTATGCTAATGAATTTGAGAGATTGGAGGTTACCTTTAAGGTTTGATCTGGCTATGGAATTCATTATGGAATCATTATCGAAAATAATTTGATAATATTAAAGAGTTTAATAAACTTTTATCCAATTTTATCAAATATTTTAGGATAGATAAATTGGGAATATTATTTTTAGGTTCTTATGCTATATTGACAGCATAATAGGATAGAGGTTTAATCCATATGAAGAAGGTTAGATTTTTCAATAGTCATCCTCAGTAATTGAAACATATTGACAGGATCAGGGGGTATGTTTCTAGTGTATGGTGATATCTATATCACCTAGAAGGGTTTTAAAGACTCTATAGAAATTCCACATATGGCATCATTTTTATGGACAATAATCACCAATTTTCAAGGGTATGTGATACTAAATGTCTAATTTAAAAGTGTTATAAATATATAGGAGTTTAAAATCTAGGTAAAATTGATGGATCTTGTAGTTTTATATAAAATTATGAATCAAATGGTTGTTTAATCATGGATTTTAATGCAAGGTAATATATCAATCCCAGATAGATCAAAATAAAGTATATGTGCTTTCATATTATAAGTGTTATATGATCATAGAGGATGTTTGTTAACAAAGAGTTGTTATAAATAATATAATATTGTGAAATTTATAAACACTTTTTTATGATTCACCATATTATATAACATTATTGAAAGGAATATGTGGATAAAGATGTTTTATCCTTGATAAAATGGTTTATCCCATTTTTTAAAATATGTGGGATATGATCCCACCACCTATTGATGAAATATTTTAAACAATATAGTCATATTTTTTAGAATAATTATCTAAATTCATGGAAACACATATATGATATTGAATCAATAGTTTGTCTATTGAATATTCCCCAAAAATAAAATGAGTTTTTTTTTCTGAACATAAAATATTTTTTTGTGTTAGCATGATATTCTAAAAATATTATAGTTTCTTTGAGTTTAATGGGAGTATATTTGGAATTAGTGATGTTCAAATGTCATAAAAAATATTATGCTATCCAAAATTATAAGTGATTGTCACTTTATTATAAAATATTTTTGGGTATACTGAGAAATAAAAATGCAAAGAGTTTCATTTTGTGACTAAAATATTCTTAAGGGAAAATTTTGATGGAAAATTTAAAATAATGATGATGATGAGGAACTTAGAAATATTTATAAGTAGAAAAAAATGATATTAAAATCATAACATATGATGCTATGAAGATAAAAATTTTGAGTACTTTTTTAAGGAGTTGAATGATAATAATATGATTCTTAAGTATCATCACTATTTAAACTAACATTCTTCATAAATGTTACTATATAAACGTTTTTAATGTTAGGATTTTATTTGATATTCACATAGAGATGTGGAAAAAATTATATAGATGTGGAATGATTTTAACAAAACCCTAAAATTATAGTAAACATGAGACCTCTCTAAAGGTTTATCATATAGGATATGATTAAATGTGTGCTTATGTATAGTTTTTTTAGAATTATTAATAAATTTTAATAATATAAAAAAAATTTCATTATACAAAATTTAATATTTACTTTATCATTTTTTCATGTTGGGTTCATATATTTTATAAATGGAAATGATAATAAACCTCTCAAAGTATGACTTTGAGTTATTCCTAACTGATTTTCGTCATAGAGTATTATAGACTATGATGAAATATGAATTTTATCATGGGTATGATTTCATATATAGATATAGAAAATTCTCTTGAGGTACAAAAGAAATTTTTTCACTGGATAACTTGCCAATTATACTAGATGTAGTTTCATACACTATGTTTTTGGTATACTAGGGATATATGTTTCATATTTGGATTTTCCTAATACCTTAGGTTAGAAACACCCCAATCCAGAGAACCATTGTACTTTTATACTTTTTTATGCAGTACTATAGGTTTATCTCATAATTGGGTGGTTGGGAATATTGTTAAATCAAGTCATCATTTGGGGATTAACCAAGAAGATATTTTTCCTCTCATATGAAGAGTGTAAAATTTGGGCCTTTAATTGTGATATATTGAAGGAGTGTATGACCATACCTAGAAAAGATTCTTGATGTGATTTTATATCATGAGGAACTCCAGAATCACACTCCTAAATACAATTCTAAAATAAAAAATTTAAAAAATGTTTTGATACTGAGTGAGATGATATGACCATAAAACACACATATTTTACGTTATTTTCATAATTTAAACATTATGTCTCAAAAATTTACACATAATAACAAAACACAAAGGTTTAGTGTCTTTGTAGATTAGTTAAAAAATATTATTATTTTAAAATATTTGTTTAACATTTCCAATAAATTGTATTCTCATGAGATGCCCTTTTAGAAACATCATATATAATATTATTCTTCATAACCTGGGGAATGTAAATATAAGAAAAGGGGTGATATCATATTCTCTATAATGATAAACATAAGAGATAATAATATATGATAATAAGTGATCATAATATGGTCATGTGGGTATTAGAACATAATTATGGTGAATGATCATATCATAAGAAATTCATACCCAATAAAACATAGATCATAAATCATGAGTATTGGAATAAGGATTTTGATATTATATAAGACATGAGTAATACGAGTATAAGAACCTGAATCAATAATAAAGATCCATGAAAAGATAACATATGCCTAGTAATGTGATATATATATATATAAGTGTAGAAAATCATAACATTGTAAACACATCTAACCAAAATTATTTCCACATAGAGTTTTATGTACATAGATACCTGCAATAATATCAATACACAAACTTGTGAACAATGATATTTTCAAACATGTACATGACTAAAATTTTGAAAAATATACCTATAATCGTGACTATAGGAAAACTTATGAATCAAACTATCCTCAATCAATTCCATGAACTTTTTTTTGAACAATTCTATCTATAAGCATGTCTATTCCCAAACTTGGGAACAAAGCCAGCCACTATCACGTTAATGTTCATACTTGTGATTATATATACTATAAATCATGTCCATTAACATGATTTTGAACCATTATATTTATAATCATGTCCATGCTCATACTTATGAAAAAATCTATCCACATGAAAACTTGTGAACAAAGCTATCTACAATTAAGTCTATGCACCAACTTGTGAACAAATCTATCTGTAAGCATTTCACTCAAAATCTTTTTAACAAAGATATCCGAAATCATGCCCATTAACAAACATGGTAACATATCTTCCCAAAATCATATTTATACACAAAAATTTGAACATAGTAACACGAAATCATGTCTATGGAAAAACCTATGAACATAGCTACCAATAATGATGTTCATTCGCAAACTTATAAAAAAATCTATCTAAAATAATGGCTATAAACAAACATGTCAACATAAATACCTACAATCATTTCCATGAAAAACATTGTGACCATAGATACCCATAATCATGTCCACCCACAACATCATTATCTCATGAGATATAATACTTAACCCAAAGCATTGGAGGGATACATAGGACCCCACCCATCAAATGATGATAAAACATACATATTCATGCCACAATAAATAAATCAGACATTATAATATGTCAAAACTCATGTAAAAAATATGGGTTCTAAAACATTTTCAAATGGTATTCTATAAAATGACATCAATAGTTGGAATAGTTAATACCAAAATTAAATATCCCAAAGGATATATATACCAAAAGAAGATATATTATGATCGTGTAAATTATTCAATAACAGATAGATCAATTGGGGATAAGGAATAAAATAGATGAGAAATCTAAAAAATAGATTTCATAATACAATTTTAACATTATTGTACAAAGATGAAGTTATGAGTCATATTAAAAAATAATTTTAGAGAATGTGAAAAGTATATTATTTGAAGAAATTCCTTTTTAAGAATCCCCAAAAATGGTACTATGAAAAAAATAAAGGTGAAGTTCGGAAATGTGAAGTAGAAGACCCAAAAATACAAAATTCAAATGAAATACCTTTTTAATCTTTTTATGTAGTTTTATAGAAAAAACTATATCGATGAAAACATTATAAAAATTCCTTTTAAAAAGAGATATAAAACAATTTAAAGAATAAATAATTTAATATATATTTATCTTTAAAAATTATAGAGGTATCTATTTTGGAAACAATGAATATGGAAATGGAGGATAAACAACTAATTGAGAGGATGATAATTATTTTATAAAAAAATTTAATTTTTATGAAGAAGTAAATCCATAAAAAAAATATTTTGACATGAAAATATAATTCCCTCATAGAGAAAGAGAAATACCTAAAAAATATAGGAATTAAAGTATTATAAAAAAATTATAAAAAATAATCAACAAAGAAATATTATGAACTAATGAAATGTAAATTGAAATAATTAAACTTTTACGGATTAGTAACATTTAAATGAAAATCAATTGAAAGAAAGAACTTGATATGACATATTAAATTCCATAAATATAAATATAAACATGATATAATATGTCAAACAGGAATTATATACACCATATAAATGAAAATAGGTAAAAAATTACAAAATATGTCTTAATGAAAAATAATTGTGATGAAAAACTCTTACCTCGGATTCCCTCTTAGTCAGACACACTCTAATCAGTTGGGTTAAATCAATCTTCATCACTAATTCCCTAATAATGAATGGAATAATCCTCATTATTCTGACTTGAGGCTTAAAAATCTGAGAGGTAGATCTAGGAGAGGAAAATGGGTAGTGATTAAAGAAGGATCCAAAGAAGAATATTGGTTTGGTGTTGGAAAAAGATAGTTATTTTATAGGTGAAAATGTGGGATATTTCCTTGGAAACGTAAGTCAGGTGAAGGGTAAATATGGAATCACAAGGGAGTTAGGTGATGAAATGTTGGTGTAAATTATAGTATTTACTTCCACACCTAAAAAGTTTTTATATAATGTATAACTATCAAGTTAATTTCAAAATATATGAGCCATGAAAGTCTACCTATTTTCACCCATTTTTCCTTGTTTAATTATTTACCATGGTAACTTTTTTTTATTATAAATTTAAGATGAACCTTCTTACCCTATTTATAAATTATGATTCTAAATTTGGCCTTTATTTAATCTAATTCAATTTCTATATATTATAATTTTAACTTTTAAATGAAAACCTAAGATATATAAAAACTATTTTTATAGAAAATGCCATTTTAAAAATTAAGTTCTCTTATTATTATTTCATATCAATTACTACATAATTGAGTGTTAATGATTTATATATATATATATATATATTAAATTTTATTCATCTTTTAAAATAGATCAATTTAATTTATATAGATAAAAATTACACAACAATTATAAAAAAAATTATTTAAAAATAACCCCTTTACCTTTACTATGGTAACTAAAATTTATCCCAGTAACTTATTTTTCTCTCAAAAATTAAAATTTAACTTATTATGTAATATAAAAATTATGGATTAAAATATGAAATTAATTTTATTATATTTATTTTATATAAATAATAAAAATTAATTCTAATATAATAGAAAATAATGCATGAATTGTTTTAGAGAAATGAAAGTTTAAGAATAAAAATGAATTTAATTCCATTCATTACCAAGTAATATGGATTTTAAATTATTTTTCTATTTATATAAATAATATATTTCCCTAAAACCATTCTTTATCCTTGATCATTTTAATTTATTTAAATACATATAGGAAAAAAATTCATTGAAATATAGGTTGGTAAATCATTTTTACTAACAACATAGTAATCTACGAATAAATTATTATTCATTTTATAATTTAAAAAAAATATTTTATTAAATACCACACTCAAAATATGAGAAATTGTGTAACACACTGAGATTTTATGAAAAATATTCTTTTTAATTTCACTGATGTCTTCTGTTGTACGCTACACCAAGATTATCTTGCGCTATAAACAACACCATATTATCTTGTAGTAAATGCAACCCTTACTTGGCTTGCATTACATGCAATCGCGACCTTCCTCAATAGCGTGTGTTGTACGCAATATCGGGTTTCACTAAACAACGATTTATGGTTATAATATTATTATGAACTAGTCTTTATGAATAGTATTAACTACATTTTGAATGTTATAACATTATTATTTCATCTTACACATTTTCTAGAACATGTTATGTGAATAAAATAAATTTTTCGGGTAAAATGAGTATTTTTAAAAAAATGCAGTTTTATCGCCTTTTGATGGCGCACCCACTTTAAATCTAGTTTTTGACATGTTTATAAGTTCAATTTGACAAAATAAAGTTCTTATTTGGAATCAGGATATAAAAATTTACTTTGGATAAATTTTTCATATTATTCTGATAACTTTCATATTTTAATGAATAGTAAAAACACGCTATATTTTAATTAAAAAAAACTTTTTTCATCGTAATAATTTATATAGTTAAATTATAATATTGAATGATTTTAAAGTATAAATAGAATATATTTTTACCATTTAATATAATGTATGTCATTAGCATTTATTTTACATTGAATTCATAGATAAATCATTTCAATCTTTGGCAATGTTTTAAATTTTAATAATCGTTTTCTTAACAATGGGATTAATTTTAAATTAATTTCTGCAACTTTTGTGTATTGAATTTAGAAAAAATTGATTCCATATTTGGAATCAGTGGGTTCAAATTATGTTAATAGGCTACTTTTTATTTTTGTCCATTATGAATAGTAACTACGGTAAATTTTATTTACCATAGTAAAAGGTAAATCGAGTAATTAAGGGTAAATATAATATTATAAAATTACCCTAAAACTTGTCTTAATATAACTGGATGCCTATATTTCGTCCTAAAGAATATTTGGGTCGAAATTTAATCCATTTGAACCCACTTGGAGGTGATTAAGACCTTTAGTTTATTTTATTTAAAGGAAAGTAAATTATGTCTCACTCAACTTTAATAATTGAAGTATTTTTAATATAACATTATTCAAAATATAAATTCGGTTATAAATACTCATTTGAAATATAAAATGTTTTTCTTTATCATGGGAATTTATTTATAATTTTTAAGAGATATTTAATTACCTTAATAGCTTATACATTAATGATGCAGAAATTATTTATTTAGTAAAAAATAAGTAATATAGTTTTTTTCAAAATAATAATATCCATTAAAAGTCTCAAAAACCTGAACAAAACTTATTGGTAGTGTATATATAAACTATAATCATCCAATGACCTAATATATGACCGTTTGGAGTCTTATAAAAGTGATATTGACACTTATATTATTTTATTTTAAATGATGTCAAAGTTGTCACCTTCATGGTTTAATAAATATAACATTTTAAAAGTTGTGTGTTTTAGAATATAAATATGACTAAAAGTATTCTTATGAAATATATAAGATTTATCTTCATCCTAGTATTTTAATTTTAATTTTTATGCAACAAATATGTATATTTAATAATTATACAAAAATGTTGTAGAAATTATTTTATTAAGAGAAGTATCAAATAAATGGTTTTACAAATAGTAAAATAAATATTATATGAACTATTTAATGTGATCCACTAATTTTATAGATGAATATGACATGTTAGAAACCTATTAAATATTTTAGTTTGAATATATCCTCTGTATGTATTTTATTTAAATTCATAGAAATGAATAGTGTCAAAAGTGACACTATTGTTATTTTATAAAAATAACATATTATTAAATTGTTTAAAAATCACAAAAATATTTAAAAATTATAAATTGAAATTTATATAGTCTAAATTATCATAAAGTATCCAATTATGGAAAATTAACAACACATAAGTGATTATTTATAACCGTTTATAATTTATAATTTTATTACCACAAATAAAATGAAATAGATTAAACAAGGATAAATCAAAATTAAAAGGTTTAAAATAAAATAAAAACATGAATAAATTTGATTGGTTGATGAGATTACAACCCTATCTTATCTAATCTTAGAATTGAGTCATTTTTTGAGGTTTTTATGTGGGGTTTGAATTTATATTAAACTAATATTTTTTAGGATTCCAAAGGTGCCCCTCTCCTCCCTTATAAAAGGGCACATCCTCCCTCTCATCTTTACACAACTTTGAGCCTTCAAGCTTGACCAATCCCTGCCCATTTCCATTCTCAACCTCCTTAGCAACATACTAGAGGTCCTGGTCTTCTTCAAAGACCAATTTTAGTGCCCTAAGAGGAGGTTTCAAAGAGGTGTGTCGAAGAAGAGGAGGTTCGGATACGTACGAAGCATATCGGACTTAAGGTAAGGGATAATGTTGCAATCTCAATTGTTTTCTATCCGAGATTTCTTATACGTAAGTATTTACTAGGGTTATATTTATCATCCATGTCCAAGTTTTATAAAAAAATTCATGTATGTTTAAAGTCTTTTTTACCCATTTTTGACTTTTACTACATGGTATGTAAGGAATATTTTTTTTGTTTACCATACGAGGTACTTTTTGACTTTTCCAGAAAAAGTATGAGAAGAATGTTTTTTAACTTATAAGGCATGAATGGATTTTTATGGTTTTATAACGCCTTATTTTCATGAAGTTTACTTTTCAAGATTTCATGGTTATTTTCAATAAAATCCTTTTCTTTTAAAATTGCGTGGTATTTTGTGAAAATAATATGATTTTTAAGAAGAAAGGATATTTTCCACAAGAATTCATTTCAAGTGTTTTATCAAAACGAATTTCCATCTAAGATGACATTATTTCATATGTGTATGTTTCAAGTATAAAGTCTTTATGATTTAAATGGTTTCACATTTCTTATGATGAAATGATATCCATTTTGTTTATATGGACTATGTGATGATGGGATGATGCTTATGAAACCCATTTTATTCTTTGGGTTATGATGAATGATTTATGTATATTTTCTGGCACAAGTAAGAATGATTTCATTATGAGATGGGTGGGACCTATATCTCCCTCTAATTCATTGGGTAAAGATTAATATCTCATGAGGTAGACATGGCAGGAACAGTAAGTTAATCTGGTTCAGTGTTACATGACTGAAATGAGGAGTGAAATCGATTCAAAAAGGGACTTTTTCCACTAAGATGGTATTGGCAGCAATGCCATGGCTACTATGGAAATCATAACATGTGCTGAAATGAGGAGTGAACTCGATTCAAGTTTTTTCTCTCAAATGTTTATAGATTGTTTTCTGTTCTCTATGTTTTCCCTTACTAAGCATTTGAGATCACCCTTTTTATGTTTTCTTTTCCCCAAGATATAAAGACAGGTTTTAGGTAAGAAAATAAAAGGGTAAAATATTTATGGGAGATGTTGAAGATCTTTCACCAATATTAGAAGATTATATTCTGAGTTTCCAAAGACACTACACTATTACGGTCCTTTGATGTCTGTTTTTGTTATGTATTAAGTATTCCGCAAAAGTAATGTAATGTCCATGTACTTCAAGATTTGGGTATCTACAGTTGGTATCAGAGGAAAGGTTTAGTCAACCTTTGGAAACTAGGATGTGAGAACTTTAGTGAGATCCCTAGATATATTTCTAAGGGTTGTCTAGGGATGTCACTATGGTTAAGTATAAGTATAGGTTATAGTCCTATAATTATGGTAACGATATTATAATTAAAACTATGATGTTAGATATAAAAGGTAGTCCCCCTTAATTATGTTATTTTCCCTATCATGATGTTTGCCTCACACTATTCTTTTTGGGTTTTAGACGATGGTTGGAACCCGAAGGAACCATGTTGATCAATGTAATGGACGATGTAATGATTGTCCTCCTGAAAAAACCAATGTTATGGGAGATGGAGTGAACAATCTTATTTCTATACTTACACAAGCTATGAATCATTCTGGACTTCCAAATGAGCAGAGAAAGGAGAAACATTCTGTTGAATCCTTCATGAGGCAGCGTCCACCTTCATTCAGCGGGTCTTCCAATCCATTAGTGGCTCAACAATGAATCAGTACCATAGAAAAGATATTTTCAGTTCTACAATGTTCTGAGCATGATAAAGACATATTAGTAGTATATCATTTTGAAGGTGATTCTAATCAATGGTGGAATCTTATCAAGAATACGAGGCAAAGAGATGAAATTGAGTCCATGGAATGGGACGAGTTCAAGAACTTATTTTTCAATAAGTAATTCCCTCGTATTATTAGAACAAAGATGGAGAAGTAGTTTCTTGAACTTAAGTAAAAGGATGATGAATCTGTTGGTATATATGAGGTGAATTTTACAAGGCCTGTAAGGTATGCATCTGGATTTATCATTCAACCTGAAAGTAAAGTTGATCGATTCTTCAGTGGATTAAAACCAAGTCTTCGAAGGGCATTAGCTATAAGATACTTCAGTATCTATGAAGAAATTGTGTGTTGTGCTATCAAGGTAGAACTGGAAATTAGTGTTACATATCCATCTCATGGTTTTCACAAGAAATGAAAAATGGATTTCAATGAAAAATCTCAGAACAATGGTGAAAAGAAGATGAATGTTACTTTATTCTCAAAGTGTGGAAAGAAGCATGGTGGAGATTGTCTAAAAGGTACTAGAAAATGTTTCAAGTGCGGAAAAGAATTTCATCGAGCTGTTGAGTGTCCAAGTAATGGGAAAAAGGTAGCTAATTATGTGAATAGAGAAAAGACTACAGAGAATGCTCCACCAACACTTCAATGCTTCAAGTGCAAGGAAATGGGGAATTATGCTAATCAATGCCTTAATCCAAGGGTTAATGATGATCGACGTGATCAACCTCTTAAGGCAAAGGAAAAAAGGGAAGTCACATGCGATCACTATTGGCAATGTTGAGTATGACAACGAGGTAGTGGAATGATTACATTTTTATCAAGAGTAATGTTGTATAAGTAATATCATGGTACTATGGAATAATGAGACATCTAAGGATTATTACACTATTGGTTTTCCTTATGTTTTTGAAAGTATATTTTGTATGGTATCGGTAACCATGAAAAGTAATTCAAATAATTTGGAGAGCAGATGATATGTGCATAATAAAGGGATAAGGAGAAAACACTACTGGAAATCGGATCTTTCCCAACACTTCTATACCAACGGTTTGTAAAAACCGTTGGTATAGGCACCCTTTCCCAACGGTTCTCCCAAACCGTTGGGAAAGGGAGCTCAAAACACCCCGAAAGAAAAATATGCACCTATCCCAACGGTTTTGCGAACCGTTGGGATAGGTTCTTCGATTTTTTTCCAGGTCTACTGCCCGAGAACATTATATAAATCTAAATTTTAAATAATTATTATAATACATATATATATTTATGAAATTATGTTTAAAAAAGTCATATTAGGTTAGTGGTTAAGTCGTTCTATTATAAACGAGGGGTTCAGGGATCAAATCACACCGAATGTATTTTTTTTGAAATACATATACCAACGGTTTTATAACCATTGGAATAGATTTTCATATTACCTATGCCAACGGTTTTAAAAACTGTTGGGATAGGTATATACCAACGGTTTTCCCAAAACCGTTGGTATAGACCTATCCCAACGGCTTACTTCGCCACGGTTCTCCAAACTGTTGGTATAGGCTATACCAACGGTTTGGAGGCCTATACCAATGGTTCCAAACCATTGGTATAGGTTAGTTTTCCAGTAGTGAAATAAATTGTTTGATAGTCTTCATGAGCTCATGATTGATATATGGACTAAGTGATATCACGGTTTGAGTATATAGAATTTTTGGGATTTTTGTATTTCGAAAGATTTAACTTTTGACAGCACTCATGTTTTCACTAAGGTTCTATAGTAATTCATGTTTCAACAGAATACATGATTAAGGTATTCACATTTTTGGAATGTGACCAGCAACAAGATATATCTTATGATATGTGGGGGAAAAATGAAGGAATTCACATGCTCGGTAGGTGAAATATCTAGTAATCGGATAGAAGTATTTTCGATAATCCTAAATGTTGAAATGGACATCATATAGTGTTTCTTAAGGCTATAACTTTTTTTTTCTGAAATGTTATGATAGTATAGTTTTAGAAAAGGACAACCTGTAGGACGGGCGACAACCCGTCACGTCAAACAAGGTTGCGGGAATCGAACCCCAAACCGAAGTGCGACAGGCCTTTATCCCCTACCACAGGCCTACAGGAAGTCCCTGGTTAGTATAAACTAGTTTTATTTTATTAATCGACATGATAGATGAAGTATAAGTCCATTTTTTGAACGATATACGATAGATGGACTTATGTATATAACTATTGCTAACCTTTTGATTGAGACAGATGGAATGACCCATCATTCTATCACATGATCTACTAACACTTCAAGAATGAAAAATTCAACTTCATTTCTTTAAGAGATGAAGTGTAAATTGTTCAAGGTACGAACAACTGTGAGATTATATCAAAATAAAGTAAGTATTTCTTTGAATTCAATTTCTTCAACTTTAGGGAAATGATATTGAAAACCAAAAATGTTGTATTAGTGCCCTTATATCTGATGAATCAGATGCTACCTTAGATCATCACAAATTTATGGCATTGTGATTTTTGGATTTTTCATAGCCATGTTCTCTACCGCTCTCCATCAAAACTTGATGGTTAGATTTCTCTTCCATATCCATATTTTCACCTATGTTCTCCTACATGGAAACTCAGTGATGAGTTAATTTTTGTAATTGTTATGTTTCATACTTCACTTTTTAAAATTAAGTTTTATTATTCCTTTTATGATGTGGGTTTTTACGAATGAAACATTCAAGTAGTAAACAATTTATAACCCCGATGAATTTCGAGGGCGAAATTCATTTTAAGGGGGGGTAGAATGTAACACCCCGAGATTTTATGAAAAATGTTCTTTTTAATTTCACTGATGTTTTCTATTGTACACTACACCAAGATTATTTTTCACTATACGCAACACCGTATTATCTTGCAGTATATGCAACCCTGACTTGGCTTCATTACACGCAGTCGTGACCTTCCTCGATAGCGTGTGTTGTACGCAATACTGGGTTTCACTAAACAATGATATATGGTTATAATATTATTATGAACTAGCTTTTATGAATAGTATTAACTACATTTTTAATGTTATAACATTATTATTTCATCTTACAGATTTTCTAGAACATGGTTTGTGAACAAAATAAATTTTTTGGGTAAAATGAGTATTTTTCAAAAAATGCAGTTTTGCCGCCTTTTGATGGCGCACCCACTTTAAATCTAGTTTTTGACATGTTTATAAGTTCAATTTGACAAAATAAAATTATTCTTTGAAATCAGGATATAAACATTTACTTTGGATAAATTTTTCATATTATTCTGATAACTTTAATATTTTAATGAATAGTAAAAACAGGCTATATTTTAATTAAAAACAACTTCTTTCATCGTAATAATTTATATGGTTAAATTATAATATTGAAGGATTTTAAAGTATAAATAGAATATATTTTTACCATTTAATATAATGTATTTCATTAGCATTTATTTTACATTGAATTCATAGGTAAAATCATTTCAATATTTTGCAATGTTTAAACTTTTAAAACCCATTTTCTTAACAACAAGATTAATATTAAATTAATTTCTACAACTTTTGTGTATTAAATTTAGAAAAATGGATTCCATATTTGGAATCATTAGGTCCAAATTATTTTAATAGGCTACTTTTTATTTTTGGGCATTATAAATAGTAACTACGGTAAATTTTATTTACCATAGTAAAAGGTAAATCGGGTAATTAAGGGTAAATAAAATATTATAAAATTACCCTAACACTTGTCTTAATATAATTTGATGCTTATATTTTGTCCTAAGTCATATTGGGGTCGAAATGGAATCCATTAGAACCCACATGGAGGTGATTAAGACCTTTAGTTTATTTTATTTTAAGGAAAGTGAAATATGTCTCACTCAACTTTAATCATTAAAGTATTTTTAATATTAGTTTATATAGAATATAAATTCGGTTATAAATACTCATTTAAAAGATAAAATTCTTTTCTTTATCATGGTAATTTATTTATAATTTTTAAGAGGTATTTAATTACCTTAATAGCTTATACATTAATGATACAGAAATTATTTATTTAGTAAAAAATAAGTAATATAGTTTTTATCGAAATAATAATACCCATTAAAAGGCTCAAAAACCTGACCAAAACTTATTTTTATTGTATATATACACCATAAGAATCAAAGGACCGAATATATGACCATTTTGAGTCCTATAAAAGTGATTATGAAACTTATATTATTTTATTTTAAATGATGTCAAAGTTGTCACCTTCATAAATTACTAAATATAACATTTTAAAAGTTCTGTGTTTTAGAATATAAATCCTACTAAAAGTATTAATATGAAATATATAAGATTTATCTTCATCCTAGTATTTTAATTTTAATTTTTATGCAACAAATAAGTATATTTAATAATTATAAAAAAATGTTGTAGAAATTATTTTATTAAGAGAAGTATCAAATAAATGGTTTTACAAATAGTAAAATAAATATTATATGAACTATTTAATGTGATGCACTAATTTTATAGATGAATATGACATGTTAGAAACCTATTAAATATTTTATTTTGAATATATCCTCTGTGTGGATTTTATTTAAATTCAAAGAAATGAATAGTGTCAAAATTGACACTATTGTTATTTTATAAAAATAACATATTATTAAATTGTTTAAAAATCACAAATATATTTAAAAATTATAAATTGAAATTTATATAGTCGAAAATTTCATAAATTATCCAATTATGGAAAATTAAAAACACATAAGTGATTATTTATAACCATTTAAAATTTAGAATTTTATTACCCCAAATAAAATTAAATAGATTAAATAAGGATAAATCAAATTGATAAGGTTTAAAATAAAATCAAAACATGTATAAATTTGATTGGTTGATGGGATTACAACCCTATATCATCTAATATTCTAATTGAGTCATTTTTGGAGGTTTTTATGTGGGGTTTAAATTTATATTAAACTAATATTTTGGAGGATTCCAAAGGTGTCCATCTCCTCCCTTATAAAAGGGAACCTCCTCCCTATCATCTTTACGCAACATTGAGCCTTAAAGCTCGGCCAAACCCAATCCATTTCCCTTCTCAACCTCTTTAGAAACATAATAAAGGTTCTGGTCTTCTTCAAATACCAATTTTAGTTCCATAAGTGGAGGTTTCAAAGAGGCGTGTCGAAGAAGAGGAGGTTCGGATACGTACGAAGCATATCGGACCTAAGGTAAGGGATAATGTTACAATCTCAATTGTTTTCTATCAGATATTTCTTATATGTAAGTATTTACTGGGGTTATATTTATCATCCATGTCCAAGTTTTATAAAAATGTTTTCATGTATGTTTAAAGTCCTTTTTACCCATTTCTTACTTTTACTACATGGTATGTAAGGAATATTTTTTTTGTTTACCATACGAGGTACTTTTTGACTTTTCCAGCAAAAGTATGAGAAGAATTTTTTTTTTAACTTATACGACATGAATGGATTTTTACGGTTTCATAACGCCTTATTTTCATGAAGTTTAATTTACAAGATTTCATGGTTATATTTCAATAAAATCCTTTTCTTTTAAAATTGTGTGGTATTTTGTGAAAATAAAATGATTTTTAAGAAGAAAGGATATTTTCCTCAAGAATTCATTTCATGTGTTTTATTAAAACCAATTTCCATCTAAGATGACATTATTTCATATGTGTATGTTTCAAGTATAATGTATTTATGATTCAAATGGTTTCACTTATCTTATGATGAAATGTTATCCATTGTTTTATATGGACTATGTGATGATGGGATAATGCTTATGAAACCCATTTTATTCTTTGAGTTATGATGAATGATTTATGTATATTTTGTAGCACAAGTAACAATGATTTCATTATGAGATGGGTGGGACCTATATCTCCCTCCAATGCATTGGTTAAAGATTTATATCTCATGAGATAGACATGATTGGAATGGTAAGTTAATCTGGTTCAGTGTTACAGGACTGAAACGAGGAGTGAACTCGATTCAGAAAGGGACTTTGTCCACTAAGATGGTCTTGGAAGAAATGTCTTGGCTACTATGGAAATCCTAACATGTGCTGAATCTTTTCCACAATTACATGTTTTATTCCCATTATATTTTATCATGGTTGATGTTCCATTATGATATATGCCTTACGTACTTCCACGATTTATGTCTTCGCTCAAGATTTTGATGTTTAAATTTCATGTTCATGTTTTTGCTTTCAAATGTTTATGGATTGTTTTATGTTCTCTATGTTTGCCCTTACTGATCATTTGAACTCACCCTTTTTGTGTTTTATTTTCCCTAGGATATAAATAAAGGTTTTAGGTAAGAAAATAAAAGGGGAAGATCTTTATGAGAGATGTTGAAGATCTTTCACCAAGATTAGATGATTATGTTTCGAGTTTCCAAAGACAATAAACTATTGCAGTCCTTGAGTGTTTTTTTATGTATTAAGTATTCCGCAAAAGTAATATAATGTCCATGTACGTCAAGCTTTGGGTCTCTACAAATTTTTATTTTAAATAAAATCATATAATATATAATAAAAATGTTTTTTTTGAATAAATCATTTAGGTTTTGTCATCAGCAATTAGTATTTTTTTTTATTCCTTAATTATTTATTAGATGTTATTAATGTATTTTTCTATAAATTACTTGAATTTTCTAAATATTTTTTTTATATTTTTCATCATCATATTCTTATTACATAGGAGAATGAAAAGAAAAAGGAAAAAAAGGAATGTATGAGCGTGGGGGGGATAAAGTAGTGTAACACGAGGACATCTTCTATAATATGATAACCCCCTTAGGTTTTAGAAAGTTTAAATTATAAAAACAAGAGACTCTAGAGTCTTCGACTACTAGAGAAGAAAGATGATCTGAAACCTTATTCCCCTCAAGCCCTGTGCGACTCATGTAGATGATGTTAGAAAGTATCCCTCTGCATTTCTGGATGGTTTAGGAAATAAACTATGGAGTAGAACCAGTTCCATGTAGGGCGTTGAGGAGAGTCGTAGAATTAGATTCATCTTCTAAGATAATGATGTCCCAATGTCATAAAAGGGTAAGACTAGTGAGAAAAATGTGAGCATATTCCTAGAGAGATGAACCACGACTAAGGTGGGTAGTGAACGCTAGTATGACCAAGCCCATGGAGTCACAGACAACTCCTACTACTATAATGACACATGAGATATAGGACCCATCTATATTAAGTTTGAAACCCATGGAGGGTGGTTTCCATTGGACCCATTAATTTCTTAAGGTGAAACCAGGATGGGTGTCTTGAGTGCACGTCTATAGTACTTGGAGGGAAGGAGTTTCCTACTAATTACTGATGATCCTGACTAGATCAAGAAGGAGGTTCCTTTTCATATAAATGATGTCCCTCCCAGTAGATTGGATCCCCTCAAAACTCTCTTTGTTTTTAGCCTACTAAAGACACCAGAAAGTAGCATGCATGATAGTAGTCCCTGCCATTCTTTATGAACCCTTATCACCCGAGCCATGAAACTGACAAACCAGGAAAGGCGCATCAAGAAAGGATTGGGAGGAGAAGGTAGTAAACTCTTTGAAAATTTTCCATACCTCCTCTACCCATTTTCCCTCAAAGAAAAAATGCCTATTTTATAACAAAAATCATTAATTTAACAAAATGAATATTTTATAGAGAACAATTTCATTAAAATAAAAGATATTTTTACAATTGAATTATAATACTTTAATTCTATTAAAAAATCATTAATTTTATTTTAGATAAACTATTAATAACTAAAATGTATAATTTTGACATCTAAATAAACTTTATATATATGAACTATATACTGATAAATCTAAACTAGTAACATGTTTACCGATATTATACCCAACAAGTATATAAAACATTATAATGATTATATAATGGTTGTATTACCCCCATTACCCCATATTAATTCATTCAATTATTACTTATTAAATCAAGATTCCCTGTTCTTTAGTTTTTATTTAGTATTTTTCAAAATGATGTCTCCTTTGATGACTTTTTTTATCATTGTATCTATAGTTCAAATAATAGTAATTCTCAAAATTGAAGATGATCCTAGTGATTTCCTAGTTTTAGAGATATTATTCTTTTATATTTATGTTCAATTTTTAATATATAGACATTTAATAGATGTAATGGTCCATTGTATGTAATAATTCATGGTATCTAGTACTTAGTTTCATTTACTACAGTTATAGTATTCCATTATAAATGAATAAGGTGTTGTTAGTTTGATTCTTATATTATATAATTTATTCACCACTCAATGTCAATTCCTTAAAAAGAATACGTAAAAATATTTTATAATGAAAAACATATAGTTTATGAAAAAAGTGATTCCTAAAACATTGAGTCTTACATTCTCCCCCCTTAAATAAATTATTCCATCACAATTTTAATTATTAATCCCAAATTAAAATAGATAACAGTGTCCATAAATTGGGAATGAATCATGATATAATTTGTACTAATATATAAACCTCTCTTTCTTATATAATACTATAAATATATTTTTTTATTTCATAATAGTTATATATTGAGATTTTTATTAGACCCAACCATTTATTCTGAATATGAATCCTTAGTTGGTTATAATACATAAGGGTTTCTAGAGATATATCATTCACAAATTAATTTTAAAGATCTGGTTTCCAACCAAAAACCACAAAAATGGTTATATAGAATCATAATAATATCTTATAAAAAATTAAACCATCATATGAATACGAAATATCAATTATAACATGTTTAATCCAATAACACCTTCATTTAAACCCATGCCAATTTTGTTTCAACTATGATATAATTGGATGAACCTATAAACCATTTAGTCTAACCTGGGTTTTTATAAGTTTTAAACTCTTCATATCAACAACATAATACCTAAAAATTACTAAACCCCACTTAGATACATACTAAAGTACCCTAGACCCACACTCCTAGATCTTGTACTAAAATACAAACTTTACACATATGATTTGATACTTAGTGAGATGATCTAAGAATAAAACAAATATATTTTACATCATTTTCATAATTTAAAACATATGTTTCTCAAATTCATACACAATATAAAACCCCAAAGGTTGGGTGTTTTTGGTAATTATATATATAATATTCTTATTTTAAAATACCCCCATAATATTTACCCTACATAGTATTCTGATAAGATAATCATTTAGTCACATAATATATAATAATATTTTTCATAACATGGGGAATAAAAATATAAAAAAGGGTTATCTCTGATGTTTAGTGTGATTAAAAATAATTGATAACTATATAAGATTGTAAGTGAGAAGAATATGAGAATTTTGGTATGTGAACGTAATCACAGTGCATGATCATAATAATAAAATCACACCCAGTAAAACATAGGTCATAAATAATGAGTCATGGCTTAAGGATTTTGGAATAATGTATGGAATGTGTAATATGAGTGTGAGCATATAAATCAATAATAATGATCCATTAAAATATAATATTGGCATAAGAATGTGTCATATACATAAGCATAAAAAATCACAACATTATGGGCATAGCTAACCATAATCATATCCACACACTCTTGTGAACATAGATACCCACAATCATGTCCAAGAAAAAACTGGTGTATAAAGATATATGCAATCATGTCCATGTATAAACGTATGAAAAAACATATCCACAATCATGTTCACACGTAAACTTGTGAAAAAATATATCTATAATAATGTCCACACAAAAACATGTAATCAAAATATTTGTAATATTTTTCATGAAAAAACGTGTGAATATAGATATCCACAATCCTATCCATGTACCAAATTATGAACATAGATACCCACAATCCAGTCCATTCACAACATTTTGAATATATCTACCCATAATAATGTCCACACACAAACAATTGAACATAGATACAGAAAAGTGTAACATTTTTTCCCTCCTCGTTAGATTGATAAGTGATGGGTATGCTTCCAAGACTTAAGAGAGACCCACAAGACACCAAATGCTAGAAGTAAATGTCAAGGTTATCGAGAACATTTGGGGGGATAATTTTACCTTTTAAAGATAAAACATCCAAAATTTATACATAATAACCTAGAAAACCTCTATATGATGCATGAGTAAAAAAACATCTCAAATGTAACCAAACCAATAAACAATATCAGAGTACAAGAGGAAACCAAAATACATACTCAAAGGGAACCAGAAGACAAAAAAACAAAAAACTCCCAAGAAACATCAACCAGAAACACCCAACCCACTCAAAGATCCAAATACACATTCTGTGCCCATGGTATCAAGAGGAATTACCAAAAAATTGAGATAAATTTCCTTTACCTATGTCTCTAAAGATGACATCTGAAAATGAACAACAGTATCTAAGTAGGGGGTGATTCTAAATTCAGTAGTATTTCCCCAATGACTTCTCATTTTAGGATACTATTCCAAAACTTTTTATCAAAATCCATATAAAATAGTGTTAACAAATAAAAAAAATTATATCAATGTCAAATAATTTTTTCATGGAAAGTAATAAATAAAATAATTAAAACCATTTTTCTCCATTAATTTTCTATAACCAAAACCTTGAATCCAAACACCTACACCATTCATCTATAGGTTATAGTTTCATACTCCTGAGTGGTCTCTTTTCTATCCATAAATTTGTCATAGGGTGACCAATACCAGGTTCCCTAATGGCACACACCCCTTCCACAGGGCCACTTCTAATGAAAATAACCATGTATTCCAAATATCCTTAGCAAAAAATTAAACTTAAAACATTTTAATTATTTAAATCATTTTTAAAAACACTTTATATTCAAAAAAACAAAGAAATAGTTTTAAAATCGTAATTTTAAAATTATAAACAAAGGGAGTTTTCTCATAATCCATCCATTTTTTTCAATTCCAAATCCAAAATGAAAATGAGATTCCATAAAGAATCAAATAATGTTTTCACAAAAATTTCAAGAAAATAATATAATAAAAACTAATACTTTAAGTTTTAAGTCAGGTGGAGATAAGAGATAATCCACCTACCTCCCAATGGGAGGAAAGAACTAAGAATGACACAAAAAACTCTATTTGGTCTTATATATTATTCCCTTCAATAAATACAATGAAAAAATATCAAGATTACCATAAAGTAACATGAATATATCCCCCCAAATATTATATCTATGATTCTCAGATGAGGAAGAAGAATATATCTGAGAAAAAAAGATGAATAATAATGACTTAATGACGAATTCAGACCTCCAACACAATTTTATTCACTAAATAATCACTCCCAAATCAAAAGAGAAAGTCTCTAAAATCTTTGGAGAAAAAGGAAATTGAATTATGGATAGAATATTATATTAATGATGCCTAAAGTGGTTAATTCATATTAGACCCATATTTTGAGGGGTACCAACTACATGTTTCACATTTAGGCCACATGGTTTTCCAAAATGTGTTCAAACTGTGTGGTGCTACTATCTTAAGAAAACACATAGTTGGATTATATAGTTAGAAAAACGAAGCACTAACCATGAATTTCCCATGGTTTCAAGAAGCACATTTTCCTTTGGGAACTTGCATGATTTCTCCAAACCATACACCAAACTAGTTTCCACTATCTTCCCTTGCATGGTTTCCTAGAGACAGTGCACAATTTCTATAAATTATTCACAAACTATGCACCTTCATAAAATCATCCTAAACATTCAAAAACCCCACTAAATATCTCAAAATTCAACCCTAGTAATATATAGACTTAAAATACATGAAAAAGGGTCATGTACCTGAAACTAGGGGTGAAACATTCTTCCCACCATTGGCTTTTCCACCCTCAGAAGGTAGACAACCCCTATTGTCCTAGAATATTTTAGGACATTGCTCCACTATTTCCATCTCAAACTCTCATGTTTCTTCTTAAATCTAACCATGTTTCCATAAAACTTGTACTAGATCAATGCTTTTACCATGGAATATCTTCTATTTTCTATCCATAATCCATACTGGAACATGAATCAATGTAGCATCTGGCTATAGGTTAATGTGATACCATCAAATCATATGTTTGATATCTGTTTGGTACTTCTTAAATTGAGATACATAAAACAAATTTTTCACTGAACTGAACCTTGGAATAAAATCCAACTAATATTTTATATCACGAACTCATTTAAGTATCTCAAAAGGTGCTATGAATCAACTGAATATTCTCTGTTGTCTATTGAACAAGGATGGGTCCAATTAGTGATTTATCACCTATTTACGTCCAACTAAGTGGAGAATAATAAGAACAACTATAAAGTTCATCAAAATGGTCCATATATATCAAGTCCTAATAAATATTATTGTATGATAACTCCACTAAATTTTTATGATCCTCCTAATAGAAACCAAAATCCATCCCAGAAGCCCTAAGTATGTCCTCCAACTTTTAGAGTGACCATTTATAATTTCCATACATGTTAGGATGATAATTTGTACTCGTATTCAACTATGGCCCAAGGGATTACTGAAATGATTTCAAGAAATGAGACTTAAACTTGGGAACTCTATCAAATATAACCGAGATAGGAATTCCATGCATATTTACAATTTAACAAATGTAGAGTTTAGAAATGTATTACAATATATTGGTTTCATTAAAAGGGATGAAGTTGTCCAAAGTTATGAGTTAATCCATAATCACCTATATAGAATCATTTTTCATAACCATTATTGGTAAACCTGTTACAAAAATTAATGTTTATCTTATCTTATTACAACATGGGAATCGATAAAGACTGCAACATGCCAATGGGTCATTGATAATCTGGATGGACCTACTGATATGTGGGGAATTTAGATACATGCTCCACTACCACTATTTTCATTCCAACCCACCAAAACATTTATTTCATTGAATTAAAGATTCTTTGAATCTCAGGGTGAACAAAACATTTCAAATTCTAGTAGGCACTATGAAATTGTTCCTAAAAAAGGTATGACCATCTGATCTATAAACAAAAAACTGAACTCATATCAAAATTCCAACCCTCAATAGTCTTCACACTATTGAGTTTAGACCTCATAGTAAAACATTAAGGATTGGATATCTGGGCCATTCTAGCTTATTTAACCAAATTAGAAACTTGATTAACTGAAAATAAAATGACTAAATTTATTTGGTATGAGAAATATAGATTCATATCCACTATGATAAACATTAGTTTCCACTAGTCTAAAGCCTTTATATCCAACTGTGCCTATTAATTCTGTTCAATACATCCACTAAACAGTTCCCTTTACCCATTATATACATTAAGTTGAATTAAAACATCTATAGATAATTCACCCATCTACGCTATATTAAATTCAAATATCTTTTTGAGAAAATGTGATTAAAACTCTTATGATCTGTAAACATGGTTAATTTCTCACTAAAGAGGTTAGGACACCAATTCTTCAATACATGGATCCCATTAACCAATTCCAAATATTTGTTTGGGTAGTTCGTCTTAGGAAACCATAACTAACATGCACCATAAGCAACAATATGATATCCCGGAATGAGAACACATCCCAAACTAGATCCCAATGCATCATAGTAGACTATATAGCCCTATATAGACTCTAGAAATGTGAGGATATGTGATTATGTAAGTCTAAACTTATTTCTGTGAAAGGATTTATGACATTATTCATTCCATTAGAAAGGAACACGTTTCCTTATCAAATCTGTGATTGGTGATGGAATACCTGAAAATTCACATAAAAAATTTATGTATTGTCCTACTAATCCAAAGAAACTATGTGTCTCAAAGTAATTTTTGGGTGGTTTCCAAGAGATAATAGATTTTATCTTTTCAGGATCCACAAAAATTATTTTTTTATAAATAACATGGCCAAGTAAACATACCACTTGAAACTATAAATCACACTTTGATAACTTAGATACAAACGATGCTCCTAGAAGATACCCAACACTATAACAAATTGTTTCTCATGATCGTATTTTATCCTAGAATACAGAGGTATATCATAAAAAACACCACCACAAATAAATCTAGATACCTATAAAATATTTGATTCATCAATGTTATAAAGATAGATATAGGATTTATAATACTAAAATCCATAATGAGAAATTCATAATGTCTATATCTACTTCTAGAATTTTTCTTCAAAATATAATCCTTCAGGACTCACAGTTGGTGATATCCTGAACATAAGTTAATATTAGAGAATAGTTGGGCTCCCTAAATTGAAAAAACTGATCATCAATGTGTGGCACATGATACTAATTCTTTATTTTTACTTTTTTAAATTTTTTATAATCCACACAATGTCTAAGATTTTCATATTCCTTCTTCACAAAATGAATAGGTGCTACCTAAAAATACATACTCGGCCAAATAAACCCTTTTCTTACCAATTATTCCAAAAAAACTTTTAATTATATCAACTATATTTTTTCCATCCTATAAGATGAAATTGATATAGGATTAGTCCCTGATATGAGATAAATCATAAAATTCACTTATATTTTTTGTGTCAACTCAGTGAAATTGTTAGGAAAAACATTAAAAAACCGGTCAATAGTAGTCGGAAATTATCTATCCCTGATCTCATCCACAGATTCCAAGGTAAGTGCTTCCAACTGATAAGAGATGGTTCCAAACACCTATTCCAAAATTCCTTTTGTACTTTCCTTTAAAACTCAATATCTTATAAAGTGGATCTCGATTCCATCTAGAGATATAAAAATAACATTTCAGGCATAATAGTAAATATGGGCCTTGAACATTGTCAACCAATCCATACCCAAAATAAAGTCATAGACATCCATCTCAAGCATAGAAAAATCCCAAAGAAACTTAACTCCATCGATGGTTATACAAAAATATTTACACATAAAGGTCCGAAATTCTATTTATCCAAGCTGAGTTTGGAATTTCAATACATAAGGAATCATTAAAGCATGAAAAAAAACAAAACACAAAACACAAGAATTAATAAATGAGTGAGACTTTCTCATATGAAATAAAGTTTTCATAAGGGTAGAATTAAAAATAATTTTACCTCTCACCATATAGGGAATTTATTGATCATCCATGATAACTTTCTTAGATCCATACAATTTCTTACTCGATGAAATTTTCTATTTGTTACTCTATTGAGATTTCATTAGTTTAGGAGTCAGAGTGTTCCTAGAATCACCTTGTATCAATAAATTATGATGATGATAATTATTCTTCTACACTCATCCTATTAAATCATATATTGTTTGAGATCCATGGGATGTATCCATATCACTTGACCTTAGGAAACTATGACCAAAACACTGAAGATGTCCCATCTAGATGAAATTGTGATAAGCTCTAGGTTGTGTTATACAATCTTGCTTCATATTCTGAAATAACCACATTGAAAATATCTCGGCATAAATTTAATTTGATGAGAAATGTTTACCAATCCCAAGGTCTGATTCTGAGGTGTACCACCACTTTGAAAGTAGGTGTCCCTCTTTCACTTATTCCTAGCATTAGAGTCCCCACCTATTCCCACAGAAATAAACATGCCCCCCAAAACCATATTTCCTAAGATACCCATTTCTACCACCATCACTCTATTGAGAATATCTATATAATCCATTATAAAAATAACAAGGATCGTAGAGTGAATATCCCGCCTCAACACCTAGTCCAAAAAAATTTCCCTCAAGGATTCATTTTCACTTAATTTCAATGAAACGAGAACTGAATTCATAAATTTATCCATACACTCTATGACCAAGAGATTCTATAACATTAAACCAAATAATTCCTTTGATCTTGTAATCTAAAATGTGTGAGGATATAATTTCTTAATAAATAATTCTTAAAAAACCACCCATGTCATTCCCTGATCCAATTTAGCATGAACTACTAATTCCCACAACTAGAATTCCAAATACTATATAATATGTGTTGCCAAATTTTTTTATCTATACTGGTGTCCTGTGGAAATTGAATACTTGATTCACTTTATTCAACCAGACTTCTGCTTATTCCAGATTGGAATCCCTCAAATGATGGGTGGATTCTTCATTTGAAATTGAACTGAATGGTCCATATACTGAGTTTCATCATTAATATTACCCTTATCCATGACCTATAAATCTTGCACAATTATTTGGACTAACTATTGGTTCACATATGGCTCAGGTTTAACCTCATTTTCATCATAATCCTTCGATTGATTTCTATGATGCCTACTCGGTTACATTCACTATAACCAGAAATAAAACATTTGGTCTCACTCATTAACAACTAAAGGCCTAGAGATTCCAATTTACAATATCAACACATATCACAACATAACTTTCCACAATTCAACCATTTTAATCATATTAACCATTTTTTAAAATAATAAAACCATGCTTTTCTAAATCAACCATTTTAAAAAAATTCTAAAATCAATACTTTTTTTCATTTCACAAACCATTAAACATAGAATGAAAAATGAAAACTTATTTAGAAGTATTAATATTAATTTATCTCCTGAAAATATCATTGGATAAACCCATGATGAGAGGTGAAAACTCACCTAAAAGTGTCTTAAAATAGTTATGTACTGAAACACCCTGGTAAATTGAAGTTCAGTATAAGTGGTTAGATACGCATTTTTATGCTCTAAATTTGAAGTTACAACAATCCTATATCCTCAAAACTATACCAAGAGATAGAATAATACCATTTCCAACTCCACGACCAAAAAAATTGAAACCATTTATACCAAAAAATAGATTGAATGACCAAAACGGATACCATATGTAACATCACACACCTCCTAATTAGCTTGATAAGTTATGGGTATGCCACTTGGCCTTAGGTGACATCCACGCAACACCAAAAGTTGAAAATAAATTCCAAGGTCCTCAAGAACATTTGTAGGATGATTTTTCATTTGGAGGATAAAACATCCAAACTACATAAACAATAACCAACTAAACCTCTATATGATTCATGAGTAAAATATTCAACTCAAAACATAACCAACCCAATAAACCATATCAGAATAAAAATATAAACCAAAATACATACTTGAAAGGAAACAAAAAACCACAATACTCAAAACTCGCATGTGACATCAACTAGAAACACCCAAACCACTCCAAACACTAACTCCACATTTTATACCCATGGAATCAAGATGCATCACTAAGGTAGATGAAATATGAAGATGCACAATAGTTCCTAAGAAGGGGGTGAGTATAAACTTAGTAATATTTCCCCAATAAATTCTCATATCACACCACTAGGAAGAAACTTTTTATCATAATTTATATAAAATAGTGTTAAGCATCAAAAAAAGTTTATTTAAATGAAAAAAAAATTGCAACGAAATAAAATAAAGCCTTAAACCCATTTTCTCCATTATTTTTATATTACCATAATCATGTCTCTACCCACACAGACACACCATACATTCCCATGTCACAGTTCTATATCTATCAGTAGTCACTCATCAATCCACAATGTTGTCACAAGGTGATCAATGACAGGTTCCCTAATAGTGCATTCCCCTTCCAAAGGGTTATATCTAATGAAAATAAATTCATGACAACCATGTATAAAAAATATCCATTCCAAAAAATTCCACATAAATTTTTTAAAATTTTTTAAATCATTTAAACAAATACTTTACATGCTTCAAAACGAGTCAATAATTTTAAAATCATTATTTTAAAATTATAAATAAATGGTACTTCTTGAAATCCATCTTTTTGTTTTTTGAAATTCCAAATCCATAAACAAAATGGGTTTCCATCAAGAATAATAGAAGGATTTCAAAACCATTTCAAGAAATTAATTTAATAAAAACTAATCCTTTAAGTTATAACTTAAGTAGAGATAAGAGAGAATCCAACTACCTAACAATGTTTGGTGAAAAAAAATAACAACACAATGAAACTCATCATCTAGAATTAGATATTCTTCCCTTTAATCAATAAAATGATAAAACATAAATATCATGATAAAATAACGTGAATATATCCTATAAGTATTATATCATTGATTTCTAGAGTGGGAATAATACTGTATCTAAGAAAAAATAATGAATAATGATGACCTATCGATGAATCTGGACCACCAACGCACTTTTATTCTCCTGATAATTTCTTTAGATCAAAGGAAAAAGTATTTGTTGCCTTGAAAGAAAAATGAATTTTTTTATGGAGATAATATAATATTAATGAGCCTTAAAGTATTTAATTAGGATTATATCCACATTTTATGGGGTTACAACTATACACAAAAAATTTAGGACACATTTTTTGAAAAAAGTACACCAATTGTGCGGTGCTGCTATCTAAAACCAAACCCTCTCATTGTTGGTTCACACAGTTAAAATAAATATGTACCAACCATTAATTGTCCTCTATTTAAAGAAGCATGTTTCACCTAGTAACTTTCATGGTTTGGTCAAACTGTGCACCAACCATATTCTTACCCAGTGCCAATTGACATCCCATGCACAGTTTCATGTAGATGGTGCATGGTTTCTACTAATCATGATTAAAATTGTAAATCTCTAGAAACTACTCCAAAACATGTAAAACCCTCTCATAACCTCCCAAAATTAAACCTTGTCATTATATAGGATCAAAATACATGAATAAAGGGTCATGTGCCTGAAATGTATGGTTCTAAAATAATCATTTCTATGAAAAAACATGAAAAAAAATATATTTTATATCATTCCCATTCCCAAATTTGTAGATATAAATATATATAATCATGTCCACACAAAAAATTGCGAACTAATCTAACCACAATATCTTCCATACACATACTTGTGAAAAAATCAACCCAGAATTATTCCCATGAAAAAACTTATGAACATAGTTACCCATAATCATTTCCATGAAAAAACTTATGAACATAGCTACCCACAATCTTGTCCATGCACATCATCATTATCTCATGAGATATAAGATTTTACCCAATGAATTAGAGGGATAGATAAGACCCCATACATAAAATTATGATAAAAAATACATATTTATTCCCCATGAAATCAATTAAACTTAAAATCATGTAAAAATACATGGAAAGAAAATGGGTTTCATAAAATTTTCAAACAACATGACATAAAATGGCATTAATAATTATATCCATTGATAAAAAAATTCAATCCCTCAAAGAAATTATATAATAAAATCACATAGAGTATTATCATAAAAAATACACTATAAGGTATAGATAATTTATGGATAGAGAAAAAAATAAAATTGAAATCATTCTATGATATTTCTTAAAACATTATTTACATTATTGTAAATGGATTATGATACGAGTCACTTTCAAAAATCATTTTTGAGAAAGTGGAAAGAATTATTTGAAAAAAAATTAAAGAATCATCAATAATGGAAACTTGGAAATAAATAAATGTAAAGTAAATAAATGTGGCATGAAAGATTAAAAATAGAGGAACGTGAAATGAAATTTATTTTAAATATTTTTAAGTAGTTTTAGAGAAAAACCCACATTGATAAAAATGTTATAAAACATCCTTTTAAAAAGTGGTAAAGATAAATAAAATGAGTAAAAAATATAATATGTATTTAATATTTCAAATAATAGAATAAAACATTTGTGTAAATAAAAATATGGGCATTTAAGGTAAATAACTAATAGATAGGATGATAATTTTTACTAATAATTTCACATTTTTATACCAAAAAAAATCAATTAAAGAAGAAGATTTTGACCAGGAAATTAAATTTTCTGAGAGATAAAGATAATTAAATTAATAAATAGATGAATTATATAATATAATAGTATTATAAAAATATAGTCAAAGAAGATATACTATAACATAATGAAATGGAAATTAATTCAACAAAAACTTGTATGTCTTTGGTAACTTTTAATTTAAAATACTTTGAAATAACGAACTTGAAATGGAACTTTAAATACCATGAATATAAATAAAATTGTGATATAATATGTAAAAGATGTAGTGTATACACTATATAAGTGAAAATCGATGTATAGTATCAAATATGTCTCTAGGAAGAAAAAATGAGACAAAAAACCCTTACATTGGATTCCCACTTAATCAGGCGTCCTTTAACCTATTTAATAAAATCACTCATTCTCAGGATCACTTCCCTTGGGATAAATTGATTGGACATTATTCTTGTGACCAAAGGCTTCCAAAAATGGGAGTAGACTTTTGGAGAGACCATATGGGTAGGTATTCAAGAAGAATTCCAAGAAGAATGGTGGTTTGGTGTGGATGGAATAGAGATCATTTTATAAGTGAAAATGAGGGAAATTCCCTTAGAAACTCATGTTAGGTTAAAGGTAATATAACACCATGACCCAAATCATAGGTTTTGGTCTAGAGTTCCACATGAACTCAAGTACACCTACCTATATGCTAGAGGCTATTGACTAGAAGTGAGGGTCTGAGTAATGTCATGGGTATACTATACCCTCGGTTAGAGTACACAATAACAAATAAATAACCAAACATGTAAAAATATACAATAAAAATATGTAGAAAATAATAGCCATAATATATGTAATGAATGAAGGAAGAATGAACATACTCAAACATTCATACCTGAATATAAGAATGCTAATCTTCCACCAGGTCGATCACATATATAAGTAAATAAAAAAAGGTGTTACATGCAACTCCAAGACACACCTCCTCCTACTCTCTAGAATCATAGTGATCAAGTCTACTAGATGATCAAACCATGTCCTCAACCCAACCTATAATTGTATCATGTGAGTAATGCTCGACTACCCAAGTTCTATAGTCACTCAATCAATGTGAGAGTACAACCCAATAGAGAACCACCAATGTGGTCTTATACCTAACTAGTAAATGAAGTGCATGTAAATGTGATAAGATTAGTAGAAAGTAAACATGAAATATATAAACTATACTAGCATAACATATAATCACAAATTCACCCACAATAAATAAAAACAATATACTCAGAATTATTGTGTTAACCAAACTACAACAAACCCGAACCATACCTTCTTCTGGTCAGTTTCAAAAAAAATCAACCAACATTGTTTGACACATCCTCCTTGATGAGATAGTCCAAAAACATTTCTAACACATCCCCCTTTAATGGATATTCAAAACATATTCCAACCAAACATCTGACACATATTTTTTGGGGGATAGTACATATGCTCAAACTATATGATCAACTATATAAGATAGTAGAACTACACAAAAAATATATAGATTCACGATGATAGATAAATATCACATCATGTCAAACAAGATTTAGAACCATAACTATTACAGATGTTAGAAAGCATCAATCATTGGTCTCCCATGGCAACATGTACACACCTCGTGTGATAAAACATCAAACCTTGGTCTCATAGGGATATGGATACACACATGTGATCAATATCAACATTGGTATCATAGGATACACACACACACCTCATGTGATAAAACATTAAACACATGCCCCACTGGGAAATATATGCACACTTCATGTGATAAAACATCAAGCATTGGTCTCACAGGGCTACATAGGCACACACATTTGATCAAGTCTTGGGTATAAGTGGACAACATCAATACAGTGCACAAGGGTCTATTGTTAACCTTGTAACTTTGTTCAATTACATTAGGCATGGTTACTTTAATTAATTAATACTTAAGGATCATTAATTAATTAATAATTACTTGTTATCAATAATATATTATGAATTTAAGTGTCATTATCCCAAGGTGAAGAACATCATTACTCATTCCAAAAAACTATACATAATACCATAGGGTAGAGTATACTGGACTACCTACCTCAAATATATAAAAATACCATCCAAGAAAACTGTATCTACCTTAACTAAGTCTTTTTATGTTCATCCATCCTCCATCAACTTCCATGAGGTCCCAAGAATTCCAATCTGATTGTTATAACTAAATTAATATTTATTAATTGATTATAAGGAAACGCACATTTCAAGGTGAAAGGAATACTTGATGAAAGACTTACCAGATATTACCACCTAGCCAGAACCATGACCAACCACCCATGGAAGGTCTGTAACATGCTTCAGGCTTCATTCTAGAAAAAATCCTTATTGCATGGAAACAAAATAGTGATCAATTTAATAAAATTAAAATGTGTTATCCCAACTAGGATAAATACCCAAAGGGATGGTGGATCAGGTTATTATGGATTAAAACAACTACCCATTTAGATCTTGTTTATTTGTTAAAGAAAACACTCTTCTATACCTTTCTCATGGTAATGTATGAGCAGAAATGAAATCATGCACGAGACACAATAATTTTACTTGGTTTAACTATATTGGTCTAAGTCTATGAAGCATAAAAATGTAATTTTTCTATGTAAAAAATTCACTAAATCACACTACTATTACAAATTTTGGAGTGGACTCACTATCCCTCCAGGTTTACTACTATTAACAATTTGAAATCTCACTACTCTATCAACTGAAGTGTGCTCAATGCTTCTTCAAAATATTATTATTTCAATCACATGAAAAAATATTGTTTACACATCATTTGGTGTATCATGACTATATAATTTCATATACATGATGAATACCTCTTTACCAATAAATTACTAGGTAATCCATTTTGATTCACATAACATTATCTTTCATGAAACCCATTCTTTCATGAAACTAACCAATTTCTAATGAATCTTTTCAAACATTCAAGAAACTTTTCCTTTCACAAAACTCACAACCTTTCTCAAATATTTCTAAGCTTTCATGAAACTCACCACTATTCAAAAAAATTCTATTTTGTGAAACATCCTTCTTTCATGTAACTGACATTATTATGAATCCATCATTCAAGGAATTCTTTCATGAAATTATTTTGAAAATTTACAGTTGTTGGATTTTCATTATCTTTTCCTCTCTTAAAATTATGTGTAGGGGTAGCATCCTATTCATATATGTTTCCACATATTCAAAAAACTTCCAATCTCACCACTACCTTTTTTGAAACTCTTCATTATTGATTGTAAAACACCATATCTATGTGAAACTTCGTGGAGATTTTCTATTCATGAAAATTATCATAATCATGTAACCTACCATCTTTTCATCGTGCCTCATCCATCTTTCACCAGAAATTATTTCACAAATGTAAAAACCTTTGTGACACAAAATATTTGTGAAACACTAAACTTTCATGAATTTCATTATTTTTCCATATTTTCATGATGCATCCCTAAAAATACAACTTTCAAAAAAATTGATCAATCCTCCAAATCTTAGACCACAAAAATTTTGAAAAAGTTAGTAAATAGTGCCACCTTGTACCCATAATTTTTTATACCACTTCCAGAGCTTCTATACCTCTATATAGAAACTTTTTCCACATGATTGGTCAAAAATCACACTATAACTCAAAACTTCCTTTTCTGAAAACAGAATAAACCCAAAAACACTGCAAATTTACCTTAAGGGATTTTTACACAACAAACTGGAATCCATAAAAGTCTTAAAATAAGTGATTTACCTTATCCAAAACATCATAAAAATAATTTTCATGACTTCAAATATTATTTTGATTCTAATATGAGAAAAACCACCAAATCAATTCCATGTTATGATGGATGATTGAACTCAATTCAATCAAGAACCAAATAAGAGATTATTAAGGGACATACATTCATCAAAATACCCATCAATGACATATATTTATTGTCATAATAATAATCTAGACTTGTTGATCCAATCCTCTATAATTCCTATAAAATCAATCAACATCTAATAGAATTTTCATCTAATTATTTAATCAGGATTTATCCAATGATTAATCGATGATCAGGAAAACCAAAGGGAATAGGATCCAAGGATAATTGAGACATTAAATTATTGAAAGGTTTAAAACATACCAATAGGAATCATCAATGATTAACAGTATAATGATCCAATACTATATGAGGAATAAGAAGGCCAAAATTGAAGAATAATAAAGGATTTCACCAAGATTCTCTATTAGTTTTAACCTAGATCCACCTCTGACCAAGGGGATATCAGGGAGGGAGGAGAGAAAAGGTGAATAGAAAAATATCTACAATAAATTCCATACAAGGATTATAAAATATAGTGGGTTCGATGGAAAAAAAATTAAAAAAAACCTCATTAAACCATTTCTTGGCATGCCATAATGGTTAATTAGTGGGCCACCTGCCACTTGGTGCAGGCTCAGCAGCTGTTTGCTGAGCCTTTCTAGAAAGTAGGAATTTTTTCCGCCTCACTAGATGGTTGGTGAGCCCTACTAGGTAGTAGGTACTCTTTCCACCCTATGGGCTAGACGTTAGAAGTTATAGACTAGCTGGTGGTGCTCCAACATCCCTGATAGCTCTGAGTCTCCTCTACATGGAACTCAGGGCTCAAGTATCCCTCTAAGACTTCATTAAATTCCAAAAACATGTCATTATGATGTTCAAATAGGATGAACCTCAGTTTTTCACCCAGTTCTTTGAATGTTTCATCCACCATATAAAAATTTTACATTTCCTTTGAAAATCACAACCCAGAATGGCATGGTTTGTTAAAATCATTCCACTATAGTACTTCCCATCCTTTAGAAGTTGTGTTTGAAAGAGAATAACACCTCCCAATCAACCTTGATCATCACATATAATTATTTATCTATGTTTCAAAGATGAATTCCAACTCACCGCAAGAATTCCATGATCATTCTTGAATTCCCATCACACTTACACTTTGTGACTCCTAGCACAAACATCAAGAGATGATCCAAAAGCTCACTGTCCTCCAACATTGATACCATGATCACCATAGTCATTGAACTCAACACACCACAATGTCCTTAACCAATTCCTTCTTAAGTATCAATTTTATCACCATCATATGAATATTCATATGGAACAATATTCTTATAGTACAATGACATGCCTGATGCAGTTTAGTTCCATCGTGCTCGATTCAACCTAAGTCACAGGTTAAGAGTCAATACCAAAACATCATTCCTAGTTCCAATCTAAACCAATGAGTATTTATTGAAAAAATTTAACCTGATCAAGATAGATATTTCAAAAATTTCCTAACCATTACTTAACCACCTCAGTCATACCTGATATGTAAGGTCCCTTGTTTTTTCAGGCATGTTTTTTAGCAAAAAATGAATTTTTCATTCAAAATATTTTGAGGGATAAAATGGTCTTTTCACCAAATAATATCATCTTAGATAATTTTTTTGAATACTATATTGATCTTATAATAGGGTGTTTACCCTATTATAGGATTATGGTGGAACTCTGAGCCATTTTAATTTTAGCATAATAATTAATATTTAATATTTAATAAATTAAATATTAACTTATCAGTGCAGGTTTATTTGGAACTATATTTTTAATGTAGAATTTTATTGAGATTCTATATCTTCTGTTAATTCCATAATGTGTTTTTTTCTAGGTGGGGAATAAACTCAAGTTGGTAATCATGGTCGACTTGGGCCCCCTTTTCTTTTTATTTTCTTTTTCTTCCTTTTCTTTTTCTCTTTTTATTTTCATCCTATTTTTCCCTTGGCTTGTCATGAACATGAATAGTGATCCTCCTTCATTTAGATGGAAGAGATAATGAGATAGGTAGATATTGATAAGGAGAGGTAGATTAATAATGGTACCACCATGGATCTCGGGACGCTCTAGATCATTATGTGATAAGAGTGGACCGTGGAAATGGGAGAAGCTTCCACAGATTCTTCCCAAAGGTATGTTGTTTTTAAGTTTCACTATAAATCCCAAAAAAAAAGTATTTTTAATCATCTATAACTATTTATTAATAACCCTAGAAGGTTTATCTACTATTATTGGGGTGAAAATAGGGTTTTCAGACCGATTCTGAGGTTTTACATTCAGGAAAACCCGTCTACACAATATGTTGTTTAGGGAACACATGCTATGTGTTCTTCCTGTTTGGGGAAGATGAAATTTTCGAAGTATATGATGTATATGGGTATTACACTCCATGTACTATGACTCATTCGTGTAGCCGAATACTCGATCAAGCAGCATGTGTAACGGGCACATGGCTATGTAGAGTACGTAGCCAAATCCCATGTGGGTTGCACGTTGTGTAGATTTACACAGCTAGGAAAAGTATATGGCCAGGATATGTGAGGGAAATGAGAAGGTACATCATGTAGGGTACACTCCATGTACCCATCTTAGATACAGTGTACTATGTTGTTTACATGCCAAGTCTAGCCAGAGTACACACCCAGGTGGGGCTTTGGGAGTACACACTGTGTGTTCCAAGAGATATGTTGTGTACTTATCCTTTTGTAACCTTTTTTTTGTTTTCATATCCTTCCACCAAGGAGTATGAATTATACCCATGAGTATCCCATTCTAAGTATCATTTCATGTATATCATGATGATAAGACCTGTGAGGTGTTTTGAGGACTCTTAGGTAGAATTTCTTGAATGGAGAGGTTCTTCCTCTAGTAATCATTTTCAGTTGTATCTTGGGAGTGATACCCTTTGATCTAAGGTGGTACATGAGCCATCTTCCATGACCTATGATTTTTTATCTTTTACCTTGAGGAAAGATCCCAAGTGAGATCTTTCATTATGGACCATGTGGTTGTGTGACTAAATGTTTCTGAGGATCCCCTATAGGATTCCTCTACTTATGTTTTGACCCATAGGATCCCATGTAGGATGCCTCTATTTTATTATTGCTACTAAGGATCCCCTATGGGTTGGCTTTTCATAAAATACGACCTAAGGAATCCCTTGTAGGATCTGTTGCATGTTTATCATTCATAGGATCCTAAGTAGGATGCCTTTGCCTTTATATTATGTTGAGAGGGTCCCCTATATGACTTATTTTCTTATGTAACATTATAAGGATCCCTTGTCAGATGCCTATGTTGACTTACTGTTAAAGGGTACCTTATAAGATTCCTCATTTACCGTTCATACAAGGATCTTCAGTAGGATTCATTTACCTATGTGTGGAACTTGAGGATCTCATGTAGCATTCCTCCTTTTCCTTTCTACTAAGGATCCTAATTAAGATTCCTTTTAGATTTTGACATGAAGCACCCATTGGGTGCCCCGATGATTGACCGGACCTAAGCTAGTATGTTGGGTTTGGGTAGAGATAGTAGTGGGTGTCTCCTTAGAACCCATTCCAAACTTGTAAGCCCATGGGGATATGGAAGTAGTGTTGGGTTTAGGTGTTCATCCTCCCTCACTATTCTATTTATGATTTCACATGTTTATTACCGATTCAATGGTGGTTACTAGAGGTGATTCCTAGTTGGTGGCTATTAAGCCTAATGTGAGGCATATTTCTTTCTCCTTGTGATGCCCAAACATTCTTCCTGGGATCCGTCTTCTACACCATGTTATTTTCTTTTGTTTATTAGTATACCCAGAGGTACTACCTAGGATCTGGATATTGATCCCATATATTTGATTATTATATTATTGGGATGTCCATAGGTGCTTTCTGGTATCCAACTATTGGCCCTATGATTATTATATACGGGCATGGCATCCCAAGTAATTATACTCGAGGATGATTCTGCCCTCCTGATTGATGAGGATTATTTTATCTCTCCTCTGTTTTACATGTGATGAAGTTGATTATGCTCCCCTCGATTCAGGTATGGAATCTCAAATGATTATACTCATGGCGGATTACAATCTCCTGAGTGATAGGGATGATTATTCTCTCCCTAGTTGGTTACTTAAACTTGATATTGAGAATGACATCTCACATCATTGGATACCAAGAATGATTACGCTCTTTTAGATGATATAAATGATTCTTTTCTCCCTTCTTAGAGACTCTAGGGGTGGGCATGGCATCTCACCGGTGAGTTCTCATTAAAGATCGCCTAAGGGAAAAACCCTTAGGGAATATCTAAGTTCTAAATGATGTGACCACATTTGGACCATCACCTAAGGCTCAGACATTGGAATGGATTTACATGTCCTAAGAAGAATGGATTCTAGCTCAATGAAAATTTATAGGACGTCCATATATACTTCCCCGATATCCATGATTTCAGTTATTAGAGTTGAGTATAGGTGAACCCAGGTGTAAGATGAGTATCCATATGTGGTGTCATAGCTTACTCAAAGAAATCTCCGTAATTGGCTGAAGAAGGTATATGTTGATTTGGATTTTGGTCCCAAAGATCAGCTTTATGATACATGGCTTGAGTGGCACGATGTCCAGCTCTATTCCCTTTCATAGGATGTCTAGGAGATCAGGATTTTGAACCCAAGGACCGAATGCTAATTGGTTTTATGTTATTTCATTCACCTTACTCATGAATATTCATATTGATGTATATATGTATAGGTATGGGACTGTACATGTATACACATATAGATATATACATCCATTGTGGAACTTTCCTAATTGACCAGGATTAAGGACCCAGGGTTCAACTTTGGATTCACATTTTTTACTTTACTTATCTTTTTATTTGTGTCTCAGCTAGGCTGATCTTTTTTCTTTTGTGTGCACTTGTAACAATATATTTTTAGGTTCATCATTGGGGTGGCCTACTGAGATTCTTTCTCACCCATGTACGTGCACCTTGGTGTACGTGTAGACCTTATGTCTTCTTTTCAGGTTGAGCATAGTTGCATGGTGGATAGGGATGAGGCCCATAGTTACTAGATCGAGCATAGATGGTTGAGTGGGTTCTTTTGTTTGGGCTAGTGCAGTTTGATAGTGTTTGGAGACTAGGTATGTGGATTTCCTTGGAGTTAGTAGTAGATATTTTTAATTTTATTTCAGATTATTTTTCACTCCAGTATATGTATGGTCGGCCCAGTGGGTGACCAGTGTTGTATGTAAGACATCGTTTTTTGGGCTTTTAATGAATTTTCATTTATTATTTACAGTATGTTCTATTTCAGTTTATTTTAGGCTTTCGCACTCTGTTCACTTACAGTTGTGTATGATATTTAGCTATTTTCACTATTTTCTTACTTTGATATGAGGGAATAGTCTCCCCATTATCACACCCTAGGCCCTCGCTGCTAGTCGGTAGGATCTGGCATATGGGGAGGCATGTTTGAGGCCTCAAAACCTACTAGCTCGAGCACCATTTTAGTAGCATCTGGGTTAGCATGTTACGAAATGGTCTCAAAGAAGTTCTTTTCCTGGTCTTTACTATTTGGGAAAAGGTAGACATGAGCATTAGAAATGTGTCAGAACCTGTGATGGATATTGGACCGGTGCATTGAAAACACTTGCTCTAGTAAGCAGTTCTAGTTAACAGGGTATGAGATTGTTATTCTAATCTATTACGTTACAGTTGTATATAATTTTCTCCTTGAGCGATGAAAATGTTTTGTGGATATAATGATTTATTGTGGATTTCTGGCTCTTGGCCCATTAGAAAGAGGCCATAGATGGATTTTGACTCTTGGAAGTAAAGGTTAGAGGCCACTGTAAAAAATCGTTTATTGCGATGAGTTATTTGCGACAGGGAAGGGTCCCGTTGCAAATAGTCTGTTGGGAGGTACTATTTGCGACGAGACCTTTTTCACATCACAAAAAACTAATTACTTGCGATGGGAATTGGTGTCTCATCGCAAAAGGTTTGGCACGCACTACGTGCCAAACCGTGGGAAGGGTATTTGCAACGAATGGTTACACCCATGGAAAATACCCTTCGGTGGGTTTTGAGCATTTGCAGCGGACTTGATTCCCCATCACAAATACCTTTTTAACCGTCGCTCATAATTAATAGGGGGCTAGAATTTGCGACTAGTCTCATCGCAAATACTCTGACCACAAATAATCTAACCTATATATACCTCCAATTTTATTTTTTCCCATTTGACAACTCTCTCAACACCTCTCTCCCTCCCAACTCTCATATTTTTCTCTTCAATTTTTTAAAAGTTTAAAATTTTACATCGGAGCAATTTTCAAGCCTTGCATCCTATGAAAGATTAAAATTTTAAGGTATTTATCTATTAATTTTCTTTTTTTAGTCAATTCATTTTATTTTATATAAGTTATAATTATTGTTAATTAGTGGAAATTAAATTAAATTAGAATTAGATTGTTTTATTTCGCATTATTTTTTTTCACAAATATGTTGTTTCATTAATATTTAACTTTTTTTATTTAGAAGTAAATAGTATTAATTAGTAATAATTTGGTTCAACTATCATTAATTAATAATAATTATGTTTAATTAGTATTAATTAGTAGTAATTAATATATATTATTATCAATTAGTAGTAATTAGTATTAATTATTATTAATTAGTAGTAAATAGTAATAAATTGTAATAATTAGCATTAATTAGTAAAAAAATAGCAGCAATTAGTAATAATTAGCTGTAATTTGTAATAATTAGTAGTAATTAGTAAAAATTAGCAGTAATTAGTAATAAATAGTCATAATTAGTAATAAATATGAATAAATTGTAATAAAAAGTAATAATTACTAATAATTAGTAATAAGAAATAATAATTAGTAATAATTGGTAATAAATAGTAATAATTAGTAATAAATGTCAACAATTGTAATAAATAGAAATAAATAGATATAAATAGTAATAATTAATATTAATGAGCGGTAAATAGTAATAATTAGCTCTAATTAGTAATAATATCTAATAAATACTAATAAGTAGTTATAAATATTAATAAATATTAATAAATAGTAATAAATATTTATAATTTGAAATAAATATTAATAAATAGTAATAAATATTAAAAAATATTATTAAATAGTAACAATTAGTGGTAAATAGTAAAAATTAATTATAATTAATAACAAATAGTAAAAATTAGTAAAAATTAGTAACAAATAGTAATAATTAGTAATAATTAGTAAAAATTAGTAATAATTAGAAGTAATAAATAGTAATAAATAGTAATAAATAGTAAAAATCCGAGGTAAGTAGTAATAATTAGCGATAATTAGTAAAAACAAGTAAAATTTAGTAAAAAATAGTAATAATTAGTAATAATTAGTAACAAATAGTAATAATTATATTATTTGAAAAAATAGTAATAATCTGTAAGAAATAGTAATAACTGGTAATAATTAAAGGTAATTAGTAATAATTAGTAATAACTAAAAGAAATTAGTAATACATAGTAATAAATATTAATAATTAGTAATAATTAGTAATAAATAGTAATAAATTGTAATGATTAGAAATAATTAGAAATATATATTAATAAATAGTATTAAATTTTAATAATTACTAATAAATATTAATTAATAATAATTATTATCAATAATTATTAATAAATATTAATAATTAGTAATAATTAGTAATAATTATCTATAATTAGCTATAATTAGTAATAATTAACAATAAATTGTAATAATTAGATGTAAATAGTAGTAATTAGCAGTAAATAGTAATAATTAGTGGTAAGTAGTAATAAGTAGTAGTAAATAGTAACAATTAGCGATAATTAGTAATAACTAGCTGTAATTAGTAATAATTAGTAATAATTAGTGATAATTAGTAATAATTAATAATAATTAGTGGTAACTAGTAATAATTAGTTGTAATTAGTAATAAATAGTAATAAATATTAATACATAGTAATAAATATTAATAATTAGTATTAATTAGTTATAAATATTAATAAATAGTAACAAATATTAACAAATATTAATAATTAGCGGAAATTATTAAAAATTAGCAGTAATTAGTAATAATTAGTGGTAATTAGGGATAATTAGCGGTAATTATGAATAATTCGCAGTAATTAGGAATATTAGCGATAATTATGAATAATTAATGGTAATTAGTAATAATTAGTAATAAATATAAACAATTACTAATAAATATAAATAATTAGTATCAAATATTAATAATTGGTAATAATTAGCGGTAATTAGTAATAACTAGTAATAATTAGTTATAATTAGCGGTAATTAGTAATAATTTGTGGTAATTGGTAATAATTAGTTATATATAGTAATAATTAGCAGTAAATAGTAATAACTAGCAATAATTACAAATAATTATCTATAATTAGCAGTAAATATTAATAATTAGCAATAATAAGTGGTAATTAGAAATAATTTATGGTAATTAATAATAATTAGCAGTAATTAGTAATAATTAGTGATAATTGGTAGTAATTAGCTGTAATTAGTAATAATTAGTGGTAATTAAGAATAATTAGTCATAATTGGTAATATTTAGCAGTAATTAAGAATAATTAGTGGTAATTAGTAATAAATAGTACTAATTAGTAATAATTAGTTGTAATTAGTAATAAATAGTAATAAATGGTGTTAATTAGTAATAATTAGTAATAAATTGTAATAATTACTAATAAATTATATTAATTGGTAATAAATTGTAATAAATTGTAATAATTAGTAATAAATTGTAATAAATTGTAATAGTTAGTAATAAATAGCAATAATTAGTAATAATTAGTAATAATGGTTAATAATTAGAGGTGATTAGTGGTGATTAGTTGTAATTAGTAGTAATTAGCAATAAATAGAAATAATTAGGAATAATTAGAAATAATTAATAATACTTAGAAACAATTAACAAATTTTTTTCTTTTTTTTGGTTATGTTTTTCATATATATAATTATTTATAAAAAACTAATTATTTTATATTTTTTATAGAAATATGGAATAAGGAAGTCGACAACCATCATTATTATATGATCTCCCTTGGATAAATCAGTGTAGGAATCCATACGGTTATAGTATAAATCCTGTATATATTGAGGGTATTGAAACTTTCTTATCATTTGCAACATCAAAACCATAATTTGTTTCAGAAGGGACAATTAAGTGTCCATGTAAAAAGATGTGGTCTGAGAACGTTTGACATATTTGATAAAGTTGGGGGTCATCTATTGTGTTTTGGTTTTTAAACATATTATGTTTTTTGTATCAACATAGTTAATGTAGTTCCAGAGGAGATACTGATAATTTGGTTCCATATCCATCATGTTTTCAAAATTTAGTACAAGTTGGGGCAAGCCCATCTTTTCAAAAAACTAAAACATGGGATAATATTGATTTAACTCCTAAGTTGGAATCATCTCAATTTTATGATTTGTTGAGGTTGGTTGGGCATGCCATATAACCTGATTTCAAGATAAGAAAATTTGAATTGGTTTCATAATTTATGGTTATTAAATCGGATAATAGAATGTCAAATAACTGTTTCGATTAGATACTCTCTTTGGTTAAAACACTATTACCTAAAAGAAAAGTGTTTTCTATAAATTTATATAAGAACAAGAGGCTAGTTCATAATTTGGATCTTGGTTATCAAAATATTCATGCATATTTGTTTCGACCAGATTCACATCATACTGGGGACCGATGGAATGACCCGATAGATAGTGACCCATTATCCGTTATTATGAAGGGTTTCATGTCTGGTATGATGTCATCGGATGGTCTCCAATGGGTTTATTCATGGATCCATAAACACCCAATGACCCTTGTATCCCTGATTCATGAACCTGCTTTCCAAAGGTAGGAGCTCATTGGATGACGATTTGGGCAACGACACTTAAGGACTCCATTGGTTGATAGGATGGGAGGTCGGGCTCATCACACCATTTGGTGGGAATTATTACCTTCTTCGGGACTCTATTATAGATTTATGTAATGTTCATATGTTTATTAATCATTGGTTCTTTCCTAAGAATGTTTCTGTGGATTACGCATGGGTTTCAAGGTTAACCAAATATATGATTGGGTTAGGAATTACTGAGAAAACTCTAGTTTAAGTCCTATGATGAGGTGATCTAAAGTTTATCATTATCCAAGGATGATGAAAGTTGTTTTGATATCAGGATCAAACCCATAATATGGACTTCCTATGTATACCTATGAGATGAATCAAAACCCACATAGTTCGGTGCCACTTAACTGGAAACATAACATTTTAAGGTCATGTGATGGAGACCCATCCATGTAGTTCAGAAACGAGCAGAATGAAAATATATGTGTAGGATTACTAGTCAATATTTCATTTGGGACTTACCTCAAAGAGTCTTAGGATGCTCAAGAGAGGCATGTTCTCCTGGGTAGACATGGCCCTACTAGGGATATGGCCCAGTGAATTCTAGTATGATTCGGTTGTAAGGATTGGACCTCAAAAAGGATTCTTACATATCTCAGTTAGTTGGGAATCAAATCCCTCATAGTTCAGTTTAAAAGAGGCCCTGTTTGTGGGGGTGGTTGGAGCTTAACTCTTGGAAAGGATTCCCCTTGAGCTTGGGCCTTTAGACATGCGTCATGAGTCTCTTATTTAGAGTAGTAATCAGAGTTCTCATAGTTTATGACTGGGATGTGACTTGATTGGGGCTTATGTTTGGGAGATGACCATTTGAAGAGGCATGATCTCTCATTTCATGGATGAGATGATTTGGAGCTCTGGCATAGATAAATACTTCCTATATATCCCAGTTGTGTTGGGAATTAGAGTTCTCATAGTTCATTGGGTAGGGCTTATGCGTAGAAGCTACCAATGTTTCTGGAACATGAGGAGGATCTATATTCATGATGATTTGATGGTTTGATTGGGAATTAAACCTAGAAAGAGGCCCATGATTTGGTGTTATGCAGATGTCATGATCACCACCAAATTCTAAGTCCATATGATTCATGATTGATGTTAGAAATAAGAGGTAGGAGTGGATCTGAAGATCACATGTCCCACATCATCTTCTGATAGATGGTACTAGATCCCAAAGGGAGATAGAAAGAGGGTCTTTGAATGTTCCAATTTTCTCTCGCATGTTGATATCCAGTATATTTAAATCAAACTGTCTTGGTACGCCCTGGGCAGAGGCAAGGAGGAGAACTGATGCAACCTCCTGCAAAATAAGCTAGTGGCTTAACTCAGTGGGAATGCCCTGTTTATCATCATATGGGGTATACTACAATTTAAATCCATATATATTGGAAGATTATTAACTATAGGATAATCATTTTGGGATGTCTTGGCATGACTCGATCATTAGAGTGATGGAACAAGAAAACCATGATTCTGGAGGATCTCAAATTAGGAGAAATTATATGTGGAATGGAAATAATTTAGGTATAAAAAGGTAGGATAGGCCTCTTCTTAGGATAAATTTTTCCATGTTTGATAGGCCATTTTTGTGGGAAACATATGCAGAGCCACCAGGGCATTGTGTTCAAATTCATGCAGAGGTTTCTTCAAGACACTCGCCTTCAATTTCTGATGGATGGGGATGTTTATAAAGATCCAAAATTTCTTAGTCTAATATAGTTTAAATTCATATATCTTGGACTATGATTAACTGGAGGATAATCATGTTGGAATGTTTATACATTCCTCAATCATGAGAGGGAAGGAATGTAAAAACCATGATTCTAGAGGATCTCAGATCAAGATAAATGATATGAGGCATGGAATCCATTGAGATGTATAGAGGTAGGATAGGCCTCCCCTAAGGATGACTTTATCTCTAGGTGATAGTCTGTTTTTGTGGGAACCATATGCAGAGTTTTAGGGGCATTGTGTTCATAGTCAATAAAAGGTTTCCTCGGGACACTGGCCTTCAATTTCCAATGGCCGGGGAATTTTATGAAGATCTTAAATTTCCTGGTATACTACAGTTTAAAGTCATATATCTTAAAATATGGTTAACTGGAGGATAATAATGCCGAGATGTTCCAACATTCCTCGATCATGAGAGGGAAGGAATGTGAAAACCATGATTCTGGTGGATCTCTAATTAGGAGAAATGATATGAGGCATAGAATCCATTAAGGCATACAAAGTTTGGAGAGGCCTATCCTGAGGAAATATTTTCTCTGGTTGACAGTCCATTTTTTGTGGGAAACATATGCAGAGCCACGAGGGTATTATGCCCATAGTCAAGTAGAGGTTTCCTTAAAACATTGGCCATCCATTTATAATGGCTGAGGAGGTTTATAATGATCTGAAATCACCCAAGACGTAGAGTTTTATAGATGGAGATGGGTCTGTCCAAGTATGTAAGAAACATGAAGATTGTGATTTGTCCATAGATTTCTGGATCATCTTGGAATTTGAGGCAGGTGATGGGGTTTTAGAAGTCTCATTATGAGTAGATCAACTAATGGTATTTAAGGTACAGATGATGGGGCAGTATAAGGGAACAATAGAAAATGTCATTGATCCAGCCCAAAAAGTTTTCTGTGCAACTCTCTATTTTTTATGGGGGTCAGTGATGGTAGTGAAGGGGCTGTCTGAGACAACATCCTGGCATTGATCCTAAGTAGGAATGTAGGGGCACGTCCCCTATGACATGGATTATTGGGAACTATCTATTTTGTGTATAAGGCTAGCTATGTAATATGTGACCATATAGAGCTGTTCTTGAACCGTCTTCTGTATAGAGGAGTCCACAAACTATTTTCTACATGGGGTCGTCCACATACTATTTTTTGCATACAGTTTGCATCATGTGCTCTATGAATATAATCTTCCACATAGAATCTGGACATGAACTTTTTATCCATGCATGATGTTGTTTGTGAAGGATATCTCTGCAAACTGTTGTCTAGATAATAGTTGGTCACGAACTGTTTCCCGTAAAAGGGTGTATGCGTACTATTTTTTTATTTTTTATTCATCTGCAGGGTCATAAAATGACGCCTTAATTTTTTGAATGACACTGCCTTTGTATATTATATTTTTCATAGGTTCTTCTGCATATGGTTCACGGGGTGGAGTTCCGTATAGGGCCACCCGTATACGGTTCATGGGATGGAGTTCTGCGAACTGCTACAGGTGAGAGGGGGATTTCTCCCTTTTTCACTCATCTTTTATTTCTCTTCCACACTTATGAGAGCTCTTCTAACACTATACCTAGAGTCCATTTTCTAGATATCCCTCGAGGTTTATATATAGAAGAGGTGAGCGCTAGATTGATGGGCCGTGTGGCTTCTTTTGGAGAAGCCCATGGAAAAATCCTTGATTTTTGGATGACTTTGTCATCGGGAGCCATTGTTCTTAGGCATTGTTATGCGACCTCATCCCATAAAATACTTATTTCATGGAGGATATGGTATATGGGGGACGTCTTACACGAGGGTGGAATTCTATGCCTCAATTTCACCAATGACATGGCTCGCAGGGGTGGGGTGCCATCTTCATCATTTCGTGAACATATTGGTTTTTTGGAACTGTATGCGGAGCATATTTCTCTATCTATTTTCAGTTAATGACCTCATTCATGGGAGTCGGTGTCATCATTCTTCATTCTACATAATTCTTGGTTTTCAGGTGATACCTTTCATGAAATATTCTTGGAATTCAGTAAGTGAATGGATTATCTTCATTTTCCAAATTTGGATTCTCCAAAAAAATCGAATCTTCAGTCAATATTTATTTCTTTCATTTGTCGTGTTTTATAGAACTTTAATTATATTAAATGTAGAATTTTCAGGACCCAAAAATGTTCAAATGATTTTATCTTATATTATGGTGAAAATGAGTCGTTGGATGGTTGTCCTACATGTGGAAAATTGAGGTATAAAGAGGATCAACTAGGGAAGTCTGGATTGATTTCCGTTAAATAGTTGAGGTATTTCCTGCTTACTCTCAGATTGCAACATTGATTTATGTCTCATAATAGAGCATCATTCATGACATAACAAAAAATAAATATTTCAACTGATAAAAGATTAAATCATCTCTCTGATGGTGATTCATGGAAACATTTTGACCAAGTACATTAATCTTTTTCTTCAGAAGCCCAAAACGTGTGATTGGGTCTTTCTACTGATGGTTTCTGTCCATTTGGTTCTTATCATAATTAATATTCTTATTTCTCTATCTTTATAACTCCGTACAATTTACCTCCTTGGATATTGATGAAGGAGCAATATATCTTTTTGACCTTATTAATTCCAGTACATTCGAAAAATAATATTTATGTTCATTTTAATCCATTGATTGATTAGTTAAATTTATTGTGGACTAATGGTGTCGGTACATATGATGTTGCTGCAAAAAAAATCTTACTAAAATATTCATTGATGTGGATAATTATTGACTTCTCAGCATATGAAATATTATCTGGATGGAGTATACATGGTCTAAAATCATGTACGTACTATATGAGTGACAAAAAAAATTATGATCATAAATTGAAGAAGACTATGTGTTTTTTACAGTCTTTAAAGATTCCTTAAAACCGATCATCCTTTTCTAAAGAACATATATCATTTTAGAAAATGTACAATTAAAAGAGATGGTCCTCCAATAATGATCTCATGTACAATGTTAAAATCATTTTTCTCTTCATTACCTCCCATTACATTTGAACCAATTATAAACCAATAGAAAATTGATGGCTTTGGGAAAGAACATAATTGGATAAAATGGATCACTTTTTAGAATCTTCCATCTTGGTCTGATTTGTTGGTCTGTCACATGTTGAATGTCATTCATATTAAGAAGCACTATTTTTATAATATATTTTATAAATTTTTAAATACACCAGGTAAGACCAAAGATAATGTAAAGGCACAATTAGATATTTCCCAAATTTACAGGCAACCAGAACTTGAACTATTTGAAATTTTCAGATCATATAAGTTAATGAAGATAAAATAATCTTATACACTTTCTAAAGAAACTTTATTATTATTATTTTAGTAGATTACAGATTTGAGACTTCCATATGGTTATGTTTCTAATTTAGGAAGTTGTGTTAGAAATGGTAATATTACCATATTAAAAATTCATGACTATCATGTTATAATGGAAATAATTATGTTGATTGGATTAAGAGGTTTATTGAATTCTATGATTTGGGATTTGTTAAAAAACATATCATATTTTTCTGAGATATTTTTATGGTGATAATAGACTGTGATTCACTAAGAAGACTATAGTAAGTTGTTATTTTAATTTTATGTAATGTAGAAAAAATATTCCCACCAACTTTCCTTGACTCAATGGAATATTTGATATTACATTTTCTACATGAAGAAAAATGTGGAGGTCTGTTATAGTTCTGATGGATGTACCCATCTGAGATATGCATATATAAATTGAAGAAAAACTTATATAACAAAGCATCGGTTGAATGATCAATTACAGAAGCTTATTTACAGGAGGAAATTTCATTTTTCTACTCTCATTTTTCCAATCTGAATATCCCTCAAAACACAATCTCATGGTCCATAATGAGGGAAACAATGATAATCAAATGAGAAATAAATTATTAGTTTTTAATCATTCAGAACTTGGATTTAGTGGAGTTCATGAATGATGGATTTCAGATGATGAACATTAGAGAGCTCATACAAATTTTATTCTCAACTATGAAGAAATGACACCATTTTTACTCTTAGTGATACCTATCACTTATTCTATAATATTTGTTATAGTAAATTAATATTATTTTATCTTTAGGTCATATGATAATCAAATCAATAAATAGCTTCTACAAATTACAACATCTTCTCTTGAATAACGTCAGCAAATTAATTTTTCCTACTAGTTTCAAAAACTCGTAACATAAATTTTTTATTGTTTAACATATAAAGTCAATATATTACTTGTTATATTGATAATTTTTTTACAAATTTTTAGGTATCTCAACGTTCTAAAAAAATCTATAATTGATTATGTGTATTGAGTAACACACTGTCCAAAATGGTTAAATATTATAATGTATATGTGGTGAATGGTTTTCAATTTCATACATGTGTATATGCATAATCAAAAAAATAATGAATAGTGGTGTTTTCTTGATAGGATCATATCATAGAGAAATTGAAGTTTACTTTTACGGTATATTGTAAGAAATTATTGGACTATGTTATCTGGGACATAATTACATAATGATGTTTAAATGTTAGTGGTCAGATACTGAGATAGGTTTGTGTCTTCATCTGAGCCATGGAATCGTTGATATTAAATATAAAATTATTCTTGTAGTAAATGAACAATTTTTATTCGATAATCAGGCACATTAAATTTATTATAAAAATTACTATGCTACTATAAGATAGTTGGGTGATTGGTGGAGCATAATAAAAATGAAATCTTGGGAAAATCAATTTATTCAAAGTAAATGTGGTTCCATTGAAGTGAAAGAAATTGAAAATTATTAAGAGACTACTTCAAATCCATATTTTCAATGAATATACATGAATATAGATGATAATGCCACATAGTTAAGGGTCGATGGTGATGATTTTGTTACTAATGTGACAAATGAATTTTAAATGACCTGAGATGATGAAACTAAAACTCCTACGGAAATTGATGATACTGAGGAGGAATATCAAGACATAGTCATATATGAATATGGGGATGGAGATGAATATTGAAATACTTAAATCCTAGTTATAATCATATATAATATATATCTACATATAATAGTTATTTTCAACTATTTACAAACAATATTTATTTCGTGTTTTAGATGGACTCAGATATTTTCCATGAGTTTGAGGAGGGTGGAGTACTTGATGAAGAGTATGATGTTGAATCATCTTACCCTTAGACTACTGGAGGTGCAACGAGGACTCGAAGGGGTTGTGGTCTTGTGAGATTGATGATTCATTACCCTATACTTGAGAGACGTCCACATCTTGGCTTCAATCCATGCATGCATAGGTGTGTTTACTTATGTATTTTAGTTAGTTTTAATTAATTATCATTAATTTATTTATATACTAATTTTTTATTATTATTTATTTTTTCATAGATTTAAGCATATTGATATAGGATAGAAGAGTTCTATATTGTGAAATTATTTTTCTAGAGAATGGGTTACATGGGATCAAATTCCCATTGATGTTCAGCACCACATGTTCAATCATTGGTCAGTACATAAATAAATAGTATTTATTTTTAAATTCATTTAGTTAATAACTTGATATTATTAATTCTTTGTAAGATTTACAGTATCTCATCGATTAGAACATGTGTGTATCTATCTAGCAGGCATAGGAGGGTTGTATACACGGTCATTATCATCAATTTTTGCATAATTTTTGGAGACCATCAATGAGGAAAGGAGTCACAGAGTTTGATGAGTCATGTTGTGCCCACTGACCTGATTATATTTCATCTCAGGTTTGGGATGGATTATGTTCACAAAGGATGGGTGGTTGTTTTTAGATGAGATCATCAGTAGGTCGAAAAAACTAGGGTAGACAGGATTTGACACATCAAGCAAATAGTCATACATTCAGTACACATAGGGAACATATGGTAAGTACCTTTTTTAAAATATTAATATAACTTTAAATATAAATTGTTTATTTATAATCATATAGACAGTTGAACATCCCGATATTACAGAGTTTGACATTTATAATAGGATGTATAGTTATCATCTCACTAGAAAGATTAAAGGTGATCACCAGCATCAGATTATGGTCAGTATAATTTCTTTGTGAGTATTAAAATTAATTTCAAATAATATTTTAACTATTTTAATTTTAAATTGCAATTGAAGGAGTAAAATGAGGCCGAGATGTCTTAGAAACAGACTGAGAGTCAAGTTGAGACTGAGGATCAGACTAGTATAACATGATTTTATGAGGCAACATAAATGTAGGAGACCCATTATGCCTTTGAGAAAGGCAGATTTATTGGTATCAGCTCTCGATTGATGCTTGGGAGTTATTATGAAACTGATGTGATGTCAGTGTGCAACTCAAGAGGAGATCATGGAGAGTCATCATCATCCGTTACACAGTATCAAGAGTAGCTACAAGCTCGGGTGAACTTGTACAGAGTATGCATAGAGACCAGGAAGAGCTCTGTCGACAACAGCAGCAGTAATAGGAGGAGGAGATGTGTCGATGGCAGCAGTTATAGCACGAGTAGAAGATAGAGTACATTCGGCGTCTGAATCTATATTTAGGGATAGAGTTCCCTCCACCATTTCCTCCAACACCTCAAAAAGATCCTCCCCCTCAGTGATGTATTTACTTTTTGTGATAAAACATTTGAATGTACATTTTTTACTATTATATATTTACATTTCTATATAGTGCATTTTTTATATTATTGTGAATATTTCTTTAATCTATTATTTTATTATTTATTTAATTTTTAATATTTTATTGCTTTATATTTTATTTAATTTTATTATTATTGTTATTATTTAATGTTTTTATCCTTTATTTATTTATTTATTTATTTATTATTTTGTTAAAATTATTTTTTAGTATTTTATTATTATTATTATATTATTATTATTATTATTATTATTATATTTTTGTGAATATTGAAGTTTTTATTATTTTATTATTTTTTATTATTTTATTGTTATTGTTAGTGTTAATTTTATTAATATTATTATTATTATATTATTATTATTAATTGAATTAATATTTTATTATTATTATTATTATTATTATTATTTTATTACTATTATAATTTTAATTATATTAATATTATTTGTATTATTATATTCATATTATTCATATTATTATGAATAATATTATTATTATTTTAATATTATTTTACTAATATTATTTTATTATTAATAATATTGTTTTATTCAATTTTATTATATATTTTTCTATTTCTTAATCTTTTTGTGATGGGCCCATCCTAAAAAGTATTTTTGAGGGGGCCATCGCAAAAAAAATATTTGTGTCGCTATTTTCTACAATGGGGAATTTGCGATGGGACCCCATCCTAAATAACTCCTTTTCCTGTAGTGGACGTCTCGTGTAGTATATTTGGAACATAGGATTCACATCATATAATCCTGCTAGTGTGTAGTTATTACATATATATTTCCTTTGGATGGTAGGTTATGTGGATCTATGTTGAGGTGTTGATGTTGAGGATGATGACTCATTCCTCATGCAGAGAAGTTGCAGTGACCCTAGTAGGTCAATATGGAACATGATTCCCTTCTATGGCACCCCTTATAGGGTGTTGTTTCTCAGGTCATGGTTATCTAATCAGATCGTTGAGTATGATTTCAATGGATACCCGTACTTTTCTCTTGAACTGTACCTAGAGGGGGTATTAACATACACCGATGCCTGATGAGTGTTAGTTCTGTCTCTTTTCTATGTTGGTATCATGGCCTTAAGGGAGTAGTTCTTTATGATGATGCTTGGTGAGGATCATGCCCTAGTAGTCTATGCTTTCACTATAGACCCTTATAGGTTATCGTGGTCTTTACCTTCTTTAGAGAGGTTTGACCTTTTGGGTTAGGTGGTTAGACCTTGTTACCCAGTTATGGGATTAGTTCTATAGGGCTAGGTGGAAGACATAGAGGCCCTTAGTTGGACTCAGAACCTTGTAGGTTGATATCCATTTTGTTTTATGGAAACCTACATTAAAGGTTGGAATATTATTTTAAATGCCTTTTTGGCACTGAGATTAGTTTTACGCTCGTTTTTAGATCAAGGAACGGTGGGTGCTTGAGTTTTGTGTTATAGGCATGTAGATTTCTTCAATTTTTGGAGAAGCATATAGGGTTATTTTTTCGAGACTTGATTCAATAGGAATGATTTTTTAGGTGCATGGCTCGGTCGCCATGGTTTTGGTTGTTGCTAATGTAGTCATAGCGTTCATAGACGCTCATGATTGGAACAATGATAAGTGACGGACGGTCGTAGAATAAAATAATGGAACAGGTGAGGTGTTTATTTTTTAAGAGGAGTTCTAAGGGAGCTTCTGGATTATGAAACTGACATGTTGTGTAGTATGGTTAGCTTAGACTTGTGATGGATGACTCAATGTATTATGATTATGCTAGTAAAGTTATACAACATTTTTGTGGATCACAGTTAATTCGTAAATCGGTGGGTGACTGTTTGCAAGATGAGGACCCATATTTTAAATACTTTTCATGGAAGGTTTTCATGAGAGTTGTTTTTAAGTGAAAAATTTCCTTCTATGGTAGAGGTGACATCGTAAATGGTCGGGTTACACAAGATGGTCGACCTGTGGCTGGGCCTAGACACGCTTTGTTGGGAGATGAGGTGTTAGGTATTGGTTAAAGGTGAGTTATCTTAATTGTTGTGAGTGTGGCTCGAAGAGAGTTTCACATGTCTTTTTCAGGAATATTAGTGTATTATTGGTTAGTGAATCTCATTATCTATCTTTAAACCATCCTAATTATGTTGAGAGAGTGTCGGGCCTATGATGAGCTCATTTTCTTTTAAATGTTCTTCCCTGGTTTGGGGAAGGAAACATGTTGATATTGTGCTTGAGGAGTGGTGTACGGTAAGCCATATAATGGGGAGTTCATAGTGGGCCATTTGAGGGTGGTGTCCTTAATTTTTAGTTGAAATTTGTCACTCTCATAGGCTTTTGGTCTTAGAGTTTGGTTTTGAGATGATGAAAAGGTGATTCCTATGGTGAGGATTACTAGATTAGTCATAGTTAAATGTCTTCTATGTAGGAGACAGTATTTGTTGTTATAAGTATGGTCATTGGATGGTCAATATAGCTTTCTTGTGTAGATTCTTGGTTTGAGAGCATGGTTTTTAGTCTTACCACCAGGCTTCTCAGGGATGATAAGGGTTGTGGTGGGGATATTGTAAGGTCCCATGTTTTTAGAGACTATTTTTTAGCAGAAATTTGAATTTTTTATTACAAAATATTACAAGGGGTAAAATGGTATTTTCCCCAAGATTATGATCTCGTATAATTTTTATGACCAATCCATTATTCCCAAAATAGAGTTCTTACCCTAGGGTAGGAATTTGGTGGAATTTTGAGCGGTTCAAATTTTTGAAGAATAATTAATATTTACCATTTAATAAATTAAATATTAATTTATTCATATAGTTTCATATAGAAATATCTTTTGAACAAAGCATTAGATTAAGATTCTATCTCAACTGTTGAGTCCAGAATAGGGTTTTTTTCAAAGTGGATCATAAACTCGAGTTTCATGTTGGGGCCAACCTAGACCCCTTTTATTTTTATTTTTCTTTTTCTTTTTCTTTTTCTTTTTCTTTTTCTTTCTCTTTCTATTTTTCTTTTTCTTTTTCTTTTTATTTTTGTTTTTCTTTATCTTTTTCTTTTTCTTTTTCTTTTTCTTTTTCTTTTTCTTTTTCTTTTTATTTTTCTTTTTCTATTTATTTTCTTTTTCTCTTTTTATTTTCTTTTCTTTTTCTCCTAGGTTCTCACGCTCATAGTTGGGAATCCTCCTTCAAATGTATAATAGAGAGAATAAGAGAGGGGGGATAGGGAGATAAAGAGAGAGAATGAGAGGGAGAGAAAGAAAGGTACCACTATAGAGCTCAGGATGCACCGGATCATTCTACGGCAACCATGGACTATAGAAATGGGTGAATCTTTGGTGAAATCTGCCCAAAGGTAATTAATTTTTAAGTTTCACTATAAATCACTATATTTTTATCATTTTAAAGTTTAAATCCCCTTTTTTTCTTCTTAGGACCCCTTGGGGATTGATCTACCACTTTTTTGTTGAAAGTGGGGGATTCACGGTGATTCATAGGTCTTCTATTTGGGAAAACACATCTATATGAAAAGTGGTTCAAAGAACATACACCATGTGATCTTATTATCTGGGTAAGATGAACTTTTTGATGTACACACAATGTATGGGATATACACACCATGTCCTGGGAATCAACCGTGTATCAGAGTACCCAGTTAGGCAACCCATGTAAGTGTAACTTTTCTATGTGTAGTACATGGCCAGAACCCGTGTGGGTCGCACACCATATATAAGTATACAACTAGGCTAAGTACATGTCCATACCAAGTGAGGGATAAGGGAAGGTACCCCATGTAGGGTAATTTTCATTTAATGATCTTAAATGTCATGTATTTGGGCATTTAAATTCCATGTTCATCCAGAGTACACACCCATGAGGGGTTTTGGGAGTACACATTGTGTGCTCAAGGAGACATTCTGTGTACTACCCTTTTTTTACCCTTATTAGTGTAACACCTCGAGATTTTATAAGATATATTCCTTCTAATTTCTTTCATATATTCTGTTATATTCTACACCAAGATTATTTTGCACTATACGCAACATCGTATTATCTTGTAGTATACACAACACTAATCTTGGATCGTGTTACACACAATTTCAAGTTTGTTTTATAGTAGTTATTCTACGCAACATTGAGTGTATATATATATATATATATATTCAATGTATAAATGAAATATGGTTGGATTCATTTATATGCAACAACAAAGGAGTCTTGCACTACACGCAACCTTGACTTGGCTTCCATCACACACAATCGCAACCTTCCTCGATAGTGTGTGTTGTACGTAATACCGGGTTCCACTAAACAACAATATATGGTTATAATATTATTATGAACTAGCTGTTATGAATATTATCAACTACATTTTGAATTTTATAACATTATTATTCATCTTATATGTTTTCTAGAACATGGTATGAGAACAAAATAAATTTTTCTGGTAAAATATGTATTTTTCAAAAAATGCAGTTTTGCAGCCTTTTGATGGCGCACCCACTTTAAATCTAGTTTTTGACATGTTTATAAGTTCAATTAGAGAAAATAAAATTATTCCTTGGAATAATTATATAAAAATTTAATTTGGATAAATTTTTCATATTATTCTGATAACTTTCATTTTTTATGAATAGTAAAAACAAGCTATATTTTAATTAAAAACAAATTTTTCCATCGATATAATTTATATTGTTATATTATATTTTTAATTGGTTTTAATGTGTAATTGTAATATATTTTTACTATTTAATCCAATGTTGGTCATTGGAATTAATTTCACTTTGAAATTGGACATAAATAAGTGTCGCTCTTTTGATAGTTATTGTTTCCTAAAAACACGCTATTTGTTTTGATAACGGAAATTAATTTTAAAAATAATTAATGTTGTTTCTATGTTTTTAATTTGGGAAAATAGACATCACTTTTTAATTTGAAATATCAAATATATCTTAGGCTTAATTTTTGGTATTTTTCTGAAAAACTTCAATTTTTGATGAATAGTGAAACCACTTAGTAGTAGTTAAAAAAACCGACTCTTTCATTTAAATGAAATTTTACCAATTATGTGAATTGAATTTAAAAAATCTGACATACATGGTTGTTATCAAGAAGTAAAATTTGGTTCAATAAGATGAAAATAATTTTTTGTGAATAGTAACTTTTGACTTTTATTTACCGCGGTTAAAGGTAAATAGGGTGATTCAAGGTTAAAAGAATATTATAATAATTCAAAATTACCTTAGCACTTATTATAACCTTATTGTATGAGAAGTGTCCAACCATGGGCATCCTTGGGTCAATTTTGGGACCCCATTGAGCCACTTGGTAGTGATAATGACAATTTGGATTAATTAATTTAATGTAAAGACAAAATTGATATTATCAAAAATATTTTAGTAATTAATTTTTATAAGGGGTTATATAAATTATCTTTCCGACTATAAATATTCATTGGAAATATAAAAATATTTCCTACATGATTTTATTTTTTTATAATTTTTAGACATCAAATAAATTAAATTATTTATGACACAATAATGATGCAGTATTTACCTCATTAATAAATGATTTAAATAAATAAGATTATAATGATTACAATATTATCCAAAACATTTACAATTCTGATTTGATGATTTTATTTATACCATGAGTTATCTTATCTTCATCTTTAATGATTTTTGGACCTTTTGAAACCGAAGATAAGTTTATAATAAAATAATATTGTCACACTTTCCAAAGGTGCCCCTCTCCTCCCTTATAAAAGGGCACCTCCTCCCTCTCCTCTTTAAAAAACTTTGAGCCTTCAATCTTGTCCAAACCCTATCTATTTCCCTTCTCAACATCTCTAGAAACATAGTAGAGATTCTGGTCTTCTCAAAATACAAACTCTAGTCCCTTAAGTAGAAGTTTAAACGAGGCACGTCGAGGAAGAGGTAATCTCTTCTACCGATTCTTTCAAGTTTCTTCCTTATTCTACTTCCTCTAATTTAGTTGTTTCATTATAAAGTAATAACATCAGTATGACTCATATACTGATATGATATTATAAATACGAAACAACCCCATTTAACCTTCTATCCATCCTACGGAAAACAAAATCACCGTGCGTGCGTACTTACGGAATACCGTCTCCACGTCATGGTGTAATTAGTTTTTCCACCACCACCTTACTTGGATGGGTATAATGGTGTAAATAATAAAAATATATGGTTATTATAACATCATACTGATTCAGATATATTATTTCATTCACTCCAATTCTATTAAATTATTATGTGAACGATATCATTGCTCGTGCGTACGTACAGACTACCTTCTCCACGAATGTGATGAGATTCATTTTCCATGATTAAGCATTCAAGTATGATTATAAAGTGTATATATAATAAATAATCATGAATTCTATTACATAATAATGATACTGTATTTATTTACATATATGTTTCATTTACTTAATTCCATTTAATTCAATAAGGAAATGAAAACAGCATTCATGTGTACGTATGGCCTACCGTCTCCATGAACGGTGTATTTCATTCCATTTATCGATCTATCATATATATTTATATGCTGAATATATATTATATGTAAATCATGTTTTACATTCTGGAATTAAGTAAATCAGTATATAAGTAATAATATCAAGAACAACAAGTCGAAACACGTACGATAAATGAAACGATTTTACCCAAAACGCTGCTTTAACATAGAATTTTCAAAAGAATGGGTAAAATAAAGTCATAAGTGAACCATATATGATATCATAATAATGAATATGATTCTGTAATAATTAAATCACATTATTTAAATCATTATATAGGAGGTTCAGATACGTACGAAGAATATCATACCTAAGGTAAGGGATAATTTTGCAATCTCATTTTTATCTGAGGTTGCTTATAAGTAGGTATTTACTAGGGTATATTTTTCATCCATGTCCATAAAAAATTTTTTATAAAGTTTTTAATATTCTTCCATGTTGGTTTAAAGTCATTTTTACCCCTCTTTGAATTTTACATTGTGTTATGGAATGAATCTTTCTTTTGTTTACCATATGAGGAACTTTTTGACTTTTCCGGAAAAAGTAGGAGAAGAATGTTTTTTTTAACTTATACAGAATGAATGGATTTTTATGATTTCATAGAACATTATTTCCATGAATCTTCCTTTACAAGTTTTCAAGTTTATTTTTAATCAACTTCTTTTAGTTTAAAATTGTATGACATGTTAAGAAAGGTAAAAAAAATTGAAGTAGAATGGATATTTTCCTCAATAATGGAGTTCAAGTGTTTTATCAAAATTATTTTCCATATAAGATAATATAGGGTTTTGTTTCTATGCCTATTTTTACATTGATTTGATTATGTTATTATGTAATTAATTTTATGATGTCCTTTTATCTTATATGGATTATGTTATGATGGCATGATGTTTAAGAATCTCATTTTAATTACATGGGTTATGCTATGATTTATGATTTTGTGGCACACATAAGAATGGTTTCATTATGAGATGGGTGGGACCTATATCTTCATCCAATGCATTGGGTAAAGAGTTATATCTCATGATATAGACATGGCTAGAATGGAAAGTTAATCCGGTTCAGTGATACAGGACTGGAACGAGGAGTGAACTCGATTCAGAAAGGGACTTTGTCCACTAAGATGGTTTTGGCAGCAATGCCTTAGCTAATATGGAAATCATAACATGTGCTTAATGGTTTCCACAATTAAATTTTTTTTCCCATGCTATTTTATCATGATTAATGTTTCCTTATGATCTATTCCTTATGTACTTCCATGTTTTATGTCATTGCTCAAGATTTTGATGTTTAAACATTATGATCATGTTTTTTTTAGTTCAAATGTATATGATTTGTTTTATTTTATCCATGCTTACCCTTACTGATCATTTGAGATCACACTTTATATGTTTTCTTTCCCCAGTATTTAAATAAGGGTTTTAGGTAAGAAAACAAAAGGGGAGGATCTTTTTGGGAGATGTTGAAGATCTTTCACCAAGATTAGATGATTATGTTTCGAGTTTCCAAAGACACTAAACTATTACGGTCCATGAGTGTTAGTTTTTTTATGTATTAAGTACTCTGAAAAAGTAATGTAATGTCCATGTATATAAAGATTTAGGTCTCTATAGTTGGTATCATAGGAAAGGTTTAGTTAACCTTTGGAAACTAGGATACGAAAACTTTAGGGAAATCCCTAGAGATATTTATAAGGTATGTCTAGGGATGTCTCTAAGGTTAACTATATGTATAGGTTATAGTCCAATAATTATGGTAACGATACTAGAATTAAACCTAAGATTTTATATATTGAAGGTAATACCCCTTTATTATATTGTTTTCCTAGCATGATTTTTACCTCTCACACTATTCTTTTTGGGTTTTAGAAAATGGCTGGAAACAGGAAGATTCACGATAATGGAGGATATGATAGAAAATGGAATGATATTATTCACGAGCAACCAAATGAAACGGTATTTGGAAGTCCAGACATAGTTATTATTCCTAATCAGCAATCTCATAATATGATCAATAATATCAACTTTGGTAAGATTCATGAATCGACTAATAAGAGAAAGATGGAGTTTCATGATGATCATAGAGGAAAGAAAGTTCAATTTCCCTCATGTAAATCATGTGGGAAGAGGCATCAAGGATAATGTTTCAAAGGAAATGGAAGATGCTTAGGGTGTGGAAAAGAAGGACACAAATCCAGTAAGTGTAATGGAAAGTGTTCAGTTAACACCATGGACAAGGATAATGGTATTTCTATGACATCAACAACGATTAAATGTTTTAAATATGGAATGTATGGGCATTATGCAAACCAATGACCTAAGGGAATGTCTCATGAAGAGAATCAGCATGGTTGTGTGGGTAGTATTTATGTTGATGATGATAAAGAGACTACAAATGATATGTGAGATGAATGAATTGTTCAAGCTCGGTCAACGGTTTAAGAAGGTAGTGGAATGATTTATGTTTATCAAGAGTTATGTTTTATATGTAATGGTACTATGGAATAAAGACACATCTAAGGATTGTTACACTATTATTTTTCCTAAAGTATTTGAAATTATATGTTGAATGGTACCGGTAACCATGATAGTTTATTCAGATATTTTTGGAAAGTAGATGATATGCGCATAATGAATGGATAAGGTGAAAATAATATGTTTAATAGTATTCATGAGCTCATGAATGATATAAGGACAAAGTGATATCATGGTTTGAGTATATAGAAATTTTGGGATTGTGGTATGTGGAAAGAGTTAACTTTTGACAGCATTCATGTTTTCACTAAGTTTCTATGTTAATTCATGTTTCAAAAGAATACATGATTAAGGTATTCACATTTTTGGTATGTGACCAACAAGATATATCTTATGATATATGGGGGATAAATGATGGTATTCACGTTCTTGTTATGTGACCTTACATGTAATCATTTTCTTTATACTATGAGCCTGGACCAAAGTATTTTGGATAAGACTAAAGATTGGAATGGATTAAGATGGACATAAGATATTATTTTTTAAGGCTAGAACATTTTTTTCGATATTATTTCTGGAATGTTATAATAGTGTAGTTTTAGAAAAAGGAACAACCTATAGGACAGGCAACAACCCGTCGCGTCGGACAAGGTTGCAAGAATCGAACCCACAACCGATGTACAACAGGCCTTCATCACCTACCACTAGCCTACAGGGAGTCCCTGGTTAGTAGAAATTAGTTTTATTTTTTTAAGTGGTATGATAGATGAAGTATAAGTCTATTTTTGGAACCGTATACGATTAATCTCACCATAAATGAACTTATGTATATAAGTATTGCTAAACTTATGTTTGAGACAGATATAATGACCTATCATTCTATCGCATGATCCGCTGTCACTTCACAGAAGACAAATTCAACTTCATTTCTTTAAGAGACGAAGTGGAAATTGTTCAAGGCACGAACAACAGTGAGATTGTGCCAAAATCAAGTAAGTATTTTTTTTAATTAAAAAATTCTTCAACATTAGGGAAATGATCTTTAAAACCAAAAATGTTGTCCTATTACCCTCATATATGATGAATCATATGGTACCTTAGATCATCACAAATTTATGACTTTGTGATTTTTGGCTTTTTCATAGCCATGTTCTCTACCACTCTCCATCAGAACTTGATGGTTAGATTTATCTTCCATATCCATATTTTCACCTATGTTCTCCTATGTGGAAACCCAGTGATGAGTTAATTTGGGTAACCGTTATGTTTCATACTTCACTTTTTAAAATTAAGTTTTAGTGTTCCTTTTTACGATGTGGTTTTCTATGAAAGAAACTCTCATGTAATAAACCATTTATATCCCCGAGGAATTTCGAGGACAAATTTTATTTTTAAGGGGGTATAATGTAACACCCCGAGATTTTATAAGATATATTCTTTTTAATTTCTTTCATATCTTCTATTATATGCTACACCAAGATTATTTTTCACTATACGCAACATCGTATTAGCTTGCAGTATACACAACACTAATCTTGGATCGTGTTACACACAATTTCAAGTTTGTTTGATAGTAGTTATTCTACGCAACATCGAGTGTATATATATATTCAATGTATAAATGAAATATGGTTGTATTATGTTATACGCAACAACAAATAAGTCTTGCACTACACGCAACCCTGACTTGGCTTTCATTACACACAATCGTGACATTCCTCGATAGCGTATGTTGTACGCAATACCAGGCTTCACTAAATAATGATATATGGTTATAATATTATTATGAACTAGCCTTTATGAATAGTATCAACTACATTTTGAATTTTATAACATTATTATTCATCTTACACATTTTCTAGAACATGGTATGAGAACAAAATAAATTTTTTGGGTAAAATAAGTATTTTTCATAAAATGCAGTTTTGCCGCCTTTTGATGGTGCACCCACTTTAAATCTAGTTTTTTACATGTTTATAAGTTCAATTTGACAAAATAAAATTCTTCCTTGAATCAGGATAAAAAAATTTAATTTGGATAAAATTTTCATATTATTCTGATAACTTTCATATTTTAATGAATAGTAAAAACACGCTACATTTTAATTAAAAACAACTTTTTACGTCACAATAATTTATATGGTTATATTATCTTTTTAATTGGTTTTAAAGTGTAATTTGAATATATTTTTACCATTTAATCCAATGTTGTTCATTGTAATTAATTTCACTTTGAAATTGGACATAAACAAGTGTCGATATTTTGATAGTTATTGTTTCTTAAAAACACGCTATTTATTTTGATAACGGGAATTAATTTTAAAATTAATTAATGTCACTTCTATGTTTTGAATTTTGGAAAATAGAAATCATTTTTTAATTCTAAATATCAAATATATATTAGGCTGAATCTTTGGTATTTTTCTAAAAAACTTCAATTTTTGATGAATAGTGAAACCACTTAGTAGTAGTTAAAAAAAACTAACTCTTTCATTTAAATGAAATTTTACCACTTCTGTGAATTGAATTTAAAAAATCTTACTTACATGGTTGTTATCAATAAATAAAATGTGGTTCAATAAGATGAAAATAATTTTTAGTGAATAGTAACTTTTGACTTTTATTTACCGTGGTTAAAGGTAAATAGGGTAATTCGAGGTTAAAAGAATATTATAATAATTCAAAATTACCTTAACACTTGTCCTAACATTATTTTATGAGTATTGTCCAACCATGGGCATCCTTGGGTCTATTTTGGGACCCCATTGATCCACTTGGTAGTGATAATGACAATTTGGATTAATTAATTTAATGTAATGAAAAAATTTGACATTAACAAAAATCTTTTAGTAATTAATTTCTATAAGGGGTTATATAAGTTATATTTTTTACTATAAATATTAATTGAAGAGATAAAAATATTTCCTACATAATGGTATTTTTTTATAATTTTTAGACATCAAATAAATTAAATTATTTATGACACAATAATGATGCAGTATTTAACTCATTAATAAATGATTTAAATAAATAAGATTAAAATGATTAAAATATTATCCAAAACATGTCCAATTCTGATTGGATGACTTTATTTTGACCATGAGTCATATTATATTAATATTTAATTTTTTTTGGACCTTTTGAAACCGAATATAAGTTTATAATAAAATAATATTTTCACACTTTCCAAAGGTGCCACTCTCCTCCCTTATAAAAGGGCACCTCCTCCCTCTCCTCTTTACACAACTTTGAGCCTTCAAGCTCGGAAAAACCCTACCTATTTCCCTTATAAACATCCCTAGAAACATATTAGAGGTTCTGGTCTTCTCAAAATACCAACTCTAGTCCCTTAAGTTGAATTTTAATGGAGGCACGTCGAGGAAGAGATAATCTCTTCTAACGATTCTTTCAAGATTATTACTTCTTCTAATTCCTCATATTTAGTTGTTTCATTATAAATTAATAACATAAGTATGACTCATATACTGATATGATATTATAAATATTAAAAAACCCCATTTCACCTTCTATCCATCCTATGGAAAATGAAATCACAACACGTGCGTACGTACGGAATACCGTCTCCACGCTGTGGTGTAATTAGTTTTTCCACCACCACCTTACTTGGATGGGTATAATGTTGTAAAGAATAACTATATATGGTTATTATAACATCATATTTATTCTTATATATTATTTCATTCACTCCAATTCGATTAAATAATTATGGGAATGATATCATCGCTTGTGCGTACGTACGGACTACTGTCTCCACGAACGCGATGAGATTCATTTTCCATGATTAACCATTCAAGTATGATTATAATGTGTATATATAATAAATAATCATTAATTATATTACATAATAATGATACTGGATTTATTTACATATATGTTTCATTTACTTAATTCCATTCAATTCAATAAGAAAACAAAAACAGCGTTCATGCGTACGTACGACCTACCGTCTCCATGAACGGTGTATTTCATTCCATTTATCGATCTATCATATATATTTATATGCTGAATATATATTATATATAAATAATTTTTTACATTATGAAATTAATTAACTCAGTATATAAGTAATCATATCAAGAACAACAAGTCAAAACACGTACGATAAATGAAATTATTTTACCCAAAATGCTGCTTTAACATGGAATTTACAAAAGAACGGGTAAATTAAAGTCATAAGTGAACCATATATGATATCATAATAATGAATATGATTCTATAATAATTAAATGACATTATTTAAATCATTATACAGGAGGTTCAGATACGTACGAATCATATCAGACCTAAGGTAAGGGATAATTTTGCAATCTCATTTTTATCTGAGGTTGCTTATACGTACGTATTTACTGGGGTATATTTTTCATCCACGTCCAAAAAAATTTTTTCATAAACTGTTTAATATTCCTCCATGTATGTTTAAATTCATTTTTACCCCTCTTTTACTTTTACATTTTGTTATGGAAGGAATCTTTCTTTTGTTTACCATACAAGGAACTTTTTGACTTTTCTGGAAAAAGTACGAGAAGAATGTTTTTTAACTTATACGGCATGAATGGATTTTTATGATTTCATAGAATATTATTTCCATTAATATTCCTTTACAAGTTTTCAAGTTTATTTTTAATCAACTTCTTTTAGTTTAAAATTGTATGACATGTTAAGAAAGGTAAAATAAATTTGAAGTAGAAAGGATTTTTTCCTCAAGAATGGAGTCTAAGTGTTTTATCAAAATTATTTTCCATCTAAGATAATATAGGGTTCTATTTCTATCCCTAATTTTACATTGATTTGATTATGTTATGATTGAATTAATTTTATGATGTCCTTTTATCTTATATGGATTATGTTATGATGGCATGATGTTTAAGAATCCCATTTTTATTACATGGGTTATGCTCTGATTTATGATTTTGTGGAACACATAAGAATGGTTTCATTATTAGATGGGTGGGACCTATATCTCCCTCCAATTCATTGGGTAAAGATTTATATCTCATGAGATAGACATGGATGGAATGGAAAGTTAATCCAGTTTAGTGATACAGGACTGGAACGAGGAGTGAACTCGATTCAGAAAGGGACTTTGTCCACTAAGATGGTCTTGGAAGCAATGCCTTAGCTAATATGGAAATCGTAGCATGTGCTTAATGGTTGCCACAATTACATGTTTTATTCCCATGCTATTTTATCATGATTAATATTTCTTTATGATATATTCCTTATGTACTGCTATGTTTTATGTCATTGCTCAAGATTTTGATGTTTAAACATTATGATCATGTTTTTTTAGTTCAAATGTATATGATTTGTTTTATTTTTTCCATGATTACCCTTAATGATAATTTGATCTCACCCTTTATATGTTTTCTTTTCCCCAAGATTTAAAAAAAGGTTTTAGGTAAGAAAAAAAAAGTGGAATATCATTATGGGAGATGTTAAAGATCTTTCACCAAGATTAGATGATTATGTTCCAAGTTTCCAAAGTCACTAAACTATTACGGTCCTTGAGTGTTGGTTTTTTTATGTATTAAGTATTCCGTAAAATTAATGTAATGTCCATGTACGTCAAGATTTGGGTCTCTACAGTTAGGTTTTTGTATCATTTTTCTTAAGAGTTTTAATTTAAACCATGAGTAGCACATTCTGAGTATCTTTTTGCATAGATTGTGATGTTAAGAGTTGTGAGGTGTTTTGAGGAATCCTTGGTGGAATTTCTTAAATAGATAGGTTATTCCTCCAGTAATCATATTAAGTTATCTCTTAATAGTGATAACCTTTGATATGATATGGTCCATGAGCTATCTTCTATAACCTAATATTTTGTATCTTTTCCCTTGAGGACATCTCCCAAGTGATATATGCCCTTCTAGTCAAGATTATTGTGTGACTAGTTGTCTCTATGTACCCCCTATAGGATTCATCTACTTATTTTTTGACCTATAAGATCTAGTGTAGGATAACTTTATTTTATTAATACTATCAGGGACCATCTATGGGATTCGTTTTCTTAAAATCTGTCCTAGTGAATCCCTTGTAGGATCTCGTTCTTGTTTATCATTTAGAGGATCCCATGTAGGATGCCTCTGCCTGTATACTCTATTGAGGGGTTCCCCTATAGGATTCCGTTTTTATGTATCATTTTGAGTATCCCTTGTAGGATTCATATGTTGAATTTCTATTATATGATCCCCTGTAGAATTCCTCCTTTGACTTTTATCTAAGGATCCTGAGTATGATGCCTTCGCTTATGCATGGACCTTGAGAATCCCATGTATAATTCCTCCTTTACCTTTATATTGAGTATCCCAAGTAGGATTCCTCTTATATTTTTACTTGAGGGACCCATTGGGTGCCCCGATTTGTTACAAAACCTAATCTAGTATGACGGGTTTGGGTAGAGATGGTATGGGGTTTCACCTAAGAACTCATGCTGAAATTGTAAGCTTATGGGGTTGTGGAATTAGTGTTTTGATTATGAATCTTTCCACCCTACCTATTTTGTTTATGCTTCACATGTTTATTACAGATGCAGCAATGATTACCATAGGTGACCCCAGGTTGGTGGTTGTTGATCCTGACACAAGGAATTTTTCTTTCTTCATGGGATACACAGACATTCTTATTCAGATTCAACCTCTACGTCATGTTATTTTATTATGTTTATTGGTATACCTAGAGGTAACACATGGGATTTGGATGTTGAGCCTATATATTTTATTATTATATTATTGGGATGTCCATAGGTCTTTCCTGGTATACGATTGACTAGGTTATGATTATGATATATAGGCATGGTGTACATAGTAATTATACTTCTGGATGATTCCACTTTCCCAAGTGATGATGATGATTCCGCTCTCCTCTAGTTTACATGTGTTAAGGATGATTATTCTCTCATAGAGTTAGTTATGGAATCTTATATGATTATACACGGGGATGATTATGATCTCTTGATTGGTAGGGATGATTATGTTATCCCTAATCGGTTACATGACCTCGGTGTTTGGAATGATGTATCACATCATTGGATACCTTGAAAGATTATGATCTTCTGGATGATATGTATGATTTCTCTCTCCCTTATTAGATACTTTAGTGGTGGTCATGGAATCTACTAGTGAGCTCTCATTACTGATCTCCTAAGGGTATGACCCTTAGAGATTATATGAGTTATGAATATCCGGACTTCCTATGGACCAGGACCTAGGGCATAGATATTGCATTGGATTTACATGGCCTAAGCAGTATGGTTCCTAAATCAGTGAACATTTATATGATTTTTCGAAGTACTTCCCTTGAATCCATGATTTCAATGATTGGAGGTGAGTATGGGTGAACCTCTGTGTATGATGAGTATCCTCCTATGGTGACATAGCTTGATTAGATACATTTCCTATGTTGGATGAAGCAGGTGTATGTTGATTGGGATTAAATAACTAGAGATTGATTTAATGATATGCTGAGTGGCATGGCTTCAAGCTCAATTACCTTGCACAGGATGTCTATGAAATCAGGATTGCGGATCGAAGGATCGACTGCTGATTAGTTTTATGTTATTTCATTCACTTCAATCATGAATATTCATATTTATGTGTATATGTATAGGTATGGGACTGTATATGTATGTCTATATTGATATGGACATCCATGGTGGAACTCTCCCATTTGAACAAGATTACAGACCAGAGGTTCGACTCTTGTTTCATGTTTTTGGATTTACTTATCTTTTTAGTTGTGTCTCGGTTGGGCTAAGAATATTTCATTTGAAAACAGCTATAGTAGCATATTTTTATGTTAATTTTTGGGGTTTCCAAGAGAGATTATTTCTCACCCCTACACATGCACCTTGGTGTACCTGTATACCATATGTCTTCTTTTCGGGTTGATCATAGTTCCTTGGTGGATATGGTTAAGGCCCATAGTTTCATGATCAAGCGTATATACTTAAGTGCATTCTTCTATTCAGGCTCATGCAGTTTAAAAGTGTTTGGAGACTTAGTATTTGGTCTAGCTCAGAGTTAGTATTAGATCCCTGTACTTTTATTTCAGTTTATTTAGTACACCTACGTCTGTATGGTCTACCCAGTGGGTGACCAGTGTTGTATGTATGACATACCTATTCATCATTTTATTTCATTTTCATTTATTATTTAAAGTATGTTATATTTAAGTTTATTTACTGATTCGACACTCTTTTTAATTACTAATTTGTATGATACTTAGCTATTTATTTTATTTTATTACTTTGATATAAGAGAATAGTATCCCCAATAACATACCCTAGGACCTCTCTTCTAGTCGACAACCTCTAGAAAATGGGGAGGTGCACTTGATGCTTCCTAACCAATAGGCTCAGGGCACCATTTTACTGGTATTTGGGTTGGGACGTTAAGTGATATGATGATATTTATTTGGTTCTAACCCACCACATTCACTTTCATATAGAAACACCAGTTGACTACTTACCAAGTTACATGACCTAAAAAACCAATAATCTATTAACAATAGATTATGATACCTTACACCTCATAGGAATCAATAAATTGATCATGCATCTTTACTAAAGTATGAATCGACTTCGAAGGAATTTATTTGGTTGGTTCACCATCCACAAGTACTAGCCACAAGGATCAAAACTGTGGGCCAACACAATATTGATCAAAATCCCTCTTGGTTCACAACAATTCCCCCCCCCCCAAGTATGAATCCCACATCTGGTCTCCATCTAGTTCTACATATAAATCAAACATCAAGAATTCATCATGGATCAATGTATTCTCGATTCCATTAAACACTAGTATTTTGGACTCACAACAATCATTCAACAGTCATATTCACACAAAACCACAACCCATCCCAAGAGAGCTTCATTTGACACTTAATCAGGTCAATGCTTCCCAATAAAAGGGTATCCTTATTTTTTCCCACAATGTTTGAATCGGTTTACATTTCACATGAATAGTCCATCACTAAACACAATGACTTAACATAACCATCCATTCATACCTAGTTTTTAATCCATGAACCACAAACTGCACATGATTGGATTTCTCATAACATTGTCCACTTCAGTCTACAATCCATTTTTGATGTGCATAATGATCCCCAATATCGTTAGTATGGGTTACAAATTCTAACACAGACAAGTCTTGTTCTTTCATGCAGGTCGTTACACTGAAACTTGACATTTAAATTAGACTTTGAACTTGGGTTGATCACAAAATGGTACCACAATCCATTACTGAGACTATCTCACATAACTAATACATATTTGGGCTTCTAAGCCCTGTAAGATTCATTCCAAACACAGCAGTAACATACTAAAAGGGTTAATATGACCCTAAATTGTTTTTTGTAAAATACCATCACTAACTCATCTGATTTCATCCATATAACCAAAAACATTCTCAATGGTCAAATCACTACCCTACTCCACCAATTCAACTAACCTCACATGTGTACACATGTATGAACACTCATGCATCAAGGATTTCTAGAAAGGCATGAAAACATCACTATTTACACTAATAGATGTATTTTTCCATGAGTCAAGAACCTTAAAGTTGGATTCTCACACCTCTTTAGATATTCATGCTCCAAAATTCACTTATACGACTAAACTTCAGCACTCTCGGTGATCCTCCTTAGAGTTGGTACCCCCCTGCTACCCAGATTCATCATACACCACACATCTCATGGGTTCTAATTAATTCCACTAAGAATAAATCCATTATCTCACCATCCTAGGTTTGACCACCTACTATCTTCACTCACCATCCAACAAGAGTCATACTTAGAATATAATAGGCTAGGAAACCCCTTGTCCTCCACTCGATGCCATAAGAATCCATGTTCTTTGAACCTAACCTTATATCATGAGTATTAGAACTCAAGGTGCACTATATTCAAGGGAGTCAAGAAAATTTGAAAGACCCTACTCTTGGAATTTCAAAGGGTACTCACATGCACATGGAATTTTTTCAAAAAAAACCATCCCTAACATGTTAACATTGACTATCCATTTATAAGGAAAAACCTTGCTCAGGTTACATTCACACATCATGAGACACAGGCTCACTAGTAACCAGATTCATATCTATAGCCACAAGGACTTATAAAAAACTATCATAAGGATTCACTAAGGGTTACAACTCATAGAACTTCATCTTGGAATATATCTTGAGAAATTCCCTTAAAACTTCTTCCTTAGACTAACTACATAGAGGAAAAAATTTCATGGTCTGGTTAAACAGAATTCCACTAGGTACTATATTGATCACTCCACATAGATTATAGTTGGAACATTAATTAATCCTACCTATCTAATGGATACTCACACAAGTTTCTTTAATAAGTCAATTAATGCCTACCAATGGCCAAACATGGTACATTTCACTACTCGTTCATAGAGGAAACACATTATCATCACCATTGTCATTGTCACCCAAGTGAACCACATCGCTGTCTCACATTACCTTCTATCAGAAGTATACACATATAGCAGTTCAGTTGAAATAATTTCATCAGAACTCATATGTGAAAACATGGTCCAATTTTTTTACACTAAAGAAGTTGAGTCCTTCATTATTATTTTGATCACACACAAGTATACTATATCTCATGAGAAACTTATGAGCCAAATGGGATTCATGAAATTCCTATTACCAATATTTCTAAGAGTCAAATCCTTATTAAATCCCCAACCTCAAAATACAAGTACATTGCACAAGGTGAAATCATATAATCATAATATTGAAAACCAATAACAATTATTTCATACCCTGGAAATCTAGACTTCCCTTGATAAATGTCTTCACAATGCACTAGACTGAGTTTCATCATAATCTCCAACAAATTTCAATGTCACCTATCTATAAACTTTACAAAATAGTAAAACAATACATCTTTGATACCATTTTGTAATACCCCAACCCATATCATAGGGTCCAGTATAGATCTCCACACGACCTCAAGCATGCCTCCTTGTACACTAGAGGCTGCAAACAAACAGTGATGGTCTAAGTAAATTTATTGGGATACTATGCCCTCAATATGAGTACATAATAACAAATAAATAACCAAAAATTTAATAATATACAATCACAATATGAAAAAAAAACAATAACCATAACATCTATAATTAATGAATACAAAAACAAAAAACCCAAATGGTCATACCTAAATATAAGAAAACAGATTTTTCAACAGTCTGACCACAAATTCAAGTAATGAAAAGAAAATAAATACAATATACTCTAAACCTAACTCCAATACATACATCCTCCATGTTTCTATACTCATAGTGAGTTATTCTTCTAGAAATTCAAACTCAAGCCTCTGCCCAACATGTACCTGCAACAAGTGAGATATGTTATGCTACCCATATTCCTTGTCCACCTTAGTGGAGTCTGAGTACAACATGATAGGGAGACACCAGCACGACCCAATGCCTAACTAGTAAATACAGAGTACGTTCATATAATAAGATCGGAAAAAATTAAACATGAAATATATAAACTATGAAAGAATAACATATAATCACCAACGCACACACAAGAATTATACACTATATGCCAAGCATTAGTGTGATAAACATGATTCCAAAAACCCCCACCATTCCATCTTTGGCTCAATGTTATAAAAAATGTCAACTAGACCTATATGATACATTATCTCTAATAGGATAGTCCAAAACATGTTTGAAACACCCCCCTTGAAGGGATAGTCTATACACATGCCGACCAAATTTCTAACACATCTTCTTTTGCGGGTATTCCATATGGATGAATCTACATGCTCAACTATAGAAGATAAAGTACAAACATATGTAATACATAGATACAAAAATGACAGATCAATATCACATCATGTAAAACAAGATTCATAATAATAACATATCCACATGCGAGAAAATATCCAGAATAGTTCTCATGGGGCTACATACACAAACCTCATGTGGTCATATATCAAAAAAAAAGGACACACAAGGCTACACATGAAAACACCTGTGATCAATATCAATATAGGTATCATGGGTATACATACATATAACTCATGTGACCAAAAATTAAATAAAGTTCTCATGGGTCTATACATGCATACACATGTCATAAAGCCTCGACCATCAGTGCCCGACATCAAGCCAGTAGAGAAGGTTCCATTGTGGCCCTTATAAATGTTTCCAATTATATTATGTGTGGTTACTTTAATTAATTAATATTTAAGTAACATTAATTAATTAATAATTACTTTCTATTCATAATACATTATGAATTTAATGGTCCCTCACTAAAGTTTTATAACCTCATACCACATTCTAATAAACTATGAATAATAACATAGAGTGTAGTATACTGGACTACCTACCTCAAATAGAGCTAACTCCCATACAAGAAATTCCCATATTCCTTTTTCAAGTCCATCCAAGTTTATTTGGAATCTATAGATCAGTATGGGGTCCCAATCATTCCAAACTAATTAATTATAACTAAATATAATTAATTAATTAATTACAAATAAACTAACATTTCTAGATAAAATTCATACTTGTATAAATATCTACCACATGTTTTTGCCTAGCTAAAACCATGACCAACCACCCATGGAATCTCTATAACATTATTCTGACTTAATTCCAGGAAAATCTCTATTATATTGAAAAAATAAAAAAGATCAATTTAGTATAACTAATTTGGAAAATTTATAATGATCCATCAAAAAAATATAACTTATCCTCAACATAATCCAATAGAACTCAGCCACTCTTAACACCCTCCTAATTCTAGGATGATTAAAAACCACAAATCAATTCTATGTCATGATGTCCAATTAAACTCAATTAGACTAAAACCCATAGAATATATCACTAAGAGACATACCTTAAATGAAACACCCTTAAAACACACAGATTCATCATTAAAATGGATCCCATGTCCATATCGACCCAAATATCCATCTTTCTTATACAATACCATCAAGATCTGATGGAATTATCATCCAATTCTTTAATCGAGATCTACATGACAATCAATTAATGATAAAGACAACCAAATAGAATAGGATACAATGAGAATTAAGACATAAAAGGATTTCAAGGGATAAAAAATACCAAGATTAATTATCCACAATGAATGGTTTAATGATCCACCACCATATAAATAATAATAAGGCCAAGATTAAAGAAGAAAAAAGGATCTCACCTAGATTTTCCTTTGGTTTTCATATAGATCAACCCCATACTAAGAGGATCACATTGAGGGAGGATAAGAGAGTCTCAAATACACATTAAATAAATAAATTTGATCCAAGGATGATAAAATTAGGGGGTGTTGTTGGCTAAAATAACCAAAAACACCCTCATTAATCGGTTTCTCAGTGTACCCCATTGGTCACCAGGTGTAGGCTCACTAGATAGTTTGTGAGACCTAATGCATAGTAGGAATTATTCTTGCCTCACTGGTGAGATATGTAGGCTCCCAAACATTATGATGAGTTCTGTTAGGTAGTAAGACTGTTTTCTACCCAATCGGATAGCCAGTGGCTTCTAAAGAAGCCTTTGAAGCACCTATCGTCCTATTATCATAACTCAATACTCGAGTATCTATATAAGCCTTTGCTCAACTATGAAAACATATATTCAGGATTTTAAAATTTTATATACTTTGTTTTAGGACCTGGTTATCTTACTCAACCATCCACCATATGAAAAGTTCAAGTTTCCTTTAAAAATCAAAACCAACAATGATGTAGGACATTATAGTTAAAGATGGAATCACATGGGAGTTGGGTGATAAAATGTTAGTAGAAATTGTAGGATTTACACTCACGCCAATAAAATTTTATTTATAATTTCTAACTATAAAGTTAATTTTACAAGATTTAATCCATGATAATTTATATCTTTTAACCCTTTTATATGGTTTAATTATTTAACTAGTTTAATTATTTGCCATAGTAGTTATTTTTTATTAAAAATATAAGATGACCATTTTTATGTATTTTTGATGTGATGATTCCAAATTTGGACTCCATTTAATGTAATTCAATTTTTATATATGATTAATATAACTTTTAAATGAATACCTAAGATATATAAAAAATATTTTATAGAAAAATATTTTTTTTAAATTAAGTGCCTTTTATTTATTTAATATAAATTAATAATTAAATTAATGTTAATAATTTTTTTATATATAAAATAAATAAATTATATTCATCATTTAAAATATATCAATTTAATTTATTTGGATAAAAATTACATAACACTTATGAAAGATTATTCTTTGAAAATAAACTTTTTCCCTTTATCATGGTAAATAACTTTTAATTTGATAAGTTATTTTTATATCTAAATAGAAAATTTAATTTACTAATTAAATTAAATGTAATGATTCCAAAAATTAAATCCATTCTATTAGATTCATTTTCTAAATGTGATAAAAATTAATTTTAATATAAGAACACATAACGTGTAATTGTTTTTTACAGAAATGTATTTTGAAGCATAACAATGAATTTAATCCCATTAATCACCAAGTAATATGAATGTTAAATTAAATTTCCATATATGAATGTAATATATTACCTTAAAATCATTCTTTATCTTTTATTATTTTAATTTATTAAAATACATATAGAAAAAATAATTTTTTTAAGAATAGTTCAGTAAATAATGATCACTAAAAAATTAATGATAAATGAATAAATTATTATTATTTTTATATAAAAAAATTCATTTTATTAAATTTCATACCCCAAATATGATAAATTTATATTTTAAATAAAAAAATTATATATAATAAAAAAATTATTTTTAAATGAACTAAATTTATTTATCCATGAATAATTAGTGTTATTTATTATTACTTAATTGTTTATTAGATATTATTAATTTATATTACTAATCATTCCTTAAATTGTATCAATATATTTTATTTATATCCATCCTTAAAAATTTATAAAATACATATTTTATAAAACAAATTCATTAAAATAAAATTTATTTTGAAAAATGATTTATAAACATTTAATTATGTTAAAAACTAATTAATTTTTTCAAATAAATTGTCTATAATTAAAAATTATATTTTTTACATATAAATAATATTTATGTATATTAACTATATATCGATAATTCTAAATCGATATTATGTTTTCTTGTATTATACACAATGGTTATTTACCCCTTTATATTTGATATATAAAGACTATATTACCCACACTACCTCCTATAAATTCCTTCTGTTATTACTTATTAAATCACACTTCTCAATCATTTAGTATTTTTCATGTTTTTTTCTTCTTTCTTGATGCTTTTTATCTTTATAGGTTTAGTCCTACTAATGGTGATTCTCAAGAGTGAAGATGATCTAGGGGACTTCCTAGTTTTAAAGATATTATTATTTTCTATTTATTAATCCCTTTTTATTTTTGAAATTTTGAGGGATTTAATCATCCATGGTATCTAATAATATGTGGTATTTAATACTTTGTTTTATGCACTTTTATTTTAATTTTCTATTATGATTGAATAAAGTATTATTAGTTATATTCTTATCTTGTACCGCTTATTTTTTACTCATGTTAGATTCTTTATAAAGAATAGAAAAACATATTTAATAATGATATACATATAATTTAAGAAAATAAAATATTTCCTAATAACTTTGGTGTTTCATATTATATAAGTGGCATGTGTCGTTCACATCTATAAGGGTGAATGACATATGATATATTTAGTAACCTAGTCAGAATATACTTGCAAAATCGAGAATATATGAGTATCTATGTAGAATTTAAATACTATTTGTCTTATTGTTACTTGTTGTCTTGGAAAAGGGTATCATAGGAAAAATGAAATCTTGTGTATGGCATAACTGGTGGAAACAAGTTAGAGATGCATGTGATTGATGGAGATCATATTAGATTCCTTGGTATCTTGAGTAACATTGATTATTTTTTAGTGGATACTATTTGAGTAAATTTATGAATTTAGGAATTCATTTTTTTCGTCGTTAAAAAGGGTTTTGGGGTCACATTTTTTGGTTGATTAAATGGGGATTGAGTTTTACCAAATATAGAGATCAGCTATGAAATGTGTTTTATATTTTATCAAAAATGAGTTTTGGATAGATATTTACTAAGTATTACATATAATGTGATACATGGTGAATTTTATTATAGAATTTATAAATATCCAAAATGAGTATTTTATATGGTTACATATTTTATTTTATATTAAACAATATAATGTGAAATGGCATAAAGTTTATATAGATTTAGTGAAACTGGAAGATTGGTGGAGATATTCCATAAATACTTAATACATAAAATTTATTTTTATCTCATACTATATGAGATGGTATAGGAGTTTTTTATAATATAAAATTCATAATGTAAAGGTATAATCTATGCATTTGGGGTATGTTGTTCCATATTATATATAAATATTGTAACATTGTTGTCTCAACTAGTCTTATTATATGGCATGGGTTGATTATAAATAATTGAATGATTTTATACAATTCACATGGTAATATATTATTCACTAAGAAAAGGGAATTTTAATTGAACACATTCATGATATCTTCTATATATGCTAATATATCATTAATATAGAAGTTTCATAAGATTAAACACATGTGGGATAGTTGAAATGTTATAATAGTTGTGACCATTTCCATTTACTCATATGTTTTTTAACATATGAGTAAACTCATAGAAAATCATAGAACATACATGAGGTATATATAATGAGGTAGTACTAATTATGATGGTGTTTTCAAAGGTTAATAAAGTATTCAGTCAATTTATTTACATATCTCTAATTTCTCTATCCTTATACACATGTGGTATTAGTATATTGTGGTTTTGAGGAGGGTCCTTTCTAAGTTGTTAGGTGATTTAGATGAGCCTATGGGTTCACTGTATAAGTAAGAACCCATTGGTTTCTCCTTACATATACTAAATAACAATTTTGATTGAATAACTAAAGTAGAAGATTTCAATGGTGAAGGATTCTCATTCTTCATTAATACTATATATGATTTTTTTTCATTCATGTTGATCTTAGAATTGATGTTTTTGATGTATTACACTCATTTGAATAAGTTTTATTAAATCCTTATAAACCCTTCATTAATTAGGATTGTGATTTTATGATTATTTGATTTCATGACTTGTTTGATTGAATTCACAAAGGGTTTATGTAGTTCTGATTAGTAGGGGACCAATCAAAATCCATATTGTTTATTTTAGGATCAAGATCAAGATATTGTCTTGGATATGGTTGTAAAGGATTTATAATATTATTATATTTCCATATACATAAGTAGTAGTAATAATGAGATAATATAGAGATCATAAATTATATGTTGTGGCATATCTCTATTGGTATATTTCCATTGTACCCAATTATATTTAGACATTGGTCTTACTACATGTTGGTATTGACTCCTTATATGATAAAAAAATAATTCATTGATGTATTTTTATTTTTTTATGTTTTTTTATAAGTTTATTGAAACATTTATCTCTTTTTTTGTGTGATATTTGAAATATTATGAACTTATGTGTGAATTTTAGAGAGATATCACTTTGTTTTCAGCAATTAGAGTGACACCAGTGGGTAATTTAGATGTGTGGGTTATTTTTTATTAGAGTACTATAGGGTAATCTTAGTGAGAGATAGGATCTTTATTGTGGTGTAGCATGTGATTTTGAGAAATTTCTTCCATAATCAGATTGATCATGGTTAAAAAACATGTAAAACTTCTGATAAGGGATTATATAGTTCATATATTCTATGTTTTTGAATGGTGGGACAAAACATAGATATAGGTTATGATGATTCTCATTTGGGCTGAAACTATCTATTAATTTATGTTCTATTATTTTATTATAAATATTCATTTAAGGTTAGTGAATGGATCGTATGTAGATAAATAGTGATCCCTTTGATAGTATTGTTAGTTTCGCTCTTCTCATGTTAGATGATATTATGGGGGTTTTATAATATTTTTGATGTTATTTATACATAGATAGGATTGTTTTCTTAAGATAAAGTGGCGTTAGTCCCAATAACACACTAATCATTTCATGAAACTAGTTATGGGAAGCAGGGTTTATATGTAATACCATCTGGAAATTAGTTTCCATAGCTAATTGATGATAAGTTGACTGACCCTATTTCTTAGGTATTGATGAAATATTTAATGTCCAAATTTTGTGGTAAATGAATTATATTGAAATCCATAATGTAGGAAGTGGTAGTGATATTGAGTTCATTTAGTGTTTGTGTGATGTTGATAATGAGGAGTTGTGGTTGGTTTCTTTCCTCAATAAAAATTTAGAGATGTTATATGGTCATCATGTATAATGGATGTATATTTGTGAGTATCTTAAATTAATATTTCCTTTCATAAATGTTTTAATATATATTATGAATAAACGTTTTTTGTAACGCCCCGACCCCAGCTACCCAGAGTCGGTGCATTACTTCGTAACGTTGGCATGATCACAAAAGATCAAGTCTCGAAAGAACGGTTAGTTTAGTAGCCTTGGAAACACTAGATACATTCATAAGTCTTTCATTACATCAAAATTAAACAAACTACAATATCATGGTCTTCATAGTCCACACTCATATCTTCACTGACTATTCTTGCAAGTCAGCCATAATACACTTCTTCACATCCTGGAGAATTTTTAAACATTGAAAGGGGTGAGCTCAGATGCTCAGTAAGGATAACAATAATGTGGAAGCTTTCATAAATAATCATTAACATTTAAGGCAATGTAAAAACAAAAGCCTTTTTAAACTTGAACTTTAGCATAATATGGCAAAAATAAAATGAGATAATGCCATTTACTTACTCACATGGATATTCTACCAGAAGAATAATCACATGCAATAACAATAACTACTTTCATAATGAGGGAATGTATAATGCCGGACATTCTGAAACATTTTGTCAAGGCCTCGGCCAAGACGTCTAAAATGATTAAGGCCTCGGCCAAAACCATAAATCAAATTGGGAAAGGGCCTCGGCCAATTCCACGTCTAGTTGTCTCATGAGACCTACCGATGCATCGAGGAGCTATAGCGGGCTCCACCCGTCACTTATTAAGTCCAATACATTCCTCATATGAATAGGTTTAAACATATCATAAACCATAACACAATCGTATCACATAAAACATGCATAAAGGAAACATAACATTTCCACGTTTCAATCACAAGATATCAATACAACACATTGATATAATAAAAATGCTTTCAAAACCATTTTCAATACCAAAATAAAAGAAAGTTAAAACTTTGTATTTATTTTTCATTAAAAAAAATGATGGCTTGTAGAGGAAGCCGAAACTCAAATAATGGTCACGGCGGCGGAGAAGTCGTTGTCGCCGCATAAGTACGGAAAGAAAAACATTCCCTTTTTGTCGTTTAGTAAAACGCTCCGTATAGAAAAGATTCCTTTTGAATAAATGTAAAAGTCAAAGGGTTTTATACACCGTATAAAAGAAAGTTGTGTATAAAATGAAATATGCCTCAATGAAAGGGGATTGAGACGAAGTCCCATACAAAGATAATTTTTAAAATAAAATAGATATATTATGTGTATTCACTGTAAGTACACATAAAGAAAGTAAAAATACAAAATAGGACATAATAATATCATGACATAATTTGAAAGTAGGAGATTAACCCAAAGATTGGAAATTGGGTTAAGAAATTCCCTTACCTTGTGTCCGACTTGACTCAACCGTTATTTAACCTCCTGAATAATAAACTAGAGTTAATATCTACCTTATTAAGAACCATTTTCAATTTCATTATCCTTTTTATATCACTTATTACAATGTTATGAACATTATGTAATTATTTAAGTTAATAACGGTCGTTTTGTCGATCTTTGGTACTTGAGTCAAAAATAAACTTCTTATAATTACAAGTTGTTCATGTGGTGAAATATCCATTATATCCGGAATTATATTCATGATGTAGATATCATATATATCATATATACAGTATATACATTCATTCATAATGTTACGTAACATTTAGAGGCAAGAAATGAAATGCACCGTTCATGGAGACGGTAAGCCGTACGTACGCATGAACGCTACTTTCATTTAAATTTCATATTTAATGGAAATATATCATAATGATATAAATGTATAATATAATTCCAGTATAATATAGTGTATAATACCATTTACTCCATCCTTTATACATCCCACATATGGCATTAACGATTCAAATCACTTTGAGGGGGCGGTAGTCCGCACTTCCTAAAATGAAATTATCGCGTTTTACCCATAATGGAAATCATAAAGTATGCCATAAATGAGAAATACAGAAGCATAAGTAAAACATAAACATATTATATATCATATATAAAAATAGTGACATCTTAATGGCCACCTTTGAAGGTGTTATATGAGTGTTGAACAATCATCGCTTCGTGAGGCAGAAATTCGCCATCCACAGAAACCGTATGTTCTTTAACCATTAGATGTAGGTGTGTGTAAGTGTAGCTCGAATACTTCTTATAACAACATACTAGTATATTGAGGATACTGGTTTTGTTACAAAAGAAATGAATAAAAAGAATTTAGGGGGTTGGAGAAGAAAAATAAAACAAAACAACATTATAAAAGACATTACCTCAAAATCGGGTAACTCTTTTTGATTTGAGCTAAAGGCTTCCTTGGGAAGTGTTCTGCCCAAAGTGAGGTTTCTAGGAGTAAGGGAGGAATGTTGGGAGAGTATTTGGGCAGAGTTTGGCTGAGCCAAATGGCTTGAAAGTGTAAATGAGGTGGGAGAGGTGGGGGCCTTTTATAAGTGGAGAGGAGGGGCACTTTTGGAAAGATTGAAATGTTACATTATTTCACAATGCTTTTCGGATTCTAAAGGTCCCACATTTATATAATTCGAGGCTAAGGTGATAAGGTTTCGAAATCCCTTCATCCAATAGGCTTTGGACAAGTGTAAGCCTTGTATTTTGCATTATCTTCTCATTTTATTTAAATCGTTAAATAATGAGGTCATCGCCACATTATAATTATGTCATAAATAATTTAATTTATTTAATGTCTAAAAATTATAAAAAAAATACAATTATGTAGGAAATCTTTTTAGATTTCTAATGAATATTTATAGTCAAAATGTGGACTTGTGTAACCCTACTTAAAAATTGTTTTAGTAAAACAATTTATGTTAGTGTCATTTTCACTTTAACATTAAATAAAAAGTAATTTATGTTATTTCCCAACAAAAGTGGATCCATGGGGTCCCCAAGTTAGGCCATGGCTTGTCTTGGTCGGCCATGACACAACCAATGAGGTTGGGACATGTGTATAGGTCATTTAATATTATTAAAGTATTATTTATACCTTAAACTACCCTAATTACCACTAATCGCGATTAAGAACTTAATAAGTTACTATTCACCAAAAAATTATTATAATCTCATTGAACCACATTTTACATACTAATGACAACCATGTATGTCGGATTTTCAAAATTCAATACACATTAGTGGTAAACTTTTATTTAAACGAAAAATCAGTTATTTAACTACCACTCAGTGGTTTCACTATTCATCAAAAATTGAAGTTTTTCAGAATAAGGCCAAAATTTCACCCTAAGCTATAATTGATATTCCGAATTCAAAAATGACGTCTATTTTACAAAATTCCAAACATATAAGTTGCATTAATTAATTTTATAACTAATTCCCGCTGTTACGACAAATAGCGTGTTTTTAAGAAACAATTTATATAAAAAGATTGGCAATTGTTTATGTCCAATTTCAATGTTAAATTAATTCTAATGACCACCATTGGACAAAATGGTAAAAATATATTCTAATTATACTTTAAAACCACTAAATAGTACAATTTATCACTATAAATTATTTTGATTAAAAAAGTTGTTTTTAAGTATTTTTCATTATTCATAAAAAATAGAAGTGCTCAGAAAAATACCAAAAATTCAACATAGGCTAATTTTGATATTCCGAATCCAAAAGTGAAGTCCATTTTGATAAATAAAATTTATAAAATTTCAAAAGGTAGGTATTACTATTCACAACGGCTAGTTTAATTCGTTATGGTGTGTGTTAGAGCTCAAGGTTGCGTACAACACATGCTATTGCATTATTCGAAGTGAAACGTACCGTGGAAGCTTGGGGTGTTACATTCTCCCCTCCTTCAATAAATTGCGTCCTCGCAATTTGAAATTTTTCTTTGATAATAAAAGGTTGAAAATAGAAAATACCTTTTAGGAAAACCCACATCGGAAATAAGATTAATAAAATTTAGCCTTAATAAGAGGGAAATGGAAATAAGAAAGTCACCACCAAATTATGATCTCGATAAGGAGAACATTGGTGGCAATTAGAGACATATAATTGGAGGAAAAACGTAAATATTTATAGGGAGCGATTGGGGTCATCAATCACAATCAACTTTCAAATTGAGGGCCTCAAAGCCTTCAATCTATGTTGATTTAAAATATCATCAGTTCAGCAGGACATAAGGTATTAGGATAACACTTTTTTTTTGTTTTAATATCCCTTTACTAAAGTTTAATAATTAATTTATTCATTGAATAACAGATAGGTATATATATATTTATGCTTGACAATTAGAGTTTCAACCTTCAACTCACCTTTCACTCAAAAAGATAATAGAACCCGAAAATATTATACTTATCCTATTTGTATAAGGTTCCAAATGTTAACACATACCATTTAGATTAGTAAAATTATTTTTTAATAACCAGGGACTTCCTGTAGGATAGTGGTAGTAAATAAAGGCCTGTCGCACTTTGATTGTGGGTTCGATTCCTACAGCTTTGTCCGACGCGATGGTTTATGCCCCACCCTGCAGGTTGTCATTTTCCTAAAACTATAGTATTATAATACTCCAAAAACAATCTTCAGAAATTCTTTAACCTTAAACAATACTATCCATGGTTCAACTTAATCCATTCCAACCTTAATAGTTATCCAAAATACCTCCGTCCAGACTTTCTCTAAAAGGTCTCTAAATTCTAAAATCAATTGTAACATCAGATTCCCCAAACAAAGAAAAGTTTCTCTTATTGTCACATACTAAAAATATGATTACCTTAATCATATTAAAACCTTACTGAAACCAACAAGTACTGCAGTACAATCCTTATATAGATCACATTATTCTAATAACCAGAATATAATCCTTGAGTCCAAAAGCACCAATACATTAATTATTCCGCTTCAACTGTAGTAATAGCATAAGATTGTCCTTGATCCCTTGGCCTTTTCTGAGGTAATTTTCCATGACGCTTAGGACATTCATTTGCATAATGACCCATTTCTCTACAATTGTAGCATTCAACTTTGATAGCCTCTTTCTTTCCCTTGCAATCACGTGCCTGGTGACCTTTTTCTCCACATTTATAACAGACTCCCATTCCTTTTAGGCAAGTACCAGGGTGATTCTTCCCACAATTATCACATAATGGAAAATCCTTCTTTCCCTTTTTCCCTTTATCTGTCTCTTGTTCCACCGTTCTCTTCTTCTCTTGCTTTACTTTGTTGTCATAAGACTTAGAGAATTCCTTTTCTGTCTTGATAGCACATGAGACTATATCTTCGTATGTTGAGAAAGATTGTGACACTAGATCTCGACGGAGAAATGGTTTTAACCCATCAAAGAAACGATCAATCTTACTCTTTGGGTTACGTATATAATCGGCAGCATGCCTCGCTAACCTTGTAAAGTTAGCCTCATACTTTGCGACATTCTCATCCTCCTTCTGCCTTAGACTCAGAAATTGCCTTTCCATATCTGCTCGATGGTCACGAGGAAAGTATTTTTCTAAGAAAATCTCTTTGAACTCCCTCCATTCCATATTCGATACTTCATCATCTTCCTTTGTGTTTTGAATCAGCGACCACCACTGATCGGCATCTCCAGTGAGGCGGTAAACTGCCATGACAACCTTCTCCCTTTCACTACTCCCCAAGGCATGGAATATTTTCTCTAAGGAATTTATCCATTGCTCAGCTACTGTAGGATTTGTACTCCCATTGAAGGTTGGCGGTCGTTTCCTCATGAAACGGTCTAGCATTGATCCTCCACGTTGCGGATCAGGGTGCTCCATACGAGTAAGGTTGTTATTCATAACCTGCGTGAGTTGTCCCAGTATGGTAATAAGTTGATCAGCACCAGTTGTATCTCCAGGTCCACAATAATTATCTTGAGCAGGGGGGAAATCCCTACACGGAGTTCGTGCATTGATACAGTTTCCATTCCTTCTACTAGGCGCCATTTCTAAACAATGGCATAAACTAGATTAGTTTATGAATCAAAATACATAATTCCATACTTGTAAAATACTTAACATAAATTGAACTATTTATGGATATAATCCATAATCATAAAAAGGTTTTATTTGAGGAAGTATATACTCATAACCGTTCATAGTGGTTTGTAAAGAAAATGAGAATTATCCTAAGTGTATCCCCCGGGAGTGTCGTAACCAAGAGTGCAGCAAGGCCCGTTGTCGTGCACCAGTTCCCGTTCGAGTCTAGCTCAAAGCGGTGTTTTCGGGTTTTACCCCTAGGTACATCTGTGCCAGAGCCGCCTCTACCTGCTCGTATCCAGACCGGGATGTATTGCTTGGAAAACTCATAACATCTCTATAATACCAAAATTCTAGGAAGTTCTTCTATACTAATCCTCAAAGTCTATCTTTGGGCTATGTGCTCTAATCAGAGTTTATCTAAATCTAGCTTCCAAGGTTAGTACTAAACTGCCTCTGATACCAACTGTAACGCCCCGACCCCAGCTACCCAGAGTCGGTGCATTACTTCGTAACATTGGCATGATCACAATAGATCAAGTCTCGAAAGACCGATTAGTTTAGTAGCCTTGGAAACACTAGATACATTCATAAGTCTTTCATTACATCAAAATTAAACAAACTAAAATATCATGGTCTTCATAGTCCACACTCATATATTCACTGACTATTCTTGCAAGTCAGCCATAATACACTTCTTCACATCCTGGAAAATTTTTAAACATTGAAAGGGGTGAGCTCAGATGCTCAGTAAGGATAACAATAATGCGGAAGCTTTCATAAATAATCATTAACATTTAAGGCAATGTAAAAACAAAAGCCTTTTTAAACTTGAACTTTAGCATAATATGGCAAAAATAAAATGAGATAATGCCATTTACTTACTCACATGGATATTCTACCAGACGAATAATCACATGCAATAACAATAACTACTTTCATAATGAGGGAATGTATAATGCCGGACATTCTGAAACATTTTGTCAAGGCCTCGGCCAAGACGTCTAAAATGATTAAGGCCTCGGCCAAAACCATAAATCAAATTGGGAAAGGGCCTCGGCCAATTCCACGTCTAGTTGTCTCATGAGACCTACCGATGCATCGAGGAGCTATAGCGGGCTCCACCCGTCACTTATTAAGTCCAATACATTCCTCATATGAATAGGTTTAAACATATCATAAACCATAACACAATCGTATCACATAAAACATGCATAAAGGAAACATAACATTTCCACGTTTCAATCACAAGATATCAATACAACACATTGATATAATAAAAATGCTTTCAAAACCATTTTCAATACCAAAATAAAAGAAAGTTAAAACTTTGTATTTATTTTTCATTAAAAAAAATGATGGCTTGTAGAGGAAGCCGAAACTCAAATAATGGTCACGGCGGCGGAGAAGTCGTTGTCGCCGCATAAGTACGGAAAGAAAAACATTCCCTTTTTGTCGTTTAGTAAAATGCTCCGTATAGAAAAGATTCCTTTTGAATAAATGTAAAAGTCAAAGGGTTTTATACACCGTATAAAAGAAAGTTGTGTATAAAATGAAATATGCCTCAATGAAAGGGGATTGAGACGAAGTCCCATACAAAGATAATTTTTAAAATAAAATAGATATATTATGTGTATTCACTATAAGTACACATAAAGAAAGTAAAAATACAAAATAGGACATAATAATATCATGACATAATTTGAAAGTAGGAGATTAACCCAAAGATTGGAAATTGGGTTAAGAAATTCCCTTACCTTGTGTCCGACTTGACTCAACCGTTCTTTAACCTCCTGAATAATAAACTAGAGTTAATATCTACTTTATTAAGAACCATTTTCAATTTCATTATCCTTTTTATATCACTTATTACAATGTTATGAACATTATGTAATTATTTAAGTTAATAACGGTCGTTTTGTCGATCTTTGGTACTTGAGTCAAAAATAAACTTCTTATAATTACAAGTTGTTCATGTGGTGAAATATCCATTATATCCGGAATTATATTCATGATGTAGATATAATATATATCATATATACAGTATATACATTCATTCATAATGTTACGTAACATTTAGAGGTAAGAAATGAAATGCACCGTTCATGGAGACGGTAAGCCGTACGTACGCATGAACGCTACTTTCATTTAAATTTCATATTTAATGGAAATATATCATAATGATATAAATGTATAATATAATTCCAGTATAATATAGTGTATAATAGCATTTAATCCATCCTTTATACATCCCACATATGGCATTAACGATTCAAATCACTTTGAGGGGGCGGTAGTCCGCACTTCCTAAAATGAAATTATCGCGTTTTACCCATAATGGAAATCATAAAGTATGCCATAAATGAGAAATACAGAAGAATAAGTAAAACATAAACATATTATATATCATATATAAAAATAGTGACATCTTAATGGCCACCTTTGAAGGTGTTATATGAGTGTTGAACAATCATCGCTTCGTGAGGCAGAAATTCGCCATCCACAGAAACCGTATGTTCTTTAACCATTAGATGTAGGTGTGTGTAAGTGTAGCTCAAATACTTCTTATAAAAACATCCTAGTATATTGAGTATACTGGTTTTGTTACAAAAGAAATGAATAAAAAGATTTTAGGGGGTTGGAGAAGAAAAATAAAACAAAACAACATTATAAAAGACATTACCTCAAAATCGGGTAACTCTTTTTGATTTGAGCTAAAGGCTTCCTTGGGAAGTGTTCTGCCCAAAGTGAGGTTTCTAGGAGTAAGGGAGGAATGTTGGGAGAGTATTTGGGCAGATTTTGGCCGAGCCAAATGGCTTGAAAGTGTAAATTAGGTGGGAGAGGTGGGGGCCTTTTATAAGTGGAGAGGAGGGGCACTTTTGGAAAGATTGAAATGTTACATTATTTCACAATGCTTTTCGGATTCTAAAGGTCCCACATTTATATAATTCGAGGCTAAGGTGATAAGGTTTCGAAATATCTTCATCCAATAGGCTTTGGACAAGTGTAAGCCTTGGATTGTGCATTATCTTCTCATTTTATTTAAATCGTTAAATAATGAGGTCATCGCCACATCATAATTATGTCATAAATAATTTAATTTATTTAATGTCTAAAAATTATAAAAAAAATACTATAATGTATGAAATCTTTTTATCTTTCTAATTAATATTTATAGTAAAAATTTGGACTTGTGTAACCCTACTTAAAAATTGTTTTAGTAAAACAATTTATGTTAGTGTCATTTTCACTTTAACATTAAATAAAAAGTAATTTATGTTATTTCCCAACAAAAGTGGATCCATGGGGTCCCCAAGTTAGGCCATGGCTTGTCTTGGTCGGCCATGACACAACCAATGAGGTTGGGACATGTGTCTAGGTCATTTAATATTATTAAAGTATTATTTATACCTTAAACTACCCTAATTACCACTAATCGCGATTAAGAACTTAATAAGTTACTATTCACCAAAAAATTATTATAATCTCATTGAACCAAATTTTACATACTAATGACAACCATGTATGTCGGATTTTCAAAATTCAATACACATTAGTGGTAAACTTTTATTTAAACGAAAAATCAGTTACTTAACTACCACTCAGTGGTTTCACTATTCATCAAAAATTGAAGTTTTTCAGAATAAGGCCAAAATTTCACCCTAAGCTATAATTGATATTCCAAATTCAAAAATGACGTCTATTTTACAAAATTCCAAACATATAAGTTGCATTAATTAATTTTATAACTAATTCCCGCTGTTACGAAAAATAGCGTGTTTTTAAGAAACAATTTATATCAAAAGATTGGCAATTGTTTATGTCCAATTTCAATGTTAAATTAATTCTAATGACCACCATTGGACAAAATGGTAAAAATATATTCTAATTATACTTTAAAACCACTAAATAGTATAATTTATCACTATAAATTATTTTTATTAAAAAAGTTGTTTTTAAGTATTTTTCATTATTCATAAAAAATAGAAGTGCTCAGAAAAATACCAAAAATTCAACATAGGCTAATTTTGATATTCCGAATCCAAAAGTGAAGTCCATTTTGATAAATAAAATTTATAAAATTTCAAAAGGTTGGTATTACTATTCACAACGGCTAGTTTAATTCGTTATGGTGTGTGTTAGAGCTCGAGGTTGCGTACAACACACGCTATTGCATTATTCGAAGTGAAACGTACCGTGGAAGCTTGGGGTGTTACATTTTTATTATATGATTAATATAATTTATAGGATGATAAACATTCCATGTAATAGTAATATTTGTTATAGTTGGAAAACATCACATGGATATGATATGATGTTGAGTATAAGTTATTTTTTGCCTAAGTTATAATTCATGAAACATGGTTTCTTGTATTAATTTTAAAAGGAAATGATGATGTGGTTAAATTTACTAGACATGGTGGGAATATTTAGAATCTCTATCTGGAATTGAATTATTCTATGATTTATGTTTTATGGTTGGATTTGATATGTACAGCAATCTATTGACTCTCTTATCAAGATCTATTTGTTGGTTTCATTGAAAAGGTTTTTAATATACTTGTTTACTTCTTAATTCAATCCTTGGATACCCTTGATGTGGATCTAAAAATGATGATGGAATTTTAAATTAAATCTTTAATGGTAAGTTGAGATGGTGATATCCAATTTTTAAGGTTGTGTTTTAGGATTGTTCTAGTAATAATCGATTATTGATGATCTTTGAGTTCCATTATTATTTCAAGGGAAGAGTTTAATAAATTAATTGTTCATGGTTGAGTTTATTTGTGCGGAAACCTTAAGCTATTCTTTAAAGGTGAGGATCTCGGTGCTCTTTTGTAGGCATAGATAGTAAGTGTTGATGAGATATGAAAAAATGTGTAGAGTAAGGATCACACTTTGAGCCCTGATATTCAAAATTTCTTAAATTTAAATGGTTTAGAAGTGGTGTTAGTGGATTCTTTTAGTTATTTACTTTATGGTATCGATGCATATCATCCTTTTTTTAGATATGTACTATCATGGACATGGTTTTAGAAATATTATTTTCATCTCAAAATTTTTTGTAAAATTTAATTTTCCAAGTTTGAATCCTTGGGCTAGATAGCTCAATGAGGATAGACATATTTTCTATATTTTATCTAAATTAAGTAAATGTTTTTTGTTTTTTTAGTTCTATACGTTTCTATTCATTATTTTTTATTTATTTTTTGACAATTTTATAAAATGATCCTTCCTTCAAAATGAAAGTTTTGTAAATAAATTCATTTATTAAGATATTTATTGTTATTATATTTTTAAAGATGAATTTTTTTATGGTGGGGATAATATAATATTATGGGTTTTCATATGATGATGAATTTTCCTATGCCTTAAATTTTCTACTTATTTTAGAGTTGTTGAATTTATTAGCACTCATTTGAATTAAATAATGTTCTTTAGTGGCATAATTTATCTCTATAGTGATTTTGAGAAAGAAATAGTATTTTTATATTAAAAAGGGAAAATAGTAAATGCATCCTTAATAGAGTTTCGATCTTAGAAATGGAATTATCCATTGAGTCTGGAATGGGGGTTTCCTTTAAGTTAATATTTTTTTAATTTTTAAACATTGTTGGGTCATCAGTGTTGAACATTTTTAGTGGGTTTTAAAATAAATTATATTTTAATTAAATATGGATAGAAATATATCCTTCCTATATATATTCATATTTTAGGCATCTAAGTGTGGTGTATATAGTTTGTAGGAGAATATATCCCATGAAGAATAGCAACAAAATGGTGAATCTTTCATAAATACTGCTTGATAATCACATCTAAGGTATGGTTACTTAATTTGATGCAATATTTTTGTTCATAAAATCATCTCTTATTGTTCTATGGTTAAATCATTTAATATATCAGTGAAAGTTTATTATGTTATTTTTATTCTCCTTACCATTTTTAATATCATAGTAAAATATTAATTTTTAGGAATTGATTATGTGGAATCATAGAGATATTTTTTAGAGTAAAAACAATTCATTATTACTTTAAAATTTCTTATTATAATAATTTGAAAATCAAAATATTTTTGATATGTAATATATGTTATGGGATAAATATAATTACCTTTGATTAAATGAAATATGATGAGGAAATTTTTAGAAAACTAATATATAATTTTTAAGATTGATTTTAAATATCTATTGACAACTTTCTCATATTATTGACACATGAATTCAACCATATATCATTGGAAATATACTAAAAATATGAATATTACCCATTTGTAATCAATCTATTTGGATTATAATTTTCAATAAAAAATAATTATTGTTTTGTTTTACACTTTCTCACTTAATTTTGAGTCGCTTAAACTTAGAATTATGGAAAACAAAGTTCATATCTATACAGAGGGGATTGACAGAAACCAATTGATGATGTTTGGTGGCTGATTAACATATTATCTCTCTAGTTTTACTCTATGTGGTGGTTAGTGGTGATGATATGCATCGGCTACTATTCCAATGATATCATGATGGGAAGAAGTGGACTATCTGATCTTAGATTAACCAGTGCATGGGAGTCCATATAGACCCTAGGGGGCATGGATGATGCGTGAAATGTGAAAAAACTAAATCTTATGACCCATGTATTAGACAATGTCTACAGGGACACATAGCCCTAGTGGATCAAGGTATGATCATCTCCATAAGGTGTGATTTGCAAGATCATGTACTATCTGATTGGGAATCATATAGTGGTGGATGAGGCACAGTCCAAAAGATATAGTGCTAACATGGTGTTAGTATCATATATATGATCATAAAATTGAATTACTACCATCTATTTATGGTATAAAACATGTTGATGCAACATGAATAAATCTGGTTCATCTGAAATAAATATTATATTGATAAGTGAGGTTTGGATAAATATTTTTTGGGGAGTATGTGAGCATGCATGGGGGTGCCACATAGAATCAACTCATAGACCTAATATTACTCTTGGGTGTGGTGTCACATTTTAAGGAAATTTCGGGAATAAAAATTACATTAGATCCCTTTTAAATTTATAGTCTTAATATAACAATTTTTGGGAAATTTTAGAGATTTTTAATGGAGGAATTAAGATAATATAGATTAAATTAATATAGAAATTATTATTATAAATATAATAATTTTTTCTTTATAAAAAAAATATGTGTGTGATTTATGGATTCCAATAACTATATATTAAATTAATGAGTGTATAAGTCCCCATCCTTAAACATTACTTAATCTTGAGTTATTACAAGATTACACCTTGAGGATCTTTTCAGGTTTAGAGTTTTAGAGAATTAGATCATAAAACTTGCATTACATTCCACATTTAAAAAAAGTGGTTACATAAAAGATAGTATTCATTTTTCCAATCAACGGAAACATATTTAAAATAAAACATGGATTCTTTCTTGACACTTACTTGACACTATCATCATATCATGTACCCTTCCCTTGACCTGTGAAAAACATTTCAAAAACTTGGGATGAGCATAAAAAGCTCAGTAAGGGTTATAAAAATATGGAAAGGAAACATGAGTTCATATATACATAAGAATGAAATCATAATTTACCCATAAAACATAGGCACTTTAACATACCTCATTAAATCATGAATAAATCATGGAAATCATAAGACATAAAGGTAACTTGAGGCATTCATAACATTCTTACGTAGGGAGTAACCCTCTTGGTTACGTTTGGAATACCCATCACAGTATATTCCCTAAATCTCTTCAGATAAACATTAACGTTTCACTCCTTCATGTTACCCAATGCATTGGAGAGCTATATCGGGCTCACCCGCCCTTAGTTTATCACGGAACCACCCGTCTTCATAATAATGCCCAAGAACCTCAACATAATCGTATCACATAAAACATACATAAAGGAAACATAACATTTAAACCTTTAAATCACAAGATATCAATACAACACATTGATATAAAAACATTATGAAAACCATTTTCAATACCAAAATATAAGAAAAGTAAAATATGGTATTTATTTTTCTTTTAAAAAAAAGGTATGGCTTGTAGAGGAAGCCAAAACTCAAATAATGGCCACGGCGGCGGAGAAGTCGTTGTCACCGCATACGTACGAAAAAAACATCCCCTTTTTTCGTTTAGTAAACACTTCGTATAAAAAATATTCCTTTTGAATAAACGTAAAAGTCAAAGGGGTTTATACACCGTATAAAAGAAGGTTGTGTATAAAACAAAATATGCCTCAATGAAAGGAGATTGAGACGAAGACCCATTCCTCGGGTCCGACTTGACTCGGTCGTTCTTTAATCTCCTGAATAATAAACTTGAGTTAATTTATACTTTTTTAAGAACCTTTTTCAAGTTCATTATTCCTTTTATATCACTTATTTCCATTTCATGAACACTATGTAATTATTTAAGTTAATAACGGTCGTTTTAACCATCATTGGTACTTGAGTAAAAAATAAACCCTTTATAATTACAAGTTGTTCATGTATCCATCATATCCAGAATGGTATTCATGATTTAGATATCATATATATCATATATATCCATTACATGCATGCATTTATAATATTACATAACATTTAGAGGTAAGAAATGAAATGCATCGTTCATGGAAACGGTAAGCCGTACGTACGCACGTACGCTGCTTCCATTTCTATTTCGTATTTTATGAAATTGAATCATAATGATATAAAGGTATATTATAATTCCAATGTAATATCATATATAATATCATAACTCCATCATTTATACGTCCCACATATGGTATTAACAAATCAAATCACTTTGAGGGGCGGTAGTCCGCACTTCCTTAAATGAAGATATCGCGTTTACCCATAATGGAAACCATAAAGGTATGTCCAAAATGAAAAATACAAAATCTTAAGGAAAACAGAAACGTACTATATATCATATACAAATATATTGTCATCTTAATGGCCACCTTTGAAGGTGTTAAAAGAATGTTGAACAATCATCGTTTCGGGAGGCAGAAATCCGCCATCCACGGAAACAGTATGTTCTTTAACCATTAGATGTAGGTGTGTGTAAGTGTATATTGAATCTTTATTATAAAAACATCCTAGTATATTTAATATACTGGTGTTGTTACAAAAGAAATGAATAAAAAGATTTTAGGGGGTTGGAGAAGCAAAATAAAATAAAAGAACACAAGTGAAGACATTACCTCAGAATCGGGTAACTCCCTTTGGTTTGAGATCAAAGGCTTCCTTGAGAAGACTTCTGCCCAAAGTGAGGCTTCTAAGAGTTATAGAGGGATGTGTAGAGACAAAATGGGTAGGTTTAGGCTGAGAAAAAGGCTTTGGAAGTGTGGGTAAGGAGGTAGAGGTGGGGGCCTTTTATAAGAGGAGAGGAGGGGCACTCTTGGAAAGTAAAGAAATGTTACTTTATTTTAAAATGCATTTAGGATTCAAAAGGTCCCACATTGATATAATTCAAGGGAAGGTGATAAGGGTTAGAAATCCACCCATCCAATAGGTTTTTGACAAGTGTAGGTCTTATATTTTACATTGTCTTTTCATTTTATTTAAATCATTAAATAATGAGGTAAACGTTGCATCATCATGATGTCATAAATAATTTAATTTATTTAATGTCTAAAAATTATGAAAAAAATACTATGATGTAGGAAATATTTTTATCTTTCCAATTACTATCTATAGTAAAAAATATGACTTTTATAACCCCGTGTAATAATTGTTTTAATAAAACAACTCATGTTTGTGTCATTTTTACTTTTACATTAAATAAAAAGTTATTTATGTCATTTCCCAACCAAAGTGGCTCCATGGGGTCCCCAAGTTGACACATGGATTTTCTTGGTCGTACATGACACATCCAATAAGGGTAGAACATGTGTCAACCTCATCTCATATTATTAAAACATTATTTTTACCTTAAACTACATTAATTACCTTTAATCGCGATTAAGAACATAAAAGTTACTATTCACCAAAAAATTATTTTAATCTCATTGAACCACATTTTACTTCTTAATGACAACCATGTATGTCATATTTTTGAAAATCAAATCACAGAAGTGGCAAAGTTTCATTTAAATGAAAAATCAGTTTCTTTAACAACCACTTAGTGGTTTCACTGTTCATCAAAAATTGAAGTTTTTCAGAAAAATACCAAAACTTCACCCTAAGATATATTTGATATTCTGAATTAAAAAATGATGTCTATTTTACAAAATTCAAATCATATAAGTTACATTAATTAATTTAATAATTAATTCCCGCTGTCATGACAAATAGCGTGTTTTTATGAAACAGTAATTATCAAAAGATTGACACCAGTTTAAGTCCAATTTCAAAGTGAAATTGATTCCAATGACCACCATTGGATTAAATGGTAAAAATATATTCTAATTTCACTTCAAAACCAATTCAAAAGATAATATAATCATATAAATAAATTATATTAAAAAGATGTTTTGAATTAAAATACAACATTTTTCACTATTCATTAAAAAATGAACTTTATCGGAAAAATAACAAAAATTCACACAAAGTAAATTTTGATGTCCCAATCATAAAGAATAAGTTTATTTTGACAAACATATCTTATAAAATTGTCAAAATTTATATTTAAAATGATTTTCCATCAAAAGGTAGTAAAACAATCTTTTAAAAATATTAGTGTATTCCATGCTTAAGATTGGATTTATTCTCATTTTAAGCCTCTAAAACACTATCTAATTCACTAATAGACATAGATAAAAATATATATTATTCATTACTTACATGGGATGTTACAGAGTGAGTTGAACTCAAATGAATATTAATTACTAAATAAAGATTTTAGTATTTCATTCAGGTAGCTATGAAAATTTTATTATTTCTTAATAATAATAATATTTAATGAGGTGTTGATGAACATTAATAGGAATATTGATTGATTAATATGATGATTTAATTAACCATTTGAGGAGGTAATTAGAATATATTTTTAATTTAATTTCTATAATAATATATTATAGATAACAAAAATAATAATTAATTTTCTTCTAATATATGTTGAGAAAACCAAGTAAGTTAATAAAATTCATTTCAGTAAAATTAACAGTTAAATGATGAATAAATATGAACAAAACGGATAATAATAATGAAGTGAAGAAAAAGGATAATATGTTTTAATAGAGATGAATAGTATTATCATAATTATTAATAAAGTATGAATGATTTAGGATTAGTACATGAATAGAAAATTAATGTTTAATTGAATTGGTGACCACTTTAGAAGCATGTCAATAATGAACACATATAAGTTTACCGAATGATATAAATTTATTTATATCAATACATGACATTTATTATAACCAATAAATGTGTATAAAGATGTTTATGGTAATTTTTGTAATAAAATATAATAATTAAAGACATTAAAAAATGAATGATGAGTACATTTTTATTAATGACTTGTTTCCTTTAATGATGTCATATCATCATGAAAGGATTAAAATATTTTAATGAAAGTATATGATTAATCAGAAAGATAAAAATAAATTTTGATATATAATTATGGGTTTAATATTTTGGAATCTTTATAATAAATATTTGGAGTGACTTCGTATCAATTGGGATATATACTTGAAGTTATTTGAGTAATAGTTGATAACATAAATTTAACTTATAATGTATGTGGTTATATTGATCATGTAATAATGTTGAAATCTATCAAATTCAATTAACATTAAACTATTATTTAATTTTCATTCACTTTCTAAGATATTGGAAAGTTTGAATCCATTAAGGATGTTGTGACATCTTTAGATCACTATACGAGGAGTCTTGTGTAACAGATAAGAGAATACTTTATTATTGATTGGACAATTTTTTTGTATAATTATCTCTTTGATATGTGACATAGCATGTAATAGAGGTATATTGATAGTGATGAGATATTATTCTAGATCTTCCAATACACTCTCCCTCTAACTTGTAATAGAGTGAGATAACAGTGACCTTACCCCTTTTTACCCATTGATATAGGAAGAGATTAATGATGAATATTATGGGTATCTATCCCTGGTCACCCATATCCCTGGGTTGAGATATATAATAAATTGACTAAGAGGTTAGTGGATATGGTTAGTTCCTAAAATATATATGGTATAGGATAGTTGAATATGGGTAGTTCCTAAAACATCTTTGATATGAAAATGTGATGGAAAATAATTCACCTGGGTGTTTACACTCTTTCCCTACCACTTCCCAAGGATCATGGTAGATGATGATGTACCACTTGTTTTCACTTATCCTATCCACAAAACTAGGATTAATAGGAATAAAAATATATCTTCTTCCCCATATATGTGTGTTACCTATAGTACTTTTATATTTAATTATATCTCTTGAGATATGTAATTCTTTTAATATCTGAATATGTTTATAACTACTATATTTTGATATGTTCTTTTTCTTTAGTGTTTCAGAAATATATGGAGGTGTGTATTTCCACCAGAACATCATGATTGGTTCATTTATAAGGTAGTAAATATTTAATGGTAATATGAGTCCATATTTATTTTTTTCTAAGGAAACATTGTTATTTGATCAGCATAACGGAAGTGATCCATGAGTAGTTTGATCATTATTAATATTGAGTGTTTTTATTCCTAGTGATGACTTTGGGTGATGTTGTTTTATCTTTTTATCATTAATTATTTATTCATATAGTCACTAGATGTTTATGTTTTCAACTAATTACTTTTTAACTCCTTGCAAAGTATTATTTATCACCCTTGAATGTTTACTTGCATGTTATTTGCTTTGTGTTAATTTATATTAGTATATATGGATATTGGATGATCATAGATACTAGATATGGATAAATAATCTGTATTATTGGGGGATTAGAGATCTCATTATATCATCCACTCTCCTTTCTTTGGTCTTTTGGGATTATATTTGTTCGGGATGTGATGGTTGTATATGATGATTACATTTGTATCATTTCACATTGTATATAGAGTGGTTATTATATAATCATGTATTATAACATATTTTTCATTGATTTATTTCCATAATTTTGGATGAGATTACATGATAGTTGGTGTTAGTTTATATTTAGAGGTAATTCCTACCATGATTTTGTGGACACCTTTTTGTTGGTCTCCATCCCCAAACATTTTGGAGGTGCGCTTGTAGAGTTCACTTATCAATATATCATGATATTACATCTTTCATGATTTTCACTATACCCCATGCATTCATCCTTGTATTCCAGAGGATATAGGATAGTATTGATGGATTATAGAAGTAATGGGGATATTATTCCCTCAATTATAACCTTCATGGTTCATGCTTGTGTTTACCAAGAATTTGGCATGAATCATCCATATAATGGGCCTACAAAAAACTGAAGAAATAAATTCAGGATCTAAAAGTATCATCCCACAACCTAGTATATAATATAGATAGACAAAATAATATTCATAAATATTTATATAATCAAAAAATCTTATATAAAAAAATTAATTTAATATATAACATTAGTTGGATACTTGGACGACACAAATATATAGTACAATATTAAGAATAATACATCAAAAAATTGACCTCCAACCTAACTCACTAGAAACCTCATGTCAAAACCTCAAACACTATAAAATATCTCATCTCAAGCCATATATCTATCTCTCAACTAATACCAATATCTATAATTAATCATACAGTTAACCCATATATATTAAAACCCTTATCTTGTAAACATATAGGGGTGAGTCCAATGACCTAATAGGATTCCCACACTTACCTCAACTCACTGAGTTCTAATTATGAAGTGGATTCATGAAACTTTTTATGGTGAGTTCCAAACAAACTGTATGCAAATATAACCCATGAATGAATATGAAATAATCATATATGTGCACTATCCTGGTGGAGAAGACTCACACACATTAAAGAATCAGGTATTACTACTCAAATATAGGTTAGGTCCCGACTAGCTAAAATCGATTAATCATATACCCTCATGCTCTAATGAGATATACTACATAAAAATTCTCATCTGATCAAATATAAACCTTAGTATTTCCCACCAAATAACCATAATAATCACTCTCAAAGTCTTACATAACCTTTCAATCATCTCCTTTCCCATAAATAATCAAAAAACATGGAAAATATCAATTGTATAAATAGATACAATAATAGGAAATAAAATATGATCTAACAATCAATAGAAATCATCAAATGAAAATTAAAATAGTAAGTGTGGTCAAAGAGGGCTCAAATAAATTAATAATATATAAACAAAATAATTTATGATAAAATGTTTAAATAAAGGATGAATGTCGGCCAAATGAAATAAAAATACTATCTCCCATTATATTACATATATTATCACACCATTCCTCATTAAATATATCCACCAAATTACCCATAAAGAACCTTTGGATTAGTATCATATATCAAAAGCGTTTATTGGGGTTAGATGACACTGTACAGTCATATAACACTATAGATGCACATTGATCCATCAATTTATATTCTATATTATCATCTCAAGTATATGATATGGACATGGTATTTCCATAGGTAGAACTAAAAGTATTATCATCTACTCTATCATATACAGTTGGTGAATCCTCTCAAGAGTCACCAAGCATCTTTTTTATGGAATAATATACTGTCATATCATATTTGAACTCCTACGGGGAAGAGTATAAAAAATATGAGTACAAATCCAAATCATAAAAATAAATTAGGGCACAAGAACTCACAAGTAAAATAAAACCTTCTCCTCAACCATAATCTCATACCTTGATGTTTTCCTATACATCACCTCCCAAGGAGTTATATATGAGTTAATAGGACTATCGTGTATGTAACGCCCCAACCCTAGATACCCAGAGTCGGTGCATTATTACATAATATTGGCATGATCACAAGAAAGATCAAATCTCGAAAGACCGATTGTTTTAGTAGCCTTGGAAACACTAGATATATTCATAAGTCTTACATTACATCATAAAATGAAAAACTACTGCAACAACATATTGTCTTCATAATCCACACTCATATCCCCACATAATATCCCTGCAGGTCATTCATAATTTACTTCTTCACTTCCTGGGAAAAATAAAACATAGAAAAGGGGTGAGCTCAAATGCCCAGTAAGGATAACAATATAGCGGAAACTTTCATAAATAAGAATAAATATTTAAGGCAATGTATAACTAAAACAAAATCCTTTCAAACTTGAAATTTCAACATAGTATGGCATAAATAAAATGAAATAATGACATTTACTTATTCTTGTAAATTTTCTACTAATCGAATAATCACATGCAAAATTAATAACCACTTTCATAATGATGGAATGCATAATGCTAAACTTTAATTTCTTTGTCAAGGCCTCGTCCCAAGACCTTGGGGCTAACTGTAACCGGAACCCAACCCGGAGTGCCTCTAATAACCGGACACCAACCCGGAGTGCCTCTAATAACCGGACACAAACCCGGAATTCTTCTAATAACCGGAGACCAAACCGGAGTTCCTCTAATAACCGGAGACCAAACCGAAGGGCTTACTTTTACCGGTCCCCAACCCGAAACATACTTGTCTAACACATTCATCTGAATGAAAGGTTGAAATATAACATAAACATTCGGATTACAAATAACTTATGAAATGTCAATACTCTAAACAAAAACAATGAGTGACATAAGAGTAACTTATCTACAGTCAAAAATATCACAAAACCTTCAATAAAATATGGATGTTTTGTATCATAATAGATCAACTTCAAATAAGCTTAAAATCCATCAAAGGATGTTGACATAGATGAAATAAAGACTATTTTAGAAAAAATATCTCTTTATATTTTGAAATCATTTAAGAGTCTTATATTTATGAAATAAACATTTTTTTGAAAATATTCTTATAATATTGTAAGGGAAGCTTCGACGATTTTATAACGGTAGAAAATAGCCACACCCTCCGTATAAGTTAAAAAAAACATTCTTACCTTAATTTTTTCGAAAAGCTTAAAAAGCACCTTGTTTGGAAAACGACGGAAAGATTCCTTTATAAACCTCTTATAAAAAGTCAAAAAAGGGTATAAATGACTTTAACCCATATTCTAGTAAATAGTAAAAATGTTTTGAAATTCATTTTTAAGAAACATGGATGTGGATGATAAAGAGATCCCAGTAGATTATTACGTATAAACAACCTCGGATAATGAAGAGATTGCGAAATAACCCTTACCAATTTGGGAACTTATGAAACATACAACCCATAAAAGAGGTATCATACAATAAATATGTAAATACACATAAATTAGAGTGTATTACACAAAGAATATAATTATGGGCAGTACATACACCACACAAAAGGTGATGGTGGCAATATGGCATGAATCTCACGGGAATAAGGAGTGAGATGAAAACCCCTTACCTTGTACTTTTCCTTGGTTGGGGTAGGTTAACCACCTATATAATGGTGATATAATTGTTATTAAATTATACAATAATCATATACATTAATATGATATCATATATGATCTTTTAATATTGATTTGATAATAATATCTTAGTATTATCGTTGTTTCAGGTGTTAACTTACTTGTTTTCTTTTATATGTTTTGTTACGTAAGCCATGTTTGTAATGGATAGGTTGTATATTATTCATATCCAGAATGATATCAAGTCCTTAAACATCATTTTTAAATCATCAAATTATAATTATACTTGAATGGATACGATGGAGAATGAATCTCATCGCATTCGTGGAGACCGTAGTCCGTACGTACGCATGAGCGACAATATCATTCTTTTGAAATAATATATAAATGGTTGTTATATCATATATACAGAATCATTAAAATGTTATATTTATTATTTACATGAGTTTCATATCATTATTATACCCATCCAAATAATAATATATTGAATAACAATTACACCATGACGTGGAGACGGTAAGCCGTACGTACGCACGTATGGTGACATGTTATTCAAAGGGTGGGTAGAATACTGAATATGGTTGTACCATATTTATAATAACATCACAGTATATATATGATACTGGAGTTATTATTTTATAATGGTAATAACAAAGTAAGAATAAGTGGAAGAAGAAAGGAACTTGGAAAAGGGTGGTGAAATCATTACCTCTTCTTCGGGTTCTTCCTTTTTATTTGATCAAAAGGGCTCCTTAGGTTGGATTTATGATCAAACTAAGGCCTCTAGGTTGTAGTGAGGGAAGTTGGGAGAGTATTTGGGCAGATTTTTGCCGAACCAAAATGTTTTGAAGGTGTGAAGAAATGAGAAGGAGGAGTGCCTTTTTATAAGAGGGGTGAGGGGCACCTTTGGAAAAGCTAGAAATATTAGTTTATAATAAATTCATATTCGGTTTCTAATGGCTCAAAAGTTGATTATTTAAATGTTAAGGTAGGGATGGGTCGAAAAAAACTCAACCAATAGAATTTAGACAGGTTTTGGTACTTATATTAACCTTATCTTTAAGTATTAACTCTAAGTTAATTAGTTTCACTTTTACAATGTCTCTTTGTATTTTTATATAATATGGTTAATAAACTTACTATATACATCCAAGAGACCCCCAAGTGGTCCATTAATGATACACCTATCATGATATAAGTCTCTTGGCTGAACCTTATATTTTTAGGAATTTAATATCAATTAATAATATAATATTTGTTTTAAAAACTCTTTTATGTCAATTTTGACACTATTCAATAGTTGTTTTTTGTGAAACTCATAACAGAATGATTACTTCTAAAAAAGTTAATTAAATCAATCATAATATGTCATATTAACCTAGAAAATTAGTTTAATTCATTAAAAGTTTCATATTATATTTATTTTGGTATTTATAATATCAATTATTTTGATTTTTCACTATTATAGTAATTACTGCATCATCATTGTGTCATAAATAAATTAATATATTTAATGTCTAAAAATTAAAAATAAAATACCATTATGTAGGAAATCGTTTTATCTTTCTAATTAATATTTATAATCTAAAATCCAAAAAATATAACCCTATGTAAAAAAAATTTCTAAAAGATATATATGCTTGTGTCATTTTTGTATTCATTTTAACTTAATTAAAATAAAGTGTCCCTATCACCTACAAGTGGCACCATGGGGTCCCAAAATCGACCCAAATATGCCTATGTCCGAACATGTATCAACCAATAAGTCTAGGACACGTTTTAGGGTAATTTAGTATTATTATAATGTTATTTTTTAACCCTTATTTACTGGATTTACCCTTAACCATGGTAAATAAAATATTTACCGCAGTAATTATTCAAAATGTCTAAAAATAAAAGTTACCTATTTACACAATTTGAACATCCTGATTCCAAATATGGAATCCATTTTTCTAAATTCAAAACACAGAAGTGGCAGAAATTAATTTAAAATTAATTCCCGTTATCAAAACAAAAAGCATGTTTTTAAGAGATAATAACTATCAAAAGATTGACACTTGTTTATGTTCGGTTTAATTGTAAAATTATGTCCAATGACCAACATTATATTAAATGGTAAAAATAAATTCTAAATATACTTTAAACCCACTCAAATTCATAATTTATCACTATTAATTATTTCATTAAAAAAAGTTGTTTTTAATTAAAAATTAGAAATTTTCACTATTCATCAAAATATGAAAGTTATTCGAAAAGTACCAAAATTTCACCTTAGGCTAAATTCGATATTCCAAATCCAAAAATGAAGTCCATTTTGAAATATAAAATATATATAATTTCAAAAAGTATGTATTACTATTCATAACGGCTAGTTTGATTGGTTGTGGTGTGTGTTAAAACTCGAAGTTGAGTACAACACACGCTACTGTATTATTCAAAGAAAGCGTATCGTGGAAGCTTGGGATGTTTCATTTTAAATTTTTGATGTCCCCATTTAGTCACAAGTTTAAAATTTTGTATTTAAAAAGGGTTCACTATTAAAAGTTGATAAAATTTCAATACTGAAAATGAATTTTTTCTTGCATTATGTCTAAGATACTCATAATATGGATTCTAAAATTATAAGGATTATATAAAGTTTAAAATTTAGTTAATACTATTCATAACCTCTTTTGAGTGTCTTTTTGGTAAGTCATGGTGCAATTGAACTCGGTGTTGCATGTAGTGCAAGTTATTGAATTATTTTAAAGAAATAACACACTATGAATTCTTGGGGTGTTACATTCTCCCCTCCTTTAATAAATTGCGTCCTCACAATTTGAAATTGTTCTTCGAAAATAAAAGGTTGAAAATAGAAAATATATTTGTGGGAAAACCCACATCGGAAATTGGGTTACTAAAATTTAGTCTTAATATGAGGAAAAGAGAAATCAAAGGGTCACCACCAAATTATGATCTCGATTAGGAGAACATTGGTGGAAATTAGAGACATATAATTGGAGGAAAAACGTAAATATTTATAGGTAGTGATTGAGGTCATCAATCACAAACAAGAGTAAAATTGAGGTCCTTAAATTCATCAATCTATGATGATTTGAAATATCATCAGTTCAACAAAACATAGGGTATTAAGATAACACATTTTTGACGTTTCAAAATATCTTAGTTGAAATCCCACATCGAAAAATGAATTAATGAGGTCTCTATTTAAAATAAAGAGTGGAAAGTATGAAGATTACCGAAAATAACACATACTAGGGTTCCATGTAGGAAAATATGGATATGGAATAAAAATCTAACCATCAATTATCTGATGGAGAGTGGTAGAGAACATGGATATGAAAAGGCCAACAATCCCAAAGCCATAAATTAGTGATGATTTAAGGTACCATCTAGGACAACATTTTTGTTCTAAGTTCCTTTTCTTAATGTTGAGGAATTTATTTATGAGATTGGCTAAGATCATAAGGATATATACTTACTTTATAATTAGAGTTTTATTCATTAATAAATTTCTACAACAAACTCATCTTTCACTCTCAAAGATAATAGAATGTAAAAAATTCTATTTACACTATTCGTATAGGGTTCCAATTTAAACGAATTTATAATTCATCTACAAGATATTTTAATAAAAAACTACATTATTTAATCCAGGAAATCTCATGGGCCAGTGGTAGTTGATACACCCTTGTCTCCCTTCGGTTGCGGGTTCATGTCTCGCAGCCTTGCCGGACGCGACGGGTTGCCGCCCAACCTCCGGGTTGTCCTTTTATGGCAATCCAAAATAATCCTAACTAGAACTATCCAAAATACTTCTGTCCAAACTCACAGTCCAACATTTATAAGGAAGGTAAACATAATGTAGATCCTTTTTACCCCGTAATAGTATATGAATACCTTCATCATGTATTCTTTTAATACACTAAAACATCCTGAATTACCATATTCCTTATTGATTACATTCATGCTCCCTTATTCCATATAGAATGCTGGATATACTTCATCAATCCAAAAATGTTTTAAACCCCAATAATGATGGAATATACAAATCATTAATCAGTTCCAAGGTAGTCAAGAACATCCAATATAATTTATCCAAAACAATCATGTATTATTCCAAAATCACTACCTCGGTATCAGAACTATATTATGGTTTATCATTCTCTCAACCATATATTTTCCAAAATTTATCCTCCTATTGAGTCACTTTTCTTTGTTCTACACAATCTCAAGTCCTTAATGAAATAGTACTGCAGTACAATCCTTATATACTACATAATTATTATAACAAGTACATTGTTGATACAACACTCAATTGACATAATCAACATAAGAACTCAAATCATTCCTCTTCATATGTGGTAGTATCATAACTTGATTATTATCCAATAGCATCATTTGCGGCATGGTTTGATGACTGGGACATAGGTTTGCAGAGTGTCCAAACTCCTTGCAAATGAAGCATTGTACATTTGAAACCATTTTCTTACCCTTGCAGTCACGTACTTTGTGCCCTTTTCCTCCACACTTATAACAAACTCCCATTCCTTTCAGGCAAGTTCCAGGTTGTTTCTTTCCACAGTTATCACATATGGGAAAATTCTTCTTTTCCCTCTTCCCTTTATCCATCTTTCTCTCTTCCGTCCTTTTCTTCTCTTGCTTCCCTTCAAAGCTATAGGACTCAGTGAAATCTTTACTTATCTTATCAACACATGATCTTATTTCTTCATATGATGATAATACATGCGAGATTATTTCTCTTATAAATTCTGGCTTAAGACCATGAAATATATGATCCTTCTTTCTCTTTGTATCATGTGCATTGCTGGAGTTCTCATTCCTTCTACTGGGCGCCATTTCTAAACAATGGCATACACTAGATTAGTTTATGAATAACAATACCTAATCCCAAACTTGTGAAACACATAACATAAATAAAAAAGTTTATGGATATAATCCATAATCATAAAAATGTCTCCTTTGAGGAAGTATATACTCATAAACCCTTGATAATGATTTCTAAAGAAAATGAGAGTTATCCTAAGAATATCCCCTGGGAGTGTCGTAACCAAAGGTGCAGCAAGGCCCGTTGTCGTGCACCAGTTCTCATTCGAGTCTAGCTCAAAGCGGTGTTTTCGGTTTTTACCCCTAGGTACATCTGTGCCAGAGCCGCCTCTACCTGCTCGTATCCAGATAGGGATGTATTGCTCGGAAAACTCACAAAATCTCTACAATACCAAAATTATAGGAAGTTCTTCTATACTAATCCTCAAAATTCATCTTAAATCTATGTGCTCTAATCTGAGTTTATCTAAATCTAGCTTCCAAGGTTTGTACTAAACATCCTCTGATACCAACTGTAACGCCCCGACCCTAGATACCTAGAGTCGGTGCATTATTACATAATATTGTCATGATCACAAGAAAGATCAAATCTCGAAATACCGATTGGTTTAGTAGCCTTGTAAACACTAGATATATTCATAAGTCTTACATTACATCATAAAATGAAAAACTACTACAACAACATATTGTCTCCATAATCCACACTCATATCCCCACATAATATCCCTGTAGGTCATTCATAATTTACTTCTTCACTTCCTGGGAAAAATAAAACATAGAAAAGGGGTGAGATCAAATGCCCAGTAAGGATAACAATATAGTGGAAACTTTCATAAATAAGAACATTTAAGGCAATGTATAACTAAAACAAAAGCCTTTCAAACTTGAACGTTCAACATAGTATGACATAAATAAAATGAAATAATGTCATTTACTTATTCTCATTGATATTCTACTAATCGAATAATCACATGCAAAATCAATAACCACTTTCATAATGATGGAATGCATAATGCTGAACTTTAATTTCTTTGTCAAGGCCTCGTCCCAAGACCTTGGGGCTAACTGTAACCAGAACCCAACCCGGAGTGCCTCTAATAACCGGATACCAACCCAGAGTGCCTCTAATAACCGGACACCAACCCGGAGTTCCTCTAATAACCGGAGACCAAACCGGAGTTTCTCTAATAACCGGAGACCAAACCGGAGGGCTTACTTTTACCGGTCCCCAACCCGGAACATACTTTTCTTACACATTCATCTGAATGAAAGGTTGAAATATAACATAAACATTCGGATTACAAATAACTTATGAAATGTCAATACTCTAAACAAAAACCATGAGTAACATAAGAATAACTTTTCCACAGTCAAAAATATCACAAAACCTTCAATAAAATATGGATGTTTTGTATCATAATAAATCAACATCAAATAAGCTTAAAATCCATCAAAGGATGTTGACATAGATGAAATAAAGACTATTTTAGAAAAAATATCTCTTTATATTTTGAAGTCATTTAAGAGTCTTATATTTATGAAATAAAAAAAAATTTGAAAATATTCTTATAATCTTGTAAGGGAAGCTTCGACGATTTTATAACGGCGGAAAATAGCCACACCCGCCGTATAAGTTAAAAAAACATTCTTACCTTAATTTTGTCGAAAAGGTTAAAAAGCACCTTGGTTGGAAAACGACAGAAAGATTCCTTTATAAACCTCTTATAAAAAGTCAAACAAGGGTATAAATGACTTTAACCCATATTCTAGTAAATATTAAAAATATTTTGAAATTCATTTTTAAGAAACATGGATGTGGATGATAAAGAGATCCCAGTAGATTATTACGTATAAACAACCTCGGATAATGAAGAGATTGCGAAATAACCCTTACCAATTTGGTAACTTATGAAACATACAACCCATAAAAGAGGTATCATACAATGAATATGTAAATACTCATAAATTAGAGTGTATTACACAAAGAATATAATTATGGGCAGTACATACACCACACAAAAGGTGATGGTGGCAATATGGCATGAATCTCACGGGAATAAGGAGTGAGATGAAAACCCCTTACCTTGTACATTTCCTTGGTTGGGGTAGGTTAACCTCCTGTATAATGGTTAAATAATTGTTATTAAATTATATAATAATCATATACATTAATATGATATCATATATGATCTTTTAATATTTATTTGATAATAATATCTTAGTATTATCGTTGTTTCAGGTGTTAACTTACTTGTTTTTTTTATATGTTTTGTTACGTAAGCCATGTTTGTAATGGATAGGTTGTATATTATTCACATCCAGAATGATATCAAGTCCTTAAACATCATGTTTAAATCATCAAATGATAATTATACTTGAATGGATACGATGGAGAATGAATCTCATCGCGTTCGTGGAGACGGTAGTCCGTACGTACGCATGAGCGACAATATCATTCTTTTGAAATAATATATAAATGGTTGTTATATCATATATACAGAATCATTAACATGTTATATTTATTATTTACATGAGTTACATATCATTATTATACCCATCCAAATAATAATATATTGAATAACAATTACACCACGACGTGGAGACGGTAAGCCGTACGTACGCACGTATGGTGACATGTTATTCAAAGGGTGGATAGAATACTGAATATGGTTGTACCATATTTATAATAACATCACAGTATATATATGATACTGGAGTTATTATTTTATAATGGTAATAACAAATGAAGAATAAGTGGAAGAAGAAAGGAACTTGGAAAAGGGTGGTGAAATCATTACCTCTTCTTCGGGTTCTTCCTTTTGATTTGATCAAAAGGGCTCCTTAGGTTGGCTTTATGATCAAACTAAGGCCTATAGGTTGTAGTGAGGGAAGTTGGGAGAGTATTTGGGCAGATTTTTTCCAAACCAAAAGGTTTTGAAGGTGTGAAGAAATGAGAAGGAGGAGTGCCTTTTTATAAGAGGGGTGAGGGGCACCTTTGGAAAAGCTAGAAATATTAGTTTATAATAAATTCATATTCGGTTTCTAATGGCTCAAAAGTTTATTATTTAAATTTTAAGGTGGGGATGGGTCGAAAAAAACTCAATCAATAGAATTTATACAGGTTTGGGTACTTATATTAACCTTATCTTTAAGTATTAACTCTAAGTTAATTAGTTTCACTTTTACAATGTCTCTTTGTATTTTTATATAATATGGTTAATAAACTTACTATATAACTCCAAGAGACCCCCAAGTGGTCCATTAATGATACACCTATCATGATATAAGTCTCTTGGACGAACCTTAGATTTTTAAGAATTTAATATCAATTAATAATATAATATTTGTTTTAAAAACTCTTTTATGTCAATTTTGACACTATTCAATAGTCAATTTTTGTGAAACTCATAACAGAATGATTACTTCGAATAAAGTTCATTAAATCAATAATAATATGTCATATTAACCTATAAAATTAGTTTAATTCATTAAAAGTTTCATATTGTATTTATTTGGATATTTATAATATCAATTATTTTGATTTTTCACTATTATATTAATTACTGCATCATTATTGTGTCATAAATAAATTAATATATTTAATGTCTAAAAATTAAAAATAAAATACCATTATGTAGGAAATCTTTTTATCTTTCTAATTAATATTTATAATCTAAAATCCAACAAATATAACCCTATGTAAAAATTATGTTTCTAAAAGATATATGCTTGTGTCATTTTTGTATTCATTTTAACTTAATTAAAATAAAGTGTCCCTATCACCTACAAGTGGCACCATGGGGTCCCAAAATCGACCCAAATATGCCTATGTCCGAACATGTATCAACCAATAAGGCTAGGACACGTTTTAGGGTAATTTAGTATTATTATAATATTATTTGTTGACCCTTATTTACCGGATTTACCCTTAACCATGGTAAATAAAATATTTACCGCAGTAATTATTCAAAATGTCTAAAAATAAAAGTTACCTATTTACACAATTTGAATATCATGATTCCAAATTTGGAATCCATTTTTCTAAATTCAAAACACAGAAGTGGCAGAAATTAATTTAAAATTAATTCCCGCTGTCAAAACAAAAAGCGTGTTTTTAAGAGATAATAACTATCAAAAGATTGACACTTGTTTATGTTCGGTTTAATTGTAAAATTATGTCCAATGACCAACATTATATTAAATGGTAAAAATATATTCTAAATATACTTTAAAACCACTCAAATTCATAATTTATCACTATTAATTATTTCATTAAAAAAAGTTGTTTTTAATTAAAAATTAGAAATTTTCACTATTCATCAAAATATGAAAGTTATTCGAAAAGTACCAAAATTTCACCTTAGTCTAAATTCGATATTCCGAATCCAAAAATGAAGTCCATTTTGAAATATAAAATATATATAATTTCAAAAAGTAGGTATTACTATTCATAACGGCTAGTTTGATTGGTTGTGGTGTGTGTTAAAACTCGAAGTTGCGTACAACACACGCTACTGTATTATTCAAAGAAAGCGTATCGTGGAAGCTTGGGACATTTCATTTTAAATTTTTGATGTCCCCATTTAGTCCCAAGTTTAAAATGTTGTATTTAAAAAGGGTTCACTATTAAAAGTTGATAAAAGTGCAATACTGAAAATGAATTTGTTCTTGCATTATGTCTAAGATACTCATAATATAGATTCTAAAATTATAAGGATTATATAAAGTTTAAAATTTAGTTTATACTATTAATAACCTCTTTTGAATGGCTTTTTGGTAAGTCATGGTTCAATTGAACTCGGTGTTGCGTGTAGTGCAAGTTATTTAATTATTTTGAAGAAATAACACACTATGAATTCTTGGGGTGTTACAGTGTAAGTGTATTTTCCTTACAAGCTATGTGCCTAGTTACTCTATATCTCACACTTTCATAAGGTAACACACTAAGGTAGGAACCCACTCTCCTTCTACAAATATTAACAAGGATATAACTCACCCTCATCCTTTTTTAGATCCTAGTACCTTATATAGATCATCATAATATTTGGATTATCTCCCCAAATCTAGTATTATCCATCAATCTAATAAATATAGATCTAACACTTAACTCGGAAATCCCTACCTAAAATATTGATGGTGAACTAATTCACCACCACTATACCAATTCATGGAATGTTATATCTAGGTAATCATGTTACTTAGTCACACACCATGCATTATAACACACAAGCCTCAAAATGATCCATCTACATTGCTCAAATAAACTAGGTATACTAATATTTCTAGACTATATTACACTCTTAAGAATACCTCCCTTGGTCTTATGAACATATGAAAATCAAATAATTAACTATAAATCACATCTTAGTATAAAAAATTACCAATGGGAATGTTCTATGTATGATTCATGTTCAATAATGCATCCCAATGGAAAATAAAAAACACGCAAGTAAATAACTAGTTACTCAAGCTGAAAAAATTATACACATGTTGAGGACTGAGTTTTCTTGGTCATTTAATTTATATTTTTTGGTATTTGAGGTGTTTTTAGAAGTTTTGTAAGTGGTTTGAGAGAATAGATGTAATTGTTTTTCATTTTTAAGAGAACCATGATGTTTTTGTAACTTTATTAAACCACGGTTGGTCTATAATTAGTTTTGGTTATGGATTTGGTCATGATAGATTTCATTTTTTGAGTTTGATAATTTTAGATTAATTTACCCATTTTGATGAGAAATTATATTTTCATCGAAAACCATTACATGGATGTGATCCTTTCAAGTTTCATGGTCTGGATTAAGTTTTGGATGAATCCATATCTAAAATTGTGAAAGTAAAAAATAAAAAAATAGTCATGGGGGAATATTGTGTAATTTTTTTACCACCACATAGTAGTCTTATCATGGGGATTTAAGAAAATTAGAGTAAAATGATTATGGTTGGGAGGTATGTGGCGTGGTTATGGAAAGAGGAGTGTTTGATGGAGTGAATTGGATGGAAATATTTACGGGTTTGATGAATTTTATAGGTCATGATTTTCAAATCTCCTTTGACTAGTCTAGATAACACTGAAATCTATTTCTCACCATTCAATGGTTGGATCATCTAATATTTATTATAAATTTTTTTACCCATGTTCTTTATTTGGATTTCTTTATTTACTCCAAAACCCTAGGAAACATTACGACTTTGTTTTAGTGATCTAGGTTTCCTTTATAGATTTTAATCCCTTGGATTATTTTGATTGATCACTTTTGATCTAAGGTGCTCTTTTATTTATTTTACTTCATTATTCATTATTTATTCCTTATCAAGGAGGCTATGATAGTGTGGGTGTTTTATTTATGTTGAGTTTTTTCAAATTATTTATGAGAGGTTTGTTTTTTTAGGTTTTTGAAGAATCATTTCAAGTCTATTGGTTTTTTATCACAATTTATTTATCTTATATTATCATCGTGTTTTTTGATATTTGTTCAAGTTATTTTATTTGGTTTTTTGATATTTTATTTATTTTATTGATATTGAATTATCAAGATTTGTTTATCTTTAGTAAAATATAATAGATTTACTTAATAAATATTCCATATAAATTAAAATTTGAATTGATAAGTGAGAAAAACATTGCATTATTTTTTATTGTTTTTGGGTTATTTATTGATCATTATTATACTAATCATGTTAATATAATTTTATGGTACATTCTGTATATTGAAACATCCTTAAATTAATTTAATTATTTAAATATTATAATGGGACAAATATGTGAAAAATATGGAATCGTGGTGTAATGTTATGATGGGTATGAATTGATATATGAATGATAAAGTTTGGGAAATGAGATTTTTTATTTTATATTATGGTATCTCGATATTTTTATAAAATTGGGGTATGGTAGTGTTTTTTTAGCATGGTTTTTTTTCATTGTTAAGGGGGTTTGGTTTGGGTTTTTATTTTTTGTTGATGTGATTGTGTGAGAGATTAATTTGATTTGTTTTATAGTTTATCATGGGTATTTAATCTTGTTTATATAATATAATTAATTATATATAGTGTAATGGAAATGGATTGTGATGAATAAATAAGTACTGAATTATTTGTAAAGAAATAGTGGGAATAAAACATGGTAAATTGAATATAAAATAAAAAGAATGTGGTAAATATTACTGGAGTGAATTTTAGTGAATATGGTTTATTAATGTATAATACAATTGATAATAAAATATGAAAGGGATAGAATATTTATGGCTATTATGTTTTTGTTTTATGGTTTTAGTGGCGACATGTGTTATGTAGAGAGGTGGGAGTAGTTATTTTCATGCAGCAATGATGATGTATCTTTGGGAAATTGTTCTATAGATATTTTTTATTAGGTATATCCTTATTTTTTTATTGTGTGTATTTATGTATAAATTATAGTTTTGTTAATTCTTACACACCCCCACCCAAATTGGGTGACCTTATTGATGTCCATATGAGGTTCTAGGTTCCAGGAGTATCCCGAACTTCTAAGAAATATGTGATATATGTGACTGGATAACCCTCTCCCTCTCTATATCCCTAACATAGTGTGGTTATGTGGTAATTACATGTGGTAGTTATATGGTAGTGATTTGGTATATGATGGTAGTATTTAGTATGCGATTGTGGTATGTGGTTGTGTTTGTGGTATATATTATGTGGTTATAGTTATGTTTTTGTGGCTATGATGTGGTATGAAAAGGTATTATGTGGATATGGAAGGTATGGGAGTTCTAAGACATATACCGTTGGGATGTGAAAGAAAATATATTAGTGGGGAAGTGTGTTCAAGGTTCTATATTGATATATTTTTTATGATTACTATATCACTACTAAGAATTTTTATTTATACCAAAAACCCTATACCAATGGTTTTGGAAAATCATTGGTATAAGTGTCACTTATACCAATAATTTTAGAGAACCATTGGTATAATTATTGCAACTTTCCCCTATACTAACAGTTCAACAAAACTATTGGTATAGGTCCTAAAAATTAATTTACCTATACCAGTGGTTTTGGAAAAACATTTATATATATAACCATATTTTTTGTCATTTATTTTGTCAAATAAAATTATATACTAATAAATTTAAATTAATTTTAAATTTAAATGTATATATATATATCTAATTATGTTTATAAAAGTAATAGAAGTACATTGGTTTATATGTTGAAGTATAAGTGAGAGGTCATGGTTTCAAAACAAACATACTAATTTTTTACATTAACTATACCAATGGTTGTCCCAAATTTTTGGTATAGGTATTTCATATTCATTACCTATACTGATGGTTTATGAACCATTTTAATAAACCACCTATACCAACTATTTTTTATATTTTTGTATAGACCAGTAATACCAATAGTTTTCCAAAAATCATTGGTATAGATCTATCCCGATGGAAAAATATTCAATGACCCTTAAAAACATTAGTGTATTCTATACCAATGGTTCCAAACCATTTGTATAGATTTTTTAGGTCGTCTGTTACTCTATTTGTGTGTATATTGGGTGATTTTACCTTGGTGGGGCTAGGTTTTAGTTGGTCATGGGATAAATAATGAGTTAGTTTTTCTCTTTATTCAAAGACACTTTAGTATTATTCTTCCAGATGTTCACAAGACTTTTTAGGGAGGGAAAAATTGGGTATACTTATATGCACACATTTACCTTCTATATCCAATTTTTAAAAAAATTATGATAATTTTGGTGATCATTCTTCACATTATTATCTCATGACATAAATATCATGTGGGGATGGTGTTTTGTTATAAAAGATGTATTGTTTTTGTTTGTTTTTGTTTTTATATGACATTACATGTATATTATTGGGATTATGGTTATTTTACTAATTAATATAGAGTTTATTGGTGGTATTTTTCTATCATTCCAGGTATTTTTAATAGTAATTCCTCCCAATATGGGTTATTTATACTCTTGATATTAATATCTAACCTAAGGAATATTAGAGGTGGGATTTTGGGGGTCACTTTTATCTTTAATATTAGCTCTTAAGAGTTAGTCATAAAGATATATCATGAAATAGTAGCATCAAAACTATGTTTGAGTGTTGGAATTAAGTTTGGAGTTAGTCACTAGTAAGGACTATATTGGGTAAGTAGTGGAAATAGTATCATTCAAGCTTAGCATATGATATAGGGAAGAATAAAAGAATAATACATAGGTGGGTCCCTTGTGATCTGACACCAAGATATTAAGCTTATCAAACATCATAAAGTGGGATTTTATTGATTTTGGGGTAAATATATAGGTGTGTTATATGAATCATACTTTTTTTCCTATATTTGAATTTAGAAATATATTTGGGAAATTTTAGATGGATTTAGTTAAAAAAATTAATTTACTACAATATACTAGGATTAAGAGTTCTTGTTTTTTGTTATATAGATGGTTTGTGGAAGGAATCCTTGTATGGCTATAGTCAGTGAGGTATATTGGGATTTTCTAAGGGATTAGGGGTGGGTTGATCCTAAACCTGATTAGTTATGGAGGAAGATTTTGTGTGAGTATCTGTGTTAGATTTTTCTAAAGTATTATGGGTATATCTTAGATTATAATATAGAGAGGTGATTACAAGATATTTGGATTTTTGTTCATTTTATTTGTGTGAGGAAGGAGTATTTGATTCCGATAACTATTAGTATGTTGATGGGTGAAACTCGGTACTGGTGGATTCTATTTCATAATGATCGATGTGAGTATGAGGTTTTTTGAGATATATTACAAAGATAGTTATTGTATTATTATGTATCTTAGATAATTAAGGTAGTGTGGTGGTAGAATTTGATCAACCTCTAATAGGTGATCTTTAGTATGAGTGATCATGAAGTTAGGTTTATGACTATCCTTCATAATTCTTCTGATTTTCTCCCAGATAAAGAGATAATAATATAACATTTTGAAGAGTATTTTATTTTGAATATTTATCACCAAGTCAACCCATATTATGATCCTAACATATCTTGAGGTGTTTATGAATGTTGAGGTGATATATAATATGCTAGCATGGATGTAATATTACCAAAATAGAAGTTATAATATCTTTTTGAAGTGTGAATCTATTGATTAGATTTTTCATTTTTATAGAAAAATGAGATTTTAAACTATAGGGTGTCACTCGTAGCCTTTTTATTCTTGTTTCTCTGGGTATTTTAGTTATTGGTACTCTAAATGGATATTTGTTGTGGTTTTATATTTTTTTGAAGGTTGAATATATTAATAGTTCCAGTTTATAACCCTTATTACTAGTTATCGTGGAATAGGTAACCCATTTTAGATACAACCATATATATAGTTTCCATCGATTCCTTATCAGAAGAAATTGGTTCCTTAGAATTTTGGATTTCATTTTGGTGATAAATTAAGTAGAGGAAAACCATAGGACATTCCCCATATTTAGGTACTTAAGGATGAGTGTGGATATGGGGGTGGAAATATTCAAGAGCATCAAGGTAAAGGATAAAGGTATGATCAGTTTCATGTTATGGATTTGAAAACTCCATAAGTTATAGAGATTATTTGATATACCCATTATCTATAGTCTACCATATATTATTCCTTGTTTAATTCCAAAGAATAACATTTCAACATTACACATACCTTAGTTTGAGTATTGGGACTAAAGGTGGATAGACAACCATTTCCTTTTTTTATCTATTCTATTTAGAGGTTAGTTTAGTTTTTTTGGGGTTTGTTAGGGATATTAGATGATGATAAAGAAAAATTAGTCATTAGGTGAATTTTTATTATCATGTATACAATTATATGATGTCATCTTTGGAATGGAGTAATTATATTTTGTATGGGATATCATAGATTTATATTGAGGAGAGTTTTTTTCTTTGATATGGAATGCTGGCATGTTGTGTTCATCAACAACAGAGATTTTCGGATAGATTAAAAATGTTTTGATCCTCCTTCATCATAGATAGTTATGTTGATGATGGGTTCAATGAAAGTTTAATAGAAGGTGTTTCTGAGATATTTTGATGAGATTCCTAATTTTTTCTTTGAATTGGATAGGATATTAACCCCTCAATGTAAAATTGAGTTTGTGATAGAGTTATAATCAAACATCTCTCTAATTTATTTGTCTCATTATAAGACAATGTCTTATTAAGATACAAGTGTTATAGATTTAGATTGATGGTCTATTTTTAATGGATTTAATCAAACCTAGTGTATCACTTCATGGTGCTCCACTATTTTTTTCAATGAATTAAATGGTATTTTTCTATAAATCGATTACCATTAGTTTAAATAGGTGATAATAAAGAACCATTATCCCCACAAAAGGATTGATGACATGTTATATTAGTTTATAGGGTCTAGATTGATCTCAAATATTGATTTATGATCTATGTATCATCCAGTGAGGGTGAAAGAAGAAGGTATATCAAGGAATACTTTCAAGTTTCATTATGGACACTTTGAGTTTTTGGTGATTCCCTTCGGAGTCAAAAATGCCTTGAATATTTTCATGGGATTGATGAACCTAGTGTTTCATGAGTTCCTAGACAGTTTTTGGTTTTCTTATTAGTGATATCCTAATGTATTTGGGATCATGATAGGATCATGCTAATTATTTGAGGGTTATCTTGGAATTCTGTTAAAGACAACAGGTGTTTTGGAAGTTATCCAAGTGAAAGTTTATACTCATGAGGTGAATTTCCTTGAGAATGTGTAATCTTAGAAGGTTGTTACAATCGATTCTTTAAATATTTAGTTATTTTTTTATTCGGTGGCTCTTAATAACATTATAGGACTTTAAAATTTATTTAGTATTACAGGATATTAGTGGAATTTTGTGTCTAATTTCTCTTAGATTGAATTTTTATTACTTAATTTTATTAAAAAAACATCAATTATTCATATAAAAATATTAGTGTTATATAGTATTTTATCACCTTAAGAAGAAACTAATTAGTGATCATGTATTTTATTCTTTGAAATAAGGAGTTACATTTTGAGGTATTTTTGGTGTGTCTCACCTTATTTTGGGTTGCGTTTTGATACAATAAATATTGATAGTCTCTTATGGGTAATAGAAAATTCTTCCTCATGAATATAATTATGACACATGTGATCTTAAGCAAGAAGTAATGTATTTTATATAAATATATAGTGATTTCATATTATCATTGATAACTTTATAGTCTTAATAGATTACTATATATTATGATATATATTCACATGTGGATATTTGAATTTTTATTATAGGAGGTGGATAGATTTATTTCGTGATTGTTTCTTTGATATATTTTATACTCTATAGAAAGTAAATGTGGTAGCTGATGAATTAAGAAAGGATTTTCATGGTGATATTTCTTGAGAGGCTATAGATAAGAGGAATATTATGAGGGAGCTTGAAACTTTTCATATATATATTGAGGAATTTGGTGGTGGAGTTTTCCTATATAAAATTATAATTAAATATTCCATGTTTTTAGGGGGAGGAGTTTCAGGTGGGAGATCATAAGATGGATATGTGGAGTGATAATTTCACCTATGTAAATTATCTGGAATATTAATTAGATTATGATAAATAAGTGTTATTCCTTGGGAATTTTTTCATCTTATAAGAAATACTAGTGGAAATATTTCATGAGTTTTTTATCTCACTTCAAGTATTACATCTCGTTAAAATAGAGTTCTGGTGGTTGGGGATAAAGAGGTTTTAGGATGAGTTAATGTCTTATGTTTTGGTTTATAATAGGTAAAAATTATTTTATAAAGTTTGTGTTTCACCCATTTGATGTTCCTCGATGTGAATAGAAAGAAATATCAATGGATTTAATTACCATTTTACATGGTATATGGGTAGATGTGTTTCCATTTGTGTGATTGTGGATTGGTTAATGAAGTAAACTCATTTATTAGATATCGAGGAGTCAAGTGTGGTGAATATTTTTTTCAATGATTTATGAGTATGAGGTGGTGAAACTTCATGTGTTTTTAAGGAATATCATCTCTAATTTATGTCCACATTTTACCTCATGGTTATAAAATAGTTTTAAATGATTGTTTTCTCTTAGATAATTCTTCAAATTTCTTTTTATCCTCAATTGAATGGATATATAAATAAGATAATCCAAAAAATAGAGGGAATTTTATAAACATGTGTTTATAATTTTGGAGGTTCGAGGATGAAACATTTTTCTTTGGTCGGGTTTTCCAATAAAAAATAGAAATCACTCTTCCATTGTTATGGCTCCATTCAAGGAAATATATAAAGTTATTTGTATATCTCCATTGTACTGGACCGATATTGGAGTGTTTACTATTCTTGGAATATATTTTCTTCAAACCATGACTATGAAGGTGAAATAGATTTGTTAGTGGATGAAGGCTACTCAAGATTTTCAGAAGTAATATGTGGATTGGAGGAAGAGATCTATAAAGTTTAAGATCAGATAATATATATGTCTAAAACTTTCTCCACAAACTAGTTAGTGGAGTTTTGATAAAGTAGCAAGATATATCCTTAATTTATCATAACTTTTGAGTTATTTTACTGAGTTTGTGACGTGGAATATCAGTTACCACACCCTATATAAATAGATTTGAATCATGATGTTTTCCATGTATCAAAACATAAAATATATCTTCATGATGAATTCAATGTCATTAATTCAGGTGAGTGGAATATTGAAAAGGATGCAATGTTTTTAGATTGTCCTATTTTTATTCAAGACCATTTGAATAATGATATTTGAGGATGCATCATTCTTATAGTTTTTGTCTTGTAAAAAAAAGTTTTTTAGAAGAATTTACTTGGGTGAGAGATAAATATATAATATCTCAGTATCTTGAGTTGTTTTGAGTTTTATTCCTATTATAATAGTTCAGTTTTAATATGATATGATTTTAGTTTTTTCCCATCTATATTTTTCTTGTGTTTATGATTTTACAATATTGATATATTTGTTTAATATTTATCTCATGATTTGATTGATTTTCTTGGTTAGTTTTTTCTCTATATGTTTTTTTATTCTCAAGGATGCGACTAATTTTATAGGAATATAATATAGAGTCTTGATATTTCTTCATCCTCAAATTTTTATTTTTTTGGTGAGGAATTTAACACCCTGATGTTTTATAATATATTTCTATTTAAATAAATTTTAAATGTTTGATAACTTTCTTTACATACAATGCTGAGCTTAAAATGAACCGAAATATATTCTAACATCGCCATTAAATTTATGGGTATGAATATAATTAACCAAATTTTGAAATATATATATATATATATATATAATTTTTTTTAATTCATAATATATAATTACTTAATTTTCATTAAATTCAATTTTTGCCTCAAAAATTTATTTTCATCAAAATGGGTTTTATTTCTTTTTGGGAGTGAATATTATAATTAATTTTCAAAAATTTATAAGTTTAATTTTATAAAATTTAAATAGTTTTTGAAATCATCATCTTAAAATTTTCTTTAGGTGAAAATTTGGGAATTTTCTAAAAAGATTAATTTTTTTATTGAATAGTAAAAAAATATAGATTTTTGTAAAACTATGATTTATTTTCATGTAAAATTCCTAATATTATTTTAACTTTATTTAGAAGAATAGTAATCATAATTTTATTATAAATAATATATTTAATTAAAAATTAATCATCATTATACTTAATTTTTTTAAGTTAATTTTTAGGTTTAAAAACACATTTTTCAAAAAACTGTTTTTATAATGTGTTTTTAAATTAATAAATTAAATTAATATAAATTTGTGAATTAATTTAATGAAATTTATAGATTATATTTTCATAAAATATTTTTAAATTCATCTAATAATTTTTATATAGAAATGAATTATATTAAGTTCAAATTTATTCTTAAAAATGAATTTTTATAAAAATAAATTTCCTTGTGTTGTATGGGATTATTTTTAAAAATGATTTTATTCCACTTATATTAAATAAATATTATTAAATGGATAGAATATTTTTAAACATAATAATTAATATAACATAATATTCTCAACTTAATTTTTGTTCATTATGAATAATAACCATGGTGAAGATTTTTTAGCTCGGTAAAAGTGGGAAAACAAGGTTAAAACTACGGGATAAGAATTTTAAAAAAACTCTAAAAATAGAATTATTTTCCAATTTTTTGAGTGTTTTTCAATAAAATTTATTATTAATAAATTAAATAATTTATTTTAAAATATTATTTTGAATTAGAGAACCCAATATTAACTTTTCTGAAGAAAAGTTATATTTTGTTCAAATTAAATACTATTTTTGGGTATTTTCATTTAATTGTATTATTAGATGATTGAATTCAGTTTTTTCTTTCTAAAAAGTTATAAAACCATTTTTTTTATTTATCCTCTCTTCTTCGCAATTAATGATCCTTCTATATAAAATAATAATTATAAATAATCCTTCATATATTCCTTCCATATTTTTTATATTTTCGTTTATTTCAAAAATACCATCCTTTCTAGGCTTAAGGTGTAAGCCAAGAGAGGTTTCTCAATAAAAATGTATAACTCTAAATAGAGTGCTTTCAATTTTATTTGTACTTATACATACAATAAATATATGGTATACATTATATAATAACATATTAAATATATTAAATATAATAAATTTTTATTATTCTGATGGACCATCCATTATCCTCCATATTTTATCCTATGGAAAACAAAAGCATCGCTCACGCGTATGTACAGGTTACCATCTCCACATAGTAGTGTAATTAGTCTTTAATAAAAATATTAATTGGATGGTTATAAATATGGAACTAATGAATATATGTTGTATTTTTTACATAATTATACTTTTTATATATAATATATCATTTACCTTTTTACCCTTCCCCTCATTAAAATGATAATGTTTCTCTTGCGTACGTGTAGACTACCACTACCACAAAGCGATGTGATTATCTTTTCACGTATTACATTAAATAATTATTATAAATATGTATATAATGAATATATATTAAGTTTATATAATTATTATCGTTCTTTAGATGATTTAACTATGGTAAAATTACAAGGATCGAGACTTTTGAATCGAAACATGCATAAAAAAGAAGCAGTTATCACCCAGAATAGTGATTTTAATAAAGATTTGTAAGTAAATGGTTGATAATATATTATAATTAAATAATTTATTATATTATATAAATTATTATGTTTTTGTAATATATGTATATAAAATATATAATTATAATACAGGAGGTTCGAACACTTATGAAGCAAGACGAGACTTGAGGTAAGGGATTCTTTCTCACTTTTATTTTTTTGAGATGCATGTAATATTAACCACTTTTTTATTTTGTGTGGTGCATATAATGTCCAAAAAATTATTTTATGAATATTATAATGAAATGATTTTTATTTTAAATTCTATCTATGATTCTATTTTTTGTGATATTTTGATTCATAGATTACCAATGATGTAAGAGTTTATCGTCTTAAATCATCTTCTTTCAGACATATGTTATGTTATAAACCTATATTCTTTTATGAGGTGTATATACAAAAAAATTTACATGATATATAATGAATATTATTGTTTTAATTATATTTAAGGTTTCATTTGATGTTAATATTTCATGGGGATTACGATTCAAAGGTTACCAAAGTGGTATGAGATTTATGTTTTAATCCAATTTTAATCAAGATTATTTATACTTAAATTACAATTTACTAAATTATACAATTCTTATATGATAAAAATATTTAATTTATACTATACTTGTTTTATTTATATAACTCTAAAGTTATAGTTCTATTTTACTCTATTTGAAACTCTAAATAGTTCAAAAAAAATTTAAGAAAAATCGGTCATATTTCTCATCTTTCAGTTGGAAAAACTTTTTATTCCATATCCATGTTTTATAAAAAAATCAATAATGTTTTAATAATTGTTCAATTATTTTTAAGTTCATTTTTACCCATGTTTAAATTTTTACAAAATGGTTTTAAAATAATCGTCTTATCATTTTCTAAACAAGGTACTTTTTATCGAAGGACATAATCTTTGTTTTGAAAATTATTACATGAATGGAATTTTCTATCTTCATGACCGATGAATTATTTAGATATTCCATTAAATTTATCTATATTTATTTTCAAATAATTTTTTTCCCATTATCTTTTGGAAATATGCTTAATTTAAATAATTATTTTTAAAATTAAAAGGGTATTTTCCTTATGAAATAATAAAATTATCTTTTGAAGAAACTTTTCACCTATGATAACATCCATTTATGTTAATTATTCATTAATAGGGATATTCTATAATGATACCATACTTATTATTTATATAGATGGTTTATTATTATGATTTTGAAATTTTCATGAGGCCTATTTTCTTACTATGAGTGATGATATGATAATATTATGGATGTTTGTATGATCTTGTTGAAAATATATGTATGGTTTTCATTATATGATATGTGGGATCGAAATTACATATCCTTATAATACATTGGGTAAAGCATTATATCTCAAGATATAATTATGGGAAATAATTTTATGTGATCAATACACTATGGGAATATATAGGGATACTTGATCCACTATATAAAAATGGGTGGTGATGCTTAATCCATTAAGATATGGGAAATAGGTGGTGATTAATAATCTTCTATGATATGGGAAAAAGCTGATGATGACTAATCTATTATGATATGGGAAACATGTTTTGATGAATTATTCACTATGATTTAATGGCCTCGATAGTTAACCTTGACATATGATATGGTATCTATGATTATGATTGTTCAATGCACTTATGAAATGTTTTTATGAATTTGATTTGAACTCAAGGTACATGACTAAATTATGATGATTTACCACTATTTTGAATCTAGACTTTTAAAATGCTAATTTTTTATGTCATGAATCATAATTATGATCCATGATATATTGGATATGAATTTTTCAAGTTATTATCATGATATCATACACTTGTGAATATCTTATTATTTTATATGATCATCTATTGATATCTCTCATGTTTACCCTTATTGGGAATCCGATATCACCCTTTCTTATGTTTTCTTTCCCTAGGTTATGAAGAAAGGTTTTGAGTAAGTTATGTCAAAGAATATTTCTATTTTAGAATATATTTATGGGGTATGTTTAAGATCATTCATGAAATAATAAGCTTATATATGTAGACTCTAAAGACACTAAACCTTTACGGTTATGGAGTTGATTGTAATGTTATGTATTGAATATTTATATAATAAGATATATTATCTATGTGAAAAAAGTATGGGGAACTATATGGAAGGTTCCATTATAGATTTTGAAAGTGTTTTGGGAGTGTATATAAGAGTTTTTTGACCTTTTTAAGGAAATGATGACATGGTAGGGTTATTATAATGCAATGGTTGGTAAAGGGTTAGCTTTGGTGGTGGCTCTAGTCATGGGGTCTTTAATTTTTTTGGTTTTATAAATATATTAGAATATATCTATTTTGTAGAGAAATTATTCCATGTCCCAAAACAAATATGTGTATTTTCTTGTTTTGTGTTCATGGTGTGAATTGAGTTTTAGATTAATCCCTTTCTAAAATAGGGAAATTGAAATTTTCAAATATTATAATCTTAGTGGATTATTGTGTGGTTTATTGATCACTGCATAATAGTCTTACTGTGGTTATTTGAGAATATAAGAGAGAAAAATTATGGTTTGGAAAGCTACATTAAGGTCCTGGTCAAATGATTGTTCGATGGATTAAAATGATCGATAATATTTAAGGTAATAGGTTATTTTAAAGGCTAGGTTTTTTGGATCCCCTTATATTAAGATAGACATTTACATGGTCATTTATCCTCATGTTATGGTTGATTAATCCATTTTTTAATATACATTCAGTTATTCAAATCCTTTATTTTTATTCCCATGTTTCCTATAGAACCCTAGGTATCCCTATTGATTAATTTTGATGATATTTTTTGCCTTTGGTGTATGTTTATTCCCTTTGAGTTTTAGGAATGATCATTCGTGATAAAAAATGATTTTTTATTTTATTTTTCTTGATTATTTATTAATTATTATTTCTTTAAGAGAATATAGCATTTTTAGTGTTTTGTTTTTATAGAGTTTGAGGAAAGTATTAATAAGTATTTGATGCAATTTCGGTTATTTAAGGATCATTATAAGTTTATTGTATTTTGATATTAATTTTGTTCTTTACTAATGATGATGTATCATTTAATCTTTTTTCAAGGTATGTGATTCAAATTTACTTTATTTTATTTATTGTGTTTATGTAAATTATCATGATTTCGTTTTATTTTGGTAAATAGATTATATTGACCTAATTAATATAATAATATAATAATAATTGTAATTAGAAAGTAAGATGATTTTTTTTACATACTTTCTTATTATTATTGAGCTATTTCTTGTTTGTTGTTATATTAAACATGTTGTTTTGATTTCATGTGATTATTGGTATGATGAAACATTATTAAATTAGTCAAATGATTTAAATATAGAATTTGAAAATTTTTAATTATTATATAATGACTTGATGAGTATAAATTGATAAATAAATGATGGAGTTTAAGAAAGGGGTTATTTATTTGTTACTATGGTAGCTTGGTATTGTTGTCTTATTGTGATATAGTAGTGATTTTATCATGGATAGTTTTCAATGGAAAATTAGGTTCAATATGGGTAATTAATAGTTTTTTGATGTGTTGGAGTAAAATATTGATATAATTCATGTCATAGTTTTCTAGGGATATGTAATCTTGTTGAAATAATATCTTGAAGTATGTAAAGTAAAATGGGCATGGTTGTGATGAAAAAATAAGAGCATAATTATTTATATTGAATCAATGGGAATAAAATATGTAAAATGAAATATTAAAGATGAATAATGTGGTAAATGTGAAGGATGAAATTTTAGTTAATATGGTTTATTAATGGCTAATATGATTATTAATTAAAGATTAAAAAGGAATAACATTTATGGATATTGTATTTTTGTTTGTGGTTGTAATTATGTCTTGTGTTATATCTTGAGGCATATGTAGTTTTTTTTCATTTTGTGGTGATGATGTATCTTTGAGAAGTGGTTATAGAGATGTTGTGTTAGGAGGTGTAACCTTATGTTAGGATTGTGTATATTTCTATATCTATTTTAGTATTTCTATTTATTATGCACCATTTCCTGAGTCGAGTAACATTTTTGACATTCAAATAAGGTTTTTGGTTTTTCATGTACCCCTAACATCTAGGATGTAAGTATAACAACTATTTACTTTATTACACATTAATTCATGATTTATTACATAAGAATACACTTAGTATAACCCAAATATTGAGAAGAATAATGTATTTGGGAATCATCTACATAGCATAACAATTTTTTAAATGGATAAAAAAATTTATTGAAAATATAATTGACATGGTTCTATATTGCAATGCTAATTTAAAACTACACGAGTTAACCCGAAGATATACATAAAGAAAGGGGGAGATATAAAGCCCAATAAGAGAATAAAAAAGGCATGAAATAGGGTAAATAAATACATGTGGATGAAGAGGAATAATAATTTATAATAATAGGGGATAATTATAATCATGAAAAATGAGGCATGGTATAACATGACAGCATAAATGTAACATGGGAATACGAAAACAACATTAAACATGACATCATAAACATAATTCAAGGTTAACGAAAAATACATCATAACATAGTGTGTTTAGGATAACCTCTAGTTCTCTATACATGGAATAGTATGAGATTAAAATATTACTCAATGACTTGGAGCACTATCTGGGTACACCCATCATAATCATATCATGCACATGCATAAGTGTGCCACATAGATCATATAAAATAAGAACATATTTAATCACATTTAAACCCTTGATTAAGGATTGTATATTACATACATGGAATTACCAAATATAATAATTATAGTTACTACTAGTTGAATAAACTTGAGTGAAAATTGGTAGGTGTATACACGTCACAAATGTTTGGCATGAAAAATCACAAAACCATTCTGGTAGCATGATGGGGGAACATAAAGGTTTATAGGAGGGATTAATGGGAGTAAAATGGGTATATATACACTTGGTCATAATAATAAAAGTTATAGGGTTATTTAATAACATAATTTAACATGATCAATTGGGAATTAAATGGAATAAGTCAAAAGGATTCTTGAATGAAAACTTAGCATGAAAATCATAGTGAAATTTTAGCAACATAAAAATAATAATTAAATATTCATAAAATGTTTTAATGTGATAAAAATGGGTATCTAATTTCTTTGAAATAAAAATTACAGTATGAGGTATTTGGAGAAAAATATCCCAAAATTAAGAATTGGAAATCAAAGGCATAAAATAAAGAAGGTGCTTGAATGGAAAACAAGGGAGAGCGATCACTTTCCTTGAATATTTGCTTCCTAAAACCTGAGGGTGAAACCATAACACCTTTAAGAAACCTTTTATGGACTCTTTTAGATGTTAAATGACCATAAATTCGTGAATTATTAATTTTATGTTGATATTTATGGCTAATGTATGGTATTTAAACTTGAGGAGGGGTGGGTTTTAAAGGATTAAATGTTGATTATTTTATCATGTAAGCAAACCACTTATGAGTAAATTGAATTTGAAGTAATTTTATAGATAATTAAAGATTACTAGAGTTTTTTTGGATTTTCAAGTCCTTGAAAAACCAAACCACACCTTCCATCCATCCCAATAAATGCATAGAATCCAAAAAATGAATTTTATATCAAGAATCCAATTTTTGGTTTAAAAAATAAAGAATGAATTTATAAATTAAAATTAATATTTTAAAATTAAATTCTATACTTATTAAATTTAATTTTTATTGAAAAATATGTTTCATAAAATTTTTAATCATGCATACATAATAATTATGTCATAAAATCACAGTGCTTGAAATGTAACATTTTTCACTTTTTCACTAAAAATTCAACTTTATCAAAACATTCCCAAAAAATTACCCTAATCTAATTTTGATGTGATGAGTAAAAAAATTAAATTTATTAAATCAAAATAATTTTATATGTATGATAATTTTAATATTTAAATAAATAATTATTTTAATTATAATTAACAATTTAATAGAAAAATCAACATTCTGACGATTATAAAAATTACTTTAGGAATCATTAAAATATATTATCATTTCAAAAAATATTTTATAATATTATTTTGTTAAATAAATTTTTATTTAAAACATAAAAATAAATTCTATTTTAATATAACATGTTTATAGTCTCTGAAAATAATACAATTTTGATTATATAATTAAATAATCTCACTGATCATTTAAATACATCTACATAATGAAAAATAATAATGACCAACTATTTTATTGACTAATGGTCATAATATTTATCATATTTATTAGTTAAAAATTATAAAGGATGATTTTCATATTTCACTATAAATACACCCTCATTCTTTCTCTTCATCATTCACTTTGATTCGAATCAAGGTTCAAAATAATATCTAAAATGAATTTTGTATTACTAACTCTTTGTTCTTATATTATAGTGATGTTCATGGGTGAAATGATTCTAGGGTATCAAAGGGATTGAAAATTTTATATTTTACTTTATTTATCCCCTTTCCCCCATTGTAATATTCAGTCTCATTTTAGGAATTATTGTAAACTGAATACAATGTTATTAAATAATGAAATAAATTATTGATGGTTTCTGGTATGTGTTTTTAACTATTCCTAGTTACACTAGTTCATATAACAACATTATTTTCAAATTTAATATGGAAATTAAAATTAGTTCTATGTTTTTATAATATAAAAATAATTATAAAATAAGAGTTTTGTTAATAACAAAGAGAAATTTGGGTGTTATATTCTTTCACCCTTAAAGAAATTTTGTCCTCGAAATTTGTGTCGAACCTCAAATGGTCCAATATACCTTAGACTCAGTTTCACTTTTTTACAAATCTTATAACTCCATTATAGGGTTATATCTTGAGAAATACATGATTACTAACATATAATTATAAAATGAGAGTTTAATCCAATGGTTTTTTTAACATTGGGATTATAGGATCATACACTTTAATCTTTTCTTTACTTAATAGAAAATGACATACATTCTATAAATCCTTTCTTATTGGATTGTAAAAATTTTATAATAAACAAATAATATCCCCTAATAGTGTCAAACTTATTATAAGGAAAGGCATGTTTTCATGGACAAGTTCTTGACCGATTCTAGCTCAATATATTGATTTGGTGTTGTTGCCCTTAGGTATATCTGTGTTGGAGCCACACTCACTTGTAGTATCTATAAAGGGATGAATTTTCTTATAAACCACTTAATATATACTTTACCAAAATATATGGACATATTCTTATGTTTAGTATTATCCAAAAATATTTCTGTTATCTTTTATAATCCTAATCCAAAAAATAACTAGATTTTTCTCTGATACTAACTATGACATCCCTTTCTATTATTACACATCAATTCATGGTTTATTACATAAAATCACACTTACTACAAACTAGAATATCTATAATCCTAGTGTACTTATGAATTTATTACATATCATAACAACTTGTTACATATATGAAAAAACATTGTTGAAAACATCCCGAACTTGCTTCTAATATTCCACTGCTCATTTAAAACTGCAAAGGATAACCTTGCGAAATGAATAATAAAGGGGTGTCCTATAAATCTCAGTAAGAGAATAAAATAATCATATAATAGGTTAAAGTAATACATGTGGATTAATATCTAAAAAATGTAAGAAAATAGATGAGAATCATAATCACGAACAATGGGTAATGGTATAACATGATAGCATAATGGAAACATAGAAGTGTGGAAACAAAATTAAACATTAAATCATATGAACAAGTCAAGGTTGACCACAAATAAATCATAATATAGTGTTATTAGGATAAATTCTCATGCACCATACGTATAATATCATGAGATTAAAATATTACCCAATGCATTGGGGTGAGATCTGGATACACCCATCAAAATCGTATCATGTATATACATAAGTATGACACATATATTATATAACATAAGAACATATTTAATCACATTTAATCCCATGACTAAGGGTTTTGGATTACATAAATCTAAGTCCCCAATAAAGAAAGTATAGTTACAACTAGTTTAATATCCTTGAGTGAAAATGGGTACGATTATACACTTCACAAATGTTTGGAATGGAAAATCACAAGACAATTTCAGGAACATAACAGAGGCACATTAAGGTTCATGAGAGGGATTAATGGGTGTGAAAGGGGTATATCATTAATTTTTAATAATAAGGTAAGTAAGAGGATTATTTAATTACATAATTCAATATAAAAAATTTGTAATTAAAACGCATTAGGTGGAAAGGGTGCTTGAGTAAAATCTTGGCATGAAAATCGCACTGAAATTTCAATAGCATAACTACTATAATTAAATATTAATAAAATATTTTAATGAGAGAAATAGGGGTCTCTTATTATTTACATATAAAAATTACAGTATTATGGATTTGGAAAAATATATCCCAACATTATTAATTGGAAATCAGAGGAATAAAATAAAGAAGGTGATTGAATGGAAAGGAAGAGAGAGATCCCTTACCTTGAATATTTACTTCCAAAAACTTGATGGTGGAAACATAACACATTGAGGTGGAATCAGAGGTACTATTTTGGAGGTTAAATTACAATAACTTCGTGGATTATGAATTTGGAGTGAGGATTTATGGCTAATGGATGGTATTTATACTTCAGGGGGGGAGTTTTAAAGGATTAAATATTGATTATTTTATCATATAAGCCAAAAACATATAGATATATTGAATTAAAACCAATTTTATAGATAATTAAATAGTTTTAGAAAGTTATTGGGCATTAAAGGACTTAAAAACATTAACCAAACCTTCTATCTAACCCAATAAATGCACATAATCCAAAAAAATGGTTTTTATTTCAAAAATCCCATTTTTTGTTATAAAAATTATTATATAAATTAATAAATTAAAATTGATATTTTTAAATTAATTTTTATAATTATTAGATTATATTTTGACTGATAAAATTGTTTCATAAAATTTTTAATCATGCTAACATAATAATGATGTCATAAAATCATAGTGCTCATAAAGCAACAATTTTTACTTTTTCGCCAAAAATTCAACTGTCGGAAAATTCAAAAACAATTCTTGAAGATAATTTTAATGAGTTGAGTCCATCAATAAAATTTATTTCATAAAAATTATTCTCTATAATTTATAATTTTTATTTTTAAATAAATCATTATTATAATTAAAATTAACAATTTTATAGAAAAATCAACATTCTTACCATTATAAAAATTGTTTTGGGATTTATTAAAATATATTATAATATTTATAAACATTTTAAAAGATTATTTCATGGAATAAAAATTTATTTAAAACTTTACATAAATCATATTTTAATATAATATTTTTTGTCTCTGAAAATAATATGATTTTGATTACATCATTAAATAATCTCAGTAATCATTTAAATGCATCTATATAACTGAAAATAATAATGAACAACTATTTTATTTCCAAATATTTTTAATATTTATCAACCATATTAGTTGAAAAATATAAATTTTGGTGATCATATTTCACTATAAATACACCATCATTCTTACTCCTCATCATTCACTTTGATTCAAATCAAGGTTCAAAATCATTTATAAAATCAATATTTCATTATTAACTCTTTTTTCCTCTATTATGGTGATTTTGAAGGGTGAAATGATTATAGGGGATCCAAGAGACTTAAATTTTTATATTTTAGTTTATTTATCCTTTTTTTGTTTCCCCATTGTAATATTGTTTATCATTTTAGTAATTTTTTTAGACTGAATGTAATGTTATTAAATAATGAAATAAAGTATTGATGGTTTCTAGTATGTGGTTTTTTACTATTCCTAGTTTTACTTATTCATGTCAACACATGATGGTAAAAGTTTTTAAAGAAATTAAATGTATTTCTATGTGGTTATAATAAAAAATCACTAAAAATAATAGTTTTATTAATAACATAAAGTAATTTTCAGTGTGTTGTAATAAGTGATACGGATGGATGAATACCCCTCTCCCATTTATCCTCATAGACATAGTGTGGTTATGTGGTGATGGTATATGGTATTGATGTGGTGTGTGGATGTGTTATGTGATATATTGATGTGGTATGTGTTATTTGGTTGTGGTATATGGTGTTTGGTAATGTATCTATTGTTAGGTAATTGTGGTTGTGATGTGTTATATGCTTATGGAAGGGATGAGATCATCAGAATGTATCCCATTGAAACATGAGGTTGACTAGATCAGTTGGGAAGGAGATGTAGGGTATTTTCTTAATATATTTTTTTATGAATACTATTTTACTATAAATGTTAAAGGATTTGGTGTGTATTCTTTCACATGGATTTTTAGTAGTTGGACATAGTATAAGTAACAAGTGAGTTTTTTAATTTATTCTTAGAAGATTTAGAATGCCTCATACACTTTTTTTTGATATTTTATAGAGAAGAACCTACTGTGTATAATAGATCAGAACCCACACTCTTGGATCTGGGGATAAAATAATAAAATTTACGTTTCCATCTTTGATACCAATAATAGTTACTTAATTTTTTTCATCCGAACCTTACAAAATCAAAAGGAAAAGATGGATCACTTAAAATCTCAAGGTCCTTTTAGGTTTAGAGTTCTAGATAATTAGGAAAAACTCTTACATAAACAATACCAATGTCATTGATAGGTATTTCTCCAACTTTACCCATCTTTTCTTATTTCATATTAAGTCATCATCATTATTCATATGAGGTGATTTCTAGAGATAATTGTTTCAATATCATTCTTTATACCCTGGGAGAAAATGGAACATAAGAAGTGTGAGATCAAATGCTCAGTAAGGGTAAACATAAGAATTAACAATTGGATTTCATCAATGGGAATAAGAAGTGTATAAGGGTATGATGAAATAATTAGAGTGCATGACCGAATAATAAAATAACTCATACCCAACAATATATGAATCATCAATCTTGAAATGTGGAATAAGTATTTAACAAAGGAAATATTTATATGGATCATTAATCATGGTCCATGTAATATCAATTATGATCAAAGGAAACCTTATAAACCCTTAGTAAGTATAGATAAAATGTTTTGGTATCTTGGAAAATCATCTTCATAGAACACTAGAACCCTTAAAATTAGAATAACCATAAAAATAGCTTCTAATATAATTCACTAGATAAAATAATCATTACCCAATGTATTGGAGAGCTATCTAGGAACACCCATTGTATAAGATATAATGGAATCACCTGACGGTATCTTGGAACACCCATAATATATAATGTTCAATAACCACAACAAGAATAATGTATATAGATCTTTCTTCATAAAACTCATAGAAAAAATAATTATTATTCTAAAACCTGATTAACCTATGGAAAAGAAGTGGTTTCATGTAAAATTGTATGAAACATGATTAACTTTTATAGAATAAACAAGTTCCATAACAATATCTGTGTAACATGATTAATCCTTGGAAAAGAAAATGGTTCCCTAATAATCTCTCTGAAACATGATTAACCTATGGAAAAGAAAATGGTTCCATAATAATCTCCCTAGAACTATATTAACCCATATAAAAGAAATAGGTTCCATAAAAATCTCTTTGAAACATGATTAACCCATGAAAAAAATTGGTTCCATAAAAATATCATTGAAACAATCTCAATCCATCCAAAAAAAGAATGGGGATGGTATCTATGCTATTGGGTGAGGTAGAAACAAAGGGTCTAAATTGGAATGAGCATGGTGTAGGCATGATGTTGATCAACACTACTGAGTAAGGTATTGGGGGAAAACACAGACATTTGCTGAGTGAGCAACACCAACGGTCGAGGGCCTCAACGATGGTGATCGACACTGCTGAGCGAGGCAGTGGGGGTGGAAGTTGATAGCCATTGAGTTAGTGACACCTACAGTTAAGGGCCTAAGTGGTGAACAACATTGTTGGGTAAGACATGGCCAGTCATATGTGGGAACAAGCTTATGGTGGCATTGGCTGACCATGGATGCGATGTCATCATTTCAATGGGGGTGGTGGCAGGATGATTGGTAGCCTCTGATGGCAGTGGTCAGGCGGGGACAGGGCACATGTCCAATTGAGGATTAGTGTGGGTTAATCAATAGGTCAGAATAATCAGGTTAGGTACTAGGGATTCCGACCCTACTAGACTTTCTGGGCCATGTATTGGGGTCTCTCTTCTTAGGAAAAAAGAGGGGACTTTGTTTTAATAATAAAAAAGTACAAATTCTACCCAAACTGTTAAAAAATAACCTTGAAAACTTATAAAGGAGTATTTTAAAATAATTTAAAACATATATTGAGGAAAATAACTTTTCATATTTGAAAAAAAACTTTTTAAAAAAAATTAAAATATTTTTATAAAACATCTTTTTGTAATAAAAATATTTTTATAAAACATGTTTTTGGAATAAAAATATTTTTCGATCAAAAATATGATTTTTCATAAAAATATTCTTTTGAACTTTCCCGTACATTAATAGAGGAAAATAAATGGAAAACATGTATTCTCATAATATATATATATATATATATATATATATGTGTGGGGGGGGGGAATAAAATTCCTGAGTTTATTGAGATATGGATCATAATATTTTATCATTTTAATCATATTCGTATACAATCTCGATAAATGATGAGATTGTAACATAAAATCTTTACCACTTTGGTAACTTTGAATCCTAAGACCCATGAAGGAATATAATTAAAAGAAACATAAAATTTCATGAGGATAAATAAATTCATGATATTAAATGTAAAATGGGTTTTATATACACCTTGTAAAATAAAATAGGTGCATACCATAACCATATGTCTCAAAAAAGTAAAATTAAGACAAATTCCCTTACTTGTTTGGTAACTCTTGAACCATAAACATCATAAAAGAGAGATCATAAAATGGATAGTTAAATACCAATAATTTTAAGTATAACGATAATAATATACATATAGATATATATATATATATTAATTATATACAACACATAAAATAAATAGGTGGTGAATATAGCATGTGTCTCATAGAATTAAAAAGTGAGATGGAAATCCCTTACCTCTTGCTTAACTTTGGTTAAACATTATTTATCCTCATGTATATTTATTTTAAACATGTTATAAAATTATTAAATAACTATATTAATATTTATAATATCATATATTATCCTTTTATAACATCATGTCACCTATTCGTTAATAGTATTTCATCATTTTCATTGTTTCATGTGTTAATCACCTTGTTTTCTCATTCGTGTTTTATGATGAAAGTAACAGTTTCTTATGAATATAATATATTTATGTCATATAAATAAAAATAATCATAAAATAATAATAATATTTATACATCAATTTTATGTTTAAAAGCAATCATTAAATATAGTTATGTAAAATGAAGTATGTTACGATCATGGAGACGATAGGTTGTACGTACACATTAGTAATGTTTCTATTTTTCATTGATCATTATAGGAAAGGAGGTAAGTAATATTTATTATTTTTATAATTATAATATTACCATATAAACCATATTATTTCTTTAAATATACTCATATATATCATCCATGTGGTTTGGTGATGAAAAGAGAGCCACATTGTTTCATGAAGGCCCGTCCACACATACACGAATAATGTTATCATCTTTTTAGTGTAAAAAAATTATATATTATATTTTTAGAAGGATAAATATGTCATTAATGTCATAATTATTTCATGTAAATAAAATATAATCATTAAATTTATCATTATTACCTTCTATGTAAAGCGTTAGTGAGAAAAATAATCGCATCGCTTCGTGAGGGGGTAGTTTTCCATACATAAGAAATATGTTATTGTATCCCCTACAGAATTAAAAGTAAAAAAATATTTCTGTGATATAATGAATAAATTTTTATAATTATATTATAAATATCATATATATACTTTATATCCATCAACATACCCAACTGTGAAATGTGGTAACGGAAGAACGAATGACATCAGTCCACGAGGTGGTATTCTTCTATACACACGAACAATGATTTCATAACCCATTTTATGTAAGTGGGGATAATTTTAGGTCATGAAATTTTTATAAAAATATCTTATTATATTTAATATACTTTGGTTATTATATAATCATGGTTTAAAAATAATTTAAGGTGTTAGAGAAATAAATTAAATAAAGATGCTCGTTGAAGAACATTACCTCTTCTTAGGGTATCCTGCTTAGGTTTACACTAAATACTTACTAGGATGGATATATGACCAAAATAATGATTATAGGATGAGGTGATGGATTTTGTTAAGTTATTTGGGTAGTTATTTTCTAATACAAATGGCTTGAGAGGTGTGAAGAAGTGAGGGAAGTGAGTGCAAATTTATAGTTGAGGAGGAGTGGTATTTTTGTAAATAGCCAAAATTATTCAGTATTGGGAGGTCAATCTTAGAAAAAGTGGCTCAAAAGTTGATAATTAATGTGTTATATTGATTATATTTTCTCTAAAAACCTCTGCCACATAGTAAAGTACATGTTTTAAACATTTTGTTCCTTTACTTCTATTTTCCTTATTTTTACCATTTCGGTTTTTCACTATGGTAGCAAGTTTTCTAACCTAGGTAATTTAAACTTCAAGAAAAAATTAAATTTAGAATAATTAGATAATTCATAATCACTTATTATAAATATTAAATCCAATTTATCAAATAAAAATCCTATATTTTTTGAAAATTAATTTTAACATAAATTTGTGTAAGTGCAAAAACACTGTTTTAACCTTAACTACGCTAACATTGTTTCTTTACTATTTGGGGGTCAATATAATAATTATAAAAGTATAATTGGTATATTTATGTAAAATAATTGATATTTATTAACATTACAAATCAAATTTCAGAATATATTATTTTTAGTCATTTTAAATTGTTTAAAAAAATATCATTTATTATGAAATAACATTATTGTTGATTTTGAAATTATTCATTTAATTTGAATATAAAAAATATCAATACAATGATTTAATTCTAATACATTATGTTCAAAACTTTTTAAAATGATATTTTAATCTAAAAAATAATGGAATACAATAATTCACTCAATTTACTTTACTTTTAGTATCATTTATTTTATTTCATTATTAACTAAAAAATACTTGGTTGGCATTTCCTAAGAATTTTAAGTAATTATTTCATCTCTAAAAATAAAATATAATTTATTATGATTAAAAAATTAATTTTTCTTGAAAAATAAAATCCATAATCAAGCCTATGTTTTTCCCCTATCTTAAATCTTTATAAATATTAAAATTAAGGAAGATTCATTTTTTATCTTTTTATTTACTTGACTTATTATATGGGTCATATTCAAAGGAAAGTTGCATGAAATTTTCATATTTTAGATAATTTAATGTAAAAGGTATAAATAAACTCATAAAAATAAATTAAGATAATAATTTATCTAATTTACACTCATATCATTTTATTTTAACCTCCGGTAAATCCTATTTACCTTAACCATGGTAAATAATTTTTTTACTATTTTCACTATTCATTTTTGTCAAAAAATAAATTAAACTTATTATAAATTATAAATAATGATTATTCATAATATTTAATCCATTTTTTCGAAATAAATTCACATAATTGGAAAATTTTAATTTAAAATTAATCATAGAGACGCGACAAGAAAGTGGTTTTTAAAAGTAAAAATGTTCGAAATTTTATAATATTTTTATATCAAAATTAAACATAAGAATGATTCTAATGAAATAAAATAGATTAATTTATATAAAATTTATCTAATATTATATTAAAACTAATTCAAAGTATAATAAAAAAATTATTAATTATTTAAATAAAAATGTAGTTTTTAAATAAAATTTAGTATTTTTTACAATTCATAAAAAAGAGAGCTTTTCATAAAAATACCAAAAAAATATCCCTAATATATTTTTTGTATTATTATTTAAAATATTAATTTTATTTTATTAAATTAATTTTCTAAAAGTTGTAAAAATAATGTTCATATTATGTGTGAAAATCACGATTAAATCGTCTTTTAGAAAAATATAGTTTCTATGAAAACATTTCCTTCTCTTTCAAATGGTTCTTATTTTATTTATAATAAATAAATTATCATTTCATTTATTTTATACATGTGTATAAAAATTTTATAAATTATTTATTACAATTCATACCCTCCAATTTAATAGTGAGATTATAATTTTAATGTTTAAATGTTAATATTTTAATAAAGTATCTAATTTCATTCATACTCGGTGTTGCTTGAATTTAAAAGCTATCGAAGAGATTGAAATTATTTAATACATATATATATATATATATTGTAAAGTATAAAAGTGTTATATTATATTTTAATCTAATTTTTTCATGTTGTTTACGCTATCAAACATAATTTTCCTCTTTTAAAATTCTAGGGTGTTACACTAAGTATACTTATATTATCACCCCTATATTATATATCCTCATTTATAGATTTGTAGGATGGAATTGATAATCGAGTTATAAATTTCCATATAGTGATGTTGAGATCATTTGGATTTGGAGTTTCTTCCATTTGAGATTTCATTTTATGGATTCTATTTTATTTTTATTTGAAATTATATACATATTATTGGGATAATGTTGTCTTATGGTTTGAGATGAAGTGTATTATAGGTTTTTTCTATTGTTCCTGGGATTTTGAATGTAAATACCTCTAATTATGGGTCATTTTTACCCTTAATTATAGTTTCCAACTTTTGTCCTATGGGAGGATGGATTTAAGATCCATTCCTATCTTCACTACCGGCCTAAGAGGGGTTCTAATAGAAGAAAATTATGACACAATATTATTTGAAAATTGGCTATCACCCTTAAAATATTAATCATGAAGAAGATATTCTTTAAATCTATTAATATATGATATATGTATGGCTATATTTCTTGTTATGATATAATAAAAAAATTCATACTGAATTTCTTATTAAGGGTGAATCGTAAAGAATTATTATATCATGTTACTACTAGTAAAATATTTAGTTATTAATATTTAGAACATTCATCCAAAAAAGCTATTAGTTACATTAGTAGAATAAATGTAATTAAATATTATGTTCCTGGATAAAGGGTTATAAATTATTCTATCTTTATTACAATTACTCATGCATTATGTAACACATGAGTAAATTCATAGGGATTGATAATGTACCTGATTCCAATATAAACATACCAACGTAATGAGTTAGGGGTGTGTGGTTATTATGTAATCTTTTAATATTGATTCTCCCACTCCCTGGTACTCTCTTTATTATCTCATCCTTAACCTTGATAGAAACTAGCATATTATAGTGAACCGACCCGGTTCGACCTAACACATCACTCAAATTGCTCTAGCACAAGCCTCAGAGTGCATTCTTAATCTTTGTGAGATGGTGACAAGCACTATGGAATTGTAAACAACCATTTGAGAATGGTTTATCACTTGAAAATATTGCATGACCCGTTTATTAATTAAATGATCATGACAACCAATAAACAACATAGAATATATATAAATATATAATAATGTAAATTAATTAATGACTAAAGGTAGATATCATAATTTCATCACATCACTAGTCATAAACAAGACATATACATATGATATCTATAGTCAAAAACTCAAAATAAGGAATAAGACTAAAAAGGTCAATGAAAAACATCCCAATAACCAAAACCCCAAAAATTCTCCATAAGAGATAGACTTCATGAGACCACATCTCACCTATCCTAAAATGGCCTCAACATATATAATCAATAATTACCATAAAACTACAAGGTTCCCTAGAATTTACATATTCCCTACAAAATAAGTTCTTCATGTGTTAAAATGAATATGCAGGACCTGAGTCTCAAAGCACAGTAGGATACCAATATGAATCTATGTAAGGCCTTTACCCATGTGAACAATTAATTAAATCTCTAAAACTCATTTACCAAGTCAAGTTCACTTTTTAAAAGAAATTTCACATGAAAACAACACTTTAAAAATCCATTTGGTTTTTCTCAAACAAACCATATTTTCAAAAAAAAACTTATAAAAATGATCAAATAAAGGAATGAAACCACCAATATAAGTATGTTCAACACACCCAAACATGGAATGTACAATGGAATAATCATAAAATTATTATATAACCAAATAATGGAAATGGGGTAATCATAATAAATCACAACCAAACCAGTCACTATCATCATGTATAAATAATATAAAAACCAACCTATCACAAGTAGTGTGAACTATGGACTCTAACCAATACGGTCTTATGTTACATAGTCTGAGAAAAGTTTTTTCTATCTAGATAAGAAAGGAATAAAAATTTTGGAAGATCATTTAGACTTCCATGGGTCCAAAAATACTTCCATGGTCACTCTCGTATGTATGGACATGTTTTGGATGCTACCTCAGTTTTCCTCCTAAATGCTCCCTCAGTCCCTTGGATAAAACTTACTTGCTAGTCCAATACATATTCCAAGGTTATATTATTTAAATCATTCACATTCACACCAAAGTTATCTCATGTTCTAAACAATTCCAAATCACATAAACATCAACAAGTGCTAATCATATAATCTATTTAAAAGAAAATTTCATTAATTTTACATACCTATAAGAAGTAAAAAACTTAACACCATGAAATAACTATTTAAAAACCCTTTAAAACCCCCCATTGAAACCATAATACCTCTTTGATACATTTTAACAAACACATTGAATGCATTAAAGACAACTCCCTTTGAATATACACCTTAAACCATAAAATTGATAACCCATTTAAAGAATCACAATAAGAATGGATAAACCATCAATAATAACACATTTTAGGGTACATTTAATAAAAAAATCAAGGTAAATCATGAATTAATATAAATCCATGTAAAAATTCCCTTAAATAGAGACACTTACCTAGATACCAAACCAAAACATGTCACCTTAAATGAAACCACATGATGCATGTTGAATAGGTCCTCACACACCTAAACCACAAATAAACAATAAAAATTTATAATCAACAACCCTATATTTGTACAAAACACAAGATAAGGTTTCCAACTTCCATATAAAAGGAATAATAAGGTGAGATAAGGGGAAAGGGAGAAAAAATCATTCTGAAATCAAGATTACCTCAACATAGAACAGAAAATAACCAAGAAGAATCCGCCAAAATGAAGGGGAAAGAACTTATAAGGTGTGGGGGAGAGGCTTTTCATGAAGGGTATAGAAATGATGGAGGGACCCTTTAAAATGAAAAAGGTAAAATAAATAAAAACCCATATTTTTTATGGACCTGGATAATCTATATGGTTTTTCTATATGGTTAGGTAATCCATTCAGCAACAATGTTATATCCACTATCTTCCTGAAAACAAGCCTGAATAGTTTTTGGGAACACTATCATGTTTATACAAACCATTCTCAAGCTATGAAATATCCTGTTATCCCCTAAACATCCCACTCACATGGTTACCACTAACCAAGAACCAATCGTGTACTAGGGTCTGTTTTCCAAAAAACCCAAATTTATCAAACAACCAACACTAAGAAACTATAATAAAAAATAAATAAATAATACATACCAATGACTCTAAAAGTGTCACAATTATCCCCACTATACCTCTTTTCCCCACCAAAATTAATCAAGGATCGTTAAAATTAAATAGGTGAGGCCACTACTCCCTCACCAAAACTTCCCTCTTTGAAGAATCATGGCTATTGAAACTATGATTTCAAATAATGTAGACCAATGATATTAACATACCATGGATATCCTTGTTCTGATAATCTAGGATACGAATAGGTTACTCCACCACAGTGGTGTTGGGATCCTGCTCCAAATATACCCATTATATCACATGAGATGGGTTTGTATGATTATTCTTTAGTTGAGATATATATAAAACATCATAGATTGAGGAAATTAATGGAATAAAGTCTTATCGATATACCATATTCCCAGGAGGCTCCACAATTTGAAACAGATCAACATAACACATTGCTAATTTCCCTTTCTTCCACAAAAATGATGTTCCAGTTAAATGGATACCTAAATAATCAACTGATCACCAAAATCAAACTCTATAGGACAATTATGATGATAAAAATATGATTTTTGTGACATTTATTTATCTATAACCTTCTCTAGATCAAATACACTTTCTTCTTTAACTCCTAGATGAGACTTGATACTAATAAGGAATGCTCACCCAACATAGTACAACGCGATGGGGACTAAAACTACTACCTATAAAAACCCACAAAATGGTTCATATTGATCAAGGTCTGGTAACTTTTTTTTCATGAATATTCAACCAATTATATATACCTCTCCCATGAACCTTTCAAGTCAAGAACACATGCACAAAGCATATTCTAAAGCATCTGGATGGCCCTCTCAATCTGGTCATCCATCTACATGAAATATGCTATGCTAAACTTAAACTAGGATCCCATGGTTTCTTGGTAACTCTTATAAAACTTATAAGTAAAAAATTATCCATGTAAAAAATATTTCTAAAGGAACACCATCAAGCATGAAAATCCCTCAAACATATAGGCTCTTAAGATCTACCGCATGTGTCAACTCCCTAATGGGAAGAAAGTGTGTTAAATTAATCAATTGATCTATAATAACCCAAATAACATCCTTCACACTAATTTTTTATGTATATTTCTCACAAATACCATGGATATCTCATCCCACTTTCATACTATATTAGGAAGAGGCTAATGCAACTCTGCTAGCCTCTATTGATCATATTTAATTCTCTGGTAGGTAAAACTTCGATATAAGAAATATATAATTGAACACCTCATTCTGAGCCACCAGTAATAACTCCTTAGAGTATAAAATATTTTTTTAGACCCTAGGTGAATGAACCAACTATAATAATTCCCCTCATGAATCAACTCCTACCTCAAGGTCAAATGAACCACTAGCTGCTTCCTGAATAAAAGGGTATCATCAGAAGACCAAGACTTATTTCCCAAGGTCTTCACACTAATTAGATATCTTCTAATATACTGTTAGTTAGGGTTGGACACCTTCTCATCCTGAATCCAATCAAAAATATAGGGACTTGAACACTAGTCAAGGATACTCATTATTTATACTCTAACATCTCAAGACTCAGATCAGTAAACAAACCCATCAAACTCTACTCATCCATCGATTATTTAAATTCTTGGATCATTAAAATTCTATTAAAACCAACTGAATCAACACTCCCCTTCCCTAGGGTATAAAAATATTGAAATCATGTGTATGAAGATACTCTACCATAATTATTTTCCTAAGGTTCAAGTCCCCATGGGTGAAGATATACATTAATCTCTTTCAATCTGAGTAAATTGTAAGTCATTCCCCAAAGATTTAAAATTTCTTGGTATTCAATGTATGAATCACAACCACCAACTTTATGTCTTGGGCAGGTTAATCCCTCTCATGTAGTTAGAGATCATGAGATCCATAGTCCAGCACCTAATTATAATACATCAGCACACACCCAAACTAGACACCTGAGGCATCACCATACACTACATATCCCATCCAAATATCAAGAAGGACCAAAATTACTAATGATGTCAAATGAAACTGAAACTCCTAAAATAATTGTTTTACTTATCACTCCACTCAAAATTCATCCCTTTCTGAGTCAAATACATCAATTTAGAATCTATTCTAGATAATTCTGAAACAAAATTCTTGTAATATTTATACAAGACTAAAAATATCCTAATATCAAACACATTTTTGAGATAATCCCAACACATAACCACTTGGATCTTATTATGATCCACTAAAATACCTTTATCAAAAATTAAATGGCCTAAAATTATTACATGTTTAATCTAGAATAGACCTTTGGATAACTTATAATACATGGGATAATCCTTTAGGATTGCCAAAACAACACTCATATGATCTCTATGGTGATCCTATATCATGGAATACAGTAATATTTCATCATAAAAAATTACTATGTATTAGTCTAAAAAGAGATGAAATATCATTTTCATCAATTCCATAAATACTTTAAGAGTATTGGTAAGGCCAGATGGCATAACCAGATACTAAAAGTATATATACTAGCTCTTAAAGGTGGTTTTGGTAACATCCTATTCTTTGATCCTCGACTGGAGATACCCTGAACTTTGGTAGAGTTTTGAAAACCATCGGGCTTCCTACGGTTCTTTAAAAATATCATCTATTTGAGTATATTAGTATTTGTTTATAATTATTACCTAATTTAACTTAAAATAGTCAATTAATGTTAGAGACTCATGTCTACCTTTTTTTAAATAAAATAGGTGATGCCCATGATGAAATGATAGGACGAATAAATCACTTTCTTTCAAGGTCCTCTGATTGAACATTTAACTCTTTCAACTTGGAAAGAGTTATATGATATGTCCTACAAGATATGGGGCTCTTCTTGGGGAGCATATCGATAGTGAAATCGACCTTATCTAGGGTGGAAAACCAAAACAAATCACTCATAAACACCTTTGGGTACTTGACTGCAACTAATGGAATACGACCATATGATCCTAGATTCACATAATTAAATAAAAATCTAGATAACTAATACTAAATTGATCCCACATTTGGAGAAATAGGTCTTTATCTCACTAACCTTAGATCCCACTCACCCTAGAATACGTGAGTGTTTCTATTAAGAGATAGAAACTGGAACCTATAATGATAATAGTCAATCTGGTCTTTGAAATTCATTATCTAATCCATACCTATTATTAGATAAAAAAGTCCAGGTCAAACACGAGGAAGTCTCACACAACCTCTATGTTAGCAATGAAAATGAAACACTCTGATAACTAAAAACATTTATGTTTATTTCATCCTAATTGGGTAAGTAGATCCATCACAAATGGAATAAAGTTTATTTGCATACCCAAAGTATCAATAAACTTTAATGATATAAATGAATGGGAACAACCCAAATCAAACAAGTATAAATCCATATAATAAGAAAAAAACTATGTACCACCCATGGTGGATGACCCATATTCAGAGTCCTCGGGTGTTGTATTTGTTGTATAGATTCATCTTGAATCAGCATAGGCTTGATCCTTTATAGTTGTTTGGGAATCTCTTCTTGACTAAGGGTGATATCATATTCCCTTAGAAGCATATAATAAAACATGTGAACCCTTCCAAATCCAATCCTCTAAAGGGAGGTCTTACAAAAGTGATGAAGAATACTCATATTCCCACACCACTGGAATATCCTTAGAGCCTGCAAGAAATTAGGTATGGTATGGATAGACTTCCCACACTAATAAAAATTCATTTAATTATAAATAGAAGAAATAAATGAAACATAATGAGTGTTCAGAATCCTTTACATTACTCTGATTATTTTTATCATGCTTCCTCTTCTAACCAGAGAAAGAACTCTAGATATTTTCAACTGCTAAAAAATCCCACTAAAACCTATCTTCCCTACTAAGTCAACCTTATCCATGACCAATTTTTTCAACACATTGGCATAATTTGGTAGGTAAATAATAATAAACATTGATTTGATCTCTACCTTCAATCCCATTTCAAAATGTCTCACCTTGAGATATTTATTTATGAGGTGAACAATAGATAAATTAACTAACTCAGCAAACCAAGTAGCATACTCCATTACTAAATGGTCACTTTTTTCTATCATAATGAACTAACATATCTTCACAAACATTAGTATCTTAGGATAAAACTACATATTTAAATCCTTTTGGAAAGTAGTCCAAGTGAGATCCTCAATCTTCTTCACTTGTACCATAGATTCACATAATTTCCTACCAGGTCCTTCCAACATGAAAGTGGAGAAGCCAACATTCAATGACTTGGGGGTCTTCAAAAAATGGATGATACAGTTGATCCATTCCTTAAGATCATGGGTACCTATTTCACACTCCTACCCAAATGATGAAATAATATGGATCACTGATTCCACCAAAATGGTGTCGATGGTAGGGGTCACTTATGGGAAATGCCCTATATCTCCCTCTCTAGAACTAGAATAGGTCCTTTTGGTAAGAATTATCTACAAAAAAAACATGGTATAACTCATTAAATACAAAATGAAATCTAAAATGAAATTAAATAAACCATGAGAAACCATTATAATAGGTTTCAAAAATAGTATTAACATAAACAAAAATTTTAAACAAATAAGGGGGGAAATATAAAAGTTTTTAATATTTTTTCATTATACATAGTTTGACTGTATTGTGATAAAAACCATTCTCCAATTATGATAAATTATACTTGAAGATTACAGATCTGGTCGCATGAGTTCTATATGGATACCACTAACTATGCACCTAAATTATGTACCTCAATTTTCCACCCCCATTTAACCATGAAACTCAAATAATTTTTCAAAACCCCTAATGGGGTTTTCTTGAAACACATAAAGAATGATGGAAAACATAAATTATCATCAAAAAAACCCAAAATTAGGTTCAAATCATAAAAAAAAACTCCTTAAATCCCATGGAAACTCAAGTTCTTCCATGAGGAAGAGATGAACAAGCACTCATCCACACCCACCTCTCAAGCTTTGGTGGTCGTATCTTCTATCTACCATTGACCCCTAAATAAAAAGTGGTGTATGAGGCCATTTTATAGAGAACCGACCCCGAAAAACCCAACACATCACCCCAACCACTCCATCATAAGGTCTAAAGCATGTTCTTGATCACTATATGCTGGAAATAAGAACTTGGGCATCACAAATAACCATTTAGGAATATTTTCACTATTTAAAACAAATTATAACCTATCCATGAATTGGAAAACTACACCAACCAAAAAATCAATCAAATATAAATATAAAATACAGCAAACATAGTAATTAACAAAATATAATTTAACATCAACACATTACTGGTCATAAAAAGACATATACATATGATATCCATAGTCACAAAATCAAAATATGGAATAAGAAAAAAATAGTCAATACATAACATCCTAATAACCAAAATCCAAAAACCTATCCATAATAGTTAAACTCTATAATACTAGATCTCTATAATCCCAAAATAACCTCAAACATCAATAATCAAGAAAGGACACTGAACTTCAAGGTGACCTTACCCTTACCCATGTCTTGTAAAACAAGGTTAGCATTCACCCAAAGGTATATGCATGATGTGAGGCATAAATACTAGTAGGATACCACCAAGAATATATGTAATTACCTTATCCATGAAAACCACTTTTTATAATTTGAAAATTCATTTCCACAATAATGTTCACTTTTTAAAAGTAAGTTCACTTGAAAACAATACTTTAGAAATTCCTTTTATTTTTTCCCAAAAAAACCATCTTTTCAAAAATATGAAAAATAAAGGATTAAATCCACCAAACATAAACATACTCAACACTCCCAAAAAAGATATAAAAATAGAAATAAGCATAGTCATAATTATAAAATAAAATAATGTAAATGTTATAAGCATAATATATCACAACCAAATAAGGCACTAGTATCATGAATAAATCGTATAAAAACCAACTAGACAAAAGTAGTGTGTGTCATGGGATCTAACCAATATGGTCTAGTGTGACATAGTCTAAGATAAGGATTTTATAGCTGAATAAGTAAGTAATAACATGTTTGGAATCTCTCTTGGTCTTCCTTGGGCCAAAAAATACTTTTATGGGCTCTCTCCATTTGTATGGACACATTTTGGAAGCTCCCACAGTCTTCCTCCTAAAGGCTCCCTTGGTCCCTTTGATAATACTCCCAATATTTTCCAATACATAAGCTATGGTTATAAAATATAAATCATCAACACACACGCCCCCAAGTTCTCTAATGATATATGAAATTCTATACATATAAGAATTAACAATTTTTATCACATAATCCATTTAAAATCCAATTTCATAAACCTTGCATTCCCTTAATAATTCAAGCATTTAACATCATGGATGACCTCTTTAATAAAAAATTTATAAAACCAATTCGAAATAAAAAAAACCTCTTTGATCCATTTTAATAAACAAATGGAGTTCATCAAAGATAACTCTCTTTTAAAAGTCACTTTAAACCATCTAATTTCTAATCCATTCCAATAATCAAAAAAACATGGAAAAACATCAATAATAACAAATTTATGTGAAATTTAATAAAAAAAACTAATTCATTGCTCATTGTTTCTTTGAAAATTAATGGGCTCATGAGGTGTGGAAGGTTCTTGGAGAATTATCTATGGTCCTCTCCGTGGATGAGGCTAGCCTCCCCTTCATTGATAGATGGTTACAAAGCTCGGGGGAAGGAGGTTTAGAAATGGTGGATCGCTCAGTGGTGCTACATGCGGGGTGCTGGTGATTATGGAAGGCATGGATTAATTTGAGGCATGAGGGTGTGGAAGTTTCATCTCGGGTTATTATTGTCTGGGCTAAGAATATTTTGATTGACTTAAACAAGGCAGTGAGTTCATGGAAGGATGCTCCATCTCTGCATAGATTTAAGGCAAGTGGCAGTTAGGTCTCTCCATCTAGTAGCAGGTAGAGCACCTGGGTATGATGGTGGTCACCTGCGGTGGGATTGAAGAGATACATGGATGGTTCTTGTGTCTTGGGGAAATCACGTGTAGGTGGAGTGGTGCGTGATGGTAGTGGATCGGTCTACTTATCATTCTCAGCCAGATTTGGTCAAGGTAATTTCTTTAAAGTAGAGGATATGGCGATACTCACTGGTCTTAGGTTATACAGAAAAAAGGGGTTAAATATTTCTAAAGATAAAACAGACTCCATGACTATTCACAATGACTTGAAAGTGTATGGAGATACTCCTTGGTCGATTTGTTACATTATCAGGAAATGAAAAAGTAACCTCAATAGCAATTCTCATGTGCACCATACATGGAGAGAGGGGAACAAGGTTGCAGACTACCTAGCCTCAGTGTATTTTATAGCATGGTGGTGGTGTTTATTCACATTTCATGTATCATTAAGTTTGAGGGGGTCAACTTTATTAAAGGGGATGTTCTTAGGCTGCACTATTTCAGGCCACCTTTGTCAGGGCCTATGGCCAGGGGTGGTGAGGGGATGGGGGGTTCTTGTTTCTTTTATTTTTTTTCCTTTTGTTCTTTTCTCTCCTATTAATAAAAAATTACATGATGATGATGATTAAATAAACAAAAACTAAAATAAATATTGAATCAATGGAAATCCATGGAAATTAAATATTAAATAGAGATACTTACCTCGATACCAAACCAAAATAAATTTCCATCGACAAAAATCACAAGATTTTCATAGGAGTGGTACTTTCACAACTAAACCACAAAGAAACAACATAACCCCCCCCCCCCCCCCCCCCCACACACACACACACACCAACAACCCTAGGTTGGTACAAAACACAAGATAGGGTTTTGAAATTCCATGTAAAAGGAAGAACACAGTAAGATAAGGAGAAAGGAAGAAAAAACATGAAGAAATCAAGATTAACTAAAGTTATAAAACCAAATATTAGAGGATAATCCTTAAAAATTAAGGTGGATAATCAGAAATGTGTTTGGTAGAGGTTATAAATCAATGGGGAGATAAATGAGAGAGAGACCCTATAAAATTAATAAGGGGAAATAAGTAAAAAATGACCCATTTTAAATGACATAGATAATCCAAATGGATTTTCTACATGGTTAGGGAAACCATGCTCCCACCATACAAGAGCCACTATCTCCTCAAAAACATGCCCATGTAGTTTTTGAGAACACTCGCATGCTTAGAAAAATCATGCCCAAGCTATGAAAAGCCCCATTATCCCCCAAACATCCCTCTTGCATGGTTATCTACATGGTTACCAATAACCATTAACCAACTATGTACCATGGTATTTCTTCTCTCAAATACTACGGTTCTCAACATACAACTCCTAAAAAATATATAATAAATAAAACACAAAAATAAGAGGTACCAATGACCCGATGGGTGTCACAATTTCTAAGATGGAAAGAGAGTCTCACCCAATAATTGGGTTATTCATGTTAGCCCATGGATACCCCAAGATGGATGGATTCCTTAATATGCCTCTTATTTATCATCATCAAACCACTATGATCAAGATTACAGCAGTGTCTTTATGGTGAAAGGTACATGAGTTCATAATTATTTTCATGCATGGTTTTAGATTTAGGCATGGTAAATCTTGTGAATTTTTTGTTCTAGTTTTTACCACCATGTTGATTAAGTGTTTATCGATCCTAAGAAATCCAAAAGTGGTATCAGAGCATCATTATGTCATCAGATTCACGAGATCAAGTTTAAAATAAAAATTTTGGCCTATCATATTTCATATCTTATTTTTTTTGTCACCAAATATGATTCAAATTTTGTATTGTGGTTGGATATTAAATATGGGATATCCAAAGATAGAGATATGGTCATGTCATATGATATGATATATTTTAGGTGGTGGAACAATGAAAAATATTTGGTTTCTTCATGTATTAGCATACAATATGTCATATCATAATGTATGAAGGAAGAGTTCCATGTGTGAAAAATGGAGCATCGCATCATATCAGTGATATCATGGATTGTTATTAAAAATGACCCCCCACATTGAGTTTAACATACAATTACCCCATCCATAGGTAGTGATACACAGAGAACTGAGTTACTCATAAGTGGTTAACCATGTGTTGGGTTACTCATACACAAAGGCCGCAACACATATGATTAAAATTTTGTGGTAGGCATGCATAGATCTTGATGCACTCTATTTATATTAGGTGAGCCTCCTAGTGACATTATTATCTTACATATCAAAATTATAATATTTTAAAAATTATTAATAGCATTGGGGATTTATCCATTCCGAGGCCTCTCAAATGTAAGATATGATAAGCCTATATCATTATAAATGGTATGCATATAGAAATATGATTTTTTTATATTTCAATAAATAAATGATATGATTGTTTTAAAAGTTGTTTATAAATCATTATTAAAAGTTATTTTGGAATATTTATTAATTTATAAATTTTTTTATAAATTAGTTAATTATAAAGTGTTTATAATTAATTAGTAAAGGGATATTGAAACCTTTATTAAATAAATTACAATAAATATTAAATTTTAAAATTAAATAAATTTTTCAAATTATATGGCCCGAATTATAATTTAGATATAAATGGTTTATAGGGAAATTATATGGGTAATTTATAAAAAAATTATATATTTAAAAGTTATGGAAAAAATATAAAAGTGTTTATTTTTGAAATTATGAATTTTTTATAATTATTTAATTTAAATTGTTTAAATTAAAAGTGCCTTATTTGAAAAATTATTTAAACCATGTAAAAAGAGTTTTCATAAAATATTTTCAAAAATTTTAAATAACATTAATTATGTGATATTTATATTATATAAAATTTTTAAAATATATAATTTCAATATAAAATGTTTATGTGTAATTTAATATCATATATTTAATGTAAATTCCATATAATGAAGAATATGAAGGATTACATATTGGAGAAATAAATATAAAATGTTTATATTTATTTAATTATTTAATATCCATAATTCATGGTAAAATTATAAAGTTTTTATAATTTACTTATTTTTTAACTGTTAATAAATTTTTTATCTCCTGTCTGAACTTTTGAATTGTTCATTTATTATATTTATTCTCAACTTTATTCATAATTATAATTTGTGTACTATAATTATTTATGTATTATTTATTTTAAATGTTAAATTTCTTAAATAAATTTCCATACATGAATCAATCAAGTTTCATGAAATGTGGTATAATTGATTTAGTTTTATTTTATGTTGTTTTTTGCTTGTATTGGGTTATAAGATTTAATTAAGAAGTTAATTATGATTTATTTATATTATTTATTAGAATTATTTAAGTGGAATATGAATTGTTGATGGATTTTTTGATGTTTTTCATTTTATTTCAACATTTTAGAAGATATTGAAAGATTTATTTGAGGCTGATGAGATATTATTGAATTTTTTGAAGTTTTTTTTGAGATGGTTATATATGGATGGAGTGATTTTAAAGAATTCTATATATAACACCCTATTACCTTTATATTAGGTGTGTTTTAACCTTTTTTTTGTTTTAATTTTTATTGGTTGAGTAGTGTCGACAAGGAATTGGGAGGATACATGTAATGGTTATGTTATGGATTTGTTGGAATTTTCAGCATAAAAACATGCAGTCTTACAATCTTTTGGAGATTTACATGTCGTGTAATGGGGATACACGATGTGTAATCATATTCTATTATATTCTATGAAATGGGTACGTGGCGTGCAAGGTTAAACATCATTCACAGCTTGTACTTCATGTAAATATTAAAAATCTGATTTTTCAATAAAAGAATATGGTTTTTTAGTATATATAGAACTCTAAAATTAAACAATGTGTAATTGGGATATACACCCTATAAAATCACAAGTGTATATTTTAATAATTTGGTTCAACTAAAATCCTTATTTCATTTCTCTAGGTTTTCATACTCTCAACCTAGAGAATCTTCCTAGACGATTTTGGATTCCTCATCCTCTAGATCATCTGTCTATTGATTGATTCTTATGTTGGTTATGGTGTATATCTCTAGGTAAGCAGTCTCTCTATCTATTCTATCTCTCTCTCTTTTCCCCTTTTAGATTGATAGATTATATTTGGATTGATGGATCTAAACTCCATGTTTTTAATCCTGGTTCTAGGTTGAGTTCTTATATCTAATGTGCCTTCATTATTCATTGGAAAGTCATATTGTTGCTGTTTATTTCCATGATTAATGGTATGTGGTTCGGTTTAATCTCGTCCAATTGATTTAACCTTTAATTTCTTATTGTTGGAAATTAATTTCAATTAATTAGTGGAAATCCAATTTGATGTGAATTGGGTTTGAAATTTTTTTGGCATGGAATTTTAGGAAAACCCCCTGATTCCAATGGAATCATAATTTAGGGCATGAATTGAAATTGATGGAATTTATGAAATGATTTGATAATTTATTTTTAGAAAATGGATTAGATAAAATTGTTAAAAACCTAATATTGGTTTAATTTTAAAAATTCATGAAATGATGAAAAAACCCATGATTTGTTTTTGAATATGGATTGGCGTTTTAAAAAATGAAAATTGGAAAATTGAATTCTGAATAATGATTTATATGAAATGAATGATTTTACATTTTTTAAATTGATTGATTGATAAAATGTGGTAATGAGTAGTTAGAAGGTTATTTGGGATAAGCACGATAGGATAGAAATTCTTTGGAAATATATTGATGATGAAAAATATGACAAAAACCAAATTTAGTATATATTATACCTGATGAGATTTTGATGAGTCTTATTCGGTGTGATCCTGAGGGATGTGTGTACACAAATTATTATTGATCAATAATATAAGATGTGTAAGGATCCCATAACTAGAAACTATCATACTATAGGGTTGATGACCATGTTGTTCATTGTAATGATTTTGATTATAAATTCTATTGATTTTCAAACTCTTTTTCTCATGCTTAGTGATTTATGTAAACTGATTTATATAAATATTTTATTTTAGACATATTTTGAAATGTTTTCCATAATTTTTTAAATTAAATCATGTTTTTTTAATGTGAAATTGTATCACTATGACCTATTTTATTGGAATTGAAATCATGTTTTGGTTAATTATTATGGAATCTTATTATGGAACACTTAGTGAGACCCTATTGGTATTTTTAGATCACACCCTACCTTTGACTTTGAGAATTTGTTTATTTTATCCTACCAAATTCGAGTCAAAGGAAAACACCTCTTGGAGGAGGTGGTTTTTTGTGATCCCATGGGGCTTAGAGTGACATTTCCTTTTAGATATTTGAGTTATCTTATCATACTGTAAGTACTTTGATGATGAACTTTTTGGGTTTTTTATTTACCTATTTGGTTGTTGGTACTATCTCCTTGAAGAGTTTTGAGAATGCTGATATATATCTTTATCTTTTATTGTTTTTTTTTGAAAATGCATCCCCTCTTTTATCTTGTATGATTCCAAGTTCTAGTCACCAATCCATGGGGATCAATATATCTCATCAGACTATGTCAATGTGGCTTAGTTATCAATGTACCAGGGTATCCAAGATGCTTCATGACAAAGTGGTATCAAAGGTGTAGGTTGAGAATCTTTCTTTGATGTCAGTATGTAGTTTGGAATATATTTTCGGGAATTAGAATCTGTTTCAAGTGAGTTCTTAGAAATATCTCATTGTAATGGGCCTTAAGTAACTATAGTGGTTTTAGAAAGGTATCTTGATGATTTTTTCTACTATTTTTGCTTCTTTTGATTTTGATAGGTATAGACACAAATCTTGTTTATCTGTGTGATGGGTTTAATTTATCTATTTTCCATGTTTGAGTTATTGATCTGAGTAATATTCTGATGTCTTCAATGTTGTTTAATAATGTTTTGTATCATCATTCCTCTGAGAAGATGTCTGAATAGGATCCATGAGGAAGATGATGATGAACCATGACGGGAAAATACTTCCATGGAATAGAATCTTGTTGAGGTTTTTGTGTGTTATATCCAAACTCTGGGATAGGCACCTGCACCCATTCTTGTTAATACTCCAGTTATAGAACCTTAGAGAGATGAATCTCAAAATTGTGCTCATGAGTTCCTTCACCAAAATACCCAAGAATTCCAAGGCTCTAATGGTTCTTAATAAAATAAGTATTGGTTCTGAAGTATTGATATTCTATTTTATTTCTTAGAAACTCCCAAATATATTAAGTTAAAGTGTGTTACAATTAAGATGGAGGGACCTAGTAGGATATGGTGGGACTCAATGTTGATAGTGAAGAAGAATAAGGGTTTAGAGTGGAAGGACTTAAATTTTCTCTTCATTAATGAGTTCTATATAGAGTACATGGTTCTAGAAAAGTCTATAAAGTTTTTAAAACTTGAGAAGGCTAACAAGACCCTGACAGAATATAGAAATCGATTTTTTAATCTTAGGAAGTTTTCACCTGAGATTCTATCAAATGAGAAGATGTGAACTCGATGATTTGATATGGGACTTCAATCTAATATTCATTCTTAGGTTTTCTTACAGAATATATCTTCTTATATCGACGATCTGAATAGGGTTTTAATGGTCAAACTTGATCTGGGTAGTAATTTAGGGTTGTCGGGAGTTCCTTTTTCTCCTAGCGGTAGCACTGTAAGTTCTCATAAAGGGAAGAGGTGTGATGAGTCTCATAGGGGATCTTAACAAAAGTGTTCTTCTAGAACTCATGTGGCTCTTGTAATAGTCCCGTTGATTTTATTCTAGTGTGTTAATCCTGGGAATTCTAAATGAGATTGCACTGAGGCACCCAAGATATGTGGTTCATGTGGTCATTCGGGACACTTTCAAAAAAATTGTTATATCTATAATTCTCCATATAGTATAATGGGATCATCATAACCTAAAATTACTATCATGCAATAATATGATTTAATATATAATAGGTTCTATCCATAGACATCCGGAATGAAGCTTCTTCACAAAGTGGAAGAGTCACCAGAGGAAGTAGATACGGGTCCAGTGGCTGTGAGAGGTACCATCACTATAGATTCATATCTAGTGACTGCTTTATTTTTTACTGGTTCATGTCACTCATTTATATAAAAAATTATTGTGAACTTTTTAAAACTTCTTATAGAGATTTTATCTTATGTGATGGATATTCCTACACCCCTCTAAACAAAGAGAGAGATTGGTATCTGTTGTCCTTCTTGTGTGTTCTCTTTATCAGATATTGATCTTACTTGGAATTTTATGGTTCTCAGCATGAAACCTAATGATTTAATTTTCTTAATGGATTATTTCATTGCTAATAAATACCAAATTTATTGTTATTTTAAATATATTTTTTTTATTACGCCTGATGGGGTGTGTTATATCTTTCAGGGAGACCAAGACCCAAGGTCGAGTAGATATGGACCTTCTTATCTAGAGTTAGGAAAATTAATATTTGTCTTTTATTTTGATCTAGAGTGAGAATCTTTGTGATTTTATTCCCATCCAGTGATCATTGATTTTCTTGATGTTTTTCCTTTTTACAAATCTAGTTTTCCAATGGAAAGGGAGGTATAGTTTGATTTAGTGTCTTGTAATCAACCAGTGTCTATTCCTTCTTACCACATGGCACTAGATGAAATGAAAAAGTGAAGACTCAATTGAATGATCTATTAGAGAAAGTATTTATACACCCAAGTATGTCACATTAGGTGTCACCTATTCTATTTTCTAAGAAAACTGATGTAACAATTCACTTATGTGTTTATTACCAAAAACTCAACTGAGTTATGATAAAACAAAAGTATCCACTGCTAAAGATTGATGATCTGTTTCACCAATTGAAAGGGGCAAAGTGGTTCTCAAAGATTTATCTTCAATCTAGTTATCAATAGTTAAGAATAAAAGAATCTTACATTTAGAAAAACAAATTCTAGAGTAGGTATGTACATTATGAGTATCTTTTCATTTCATTTGGTCTAACAAATTCTCCTACAGTATTTATGGATTTGATGAACAAGATATTCCATGAGTAACTTGATAAATTCATGGTGGTCTTTATGAATGACATCCAATTTTACTCTATGTCTAAGGAGGATCATGTGCTTTATATGATAGAAGTTTTGTAATTGTTGATAAATCACTGACTTTTTGCCAAGCTATCAAAATTTTATTTTTGGTTTTGGTAAGTGAAGTTATTGGGACATGTGGTCTAGAAACATGGTATTTCAATTGATCCATATAATGTTAAAGTTTTAATGACATGGGAGAAACCATGTAATGTTTCCAAGATTTAAATCTTCTTGAGTTTAGTTGGATGATATCATCAGTTTGTAAATGATTTCTCAAATATGACTTCTCTAGTGACTACTCTAACTCAAAAGGCAGTGAAGTTTGTTTGGGATGAGAAATTTCAGAGTTATTTGGTTGAGCTAAAACATATTTTGACTTCTACACTAGTGTTGACTCTTCCAAAGTATAATAAGGGCTATGAGGTCTTCTATGATACATCAGGTTTGGGTTTGGGTTTTGTTCTTATGCAGGGTGATCACATCATTGATTGTGGATCTCAAAATATTACACCACACAAGAAGAATTATCTAACCCATGACCTTGAACTTGTAGTTTTAATTCATTCACTTAAGAGTTAGAAGCATTACCTTTTTAGATAAAGGTTTACCATATATTTCTACTATAATATCTTGAGTTATATCTTCTATTAAAAATATTTGAATATCTGCCTGAGGTGTTGGTTGGAAAACCTATAATATTTTGATTTTTATATTGCTTATACCCTAGGAATAGGGAATGTTGTTTTCAATGCTTTGAGAAGGAAAATTTCGAACCAAACCATGAAATAATCATTATAAGAGTTTAAATTGATGTTTCTTTTTATAAAAATTCATATTAGAGTTTGGTAAATAGGGGTCGAGGTTATCTTGTCTAGTGTCCAGTTGACCTCTTCTCTCCTCAAGATGGTTCTTCAGGGATAGAATCTCAATGATAAATTTTGGTTCATTAGATACTCTATTTATAGTGGGGAGACCATTTCTGATTTATCATTATCTATGGAGGAAATTATATGTTTTTAGAATTGGTTCATTGTTCCATTACCCATGAGAAAAGATATGATACAAGATTTCCAAAATTCTTAATGGGATGTGCACCCAAGAAAAAAAAATATGTTTTATGAAATGCAGGTCTGATTATGGTGGCTAGGTATGAGATGAGACATTGCTAACTTTATTTTTTGCTTCTATACTTTCCAACAGGTCTAGGTTGAGTATCAGAGACCTTCAGGTTTGCTTCATCCACTTCCATTGTCTACTTGGAAGTGTGATGATATCTCTATGGAATTTGTGGTTGTGTTGTTTCATACCTAGAGAAGGAATAATATGATATGTTCTTTGATCAATAAGCTAGAAAAATATTCTCAATTTATACCCACTCATGATACAACCAAATTTGAGGAGTTGGTAAATCTCTATATGATAGTGATTATCTGTTTTCATGGAGTTCCATATGCTATAGTCTCGAATAGAGATCCCCAGTTTACTTCTATCTTCTGGAGAGGCCTTTAAGAGGCATTGGGATCTAAGGTTTGTTTTATTATTGTATACCATCCATAAATGGATTGTTAGATAGAGATATATATATATATATTCTTGAGGATATTCTGCATGCCTACGTCCTTGATTCTAATGGGGCTTGGGATGACCATTTGAGGATAATTGAGTTTTTGTATAATAATAGATACCAATCCATGATCAGAATGGATCCTTTTGTGTACTTTTATGAAAGGTCGTGTAAATATCTATTATGATGGTCAAAGATCAGTGAAATTTTCCTGGTTATACCAAAATCTCTAATAGATATTAGAAAATATTCATTTGATTCTTCATAGGATGTTGATGGCACAGATTCAGTGAAAATATTTTGTTGATCGTCGGTATAGAATGTTTGAGTTTTCAGTTAGTGATTAGGTGATGTTGAAATTTTCCCCTCATTAAGTTATTGACATCTTGGGATGTAATTAAAGATTGTAATTCATTTTTTTTGGACCTCTTGAATTTGTTGAGTAGGTGGTAAAATTGTATTATCATTTATCACATCTGCTACAGTTGATGTCAATACATAAAATTTTCCATGTATCTCATCTATTAAAGTATATTTCTGATCCATCTCATGTTTTAATATAGAGTGATCTTGATGTTGAGCCTAATTTATCCATGACTAAGAATATAGTTAAAGATAGTTGATTCTAAGACCAAGGTACTTTGTGGGGGGATGATACCCTTGATCCATGTGATATGGAAGCACGGTTCTGATTCACATGAGACATGGGATCATCAGGTACTAATGAGAGAGTGGTGGCCTCTCCATTTATATATGAAAGGTTCTTGATAGGATTTTTGGGGATAGAAAGTTTTTATTGGTTTTATTTGAAAAAAAGTATGAAATGATGAAAAAAACATTATTTGGTTTTGAATGTGAATTGATATTTCAAAAAGCAAAATTGGGTGATTGAATTTTGAATGATGATTTATGTTAAATGAAATTATTATCAATTTTTCTAATTGATTTATTAAAAACATGTGATCATGGGTAGTTAGTGGGTTATTTGGGACAAGCACACTAGGATGGTAATTCCTTGGAAACATATTGATGATAGAAACTATAATAAAAACATATTTCATCATATCTTTTCCCTAATGGGATTTTGATGAGTCCTATTCATCATGATCCTGAGGGACATGTGAAAACATATTAGCAGTGATCATTGATATGAGTTGTGTGAGGATCCCATAACTAGAAACTATCATACCACAGGGCAGATTACCATGGTGTTCATTCATCATCCAATGGCCCGAACGCCTTCACATATTTTTATTATTGATAAGTCCCCCTATTAATGGGAGAAGGAGGAAACCCAAGGACTTCATGGACATAGTACAATCATACCCAAAGGAAAAAAGAGTGAAAACCATATTGAAAACTAGAGAGGCCCCTTCCCAATATAAAACAAGATGAATCACTCCAACAATACAAGGTTAATTAACTAGTAAGTGTCATGTGTCAAAGCACAGGCCTAATCCAAAAGCTGACGCCATACCCTCTCAAACAACTGAATCCAAAAAGCACTGTAAAAGTGAACCACCAACTATGAATCCTTCTCTAGGTATGTTCTATATGATCAAGTCTATAATCATAGCTCCCCACCTCCAGGATCAAACCAAACAAACACAACTTTCACCAAACACATCAAAATACTTAAGAGAACTAAATCATATCCAGAGTCAAGAAAAAAAAAAGCAAAAGGGTAGAGCCAAGTAGAACTCTCCCACAAAAATCACCATTGGGACTGAAACCAGAAGAACCCCATCATGACCACAAGGCACCCTTCAAACACATCCACAGTAAACCAAAAAGGATGTAAAACCAAGGAGAATGGAGCCAAATATTTTTCATTCGGGTGTGAAAGATCCAACAACATATCGATAGAGAATCTACGGTGCGGGGAACCGAATAAGTCTAAGACGGAAACTCTACTCTGGGATGGAGCCAATTAGAACAAACTTGTGGAAGAACCCACTCCAAATTCCAAATCAAACAAACCACAGAAGGCGGAAGGGACAAATGTGAAGAATAGGGACACCTCCGGCGATGACACCACCACCGTAAAAACACCAACACCGCATAGAAATAAAAGTTGACAAACCAAAACCAAACCTCCCCCCTCTGAGTTGCTTTGGAGTAGAATCTGATCCCTACTAGAATGTTCCCAAAGTCATATGGCATCTAAGACCCAATCTCGATTCTAGAAGCCGATGCCAAGCCATAATCTGAAACCAAGCCACCAGAATCCGTCAAGTCGCATCGTCGCCAAACCAAAGCCAAACAGCCACCTAAAGCCGACGTTGAGACAAAACCACCAGATCCAGCCGGACACGCCGTCATCGTGCTGAGATCGACCACCAATGTCATCTCTAGGTTATGCCTTCACCAAGACAAGATAGATGGAGATAGCTAGAGCCACACTAGAACCATGTCGAAAACACCTCAAATTCCTTACCTCTGAGATGAGATCCAAAAGAAGTCGTCATATTTCCAAGCCACCTCTGAGACGAGATCCGTAAATTCCAACACTGAGCTGTCGTCACTACGTTGAAAGAGGGGGATCCAACTCCCGTGGAGAAACCCTAGGTGTGCCGAATAATGGGATAATTCACCGCTCAGAGTCTCCTCTGAAAACATTCATAAGGATAAAGTGTTCATTATAATGATTTAGATTATAAAGTACATTAATTATGAAACTATTTTACTCATGACTAGTGATTTATATGATTTATTTTATATAATGTATTTATTTAATACATGTTTTAAATGATTTCCATCATTTTAAAATGAAAATAATTCTTTTTAAATATGAAATTTTATTTCCATTCCCTATTTTATTGAAATTGAAATCATGTTTTGGTTAATTATTATAGAATATTATTATGGAACACTTGGTGAGACCCTATTGGAATTTCTATCTCATACCCTACCTTTTACTTCAAGAATTTGTATATTTTCTCTTTCCAAGTCTGAGTCAAGGGAAAGAACCTCTTGGAGGAGGTGGTTGTTTGTGATCCCTTGGGTATTTGAGTGACTTGTCATTTGGGATGTATGAGTTTTATTAGAAGACAATAAGTACTTTGATGATGTATTATTTGGGTTTTTTATTTACCTGTTTGGTTTTTAGTATTATCCCCTTGAAGAGTTTTGAGAATACTAATGTGTATCTTTATTTTCTACTACTTTTGTGGAAAATATGTTCCCTCTTTTATCTTTTATGATCCGAAATTTTAGTCTCCAACCCATTGGGATCAGAAATTCCCTTCAGGATAATTCAGTGTCATTTTGGTTATCAGTGTACTAGGGTATCTGAGCTGTTTCATGGCACTAAATATGCTTGAAGTAATCTTATATATATGGAGTCCAATATATTAATTTTATGTATTTCATATGTCTTTATAATATGAGTGTATGTCTCTATTATTTTTGTAATTATTTTCATTTGATCGTATTACTTTAAGTCACGGTATAAGTCTTCATTGTAAAACCTCATCATATATATTTGGGAATTTATTAATAATTCAACGTTGGGCATGTGTCTTTAAGATAGACCATAATTATTCATCATCAAAATTTAGAATCCTATATGACTTTAAATTCATAAAAATCAAGTCTCTATCCTGGTTTATTATATGGCTTCACCAAGCATATGAATTCAGTAGTTTGAGTAATTTTTTTAAAGTTCACGTGACAAAAATATGATTTTCTTGAATTTCAATATTTTAAATAAATAAAATATGATGATGTTTAAAATGGTCATCAAAGATTAAAACATCATATTTAAAATATGAATCAAGTTCTTCTATGTAATAATTAAAATTGGGTGATCTCTATTCATATCTATTTGAGGTTTCAAGATGGTTTTTTTCAAGAATTAAAACCTGAATTTTACTATAGAAGAACCTATTATATTAAACATGTAATGAATTTGTGATGTTGTTTTATTGTTATTAATTCAAAATAATCACTGTAATATGATTATGTAGTGATTCATGATAAAATTTTCAAGTGATTAATTTTAAGCTATTGAGTATTTAATTTTTTCATCATGGATGAGTTCTTCATGCCACAAGTTGAAAGAAAATGGGTTCATTCTAAAATAGTGGGAAGAAGAATATGGTTATAATAATAAATTAAAAAATTGATTTGATTGTGAATTAATGTTTTATAATAATAGAAACTATATAAGGTTCTCAAATTGGTTTTTCTAAATAAATGAATGATAAGAATGATATAAGTGTTATTTTTTTAGACATGTAGTAAATTAAAGGTAAGAATATTTAGAGATCATGGTGGATGTTTATGGTCCTAAAAATTTATATAAATGAGGTTGATCATGTTCTAAAATTCTATTGAATGAATTTTCATGAATATAAGGTTTGAATTTTTTATTATAAAATTATTTTAAATATATAAATTCCAAGAATTATGAATATAGAGAGTAGTCAAAGATAAAGAATTATTCATTATGAAATATCAAAGAAGACATTGATAAAAGGATAGTGAGATAAAAAGTCCATGAAGCCAACATTTAGTTGAAATTATCTACATCTGTTTGAGCTCAAGGTATTAGTGATTTTATTTGGATATGAGATGAATAATGAGTGATTAATTAATATCTTTATAATGTGTAAAAATATTCTTGAAAATCCCAGAGCCTCATGGAGTAAGATATTCATCTGTTGTAGCTAAATTAACTGAAACACAAGGTGATTTTCTCATTCTGGGTAGAATTTATATATGAAGGTAGTGCTGAATTTCTCTATCTGGTTTGATTTTGGATAGTCAAAGTGAGACTCTATGATAATGTTATAATCTTGTAAACTATTGTGTTTATAGTTAATAATATTCTATTTTTGAGACTAACTAACCATTGAAAGAAGTATTTTTCATAAGAATGGGTTGAACATTCTTAAAAACCCCATTTTAATTTCTCTTTCACTTTCTACTTACATGACTGAGGCTATGAATTTTCATTTGATTGGATCAAACATTATCAGGTTTTATAGGTTGATTTAATTTGAAATAAATTACAAAATCTACTATTGACATACTCAAACCCCCTTCATAGGGGAGAAATATGATCCTAGGAACTTCAAATACTATCGAAGTGAGGTACCTATTTTTGATTCAATAAAGTTATAATAATGGAAAATCTAAATTCTATGATCAATAGGTTTGTGACTATATTTTATGGAAAAATTATCATACTTGGTAGAATTAAATATTTCAATATATTATATTCATTGGATTATAGGTTAGAGATTCTTACATTCTTGTTTCTCTACCAGTTGTATTGAATTATTTAATGAAATTCACAAATATAAGAAATATCTAGGTTGATGGAAAGTAAAAAAATTCTATTTTTATGTATTTATTAGAAACGTTTTACATGAATGTGATGATACTTTAATCACCCAATGAAATATGGTATAAGAAAGTGGTTATGAAGGAAATTTGAAAGTCAAGGAGGGTAAATTATAGATTTAGAGTGTAACATCATGTTACTATTTTCAGTTAATCCTAAAACCATATTTTAATCATTCTTTGGTTGGTTTTTGTCTATATATGTTTCAGGTGAAATTTTTGGAATTTTTAAAAAAATTTGGGTTGTGCACGGTTGGCGCACGGTTTTCCCAAATCGTAAACCCTCTTAGTGGAAACCATGAAAACTCAAATAGTGGGGGTTTTCACAGCCATCAAATGGTTTGAAAAACCATTCTCCCACCTAGGATAAACCTTACAACCCCATTAAAATGGGTTCATGGTTATGGTGCATAGTTTTCCTAACACTGCATCCCTTCCCACGAAACATTGCGTATGGTATTATTTAATCCACAAAATATTTTCTAAAATCCTAGAACCCTCTTTTTAGTTGCCCGATGGGATTAAATGACTCCATAGAATTTTATTCAACTTTATAGGATCCAAGAAGTTGATTTTATCCCTCTACACCCTTTTAGAAGAGAATTTAAGCTTGGCGAATGGCATTCGATCTCTACTTGGTAGGTTTCCTCTTCCCATTCTCTTTCTCCCACTCTCCCCTCTTTCCTCCTTAGGGTTTTGTATAAATCCATGTTGTTTGAGTATCTAATACCTACTGTTTTGGATCTTGAATCTAGGGTTGATTCTCAGATCTTCATTTCCAACATTCTATACTGGATTTTCCCGATTAGAGATTTTCGTTTTGAGATCATGTGATCCCAAGGTTGGTGGTTCCTTTTTGAATGGACATTTTAATTAACCCTAAGTTTCCTGACTTATTTTATATTATTTTATTTAAATTAATTTTTTAAAATTTATTTCAATTGATTTTTTAAAAATCCAATTCCATTAAATTAAGGAATTTAAAATTGTATTTGGAAAAAAATTGGAAAAAATCAATTCCACTAAATTGGGTGTATTGTGAAATTTGATGAAAATTGTTTAAATTAAATTGTGGAATTAAATTGTGAAATTTTAATTATGAAATTTATTTTATGAAATTTATTTTATGAAATTTATTTAAAATTGGTATTTAATTAAATGGATTAAAATGGTTTGGATAGAAACCCATTGGTTTTATCTTGGGAAAATGTATTATTTGAATAAAAACCAGTGTATTGGTTTTTAAATAGAAATTTCATATTTAAAATTCAAGAATGGGATGAATTGTATTTTAAGATGTATTAAAAATAAATTTCCCACCATTTATTTTTATTATATCACATTAAATCATAGGTAGTTACTAAGTTATTGGGATAATACACTTTTGATGCTTTACAACTGAAACAAAACCTAGTGCAGCAAGTCACATCCCTGATGGTATTGTGATGAGTCCTCTTTTAATAGTTCCAAAGGGATGTGTGTATACACATATTTCTTTGATTCATCTTCTAGTGAGTGAGTATCCTATACCCTAGAACTATTGTACCTTTTGGCAGATGACCATGTTGCTCATTTTTTGTATTTTAAAATATATACTATTATATATTGTAAACTATTTACACATACATTGTGAATTTATATAAACTATTTTATACAAAAAAATTATTAATACATTTGTTTAAAGTATTTCCATCCTTTTAAATGTGAAGAATGATTTGTTTTAAATATGATTTTAAACTTCCATTCATATTTTTTTAAAGTTGAAATCTTTATTTGGTTAATTAAATGTTGGCATCTTATTATGGAATCCTTTGTGAGACCCTACTGGGATTTTAGCTCACACCCTACTTGTGCCTTCAGGTATTTTTAGATTATATTCTTCCATGTTTGAGTAAGAGTAAGGCCCCACTTGTAGGTGGTAGTAGATATTTATCATTGGGATCATAGAGTTTTGTCTATTGGTACTTGAGTTTTTATCCTATTTTTTATGGTACTTTGAGATGTACTTTGGGTTTTTATACTTATTTAACTTTTGGTACACATCTCCCTTTGGAGTTTTCTTGTATTTGTATTGACTTGTTTATTTTTATTTCATTCTGTTTTTGTAAAATTCATTCCCACTTTTATATTATATGATGCTAGGTTCTAATCACCAACCCAAGGGGGTCAAGAATGACCTTCAGGCTATGTCAGGACTAGATCGGTTATTAGGTTAATAGGGTATCTAGGACGGTTCATGACAAAGCGGTATCAAAGGTAAAAAAAATTCTTCTTATCTTGATGTCAGTATGAAGTTGTGTATTCTTGTTAGATCTTAGGAGGTAGTTACGATTTATTTACTAGATATCTCTCACTACAATGAACCTTAAGTTACCAAGGGTGGTTTGGGAAATATGTCTTAATGATTAGTTATAGTATTTTCTCTATTTTTTATTTGGATATAGTGAAATACAAATATTTTTTGTCTATCTATAGTGATTAATTTATCTGGTTTATTTGTTTGAGTGTTAATATGATATCTTAAATATTCTTTGATGATGTTTTGTACCATAATTCCTCTAAGAAGACATGAGAATCAGATACTGAAGGAAGCTGATGATGAATCATGGAAAGAAAATCCTTCTGTAGACCCAAATCTGGTTGAGGTGATTGTGAATACTATCCAATCTCTAGGACAAGAACCTACACCAGGTCCCATTTAGACTCTATCTATGGAACATTAGAGGAATTATTTATGGAATCAAGCTCAAGAGTTCCTTCTCCATAATTCCTCAGTGTTAAAAGTTCAAATGATCCTCAAGATACTGAGGAATAGTTGATCATGATTGAGTGTTTTTTTGAGTTCTTGGTGACACCCAATGAAATAAAGGTGAAGTGTGCCACCTTCGTGATGGAAGGACCTAGAAGGAGATGGTGGGACATAATGGTGACAACAAAAAAGCATGAGGGATTATAATGGAAAGACTTCAAGGTTATTTTCACCAACCAGTTCTATCCAGAGTTGATGGTGTTGTCCAAGGCTATAGAGTTTCTCAAACTCAAACAGGATTATAAGATCGTGACAGAATAGGGAAAAAAATTCTAAGTATGGGCAGTTTTCACCTAATATTGTATCGAATGAGAAGATAAAAATTCAAAGGTTCAATTTGGGACATCAATCTGATATTAATTCTTGGTTTTTCTTACAGAATCTTCCTTATTATACTAATGTGCTAGATAAATCATTTATGGTCAAAATATATTTGGATAGTAACTTGAGGTTGTCGGGAGTTTATATTTCCCCTAGTGGTATTGTTAATTCCTATAAATAAAAAAGGATACATGATGATTCTTATGGTATTTCTTGATAGCAGGGTTTTTCTAAACCTCCTAGAGTTCCTAGAATATACCCTTTTATTTTATAATTGTGTGGAAAGCCAAGTAATTCTAAGTGGGTTTTCACTAAGGCACCTAGGATATGTGGATCATGTGGATGTTCAAGTCACTTGTAGAGGTTCTTACATGTCTTTTCTACTCCGTGTATTGGCATAGTGTAAAAATATCCTAAGGAAGTAGATATGGGTCCAGCAACCATGAGAGGTACCATCAATATAGATTCATCATTAGTGACTGCTTTATTTTATAATGGTTCATCTCATTAAATTATTTCAACCCATATTTTTAATATACTAAATCTTTCTAGGTATTTTTTATCTTATGTGATGGATACTACTATGGCCTTCAAAAAAAAGAGAGCATGGTCTCTGTAGTACCACTTGTGTTTTATCTATATTATATATTGATATTTCTTGGAGTTTTTTGGTTCTCGACATGAATCCTCTTGATTTCATATTTAGGATGGGTTGGATCATTACCAATAAAGCCTGGATTTATTATTATCTTAGACGGGTATCCTTTAAGATACCTGATGGCTTATGTCATATCTTTTAAGGAGAATGGGACCCGAGGTCAAGTAGAGTGAGGCCTTCTTATCAAGTGTTGGGAAAAGTAATATCTATTTTTTATTTTGATCTAGAGAAATAATTCTTTAGATATGATCTCCCTCTGTCGGTCTTTGAGTTTCCTAATGTTTTTCTTTATGACTTCTCTAGGTTTCCACCAGTAAGGGAGGTTGAGTTTTCCATCAATTTATTTACTAGTACTCAACCAATATCTATTCCTTCTTACTACATGGAACCAACTAAAATAAAGGATTTGAAGAATCAGTTGGATGATCTTATAAAGAAAGTATTTATACACCCAAGTGTGTCACCTTGGGCAGTGTTGATTCTCTTTGCTAAGAAATTTGGGGGTTCGCTTTATCTTTGTGTTGATTACTAAAACTCAATAGAGTAATGGTAAAGAAAAAATATAAATTTCCATGGATTGATGATCTATTAGACAAGTTGAAAGGGGTGAAGTGGTTCTTGAATATTTATCTTCTATCTGGTCACCATCGGTTGAGAATAAAATAATATAACATTCAAAAACCACATTTCATAGTAGGTACGGCTATTATGAGTACCATGTTATGAAATTTGGTCTAACCAATGATCCTGTAGTCTTTATGGATTTTATGGATAGGGTTTTCCATGAATATCTTGATACTTTCAGGGTGGTATTTTTGGATGAAATCCTTGTTTACTCTAAGTCCAAGGAGGACCATGTGCATCATCTGATGGTTGTTTCAGAATTATTAAGAAAACACCAACTTTATTCCAAGCTTTAAAAATGTGATTTTTGGATTAAAAAAGTAATTTTATTGGTAAACATGGTGTCAAAACATGGTATATCAATTGATCCAGAAAATATAAAGGTTGTTATGACATGGGAACAACCAAAAAATGTTTTCAAGATTTAGATCTTCTTGGGTTTTTCTGGGTATTATCACCAGTTCGTTAAGGACTTCTCAAAGTTGGTTTCTATAATAATTTATCTAACTCAGAAGGGAGTAAAGTTTTAGAGTGATGAGAAATGTCAGAGTTATTTTTTTGAGATTAAACCTCTTTTGACTATTGATCTGGTGTTGACTCTTCCAAAGGTTGGGTAGAGCTATGTGGTCTTTCATGATGCATCAGTTTGAGGTTTGTTATACATTATTAAGTAGGGTGATCATGCCATTGCTTATAGATCTCATTATATTTGGTCGCACAAGAATAATTACCCAATCCCTGACCTTGAACTTGCAACTATGATGCATGCTCTTAAGATTTAGCGACACTACCTCTTCGAAGAAAGGTTTAACATGTATTCTGACCACAAGTTATTGAGTTATATCTTCTCTAAAAAATATTTGAATCTCATCCAGAGGTATTGGGTGGAATACCTATAATCTTTTGATTTCAGCATCAATTATACCATAGGGAAAGAGAATGTCATAGAGGATGTTTTGAGTAGGAAAATTCTGACCCAGGACATGAAATAATTATCATAAGAGTGGAACTTAATGGTTTTTTTTTTGAAAAGTTTCATATTAGAGTCTGGGAATTAGGGGACGAGGTTTCATTATCTAGTGTTCAGTTGAAATATGATCTTCTAGAATTGATTATTTAGAATCATTAGTTTGATGATAAATTATGAAGCATTATAATCTCTTTTTATGGTGGGGAGATCTTTTTTGATTGGTCGTTCTCTACTGAGGGCATTCTATGTTATTAGAATTGTTTTTTTGTGATGTTAGTGGTAAGGAAAGTTTTGATGGGGGATTTCTATATTTCCCAATGAGAAGTTCACCTAGGAACCATGAAGATGTTGATGACATGTGGTGATGATTCTGGTGTCCAAGTATGAGATGGGGAATTGCTGGTTTTTTTTATACATGCCAATAAGTCAAGGCCGAGCACTATAAAACTTTAGGCTTGCGTCAGCCACTTCCTATCTCGAATTGGAAGTGGGATGGGATCTCTATGTAATTTTTGGTTAGGTTTCCACATACCCAGAAAAATAATAATATGATATGGGTTATGGTTGATAGGATGACTAAATCAGCTCACTTTATACCCATTCATGATAAAACCAATGCTAAGGAGTTGGGAAATCTCTAGGTGAAAGAGATTATTCATTTTCACATATTTATGTTTGTTATAGTCTCTAAAAGGGATCCTCAGTTCCCTTCTCATAATTTGAGAGTCCTTTAGGAGGAACTGGGATCCTAGGACTATTGGAGTACGACATACCATCCACAGTCATATGGCCATACAGAAAGAGCTGTACAGATTCCTAAGGATATTCTCTACACCTGCATCCTTGACTTTGGTTGTAACATCCTTAACCCAGGAGACACTAAACCGGTGCCCCAAGTCAGGTTGTCACATGACCTCATGCATGCCACTCCTTACACTAGAGGATACCGACTAGCTGTGAGGGTCTAATAATCCATTTGAGGAGACTATACCCTCTTTACCAGGGTAGGACACAACTGTAAACAATATAGATAGCAGAAAAAATGTAATAACTAATAAACATGCACAGAGAAACATCTCCCAAACATGGTACAAACCACAAATCAACATTAACCATGTCATGTCAGGCTAATAGTTTCAAAGTGAAATAAACCCAAAATAAAGACAACCAGATGAATCCTCAAAATGGTCATGACTCCAACCATATCCTCATCCATGTGTATCCCAAGACCAACTCAACTCCCTAGAACTGGTCCCTTACCCTAATTCGAAACTGCATTAGTAAAGTCGGTTTGGGTACCCAATGGTGGCCTGAGTAGGGTTTGAGTACAACTCATTAGGCCACCACTAATGGTGTCTACAAAATATCTAGTCTAAATAGATAGTTCATGAAAGTATGAAATGAAAGAAGTGGTAAACAAAAAGGCAACTCAGATGAAATTAGTTAACAATTTATACTTAGACCAGGTCTAAATTATTACCATTTCTATCATTTATGTCATCTTCCTTACTTAATATTTTTTCATCATGTGTTCCATGGGTTAGGCATATACATCATTTACACATGGGTATAAGGAAATCAATCACTATACATAAGGAAATAAATCATGTCCTTATCTCACTAGGGATAAACACATCACGTTAACACATTATCCTCACCTCAATGACTTGGTATGGGTAGAATGAAACTGTTAGGGGAATAGATCCTTTGTCCCCTTCCCTAACCCATGCATTTTGGGGTGGAGTGTAGAGCCACAGTCTAACTTGACCTATGGGTGTAGAACCACATGTCAATACCCCACACTACTAAGCCATGTGCACATTATTATTTGTCCATTCTCCACACATATACCACATCACAACCAAAACAACCAATACCAATATAAATCACATTCCATAACCATCAACATAGTAATTAATACTATTACATAACCCATTAAACCATTTTCTATTTACATTACATAGCCATTTGGTCAAATTCCCATTATCATGCTATAACCTATTAAATACATTCAAAAATTCCCATATATTCGCCAATATTCACCAATTACCATACATTAGACCATTTATCCCATTTATCATTTCACAATCATTTTCCCACTTATGCATTTAAAGTATAATTCTTATATAACATTGCATAACCACTTTATTACATTCAACCAATTACATATACCCCATAATTCCCATGTATTAACCCATTACACATATTCATCAATTCCCTTGTGAAAACACATTTACATGTTCTTCAATTCACAATCCATTTCCAATTTAACACATTCATCATTTCATATATACTAATCCTTTTAGGAATTTCAATATAATTCATACTCTATTTGTCACAATCTCAATTCAACCAACTAACCCTTTTTCAAGCTATGCCAAACTACCCCTTATGACATTATCAAAACCTAGGTAAAACTATCAATATTCCATTTGTAACTCCACTAAACTTATTCAACATGTTCAATATGGGCTCTACATTATCGTGATCCAACTCTACACTCAACCTTACCAATATATATGTTTGGGAATGTCGGCACACCCCATGGGTGGCCCCAAATTGGTTAAATCATCCTCAATGCATCCAAAGGGGATCATCATGGGTTAAAATCATCATTTGGATGTTCATTTTACCAAAATTCACCAAAGGCATTCAAAGCACAATAATAGGTAATAAGGAACACATACTTATATACACAAATCCACTCAAAAACTATGGGATATAATGTATAGACCACCTACCTCAAATCCTTTAACGAACACACTCTTAATCATAGCTTTTGATCCCGATCAAAACACCCTTAGAATACCCAAACTTTATTACACTAGAAGAATATGGTTTTAGGGATTCATAAGAATTTAGATCAAAATACAAACCCTAATCTATAAAAGAGAAAAAATGAGAGGATTAGTCTTATCTGGAGAATTGATTTGCAACCAAAGGCACTTCAAATAGCCTAGAAATAAGGGACATAGATCCCTTGGAAGTGTGGGTTTCTTGTGTTCATCTCTAGGGTTGAGAGGATGATAAATGGAGTAAAAATATGGTGACACATAAAAACCTGAAGTGGAAATTTTGAAAAAATTTCAACTTTTAAGGGGTGCACGATTTTTCAAACTGTGTGCAAGCCACTATCTAAGGGGAGTTGGATTTAATGGTTACCTAGTGAGCCTCGTATATTTTGAAAATCGTGATCCAACTGTGTGATATACCACTATATAAAACCAAGTGGTTTTATGGGAAGGTCGTATGATTTACTAAACCATGCACCAATCATGTGCCTTGCACAGTTTGGCCTGGTTTCCCTTTCTTTCATTCCCCAAACCCCTAGAACACCCCCAAGGCCCCTTGTTAACTCAGAAAACATTTTTTTAGACAAAGATAAGATACTTGAACTGAAAATTAAACAAAAACATACCTTATGAAAATTCAGGATCTTAAAACCTCCCCACCTTATAACGGCTTGTCCTTGAGCCACATTCCCAAACATCACTGAGCTTTTGGAACAAAGAGATCAGGCCACTAGACCCACCTATCCATTCCCCTTTTCCATGTTTCTTTTTGAATATTTCAATGATACCATAAAATTCTAACCAACATGATTTTTCCCCACAAGACTTACTCACCAAAACCCACAACATGGACTGGATACTCCTCAAAGGATGCATCAACTTCAACCATACATCAACCATTATAACTCCATAGGTAAAACTTAGGAAACACTTCCAAAAAAAATGATGAAACTCCACACACATCATCATACCGTTGTGGAGGAACCAATTGGAACCCCATTAGTCTAATAATCTTCGCAACTCGTGACCCGAATCAATTAGCGTCATTTTACTCCATTTTTTAAAATCTAATAGTGACTAATACCTGATATCACCCAAAGGAAAACACATGGTATTTCCAACCACATTTCTCATTTTACATCAATCCACCACTCATGTCCAAAGACCCCATTCCATAAACATACATCCAGTCTCAACCAAAAATCTAAGGGCACTCAACCAATTAAACACATGTCAATGCTCACCAGTAGGGCCAACTCACCCGAATGGTGATTATTTGCGTCCCTCCCACTCAAAACTCTAATAATGTTATCAACCAAACACTTGTAAGTTATGGTTCTCTCCACCATCATCTGCTACATGTCACCCCACTATCGATGAAAGACCACTAGAATCTCAACTCAACTTTCACATCAAACCTTACATGTTCCCAAATCACCATGCCTGAACATTCATATGGGATTCTCCCTGCACTGGCCTCCAGCCTTGCCATTGAAACCACAGGGAAGAAAATTCCTACTCTATCCATTCGAGGACTAATGTCAACTTGACCTCACTTGCATATGAATTCTTTTTTCGAGTGGCACTTTCCACTACAACATCAAACCAGAGGTGGGTCACTCTCACCACACCCATTCTTATTTACCATCTCAAGTCGGACTTCCCCCGATTGGCTTGCCTCAGAACACACATCTTCCACTGCTGGTATGCTACCCCTTTTTTCCTACCTAATGGTCTTACTTATTTGAAGCCTATCACTATCATAAAATGTGACTACTGAGGTCATTCCCTAATCTCTGGTAGAATTTCTCCATCATGGAATCATTTCCTTCCAAACCATCATCGGGCTCCACTACCCCCATTAACATCACCAACACAAGCACTCCTACTATTTATACAATAACTAAATAATTATAGGCTCTCACTCAAACCCATTCCAAAATTTGAAATGAACTTATCACCCCAAAACATCCACCGAAGGTGATTTATAACTTTCCACATTTGTACCCCACTCGTAGCTGAGTCGAGCTATCCTTAGCTAACTCAACTTGGAACATTTAGATTAACCATTGTAATGAAACTACATCACATAGACATGATACCATCAAACTTAAAGACATTCCAATACCACCAAAATACACTTACCTGAGTCTAATTCCAATTTTGTTGGATTTATATAACCCAATAGCTTTTTCCACAAACTCTAGTCATGTCTTACCACCCATTAAACAACCTTAATGTTGGTGTCTTGAATTTCATTTGGATATACATTATTTGGATCAATAAACCACCATAATCAAGGCCCAAATAACCTCTCTCAGAGACCCAACATGCACCTCACAGGTCCTTCATCAGCATTCTGGTGCCACTACATCAACTCAAAATTCTCCTCCCCACATGCAGGATTGACGTATCACTACTCACCTTAAGAGTGTTGTTATCATCACTTTCTATGAGGAATTAAAACCACCACGGTTCACACTTAGATCATTATATGAACCCCAAAAACTTGTATGTGGTTTTCTATCCTTCCATGTAATAATAAAACAACTTAACACGATACCCATTACACACTTTCTAGAATAGAACTTATAGCATTTTTCTACACCCAATCTATCCTAATGACCTCACCCATGAACTATATATGGTGTACATCCCACTATCCATCTCCACATATACCACCCAATGATAATATACTCCATGATGTCCCTCATCTAAATAAAATACATTCAAGTTTCTAGGTGTAAATCCAAATCATTATTAGTGTACATGGGACAATGTCAAAATTTTGGGCATGATTGTCACTAGATGTGGTATTATAAGAAGTTGTTGAAGAACACCACCATCAACTTATCCATTAATTATATCACTTTCCACTATGAGACACCATGACCTTCCAAGGATCTCAAGAATCCCTTCTGCACACATCTCATCAACACTTAACCACCACCACTTGGCCATTATTTTCAACCAAGACTCACCACCACTCCATGACCATCTGCTAAGCACCCATGAACCAACATTTCATGTGGAACTAATTCTACCACATCCCTTGAGCTCTTTCAGTACACCAATAATAGTTAACAACTGAAAAAAAAATGTTCCACCACACCAATCAAACCAACAGTCTCTCTCATAACCATGCTTCCCACTTTGGTTTCATAGAGAATTAAAAACACTTATCCCGGTCAAAATAAAGCCTTATCAGCATGTGCCCACATCTGGACCTCATTAGATCCCTCAAGGTTTCAAATATTCCTACAACCACTTCTTACACTGAATTTAGCTCCCACAAGCCAACCATCACCTGATCATAGATCAATTCCCACTTACTCACCTAACCATGCCTCTTAGTCAGTCAGCCTCATCGGCCCCAAGGCATTCTCAACATCTCACCTGAAAACCAAACTATTCGTACAAGAAATCTCAGCCATGTGACTACCCTCACCTCAGGTTTCACATTCAAAACAAAATCATCAAACCATGATTCAGTCACCCTTGACACTTCCACTCAAAAAAACATTTAGACCTCTATTAATCTTCATCCAAATAGATGGGTCAGGTATCCATATGATACAACCCTTCAAAACAAACCTTAAAACCTACTATAAGCACTTGGATGCCCTTATGAAATAACTAGGTAACAACTATACCATTTATCAAAACTTTATGGTACTCATTATGCATCTATTCCATCTCTAAATCATCTCACATGCTTCATATTCTAAGGTACCTACATCACTGGTATATCCTCCCAAGAGGTCACCCTTGTTTTCCTTGAATCTACCTATGTGTAACCACAAATCAAGTCACATCACCAATCTTTAAACCTTCCCACTTATCCATGTCTAGAATCCAAAACATATTCACAAGATCTCTACTCATAAAGTCACCAAAACCCAGGCACCATCTTTAAGGTCTACTATGAACACCGTACATTCATGACCCATGAGAGTTTGCACAGTTGCATTAACAAAAAATTCCTCACGGCCCAAAGGCCACAACCCTGCCAAGGGTTACCTATAGCACATCTCCTATTCCATATCGTAACAAGAAATGATTCACAACCCAAATAAAAGGTCTCAAACTAGGTCACTCTCACTGACCCAAACAACCCATACAAGGGTCAAATAAAAAACACAAGTAATACCCACTACCCGATTCACCCAAAAGTTTCATCACTACACGCCATTTCATAATTCACTCTTCTATATTTGAACTTAAGCATTCACATTTTTAAACTCCCAATTCACCCGATGATTCAAAATTCCCTACCATATTCATGACCATAAACCAAAACATTTTCCTCAACAACACTTTAATGAATGGTTGATAGGATTTAAACCAAAGATGGAAAAGATCTTATACTATCATCCTTAAACAACTCACACTGCATACAATATTTCCATAGTCATCATTACACTTATAACATTACACTCTATTGTCCTTATAGAAGTTAATAGTCAACATGGGGTAAACCAAATTACTTAATCACAAATATTTCATTAAACACCTTTTTAAATAATTTCTTCTTTAACAATAAAAATATTTTCTCTTAAGCACATTCCCCATTTCACAAATTATTACAATCATCATTTTAACTCATGTAAACATTTCATTAAACAAAATTATTTTTCAACCATAACATTTCTTCCATATTACTCATTTGCATCATCTTTATTAGACACCATTTTTTTCATTAAATTTATTAAAATTGAAATGTATTCCACCATTCATTTCTCACACACCCATCTCATACATGAATATTATGATTCATGCCACCTATATCCTTAGGTTCCTGAAATGATGCATGAATTCACAACCTCATGTCATTACATTCATTATAAAAATGTCATAAATCAGTCACATCACAAACATGTGCATCAACCAATCCTAAAATATCATTCAAATATAATAACATGCATCAAGAACAACAATTCCCATCCTAAGTGACTTGGTTTTTCCCTCCTATATGGGTTAGTTACTCCAAATCACAAGCTCATTACCAAGGCCTGAGAATCCTAACCTCCTTTATACCATCAAAAATAGTAAGACCCTATAAAATAACTTCTTTCATACCAATTTGTAACATCCTCAACCCAAGATCCACTAAACTGGTTCCCCGATCTGGGTCATCACATGACCTCAAGAACACCTACCCATATTCAAGAGGCTATTGACTAGTGGAAAAGGTATAATAATCGATGTGGGGATACTATACCCTTTTTACCAAAGTATTCCACAACAATTAACAATATAAATAGTGGAAACAATATATAATAACCAACAAACATGAATAGACAAACATCTCCCAAACTAGTTAAAAACGACAAATCAATATTAACCATGTCACGTCATGCTAATAGTGCCAAAGTGAAGGATATAAAAAATAATTAAAAACATCTAAATCCCCAAAAATTTCTGGTCTTCGAGTCAAGATCCTCATCCATGCATATCCCAAGCTCAACTTAACTCCCTAGAACCGGGCCCTATCCCTTATCTAAACCTATATCAGTGAAGTCTGCCCACGTGTCCAATGGGAGCCTAAGTAGGGTGTGAGTACAACTCAGTAGGGTACCACCAATGGTGTCTACAAAATATCTAGTCTAAACAGATAGTGCATGCAAGTATGAAATGAAATACAAGGTAAAAATAGAAAACTAGAGTGCCATTAGTTAACAATTTATACTTAGATCATGTCTACATTATCACAATTTTCATCATTTGTACCATATTTATTACTTAATCCATTTTTATCATGTATTTTATAGGTTAGTAATAAACATCATTTACACATGGTTCTAAGGCAATTAATCACTATTAATAAGGGAATAAATCAATTTCATATCTCACTAGGGATAAACACATCACATCATCACATTATCCTCACCTTGAATCCTCGGTCTGGGTGGAATGCAGCCATTAGGGGAATATGTCCTCCATACCCTTACCTAACCCATGAATTTTGGGGTAGAGTTTAGATCATAAATCTAACTTGACCTATGGGTGTAGAACCTCATGTCAATACCCCACACTACCAATCCATGTGCACATGATTATTTGTCCATTCACCACACATATACCAAATCAAAACCAAACATAACAAATACCAATAGTAATCACATTCCATAACTATAAACATCGGAGTTAGTGTTATGTCATAACCCATTAAACAATTTTCCATTCACATTACATAGTCATTTAGCCCAATTACCATTCCCATGCCTTAAACCATTAATTATATTCAACAATTCTCATATATTAGACAATATTCCCCAATTACCATACATTATCACATTTATCCCATTTATCATTTCACAATAATTTTCTCACTTACGCATTTCAAGTACAGTTCTTATATCACATTGTATATCCACTTTATTATATTCAACCAATTGGGTATACACCATAATTCCCATATGTTAACCCATTCCACATATTCATCAATTCCCTTCTACAAAACCATTTACATATTCTTCAATTCACAATCCATTTCCAATTTAACACATTCATCATTTCATATATACTAATCCTTTTATGATTTTAAACATAATTCATAATTAATTTGACACAATCTCAATTCACCCAATTAACCCTTTTTCAAGCTACACCAAACAACCCCTTATTCCATTATCACAACCTAGGTACAACTGTAAATTTTCCATTTTCAGTACCACTGAACATATTAAACATGTTTATTATGGGATCTATGTTATCATGAGTCAACTTTACACTTAACCTTACCAATTTCTAGTTTGGGAATGTCGGCGCACCCAATGGGTGGCCCTAAATTGGTAAAATCATCCTCAATGCATACAATGGGGATTTTGGGGGGTGAAAATCATTATTTGTATGTGATTTTACCAAAACTCACCAAATGAATTCAAAAAACAACAAGTGGGAAGCAATAACACATACTCATATGCACAAATCCACTCAAAAACTATGGGATATAATGTGCAGACCACCCACCACGAATCTGTTTACGAACGCACTATTAATTATAGCCTTTGATCTCAATCCAATAACCAATTGAAGCCCAAAACTAGATTCCACTAGAAAAATAGGATTTTAGGGATTTTTAATAAGATCTCTTGAATACAAATATTAATCCAGAAAAGAGAATAAAGGAGAGTATTAGAATTGCCCAGATCTTCGATCTGCAGCCAATGACGCTCTAAATGATCAAGAAATGAGGGAGATAGATCCCTTAGAAGATTTTTGATGCTTGAGTTCTTCACTAGGGTTGATAGAAGGATAAATTGAAAAAAAAATATGTGGGCCTTAAAAAACCTAAAGTGTAAATTTTGTAAATTTTTCAACTTTTAAGGGGCACATGGTTTACCCACACAGTTTTCCAAACTGTTCGCAAGCCACTGTATAAGGGGAGTTCAGTCACATGGTTACATGGGGAGACCCACAAGGTTAACAAACCATGATCTAAACATGTGATATGACACTATCTCAAACCAAATAATTTTCTTGTGAAGGCCACAAAGTTTACTTAACCATGTGCCAACTATACACCTTGCACAGTTTGTCTTGGTTTCCCTTCCTTTCATGCCCTGAACCCCAAAACACCCCTCATACCCCTCATGAACATGGGAAACGTTTTTTATCCAAATAGAAGAGACTTTAATTGAAACATAAAAGAAAAAATACTTTAATAAAATCTTGTATCTTACATTAGTGGGGCCTAGGATGATCATTTAGGGTTGGTTGAGTTTTCTTATAAAAACAGTTATCAGTCTGCAATAAGAATGGTGCCTTTTGAGGCCTTTTATATCCATCCTTACAGATCCTCTTTGTGTTGGTCATGGATTGGTGAAAGTTTCATTGGTTTTACTGAGCTTGGTTCAAGAGATAATAGAAAATATCTAGTTGATTCATCAAATAATGTTGATGACATAGACCAGGTATAAGTCTTATACTTATCATTACTACAAACCGTTGGAATTTTTAGTTAGTGACCAATTGTTCATGAAAGTTTCAGATCGGTTGGGTCATCAATGGATTGGGAGGAAAGGGAAACTTGATCCTAGTTTTGTGGGGACTTTTGAGTTTGTTAAGTAGGTAAGGAATATTACTTTTTGGTTAGCACTTACTTAACAGTTGACATCGATACACAACATGTTCCATGTATTGCAGCTTCAAAAGTATCAATCTAATCCATCTCATGTTTTGAGATGGAGTGATCTTTAGGTTAAACTTGATTTATCCATGACTGAGCATCTATTCAGGATAATTTATTTTTAAAACAAGGAACTTTTTTGGAGTATGATACCATTGGTTTGAGTGCTATGGTAGTACAATTCTGATTCTCATGATATTTGGGAGAGGGAGGTGCTGATGAGAGGGTAGTGATCTCATATTTTTGACATGAAAGATTCTCAGTAGGCTTTATGGGGACATAAGTTTCTATTTTGGGGAGGTTGTAACATCCTATTAAAGTTTTCAAGTAAACTTAAACCTCTCTTTTAATCATACTTTGGTTGGGTTTCATCTAGAGATGTTTTGGATAAAAATTTTGGGATTTTTGAAAGTTTATGGGCTATCCACAGTTGGCGTATGGTTTTCCCAAATTGTGTACCCTCTTAGTAGAAACCATGAAAACCCAAATAGTGTATATTTGAATGGATAGTGCAAGGTTTGAAAATGGTGTTTCCACCCAATAGAAACCATGAAATACCATTTAAAGGGGTGTACGGTTAGGTCATATAGTTTTTCTAACTGTGCAGTCCTACCTAGGAAACCGTGCATACATGATTTTTTAATTCTAAAATTATTTATTAAAATCACAAAACACACTTTTTAGGTTCCCAATGGGTTTTTATGACTCCATAGCACATTATTCTTCCTTATAGGTTTCCAATAGGTTATTTTTTCCCCTCTACACCCTTCCATAAGTGGATCGAATATTGGCGAATGACATTCAATCTCCACGAGGTAGGTTTCCTCTTCCCATTATCTTTAGCTCATTCCCTCCTATTTCATCCCTAGGGTTTTTTAGATCTACATATTATTGGAAGATCCAATACCCTCGGTTTTTTATCTTGAATCTAAGGTTGATTTTCATAACCTCGTTTCCAATGTTTCTCATTGGATTTTCTTGATTAGGGATTTTCATTTTTAGATCATATGATCCCGTGGTAGGTGGTTCCATTTTGATTGGACAATTTGATTAAACCTAAATTGATTGATTTAAATTCAATTATTTATATAAATAAATTTATTGAAATTGATTTCAATTTATTTATTAAAAACATAATTTCATTGAATTGGGGGATTTGAAATTTGATTTGGAATAAAATTGAAAAGAAACCCTTAATTCCATTGAATTGGGTTGTGTTGTGAAATTGGATGGAATTTTTTTAAATTAAATCATGAAATTTAATTTTGGAATTTGAATTGTGAAATTGATTTGATGAAATTTATTTCATTTTGGTATTTCAGAAAATGTATTAAAATAGTTTTGATAAAAACCCATTGGTTTTATCTTAGAAAAGGTAATTATTTGATTAAAAAATCATGTATTTGTTTTTAAAGAGAAATTGGCATACTTGAAATAGGGGAATGGGATGAATTTTATTTTAAGTAGTCTTAAAATAAATTTCCCATCATTGATTTTTATTAGAGAACATGCAAGCCTAGGTAGTTAGTGGGTTATTAGGATAACACTCTTTTGACACTTTACAACTCAAACAAAACCTAGTGTAGTAGGTAACATCCCTGATGGTATGGGGATGAGTCCTCTTTGACCAATGCTAAAGTGATCTATGTATACACATATTTCATTTATTAAACTTTAAGTGTGTGAGGATCCCAAAGCCTGAAACTATTGTACCTTTTGGGTGATGACCATGTTGCTCATTGTTTTTATTTTAAAATATATGTCGTTGTTTGTTATAAACTATTTATACATTCCTTGTGAATTTATATAAACAAATTTATATAAAATGTTTATTAATCCATTTGTTTAAATTATTTACATCCTTTTAAATGTAAATAATTGTTTGTTTTAAATATGATTTTGAAATTCCATGTCTATTTTTTAAAATTGAAAGCATTTTTTTGGTTAATTAAATATTGGAATCTTATTATAGAATCTTTGGTCAGACCCTAATGGGATTTCATCTTACACCCTACCTTTTCCTTTAGGTGTTTGTATATTATCTTCTTTTAGGTTCATGAAAGGGTAAGGTTCAACTTGGAGGTGGTATTAGTAGTTGATCCTTGGGAATGGGGAGTTATGGATATTGGGACTTGGGTTTTTATCATGTTTATTTGTACTTTGAGATGTAATTGGGGTTTTCATACCTACTTGTCTTCTATTATACATATCCTTGTGAATTTTTATTGTATCAATATTGAATTTTTTATCTTTATTCTATTGTGTTTGTGTAAAATTAACTCCCACTTTTATATTGTATGATTCCAGGTTTTAGTCACCAACCCATGGGGATTGGGAACACCCTTTGGGCTATGTTAGGACTGGCTTAGTTATCAGGTTACTAGGGTATTAAGGCTGGTTCATGATATATATAAGTAAGTTTGAAGACATCAAGATGGTCGTGGAAGAGAATATTAATGATTTTTTTACTAGGGTAAATGAAACAGTTAGAAAAATATATGAGGGTTTGATGAAAAATTTAAAGAATCTAAAAATATTAATGTCACGACCCGTCCCCTGGGGCCCGTGTCATGACTACCCCAATCCTGCCTTCTATAGGTCAGGGGCTGGCGACTAGCACCAGAGTCATAATTCCCTAAAACTAGGAAGGCATTGCCTTTATAACCTGTATACACACACACAAGCAAGCACACAGCTGGATGAAACACTAAGTAAACTATATAACAAAAGAGTGCTGAAAGTAAAAGGGGTCAAAATAAAAGCCCAACTGTAAAGTACAAGTACAACAGTGATACAATACAACTAAAATATAAGGGAATACAGCTACTAAATCATCCTCAGGGGTTCCTACATGAAGGGTAGGTACAGATCACCTCCTCAGAACTCCACGTCCGACCGTCTCCTCCGTGTGTCGACTCGCCGTATGGTCCACCTCCATGTACCGTCCAGTCCTTGTACTCTCATCCCAAATCAGCGTTGTTTTTCATCTGCATCCAACACAACAAGGTGCTGGCATAGCCCATGTAGGGGTGAGTATAATGATACTCAGTAGGGACCCCAAGACCCTCAAGGTCTCACAAAATCATCCAAGGATAAACTACAAGAAACAAAATCAATAGATAACCCTACTTAGGTATATTCCCATATATTTACCTATGTTATCAAGTGATCCATCTCAATCATGAGGAAACCATAGAAAAACTAACTTAGCTCAAACCAGGATTTTATTCTAGGGGCAGTATCAAGTAACATCCTCAGTCACATTGTCGAAACCTAAACTGCTGGATAACTCCTCCTCTATTGCGTACAGTGGGTCTGTCGTGGCACCAATCGTACTTCCCACTAACCTTGGACTACTGAGGTACTCCTCCTATCGAGTATCGTGGATCTGCTATGTCACCAAGCGCACTCCCCACCATAGGTCTGCCGCGTCACCAAGTGTGCTCCCCCTCTCAGCCTACTGAGGTAATCCTCCTGTCGAGTATTGTGGGTCTGCCGCGACACCAAGGAGCTCCCCACTGTGGGTCTTCTATGACACCAAGGTGCTCCCCACTAGGCTAGTCGAGTCACTCTGAGTCGAAACGATCAGCAGTGATCAGGTCTTAGCTAGCTAATAGGTCTCTGCACTACGCCCACTCATCTCCAGGAGGATCCTCTCCATGAGCCACTGGTAGATACTCCAACTATCAAGAAGTCTCATGAAGAAGTATCTCAAAGGTCCACCACGTCATAGGGGTCTCAACTCAACAGACGGCGCGTCAAACGGACGCCCGGTCTGTGAGTTATTAGCCTTTTAGTCTCGGGGGCCCTGTTGGATTCATACTCAATCCAACCTGATTTTTTCCCATCTAAATCCAAAACTTTAGTATAGTATACTCAAAAGAACTGTCCTGCTTCAATATTTCTAGTGCCGCTGACGGTTCTCCAAATGGATGTTCGGTGCCAAAGTTATGGCCAAAAGAGCGTAAAGGGACATAGTGAGACCAAGTTCGGTTCAACCTGGTCGGACCGACCCGGCCTGACCTGGCATGAGTCAACCCGGTTCTGGTCGACCCGGCCCGACCCGCTGGGTCTCATCCAGCCCGTGATGCAGCCCGGTCTGATGGGAGGTCTGATAGGTCGCAAGGGCCATGTGGGGCCGCAGAGCCCGCTGGGGCCACGGGGTGGCTCAGCCGTGGGGGGGTGCTGCGATGGTGTGGGGCCGGTTCGGCCGAGGCACCGGGAGGGGCACGGGCTGGTTTCGCCAGGGCACCGCGAGGGCGCAGGGCTGGTTCGGTCAGGGTGCCGTGAGGGGCGCGGGCCATTTCGGCCAGGGAGCCATGAGGGGTGCAAGATGGTTAGGTCGGGGCGCCATGAGGGGCGTGGGCGGGTTTGGCCGTGGAGCCGTGGGGAGCATGTGCCGCTTCGGTCGGGGTGCCATGAGGGTGCGGGACAGTTCGGTCTGGGCGTCGCATGGTGTGCGGGTCAGTTTGGCCAGGGCACCGCTAGGGGTGCGGGCCTGTTCGGCCGGAAAGGTAGAGCGCCGCAGGGACGGCACGAGTTGCAGTGGACATGGGTGGTGGCGTTTTTTCCTTCACCGCCTTCATCGTCTTCATCGCCTTCCTCCATTTCTAAGAGTACACCAAAGAAGAACGACAGAGGGGTTGGGCCATGTTGGTTTGGCCCGCACCCTCCGCGTTTAAGGTGGTAGCATTTGGCTCAACAAGAAAGAAGAACGATGAACTTTAAATTTTTTACAACCTTCACAACAATTCTTTCCCAAATTGTAAAAGAAAACAAAGGAAGTATTATCATGAAAATAAACCCCCTACCTTGATCGTTTGATGACGTCAACGAAGTGGGAAGAAGGTGAAGTTGTCTTTATTTGTCGCGTCCGCCATGCACCTTCAATCCTGAGTTCATGTGTCGGTTCGTCATAGATGAGGACATCCCACGTCAGAAGAATTCCTGAGGAAGAAGGTCAAATAAGGTTTTTGTTCTTCTTTGGGGAGTGCGTTCTTAATTGTAGAATGCGTTCTTCATTGGAGAGTGTAATCCTCCAAGTTTTGGGTGTCACGTCACTTTACCAGCACTTCGCCGCTTGGTGAAGTCGTCCCAAATCCTCCCCCTAAGCTCCATATATATAGGAGAGGGGTTAGGTAGGTAATGATCGTGGAATTTATGACGGTTCATTTATTAGGAACCTTCATAAATTCCAACGATGTTGTTACTTAATTTAAAAAGGGGGCAATCCAATTAACTAAGTTGGCACAATTAAAGGTATGTGTGTTGGCACAATTAATGTGAAGTAAGTCAAGAGGCTCCTTCACATTAATGAGGGGGGTTGAGAGTTTCTCTCAATTAAAGGAGGGTTTAGTCCCGGGTGGTCCCCACCACCATAAACTCTCATGGAAGGTTATGGTTCGGGTGGTCCCCACCACCATAACCTCTCATGAGAGGTTAAGGTATGGTGGTAGCCACACCTCAACTTCCACATGGAGGTTTAGTTCCGGTGGACCCCACCTCCCAACACCCACATGGGTGTTGCAAATAAAAATAAAGATATCATACACTTTTATTTTTATTTCATTCTTACATGAAAAACCCAAAAACCAACTTTCACCCTCGACCATCTGTCATTGAGGTGAAAGTATCCATAAACAAATATCGGTGCTACGAGTTCAATGGTGCCCTCAGATTTCAATTCCGAGCACCGGTTCAAAATTTAGGAAAACTCGCTCGAACGGTTACTGAACGTACCCAAAAAAAGTTCAAAAATTCATTCTGGGCACTCCGGGCCTTGAAATCACACGCCGTCAATTTTCAAGGACTCGTAAAATTCCCATATATTTAAAAAAATACATGGAAATTTTGGGTCTTTATATTCTCCCCACCTCAGGGCTCTACATCCCCATAATCAACAACTCAAACTAAGGGAACAAGTGGGGGTACTGAGCATGCATCTGAGCATCCCTCTCTCATGTGCTCTCCTGGAGGTTCTCGTGCTGCCAGCGAACGCGCACCAGAGGTATCGACTATCCATGAAGGATCTGATCCTGTAGATCCTCAATCTCCACTGGAACCTCCGTAAATGTTTCCCCATCGGTGACATCCATATCTCAGTGGTCGAGGATGTGAGAAGGGTCATGCACGTTTCTCCTCGGCTGGGATACGTGGAAGACGTCTCTCACCCGGTGGAACTAAGGTGGAAGAGCTAAGCGGTATGCCACCTCACCAACTCTAATGAGGACCTGAAAAGGTCCGATGAACCTCCGATATAACTTGCCACATCGGACAAATCTCTACAAAGCTCATCGAGGTGAGGCATGTAGAAAGACGTGGTCACCATCCTCAAACTCTAGAGGTCTCTTTATCCTATTGGCATATGACTTCTGCCTAATTTGTGAAGTCTTCATCTGCTCTTGGATGACCTTCACCTTCTCTAGGGTAGCTCGTACCATCTCTGGTTCCACTAGTGCTAACTCCCCTGGGTCATTCCAGCAGAAGGGTGATCTTCAAGGTCTCCCTTATAACACCTCAAAAGGTTCCATCCCAATGGTGGAGTGATAGCTGTAGTTGTACAAAAACTCCAACAAAGGAAAGTGATCCTCCCAACTGCGAACTAAGTCGAGCACACAAGCACGCAACATCTCCTCGAAGGTCTGAATGGTCTGCTCAGTCTGACCATCTGTCTGAGGATGGAAGGTGGTGCTCAAACGAAGCTGCATCCCGAAAGCCTCCTACAACCCCTTCCATTGCTGGGAAGTAAAACGTGTATCACGGTCGGAGAAAATTGTTTTGGTTACTCCATGTAGCTGCACAATCTCCTGCACATAGAGGCGTCCTAAGATCTCTACTGAACCCTTATCTCTAATCGGTAGGAATTGAGCCGACTTGGTGAGTCGGTCGACGATCACCCAGAGAGAGTCATGACCCCTAGATGTACGTGGAATTCATGTCACAAATTATATGGATATCCCATCCCACTTCCACTCTGGAACCTCTAAAGGATAGACCAAGCCTGTTGGTACCTGATGCTCCACCTTCACTTGCTGACAATTGATGCATCAAGAGACAAACTCTGCAACTTCTTTCTTCATTCCTGGCCACGAGTGCTGTCATCAGAGGTCCTAGTACATCTTCTCCATTCCTGGATGTACCATTAGAGGGGATGTGTGGAACTCCCTCAATACTTCCTCCTGAAGTGACACTGGTACCATGGTACGTCCTCTAAAGAGGATGACGTGATCCCCTCCTTCATAAAATCCATCAGGTGTCTGCTCTATGGATATCTGAGCACGTCGTGTCTCGCAGTCAGTATCCCCACGTTGCGCCTCCCTGACTCGCTAAAGAAGTGGGGGAGTTACTGTAAGAGACTGAAGGTAAACTGCCCCATCTCTATCCACAAAGGATATCTGTAAATATTCCAAATGCTCTGTCGCCTCGCCTAGCAGTTGTATACCATATCTCTTGCTAAGTTCATATGCTACAACATTTCTCTTCCCAGGAGTATAGAATATCTCTAAGTCATAGTCATGGAGGAACTCAATCCAACATCGTTGACTTAGGTTCAAGTCCTTCTGGGAGAAGATATACCTGAGACTCTTGTGATCAGAGTACACGGTAAAACGATCGCCCATAAGATAATACCACCATGTCTTCAAGGAAATGACCATTGCTGCTAACTCCAGGTCATGGGTTTCATAGTTCTTCTCATACTGTCTCAGCTATCGAGAACCATATGTTATCGATGCTTGCTCCTGCATCAGGACACATCCATGTCTGGTCCCTAATGCGTCACAGTAAACTGTGTACCCTACACCCTCCTCTGGAAGGCTCGAGATGGAGGCACTAGTCTGCCTTTGCCTCAGCTTCTGAAAATTATGCTGGCATTTCTCCGGCCAAACTAAGGGTTTCCCCTTCTTCGTCAAGGATGATAGTGTTGATGCAACTCTGGAGAATTCTATCACAAATCTCTTGTAGTATCCAGCCAAACCCAGGAAACTTTGTACCTCCTTCACACTCCTGGGTGGTTCCCAAGAAAGTACCACCTCAATCTTTGCTGGATCCACTACAACTCCAGCCTCTGAGATGACATGTCCCAGAAAGTGAACCTCTAGAATCCAAAACTGGCACTTTGAGAGTTTAACATAAAGCAGGTTCTCTCAGAGTGTGTCCAGTACTACCTGAAAATTGTAGGCATGCTCCTCCTCAGTAGTCGAGTAAATCAGAATATCATCGATAAGGACTACAATAAAGCGATCAAGGTATGGCTGAAAGATCGTGTTCACAAGTCCCATGAACACTGTTGGACAATTAGTTACGCAAAAAGTAATAACCAAGAACTCGTAGTGACCATACCGACATCTGAAATCCGTCTTCTGCACATCCTCATCTCAAATTCTGAGCTGGTGATAGCCTGATCTGAGGTCTATCTTTGAGAACCATCATTCTCTCTTCAACTGATCAAAGAGGTCGTCAATCTTCGAGAGTGGGTAATTTTTCTTCATGGTTATCTGGTTCAAGCGCTGATAGTCAACACAAATCCTCAAGCTCTCATCCACCTTCTTGGTGAACAGAATCAGGTTTTCCTAGGTAGAAACACTGGGCCAAATGAATCTCTTCCCCTACAAGTCCTCTAGTTGTACCCGCAGCTCACGAAGCTCCATGGGAGCCATCTGATATGATGTTATAGATATCGATGTCGTCCCGGGGTACAATTCAATGTAAAAGTCCACCTCTCTGTGAGGAGGTAGACCTAGGACATCATCAGGGAAAACATCCATGTATTGGTCCACCATTACAGAATATCTTGGACTCCCCACATCAACTACTCTGAGGGTAAGGCTATCCAACTGATGAGTAATCGGCTGCACCCTCCTCCGGGTAAGTCTATCCTGCACTTCATAGGATCCCTTCTCACTGTTGAAGGTAAAACAAGTCCCATCTCAGTGTACACACCACACTTTTCACCTAATATAGTCAATCTGATCATGGACTGTAGATAACCATTCCATACCCAAGATGACATCGTAAGACCTTGACGCCGCTACTAGGAGATCCCAGCTGAATTTATCACCTCCTAGAGTAAGATCACACTTCCAGAACCAGTGCGTAGTCGTAGAATTTTCTTCCATAAGAGTCTCTAGCTGTAAGGATTGATCCAACGGCTCCATCAGAATCTCTGAGCTCTGAACAAGGGCAGTGGAAATAAAATAATGATTGGAACCTGTGTCTATAAGTACTACAGCTAAGGTGGAGTAGACACAGATCATACCTCGTATCATCTCTGGAGCGCCATGATAATAATCCTCATCTACCTTGATCAAAGCTCTCCCCTTTATACCTTCTCCATGCGGTCGGGCTGGACCTCCTGGTAGTGGTGGTGGTAATATCTTGAATAGTCACCCACTGCCAGCTGTACGACCAGCTCCTCTGCCACATCCTCCTGCTCCCGGCGGACCACCTCGGTCGAATCTCTGTCTTGGTATGGGAGTTCATTCGACCGTCTGCTGATCATCCGAATGGCAGGTCAGACAGTCACAAGCCATGTGACCCTACCCAATGCATATGTAACACTGCCCACACCTGGCATAACTGGATCCGCTTCGGGTTCCCTGCACAACTGATCTTGAGTCATGCGGTCATCCACCTATAGGTCTGGTCCTCTTGGACCTCTGTGATGTCTATCTGCTGCCAGCTGCAGAAGACTCCACTACGTGATGACTGGTAGTGGGTCTCATTGTTGGTGACTGCTCAGTTAAGAAACTCTCCACCAAGAGGACTCTCTCTACCACCCCTTCCTGTGTCGGGATGCTGAGTGAGATCATCAAAGCCCTGATCTCCCACCTAAGCCCATGCTCGAAGGTTCGGGACCTAAAGAATGGGTCCCGCACCATATCGGTGGAGTAACGTGAGAGGTCAGTGAACCTCACTGAGTACTAATCCATAGTCATGCGGCCCTGCTATAGATGAAGTATCTCTTGAATGCACACTACATGAAGATTCATTGAAAAAAACACTTTCCAAAACAGGCTCTCGAAGTCTGCCCAGAGAAGCGTCACCTCATCGTGAACCTGGAGCATCAAGATCCATCATCTTCCTGTTGCTTCCTATAGAAGGCTGGCAGCAAGGATCACCATGAAATTAGCTGGTGTCCCTACCAATCAAAAAACTCTCACCACAGCCTCCATCCAATCCTCAACTTCCTGTGGGTCCATCTCTCCCCTGAACCTGAGTGGCCTTTGGAACTGGAACATGTGCAATGCGCTCAAGCAGCGTGCACCGTCTACTGCTGGGACTGGTGGCATCGGTGGCCCAATGGGGGATAATACCATTGGTGCCTCTACTGGTACCTCTACTAGAAGAGGCCCCTGCACCGAGGCCTCGTCGCTCGGTGGGATATCTGTGTGTACAACTCTTGGAACTCTAGTTGTCTATCTACGTGGAGGCATCCTGAAAAGAAACAGGTGTGCTATGGTCAAAAATTTATACCTGGTGAGCTGACTTAAAGAAAACTATTGAAAAAACACACGCAATCAGTGTTTTCATGCACTGGGTTGGAAATTAGAAGCCAGGGTCTTGGTGTATTGATACATCGGTCGCCGCACCAACACTGGACTCCCTGAACTGAAAACCGCACTCACTACACTTAACACTATTGCTTCACATAAAATATCAAAGTCCTAAGTTCTACTGTATAACTGACTCCTCTGATACAAATTTGTCATGACCCATCCCTTGGGGCCCATGCCGTGAATACCCAATCCCGCCTTCTAGAGGCCAAGGGCTGGCGACTAGAACCAAAGGCGTAATTCCCTAAAATTGGGAATGAATTTCCTTTATAAATTGTAAACACACACACAAGAAAGCACAAATCGGGATGAAACACCAAGTAAACTGTATAACAAAAGAGTGATGAAAGTAAAAGGGGCCAGAATACAAGCCCAACTGGAATGTAAAAGTACACCAGTGATAAAATACAACTGAAAAATAAGGGAAGACACCTATTGGATCCTCCTCCGGGGCTCCTACCTGAAGGGTAGGTACAGATCGCCTCCTCAGCACTCCACATTCGACCGTCTCCTCTGTGTCCCGACTCGCTGTATGGTTCAACTTCAGGTACCGTCCAGTCCTAGTACTCTCAGCCTCAATCAATGTTTTTCATCATCTGCATCCAACACAACAAGGTTCAGGAATAGCCCGTGTAGGGGTGAGTATAACGATACTTAGTAGGGACCCCGAGACCCTCAAGGTCTCACAAAATCCACCAAGGATAAACCACAAGATACAAAATCAACAGATAACCCTACTTAGGTATATGCCCATACATATACCTAAGTTATCAAGTGATCCATCTCAATCATGAGGAAAACATAGAAAAACTGACTCAGCTCAAACCAGGATTTTATTCTAGGGGGTATTATCAAGTAACATCCCCAGTCACATTGTTGAAACCTCAGCTGCTGGAGAACTCCTCCTCTATCAAGTATAGTGGGCCTTCCGCGACACCAAGTGTGCTTCACACTAACCTTGGACTTCTAAGGTACTCTTCCTGTCGAGTACCGTGGATCTGTTGTGTCACCAAGCGCGCTCCCCACCGTGGGTCTGCCGCGTCACCAAGCACGCTCCCCCTTGTAGCCTGCTAAGGTACTCCTCCTATCGAGTATTGTGGGTCTGTCATGACACCAACGTGCTCCCCATTTTGGATCTTTTGTGACACCAAGGTTCTCCCCACTGGGCTAGTCGAGTCACTCCGAGTCAACACAGTCAGCACTCGTCAGGTCTCAGCTAGTTACTAGGTCTTCGCACTATACTCGATCATCTCTGGGAGGATCCACTCCATGAGATACTGATTGATACTCCAACTGTCACTAATTATTACAAAGAAGTATATCAAAGGTCTTCCACATCATAGGGGTCTCAACGCAATAGACGGCGTGTCAAACGGACACCCGGTCTGTGAGTTATTAGCCTTTTAGTCTTGGGGGCCCGGATGGATTCGTGTTCGATCCAAACTGATTGTTTCCTATCTCAATACAAAACTCCAGTGGAGTATACTCAAAGAGACCGTCTTGATCCAAGATTTCTAGCACCATTGATGGTTCATCAAACAGATGTCTGGTGACAATGTTATGGACAAAAGAGCGTAAAGGGTCGTAGTGGGCCCGGGTCCGGTCTGACCCGGTCGGACCGACGCAGCCCAACCCACTAGGTTAGGCCCGGTCTGCTGGGAGGTCTAGAAGGTCGCGAGGGCCACGTGGTGCCACAGAGCCCATAGGGTCCATGGGTCGGCTCGGCCATAGGGGGTTTCGTGAGGGTGCAGGGCTGGTTCGGTCGAGGCACCGCGAGGGGCACAGGTCGGTTCGGTCGGGACGATGCGAGGGGCGCGGTTCGGTTCGGTCGGAGCACTAAGAGGGGTGCGGTCCGGTTTGACCGAGGTGTCGCAGGGGGCACAGGCCGGTTCGGATGGGCGCCGCGGGGGGTTTAGGCCGGTTCGGTCGGGGCTCCGCGAGGGGCATGGGCTGGTTCGGCCGGGAAGGCGGATCACTGCGGGGGCATCATGGGTCGCGGTGGCCACAGGTGGCGGCATCATTGCCTTCGTCGCCTTCCTCCATTTCAAAGAGTACACCAAAGAAGAACGGAGGAGGGGTCGTGCCATGTTTGTTTGGCCAGCACCCTCCGTGTTTAGGGTGGTAGCATTTGGCTCAACAAGAAAGAAGAACGATGAACTTCAAATTTTTTACAACCTCTGCAAGGATTCTTTCCCAAACCGCAAAAGAAAACAAGGGAAGTTTTATCATGCAAATAAACCCCCTACCTTGATCATTTGATGACGTCGATGAAGAGGGAATAAGGTGAAGTTGTCGTAGTTTTTCGCATCCACCACATACCTCCAATCCCAAGCTCATGCGTTGGTTTGTCGTAGATGAGGACATCTCACATCAGAATAAGTCCTGAGGAAGAAGGTTGAAGGAGTTCAGCGTTCTTCGTTGGGGAGTTCATTCTTCGTTGGAGAATGCATTCTTTATTGGAGAGCGTAATCCTCCAATTTTTGGGCTTCACGTCACTTTACCAGTGCTTCGTTGCTTGGTGAAGCCATCCGAAATCCTCCTCCTAAGCTCTATATATATAGGAGAGGGGGGTAGGTAGGTAACGATCATGGAATTTATGATAGTTCATTTATTAGGAACCTTCCTAAATTCTAATGACATTGTTACTTAATTTAAAAAAGGGGAAATCCAATTAACTAAGTTGGCACAATTAAAGGTATGTGTGTTGGCACAATTAATGTGTAGGAATTCAAAAGGATCCTTCACATTAATGAGGGGGTTGAGAGTTTCTCTCAATTAAAGGGGGGTTTAGTCCCGGGTGGTCCCCACCAGAATAACCTCTCATGGGAGGTTATGGTTCGGGTGGTCCCCACCACCATAACCTCTCATGAGAGGTTAAGGTCTGTTGGTTCCCACACCTCAACTTTCACATGGAGGTTTAGTTCCAGTGGACCCCACCTCCCAACACCCACATGGGTGTTGCAAATAAAAAAAATGTCATACACTTTTATTTTTATTTTATTCTTACATGAAAAACTCAAAAACTAACTTTCACCCTCAACCATCTCCCGTTGAGGGGAAAGTCTTCTTAAGAAAATATTGGCACTACAAGTTCAATGGTGCCCTCAGATTTCAATTCCAAGTACCGGTTCAAAAGTTAGGAAAACCCACTCGCACGTTTACTAAACGTACCTGAAAAAAAGTTCAGAAATTCATTCCGGGCACTCCAGACCTTGGAATCATGCGCCGTCAATTTCCACGGACTCGTAAAATTCCCATATATTTAAAAAAAATACATGGAAATTTCATGTCTTTACAATTAATAAGTTCATAAGAATTTTTCTAGATAGGTTTGATCCTATAATCTCATATCTATAAGATATATATAATCTTTCCTTATGTGAATTGCATAATATTCTCATAGATTATTAAATGAGAAGAATTTTATCCTTCAAGAAAAAGGTAAGAGATGAAATAGATTTTAAGTCTATGAGGAAGTTAACAATCAATTAAAATGTTGATGATGCATATTAAAGTGAATATGATAATGAAGAGTATAATGGTGACTTTAAAAGAATCATTTCACTTATTTCAAATAGTTTTAATAAGATAAATAGAAATAAAAAAGACAAATTCTCAGTTACTATAGGTATCGAGGCATACAAAGGATACTGATGGGCCATGGATTTAAAAAACGTCATTGGAGTAATGGAACTTGTAGTAGCTAATGATATAATCCCTAATATAGTATGAGAATCTCACTTAATCAAAAAAAAAATCAAACACATACCTTATTCAAAACAAAGCCTGCTCAATAGCAGCTCATCACCGGCAACCGTTGCTTGAAGGATCTAAATACAAAACCCTTAAGATCATCCAAACATGATTCAAGAATCCACTCACTAGATGTTCATCGAATTTTGGGTTATAGGTCAGAGCTCTGATGAATCCTTCGGCATCATGATGATCACCACAATCGTACGCCTTTGATCCATTGATGGTGCACTTGGATTGGTGCATAGATAGAGGCTCTCTATCTCTCTAGGAGGGAGGAGAGAGAGGATCTAATTTCATTAGCATAAGTATCCTTTTGTAAATTAACCTATCTTCTACTTATATAGTGGGAGAGTCAAAATACCCAGAAGGGTTACCCAGTTATAGGAAAAATAACATCCACAAAATAATCCATAAGTAAATAATTATGATGAACTAAACAACATCATAAGTGTTATTTATATTTTTTCATGTACCTTTAATATATATTAAATATTTTATATGATGGAATTGAGTCATTAAACTTGACTTGTAATTCCCATTAATATTAAACGAACCTGGAATATTAAACAAATATTTATTTTTATAATATTTTTCATGTATTCACTTAATACCTTGTAAATAATTTTATATAAATAAATTCAACCCAATTATTATGTACTTGAATAATAATTTATTTATTTATTATTTGATGATCGTCAATACTTGGACAACCCTCAGACCCCATTGTGGGGCCCACTATGTCCTATTTACTTATTCACCACAATAAGGTAGATTTTTGAATACGCTATTGTGTATGACCCTCTCGGTCCTTACCTCAATAGTAGTGAATAATATTCATAGACCAAGAGTGGATTCGAGCAAATTTTGAAGACACCTAAATAGGTAACGAATACTCATAGCAATAACAACCAATCTACGAACAGGTATTGTGTAATATAATCTTTTTGTATTTAGATATCACATAAATCAGGATGCGTTGTAATGTCCTACCCCTTCTCATTGGCTTGAGAGGGTAGTGATACATTACTAGGCCTTAAGCAACATCCCCAAGATGCCAAAGGCTGTAAATAAATGCTAATGGATTCATTTACAATTTGGGGGATTATTTTCCCATTGAATATAAGCAACCAACCATCAAACCATACCAAAATAAAACACTACATGATGGATTATAAAAATTAAGGACAATACAAACATTCCATTTATATCAAAACCAACCAAATATTACCATAGTGGAAGACAAACTAACATCAAGTAAATAGAAGAAGACAAAACTATCAAAACTAAAAGAAAAATATATGACTCCAAGGATCCACATGATCCAAGATCCAACTCCACAAAACAACATAAGTATCACTAAGTAGTACTAAATATGTATGATACTTTACCTTTTCCTATATCCTGATATATGATATCTACAAAAGCACCAAAGTTCCAAAGTAAGGGTGATTACTAAAACTCATTAGGTTTTCTCTGATGACTTCCCAACTCTTTCCATTAGGATAGAACATTTTAGCAACATTTATATAAATAATTATATAAAAAAATCTAAATAGTTTATAACAAAATATAAACACAACCCAAAGTAAACATTTTTTTCAATGAAAGAACATAAAAACGTATTTAAATAATTTAACATTATATTTTGGCATAACCCATTCTTTTCCACACAACCATACATCCAACCATGCATGAAACCCATGGACCTTCCTAAACTTGAGAGTGGTGAATTATCCTTCCACTAATCTTTCACGTAGTGGACCAATTTGATAGAGGTACTTCATGCCCATATCCATCCAAACTTTTTGATGGGGTTACTTCACACCCTTATCCATCCCAATGCATATGAACACATACCACACAACCAGGACAATTTATTCCAAATCCAAGTGCATTAAAACCATTCAATAAAACATCATTCTTTTTATTTAAAACCATTTTTTCATACAGAAAAACCAACAATTATTTGGAAATCAACATTTTAAAATCATGTTATCAAAAAAATTTCTAACAAAACCCCAAATTTCCCAATTTCCACAAAACAACACTCCTGATGGTTTCAAAAATTATTTCATAGTGGATAAACAATCAATTTCATTCAAAAAAATCAATTTGAAACTAAGACTTCAAGTTCTAAAATAGCGGAATCAAGATTGAATCCATGTACCTCGAGTGATTTGGTGAAAATAAAGAATGGAATGAAGAATATTCACGAAACTGGGTTAAATATTCAAAAACCTACCTTAGATATCTTCCCTTATCAACAAAAATACCAAAAAAAACATATTTGGAATCTAAAACCTTATATATACCCATATCAATTATAGATCTAATAAAATTAAGGAAAGGGTGAAATAGATCTAAGAAAACATCAAGAATGACCAAGAACGATCACTTACCACAAGGAATTATCTTCTAATCACCAAGGGAAGCCTTTGGATCACCTACAAATCAATGGAAAAAACTTCCTTGACCTTTGGGAAAGAAAAATACCAATTTAGATCCACATAGGAGGAAAAAATAGTGATTTAAAGGGAAAATAGAATGAGAACCATTTTTTAAGGATGTAGTTTCTTGTCATACATGGTTTGGTCACATGGTCAGGCAAATCATGTGCTAACCATGAGTTAGTCACTACTTTAAGGATGACCATCACATGGTTGGATTTCATAGTTACCAAACCATTCACCAACCATGCCAAATCTCACTATCAAAAAAATGCACAACATGACATGATTTCTCTTAGAACTCTTCATAGTTTGTACAAACCATGCGCATCCCATGCACCTTCCTTTTTTTCCCTATCTAATTGTGCATAGTTTCCTTCAAATGTTTCACGATTTCAAAAAACTATGCACCACCCATGAACCTATAGAAAAGCCAAAAATCTCTCAAAGATTTCTCCAAACACTTTGAAACTTTACTCATATACTTTATATACTTAAAAAGCATAAATAAAGGTTACATACCGGAAACCATGGGTGCTAAATTCTACCTTAAATTGGTCTTTTCATCCCCAAAAAGTAGAAAAACATCACTACCTTGAAATAATTATAGCCATTTCCATTTCATTTACTTGTCTTGTTCCCAAGTCTCCTCATGAATCTGACCATGTTTCCATAAAACTCACACTAAACCAATTCTTTTTTCACAAAGGACTTTATCTTCCCTGTCCATAATCTACACTGGGATATATACGAATGAAGCATCTAGCTCTCGTTCAATGTGATCCCATATGATGACATGGTCAGGGTCAGATTGATACTTTTTCAACTGAGATATGTGAAAGACATTATGAAATGCACTGAAACGTGGTGGAAATGCCATCTGATATTCCGCCTCTCCAACATATTCCAATATCTCAAAAGGACCTATGTATCGAGGAGATAACTTTCCCAACTTTCCAAAATGATGATTTACAAGCCTTGTATAGATATTCAAGAACACATGATTACTCAATACAAATGAAAATGATTATTTATGATGATATTCATATGATTTATAATGACTCTAATTGATATCCATCCTCTTTCTGATCAACTGAATATTCTCTATTGTTTCTTGGACAAGACTCAGCTCAACTAGTGAAGTCTAACTTGTTTCCTCCCAACAAAGTATAGAATGTAATGGATGTCAATACAATGCTTCGAAATGATCCATATGTATTGAGGCCTAAAATATGTTGTTATATGATAACTCCACTAATGGCATGTGATCTTCCCATGAGCCACCAAATCCATTACACAATCCCACAACATGTCTTCTAATATTTGTATCATCCTTTTGTATTTCCCATCCGTTTGAGGAAGATATGTTGTACTCATAGTTAACTAAGTCACAAGGTATTTTCGTAAGGATTTATAGAAATGAGAAATGAACCTTGGATCTCTATTTGATATGATTGAAATTGGTATTTCATGTCTCCTTACCACTTATTAGATATAGATTTTGGACATATCCCCCACCGTATGAGTTTTATGAATGGGGATGAAATGGACTGACTTTATGAGTTGATCCACAATCACCCATATGGAATCATGTTTCCAAACCATTATTGGGATACCTTTTAGAAAATCCATATCTATCTGCTTCCATTTCCACACTAGAATAAGTAAATATTATAACATACCTATCGGTCACTGATGTTCCACCTTAACTTGATGACAAGTTAAGCATCTTGAAACATACTCATCCACCTTCAATTTCATGTTGACCCACCAAAAATGTGTTTTAAACATATTATATATCTTTTATATTCCATGATGGATAGCATGTCTAGAATGTTGGTATGCAATAATATATCCATAGGTACAACTATCCAATTTTTTAATCACAACACTAAACTCCCATCCAACCTCCATCCCTCAATGGTCTCCCCACCATAAAGTTTTTAACTCATTGAAACATATTTGGAATTATATTTTTTGTACCTAATTTGTGATCTTTACCAAATAATGAACAACATAAATTGGAAAGAAACCCGCAACATCACCTCGGTCTTCACATTTTACATGCATGTCGGCTAGTACCGACATCAGCTGCCACTCATCTAAATCTTCCTTTTCCAACTGAGCATATGAATTTCTTATTAATTCCTCAGCCACTGTATTTCCTTTCCCTAGTATATACATCAATTCAAATTCAAACATTTTTAGATAATCTATCCATATTCTTTGTCTCATATTCAAATCTCATCATGAGAAAATATGTTTCAATGTCTTATGATCTATGAACACAGTAAATTTCTCACTGAAGAGATAATGATGCCATGTTTTTAAAGCATGGATGACTATAGATAACTCCAAATCATGTTTTGGGTAGTTCTTCTCATGTACCCTTAATTTTCTTAATCAATAAGAAACAACATGGTCTCCTTACATGAGAACACAGCCCAACCCAGATCCCAAAGATCACAATACACCACGTACCCTTGTCCTGATTCTCTAAAAATCAATATCAGTGAAAATGTAAGGTGAACCTTTAGCTATTGAAAAGACTTATGACATTCCTCACTCCATTGGAATGGAACATTCTTATTTTTAAAATATTTCATAGGCAAATCTAGTCATGAGAATTCATGAATAAATATTAGGTAACAACCAGTGAGACCAAGAAATATTTATATATCAGAGACATTTTTTAGTGGTTTCTAATATATAACTGCTTCTATCTACTCTGAATCCAATGAAACACCTCTTTTATAGATTATAAGGCCAATAAAGTGTACCTATTGTATCCAAAAAATCACACTTTGATAATTTGTCATACATACGATGGTCTCCTAAGATTCCCAACACTATTGGAAAGTGTTGTTCATGCTCATCCCTTGACCTTGAATACACCAGTATGTCATCCAAAAAAACCACAACAAAAGAATCCATATATTGTTGAAATATTTGATTCATCAATTCCATAAAGACTTCTGGTTCATTCATAATATCGAATGGCATTACCATATATTAATAATGTTCATATATGTTTTTGAAATCTATCTTCATAATATCCTCCTTCTAAACTCGCAATTGGTGATATCCTGACAACAATACAATCTTAGAGAACCACTGAGATCCCCTTAATTGGTTGAATAGATCATAAATTCATGGAATTGGATACTTTTTCTTTATTATTACTTGGTTAAGATTCCGATAATCCACACATAAACTTATATTTCCATCTGATTTCTTCACAAACAAGACTGGTGCTACCCACGGAGATGTGTTAGGCCAAATGAAACCTTTTCTTTATAACTCTTCCAACTACACTTTTAGCTCCCTTAATTCTATTGGTGTCATTTTATAAGATGGAATTGATATAGGACTGGTCCCTGGGAGGAGATCAATCATAAAATCCACTTCCCTTACCGATTGTAACCTAAAGAAATTTTCAGGAAACACATCCAAAAACAGGTTGACAACTACTGGAAAGCTCGTATTCTTGATCTATTCTATCAATTCCAAATTCAACACCACCAACTAGTAAGATATCATTCCCACTTCTGGTGCCAGAAATCCCTTTACACCTATCTTCACATTACTTTCTCTTCAAAATAGATGCTCGATGCCACCCTCAATTGTGAAACTAACCACTCTACTATAACAGTCGATGTGAGCCTTGAATGTTGTCAACCAGTCCATACCCAATAATATATCATAGTCATCCATGTCCAGCATAGAGAAATACCATTTCATCTCAACCCCATCAATGATTATAGAATATTATATACACACAAAGGCTCATCATTCTCTTTGACCAAGAGGAGTTTTATGTTTTATCAAATAAGGCATCATCTCAAGTTTTAAACTCAGAAAATCAATGGCACAAGAAGAAATAAAGTAATTTGATGCACCAGTATCAAATATTAATTTCATAAGGGTAGAATTTAAAATAATCATATCTCTCACTGTAGATGGTCTAGTATGATCATCCATAATAACCTACTCATCCCCATATAATTTCTCCATCATTTTACTTTGTTATTTGTTGACCTATTGTGATTGAAATTTATAGAGTCATGGTATTCCTAGAATCACCACAGTTATCTATATTCTTTTGATAAGATTGATTATATTTTACTCATCCTATCGAAGCATACAACGCTTGCAATACCTGAGAAGTGTCTTGAGCACCCAACCTTAGAGAATTACAACAATAGCACTAAAGATACCACATCTGGTTTTAGTTGTGGAATTATCTAGGTTGTGTTGTACATTCTCTCTTTATATGGTCAAGAAAACCACATTTGAAGCATCCTTCTTTGCTCTTGAATCGTGAAGGAAGGTTCACTAATCTATCCATATAATTTTGATTCATGCTCCTACCTTGGAAATAGTTTTCCCTCTTCCGCTTTCTCCTAGAATCAGAGTTTTCACTGTTTCTTGTGGGTATCAGCATACTTCCTCCTCCCATAGCTCCAAAGATATCACTTTCAGCCACTTTTTCTCTATTGAACATCTTTGTATAATCAATAATAAAAAGCACAAAAATATTTAAGTGAATCTCTTATCTCATCCCTGATTCAAAGACACGTACCTTCAAGGATACACTAGAAAAAACTTCTAGTGAAAAGTGTACTAAATCCATGAATTTAACTGCATACACTATGATAGAGATATTTTCCTGCTTCAGGATGAATAAGTCCATTGTTCATTTAATCTTGAACAAGTGAGGATAGGATTTTTTATTGAAAATTTACTCAAAATCCTCCCAACTAAGGACTTGATCCAATTTATCTTGGACTGTTATATCCCACCATTATCATGCAATATCTTCTATCATATATGTCTCTAGCTTGACTTACAGCTCTACCGGTGTGCTGATGAAATCAAAGATATGATTCATCCTATTCATCCACACCTATTCCTTTTCTCATTTAGAATCACCCCAAAATATGTGTGGATTCTTCTTTTGAAACTAGACCGAATGATCCACTTGTCTTAGATCATCCCTATAGATCCCTAGGTCCACAGCCTGAAATAATTGGATGATACTCTAAACCATCTATTGGTCCACCTATGTCTTAGGTGCAACCATGTTCTTAGCCACTTTTTCTGGTTGGTTCCTACAACGCCTACTAGATTCCATTTCTATAAAGATAAAAAACACCATAAGTCTCACTCTCTAGAAACTGAAGGCTTAGAATTTTAAATTATATCACACATATTCTCTCTGAGATCTACATTTTCCATGTTCAACCTTTTTTTTGAAAAATATCTACTTGCTTTGGAAAATCAAACTATTTTTAAAATACCACAATCATGCTATTTTTTAGAATCTTTCATTTGAAAACAATTTCAACATTTTTCAAAAATCTACCATTTTTTGCAAAACCATAAATCATTACTCAAAATAAAATATGAAATATTAGTGGGAATTTATTCTTCTAATGCATTTCATGCTCATATCATTGGATAAACCCATGACAATGATATTTTAAAATCCTATAAGTGTCTTCAAAATACTTATGTACCCAACTCCCTGGTGACTTCAATTTCAAAATAAAAAGGTTAGAGACATCTTTTTATGCTCTAAATTTAAAAGTCTCAATAATCCTACACCTTTCTATGATCCCAACTCAAGGAATAGAAAAAAATGAATTCAACTCCAAGACCAAAATAATTGATGACTACTTGTTCCACAAGGAAAGGACCAGGTAGATAACAGTTGTCTCAAAGAGAATTTTGGACCGAAAAAAACCGATACCATTTGTAACATCCCACCCCTTATCATTGGATTGAGAGGGCAGTGAGATGTTACTTTGACTTAAGAGGCACCCCCAATATGTCAAAGGATGGCAATAAATGTAGAGGGATTCATTTAAAATTTGTGGGAAAATTTAACCTTTGAATATAGGAAACCAACCCTCAAACCATACCAAAATAAAACAAGACATTATGCATGATAAAAATGAAGGAAAATCTAAACATTATATTTATATAAAAACCAACCAAGGAGTACCATAGTGGAAGAAAAACTAACATTAAGTAAATAGTGGAAGATAAAACTATCAAAGCTCAAAGACAATCATATGAATCTAAGGCTCCACATGCTCCAAGATCTAACTCCACCAAACAATCCAAGTATCATGAAGTGGTACTAAAGATGTTTGATACTTTACCTTTTCTTGTATCCTAATACATGTTATCTACAAAAGAACCAAATTGCAAAAGAAGGGGTGAGTACTAAAAATCAGTCTCTTTTCCCCGATGACTTCCCAACTCACACCACTAGGATTAAATATGTTAGAAACATTTATATAAAAAATATATATAAATCAATTTCTAAATAGTTTATATCAAAATATTAACACAACCCAAAGTAAACAGTTTTCCATGGAAAGTGCATAAACAATTCTTTAAATCATTTAACATTCTATTTTGTAATAACCCATTCCTTTCTACATAAACATACATCCAACCATGCATGAAACCCATGGACCTCCCTATATTCAAGAGTGGTGAGTTATACTTCCATTAAGTCATCGCTTAGTGGACCACTTTAATGGGGGTACTTCATCATCATATTTACTTTTTTATTAAGAAGGAGAAACCATACAGCAAATAAAAGAAACAGAGCAGCCTAAAAAGGTCTAAAATGTTGCAAGCCAAGGGCATCCCCTTTAATCAAGTTTACCCCTTCAGGATTCAAAGTGGAAATTTCATGCAAACAAACCAGATCATGACCAAGTGCTCTTATCCATCCCAATACATATGAACACACGCCACACAACCATGAAAACTCATGTCAAATCCAAGTGCATTCAAAAAATTCAATAAAACAATATTACTTTTATTAAAAACCATTTTTACATACAGAAAAACAAACAATTATTTTAAAATCAACATTTTGAAATCATGTTATTAAAACACTTTCTAACAACACCCCAAATTTTCCAATTTCCACAAACCATCACTCACAAGGGCTTAAATAATTATTTTAAAATGGATAAAGAAAATTTCAATTGAAGAAATCAATTTGAAACTAATCCTTGATGTTCTAAAATAGAGGAGTCGAGATTGAAGGAACCTACTTCAAGAGTTTTAGAGAAAATGAATAACGACGTGAAGAATGTTCACAAAACCGGGTTAAATCTTCAAAACCCTGACTTAGATCTCTTTCACTGTCACGACCCGACTCATACTAGGGCTCGAGCCGCAACTACCCCAAGCCCACCTCCATAGGCCAGGGGCTAGCGACTAGAATCGAAGGCACAAAAAACTAGGGGAGGCCTTTTCCTAAGAAACTGTACACACACACGCAGCCAACTCAATGCAAAAGTGCAGAGAAAGGAAATAAAGATACAACACTGCTACAAAATGGAAACTAACATACATGCATCAACCTCTAACCAGTACAAGTAAAGTGCTGACAAGTAAACTGAATAGTAAAATGGGAAAAACATGCGCCCAACCAGAAAGGTGCCACAACCCAGCAATAGGTAAAATGAAAGTAAACCGCTGGTGAGTCTCACGCCCAGAAATCCTCCTACGACCACTGAACGCAGCCCAAGCTCCTATGTCCTCTACGCTCTTCCATAGTCACGATTGACCTGTCCTCCATCTGCAAGGGCACACCAATTGTGGGGAAATCCCAAGCAAGGGTGAGTATAAAGATACTCAGTAGGATGCCCCGAAAGATCAAGGGAGAAACGAAGGAGGTACTAAAACGGTGATCAGTAGACAGAAAAAAGAACAGTTCAAGAGTACAAAAGAGAGAGTGCATCTCAACCCAACAAAAGGAAGGAAGTAGAATCATCCAATATAAGAGGATCTAGACACGAAAATCACGTGGCATACCCCGCGCGTCTTCTCCCCTGCTGGAAAAAGAGTAACTGAACCCAAGGAGTGGGAACAAAAGTAGGGTATACAAATATGCTCAATAAGAAAACCAAACAAGTTTGTAAGGGGATCTCTATATCCAAGATCAGCCCAAGAGGAATCACCAATAGTTCAAAGGATATCCAACACTGATACCCAACAGTCCCGCATGCCAAAGCTGCCTCATCGCTAAACCATACCACCAAGGGTCCCACTCCAGAAATCACGGAGAAAAGTCACTGACTAGCCTCATAGAAGGGGTGGATTCTGAAAAAAAAAGCATTGATTAACCCACTGCCCAGCCCAACTAGAGGGTAACCCCCAAAAGGTCATCGGGTGACCCACTGCCCAGCCCTGCTGGCGGGTAAACCCTAAAATGGTCGTCAGGTGACCCACTGCCCAGCCCTGCTGAAGGGTAAACCAAAAAAAGGTCATTGTGTGACCCACTGTCTAGCCCTGCTAAAGGGTAAACCCTAAAAAGGTCATCAGGTAACCCACTGCCAAGCCCTGCTGGAGGGTAAACCACAAAAGGTTGTCGGGTAACCCACTTCTCAGCCCCATTGGAGGGTAAGCCACGAGAGGTCATCAGGTAACCCACTACCCAGCCCCGTTGGAGGGTAAACCACTAAAGTTCTTCGGGTAACCCACTGTCCATCCTCGCTGGAGGGTAAACCCTAAAGTCAACGAGTAACCCACTGCCCAATCCCGCTGGAGGGAAAACCCGGAACTGGTCTGATAACTCCACACTACATGTGCCATCACTGGGTGTTACTAACACTATTACCGTGAGTAGGTTCAGAGTGCATCAAAGGAACCTCCAACCAGCGCCCTTTCATGTTTCCACATTTAATGAGCTCTCAAAGGAGGATCTGCTCTCCCAAACAGATTACACCATTGTAATCCTCATGGGAAAACACGCGAGGTAGACTAATTACTCGTTGGAAACGGCCTCCTGGTGGAAAAGTTATTCAACACCGCTTTTTTCCCTTACAAAATCTCATGGGGCCCACATCTCAGTCCCAAAATAGGTCGAGCGAACTGCGCCATCACGATTCTCTTGTAAAAACACTCTGAATCGACTATTCATACGCCCCAAACGGATGCCTGATGAAAAATTCAAATTACACTGCACATAGCTTAAAAGACGGTCTGTGGGGCCCACACCTCAAGTCTGTCTTCAATGCCTGAAACCACCCTGGTTGACTTCGTCTCGATGTCAGGGTCACAATGCCGCTAACGGAGCCTAAAACGGACTCCGGATGCAGAAGTTGTAACTCCCTGTGTTTATGCAAATGGGGCCCTGTGGGGCCATCACCTCAACCCTGAAACATGTCACGTAGATCCTACCATCGCGTTCCTTGAATATAACCATGCAGTGTAGGATATTCATTTTCCCTAAATGGACTTATGTAGCATAAGTCGTAAAAACGCAGCATACGTCCGAAAACCACCTCGTGGGGCCCATGCCTCAGGCCCAAATTTAAGCAGGCGGATTGTACCATTTCAATCCCCTCGTAAAAACACTCAGAAATGAGTAATCAAACACCCTAAATGGATGTTGGGTGAAAATTTGGTGTTTCACCATAAAACGTGCGAACTAGGCCCTATGGGGCCCACACCTTGTCTCCAACCCGAATGCTTCGGAAAGCAACTCAAAAATTCTGCATGAGGACTGGGGTCACGCTGCCACTGACGGTGTGTCAATCGTATATTCCAAGCATGAGTTAGGTCCAACGCAAGATTAATTAATTAATTATTTATTTATTTATTTATTCGCATTAAGTGTTTCGTGCCTCCGAGTAACGAAACCAAACAGCAAGGGTTCTGAACCAACCTTGGAAGGACTGTCACAACTCCAGGGCCACGGCGCCTCTGAAGGCGCGTCAAACGGAAATCCGGCTCACGAACCACGTCTGTCACAACTATATTAATAATTTAATGTTATTAAAGTAAAATGTTTCGGGGCACCCTTCTTTGGGTGCAGAACCCAAAAACCCTAAAAACCCATCTTAAAAAGTCTGTCTCGAAGAGACAAACCCGCAGCCGTAGACGGAGCGTCAAACGGACGTGCGGTTAATGATATACAGCCCCCCGAACGCAAGGAGGCCCAACTGGGCTGGTTCACCCCGGCCGACCCAGTCTGAACCGCCAGCCCGCGGCCCATCTACGGGTCCAACCCGAACCGCCGCAGCCCGCTCCAGCTGCATCGGACCCCCTCGAGTCTGGTTCTTCAATCAAACCGGCCTTTTGGCTGGTCTTCATCGCCCAGCAGGACCCATGAAGCGCGGGTCCTCGTCTCCTCCACACACTTGAGGCGCTGACCGCCTCAGGTTCCCCCTGCCGAGCATGACAGCCCATGGGACTCTGGCGCCTCTGCACTCCGCAGCACCGCTGTTCTACCCCGTCCAGCTTCCCCTTCGACCACGACGGACCCAGGCCGACTCCCCCTGTAGCGCACCGCCGCGCCTCGCCGCGGCCTGCGCCACCCGACGCGGCTCCGAGCTCCCCGCTCTGCTGCACTCTGCTGTCTGCATCGGCCAGTCCTCCGCGCTCCACACCGGCGACACCCGACGCCGGTACCTCCAAGCTCGCACCTCCGTCCTCCACTCGAGTCCTATGTCGAACGCCACCACACCACACCGGCCTTTTTCGTGCTCCACAACACGGCCACCGCGCTCCCCGGTTCGTCCTCCGGCTATCGCCCCTCGCCAGAGCCGAACCTTCGGCTGGTCCCCCCAACTACCCCGGTGGTCGGACAAATTATCCGACACTGGTTTTGGTATCCTTGGAACCGGATCTTCACAATGCTGCCCCTTGCTCATCGGTCCGACAAGATTTGTGTGCATCCAAAAATTTGGACGAAGAACGCCCAAGAACGAAAATTACAAACAGGGATCAGACGATGGTCGTGTTCGTTTGGACAACGTCCTAGTTCTAGAATTTTAGAATTTGAAGACAAATTTGACGAAAATTAAATTTAAGAAATGAGAAAATTAATCCAGAATCCTACCTCATTTTCAATGCACGTCGTAGGCGATGCGTCCACGAGGCTTCTACCTTGATTCGCCAAAGTTTTGGCGAAGACTGCACCTCGGTCTGACAAAGAACGATGAAGAACACCGAAGGACAGATGAGAGAGAGAGAGAGGGATAAAGTGAGAGAGAGATAAGGGGAAAATGGGTCCCCCCTTAATTCCAACACATGGAATTTATAACTCTCAGAAATTCCGCTGACGGGCGCGGATTCTGAAACCTCCGCACCCGCTCATTTTATGTCGCACCTAGGAAAAACGCACCATTTCGAACTCAACGGAAGTATTGGTTTTTCATTCCGAGTCTTCTTTCAAAATTTATTTGAAAAGGACTCCGGCGATAAAAATGACAAAGTCATTAATTTAAAAAGACGATTTTTCCCCTGGGTGACATCTCTCACAGCAGGCATGTGCCAGCAACTTTTACACCCCACCTAGGGTAAACGACATGCTCTGAATGCAACTGTGCCCTCAGATTTCTAATCTGAGCGACTTTTTAGGAGGAAACAAAACCTCGCCATGTGCATAGTATAAAAACACTTAATATTTTTATAAAATTTATTCCGGGCACACCGGGCCTCAGAATCGCACACCGTCTTCGCGCCTAACTCTGGAAATATATATAGAAATATTCCAAAGTATGATAGGGAAAAAACCGAGTCTCTACATAATTCCCTCCTTCAAGCTTTTCGTCCCCGAAAAGAAAAACTAGGAAAAACAACTTGGGATACAGAGCTCACACCTAGCTCTTCCACTCCCAAGAAAACTTGCAAATCACCATGCTAGAACAAGATGAGAACCAAAGGGATAATTCATAATTATAAGGTATGCTACTCGTAAGGACATGCATAGGAATACGGACGCACCTCATCAGATGCGACACGTGGAAGACATCATGCGCTCACTCCTACTTTTGGGAGGGTAGGGCAGGATGGTAGGCAACCTCTCAATCCTTTGTACGATTTTCGAACAGCCCAAAGAAACTCGGGGGAATTCCCTAGCCGAACCTCTACTTTCCACGTCATGACCATAATCACAGTTTGTTCCTAGAACATGGTCTCGTGATTCCCTCCTTCAAAATACTCATCCGGTGAAACACCCAAGGATATCCAGTCACACAAGTTTTCACAGTCAGTGTATCACAACTGAGGCTCTCTGATAAGGGAACCTGCTACAGCACTGCTATCTCCCAGAACATAGACTACATCGAATCCATAGTCTTACAAAAATTTCAACCAGCACCGTCGCCTCAGGTTCAAGTCTCTTTGGGTGAGGACGCACCTGAGAAATTGGTGGTCTAAGAAAACCACAAAGCGATCTCCTAGAAGATAGAGTCTCTACATTCTGAGCGCAAGAACTACCACCAGCACCACATAGTGAAATGCGTAGTTCTGTTTATGGGGTTTCTATCACCTCAACCTGTACTTGATAACTGTATCAAGGTTGACGTTGAGCACACGAGGTACCAACGAACAGGGCAGGTGAGAAAACTCATCCAACCGCCAGAGGCTAGACACAGAAAGCACGTGTCATACCCCACGTGTATTTTCCCCTCTTGGAAGGAGAGTAATCCCAAAACAAGAACTCTTCCAAACCCACTAGCTGCACCTCACGCAAAGGGAGGTCAAGAAGAAAAGCCCCACTGGAAAATCCATAACCTGCTTTGACACTCCACCGTGCAACCCCGCCATGAATTCACATGTCAGAGGGACTCATACACCGCACCTCAATACTATTTTATTTGGGTGGCACTGAATCTACCTCATGGCTTTGATCGCATCACAAAACGTGTCTCAGTGGGGGAATAACCCCTCTTTTCTGTGCATTCAAAGATTCGTCAGACAACACCAACACAAGGTTACACTGACACCCTGTGTCACCCTCAGTAACCCCTTGAATAAGGAGTTAGACAAAAAGAGTACCTCACGCAGTTTCTAACAATTTCTACTAAGAAAGGTATAAAAATAAAAAGACCATACCTCTTATCATCTCTTGCACTGCAGGATTTTAGACATCCTTAGCACACAGCCGCCTGCGACCCTGTCTGTCAGCTCCCTGAGCCTGACATGGGCCACCTAGTGGTGGTGGAAGGACCTCAAAACATCGTCCGACAACCAGAGTTGTTCCTCTTTTCTGCCAACACCGCCTCCCTGGGGGCCACCCTGTCCTCACCTGCGAGTTTTTTGATCACGACACTACCTCTTTCATGGCGGTGCATCTACCAACTATATGGAAAACTCATCACATTTGTTTGAGTAGTCTCACATCACGTGACCTCGCACATCTCAATATATCACTAGGCATACCTGGGCTATCTCGGTGCTCTACACTTCCCCCGACCATGTGCCTGAGTCTCATCAAGGGGAGACCTCCGGCGTCGAGGCACTACCAATCGACATCCCTCTGCTAGAAATTTCTATGTCACTAGTGCTTTCTCCAGCAACTGGAGATGAGTGATGATACACAAGAGCAATACGCTGGCACGAATCTCATCTACAGAGACCTAGCTCAAACTTCTATGCTCAGAAGTTGTCGTCATGGACCGCATCCAAAGAGTACCAAGTAAGGTTTGTAAACCCAGTCGCATACTCAACCACTACCATCGCTCCCCACTGATGCTCTAGTAGCTCCCAAAACCATAAAAAGCGTAATAAGGAGGGGTAGTACTCCTCACAAAACAGCTACTAGAAGTCATCCCACGAGATTACCAAATCATCGGGCATCTGAGTAACCCTGGCTCTACTAACGCCAAAATGATTGGTGGAAAAAGACTAATTGTCAAAGCCACCATATAATCTGTCAGTATCCGAACAAGCCTGAAGAGGTGAACCACCGACTCTAGAAACCCTTCAATGTCTGAGGGTATGGATCACCTTGGAACCTCAGCGGTCTCTGACGCTAGAACTCATGTAGCATGCCCAGCCCATGCTCGTCATCAACCCTCGCTACTGGTACTATCTGTGACTCGACAGGTGGAGGGGCTACTGCCTTCCCCCCAGGAGAAAGGGTAATCGCATGATGGATTTTGAACTGAGGCCTTGTTGCTCACAAAGTCGTCTTCACGAGCTGGAGCTAGTATCTTGGATGGCTATCATCGCGGAGACATCCTGAATCCGATCAAGGAGTACCATGGTCAGATGAGCATATATATATCAACAACGATGGAGAGCTGACTCAAGAAGGATAGTCAAAGACCCAATCCTATATAATGCACGAACCAAATTCCCTACAACAAGTGTCTTAGTGTGCCTAGTTAACAAGCGGGTTATAAGGGTCCTGGTGAATAGATATGTCAGCCGCTGCACCATCACTGGACTTGCTGACCTGACAGCTGCTCTCGAGGCACGTTGACATTATTACCCCAAAACACAACCAATTCCTTTTTAGGGATGTCCGAACAATGCCTCAAGGAACTAACCACCTCTGATACCACTTTTTCATGACCCGACCCGTACTGGGGCTTGAGCTGCAACTACCCCAAGCCCGCCTCCATAGGCCAGGGGCTGGCGACTAGCGCCGAAGGCACAAAAAACTAGGGGAGGCCTTTGCCTAAGAAACTATACACACACACGCATCCAACTCAATGAAAAATTGTAGATAAAGGAAATCAAGATACAACGCTACTACAAAAGGGAAACCAACATACATGCATCGAACTTTAACCAGTACAAGTAAAGTGCTGACAAGTAAACTAAACAGTAAAAGGGGAAAAACACACACCCAACCAGAAAGGTGCTGATGGCATCCCACCTTTTTATAACATAACTTTTCATTACATTTTACAAAACCGAGGATCTTTAAGTTTTAGTGTCTTGGAAACCAGGAACTTAAAACATGAAAACATAAAACATCCTTCTTAAACACTTGAAAGGCTTCTCCTTATGTTCATCCTAGGTTCATTACTGCATCTCATAACCTGGGTACATACATCAAAAGAAAGGGTGAGAAGAAGGCCCAGTAAGGGAAACAAGGGAAACATTTAACATGTAAACTTGAGATACATCAACAATGTCATGAAAAAGAACTTTAAGGAATGAGAAAGAAATCATGAGGCATATCATAATTAAAATAACGTATTTCATAACTTGAAGATGTGGATACAACATTTAACATTGACAATCATTTCCATTTCACCAAGGTCCATCCTCATGGTGTCATTAAAAATTACCAAGGTTATTCACCAAGGCGTCATTAAAAATGGTCATCTCTAGAGATTAAGTCTTTACCCAATACATTGGAGCGCTATCAGGGCGCACCCTTAAATTTTCCTTTGTTATCATGTGATCCACATATATCATCATAAATAATTTCATAAAAAACCCATATAGCATAAAATAAATGGTTTTCATTTCATAATCATAACATTTTAAAAACTGCTTTAAAGATGTGATCTTTATGTCACTTTAAACCCACGGAAAGGGAAAGCGGGTCTCATGTATGTAAATCCAAGAATTTAAAATAGAACATTTTAGTATATATGTGAATACCCCTTTAAAAGAAAGAGCTTTAGGTATTCACTTAATAAAATAAATGAATTTGAGAATAAGAGAGAGACATTTTGAGACAGAAATTCTGCAGCATAACGGCTATGTTACGAGTTTTTAGAAAACATTAAAAAGAGAGGGGACACGGGTCACCCACTCATAAATGATCCATAAAATATTAAGGGAATAGAATATAAAGGATTTAAGAACATGGTAATAAAATTGGAATGATATACCATATGAAATGAAGAATATGAAAGGAAGACAAAAATAAGATTTCTCTTATGAAAATTCGGCAGCCTAACAGCGTCACTTAAAACTTTAAAAAAAGAATTGATGAGGTGAAATAGGGTCTCTCATCATATGAACATAAAATATCAGTATGATAGATATGGAGATCATACCCCAACATAATAAAAAGAAACACGAAAGACTTGACATGAAAATAGATCTTGAAAATGAGAAGGGTGAAAGAATCCCTTAAAAATTCAGCAGCCTAACGGCGCCACTTAAAACTTCAAAATAATGAATTGAAGAGATGAAATAGGGGATCTAGTCATATGAACATAAAATATCAGTATGATAGATATAGTGATCATACCCCAAAATAATAAAAAAGAACTTGAAAGACTTGACATTAAAGTAGAACTTTAAAAAAATGAGAAAGGTGAAATAATCCCTTAAAAATTCGGCAGCCTAACGGTGTCACTTAAACTTCAACAAAAATGAATTGACGGGATCGAATAGGGTTTCTCATAATATTAAAATAGAAGATAAGTATGATAGATATAGATATAATACCCCAACATAATAAAAAGTAACTTGAAAGATTTGACATGAAAGTAGAACTTTGAAAAATGAGAAAGGTGAAAGAATCCCTTAAAAATTCGGCAGCCTAACAGCGTCACTTAAACTTCAACAAAAATGAATTGAAGAGATCAAATAGGGTTTCTCATCATATGAAAATATACAATCAGTATTATTGATATAGAGATCATACCCCAACATAATAAAAAGGAACTTTAAATACTTGACATGAAAGTAGAACTTTGAAAAATGAGAAAGGTGAAAGAATCCCTTAAAAATTCAGCAGCCTAACGGCACCACTTAAACATTCTTAAAACGAATTGATGAGAGAAAGAAAGGGTATCTCATCATATGAACATGAAAAGGGCAGTAAAGGGAATATAAAAGAACATCCTCCAACATAAGATCATTGAGCATAAAAGAAATGACATAAATGAGATTACTTAAAAATAAAGAGAGAGGTAGGATCCCTTACCTTAAACGTAACTCTTAAAAGTCGAAGGTTGGGACCTTGAGGGCTTGTGAGAACCTTGGGAGAACTCCTTGGGAGGTAATGAGACCAGAGATTCGTTGGGGGATAGTTGGGAGTGAAAAATAAAGGAGTAAAGGGTGGGTATTTATAGGGAAGGTGAGGTGATACTTTAATAATTTCAAGGGACACCTCACAAGTGGTTTTCTCAAAACCATGGGATCTCCCATGGTATTTCCCATGGAGTTAGGCCACATGGGTCCCCCAATACAATAATTAATCACCTTTGGTCGCCCAACCCTTAAAATATCTCATGAAATCATCATGACACAGTTATGATGTCAATAAACATTCCGAAACCCTAAAACTGCATTTTTACTATTCACTGAAAATTCATCTTTCTCAGAAAAATCTCAAAATTTCACCTTAACCAAATATCAATTCTCTGATTACGAATATGAACTCTATTTTATAAAAATAATTTTCTAAATATTTTTAATTTAATTTTTAAATAAATGCACTATTCACTGAAAATTCATTTTTTTCAGAAAAATCCCCAAAATTTACCATAACATAATATCGATGCACTGAGTTCAAAAATAAAGTCCATTTTAGAAAAATAATTTTCTAAATATTTTTAATTTAATTTTTAATTAAAAACACTATTCACTCGAAAAAACTAATACTTGACTAATAATTTATGAAACTGTTATTTACCCATTTTATTGAATCACATTACTTAATCAAGGTGCCTAGATTATATTAAAACTTTCTTTAAGTGAGATTACTAATCCATTTGGTCACATTACTAATCCTAAGCGTAAAATCACTATTCATAATTTACTATTCATTAAAAATTAAGTTGATCTTATTAGACTCCAAATTCCTTACTGAACACTTTTACAGAAGACCATTTTTTGAAAATCATTACACATAATTAATTATTTAAGGTTTTCATAAATATTTTAAAATATCATTTTTTTCAAAATTCATCAATAAAATACATCCTAAAATTATCTGGACATTTGAAATTTCACAAACTTCACTAAAGGAAGAAATCACAATTTATTCATCCCAAAGGATTACACAAAGAAGCTACGGTCTCGTCACATAGCCCCTTATAACACCAGCATATGACCTAAGTGTAAGGTGTGCTATGGTGAGAGAATCTGAGGGCGGCTCGGCCAACATCGCACGAGTAGTAATTTCTATCAGTTTGAACTTCTCGTGAAGGCGATTCCATTCTAGATTCACACGATGAAGTTCGGCTTGGGTTTGGTCTAGAGCAAAGCCCAGTGGTGCTACCTCCTTCCCAAGTTCTGTTAGATGGGATTCGATCGGCCCAAGACTACTGGATGAGGCCATTGAATCTTTTTTCAATATTAATTAATGAAGATCACTTGTATTTAGAGACAATAATCGAAACGTTTAGTTCCAGTGGTCATATTGACCAATGGTTATATAACAGTCAAAAACCAATGGTCTCATTTTAATTATACTCATGTTATCAAATGAAATAAAATAACACACAAAATTAGGAAACAAGATTTATTCAAAATTTCGGGTCGTCACAATCTTATCCCCTTAAGAAATTGTGTCCTCGTAATTTTTTTAAAATTGGGATTGGAAATTTCATTGAAAGTCCCACATCAAAAAAAGAGTCAGTAACACTATTACTTTAAAAGAAATAAAGGGAAGTAAAAAAGGTCACCCGAGTTAACCCATACTAGGATTCCATGTAGGAAAACATGGACATGGAGGAGAAAACAAAGGGTCATGTTCTGAGGGAGAGTGATAGAAAACATGATTAGGAGAAATTTAACTACAAGAAAATCACAAACTTATGATGGGTTAAACGGTATTTGATTTCCCAGTGGTAAATGTTAACAGACAACGTTTTTCTTTTACGTTCATTTTCATAGTTTTGAGGAATTCATTTACTACATAGAATAAAACACAAGTAAATATACCTACCTTCAAGTAGAGTTTCATCCTTTAATAAGTTTTTACCAAAACTAATCTTTTCTCCAAACGATGAGCATTCAAAACTACTTGGTCTCATCGAAGCACAAGAATCGTCTTCTACATAATCCACCAAAGATTAACTATCTATTTCTTCTATTATCCCAAAAAGAGAAACGGTAAGATAAAACAACTCTTCAAAAAGAAATAATCCCAAAGGAAGGGAAACTTCTTTAAATCTTCAAAATTCCATGGTACTACCCAAAGTTCATCATAGACCATTCCATAAATAACTGTCCTTAAAATTCCTCAAAATAAATCAAACTAATATTGAAACCCAATTATAATAATGATCTCATAACATAGTCTTCCAAGATAGACTTTATCATTCATCTCTAAACAACATCAACCACTCTTATCATCTTATAACAAAAGTAACTAACCTAATCACATTTTCCCCAATATAGGTTAATTATTTCTATAAGTAACCTATATTACCATAAGTTTTCCTTAAATTCATTGATTCTTGAAAATAGAAGTCAACCTTTAATCCCCAAATAAAATACCATAGTAATCTATTTACCTCGATCAAATAGGGTTCCCAAAATAGTGAGCGTCTTCCAAAATAATCATCATCTTTTAATCCCCTAATCACCTTTTTTTTAAGAAGAACTGATTCACTACATCAACATGTGGTACATAACAATAGATTTTTTCCTTAATGATATAAAATCATCTTAGGTAGTGACTCTATGATTTTAGAAAACATAAAAGATATGCTCATAGAGCACGAACTAAAATACAACATGACATAGACAATTATTGCGAAGAAGTTACATGTACTTTAGTCATCATGATCCATCTCAAAATAGGACTTGCATTGTTCCCTTGTCCTCGAAGATTGTTGATGCTCATCATGTTTCTCATCCCTTCCCAGAGAGCATTACCTTGGACAATGTCTAACTTCTCCACATTTACGACATTGAAAATTATAAGGTACATTAGACCGAACCTTATCTCTATTCATCACATTATCCATTTTTTAAAGCAATTGGCTACTTTATGCCCTATCTTCCCACACTTAAAACATCTCCCGGTTCCTTTGTGATATTCTCCTTGGTGCCTCTTCCCACACTTTTTGCAAAAAAGAAATTGGGTCCTCTTCCCCTTATCAACTTTATCAGATGAACATCCTTGAGACGTTTTCTTCTTCTTCCTTGATGAATTTGGGCATTCAACTAGGTACCAATTATTAATTGTAATTTTTGATAGCTGGTTTGGCATAATCAAAATATGCTCAAATTGATCTCTCGTCATCTCTATCACATTAATAGGGAAATCGTCACATTTCTTATCACATTGGTTGTTGGGACATGTTCTTCCATTTCCCGCCATTCACTAAGAAAAGAAAGTATAATTAGGGGCTTAAATACTTAGCCAATAATCATTAAAAGGAAACTTTAAGCATAGAAGGATAAACTTGTAGAAGGAAAGTATACCCTAACTTGTGATCCCCTAGGTTCCAATCTAGGTTATCCTTGATCATATATTCTTATGTGAATCATTATTTTATTTTATCTTTGTTCCTTTAATAATGTTTCAAACTAAGATTATGAATTTATCAAAGCATATCCCCCGGGAGTGTCGTAACCAAGAGTGCAGCAAGGCCTGTTTTCATGTACCAGTTCCCATTTGAGTCTATCTCAAATTGGTGTTTTTAGGTTTTACCCCTATGTACATCTGTGCCAGATCCACCTCTACATGCTCGTATCCAGACAGGGATGTATTTGCATGGAAACCCCTTACTCAATACTTACCAAAATACCAGGAATATTTCCTATATTTAAACCTTTCTATAGGTTTCTTCATAAAGTTTTCATATCCTAATTTCCACAAATAACTAAACCATCTTTTGATACCAACTATGGCATCCCGCCTTTTTATAACATAACTTTTCATTACATTTTACAAAACCGATGATCTTTAAGGTTTAGTGTCTTGGAAACCAGAAACTTAAAACATGAAAACATAAAACATCCTTCTTAAACACTTGAAAGGCTTCTCCTTATGTTCATCCTAGGTTCATTACTGCATCTCATAACCTGGGGACATACATCAAAATAAAGGGTGAGCAGAAGGCCCAATAATATAAACAAGGGAAACATTTAACATGTGAACTTGAGATACATCAACAATGTCATCAAAAAGAACTTTAAGGCATCAGAAAGAAATAATGAGGCATATCTTAATAAAAATAATGTATTTCATAACTTGAAGATGTGGCTAAAACATTTAACATTGAAAATAATTTCCATTTCACCAAGTTCCATCCCTAAGGTGTCATTATAAATTACCAAGGTTATTCACCAAGGCGTCGTTAAAAATGGTCATCTCTAGAGATTAAGTCTTTACTCAATGCATTAGAGTGCTATCAGGGTGCACCCTTAAATTTACCTTTGTTATCATGTGAGCCAACTATATAATCATAAATCATTTCATAAACAACCCATATAGCATAAAATAAATGGGTTTAATTTCATAATCATAACTTTTTAAAAACTGCTTTAAAGATATTATCTTTATGTCACTTTAAACCCACGGAAAGGGAAAGTGGGTCTCATGTATGTAAATCCTAGAATTTAAAATAGAACATTTTGGTATATATGTGAATACACCTTTAGAAGAAAGATCTTTGAGTATTCACTTAATAAAATAAATGAATTTTAGAATAAGAGAGAGACATTTTGAGATGGAAATTCGGTAGCATAACGGCTATGTTACGAGGTTTTAGAAAACATTGAAAAGAGAGGGTACATGGGTCACCCACTCATAAATGATCCATAAAACATTAGGGGAACAGAATATAAAGGATTTAAGAACATGGTAATGAAATTTGAAAGATATACCATATGAAATGAAGAACATGAAAGTAAGACAAAAATAATATTTCTCTTATGAAAATTCAGCAGCCTAACGGCGTCACTTAAAACATCAAAAAAAAGAATTGATGAGGTCAAATAGGTTCTCTCGTCATATGAACATAAAATATCAGTATGATAGATATAGAGATCATACCCCAACATAATAAAAAGGAACATGAAATAATTGACATTAAAATAGATCTTGAAAACGAGAAGGGTGAGAGAATCCCTTAAAAATTCAGCAGCCTAACAGCGCCACTTAAAACTTCCAAATACTGAATTGAAGAGATAAAATAGGGTCTCTCATAATATGAACATAAAAGATAAATATGATAGATATGGATATCATACCCCAACATAATAAAAAGTAACTTGAAAGACTTTACATGAAAGTAGAACTTTAAAAAAAATGAGAAAGGTGAAAGAATCCCTTAAAAATTCAGCAGCCTAACGGCGTCACTTAAACTTCAACAAAAATGAATTAACGAGATCAAATAGGGTTTCTAATCATATGGAAATAGAATATAATTATGAAATATATAAATATCATACCCCAACATAATAAAAAGGAACTTGAAAGACTTGACATGAAAGTAGAACTTTGAAAAATGAGAAAGGTGAAAGAATCCCTTAAAAATTCGGCAGCCTAACAGCATCACTTAAACTTCAACAAAAATGAATTGACGAGATCAAATAGGGTTTCTCATCATATGAAAATAGAAGATCAGTATGATAAATATAGAGATAATACCCCAACATAAAAAAAAGGAACCTGAAAGACTTGACATGAAAGTAGAACTTTGACAAATGAGAAAGGTGAAAGAATCCCTTAAAAATTCGGCAGCCTAACGGCGCCACTTAAACGTTCTTAAAACGAATTGATGAGAGAAATAGGGGGTCTATAATCATATGAACATGAAAAGTTCATTAAGAGGAATATAAAATAACATCCTTCAACATAAGAGCATGGAGCATAAAATAAATGACATAAAAGAGATTACTTGAAAAGAAAGAAAGAGGTAGGATCCTTTACCTTAAACGTAACTCTTAAAACTCGAAGGCTGGAACCTTGAGGGCTTGGGGGCACCTTGGGAGGACTCTTTGAGAGGTAATGAGACCATAGATTCGTTGGGGGAGAGTTGGGAGTGAAAAATAAAGGAGGAAAGGGTGGGTATTTATAGGGAAGGTGAGGTGATACTTTAATAATTACAAGGGACACCTCACAAGTGGTTTTCTCAAAACCATGGGCTCCCCCATCGTATTTCCTGTGGATCTAGGCCACATGGGGCCCCCAATACAATAATTCATCACCTTTGGTTTTCCAAATATTAAAATATCTCATTAAATCATCATGAAACAGTTATGATGTCATTAAACATACCAAAACCCTAAAACTGCATTTTTACTATTCACTGAAAATTCATCTTCCTCAGAAAAATCCCAAAATTTCACCTTAACCAAATATCGATGCTCTGATTAAAAATATGAACTCTATTTTATAAAAATAATTTTCTAAATATTTTTAATTTAATTTTTAAATAAATACACTATTCACCGAAAATTCTTTTTTTTCAGAAAACTCCCCAAAATTTACCATAACATAATATCGATGCACTGAGTTCAAAAATAAAGTACATTTTATAAAAATAATTTTCTAAATATTTTTAATTTAATTTTTAATTAAAAAACACTATTCACCTGAAAAAACTAATACTTGACTAATAATTTATGAAACCGTTATTTACCCATTTTCTTGAATCACATTACTTAATCAACTTTCCTAGATTATATTAAAACTTTCTTTAAGTGAGATTACTAATCCATTTGGTCACATTACTAATCCTAAGCATAAAATCACTATTCATAATTTACTATTCATCAAAAATTAAGTTGATCTTATTAGACTCTAAATTCCTTACTGAACACTTTTGTAGAAGACCATTTTCTGAAAATCATTACACATCATTAATTATTTAAGGTTTACATAAATATTTTAACATATCCTTTTTTTTCATAATTCATCAATAAAATACATCCTAAAATTATCCGGACATTTGAAATTTCCCAAACTTCACTAAAGGAAGAAATCTCAATTTATTCATCCCAAAGGATTACACAAAGAAGCTACGGTCTCGTCACATAGCCCCTTATAACACCAGTATATGACCTAAGTGTAAGGTGTGCTATGGTGAGAGAATCTGAGGGCGGCGCGGCTAACATCGCACGAGTAGTAATTTCTATCAGTTTGAACTTCTCGCGAAGGTGATTCTGTTCTAGCTTCACACGATGAAGTTCGGCTTGGGTTTGGTCCAGATCAAAGCCTAGTGGTGCTACCTCCTTCCCAAGTTCTGTTAGATGGGCTTCGATCGGCCCAAGACTACTGGATGAGGCCATCGAATCTTCTTTCTATATTAATTAACCAATATCACTTGTATTTAGAGACAATAATCGAAACATTTAGTTCCAGTGGTCATATTGACCAATGGTCATATAACAGTCAAAACCCAACGGTCTCATTTTAATTACACTCATGTTATCAAATGAAATAAAATAACACACAAAATTAGGAAACAAGATTTATTCAAAATTTCGGGTCGTTACAGTGCCACAACCCGGCAAAAGTTAAAACGAAAGTAAACCACTGGTTAGTCTCACACCTAGAAATCCTCCTATGACCACTGAATGCAGCCCAAGCTCCTGTGTCCTCTATGCTCCTCCATAGTCTCGATCGACCTGTCCGTTATCTGCAAGGGCACAACAAGTAAGGGAAATGCCCAAGCAGGGGTGAGTATAAAGATACTCAGTAGGATGCCCTGAAAGATTGAGGGAGTAAAAAAGGAGGTACTAAAATGGTGAGCAGTAGATAGAAAAAAGAACAGTGCAAGAGTAAAAAAGAGAGAGTGCATCTCAACCCAACAAAAGGAAGGAAGTAGACTCATCCAATCCAAGAGGAGCTAGACACGAAAAGCACGTGGCATACCCCGCGCATCTTTTCCCTTGCTGAAAGGAGAGTAACTGTACCCAAGGAGTGGGACCAAAAGTAGGGTGTACATATTTTCTCAACAAGAAACCTGGACGAGTGTGTAAGGGGATCTCTATCTCTAATAGCATCCCAAGAGGAATTGCCAACAGTTTAAAGGATATACAACACTGATACCAAACAGTCCCACATGCCAAAGCTGCCTCATCACTAAATCGTATCACCAAGGGTCCCGCTCAGGTAATCACGGAGAAAAGTCACTAACTAGCCTCATAGAAGGGGCGGAGTCTGAAAAAAAAGTCGTCGGTTAACCCACTGCCCAGCCCAACTGGATGGTAAACCCCAAAAGGTCATCGGGTGACCCACTGCTCAGCACTACTGGAGGGTAAACCCTAAAAAGGTCGTCGGGTGACCCACTGCCCAACCCTGCTGGAGGGTAAACCCTAAAAAGGTCACCAGGTAACCCACTGCCCAGCCTCGCTGGAGGGTAAACCACAAAATGTTGTCGGGTAACCCACTTCCCAGCCCCGCTGGAGGGTAATCCAAGAGAGTTCGTCAAGTAACCCACTACCCAGCCCTGTTGGAGGGTAAACCACAAAAGGTCATTGGGTAACCCACTTCCCAGCCCCGCTGGAGGGTAAACCCTAAAGTCAACGTGTAACCCACTGCCCATCCGTGCTGGAGGGAAAACCCGGAACTGGTCTGATAACTCTGCACTGCCCGTGCCATCACTGGGTGTCACTAACACCATTACCGTGCGTAGGTTAGGAGTGCATCAAAGGAACCTCTGACCAATGCCCTTTCATGTTTCAACATTTAATGAGATCTAGAAAAAGGTTATACTCTCTCAAACAGATTACACTATTGTAATCCTCACGGAAAAACACGCGAGGTAGACTACTTACTCACTGAAAATGGCCTCCCGGTGGAAAGGTTATTCAAAAACGCTTTATGCCCATATGGCGTCTCATGGGGCCCGCACCTTGGTATCGAAAGAGGTCGGTCTAACTGCACCATTGCGATGCTCTTGAAAAAACATGTTGAATCGACTATTCATACGCCCCAAACGGACGCCTGATGAAAAAGCCGCAGTACGTTGCACACAGCTCAAAAGACGGCCCATGGGGCCCATGCCTCAAGTCAGGATTCAACGCCTGAAACCACCCTGGTCGACTTAGTCTTAATGATAGGGTCACAACGCCGCTGAGGAAGCCTAAAATGAACTCCGGATGCAGAAGCTTCAACTCCCCGCGTTATATGCAAACAGGGCCTTGTGGGGCCCTCACCTCGACCCTGAAACACTTCATGCAAATCATACCATCGCGTTCCTTGCAGATAACCAAGCGGCGTAGGCTATTCATTTTCCCAGAACGGACTTATGTAGCATAAGTCGTAAAAACGAAACATACGTCCGAAAACCACCTCGTGGGGCCCACGGATCAGCCCGAATTTAGGTAGGTGGATTTCTTCATTGCAATCCCCTCGGAAAAACACTCAGAAACGAGTACTCAAACACCCTAAATGGATGTCAGGTGAAAAAGTGGTGTTTCACCTTAAAATGTGCGAACTAGGCCCTATGGGTCCCACACCTTGTCTCCAACCCAAATACTTTGGAAAACATCTCAAAAATTCTACACGAGGACTGGGGTCATGCTGCCACTGACGGTGCGTCAATCGGACATCCCAAGCAGGAGTTAGGTCCAACGCAAGATTAATTAATTAACTAATTAATTAATTAATTAATTAATCGTATTAAGTGTTTCATGCCTCCGAGCAACGAAACCAACCCTCAAGGGTTCCAAACCAACCTTGGAAGGACCATCGCAAATCCATGGCCACAGCGCCTCTGACGGTGCATCAAACGGATATCTGGCTCGCGTACCACGTCCGTCACAACTTTTATAATAATTTAATATTATTAAAGTAAAACGTTTTGGGGAACCCGTCTTCGGGTAAAGAACCCAAAAACTCCGAAACCCATCTTAAAAAGTTAGTCTCAAAGAGACAGACCCATAGTCGCAGACGACACATCAAACAGATGCGCCTTTTAAGAGATACGGCCCCCAGAACGCAAGGGGGCCCAACCGGGCCGGTTCACCCCGGCCGGCCCGGTCAGAACCGCCGGCCCGCGGCCCAGCCGCGGATCCAGCCCAAACCGCCGTGGCCCAATCCAGCTACACCAGACCCCCTCAGGTCCGGTTCTTCAAGCAGACCGGCCTTTTGTCCGATCTTTGTCACCCAACAGGACCCGCGCGCGGGTCCTGGTCTCCTCCGCACACCCAAGGCGTTGACCGCCTTGTGTTCCCCCTGCCGAGCGCGACAGACCGCGGGACTCTGGGACCTCTTCACTCCGCAGAACCGCCACGCTACCTAGGTTGGCTTCCTCTTCAACCACGATGGACCCCAGCCGGCACCCCCTGTAGCGCACCGTTGTGCCTCGCCGCAGCCCGCGCCACCCGACGCCGCTCTGAGCTCCCCGCTCTGCCGCTCTTCGCCGTCCGCACCAGCCGGTCCTCTGCGCTCCACACCGGTGACACCCGATGCCGGCACCTCTGACCCCGCACCTCCAACCTCTGCTCGAGTCTTCCGCCGAATGATTCCACACCGCACTGGCCTCTTCTGTGCTCCACAACGCGGCAACCGCGCTCCCTGGTTCATCCTCCGGCCACCGCCCCTCGCCGAAGCCAAACCATCCGCTGGTCCCCCCGACTACCCCAGTGGTTGGAAAAATTATCCAACACTGGTTTCAGGATCCTCGGAACTGGATCTTCACAATGCCGCCCCTTGCTCATTGATCCGACAAGATTTGCGCGCATCCAAAAATTTGGATGAAGAACGCCCAAGAACGAAAATTACAAACGGGGATCGGACGATGGTCGTGTTCATTTGGCCATCATCCTAATTCTATAATTTTATAATTTGAAGACAAATTTGATGAAAAGTAAATTTATGAAATGAGAAAATTAATCCAGAATCCTACCTCGTTTTCAATGCACGTCGTAGGTGTTGCATCTGCGAGGCTTCTGCCTTGATTCACCAAATTGTTTGCGAATATTGCACCTCGATCCGATGAAGAACACCGAAGGACGGATGAGATAGATATAGGGAGAGAGAGAAAGATAAGGTTAAAATGGGTCCCCCCCTTAATTCCAACACTTGGAATTTATAACTCTCGAAAATTCCACCGACGGGCGTGGATTCTGAAACCTCCGTGCCCGCTCATTTTATGTCGCACCTAGGAAAAACGCCCCGTTTCGAACTCAACAGAAGTCTCAGTTTTCCATTCTGAGACTTCATTCGAATGTTATTTGAAAAGGACTCCAGAAATAAAAATCACTAAGTCATTAATTTAAAAAGATGATTTTTCCCCTAGGTGGCATCTCTCACAGCAGGCTCGTGCCGGCAACTTTTACACCCCGCCTAGGGTAAATGGCACGCTCCAAACGCAACTGTTCCCTCAGATTTCCGATCCGAGCTACCATTTATGAGAAAACACAAACCCGCCACATGCATAGTATAAAAACACTTAATATTTTTATAAAATTTATTCCAGGTGCACCGGGGCTCGGAATCGCACGCTGTCTTTGCGCCTAGCTCTAGAAATATATATATAAATATTATAAAGTCTGGTAGGGCAAAAATAGGGTCTCTACATTCCCTATCAACAAAAAGACCAAAACTAGACATATTTTTCATCTGAACCTATAGATAAACCCATAGCATGTGTGTATCTAATAAACTGATAGAAAGGTTGAAGTATATCTAAGAAAGAATCAATAACAACCAAGAACGATTACTTAGTGTGAGGAATCGGATTCTAATAACCAAGGGATTCCCTCAGATCACCTCCAGAACAATGGGAGAACCTTTCTTGACCTCTAGGAAAGAAAAATACCAATTTAAGACCACATAGGAAGAAAAATGAGTGATTTGAAGGGAAAAGTGAGTGAGATACATTTTTCAATGAGGTAGCTTCTAGTTGCGCACGGTTTAGTCACACGGTTAGGCAAACCGTGTGCTAACCATGCATTAGTCACTACCTTAAGGATGACCCTTACATGGTTGGCTTTCATGGTTACCAAACCATGTTCCAACCATTCTAAGTCTCACTATCCAATAAATTAACAACACTTCACCATTTCTCCTAGGCCTCTGCATAGTTTGTACAAACCATGCATAGCTCGTGTGCCTTCACTTTTTCCCCTGTCTAACTGTGCATGGTTTCCTGCAACTATTGTATGGTATCAACAAAACATGAACAATGAATGCACCTATAAAAAATCCCAAAAACCCCCCAAAAAATTCTTTAAACTCTCATAAAATTTACCCATATAATTTATATACATAAAAAGCATAAATAAAGGGTTACATACCAGAAACTGGGGGTGCTACATGCACACTTATTTATTCTTTATTGATATAACTAGATGGATTTACCTCTAACTACCTTGGACAATGATTTATGAAGGTACTATTATCTTGATCAACTATGCCTGAGATATATTAATTACTCAACTCATAAGTGAAAAATTCTATCTTGACCATTAAACCAATTTCATACAACCAATGATGCACCCAACACAAGATACATCACCACAATTTCATTATTATGGTTATTTTTCTTACATCAAAGTACGTGATTAAATGGAACACATTGATAATAATATCAAGTTAGGAGTCAAAAACACATGTCTATAGATAGGATCACCCAATGACACCTAAAACATGTGGTGTTCCTATTAGCAGGTATATCCTCATGATCTCATGATCTCGCCTATCAAAGATCACCAAGTAAAAACTTTATGAGAAGAAGTATCGATTATTATGATCCCCCAACACCTAATAATAAAATATCAAATATTTCCAGTTATTATGATGTATCTATACCATATGAAATTTATTTAATATTAATTTCATAGTATCATGAGGTTCTAATTATATCTTGAGACCTTATATAACCTTTTTTATATGACAATAATATATGCACATTACCATTTAAATAGTTGACATAGAAATATCTACACTATAATGTTAAGAGTACATCATGAATATATAACTATAAACATGAAATGGTAATCGAAAAAGTAATTTTTAGTTGGTTTTAGGGAACCCACTTTTAAAAAACTCCCACTTACACTAGGTCCAACTTTCTAACTATCCTTGTTAGCTGTCACGTGATTAAAATCATGTTTTTGTTGATTTGTGATTTTTGTTATGGGGTCTGCCACATTTCCACTGCTTGGCTATTCTTCTATGTGCAAACTCACCTCCTTGAGTAAAAATCTTCTATATATGTAAACCTTTAGTGCATTACCTTTTTTCCACTATCAAAATTTGACATCTTGGATAGTACCAATAATAGAAATATCATCATGATAAAACTTTACTAACTTGGGGAACTTCCAAGAAAAATCATTGCATATTTTATACTAATTCCTTAGCTGTATTAGAATCTATAGTGTACTCAATATTTGTAGATATGTCTACCACTATATTGTATGAGATTATATTACTCATGACCTTATCTTGGTTGAAATATTAGATTATATTGATCCAAGTAGGACTAGTTTGTGTCCCCCTAAAACTAGTATCCTTTCCTCTCCATATACCAGGTACATATCCTATGTACTTGCTCTAGTAATATTGAATAGTTTCGAATACTTACCATGTAGTTCTCCTGGAAATAATTGATATTTTTCTATCATAAATTATATGTTAGAAATATCATATCTTAAACATATCATGGAATAGGTTATTAAACCATCTCAAAAGCATATGGAATTAAACTCACCACTTAAATCTCCTCATATGCCTATGAATGTCTATTTGGAGATATTTATACCATGTGACATTGGTAAAAATTCCATATCTAATTGTTCCATATTGTATTTTTCAATACAATGTTAGTATATCTATGATTTTATAGGTCTAAGAAATTATTAGATCTACCTCAATAGATCATGATCCCTAGAAATTAGGTTACTACTTTAAGTCAATCTCTATAGTACTTCTTTTATTCTGGTCTTAACTAATTGTAAGACCAAAAGTTGTTTTCCATATATTATCAAACATATTGTACTTGGAAAAAATAGTGCTCCCACTAACCTTTTGTAGACACATTGAAAAGATTCACTCCAAATGATATTCTATGATCTTATTGTTTACGTTAATGATGAATTGGATTTGAGTAAATGGAGCCCTTTATTGGTATTTTATGGTGTCTCTAACCATTTCTGGTTGTGTCGTATAGACGTATTCCACAATTGATGTTCTCGATATCAAATTCTCAATAAAATTATTATATAAATAATCTATAAAAAGTAAAATTATAATGGATTTATGCATAATTAATTAGTATAACCAATCAAGCCTTATAGGTATGAATCTTGTACCATCCATATATAGTTTCAATTGAATACCCACCATAGTATTAAAAATAATAAGCCCCCTATACTTTAATACATGGAATCTATAATTTAATTTTAATTTATCTTATCAATTTTAGATAATTTCCATATACTTCTTAATTGTAAGAATTATTATTATCAATGAATAATGTATCAAAATCCATGATGAATATAAAACCATCAACATGGTATTATAATTCCTACATAGTATGTTTCTCTAGAAAATTCTATTCCACACCTCTTGTAGAACTTTTTCCTAGGCCAAAAATTTGTGTATGTCAATAATTGACTAAATCCAAGCCAATATTGCTCCCACTATATCATAGAGATATGAACCCTTATATAGTGTTAGCCCAAATAGGTTAAATACCCTGATAGGGGAGTGAATCAAGGTATGAAAAATTAAAACAATCTAACCATTAACATCTTTTTCCATCGTTAAACAAAAATATCTTCTCTCTCTTTCCCGTAGTAATGTATCAAAATAAATGAAATCATGCACGAGACACAAAAATTTTACTTGGTTCACCCACACTAGGATACTTCCAAGGTTCATACAAAGGAAATTTTCCCATGTACCAAATCCACTAAAGTATGCTACTATTACAATGTTTAGAGAATAATCATTTTCCCTCCTGGTTTACAAACAATCATGAAATAAAAGCTCACTACACTCTCAACTAAATTAGGTTCACTAATTCTTCAGAAGATCCTCCTTTGATTACTTGAATCAATAATTTTTACACCTCATTTATTGTATCATTAAGTTCCACTTTCATCCACAAGATGAATTCCACTTTAGAATATATTTATTTGGAAATCCATTTTGGTTCAAACTTTGTCTTTTGCACAATATTTTTTTGTCCTATGAACAACTTTATCACTATGCGTACAACATTTAAATTTGTCATGGAAGTCCATATTGCATGAAACTTTTTCTATTTCAAGAAACTCCCTTGGTTATGAATAATCAAGTCCCTTTTTTCACACAAAAAAAAATTATTTGTTTCTTCATGTGAATATTTGTGCGTACAAATTTACTATCTTACATGAAACTCTTACACGATTCATAGTCCTAGTTTTCTCTATGGGTAGAGTTATTGAAGTGAGGGGGTAGCTGTCAAATTATAGACCCAGCTGACCCTTGTGTAGAAAATATTTATGCACCCTACTCTCTGTGTGTAACTTTTACATGTGCCTATAAATGCACAATTTAATTCTCATTTGGCGTGTAACTCTCTTTCATGTTGATTACTTCATATTTATTTCACGATTTTTTACAACTCGATCTATGTTGTGTAAGTTTGTCTTTCGTTCAATTTCATATATTTCATTCTAATCTTTCCTTTTCCATATTTGGATGAGATGGCACCAAATATTGACTTTCACACTACTTTGTGAACCACCATTACCCTTTCACACAACATCATTTTCCAAAAAAAATTATCCATTATCTAAATTTTGGATTAAAATATTTGGAGAACATCGGGAAATGGTGCCACCTTGTATATGAATCTTTCTAAACCATCACCAGAGTACCCATTCCTTCATCTTGATCTTTTTCAACATAAATTTTCAAAAATATCTATGGAGGTCCAAAACTGACCATGGGAACCTGATTTTTCAATAAACAAAATCAATCCAAAAACACTATAATGTTACCTTTGGGTATTTTTTCCCAAAAATCAACCCCATTGGGTTTTCTGAAAATTCATCACATTTTGATAACATGTTAAAGCTTCTTCCATTTTCTACCAAAACTTTCATATTGCTATTTAGATAGAAATCAAATATTTACACAAAACATACTCTAATCCCACATGAGCCACGTTCAATATGAGAAACAAGAGTAACATGAAAATCTCATCAATTAAATACATCGTTACTAAAACCAGTCAACTGATTTTATCTCGAACCCCATCTATCATGATATATAACCTTTGATTGATCACCTTTAGCATCATCAAATTTAAAACTCTCCTTACTTCACTTCTTGGGTTCTTGTTATTTGTAATGCTTAAATATGTATAATCTAAGATTTGATAGCTATGAACTATTACCACATAGAACCTAACTCCCATCATGTCATAGAATAATTGTGTGGTTTGTAAAAAAACATGAAACCTATAATATCTTAAAACATCTCATACGTCACTGATCCCCTTATCAACTTCTCCCCCTATCTTGGTTAAGACATTTTCTCTGCTTTACAATTTCTCCTCCTTTGTCAACAAACCCGAAGGTTACTTCATTGTTGTCTGAAATAGGGTAAAGAACAAAAATTAGTATATTAGGGAAAAACACACCATACCTCAGGGAGAGGGGGTTCCACATCCATACTTTTTCAAGTACAGGGAGTCAACTAAACTCCCAAATTCATTCGATGTCATTAAAATTTTTCTTAGGCTAGGCCTTCATCAAAATGTCTACCACTTGTAGTTCTGTAGGAACATATTATAATTTCACAAGCCCTTACTCCACTTTCTCCTTGATAAAATGAATTTGATTTAAATGTGATTTTTCCTCGAGTGATAGACTAAATTTTTCTAAATATTTATAGAACTTGAATTATTTCAATGGATTCTAATATGATACTTCACTTCAAACCCCATATCATTAAGATGATACTTCATCCATAATAACTATGTGAACACTTGAGTAGCCATAATATATTTAGATTTTTCGGTGCTCAAAGAAATGTAATCTTTTTTCTTTCTTAGCCAAGAAATATAAAATTCACCAAGATAAAATGCACCACTTGACATTGATTTTTATTCATCATCTGATCTAGGCCAATCTAAATTACTATAACCCAATAACTCTTGTTAAGATTTGATATTGTACAGAAAAACAAAATCCATTGTGCCCTTGATATACCAAAGAATTGTTTTCACTACAAGAAAGTAGCTTCCCTTGGTATTTTTTTGATATCTTGTTTCTTGGAATGTGGTAAAAAATATATCAGGCCATTTCGTTGTCAAGTAAAATAAACTACCAATGACTTGCCTATATTCTGTGAAATTTGCAACATTGACTTCATCATCATGTGATAGTTTCATCCGGGTATCCACCAGATTCATCATCTACTTGTAATTATCTATTCCAAATATTCTCAAAACCTCCTTGGAATAATTATATTGTGAAATGAATGTTCCATTATTTCCTTGTGTCACATATAAACCAAAAAAAAATTTGTAAGCCAATCATTTAAATTTAAAATTCACTTTTCATGAATTATGTAAACTTTTTACACTATGATTCATCTGATCCACTAAATATTATGTCATTGGCGTACACCAGAACCATCATCATTTGAATACTTCCAATGTTTAAATAGATATTGTAATCAACTCCACCACTTTGAAAATCAAGTTTCTTTAAAAATTGATCAATCCTTGAATACCACACTCTCAGTGATTGATTCAACCCATATAGATCATTTTTCAGCTAACAAACATTATTCTTATCTTTATGAATGAAAAACCCATATGGTTGATTAATATAAAATTATTCTTCCAAAACACCATTAAAAATTGATGGCTTGACATCCATCTAGAAAACTTTGAATTTTATTTTCACAACTATGGATAAGAATAATTTGATTGTCTCTAGACTTGAAAACGGTGAAAATGTTTCATCAAAATCAATACCCTCTATCTGGGAGTACCCTTTTCACACTATTAATGCTTTGTTTTGAATCATTATACCATATTCATTCATCTTATTGTGAAATAGCCATTTAGTCTTGATGATGCTTTTATCTATTGGACTCAAAATAATCCCCTGTGTCTGATTCTTCTCAATTTGTTCTAGATCCTCATTCATAGCTTGTACCCATTTTTCATCAACAAATGATTCCTCAAAATATTTAGGATCTACCTGAGATAAGAAATATGTATATTGCAAAGACTTCATTCTGCATGTTTGAACCAGCATTGTCTGATCACCAATGATATTTTTCCTATCAATTTCATCTCGACTCTTTGGATTAAACACATATACATATTTTAATTTCTCATGATCATCATCAGTATCTTATTATGAATCATAATTTTCCACTTATTCACCCCCTATGTTGTTTACCTCCTCATCACTTTCAACAGAGAATTTTTCACTACATTGTTGATGATTCTATTCATTTTACACTATAGTGACATCATTGCTTTAAACTAATTTTACCATCCTCTTATTGAATAATCTATATTCTTTTATCTTTCCTGAGTAGCCAAGGAATATCCCCCCATCTCCACATGACTCAAATTTCTTGTGTTTCTATTTATTGAGAATAAAACACTTACTTACAAATATTCAAAAGTATTTAAATGTTGGATTATTTTCATACCACATATCATGCGGATTATTTTCTTACTTCAGACACAATAGATCCCTATTAGATCTGCATACTAATTTCAAGACTGATTTCTTCCAAAATATCTCTAGTATGTCTTTTTTAATAATAACTTTTCTATTCATGTTGTTGATAATCCGATTTATCCTCTAAACCACTCCATTTTGTTGAGGAGTTATCATAGCCAAAACTTGATGCCTTATCCCTTGTTTCTTAAGATATTACTCCACTTGGATATTTGTAAATTCTATACCATTATCAGTATGAAACTTCAAAAAAAAAAATTTCAAGTAACCTTTCTGATTCCCTATGATGTTTTATCCTACTGAACACATCGGTCTTGTGGGAAATAAAAAATACCCATTTAATCCTACTAAAATCATCAATGAAAATAATGTAATACCTCTTCCCATTAGTGGATCATGGTGAGATAGGTATTCATACATCTCCATTCACTAATTCAAGCACTTTGGTTGACTTTTGTTCTTTTTCCATGTATGTATTTCTAATGATCTTCCTTTATTGATAAGAATTACATGTATGAGTATGATCACATGATATATTAGGGAGGTCTCATGATGCATCACTTTTGACCAGATATTCTAAGGATGGTTTCCATAAATGGACAAGATGTTTATGCCACAACCTTTTTTCCTCCTCTCTAGATAAAAATCACATATCTTCTTCTCCACTTAAAAGATAGATATTCCCCTTTGTTCTTTTTTCCTTATAGAAAAATACACCATATCTTCATTTTTATGATACGCATATTCTTATTAAATCTTATATCATGACCTAAGTCACATAGTTTACTAACACTAATCAATTTATGACTAATACCAACAACAATTAAGACATCACCATGTCTCATTTCTTTTTCCCCAAACTTCGGTTATCTCGAGCCAATTATCTTTAAGCCTTAATCATTTCCAAATTTGACAACACCTTCTTTTTCATATTTTATTCATGTAACAATATCATTATTATCTTTCATATGGGATGTGAATCCACTTTCAAGGATCCATACACCATAATGATCTGATTCTTTAAGGGAAATTTCCACAACCACTAACTTCTCAACTCTTTTCTTTTTTATCCATGTTTTTTAATTCATACTTGATATAGATTGAAAATATTGATCTTTCTTGGAGTATGATGGTCCAACTTCCTCTTGTAGAGTTGTAAATAGATTTTTCATTTTCAAATCACTTGATTATTCATTGAGTCACTACTTTCAAATAATTTGGTTCTACTTCAACACATTCCTTTTCATGGTTTATGTACACTATTTTTTCACATTTCCAAATCCTCCACATTAAAAATAATAACCCTCAAAATATATCATAGAGTATTGAGTTCTATTTGGATACCTTTATTGTTCTTATTCTCATCGATATCTCTTGGATATGGAACACATATTTTGTTATTGTCCCATATTTACAAATTAATAACACCTGATATGGGGTGCATTCCTACATGTTACTTCTACATCACTAGTTGTCCTTTGGGTTCTTTGAAGATTCTGGTTCTACATCATACCCAATTTAATCTTCAATCTCATGGTGGAATCTTGTGATTTGACATCAATCATCACAAATTTTTATTTTCATTCAATCCCTATATATGCCTTATCATTTGAACTTGACTATTGATTATTTTCTACTATAACTCTATTCTCTACTTCTATCCTTTTTTGTCACCTAAATGATCTTCCTTACTAATTAAATATTAAGAATTAGTATTTTTTTTCTTGGTCCTTAACTTTTTTTACAGGCTGAAGACTTCCACATCAATTTATTCAATCTGTTTGATTTGTTTTTTCAATGTGTTATTCAAACCATCAATCACCCTTTTTTATTCTTCAATTCTTAGTTTATGTCCCCAAACCATTTCTGAGTCCTCTAGAAATGAATACTTGAGATCCTCAATTTATTCCATTATCTCATACTTCTCTTCTTCCTACTGCTACATATAGTGTTTTTCATCACGAACCACTTTGTTTTCTTTCTTTATTCTGTCTCTCCAAACATCTATCTCTTCAAGAGTGGCTTCCAATTCATCTTGTATATTGACTCTTCTTTCTACCTATCCTTCATCAATAATTTTATACCTTCTTATGGCAGTTACCTAAAACTTCAACCATATCATTATCTTCATGATCTTTTTAGTTCTCCACCTCTTCAGCCTTAGATTCATCTGAAATTTCATTTTCTTATCAAAGAAGATTCTTATTTTTGAAGAAATTTATCTTAATATTTTTCTTTCCTTTCTCATAGGATAAATAATTCTTCATGTTAATTTAAAATTTATCTTTATAATCATCTTAAAACTTATTGTAACACCTTTCTACAAGTTTTAAAACCTTTACACACCTAAATCATGAATGTGGGAGTTTCTCTGTGAACATTACTTTTCCTCTTTGAATATTTGAGGAAAGGAATGGAATTACCTCATCTATTTGTTATTCTTGCTAACCATATTTAATGGTGAGCTTCTACGTGGCCTTAAAATTTCACTTCTTTGGAATTACCGTTTTCACATATTCAATATCTTCATTTCTCATCTCGTATGAAACAAGAGTAATGTGTAAGATATCTAGTGTCAGCTCCTTTGGATCTTTATATTCCAAAGAAAAAAACTTTTGGATTGAACTATGGTGTAAGTATTCTCAATATGTTCTTAAAAGTATTTACATATTAAATAATTTCTCCAAGACCACTCATGTCTTCTACAACAACATTTACCCGGTCAAATAATGAATCAATAAGCTCATTAGGGCTCATTATCAGATCCTCATATTTGTTCCACAGAACTTTTAGTTTTTCTTTTATAACTTTTGAATCACCTTCATAGATATTTAATAGATTCTCCCAAATGTAATGAGTTAAATTATAATACATCAAATTTTTATAGATTACATTGGATAAGCCCCCTCCCCTAATGCATTGATTCCCATGTAATTAACATCCAATTCCCTTTCTATCAGCTTCTGATAAAGCACCAATGTCCACACTTTCCAAAATACCAAGTGTTTGTAATGTATAGATATACATACCTAAGGATTGGAAATAGTGATACATCTAATTATTCTTATAATTGAAAATTATTCCCATCAAATATCAGAACCATTTTTGATTAACAACCTCCATGAGAGAAACACTAAAAATAACCTTAGGCTATGATACCAATTGTTAGCCCAAATAGGTTAAATACCCTCATAGGGGGTGAATCAGGGTATGGTAGATCAAAACAAGAATCCCCTTCAGATCTTGTTTCATTGTTAAACAAAACTATCTTCTCTCTCTTTCCCATAGGAATGTATGAAAAGAAATGAAAGAATGCATGAGACACAATAATTTTACTTAGTTCACTTGCACTGGGCTATGTACAAGGAGTATACAAAGTCAATGTGCCTATGTACCAAATCCACTAAATTTAACTATTTTTAAAATGTTTGGAGTGGACTTACTATCCCTCCTAGTTTTCAACTAATCAAAAAATGAAAGTACAATGCACTCTTAACTGAAGTAAGCACACTTCTTCTTCCAAAGATCCACCTTTGATTACTTGAATCATATTTTTTACACCTCATTTAGTGTATCATTAAGTTTCACTTTCATACACAATATAAATACCACTTTACCACAGATTTTCTAGGCAACCCCTTCTTGTTCACACTTTTTCTTTAGTGAAAACTTTGGTTTACTTGCACAAACATTATCACCTTGCGCACAACATTTAACTTTTTAATAGAAGTCCAAATTATATGAAACTTTTAGGCTTTGAATGACACTCTCTTGGTTAGAATAACTCAAGTCCCTTTTTTCACGCACAAAAAAATATTTTATCAATTGTTTCACACAACTCTCTTTGTGCGCAAATTTATTATCTTTTACGCAACTGTTATAGATTCAGAGCCCTGGTTTTCTCTAAGGTTTGAGTTATTGAAGTGAGGGGGTAGTCATCAATTTATAGACTCGACCAAACCTTGCATGAAAAATTATTACACACCCTACTATATACGTGAAACTTTTACATGTGCATGGAAGTGAATAATTGACATCACATTTGGTGTGTAACTCTCTTTCATGTCGATCACTTCATCTTTATTTAATGGGTGAACGCAACTAGATCTATGTCATGTAAGTTCATATTTTTTGAAATTTCAGATATTGTGTGTAGATCTTTCCTTTTCCAAATTTGGATGAGATAATTCTGAATCTTTAATTGTGTGCAACTTTTTGAATCACCATAACCCTTATACGCAACATCCTTTTCCAAAAAAAAATTACCCATTCTACAAATTTTGGGCCCAAAAATTTGGAAAACACTAGGAAACAGTGCCACCTTGTATACACATCCTTCTATGCCAACACCATAGAATCCATTCCTTTTTCATAGATCATTTTCAATGTACCTTTTTAGATATCTCTCTGACACTCTATAACTGACCATGGAAACCTATTTTTTCAACAAACACAATCAACCCAAAAACACTTAAATGTTACCTTGAGGGGTTTTTTCCCAACATATAGAAATATAGTCTATAACTTGACTATATTATTTCTATATTATAGATTTATATAATATCCTAAGAAACTTTTAGGATGATTACTATAGGTTCACATTGTGTTTTTCTTGATGCAAGTTTTTTTATGTCCAAAAAAACTATTTTCATCTAAATACATGTTATTATGACATAATGGATTTCTATCATACTTGAACTCATATAATATCCATTTTTCATGATAGTTAACATATCATTATGTGATATCACTATGATTTGAGAAGCATGACTTGAAATATAATGGATGTTTTTGTAAATTCATATATATCTCAACATTTATGATTCTTATTCTTACATAATGACTCTGATGTATATAAGGAAATGTACATTTAGGAATTTCTCCATGCTACATTTTTTTATCAATGTTAACATGTATGAATTGTCATTAATCTTCCTTATTATCATCATAACTTTGATGTGGATAAGGTAATTTGTATTTAGTAATTACTTCACACTACATTATAATGATCGAGAAATTCTTGGTATAGATATTATTCAGAAAACCCACCCAAAGAAACTCAAAAATTCAGACTATGTATGTACCATAATTCACTTTTATATTCCTTAATAAACACTTAATGGAATATTATGAAGTATATTTATCACTAGATTATCCTTGAAATAGTTCACTCTCTCTATCTAAACTAGTTCCAAAATCTTTCTGACTTAACTTTATCTCTAAAGGATTTCTTTTCCAGACTAAATAAGTATATATGTCGATAATACCTAATATATTTAGCTCCACTGAGTCTAAATACCATATTGAGTATATCCATGATTTCCACTATTAGTTTTACTTGATAAAGAATTATCCTACCACAACTGGGTATATAATTCTTGAATTTTATATTCATCATGTATTTCATATGATTTATGTATCACTAAACTATTATTTGAGTAATAATCACCATAAAAACATTCATTCAGGAATGAAAATAATGTCTCCTTGTGTTCAAAGGACATGTGAGATTAATTTTTTGGTAATAATTATCAAAAGTTTAACCCAAATCATATACTTGGTAATTATAAGTCATGTACTTCTCACTACTAACATTGGAACCACCCTTTTTCAGCCTCATAGAGAACACACCTTACTTTCAGTAAGGTTCCTATACTTACTTGGTTACTGTATTCAAATACATACATCTGGTTGAAATACTATATTTAATACCCAATAAGTTTGAATGAAACATTATATTTTATATTGGTGAATATATACTGAAGAATAAAATATTACTTATTCAATTCAGTTCATTACATTTATCTTCCATAGAATTTATTTCAGAATATGATAATCAAATAACCTCTTGTTTAATACCACTTTCTTTGAAGGACATTGTGAAGGTGCCTTTGGTGTTTTTCTTTCTATTGTTCTTTTCATATTTTCTTTCAACTTTTTTACCATAAGAATTAAATATTATACTTTCTTTAAGTTTATATTTACTTAGAGAACCTTAACTAGAAGGTAACAAAGTGTTTTCTCCATATTTTTTGTTTTGTAAACTTAAATGGAACTAGAGTTAATGGGTATAAATAATATGAGAAATGGATCCACTGAAAGATCATGATTTTCCTTTCATAGTTACACATAACCAGTATAAATATCACCAATTCATATCTCGCTTCACATTCTCCTTACAAGATTCATATAGATGAGATAGTATGTGAAATCATCTATGTTCTGATGTTGTATCCACAACTCACATTATATGTTAATGAGATAATTATGAAAAAACCATCATATGTGTCAAACATGAGTCCCCTGTAATAATTTTTCAACAACCTCACTACCTATGGTGGATTAATATGTATTTGGGATACTAGCCCCTTGAATTTCCTATATTGTAATATTGTGAACAAGCACCCATACTACTCTTTAGAAGCTCGTACTATATATGAAATTGACTTTGTCTAGTAGTTATCGTAGTGTGTATTGTGGTAATACTTTCCATTTTCAAAAAAAATAATATATTAGTAAATTAATATTTGATTATTGATTTAGATATTATTGATTAATTAATTAAATAATTAAATGTATTCCATTGTTTTATCAAATTCTAAGAACCTTTTGTACGAGAATCAGAATAATCTATCCTTTGAGTATTCTAGTGGAAATGATCCTTGAACATCCCCTCATAATATATAAGATATGGCTATTCCACTACTTACAGAGTTCAAGGTAGACATTTTATTGGACATCCACATTAACTCATGGCTCCTTAATCTATTGAGTGTGGTCCTGGATTCTAAAATCATAATTTTGATTTACTCAATGCTTAACTCTTAAGTTGAACAAGCTGGATATGGCTACTCTATTGCTTCCAAGTTTACTTAATTCAACCCATAATTCTCATAAGAACTCCTTAGTAGTATAAGGCACCCTCAACTATGGCTGACCAAGCACCCCAAACACCTGGTTGTGTTCAAATTCAAACGATGAGAGACGTTTTATGACTTAATATTTCAATGAGGGTTTTTAAATTTTTCAATGAATGTAATTCATTTCTATTAATTTTTTCATTATATGTTGTCATGTTCATAAGTGAACATTAATATAAAAAACATTCATCATATCCCTAGGAATTTCATTGTTTATTATTTTTTGTAATTTCATAGTAAAAATTCACATGCACAAAATAAGAAACAATACACAATGAAAATAATTATACCTGACTAGTCCTCAGCATCTAATATTGTTTGATCCATTTAAACTTAATGGATCAAATATGACCTAATGGAATCATACCTGAGTCGTTGTTTGACTCGTGATGCAGCTTTTCCCCATCCAATGTATTCACTTCTCATCTTGAGTACTTCCTCGTCTTGGTGGGGTGCGCATCTTAAAGTGTCATCATCCAAAAGTACAAGTATACTCAGATGCAAATGAGGGGTACTGGGGGTGCAGCATATAATAGATAAATTTATACATGCATTCCCTTATACATATTGATCGAAAAGGTGATGATTCATAGACTGTCTTATTTAATTACAATCATCACATGTAATTAAATAATTAATTAAATATAATAAACCATAAAAACATACACGGAAGGTCGATACTCTAGACCGGTAAGCAAGTAAAAGTAAAAGTGCAATAAAAAATTAAATTACAATCATTTAAGTATATGGTAATTAATAAATTAACTGTATTTTTTAAATTCAAATTATTTAATTCTATTCAACCAGTTAATAATATAATTTAAAGACAAAAAATAAATTAATTAATTAATTCGATTTAATACCTAAATTAAATTAATTTTCTATCAGAGTATTAAAATGTTATATTTTAAACCAAAAATTAATATTTTAATTAATTTCATTTAATAATAAAATTAAATTAAATAATTTTAATTAATTTTGGTTAACCGGACCCCCAAAACTCAAGTCAGGGACTGTGTGAGTCAGACCGACCCTACACAGATCCATTTTAGGCCTTAGAAATCCCATGTAGGGTTATTATGGGCTAGACAGGTCCACCCATACCCATTCTGGATCTGGTCAACCTGCCCTGAACCTGTTATAGGGCCCATACCAGACTGTAAAAATAACCGTGAGACAATTTTTACCACATAGGTGGACCGATCAGGGTGGAACTTGGGGTGATGCCTTACGGAGGAGGATGGTCTGGTGGTGACCCGACTAAAACCCATTGGAAGCGACTTCCCAGTGTCTAGAGAACTCTAGATTGGACTATAGTTTGGTCGGAGGTGGGAACCTGGGATGGTGAGGTGGATTATGGAGGGTGGTGGCCAGATCCATCTGGCTTGGGCTCAGCGGAGGGTGGCACCACGAGATCTAGGAAGCAACGTGAGGGATGGATCACGATGGTCGACAAAGGCCAATGAGGCAAGATCTTCAGTGAGATCGTGATGGGTTGTCATGTTGGGATCTGGTCGGGGAGTCGGTGGATTGATGTTAAGATCTATCCATGGCGACGAGGTCTGGTGATGCGATAGTTCTTACGAGGGAGGAGGCCCACCATCTAGTTCTCTCCAAATGAGTATAGGGGTGGAGACACTACTACTATGGTCATTCAGTGGAGTGGATTCCAAGGAGGAAAGGTCGGGATAGGGTATTTATTGCAGTTCACTTACAGCAGACAAAGGGTGTTCGTCCAGGTGTCACACTAGAGATAGGTAGGGATAGGGAGGAGGTAGCTCATGGATAGGTGGGGTTGGCCAGATAAGCATCTCATATAATCTTGGTTTTTGTTGTTAAATTAGTTGAGATACATGAAAATTTAAGCTGCCCCCTCAAATTGTGAATAGTTTTTTTTAATTGAATTCTTTCAATTGAATTTAATAAGAGGAGCTACCAAACTTGAATTGAGTATCCCTTTTAAAATTCTCTAGCTGACACAAAACAACATAATAACTAGATTAAATATTATTTTTAAGAAAAATAATTATAATAATTCCACATATAGAGTGAAAAACTTCCACTGTCCGGATGACGTTTTGTCACTAGATTCCTTTCGGTTGTGGCTGAAAAAAGAGGAGGTTGTTGGTTTCATCATTTTCAACCATTTCGGAGAAACTAGAATACCCAAAACACATCTGAAACTCATTTTGAGTATATATATATATATATATATTCTTCAAAATATATAAACCCACTAAACAAACTGATTTTGATCCATAATTTTTTTTTGGATGGTCATAACTTGTCCATTCGAGATTAGATCGAAGCCCGGTCAATTTCATTGGGACTGAATTAATACCCTCAACTTAAATATAAATAAAAATAATTTTTCTTAGAAAAAAATCACATGATCACTCTGATACCAATTATTGGTACTGGGGAATACAGCGAAAGCTGATTATTCAAGGATTTAAAATTTTCCATCGGCATAGTGATTAAACATGTATTCTCTAACGATTTGATCCCCTATACAATCCAAGTATCTCATGTTAATTATTCAAAGAAAAAAATAAAACCGAACACATACCTTGTTCAAAATTAATCATGATCGATAGTAGCTATTTACTATTGACCATTACATGAAGGATCTGAATATAAACTCTTCTAGATCATCCACACATGATTCAATAATCCATGTTCTTTCCATTCATCTAATTCTTGGTACTATAATGGATCTACGATGAATCCTTCAACGTTGCGACGATTACCTTGATCCCATGCCTTTGATCCATATAAGGCTCACTTGGATTGGAACTTAGAGAGAGACTCACTCTCTCTTGAAGGTAGGAGGAGAGAGAATCTATCATTTAATTGGCATGAACAGCCTTCTATAAATGAGTCTCTATTCTTCTTATATAGTGGGGTAGTAAAAATAACCATAAGGGTTCCCCAACCCCTAGAAAAATAACATTCTCTAAATAATCCATAAATAAATAATTTTGATGAACTAAACTGCATTATAAATAATATTTATATTTTATAAAATACCTATAATATATATTAAATATATTACATGATAAAACTATGTCATTTAACTCAACTCATAATTCACGCTACTATTAAACGAGCTGTGAATATTAAACTAAAATTCATTCGTGTAATATTTTTCATGTATTTACTTAATACCTTGTGAATTATTTTAATGAATAGATTCAACTCAATTATTCTATACTTGAATAATGATTAATTAATTTATTATTCAATAATCATCAATACTTGGACAGCCTCAAACCCCATAGTGGGGCCCACCATGTCCTATTTACCTATTCACCAGAATATGGAAGATTCTTGAATACACCATTTTGTGTGACCCTCTAGGTCTTTACCTCAATAGTAGTGAATAATATTCACATACCAAAAGCAGATTCAAACAACCCATCAAGCCCCCTAAAGAGAAAAGGAATAGTCATAGAAATGACAACCAACCTATGAACACGCATTGTGTAATATAATCTCTTTGTCTTTAGATGTCTCATAAAGCATGATTCACACTTGTTTCATCATCATTTCTTGATTTTTTTATCTAACTGAACTTATTTATCGACGACTACCTTGGCTAAAGATTTATGTAGGTATTGCCATCCCGATCAACTAGGATAGAGAAATATTATATCCTCAACTTAGAAATGACAAATTCTAACTTGACCATTCAACCAATGTCATTACACTAATGACACACCTCGCACAAGATACCTTACCAGGATTTCATTATCATAGTTTTTAGGTTGCATCAAAGTACGTGATCAAATGGAACACATTGATAATGATCTCAATTCAGGAGACCAATACACGTGTTCATATATAGGAACAAATAATGGATCCTAAAACATGTGGTGTTACTATTGGTGGGTATTCCCTCATGATCTCACCTACCAAAGATCACCAAGTGAAAATTTCATGAGAAGAGGTCTCAATGATTATGATCCCCCAGCACCTGATAGTCAGACATCAGCTGTGTCCAGTCAATATGATGTTTCTAGACCATAAAACATTTGTTTAAGATTAATTTCATAGTATCATGAGGTTCTCATTATAGTATGAGATCTACTATAAACTTTTGATATAATGATAACCTATGGATATTACCATTTAAACAGTAGACACAAAAATATATACACTATAATGGTATAAGTAGATAATTCATATCTAACTATATACATGAAATTGTAATAAAAATTTACTATTTATTTGGGTCTAGGAAACTCACTATTACAACAGTTCAAAGCTAAAAAATTAATATAATTAGTAATTTTTTCATTAATTATCCTAAGAATATAGGAGAAGACAAACATTACAAAAATAAATGAGATAAAAGTTCAAAATATTCATCCAAATGTGAAAAAAATATATATATTTTTAAGAATTAAGAAAATAAATATAATGAGTGAAGAAAAAGAAACTAAACATACATATAATAGTGAATATAGAATTGAATCAGGTGATAATTTCACCAATTTCATGATCCATGTTGAAAAAGGATTTTATACTTCAAGTAGTGAAGAATATGATTCGAAACCAATATAATTGGAGAACCTATTTAAGGATGATCTTGGATCTTGTCTTGATAATAATACCATGATTAAGAAATAAAAGAAAAAAACTAATGAAAGTAAACAAGAATATAACTTAAGATAATAATGAGTTTGAAAATAAGGAAGGTACCCTTGTTAATGAAATCAAAAAAATAATGCTAAAAGTTGTTGAACATAAGAAATGATAAAAGATCTTAAAGATAGATTTTCATTGAAAGAATAAGAATCAATTAAGACATATTTTAAGTGTATGGAGGATGAGAATGCGTAGAAAAAGTAGGACTTTAAAATCCCTATTTATATCAAGGTGGAATCCTCTAAATCATCGGAGAAAGGATTCAAAAAAGATCTGGGTAAAATCCTACCTGACGAATATTCTTATAATTCTATTTTTACTAATAATGTTAGTTTAAAATCAAAATATGGTCATGTTTAGATTGAGAAAACCAAGTAGAATAATTCTCCCATTTTAGTAGTAGGAAAAATTAGCATTGGAAGGTGTCACCCCTAAAATAGAATTAAATTCATACCTAGATAGTTAAGTAAGAATAATATTTGAGAAAACATTTTTAGAATAGTTTTTATAATCCTAGAAGATTCATATTATAAGGATACTCCTAGTATTGTGGAATGTTTTGAACATAATTTCTACACATTCTAGTATAATATATCAATATCTGGAATGATGCATGAAGTTAACGGGAGTCATTCAGATGAGATGAACTTGGGTTCTTGGAGATGACTAGTTCTGAAGAAAAATACATCCAATTTTCCAATTAAAAAAATTGAGTGTCTTGAAAAATTGCATGTCAAGTGTGAGTAGAAAGGTGGTTGTTAAGTGAAGTGTATGAAATGATTACTAAGATAGGTTTTCTATTCTATTAAAGGGAATGGTATTCCTAAGATCAATGATGAAAAATCATTTTTAGAAAACATTTCATTGAAGGCTAGTAAAATAAATAAATTATTGTTTCATGATAGTGGATTTTCTTCCCACATCATAGATGATATAAGTATTCTTGAAAATTTTGAGAAACATTAAGTGGGAGTAGTCACCTTTTGTCATGATTTTTCTTTGAGGTGATTGGCTCCAGTAAAATTTAAAAAAATCTAAAATTGAATATTGTAATCTATATGGAAGGGATAAATAAAAATATTTGGATTGTTAGTCATCTATGTATGGATAGGCATTATGTTGTTTTCAAAATGTACTCATGTATCATCAAAAGTTATAAGAATTTAATGATCATCACACAAGGAAAAAAGAACAATTGTAAATATGTTTTTAATTTTCAATCCATCCATTTTTTATTATTAGAGAGAAAAATGATGAGAGTAATGCATGGAACATGAGGCTTGGTAATATTTTATAAATAGTTATAATTGAAATTGTTAAATAATATGTTGTTATTGATCTCCATAATATGAAAAGATAAAATGGTTTTTTTTATGGAACCTATAAAAAATGGAATATATCAGATACATCTCACTAGAAAGTTGACATTATTTCTAACCGAACACTAGAGCTCATTCAAATTTAATTATAGTTACCAATAAAGAAAAAGTATATAATATTTCATTTATAATTCATAACATTCATGGATTGTTTTACTCGAATGACCAATGTGATTTTTGTTAAGAAAATTTCAAAATCCATTGAGATGTTTAAAATTTTTATCTGACATGATGAAAAAGAGTTGGGATTATTCATTAAGGAATTAATATTTGATAATGGAAAGGTAAATAGATGTAATGAATTTGAAATATATATTTCTAAAAATAGAATAAATCATCAGTTCAAAACACCATATACTCCTTAACAGAATAGTATTGTGGAGAGGAAGGAAAAAAGAATTATCGAGTTGGGAATAAAAATGCAAGAAGAAAATAAAGTGTCAAAGTATTTTTGGACAGAAGTTGTGTGTGATGTTTTACACATTCAGAACCAATGAATTTTGAGACCAGGGTCACATTATACTCCATATGATATTTGGTACAAGAAGAAACCAATTGTCAAGTATATCAAATACATTAGTAGACCAATCTTTAAAAAGATCAAAGATTGCAATCTGAAAATGTTTGAAGAGAAAATTGATTAAGGGATATTTATGGGTTACCTATCCCGTTTTATCTGGAAAAAAGTATTGGAAAAAATGGACACATAATATTATTTAATGTTAGGATGTTAAAATCACTAAAAAAATCATAAATCAGAGATGTTTATTAAGGTTGATGATGAGTCAATACAAGTTGGCATTGAGAATAATTTTCAAAAACATTTTATAGAAGAAGCATAATATGGGAATAAAGATATTGGTATTTATTATAATCATACATTTTATGATGATGTTAGGTCGGAATATACAAATATACACAATATGGGGTGAATTGTATGTTTACAAAATTCTTTTACAATTCTGTCTCTTAATGTAGACTGATGATTATGCGAGTAAACAATGTTTGTATTTTGTATAAAATTATGAGTAGTGGATAAAAACAGAAATATAGAACCCAGATGTTTATAGTGGTTCAAGGAATAAAGATCCCCTAGTCCACTCCACCAATTACTCTCTCTGTGAGTTCGGTAAATTTCACTAGTCAGGTCCTCATATCATAAGACCAATCCACAACTGAGTGTAGGTAGTTAAAACCATTACAAACAAGACTAAAAATAGATTCTTCTGGTTTTATAATAGATAACCTATAAAACACAACTTAGACCAAGAATTTGATACTCCACCACAACTAAGTATGAGCAATTGAAACTCTCAATAAAAGAAATTGATTATAAAGGGTTCTGGTTAAACTTTACAGTTAAATAACAACTGACAATAGATGAATCTTCTTCTTCAGAAAATAATTTCTTCAAGAAAGAGAAGTTAAGTGATCCGGTTGTAAAAGATATTTGAAATAAAAATATCAATGAATAGTACTAGCATACTTACATAAAATACGAAATCTTAAATATGTATATTTCCACTATATCCTCTTTTGTAGAAAAACAGAGTTTGGTTGATTGTTGTAGTAGATTTGAAAAATATCTCCACAAAAAAGTTGTTTCAATCATAAAATGTGTGTCGCAATATATATCTCAATATATATTTTTCTTTGAATCATACACACATATATATAGAACAAATACACCGATATAATTAAAATAGAGAGCCTATCTTTTTAAATATCGATCCAATAAAATCACCTGATAAATCTTATGAATTAAATTCCTGAGATAGATCAAAGTAGTCATAACTTACCTTAAAAATAGGATAGAATTTATACACTTAATATGATTCTTTGAATTAATCAAGACGGGCTTTGAATCATTCGAAAACGAGCTTTAAATCGACATGATATTCTATAAAGACAATTTCATGAAATTCTAATAAAATATTAAATTCAAATCTTTGGTGATGAAAATTAAAATGTAAGGTTCCTTCACCAAATGAAAAAATACCAAATGTAGGGTTCAACTATGTAGCATTCATTCTCCAAATGTAAGATTGATCACAAAAGTAAGGCTGATGATCCATACATTTTCTTCTCAAATGTAAGGTTCCATATTTACTTAGGGTTATTTAACCACTCGTTTCTGTCAACATAGTATTGATTAACCATACGTGATGATCTTTCAGCATAAGGTATAATAAAAATGTAGGGCGTTTTCCTTACATTACGTTTCTTCAACGTATGGTATGAACAGTGTTTTTAGAACATGGTTTGGAGCGTTCCGAACACTTTGAGGAATATTCCACATGAATAATAAGCCTTACTATATTTCCAGAATAAGGAATATAAAGAATATTAATTTCCTAAAATACAATTAAAGTAATATCATTAGTAAAATAAATAAGGGTATTTGTGATCATCAAAATCAATAAAAATTTTAGAGTATTGTTGAGACAATACAATCCCAACAATCTCCCCCTTTTTGATGATCACAAAACCCATAAAATTAATAATAAAATTTATAATTAATTTTTGTAAATAAATTCTATTTTACAGAATTATTTTTATAAACAAAAATTTTGTGTTATCCAAATTTCTTCCCCTTTTGTGAGATCAAAAAGAAAGTGCAGAAATTAATTAAACACAAGTAATTCTGCACATATCTGGAAGTGAATGTTATAATAATCTGTATAAATAAATAAGACTGGATTTTTGGATTATAGACATAAACATAAAAGAATATGAAATAACGTACACAAAAATAAAAATAAGGATATTTTATTGATCAAAAATTGAACATTTACAAGAATCAGTTTGACTTAGAGACAAGGTTGTTAAACAAAAATGGTTTGGGTATAAAATGATTGGGTAGGAATTGGCTCAGTTATGGTTTTAAGAATTTTGATTAGCTTAAAACATATCCTTCAACTCATCCATCTATAACCACAACTTCTTCATCAAACTATCCCCCAATTCCATAATTAAAATTATGGAATCTTGACTTATATGAAAATTCACAACAAGATTAAATTTTAGAAATTCATGCAAACTCTCTTCTTGCTGCATAAACTGGTCTAACTTTTTTGTGAATTTGTTTAGCAGAAATTTGATACCAGGTTCACTTTGTGTTAGTTGATTAACTAGAAATTTTTTATTCTCCAACAGAACTGATAGAGGGGCACTATTGCACTGAAGATTTTGAATATGATCATTCATATCAACCATGACATAGGTAATGGCTTGGAATCTTAGAATTAGATATGGAATGGTAGTATGAGAAGAGGTAGATGTATTGTTCTAACCAACAGTACTCTTGATCGATTCAAATTGATTCCCCAAATACCACTTTAGATCAGAAAAATATGTCTTAGAAAAAAACTTCAGATCTTATTATTCCAACTTTATTCAACAACTCTCTTTTGAAAGCATCAAACACTTTCTTGGAAATAGAATTTTCATGAAGATCCTATAACTTCCTATTTGAAACTTCCATATCTTTTCAAAGACTATCATTATCTTACTAAGACTTATTAAATTTCATTACAAGATCCTCAACCGAATTTGTCAATAAATCAGATGTCCCTTCATCTTGATGTTGTGACTGACCAACTGCCACAATTTCTAGATATTTTGAAGGAGATTTTTCCATAGTATTTTATACTGCTTTTTCAATTGATTTTTTCACTTGAATATGACAAACTATCAAGAACATCATTTTTTCTCCAGTTTTTGATTGATGTATCTTATCCACATGATCAAAAACAGAGAAAAGTACATTCTTAACAATATTTTTAGCCACATTTTCAGTTCTGATCAACTGTTGTTCTTCCTGAACAGCCACTTCTTCCTCCTAAATAACTGGTAAATCAATAGTATGTAGATTTCTTATCTAACTTTCAACCTATTGATCTTCCTCAATAAAAGTATCTTCTAAATGAACTAACCTATTAGCCTTACTTGAACATAACACTGGTTCTACATCAGGTGGATCTACTATTTTTTTGGTTTTACAACTAATTCTTCTTCCAATGCCTCATATTCCACTTCTTCTTCTTATTCTTCTTTAGAAAGTCTTAATTTTTTTGGTTTGGTTTGGAAAGTCCTTCACCATGGTTTTCACCAATCCCTTCATTCCCAATCTCACTTTTCTCCCCCTGAGAAAAAGATATTGACCATTTTTGGTTATCTAAACCAACTGGTAAAAATTTTCTTTTTATTGTGCTTTAGTAAAAACCTAACTTCCTCAAGTTTCCTGCATTTATCTCATTAATATGATTACATTTAATTTGAGAATCTATTAATAGAATCATTCTGTTCTTAAACAAAATTCAAGAAATTATCCTTCCATAAGGATAAAATGTCATCCTTGCATCTGGTTGACTATAGTAAATAAAATACCTTAACATGTACCTCGAAAAATTCAGCTTTGTTTCACTCAAAAATAGAAACATGATATACATGTATGGATATAGAATCCTCTATATCTCAGACATTCTAGGAACAATTCCTATTTGAATAAACCTCACAACGATTTTGGTATCTGCCTCAAGATCCTTGAAAAAGATTTTTCTAACATTTTTTGAGACAAAAAAAGGGACATATGTCTTCATATTTATAGACCTTATCTCTGATAGTCCTTAAATTTAAATGAAACACTCCCTCATGAGGACATTTCAGGATTTGTGAAATTTCAGTCGAAGAAACTGAAAATTCTTTATCTTTTATTCTTAAAAAAATTGTATCTTCAGTATCACCAAAACTAAACTGAACATTGTTATAAAAAAACTTTAGTTCTACCTCATAAAGAAATTCTGAGTTAGCCTCATTGAATGAAAATTCTAATCCTTGAAAAGTGATAACTTACTTTAGAAGTAAGTTTTTCTAATAGAGCCATTCAAAATCGACTACTTTACCCTACAGAATCTTTTTTCCAGAAACATTTTAACGCTTCGGGTCACTGGCTTCACCTTCTTCAGTTCTCTCAGTTTTCATCATTACTAAGAAATTAAATCTCTAAGGTTTTTATGTTATTAGGGTTTTGATGAAAAATAGAGGTTAATGAAGGTAGATGAGGGTAAATAAGGGTTTAGGTATTCAAAGAGCATTTGAGAGTTGAAAGGTTTTGGTATTCGAAACGTTTCTAACAATCCCATGTTTGTTGTGTCGTTACGTAAGATAATCATTAAATTTTTAAAAAGTGCACAGTGTGAATAAATTTAAAATTAAAATAAATTAACTAAAATGTATTTGAAAATAAGATATTAAAACAATTTAGATTTAATGTAATCAATAAATAATTTTAACATAAATAAACTGAAATAAATAAATAAAATAAATATTTAAAATTAAAAAGATTAAAAAGATTATCATTTTAAAAATTAAATAAACCTAACTACCCCTTAATAAAATAAAAATTTACAGTTGTAAGTGTTTTAGTAAAAATATTAGCTAGTTTATATTCATTATTTACATATTCTAAAGATATATCCTTTTTAAAAACATGACCTCTTAGAAAATGATGTCTAATATCAATATGCATGGTTCTAGAATGAATTATTGGATTTTTTGAAATATTTATATAACTTGTATTATCACATAAAATAAGTGTACTATTAAAATTTAATCCAAATTCCATTAGTGTATTTTTCATCCACAATACTTTTCCATAGCAACTACCTGCAGATACATATTTTTTCTCGGTTGTTGATAGGGAAACTAAGTGTTGTTTCTTACTTGACCATGATACTAAATATTTTCCTAAATACTGAAAGGTTCCTAAGGTAGTTTTTTAATCTAATATACAACTCCCAAAATCATCATCGGAATATGATATTAAATTAGAATTAGAATTTTTTAGATAAATAAGTGATTGAAAAACAATTCCTTTTAAATATCTAAAAATCCTTTTAACAACAATAAGATGAGATTCTTCAGGATTTTTTTGAAATCTATCACATAAACATACTGAAAACATAATATCAGGTCTTCTAGCAGTAAGATATAATAAACTACCAATCATACCTCTATATAACTTTTTATCCTATGGTTTTCCAACTTCATATAAATCAAGTTTTATATTGGTACACATGGGAGTAATATATGTCTTGTTATTCTCAAGACCAAACATTCTCAATAAATCTGTAATATATTTACTTTGGTTTAAAACATTCCCATAATCTTTTTGTTAAATATGATGTCCTAAAAAGTAGTTTAATTCTTATATTATACTCATTTCAAATTATTTTTGCGTAAGTTTTGAAAAAATCATCACACAATTTTTTATTGGTTGAACAGAAAATAACATCATCAACATAGATTTGAACTAATAATATATTAGAACAAATGGTTTTTTTAAAAAGGGTTGGATCTTCCATTCCAATAGTGAGCCTATTTTTTAAAAGAAAAGAACTTAATATTTCATACCAAGCTCAATTTTCTTGTTTAAGGCCATAGAGAGATTTAGTAAGTTTAAAAATAGAATTTGGATTTTAAGAGTTTTCAAAACCAGGAGGTTGTTCAATGTACACTTCCTCTACTAAATATCCATTTAAAAAGAATATTTAACATCTATATGATATAATTTAAAGTTTATATGAGATGTATAAGCTAAAAGAATTATAATTTCTTTTGATATAGCTACAGGGGAAAAGGTTTCATCATAATCTATACCTTCTTCTTAATTATATCCTTTAGCTACTAATCTATATTTCTTTCTAGTTATAATCCCTTGATCATCTTGTTTATTTCTAAAGACCCACTTAGTTCCTATAACTAGATAATTTTATGGTCTTTCAACTAATTCCCAAATTTTATTTCTTTTGAATTGGTTTAGCTCATCTTGCATTGCAAACATCTAACTCTCATTTTTTAAGGCTTCTTTAAAAGATTTAGGTTCTAGTTGAGATAAAAAGGAAGATAATTCAATAATTTTTCATGTATTTCTTCTTGTTCTTATTCTTATGTTTAGGTCTCCTATTACAGTTTCTAAAGGATGATTCTTTAGGGTTCTATACTATCTTGGTATAACACATTTAGGTTAATTAGTATCATGTTCTTATGAATTGGACTGAATTTTATTTATATTATTTTCAAAATAATTTTTCAGGTTTTCAAGTCTCATTTTGTTAGAGGAGTCAGTATTTTCAGCAGTTTGATCTTTCTCTTTAATAAAAGGGTTAATTTAATCAAACTTCACATAAAATGATTCTTCAACAATCCTTAAATTTTTATTAAACACTATATAGGCTTTATAGGTATCATAATATCCTAAAAATATTCCTTCATCAGCTTTTGGATCAAACTTACCAAGATTATTCTTGGTTTTTAGGATATACACCTTATATCAAAAAACTTTAAAGTGATTTACCTTGGGTTTTCTATTATTCCAAAGTTCATAAAGTGCATTTTTTAAAATAGTCAAAATTAAAACTCTATTCATGATATAGAAGGTTGTGCTTACAACTTATGTCTAGATTTTTGGTAGGTAGACTATATTCATTTAGCATAGTCCTAGCCATTTCTTGAATATTTTTGTTTCTTCTTTCAACAATTTCATTTTGTTGATATGTTCTTGGTGAAGAGAAGGTGTGTTTAATACTCAGATTTGCAAAAAATGAATTGAATTCCTGATTTTCAAATTCTCCACCATGATCACTTCTTAATGAAGTTATCTTAAAAGATTTTTAATTTTGAACAAATTTACAGAAACTCTCAAAAACATTAAAAGCTTCACTTTTGAGTTTTAAAAAATAAATCCAAGTAAATATAAAGTAATCATCAACTAAAACATATGCATATAATTTTACAGAAAAACTTGCTACTCTTGATGGTCCAAACATTTCCATGTGGATAAGTTCTAGAGGTTTTGATGTTTCAATTCTGTTAGTAGATTTGAAGGAATATTTGTGTTGCTTTCTAATTTGGCATGCATCACAAAATCTGTCACTATCAAACTTAAGGCTGGGTAAATCAGAAACTAACTATTTATTAAATAATTTATTTAAATAATTATATGTTATATCCAAGACTCATTTATCTTAGCAATTAAACAATTCACTTTTTATTTACATAAGGAATTTAAATCCAAAGTATAAACATTATCAGCTCTAAGTGCTCTAAACTTAAGCAGTTTGTCTTTAAATATAGAACATGAATTGTTAGAAAAATCAACATAATATCCATCATCATAGATTTGAGAGATACTTATTAGGTTATGCTTTAACCCTTGTACATATAGTACTTTGTTTATTGAGACTGTTTTTAGATCTCCAACAGTTCTGAGTCCAATTATCTTTCCTTTGGCATTATCACCAAAGGTTATTAGACCTCCATCTATTTGAGTCAGTGTATTTATGTTTGATGGGTTTCCACTCATGTGTCTGGAGTAGCCATTGTCCATATACCATATATCCTTTCTTTTTCTGTGACTTGTTTACTTTAAAATAAATTTAAACAAGAGTTTGTTTTGGTACCCATATTCTTTCGGGTCTAGCAGTGTTAGCAAGCAAAGATTTGGGTATCCATATCTGCTTTATCTTTCCATAAATCATATTTACTTCAGATAAGCTATTTGAAATATAAGACTTTTTAATTTCACTTATTTGAGGATTTATTAAATAGTAGTTTTGTGTTATATATCCTTATGTTCTACAAAATTATAGGTAATAGTTTTTGAATTGGGAACAAAATAGTTCTTATATAGTTTAGAGTTTTCTCTTTTACTTCCTATACCAAATCTTTTATTTATAATGAAATTTTTACCAAGAATTTCACTCAAGATATTTTTTCCTTTTGTAAAGAAGAGAGAATCACTTTTATAAGTTTTTACTTTATCTTGTAACTCTTTAATCTTATTTTCATGATCATTATAGTATGTGTTAGATGAGTTAAATTTTTCAATTAAATCTTGATGTTGTTTAAGTAAGGCATCTATTTCTCCCAAAATTGCATTGTGAATATTTTTTAAAGATTTGTGTTTCTTTAATAATGAGTCATACTTTAATTATATCATTTTGCATTAGGCAGCCAATTTATTATTTGAATAGTTTGAATCAGAATCAAAATTAGATGAATAATAGGTTTGTACCTTATCTTATTCTACCATGAAACATATATTTTCTTTCAGATGCAATTATTACTTTTCTAAATCATATTTTTTTGAGATACTGGAGTATTTAGAGACACTCTAAGTTCCCTTCATTAATATTTTTCCTTTATATTCATAATCAGCATTTTCTGATATGCATTTTTTATCTTTCTTTTTTCAACTTTTAGTTGGGGACAATCAGGTCTTATATGACCTAATTTCTTGCATTCATAGCATCTAACATCCCTAGAGTCTTTCTCATCCCTTTTTTTGAGGATTTTTGAATCCTATTTTCTTCTTTTAGAACTTTTTGAACTTTTTGGCTAATTGAACCAATTCCATTTCATAATTAAGTGTATCTGAATTTTTTTCTTCTCTGAATTCATTCTTTATTTATTTTCTTTGGTTATAAGATGTTACTTTTAGAGTAGTATTATCCTTACTCATTGGGACTTTATGATATTTAGCTTCATATTCTATTTTGGCTTCATACATCATCATTTTTTCAATCAGTACTCTCATTGTCAGATTTTTGATAGGTGATGATTGTCGAATTACAGTTGATATACCATTCCATTTAGTAGGTAGTACTCTAGTACTTTCAAATCTTGATCTGATTGTATAATAGAATTGCCTAAGGTTGTAATATTTTTTATGATCTTTGTAAGCCTTCCATTTATCTGAGTGATACTTTATTCATTAATCATTTTAAATGTATCAGATTTCAGTTTTTTTGTTGCATACCTAATTTGTCTTATATTGTTTGTTCCTTTATAAGAAACTGAAATTATTTTCCGAATTTCATAAGTTGTAGGACATTGTGAGAAATGGTTGAATTCATCTATTCCTAGACCATATATAATAGCATTCATAGCTCTTGAATTCGTTCCATAGTCAACCTTTGTAGTAGCAGTTCAAGTTGTAGGATTTTTAGGAATTATATAAGGAGTAGTGATCTTAGAGTAGACTTTGAATCCCAAATTCTTCAAATATATAATCATTTTTGATTTCGAGCATCCATAGTTTTCACTAGTGAAATAGGGAGCACGAACCATTGACATTCCTCTATAATCAGTCATTTCCATCTTTGTATAGACCTTATACTTTTATCTTATTATAAAATTTTCCAAAATTTCTCCTCCGATACCAATTTTTAGGTTAGAATATACTAATATACACAAGAGTGGTGTGAATTGTGTGTTTAAAAAATTATTTTACAATTCTGTCTCTTGATTTCAACTGATGATTATGCGAGTAAGAAGTGTTTGTCTTCTGTATAAAATTATAAGCAGTGGATAAAAACAGAAATATAGAACACAACTTTTTATAGTGGTTTGGGGCATAAATATCCCCTATTCCACTCCACCAATTACTCTCTCTGTGAGTTTAGAGAATTTCACTAGTCAGGTTCTCATATCATAAGACCAATCCATGACTGAGTACAGTCAGTTGACACCTTTACAAACAAGACTAAAAATAGAGACTTATTTTCTATAACAGAGAACCTATAAACCACAGCTTAGACAGAGAAGCTGATACTCTACCACAACTGAGTATGAGCAGTTGAAACTATTAATAAAAGAAACTGATTATGAAGGGTTCTAGTTAAACTTTACAGTTGAACAACAACTAACAGTAGATGAATATTCTTCTTCAGAAAATAGTTTCTTCAGGAAAGAATAATTCTAAAGCGATCTGATTGTAAAAGATATTTTAAATAAAAACAGCAATGAATATCAGTAGAATACATGCAGAAAATACTAAATTTTGAATATGTATATTTCCACTATAGCCTCTTCTATATAAAAATAGATTTTGATCAATTGTTGTAGTATATCTGAAAAATATCTTCACAAAAAATCTATTCAATCGTAAAATGTGCGTCGCAATATATATCTCAATATATATTTTTCTTTGAATCATACACAAATATATATAGAAAATATACAATGATAGAAGTAAAATAGAGATCCTATATTTTTAAATATAGATCCAAGAAAATATCCTGATAAATCATAATAATTAAATTCCTAAGATATCTTAGCGTAGTCATAACATCCCTTAAGAATATGAGAGAATTTATCCACTTAATATGATTCTTTAAATTAATCATAAAAAGCTTTGAATCATTCTAAAATGAGATTTAAATTGACTTAATATTATGTAAAGACCATTGCACGAAATTAAAATAAAATCGTAAATTCAAATCTCTAGTGATGAAAAGTAAAACATAAGGTTCCATCACAAAATGACAAAATACCAAGCGTAAGGTTCAACTACCTAGCATTCATTCTCTAAACGTAAGGTTGATCACAAAAGTAAGGCTGATGGTCCATATTTTTTCTTCTCAAACGTAAGGTTACATACTTACGTAGGGTTCTTTAACCACTCATTTTTGTCAATGTAGGGTTGATTAACCATACGTGCTAATATTTCAGCATAAGGTATAATAAAAATGTAGGTTTTGTTTCTTACATTACGTTTCTTCAACGTACAGTATGAACAGTGAGTCCAGAACATGGTTAGGAGAGTTATGAACACTTTGATGAATATTCCACATGAATAATAAGCTTGAGTATATTTCTAGAATAAGGAATATAAAGAATATTAATTTCCTGAAATACACTTAAAGTAATATCATTAGTAAAATAAACAAGGGTATTTTTTAGCATAAAAATTAATAATATTTATAGCGTATTGTTGAGACAATACATGCCCAATAGATGAGGCTACTATAAATATGTGTGTAAGGAATAATTGGTTTCAAAAACATTTTAATATTGATAATTTAATGGGAAACCATAAGGAACTAGTGAAAATAAGAATAATATTAAAAATAGAAAAACAAATGACACTTATAACATAGTTTAAACCAATAACTATGGCTAAGGCTATTGAGCATGAAGAGTGGGTTTTAGTTATGAATCTTTATCTTAATCAAATTTAAAATAACTCCACTTGGTATTTAGTTTAATGTACCAAAGATAAAAATTTGATTGGCACAAAATTGGCATTTAGAAAAACAAAATTAATGAGAAAGGTGAAGTGATAAGAAACAATGTTAGGCTGGTATACAAGGAATATACCAAAATAGAAGGCATAGACTTTAAATAACCCTTGTATCTGGTATAATGACATAAAATAATTAGGATTATTTTGGTGATGTCTACACACAAACACTACAAAGTGTATCAAATGTATGCAAAATTATCCTTTTTGAATAATGATCCCGAAGATGAAGTATTTTTTGAGAAACCAGATTGTTTTATTTTATATATTTATGGAATTATTTTGTATATATTTAAAATTGAATTATGTGTCTTAAAACAAGATCCTAGATCCTGGTACATAAATCTTGATGGCTACCTAAATAAAATAGATTTCAAAAAAAGAAAGGTTGAAAAAAAAATATCAAGGAGATATACACATATACATTGATTGTTGTTTTTTATGTTGATGATATAATTATTTCTAGTTAAAATGGGTACCTACGTGAGGAGTTCTTGGAGAAGATGATGCCACAATTTGAAATTTCAATGCTAGTTGTGCTAACCATTTCTCTGGGAATACAGAATAAGTAAAAATAAATTATATGTTGTTTTCTCAATAAAAATATTCTAGAGAGTATTGAAAATGTTTTTATGTATGATTCAAGAGAATATTAAACTCTAATTTCAGTTATAACAAAACCATGCAAGGATGATAATGGAAGTAAGTTTGATCAAAAAGAGTATAGAAGATTAATTGAAAGATTGTTGTATTTGACCACTTCCTGAATTGACATAACCTATATGGTGACACTTTGTGCTATATTTTAGAGTGGACCAAGGGATTCACACATTCTTAGAACAAAGAGAGTTTTGAGATATGTTAAAGGCATAATGAATTATGGTCAGTTATATAGATGTAGTACTAATCTGAGGCTGATTATTTTCATGAATGAAAATTGGGCATGTGATTATACTAACAGAAGAACCACTTTAGGTGGGAGATTCTTTATTGGTGACTATTGTGTGTGTTGGTACATAAAGAAACATAATTTAGTGATTTTTATCACAATTGGTGTAGAGTATGTGGTTGTTACTCATGTATGTACACATGTTTTACAGATGGAAGTGTAGTTATCCAATTTGAGATTGGTACTGAGAAACCATTGAATATACTATGTGATAATCAAATTGAAATACATTTCCAAATAATCATGTGAAAATTCTATATCAAAATGTATAGAAATATAAATTATCATTTTATTAAGTAAAGTGTAGATATTGGAAATATAAATCTAGAATACACTTCTACTTAGAATCATATTATAGATTTCATCAAAAAAAATCTTCCAAGAGAGTGGTTTCGTGAGTTAAGGTTGGAACTCCATATTAATCCCTCTACCCTAACGTTAATAAGTGTATAAGTATCCCCCACATGGATTTATATTGTGTTAAGAAAGGTGAAGAAATAGTTTCCTAACTCTAGATAAATGGGGGAGAGAATTCTTTGTTTAAGGGGAGTGTTTACTTCCTTGTTATCCAAAGGTGTAGTTCATACTTAATGCAAGAGATTTTTAGAATTGATTTTGGTATCATTCATTGAGGCTGAGTTACATTTACATCACATGGACACCTTTTCTTTTCACCGAGGGATGGAATTATCCCTAAAAAATTTCTTTATCTGGTAGTGTGATGTAATACACTTCTTATTATAAAAAGGGTGTGATTTTATGATCCTCATGAGACTTATGCAATTCTGAGTTGACATGAGTTTATTTGGAATAGTTTAATGATTCTTTTAATAAATCCAAAAGTTAGATATTTAATCTCCCCTAGAGTTTTTAATAGAGTTTTTGTTGGATTTCATTTATTTTAACATGCTAAAACATCTTAAAAGAGTTATTTTAGGATAATGAGATATTATTGAATTTGTTTGAGCTGTTTTTGAGATGGTTGTAGATGAATGGTGTTATTTTAAATATTTTTGTAAGTTTTTAAATAAATCAAGAATTTTTGGAGGATACTATATGAATTTTATATCTATCGCATGTCTTTCTACACTCAAATTATGCCTCTATATTTTTCATAAGAGTTTTCATCGGATTGTATGACTATGAATCCCATTGTAATTATTCATCGTAATACTTCATTGTATGCCTTCGAATATTTAATAAGAACTCAATGATGAGTATATATATTTGAGATATATTGTAATTATTTATTGAAAGAATTTATAATTCTTTATGACCTTAATGTTATACGAATAAATTCATTTACATAGTTGAGTGTATGTATTCAGTGATCATATGGCTTCAGTACATAGATAAATTTTTATGAATTTCATAGGATTAAAATATGAGTTTCTAGAATTTTTATATTATGAATAAATAAAATTCAATGATTCTTAATATAATCTTAAAAGGTTGTAAATATTATTTAAAATATGATTCAATATGATTCATATGAGAATTTGAAATGGGTGATATATTTTCTTATCTATTTGAAGTTTTAAGTTTCATTTTTATAAGTAAGTTGGATCTTAATTTTACTGAAGAAGAACCTCCATATATTAAATTTAGAATGATTTTTTGATGATTTTTTGTTGTTTCTAATTTAAAATAATTAATGGGATCTAATTATATTGTGATTTAAGATGAAGTTTTCAAGTTAGTAAGTTTAGGATATTGATTATTTGAGTTTTATTTCATGGAGGAGTTAGTCTTGTTACTTTCTATAAGAAGATGAGTTTGAGATAAAATTGTGGGAAGAATAAGATGGGTATAATAATAAATTTATAAATTGATCTGTTTTTGAATTATTTTTATATGGTGAATGAACCTCAAGAAGGTTCATAAATTGGTTTTTCTGAGAAAATGAATGGGAATAAGAGTCCAAGTGAAATTTTTTATAGAGTTGAATTTAATTAAATATGATAATATTTAGATATTATGGTTCATGTTTGAAATCCTAATTGTTTATAAAAAATAGAAGGATCTTATTGTATGGTTCTGTGGAATTATGTTTCGAAAATACAGAGTTGGAATTTATTATTCCTTAATTATTTTAATTCTAAGAACTTTAAGACTGAATAATATAGGGAATAGTAAAATAGAGGAAATGATACATCCTTGAATATCATAGAAGAATTTGAGAAAAAGATAGTAAACTAAATATAGAATGAATCCAAAGTTCAGAATAAATTATCTAAATCTACTTGAGCTCAAGAATTCAGTTATTTTAATTGAGTTTGGGACCGAGAATCAATTCTATATCAAGATATGAGTGAAATGGTTAACTATTATTAAAAAACTAAGAGGTTCATGGAGGAATATCTTCATCTTTGTTTATGAAGAAACTAAAACTCAAATTGTCATTTTGGTTATAATTTTTGTATAAAGGCAGTATGAAACTGCTCTATCCGATGTGACATTAGATATGTATAATGAGACTATATTCTGATGTTATAATCTTTTAAACCATTGTGGTTATAGTTAATAATACATGGTTGCGAAGATTAACCAGACACAAGAAAGAGTAGGTTTCCTGATAAGGGGCTAAACCTTATAAAAATTCTCATGTTCATTTCTCTTTCATTTTATACATACATGTTTATGTTAAGAATTTTCATTTGAGTGGATCAAACTTTAACAGGTTACCAAGGTAGATTTAGTTTGAAATAAATAATAAAAATTATTCCCTATTGATTCAACCCCCCATCTAAATGAAGTAATACAATACTAGGAACTTAAATTATGATTGAATTAATATCTCACATTAGTAAAGTGTCATTGGGCATAGGGACTTTAGGTTAGATTGTTCATTGGCCTAGAGGATTATTCATTATATAGAAAATTAATGGTTGACTCTCTATCAGTTCCAACATACTCTTATGGGGGCTATTTATTTAAAATGATTTTATATCTTAACTCGCTCCAAGTAAAATATTTAATTATTATCAAAATAGAAACCAACCATAGATTCAATGAATTTTGAAATGATAAATCCCTAAAGAATCCTCATTATAAATGCTCATATGATGTAGAGTGAGGACTTATGACATGAGTAAATGATAATAAGATCCTTATTCCTTCCTAATGCAGTGATTTTATAAGATTACCTATTTCCGTATCTCTATGTGTGGGAATTTACCACATGAGGTTTGAGAAGGTTCGTTTATGCTTGGATCTAATAAGTGATGGACCAGTGCATTGGTGAGTCAACTAGAAGAAAAATTTACAATATAGTATTTTTTTTCCACATATTCTAGTATGAGGTTGAACAACTTTCTCAAGGAGTGGTCATTGGGTATGGATCTTGCCTTAGTTGTTAGTGAGTTTTTTTAACCATATAAATCACTAAAGGACAACAAAAATGACCCTCACTTGTCCAAAATAACTTTACCACTTATCATGAGACCCTTCCCATAAGATCCATCATAGTTATGTTTCAAGTCATTTCTTAGGGCTTTCCAACACATCCAATTCCCCTGCTCAGTATGGTTTTCACTTACCAAGTCCTATGAAGAGTGAAAAAGGAATTTTTATTGTTTTTGTGAGACCCCACCTATGATTGATGTAGGTGTATAGGTATAAAATTAAAGACCTTTTAAACCTTTAGAAAATAGAATGATTATCACTGAATATGGATCCTTACATTATTCATAGCTTCCAACATGATCCAACAACCCACAACCAAGGTAATTCTTCAACTGATGATATCCACCACCAACATAGTAAAATATAATGTGAGAATCATGTATATATATAGTCTCCCAATACTACTAAACTATTCAATAATTTTAGATTTGATCTCTTTTATCTTGTTCCAATATGGTAAGATAGTTATCTTTTGTCTAGATCTTGTTTGATCCTTACAATATTCTCATCCTCACACTCTCTTTAAGTAGTCCATAGCATGCCTTGATAATCATGTAAAGTTTTTCTCATTCCCAATAACACTTTACTTTTCCTTCTATCTTAGATTGAGTAATTTTATTTCCACATCATCTCATTGTTCATGAATAAAGTGTCTTTTTTAAAATAATATCTCCCTTTCATTACTTATCAAATCCATAAATATCTTTTTAAGTGACTTGATGCACTGGTTAGATATTAATGAATTAGTAGTTCCATTAAAGTATGGAGGTTTCTATTATATAAAGTGATTAAACATCAATTAATCATACTATGAAGTAATATTTTCCATAAGATAATGGTTAATGATCATAACCATAATCAACTATCCTAATATAGTCATAATCTTAGCTCCAACACCATTCATGTTGAATTTCTCACTAGGTAAATCCCTACATTGATTAGGTGTGTTGACATGTTTTCCAAGAACCATTTATAAACAATGGAATATAATAGATTATCTCATAACATGATGAATCATAGTGTATAAATCTTAATCTACTACAATACATAACATAAATAGAAAATTTATCCATAGATAATATTTGAATCATAAGTTTAATATCATTGGGAATATCTCTAAATTATAAAAATATTTTCAAATATTTCATAATGGTTTATAAATATCATGTGAATCAACTAAATAATATCCCATAGGAGTGTCTAACCAGGTTTATTGTATTAGTCCCACTCATTGTGCACCGCATGAAGATTGGAGTTGATACCCAATCGTCCATTTTTAGGATGTTTACCCCAAGGTTCATCTGTTCCACATTCCCATCCAATTTCTTGTATATATATATAGGGATGTTATTTCTAGGAAGTTACACATTATCCACCTTACCGAAGATTCATGATATTATAATATACTTAGATATATCCCTAGAATCTATCATAGAGCTATGTTACCTAATCTATGTTTTCTTAAATCATGTTCCCATGATTTATACTAAACTTTATCTGATAACAACAATAACACACCAACTCCAATAACATGGAGTTGGTATATATCTTACAACATTTGCACAAGATACAAGAAATCACATCTGACAGTGTAAAATTGTTTAGAAGTCTTAAGAGACTAGATATATACATGATTCTCACATTACATTTCAAAACATGAAATACAATATAAAATTCAACTGATAAATTTATTATTTCTTCTATTATATCCATGAAATCATTCATAGATACCCTCTTGGAATCCTAATGAAAGTAAAACATAATAAAGGGTGAGCTCATATGCTCACTAAGGAAAAGCGTATAACTAAAGCTATCATACATAAATAAAGTAATAATAATATGGTAGATATAAAAAATAATCAAATTTTCTATTTATAAAATATCATAAAATTGTAATATATCCATGGATAACATAACAATATAAATAATAATAGGGATAATAATAATTAATTTCATAATGATAGTATGCATAATGTCGGACATTATAATCATACCATCAAGGCGTTGTTTCGAGACATCATAAACACACCATCAAGGCCTAATTCCAAATCATTATAATCATACCTTAATGGATTCATTCCAAGAAATCATAAATATATTTTCAAGGCCTCATGGAAAGTCATCATAAATAATTGTGCAGCCATACACCAAATACCTAGGCAAGTTTATCTCATTATACTTACCAATGATGAGGGGATATAATGATCCTCTTCCATCACTTACTAACTCTAATGCATTAATCATATGAAGGGGGTGAATAATAAATATAATAAAAAATCAATGTAAATATCCATATTTGAAAACTATTATATATAATATCCATATTTCCCCCATCAAAAATAGAATATCATGATCATAATATATTTAGAGTGATATGGTGGATGGTATCATTAGATTTTATCCCCAGTAAAGCATAGTAATCATCAAAGTATTTTTTCATTGATGAAAATACTCTTAAAAGAACATTCAAATCATTATTTGAAAACATGAGAAAAATATCACTTTCTTTTGATAATGTTTTAAATAAAAATTTCATGAATATTGAGAAAATTACATTATTTGAAAATAACCAAGGAAACCTATAAAGTAATAATCAAATAAAATAATGTTCATAAAGGCGTGAAAGTCCATTCATTACATATACATTAAAAGTGAACATTGTTTTCACAATCTTATAAAAAATAAAAAGTGATTTATATGAAAAAATACTAAAAAAGATTCATTTAATCATTTTTAAATAATGTAAAATATAGTTGAATATTACCATTAACAATATTTTAAATGTAAATAGGGATAATCATGAAACATTTGATAAACATGGACATTAAGAAGAAAATTTTTGAAAGAAAAACTTTAAAATAGGGTTTTAAATGAAAATCCTTTATGACATTCATAACTTTTCAAACAATTGGGTGTTAAAGAGAAGATATTGAAATATATTTTTAAACCCCTTTAATTTTATTAAAATATTTATAAAAGATATCCAGAAGAGGTTCCTACACCATACAAAAGAAAACAGGTGGTGAAAGTGGAATAAGTCACAACGAAAGGAAATTGTGACCGGAAATCCCTTACCTTAAGTCTAACTTGATCATTAGTGTAACACAACAATATTTTTATGAAATATTTCTCTTTAAATAATTTTATTTCTTCAACAACTTATGTTACATGCAATAATGAGTTTAGGTGAACCACATAACATTATTAAAATATTATGTGTCCATAATCGCCTAGCTGTTAGATTGATGGGTATGAATGGTAATAAATAAATTATGAAAAATATATGTTCAACACATTTATAAAATCAATTCATTAATTATCAAATGATTATATTTAAAAATAAAAGTTTTATTTTTCTGAATTTTTATTTTATTTTTATAAGGTATTTTATATCATTAAATTAAAGTAAACCTTATTGGTGAATGATTTTAATAAAATTTATATATTATTTATTTTATAAAATTTTTTAAAAATTAAAAAAAAAATATTTTTCAACTCATATGATAAGAAAAAATAAAACTTTCTACTTAAAATGAATTTTTTCTAAAGAAATTGTTGCACTTTGTGAACTTACATTAAAATTAATTTCATCAATATAGGTATTGAATTAGATAAAATTAATTATATATTTAAAATTATGAGGTTCAGATTTTGTTAAATATGCCTCTTTTATTTTTTATCAATGTGAATAGTAACCATGGTAAAATTTATTACATCGGTAAAGGGTAAATTGGGTTAATCTAGATTAAAAAATAAGTGATAAGGCCATAATTTTTCATCCTAATTCTTATTAAATGAAGGCAATTTGACACTTATCACCTTAGGCTATAATTTTATTAGTTTAATGGAAACTTATCCTTGAAAATGGCTTATATATTATTTAAATCAAATAAAGTTACAAAATGTCAGTCTCTTAGATTTAAATATCCTTTATGTGTTCACATAAGGAAAAAAACTAGTTACGAATAAATATTAAAAGTAATTTTGTTCATAATGAAATTATATTCATGATTCTAATTTATTTATAATTTTTAGGTATTATATAATTACCTTAAATTCTTACACAACACCAATAAAATATTTATTGAATTAATGGAAAAATAAAATAAATGATTTTTAAAATATTAAAAGTGATATAATTTGATTAAGATATATTGTTCTATGAATCATATGGTTTATAGTGTTAAAATATTATATTTTAATTCAAACTTTTTATTTATCGCTTTTAAAGTTAAATTAAATGAATAGTGACAAAATTTACAATAATGATATTTTATCAAAATAACATTTTATTAAATTATTTAAAAATCACCAATTTTTTTGAAATAAGACAAGTTAGATATGATATGGCCGAAAATGTCATATATTATCCATTCATGGGTAAATTTTCACCTTATAAGTAAAAATTACAACCCTTTAATATTGAAAAAGTTGTTTCCATAATTAAAATTAAAATTGGTTAACTAAGGGTTAATCAAAATGAGATGATTTAAAATGAAAGAAAAAATTGTCTAAATTATATTTTTTGATGGGGTTACAACCCTATACTACCTTATATTCTAATTCCCTAGCCATTTCGAGGCTTTTTCTTGAGAATTAATTTATTATAATTGAATATTTTGAGAAATTTCAAAAGTTCCCCTCACCTCAATTATAAAAGGAACCTCATACCTAACTTATTTAAACCACATTGAGACCACTAGATTGAAAAAACCCTAAAAATATCTTATAACCTTTCATAGAAACATTTTGGAGGTTATTTTCTTTCCAAAAGACCAACCCTAGATCCCTTTATAAAATATCTAAAGGAATCATTTCAAAGAAATGGTAATCACATTACCCGATCAATTTCTTTACTACTCTTCTTTAATTATGATTGGTAGTTATAATAAAATAATAACTCCAGTATCCTAAATATGATAAAATTTTATTATTATTATTAAAAAACCATTATATACTCCCTTTCCCATCAAATGATAAGTGAAAGTATCACTCGTGTGTATGTTTGGCTTACCGTCTCCATGTAGCGATACAATTCATTTTGCATCGCCATTTTTATGTATGGGTATTATGATGGGTTTAATTTTTATATATGATATTAATGACAAAAATTATACTTCTATAATGATAAAATCATCTCTACATTGTTACCATACAATACTTTGAGAAATGATAATGTTGCTCGTGTGTACTTATGGACTACCACATTCATAAAGTGATATTATTATTTTTTAATTTATATTTTACTTGGATGATAATGAGGATATATTTTATGAATACATATGATATATATGATATAATCATGATCTTTTAAAGTTTAGTTAATATTTACCTTTCTTTTGTTTCATCTGTTGAAAAATGAAAATAGTGTTCATGCGTACGTACCGCCAACCGTCTCCATAAACGTTGTAATTCATTTTTCTATATCTAAATTTTTTAGATAATTGTAAATATTTATATAATGAATATATATGTAATTTATATCATGATTAATATTTTATAAGTGGTGGAAATGAGATAAATTTTTAAGGATCGGAAATACTGAACTGAAATACTCATGATAAATGAAACAGTTATCACCTGGAAATGATGATTTTAATAAGGAATTATCGATAAAAGGGGGTGTTAAAATGTTATAAAATAATTATATATATTATTATAATAATTAAAATTACTCTGGTATATAATTATAATAAATTTAAATTTATTATAAAGTAGGTTATAGCGCTTTTGAAGCAAAGAAAACTCAAATAAAGGGTTTTATGTTATAATCTCATTTTTTATTGAGATTATTTATAATTAAGTTTTCAATGATGAAATATTATGATCTATATCTAAATAAACTCATAAATTTTCTTATAATATATTTATTTATTAAAAATAAATTTTTTTATTTCATTTACCTCGGCTTATGTACTCTATATACTATATATATGCTTTTAAGGAAAATCGACTTCATTTCTATCTTCAGTAGAAAAACATTTTTCTTCCATATTAATGTATTATAAAAAGGTTTTAAATAAAGTATTAAACATTATATTATTATTTTTTAAATTAATTTTTAACCATGTTTGACTTTTAAAAAAATATTTTGAAAGGAATCTTCTTATTGTTTTCCAAATGAAGTACTTTCTGACTTTTATAATAAAAGTTTGGACTGAATGTTTTTTTAACTTATATAGAATGAATACATTTTACCACTATAATGGATAATTATTTCATTGAATATTACTTTACAAGTTTACATGGTTATTTTTAAATAAAATATTTTCCTTTATATTTTTACAGTTTAAAAAAATGATTTCAAAATAGAAAGGTTATTTTCCTCAAGTATGTTTTAATGATATTTTAATGGTATTTCTATTCCTAAAAGATAAAAACCCTTTATTTAACTCATAATTTACTAGGGATTTTATCCATGTATACCATCCTTATTATTAATTTGGATTATTTATAAATATGTTGACACAATGTTTATGAAACCTGTTTCTTTTTCACAGGTTTTTCTCTGATGAAATGGGGAATTTTTTTTGAAACCCAATTCTTTTCCATGGGTTATGATATGATGAAATGTTTATAAAAACCATTTATTTTCATGGGTTATGATATTATGAATTCTTTATGATCTTTTGGCACACATATTTATGATTTTCATTATGTTAAGGGTGGTACCTATATCTATTTTTAATGTATTGGGTCAAGATTGATATCTCATGAGATAAATAGGACTAGAATGGAGAGTTAAACTAGTTCAGTGAGGGGATATGTCCACTATGATAGTCATGGGAGTGAACCTTTACTACAAAAATTGTTTGGGGAATTAACTCATTCCACTATGATATATTTTTCAATGAGACTTTAAAACTAAGGAAATAATTTTCTATGCTTATGTGTATTCCAAAAATCAAAGTCTTATACCTATGTTAAGATTTCATAGTTCATGTTATTTGATTCCATTATGATTTATGTCTTACTAAATACCATGATTTATTCCATGAATTAATATTATGATCATTGGTATGTAGGGTATGGTTTTCAAACATTAATATCATCTTCTTATACCCTTTTCTCATGTTATGCTTATATGATCATTGATATTTCCCTTTTTTACCCTAACTAAGCATATGATCTCACACTTTTCATATTTTCCCCTTCCCCAGGTTATGAAGAAAGGTATTAATTATGATATGCCAAATAATGGTGATAATTATGACAAAATAAGTGGGAGAATATGTAGATATTTTTTGAACTAGTGGTTTGTGTTTTTAATTTTCCAATGATACTAGACCTAATCGATTCTACCATGGATAAAAATGTTATATAATGAATATCCATTTATTCCGATATAGTATCTATGTATAAAAAATATGGGTTTCAATAGTTGGTATCAGAGAAAGGTTTAGTTAACCTTTGGAAACTAGGATGAGAAAACATTATTAAGAACCCTAGGTATGAGTATAAGTATAGGATAAAATCTTAACATTTTGGTAATGATCACGAATGACCTAGGTTAAAGTGAAGGTTTCATAGAAGAAGGTGTCACAATTGAAACATCATATAAATGATATTTTTATTATTATGTGGTTTTCCACCCAAATTATTATTGCTCACACTATGAATTTTAGTTTTATTCAATAGATATAACCCAAAGGAATCATGTTAATTTTGAATTTGATGGGAAATACAATGATTTTCTTCCTGATTAATTGAATGTTATGGGATATATAATAAAAAAACTTATTTATATGCTCACAAAACCTTCTTAAGATGTGAATCACACTGAGCTTCCAAATAAGAAAATAAGGGAACAATGTTTTATTGAGTACTTCATGAGTCAATGAACACTTTATTTTTGTGGGTCCACTGATACACTAATTACTGAGAGATAGATCAGTACCATAGAAAATATATTTTTTATTCTTAAATGTTTATAGCATAAGAATGTTATTTTGGTTGTTTACCATTTGGAAGGTGAAGCTGATCAGTGGTAGACTCCTATCAAGAACATTATATAATAAGAAGAAACTGAATCTATGGAGTGGGATGAATTTAAAATTTTAATTTTCAATAAGTAATTACCTCATATTATTTGTATGAAAATGGAGAAATAATTACTTGAGTGAAAGAAGAAGTATGATTATCTATTGGTACTTATGAGGAAAATTTCACAAAGCTTGTGAGGTATTCTTTTTATATTATCATCCAAAATAAAAGTAAGGTTGATAAATTCTTTAATAGATTAAAATAAACTATCCAAATGTAATTATCCATAAGGGAATTCAGTTTCTTTTAAGAAATAGTTTAATGTGATCTCAATTTGGAGATGGATATTGGAGTTACCCATCAATCCCATGGTTTTGATAGGAAAAGAAAAATGGAATTCAAAGGAAATTCTAAAAACCATTAAGCGAAGAAGATGATCCTTCCTTTATGGTTTAAGTGTGGAAGGAAACATGGGGAAAAATGTCTTAATGGAATGGGTAGATGTTTTAAGTGTGTAAATTAAGGTCATTAGTTAATTGAATGTAGAATTTATGGGAAGAAGTTAGCTAATTATGCAAAAAAATCATCATAGAATGCGCCAACCATAGTCCAATGTTATTAATGCAAGGTGTATGGGAATTATGCTAACCAGTTTCGAAATTCAAAGTTTAATATAATGATTTATTTCAAAAACTTATTAAAAGTATAGATAAATTAAAATATCATGCAATCACTATTTCTGATGATGGGTTCAATAACAGCATGGTGAAAGGTACATTTACCATTCGCTCTAGAACTATTAAAATATTATTTGATTTTGGATTTACCCACTCTTTTATATATAAATATATTTCTAAGGGTATCATAGTACCACCTCAAAAATTATATGTTTATTTAGCAGTTAAACCCTCTTTAATGGTAGGGAGATCACATACCAAGTCTATGACTCTTTTCCAGTTAAATTTTATGAGAATGTATTCTTAAAAATCTTATCATTCTTCCTCTAGTTGAATTTGATGTTATTTTTGGAATGTATTGGATTTATTTAGATAAATCCCCCATAAATTTCCATAGAAGAGAAGTTATGTTTTATATTCCGAACCAACATTTGGTCGCCTATCGGTGTGATGAAAAAATTGAACTTCTAATGGAAATTAAATCTATCATATAGGTCATGATTCCTTTTAGAAAGGGATTTTTATCTTAGTTGTTTGGGGAGAAACTCAACATTAAAGATATGCCTATTGTGTGGGAGTTTATTGATGTATTTCTAGAATATTGTTTTGGTCTTACACAAAATCGTGAATTTGGTTGTTCAATAGAACTCATACCGAGTTCTAAAACTATTTCCATGACTCTATATAGAATGACCTTAATTTAATTGATATAATTAAATATAAAACACCAGGAGAATACTGATAAGGGATTCATGCATCCAATTGAATCACCATGGAGTAAACATTTTATATTTGTTAATAAGAAATATGTATTAATGTAACTCTGCATTTATTATTGAGAACTTAACAAGATCACCATCAAGAAAAAGTATCCTCTGCCCCATATTGATGAAATGTTTGATCAAAATCATAGAGTTCAAAACTATTCCAAGATTTATCTTTGTTTTAAATATCATAAATTGAGGATAAAGAAGGTGGAGATACCCAAGACAACATTTTATACAAGGTATGGACTCTATGAATTTATAGTGATTCCATTTTTTCATACTAATTACCCCACCATCTTTATTGATTTAATAAATATTGTCTTTATAGATTACCTTGGTCAATTTTTGGTAGTCTTTATAGAAGATATAATTAATTATTCAAATTGGAATGAATATAATAAATTCCACTTTAGGATTATGTTGAATACCCTAAGGAAGAATAATATTTATGGAAAATTCACCAAGTGAGAATTTTGGATTCCGAATGTTTCATTCATGGGTCATATAATTTCATGTGAGGGTATATCAGTAGACCCTTAAAAGATAGAAGTTATTGAACATTGGTCTAGACCAACCATTTTGAATAAGATCCATAGTTTTCTTAGTTTGTTTGGATATTATCAGTTATTTGTGGATAATATTTTAGTGATATCAAATACACTCACCAAGTTAACTTGAAAGGGAGCCAAGTTCCTTTAGACAGATGAATGTGAGAAGTGTTTTAAGGAACTGAAGAGAATTCTAGTCAACACACCTATGCTTACACTACCCTATAGTAGAGATAGGTTTTTAATCTATAGTGATGCATCAAATAAGGGATTGATATGTGTATTCATGTATAATGATATAGTTATATCTTATTCCTCATGAAAATTGAAGGTCTATGGGAAAAATTATGCAACTCGTGATTTGGAGTTAGTTGCGGTAATTTTTTCATTAAATACATGAAGGAATTATGTCTATGGAAAAAGTTGTGACATATATTATGATCACAAAAGTTTTAAGTATATTTTCACTCAAAAATAGATGAACATGTGTCGAATAATATGGTTGGAGATGATTAAATATTATGACTGCTCAATACATTACCACCTTGGGGAAGAAAACATGGTGGCGGATGCTATGAGTCAAAAGGATCATGCTATCTAATCTATGATGAGGATAACAAAATACATAATATTTATGGATGTGAAAAGTATGGATCTTATAATCTTTAAGGAAGGGTAGAAATATTATCTTTCTCAAATTAGTGTTCAACTATCTACCCAAGTGAATATTAAAGAGGCGTGGAAGGAATATATAGAGGTAAAAAGGAAGGTGATAAATGTTCCTAGATTCAAACTTGATTGTGATAGAATAATAAGGTTTGAGAACCATTTATTTATCTCTTAGATACCGTATTTGAAGAAGGAGTTTTTGGATGAATCTCATGGTTATTAATTCTCAATTAATCCTAGAATTATGAAGATTATAGAGATTTGATAGAGTATTTCTGGTAGGATGGAATAAAGAGAGACATTTCAAAGCATGTTTGATAGTGCTTGGTATGTCGTTAATTTAAGGATGAGATAAAAAATTATAAGGATATGTTACAACCATTATGAATACCATAATGTAAATGGGAAAACATCACCCTGGATTTTTTTCATTGGACTCCCAAAAACATGTAAAGGGAATAATGTTATTTGGGTTGTAGTTGATCACATTATAAATTCAGCACACTTTATTTCCATTAGAGAATATTTCTATCTTGATAAAATTCCTTGGTTATATATTAATGATGTGGTAATATGTCATGGTGTACCGTTATCAATTATATTTCATTGGGATCCAAGGTTTACCTCAATATTTTGGAGAAGTCTTTAGAAGACTCTAGATACAAAGTTAAGTTTCAACACTTATTATTATCCTCAGATAGATGGTTATTCTGAGTGGTAAATTGAAACTCTATAAGGAATATTTAGAGATTTCTATATGGATTTCAAAGGTGGTTGGGATCAACACCTTCCATTGGTGTAATTTTTATACAATAATAGCTTTCACTCCAGCATTTAGATGGCTCCTTATAATTCCCTCTACAGTAGGAAGTGCAGAACTCTAATGTACTTGAATGAATTTAGAGAAATAAATCTATTAGGACATAATATAGCTAAGGAAATAAAAAAAGGATATATCTATTCAATAATACATAATAGAAACTCAAAGTCAACAAAAAAATTGTGATGGTAATTGTCAAAAAGATTTAGAGTTTGAATTTGGTGACAATGTATTCTATTGAATATCTCCCTAGAAGAAGGTGGTGATATTTGGAAATAATATCAAGATAATACATAGTTATATCAAGCCTTTAAAAAAATTATCTCATCGATCTGACGGCTTATCAATTGGTACTTCCATTGATTCTCTCTCAAGTTCATGATTTGTTTTATGTATCTCTCCCGATCAAGTATATACCCAATTTTTTACATGTACTAAACTCATAGGTTGTACCTATATAGCAATATAATTAATATGAAGAATAACCCTTAGAGATTATAGATTGTATATAGAAAGTTTTAGAAAACAAAACCACTCACCTGGTCAACTTTTTGTGGTGAAACCACTAATTTGAGGATACAATGTAGGAACCTAAGGATGTAATGAGATAGAAGTGTCATCATATGTTTATATCAGAGTGATGAATTTAGAGGGTGAAATTACTTTTAAGGGGGGTAAAATGTTACACCTCAATATTTTTATAAAATATTTCTATTTAAATAATTTATTTCTTTGATAGATTTCATTACACGCAATAGTGAGTTTAGAAGAACCTCATAAAATTATTAAATATTATGTGTCTATTATCATTTAGATATTGGATTGGTGGGTATGAATAGAAATAACTAAATTATGAAAAATATACGGTCTAAAATTTTATAAAATTAATTCATTAGTTATCAAATGATTAGAATTAAAAACAAAAATTATGTGACAATAAAAGTGATTATTTTCTAAAAAAATGTTTTTATGCACGCGGTGTATTTTATATAAATAAATTAAATTAATACCTATTAGTGAATTTTTTAATGAAATGTATATATTATTTAATTGATCAAAATTTTTAAACATTTAAAAATTATTTTTCTAGTCATAGTATAATAATAAATCCAGGTTTATGCTGGAAAATGTATTTTTTCTAAAAAGTAGATTTTGCCTCATTTTTCACACTTACATTAAAATTAATTTCTACCATTTATAGGTATTGAATTAGATAAAATGAATTTTATATGAATAATAATAATATTAAAATTTTCAAAATAGTTTCCTTTTATTTTTTATCAATATGAATAGTAACCATTGTAGAATTTATCACCTTATCGAAGGGTAAATCGGGTTAATCTAGACTAAAAAAATAAGTGATAAGAACATAATTTGTCATCATAATTCTTATTGGAAAAATATAATACGACCCTTGTCACATTAGGCTGGAATTTTATTAGTTAAATGAACACTTTTACATGGAAATAACTTATATATTATTTAAATTTAAAAAAAGCTATAAAATGTCACTCTCTTAATTTTAAATATAAATTATGTGTTCACATAGGGAAAAATCTAGTTATGAATTAATATTAATATTCATTTTATGTATAAAAAATTATATTCATGATGGTAATTTATTTCTCATTTGTGGGTCATATATAATTACTTTAAAAGCGTATGCAATACTAAAACAATATTTATTCAATTAATTGAAAAATAAAATAAATGATTTTAAAAAAATTAGAAGTGATATAATTTGAGTATGTTAAAGTGTTCCATGAATTTTATAGGTGAAAATTACATATTAGTGTTGTGTTAAAAGATTATATTTTAATTTAAACTTTTCACTTATGTCTTTTAAAGTTAAATGATATGAATAATATCAAAACTAACAATAATTATATTTTATCAAATTTTATTAAATTATTTAAAAATAAAAAAAACATGAAATAAGACAAGGAGGATATAATATGGTCGAAAATTTCATAAATTGTCCATTTATGGGCCAATTTTTATGTTATAAGTAAAAATTAAAACCCTTTAATATTGAAAATTTTGATTCTATAGTGAAAATTAAAATTGGTTAACTAAGGGTTAATAAAAATGATAAGGTTTAAAATGACACCAATGTTGGGACCAAGTTGGATGAAGTTATTTTTTGGATACTGAATGAATTTTATGCTGAAATTATTGTATTTTTTATCAAGAAAATAAATCACCTTACTTTGTAAGTTCTAGTGTTCATGAGATATGAATATAAGGGGGAATAGTAATCAGAAGATCATGCGTTTTTTGGTAAAAAAGTTCATTAGTGTCCATTTTATATTTGAAATAAGGTTTGTGAAAGAATTTGTGTTTCAGACTCACATTGTGTCTGGAAAGATTGTTTCAATCGATATGAGGAAATGTATCAAAGTATAAATGTATCCATACTAAATATAATGATTCTTTTATGGTTTTTAATTCTCAAATATCATAAGTTATCTGAGAAACTTGTGATGAAATCTTTGTTAAAGAAATGGAGAAAATTTGGTTGAGTCGTTCCAAGTGGTTCCAATCAGATTGAGGTTTGGATTGAAATAAATAAGGTGTTGAAAGGATGGAAATCCACAAAAAAAATTCAATGTCATTCAGATGATGTTATTTCAATCTTTAAGTTCTCAAAGTCATGAAAATTCATGATACAAGCAGAAGTTTCTAGATGAAGAGAGGTCGGGAAGTTTGAAGTGTTGTTGAAGTGATGATACCAATCCATCGAACACGGCATGCCACTGATTCATCAAAGGAATCTATGAATTATTCTATGAGTTTTAGTAGAATAAGTAAATGGGAGATGTGGGGGATAATAAATGAGATAGTTGAATTTGTTGGGATCGTACTTAAATCAGTGACTGGTCAGTCGAATGAAGATCAACAATGTATTCAACCATTTTCATAAAACAAAATAAATGGTGGTTGTATTCAATTAAGACATTGTAAAAAAGAAATATGATGTTCCTTTCAAGTGGGTCACGATTCATCGAATAAGACTTCACAACAATTCATCAAAGTAAAGAAGAGACCAATCCATTAGATGCATGATGACACTGATACTTCATTGAATGTAGGATCATCAGTATGAAGAAAAGAAGAAAAAAATATGTGTTTGAAGAGTTTTGTAGAAGTTTTTTTCAAGGGTGTTTGTATCCAGTGTTGAAGTGTTGTTTATGGGTGCTGATATCTTTAGAATTTGCATCTATGTTTAGGAAAATGAAAATAAACTGAATTCTAATGAAGTTAAAACAATTTTTATGGAAGAATTATTTCAAAGTTGTATGTTTTCAGTTGATACGGAGAATCATAATAAGAAGTTTTTTTCAGTTATTACAAATCATTGTATTGAGAAGTCTTCAGTTACAAATTGTTTTCATCATAATTACATTGGTATTAGACTAAATAATGGTTGGATTGTATGAATCTAGTTGAAGTTGTAATAATATTCAAGAAGGTTTGAGAATAATTTAGATGAGATAAGAAGCATTAAAAGAGTAAAAAATGAAGTCAAAATGAAATGAAATTCATTTTTTGGAAAATTTGGTTAAGTGGGAAAACATTTGTAGATTCCCTCTCAAACAACTTTTGGCTCTCCTATAAATATTATTAAGTACGTTTTACTTTATGACAATGAAGTACAATTCACATGCAAAGAGAGATAAAAATCATTGAAGAATAAGGAAGAAGGTTTCCAAACAAATTTTTCCTATGAAATATCTCAGGATATAAGAAACTAAGGGAGGATAGTGATCAGAGTTACCATATCGGATTGAGAAATCGAGCATAGGTTTCTAAGGAAAGAAGAAGTGGTTTAGAATTGTTTCCAAGGTATTATTTCATTATCTGTTGACCGGATAGAACAATTAGACTAGGGAATAAGACTAATACATCAGAGTGAGTTTTTGTACAAATACCAAAAGTGAATTTCTTACCTATTGCTAAGTAGGAAAGTAAATAATTTTGTTTTGAAGATTTATTCAAGTGGAAGTTGATAATCCATCACAGTAAAAAAAATAACCAACTGGTTAAAGTTTCATTACTTGTTACACAAACTTATATTACATCACTTGTTCTAGAATAAGCACATGATATGTTGTATTGATCATAGTTCTATACAAGTGTAAGGGTATATCCTACTTGTTTTATCCATGAAAAGGGATTTTTTTTCTAGTGGATTGTGTGGTATTGGATTGTTTCCAAACCATTCCAAGGATATAGCTACTCTTATTGAGTAGTGAACATTGTAAAAACTTATGCTCCTATGGATGTGTGATTGTTTTAATTGAAGTAGAGTAAAAAATCTTTAACAGGAGGAAAATATTTTTTCAAAAGAAAGAAAAATTAAAAGATAAAGGGATAACTTATTCACCCTCCCCCTCTCGGTGATACATCCATCCTAGTTGGGCCTTTTCAACTTGTATCAGAGCAAAGGTTCCCTTCATTTACTCTTTATTGAAGTTTTTTAAGAGATGATTTTATGGAGAATCTGAATTGTGTGAATAGTAATGGGATTCTGGTCTTCTGTTGTAATAACTATATTATCTGTAAAGATAGAATGTTTCCTTATCTTATATATATTGGTTATGATGTTCTGAAAGCTACTACATGTGGATTTCCTCTTATTGATGAAAAAGTTCCTCTCACTTCTATGGATAAGAAGAATCATGAGAATGATAGAAGAGCTAAGAATTATTTCCTCTCATCACTTTCTGAAAGTGAGTTTCTAAGAGTGAGGCGAGTTTCTATAGCCAAAGGTATCTGGGAAAAGTTAAAGAACGTTTATAGGGGAAATAAAAAGGTAAAGAAAGAAAAGTTACAAATCTGGAGGATGAAGTATAAAGATCTGAAAACGGGTGAGTATGAATCTTATGGTGACTTATTTATAAGGGTGAATGATATTGTGAGCACCATAAGATGTCTTGGAGAGAAGTTGAAGTAATCAACTATTTTTTAAAAGATATTGAACATTATTCTTGATAATTTTGATTCCAAAGTTTCATCATTGGAAGATAGAGATCCAGAAACTCTATCTCTAGATGACCTTCATAGTACTCTAATTACTTATGAAATGAGAAGAGAGAAAGATATTAAAGGAAAATAAAAAGCTTTCAGAGAAATTTCCTTCAAGGATACCAATCAAGTAAAGTATATGAAGATTATTAAAGATGAGGGAGCTAGTAACTCTAAATCCAAAAATAATGTATGTAATAATCTTGATGAATTTCTATCATTTTTTTCTAAAAATTTGAAAATTGGTATAGTAAAGTATGAAGGGAAACATCCCTTGAATTTTTTTGAATGTGGAGTCATTAGGAACTTTTTAGTTAATTGTCCTTGAATAAAGAATGAAGAATATAGCAATGAAGATGAAAGAAATCCAATAAGATTAGGAAAAAAACATGGTGATAAGTCTAAATCATTTTCAAATTTTAAGGATAAAATGTTCTACAAATAAAAAAGGAGAATATTTTTGTCTAAAGATTATGAATGTGATGATAGTGAAACTGATATTGAAAATTTTATTGAAGTTGTTGGAGAAAGTACTAACATTGAAATAGTTAATCTTGAAGAGTTTGGAAGTAGTAGTTCTGAAGATGAAGAGACAGAGTTATAATTTCATCTAAAAAGATAACTAAAAGAATTTCTGAGAAATATGGTTAGACTTGAAAGAGATGTCATGAATTTAAAGAAATAAATTCATGTTGGACTCATGACTCTCCCAACAACATACCATATACCCCGCATCCCACCAACTTGCGAACTTTGTGCTAACTGAGCCTCTAACTGGGTTAGGTATCTGGATATCTCCCCCAGCTAGCTGGGGATTTATTTCACCTCCCCAAATAATCAAACCTAGGTCTCACTTAAATTTAACCAATCAGGGAGCTTCTTTGGTAACACTACGCCATATGGTGTAGTGGTACGAGAGAATCTCCTCGGTTGGTTAAATTTCAGTCATCCCCAGGTTTGATTTTTTAGGGAGGTGAAATAAATCCTCATCTATATAGGGGAGATATCCATGATACTCATCCCAATTGATTGTCCCAGTTAAAATCCCAATAACCTGAGTGTAGTGGATGGGGAGTATCTTGGTAAATTGTCAGTAGCATCATAGGTCCAACAAAAAAATTCCTTTTTAACAGACCTACACCACTAACCGGGTCGTAGTCTGGTCATGCCTCGCGCCCACCATTACTACGGACTGGGCCACTAGGGAGTTATGCCTCCATGTGGAAGTTGATGTGCCCAGGCCCTACTGGGATTTAATATTCCTCCCCCTTGATTCGAACTCGGGACCTCAGGCTTAACATCCACCAGGGAACATCATGAGTACCACTACAAATGTATTATGGATGTCCAATATCCAATACCCATGAGTTAGAGCATGTGAAATTAAAGTATATAGAAATCACATTCAGATGCTCAAAATGTGTAAGAACTCGGATCTTCATTTTAGGTATGGATTTCAATTTCGGATTGTTTTTTAAAGAAAAGGAATAAATTGGGTTTTTTTAAGTACACACCATGTACTCCTGAGTACACGCCGTGTACCTAGTTTCCATGTATGGCCGTGTACTGGCCATGTAATGGTTGAGTACATGGCTATGTGATGACATGGATAACCCACTTAATTCGGGGGCTGGTTGAGGCTAATACACGGTGTGTGCATTTAATGGACACACCTTGTAATTTTCTTTTTATTTGATATATCATTGTGAGGTCACGTCTTATGTCCGGATACATATTCTTCTCCCCTTGGTTCATATAGGAGAGTGATGGAATGACCTATGAACTTTGAACCCCTCTTGACTCTCCACCCGAGCTCTGATTGAGATGTCGTTGGGTGTATTGGAATCCCAACAGTGGGTTCTCAAAACCCCTATATCCTTTCTTCCTAATTATTTCTCCCTTATAAGTTATTCATGGTTGGGGGTTTTCACCTTTTTGTAGATCTACACTGATCTAGGATGATTCAAGGGCCGACGTTCAAGTATATTGACTGTGATACATTGATTTATGTGGTGTGTGCCTTTTGTTGTTCTTCTTTGGATTATATATGCTAAAAGTTTCATATACCCACATTTGGGGTATTGCATGTTTTGAAATTAAACCTTTTTTATTACCTGTTATGGTTTGGTTGATTGATAAAGGGTATTTTCATATGCGTAAGGTCAAATACCTTGGTTATGGGACACCTTGTGGGTGTGTTTCCCATGATTGACTATTTATGGCCATTTGGTCTAGGTTGCATGTTAAGATTTCCTTGTATTCCATGTCTTGTTTTATTAGGATGAAGTTATTGATTATATGAGATGTCAGTGATATGCATTGTGAATGTTTGACCAAGGGGATATGACTGTGAGATCTTCTCAAGGTAGGGTTATTTATGTATGTTTTATTGTTATGTTGACCCAGGGATATTTACTATGAGAGCTGCCAGGTGGTCATCGGCCCAGGGGTTTACACTATGAGAGCTTCCCAGGTGATCGTTTACAATTTATTGATGTTATGTTGACCAAGGGGTATTGACTGTGAGAGCTTCCTAGGTGGTCGTTTGTAAATGATTAGTGCTAAGTTAAACCAAAGGGGTTAGACTGTGAGAGCTTTCCAGAGGTTCATTATTAAATGAATTGTTGAAATATTATACTAGAGGGATTAGACTATGAAAACTTTCCCTAAGTGTTGTTATTTAATAATTGAATGATTGTGATGAGTCTACCAAGCCAAAGCACAAGCTTGGACTCGGTCTTACTTGATTTTTTTAGATGGTCTTCTAAGACATCAGTTTTGTTACTATTACACAAGGGGATATATAGCTTAGGCTAGATCCCAATATTACATGATTCAAAGGGTGAATAATAAATTTAAATGAATGTAATTTAAGACTGTAGTATTGTTTACTTTTGATTACTTCCTAGTTTATTGCTTCATTTATGCATATTGATTGTTATATATATTCACTGGCAGTTAGGCATAGATCTTTTGGTGGTTACCTACTTTTATTCATCTCATACCCTATTTGGGTCATGTTTTGGACCCATGAAGATTATATGGTTGTAGGTATTGATAAGGTAAATCTACCTTCTTCATCAGGTACTTGATTACTGTAGGAGCTGGAGAGCATGGGACCAAGCTGAGGCTTGCGATGTTTCTGGATTTTACTATTTCCTTATACTTGGGTTTCTGTATCACTTTCCATCATTGTGACTTGTTTGGTTATTTTTTTAGATACATATGTCATGCATCATATATATATATATATATATATATATATTGTGTTCTCTTTTGGATTTACTTTTAGTCTTCTGCTATTTACTTTTGTTGGTATTATATGTTTCTGCTATTGTTTACTATTTTTTATTCTATTGTGTATACTCTGCCAATGAGGGAATAGTTTTCCCAATGTCATTCCTTCGCTATCACTACTAGTTGTAAGCCTCTAGAGTTTGGGGAAATGCGCTTGAGGTTGTGTGGCCAACTGGGTTCGGAGAACTTTTGGGTGGCACTTGGATCCAAGACGTTACAAAATGGTATCAAAGGAGGTTCTTTTCTACTTTGCCTTACTATTTGGAGCCTATAGACTGGTATAGGAATGAATAGGTAGTTGTTAATAAGTTGTGATCAGGAGTAGCTAACCTGTGTATAGGGAAAAGCCAAGTTACCTCAAATATTTCAATCTTTCTGGTTTTGTAATTGTTACAGGTTATTTGATTTCACCATTGGGTGATTCACTTGTTTTGTGTTGTTATGATTTATATCATTGTGGTTATATTTCTGTTACAACCCAATGAGATGAGGGTATGACATATCATTCATCTACAACATAAATCGCATTTAGCGGCGATCTTTTATCGGTAGTTTACAAAACCGCCATGAAACCTTTTCTTTAAATGATTTTGTGGCGGTTTATTAAAAACCACCGCTAAACCCATTTATTTTTTTACAGTTGCGACACTCCCCCCCCCCACACAGACACACACTTGAGCTGACCCCCTTCTCCCCCTGACACGGCATCTCCCCCCGACCCCGTCGAGCCCCAACCCTAGGTCCGCTCCCCTCCCTTACCGTCGGTGACCTCGTCTCCCATCGCTGTTGACCCCCCTTCTCCCACCAACACCCACGACGCAGCCTTCTCCCCCCAACCCCATCAAGTTCCTACCCTAGGTCGGATCCCCTCCCCTGTCGTCGGTGGTTTTCATAGTGGTAGGTATGTTTTTTCATTTTTTTTATTCTTTGGATGTTTGTGTATTATCCTTTTCATCCAGGATATTATTTCTGATTTATCTTGTATATGGGATATTGTATTTCATTTTATGTCTGGATTATGTGATGGTTTGGTTTATTAGTTTTTTTTATTAATTTTATTGTGTTATACTATTCTTGGTTCTTTCACTATTAAGAAAACTATTTATTTTTGTGCATGGTTATCTGAATGTGATATAGGATGAGTGGACCTTAGTACGGGAGGTAGATAGTTAAACTAATGTAGGTGCGATTTAGTTCATATGTTTATTCATTTAGGTATTACTATTCTCATTTCACATTTTTATGAGAGGTTTTAGGGATTATACTATTGAGTATACTTATATAATCACTCCCACATATATAAATATGTTTTAAAGGTTTTTTATGGAGATTTGGTGGCTGAGGTACACATTTCTAGTGTGAGGCTTGTAGTTTCTTTTAGATTCATTTTCATAGGAGTTTACTTTTGATATTTATTTTTCATACTTTTGTTATGCATGGAAATTACATGAATTATGGATTGTGTTTTATTTTATATCTTTTCAATTTGATTGGTGGTTTATTTTATATTGCTAAGATTATGGGGGTAATGAAAGATTTCTAGGGTAGTTTAACACTTAAACTAAGTAGTGATAGTAAATAAGAAACAAAAAATCCCATGATCACCATGCATGAAACCCAAAGACAAACAATAAATAAAATGAAGAAACTATTATATACCTTATACCGAAGAGTTTCAACCTTTATCTTTATTCATTATGTGTGATAAATATCACTCAAGGGTATCCATAAGATTCCCCTCTACATGTTGTATCCATGGGTTGAACGAAGTCACCTAACATTCAGGTGGTACTCTCCATCCATCCAAGATATGCTAGTATATCTTGAGTTTTAGGATAAAAGATGAAACAGAGCACCGAATCATATGAGATATTCATCCAAGATCTTACACAAGAATCATACACATAGTTTTTTTGACCCTATACCTTTATATAATCTATTAGATATATCCCCCAAGCCCCGCACATTTACTCATGTGTTGAATAACACATGAGTAAATAACATATGGTTTCTTTGGTTTGCAACCCATTGATCGAATGGGTACTGATAATTATCATATAAAAACAACATTTAATCTCCCTTTATTTAATGATATCTTATGTGGTGGTAGAAATATATAATCATAAACATGATTTACGACTAACCCTTAATAAGGAATATAATATTCATTGTTTTTATTATACCAAACAATATGATATAACCATGAATTAATCATATGTGTATGGATTTGAGGAATATATCCTTTAATCTCCCACTTTACCTAAAGCCTCATAGGCATAGTTCCATTTCCCCTTATATTGTATCATGTATAATAATATGTGAAACCATATCTGAAAACAATTTTGGATATCTTCTAAAACACTTTTATAAATCTATCATTAACTTCCATTTATATCACATCATATATAATACCTTGTGAATGTCCATCCCAAACTATTTTAAGATAAATTATAAAACACTTTTAAATAATATCTTTGTGCTAAAAAAATAATCATTCATTCAACTATAATGTTTTACCCCATGATACTTTATAACATTAATAACAAATATGAATTCCCAAATTTATGAATGTAAGAAAAGAACAGCCTCTAGAAAATAACTAATTCAACTCAAGTTGCAAAGGGATCTGGCATGATCTCCATCAAATACTTATACCTCTATACCAATATCCACCATCTACATCATATACAATCATGCATCTTATATGATTCCTTTTACTAAAACATTGAGTGACCATGATAAAAGAACCAATACAATCATTGATTCTCTTCGTTAAGGCTTGGAAACCTCTTTTTATTCTACAATAATCCTTTTTTATGTAATTCTAGATTCAACAAGTGACTTTACTTCAGCATGAAACTTCTAGATCATGTTTTGAAGAAAAAAAAGTGGTTTCTTAACACCACTTTCTGATTCATGATCATCCATGACACATTTTGATCATATTTTATATCAAATGAGACTTGAAATAATTATTACATCACTTATTTCATGCATTTTTTGGATTTAATCAAATATTCCTTTAGCTGAATAACATGTACTTTATTAGCACATCCAACCCATGGATCATATCTCCCCCTAAATATTGGGTCACTTCAAACAATGGTTAGAATTATTTAATTTAATGGGAGAGGGGAACCTCCAAATTTCTTAAGTTGAGTAATGTAGTTGGACTTTATTCACTCACCCTAATCTCTTAATTTAATTCTAATCCTTTGTGGTGGTACTACTTTAGATGACACCACTAGTAAAAATTTCTTCACCAATGTTAAATTTAAAATCTTCTATTTCCTAGTCATTGGGCTTCAACCCAATTGTGGGAGTAATCCTAATTTTTTTATATTTCCTCCATTTATGAACTGTGCACCATCCATGAACTATTTGTTATGCTTATTTTTCTATTCAAGGCTAATTCCACCAGTCTTATTCTCATGCTTTGTAGTTTTGTAAATGATACCACTTAAGAATTTTTCTTACAATCCTTCCTTAAATTCCATCAAGAACACTTTTTCCATTTCAATATAGGGTGAATCCTATAAATTAATTCTCCTTTATTTCATAGGTGAGATATATTCCCCCATTTTCTTCATCCTCCAAATTTAATGTTCCTTTAGTTTAAATTTTATTTTTCATAGGGTTTAGATTAATATTTTCATTGCCTGTTTATTAAGTTTCATACTACAATGTTATAACTGGTACTTAAAGTCCCTCTAACTACACCATCAATTATAGGGAGAGAAAAATTTTCATTTACATTTGACTATCTTCAATATATAAAAACCATCAATTATTTCCAAATTCCCTCAGGGGTACATTTCTTGTATAGAAGTTATGAAAATTTAGGTCATACATATTCAATATAGGGGGTCATAATTTAACATCATGTATTGTGGGGATTCAAAATAACAAGACCCAAATTGTGTATGTGAATTAAAGTATTGATTAAATAAGATTCAATATGTTGAACCATCACTGATCATGAAAAAACCTTGTTAAATTGTATATTGCCTAAGAAAATACTCACTATCTTATTGTTTTCTTCAAGTGATTTTGTAATCACATGTGTATAAGCATACACATGCATGCACATATGTACTTTGGTTTTCTAGTGGGTGATTTACCATATATATTTATATAGGATAACCTTACGTAACATGTTTATATATTTTTTCAACTAGTATATATGAATCTCTTTCCCTATTTAGTAATAGTTATGTGTTTTAATTTTTTTTAATATTGTGTAGGCACATTGTGATATACATGGATAAAAGCTGGATCACATTACCGAGGAACACACCTCAGTATATTAAGGGTTTGAATGAGTTTTTAGATTTTTCAATTTCCAATAGATTTGTTTAAGGGAGAATAAGATGTTCATGTTCTAAATGTAAATTTAGAAGATGGTTGAAGAGAGATGAAGTTTACGAAAATTTAATATTGAAGCAATTCATTGTTCAATATTTGCATTGGATTTGGCACAGAGAATCGAACGTTACTGAAAGGTTGAGCACTGATGTCAATCCATAGAATGACCTCCCAACTTCATCGACAATGGAAAATGAAATGCAAAACCTTATAAATGATTCATTTGGCACTTTAAGAGACCACCATCAACATCAAAACATATCAGATCAACCAGATGAGGGTGATACAAATAGAAACGAGACAAGTGATGTTTTTGAGACTGTAGGATAGCCATATCAAGATTGTAACATATTAGTGGATCGTCCTCTTGATTCTGTGGAGACTAATGTAAGAGAAAACTTCACTGGGGGAAATATTTTTCATGATTTAGTTGACTATGGAAATCAATAGTTTTATAGTGGATGTTTGAAATATTCAAAACTTTCTTTTATGCTGAATTTATACCATATCAAATTTCTATGTGGAATTACAAATAAGGAAATGTCCATGATATTGGAATTGTTGCATGATGAATTTCCTAAAGCAAACATCCCCGAGTATTTTTATGATATAAAAAAAAGTTATTAACAGGCTTGGTCTAAATTATACAAAAATACATGTGTGTCTCAATGATTGTATGCTTTATTGGTGAGAGGATTCAAGTAGACAGGATTGTAAAAATGTTCTTCTTCTATATGGCAGTCAATGGGTGATGTTGGAAGTCTGAATCAACATACTTTCATGAAGAAGAAGAAAAGGAACACACCTGCAAAGGTTTTGCATTACATTCCTTTAAATCCTTGATTGCAAAGATTATTCATGTCATCGAAAACCGTCGAACACATGAAGTGGAATTCTGTAGATAATAACAATGATGGGTTAATGAGACATCCACGTGATTCACAATCATAGTTGAAATTTGATTCATTATATCCAGATTTCTCAACCGATCCTAAGAATGTTCGATTGGGATTGTCTACCGATGGATTCAACCCCTTTGGGACTTTGAGTACCAGTTATATCATTTGGCCAGTTGTTTTGATCCCTTACAATTTACCTCTGTGGATGTGTATGCAACAAACATCTTTTATCATTTCGATGATTATTCCTGGAAAACAAATGCCTGGAAATGATATTGATGTATACTTCTAGCCTTTAATTGAAGAATTACAGGAGTTATGGAGCAACAGTGTTGACACATTTGATGTTTCTTCTAAGAAAATGTTCAAAATGCATATTGTTTTAATGTGGACAATTAGTTACTTCCATGGGCTTGGGAATTTATCTGGTTGGAACACTTACATGGGTTTGGCCTGTCCTATTTGTAACTTTGATTTGGATCCCAAATGTCTACCTCATAGTAGAAAATAGTGCTTCTTGTGCCATCGAATATTTCTTGATGCATCTCATAGATTTCGGCTGAACAGATCAAAATTTAACAGTTTCATTGATCGTAGACCACCACCAAAGTTGTTAAATAGTTCTGAAATAATAAAACAACTTGGAAATGTTGAAACAGAATTTGGGAAGGTTCGTCATTTGAATGATAGTGGTAAATGGGTTCGAAGTGCAATGTCAAGTGAAATCGAAACTCAACAATAGAAGAAAAAAAGTATATTCTTCAAACTTCTGTATTGGGAATTTAATTTATTGAGGCATAATCTTGATGTGATGCAAATTGAGAAGAATGTCTATGACAATTTGATTTTTCACATTGCTTAATGAGCATGGAAAGTCTAAGGATCATCTTAATGCTCACAAAGACTTACAAGTAATGAACATAAAATGTGATCTATGGCCAGATGAGAATGAAAAGCATCCTCTAGCAATTTTTGCAATGAAAAATAGGGATAAAGATACATTCCTTCAAATTTTAAAGAATTTTAAGGTATCTAATGGGTATTCAAGTAACATCTTGAGGTGTGTTGACTTAAAGAATCATAAGTTACATGGATTTAAAAGTCACAATTCACATATTTTTTTACAACAGTTACTACCATTGGCCTTGCGTACATTATTACCTGAAACATTTACTGCTGTTGTACTCCAATTCTACATATTTTTCAGACAACTATGTGAGAAATCACTACATCCATTTCATCTTTACAACCTCCAAGAGAGGTTTGTATTGACCCATTGTGCAATGGAGATGATCTTTCCTCCACTATTTTTACTATAATAATGCATTTAACTATGTATTTGGTTGAGGAAGCTAAATTAGCAGGCCCCGTTAATTATCAATGGATGTATCCAATTGAGAGGTAGTTTATTTATATTTTTTCAGTTAAGTAAACAATTTTTAGAACTTAATTAAATGCATAATTATGATTATTTTATTTCACAGATATCTTGGGCATTTGAAATCATATGTGGGAAATAAAGCTCAACCAGAAGGCCCTATTGCTGAAGGTTGTTTGGCTAAGGAGTGTCTTACCTTTTGTTCTAAATACTTAGATGATATTGAGACAATATTTAATCAAGTTGTATATGTTGACGACATGTCGACTCAATCTCAAATACATCAGAAATCAAAAATATTTCTTGTTATTGGTCGATCAGTTGGGAGGACCTCAAATGTGACACTGACCGAATTGGAATTATTACAGGCACATAGATATGTACTGCTGAATAGTGAAATTGTAGATCCATTTATTAAAGAGTTGAGGATACAAACAAAGAGGTGAATGAGAGTTCGAACACGAAATGTGAATGAGAGTTCGAACACGAAATGAGAAAGATATAACTAAATCTGTTAATAAAGAGCTTGTAGAATGGTTTGCACGACGTGTAAGTTCATAAATATTGCAATAAATACGAATATTAGTTTGACACATATATTTTAAAAATATAATAAAGTATATTTCTTTTTTTAGATCATGAATACTGATACTCGAGCAGAGGTGTCAGAATATTTGAAGTTTCTTGCTCGAGGTCCTCTAAAATAAGTTAGAAAGTTTGACGCTTACAACGTGAATGGATTTAGATTTCATACAGTGAATCGAGAAGAGGATTTGAAAACACAGAATAGTGGTATATTTACATTTTCTAAAGTGGAATACTATGGAAAGATGACTGATATTATTGAATTAAACTACCATGGAAATTTTTCAGTTGTTTTATCCAAATGCAATTGGGTTGATATTATCAGAGGTGTTAAAAGAGATTCCTTGCAATTTACTTCTGTGAACTTCTCTCACTTGATAGATGTTGGTGATTGTGAACTGCATGATCCATATTTCTTATCATCGCAAGAAAAAATGGTATATTATGTGAATGATTTTGTGGATGAAGGGTGGAGTGTAGTTTCTCATGTAATACAAATAAGATTTGTATGATATGGGTGATGAAGTGGAAGATTTGACCTTTGAAATTGAATCTCATGAACAAAAAGAAGCAGAATTATTTTTCCATCATGATATTGAAAATATTAGTCTAGCAAGGATGAATAAATTGGATGAAGTAATGGAGCAGTAAACAAACATGATTAAAGGGGGAAATTATTGTATGTACAGTTATTTATTCATTCAGCAACCACTTATTTCATTTGTACAGTCATTCATTATCGTTGTTACGTATATTTTGTTTGTTAGTACTAAGAATCTATTATCATTTTAAAAAAAATCTGCATATTTTTTTTTTTGAAATATATGTTCTGAACTTAATTTTATTTGATTAAATGGCAGGAATGACAAGGAGGAAGTGATACATTATTTCAACCACTACTGCGATAGATGACAATCCATCTGTCTCCCTCCCTATGTCATCTGAGACACCAGCTGCCTACCCCCCTACACCATCTCCCTCTGCACCATCTCTCACACCCTCTGTGAGCATCCCTTTATAAGCTGAGTTATCAACTCCCCCTTCAACAGCCTCATCAGTCGGGCGGCGGCGCTCCACTTCTAGTTCATCACGGACATACTGGAGGGTCACTGTTATAAGTACAAATTTTAATATAAATAAATATATTTCACTTTTTTTATACCAACCACTTTTTCATTAAAGATAAAAAAATGAAACTATAGAGAAAAATATAAAAAGTTTATATTTGTGTAATATGAATGGAGAGAAGATGGTTGTCTCGTTTTATTCATATGGGGTCCCTACGGATGACGTCGTGGGATTACTTGGCTAAATTCTAGGCCAGTTGGAAACGGAGCCCATTTCTATTCCTATTTCTTATGATGATTGGAGAAATATGCCTCCAAGTTGGAAAAATGAAGTTTTTTATTCCCAAATAAAGATAATTTTAATACATTATGGTGTAATTGAATGTCATGTTATTAATATCTTCAAAATGAATTTCTGTATACAGATGATTTTCCACTTTATAGTTGCTGATGTGATAGCACGAAAGTAGACATTGAAAAATCTTGGTAAGAAATGGAAAGACTTCAAATAGAGATTGTGGGGTGATTTCAATGATACTTAATTGACCGTCCAAAAAATGTATGAGAAGCTACCCAATGGGGTACCCAAAGAATAGTGGGAAGTTTTTGTTGACAAACATCGTGATGAGAAACATATGGTATTTAGATATATATTATTATATTAACCTCATTTTACATTTATACATGTATATGAAGAGGATATGACATTGAATAAATTACTATTAAATTGCATTTTATTTATTTTAGGATCTCTCAAGAAAGAATGCATCAAGTCGGGATGATGAACACATATCGTCACCCTCTCCACCTCCATCAACACTTTATTCTACCACCTGTAAGAACATTATATTGAAAATTAAATAGTGTTGCATATATATATTGATTAGTTGTATTGTTGATATGTTGGAGGTGGATAGGGTGACGATATGTGTTAATCGTCGATTTTTATATGTATCATGTGTAGCACATAGTTTCCACCAAACATTTTCATGACCTAACATTTTCTTGATTTTTCATGTTTCCTTTTATGTATTTTATTGATTTCTGATGTTTCCTTTTATGTCTTGATTTCTTGAGTGTGGTATGCACCATATATGTCGATTATTTATTGTGATGATTCATTTTTTATGATTCGTTTTTCCTAAATTTATTAGGTTTGTCGGCCCTAGGTGAACATCCCACTTCAAAGAATTATAGACTGGTTATGGGGATGTCGGTCCTATAATGTGGATATATAAAAGGAATTTCATAGATTCTTGGGAGATTAGTAAAAATTTTAGATATAATGAGAGGAATTGTAACCAACATTCCATACCAAAACTCTTTGAATACTCAATGAAGGAAATTGATGTTGAATTGATTGTGTGAGTAATCATGAAGCCCATTTCATATTAAAGACACAACAGCCTACATCAGTCCCCTACCAAAGAATTAACAGAACCAACCATTCTCTTTCCAACAACTTTACCATAGTGAAAAATAGGGAAAAAAACTGGATATGGGAAGAGGGAAACTCACCTAAAACTATTAAGGGTTGGTCTCCCAAGATCGAGGTTAAAATCTAATGAAAAGGGTCCAGAATTCCTCTTAGGGATATACTTGGTTCATCTAATAACCGATAGAAAAGATGGAATAATTTGGGGGATTAAGGGTATTTTAGAATATATAGGTGGTCTAGAAAACAAAAGACCTTGGGGAATCCCCATACACAATTCCAGAGAATTGCTAAAAAGGGAGGGTCTATGGAATAATGGGAAGGACCTTTCCATAATGTGGTTGTTCAAGGAATCCTATGAGAATTGCAGTTATATCTATGATGAAGATCTGATAAAATAATCGAAGGGCCCATGATATATTCTAGAGATCTATTTCAGAGAGCAAAACTAGGAAGGGGGTCTTATGACAGAATCCAAATCCATGATTCCACTACCCCAAATTTGATAAAACCCCCAACCCCACCCCCAACCCCAAAAAAACTCACCCTCAGACACCATAACACAACCAAGGTGACAATTCCTAATCCATGACCAAAATAGAAGAATAACCCAAACACTCCCATGAGCCCTAATGTCATAGCCTACCAATACACACCATAGAACTCCAAGGTCCATGATGTGACCCTTCTCCATAATGTATCCATGAAAAAAATGGATGTATCACCAAAATCCTCTCTACGCACCCCCCCCCCCCCCCCCACACACACACACACCACAACCAACCTATCCACACCTTAGTGGAACTCTTTATGGTAAAAATGATCTCCTATGCAGATCAATCCCTAGAAAAACATAGTGATTGCCTTAAAATTTCCCTAAAACTGAAGTAACAACTCTCAAACATTAAAAAAAATATAAAAATAGTAACCAGGATGTAAAAATTCTCTTCACTATATGACTTTTTTATCTCTGGGAATTCATGTGGAGAAAGATGCTCTAGAATGTATAAAGGTACTCTAACCACCACCTCTATCTGAGATTCATGTACTTCAAAGAAAATATATTTCTCATTCTATTATGATAAAAAATGATCATGAAAATCTCTCCAAAATATTGTGTCACCAATACTTAAGCACATTCATATATAAAAAATTGATCAAACTCATTATAGGGGTAATTTTTATCTTGTGGATAATGTTGAAGAGATTTGTAGGCCACAAAACGAAGTTTTACATTTTATAAAAAGATATTGCTCGCACCACTTGTCATGTTTTTATTAAATATGAATCAAAATTCCCTTGGTTGTGCTTAGTTAATCATATCTTTTCATATTGACTATAGTATGTATTCTTTTTTTCTTTTGATATTATTGGAATGGTTTTTTTTTCAGGGCACCGGTACAGGAGCTGCAGAAACTGCTGTTTTTTTTTGTAAATCTGTTTTTAGTGGCGATTTTAACCGCCGCTAACCGTAACTAGAATAATTCTTGGTGGTTAAAATCGCCTCTAAATGTTGGTATTTTTCTATTAGATATGGTTTAAACCACCTCTAAATGTAACAATAATACTTAGCGGTGGTTTTAACCGCTGCTAAAAGTCATCATTTTTCTATTAGCGGCAGTTATAACCGCCACTACGGTATTAAATTTAGTGGTGGTTATAACCGCAGCTACAAATTCCCATCTTCTACTTTAACCACCATGAAAAAAGTGAGCCCCTGCCCTGGGAAAACCACCCCTAAAAAACATCATAACCACCGCCAACTGCGCAAACCACGACAATTCCTATAAACCGCCGCTAAACAGCTTTAATTATCGGCAATAGTGTCCTGACACACAATTTAGCGGTGGTTTTCAGAAACCTCCATAGAAGCATATAGTGGTTAAAACCACTTCCATACCCAAAAATAACCACTGCGAACAGTCAATTTTCCTATAGTGCTCATATAGGAACTTTCTAGAGATCGCATGTCTTGCATTCTTATCATGCCACTTAGGGTGCATTATTGATTGCATGTTGTTGTGATAGATGTTGTGCTAGATATTCTTGTTGTTGTGACAGATGACATGATATAATTACCTACTATTTTGATAGGGTATTGGTATATATAAAGTTTCATTTAGATGGATGCCAATATTTGGTCTCTGGGGTGTTATGGGCCCTCTTGAATCAGAATTTGGTGGATCATGTTTGAACTTTAATTTAATTCTGTCAAGTTATGATGTGAAAAAGGATGTCAAGCTTTGATTCGTGGGGAGTATGGGATCTCACGGGTCTAAATTTTTCATGCCTTGGATAAATTCTAAGTTTTTAAGGGTTCCAAGGAAGTTTCAGAGGCTTAATATCCAGAAACACAGACAACACAGCGTGTGATGTTATGAACACACTCAATGTGTTCTTCTATTCTGGAAGAACTAACTTTTCTTAATTACACACCGTGTACCATATGTACATGTTGTGTAGTTGTTGACTGTGTGACTGGATGTTTGAGTAGAGACATGGGGTTGGTAAATGTTTGGTAGAACACATCATGTACTAGTAGTACACGTCGTGCTTTAAAAGACCATGTATCATGTCATGTGACTAACGACACAGGTGGATGAAACTTAGGTTATAAACATCATGTAGTAATCAACTGTGTATCCAATCATGTGACTAAAAACATGGGTGGATGGAATATATGTGGTACATGCCGTGTCTAGGGTGAACACGTCGTGTAGTGTTACACTGGAAGAACCATGTAGTTCTAGTCATGTATGAGTACTTGGGTAGGGTGGAATATTCAAGTACACACCATGTCTCATGAGAAACATCCCGTGTGTATAGGGTGTTACACAACCAGGTTAGCAGAGGTACACACCCATGTTAAGGCTTAAAGGGAACACGTCGTGTAGTGGTTCTACACGTCGTGTAACCTTATTTTATAAAATTGAATGCTTTTCTTATCTTGTTCCTTTATTGCAATTATAAGTTGTTGTCCTTGATAATCATGAACTGAGGTGTGATCTTGACCTTTCAGAGTCATTCCACCAAGATTTCCTCCGGTTGTATTCCAAGTACATGAAAATGATCAGACACCAGAAATAGTAGATCAGGGACTACTAGCAGATGCTCATGTCGTGCCCGTCTTGGCACCAGTTGTTATACCGGATGCAGGTGCTGATGCAAAGTTCTATGAAGGATTTATGAGAATGATGTAGACTTTTCATGGAGAACCAAATCCTGACCTGACTATGGAAGAGTTGACTAGGGTGTTCCAGTAGCAGCACCCTCCCACTTTTTTAGGAGATGGAGTACCACAGGCTGTAGAGTCACGGTTGGAGTCCATGCTTCCTATCTTCAAGAATCTGGAGACACATCTAGATAGGAGGGTGAAGCTCATGATGTACATGCTATATGATTCTGCCAAGAGATGTTGGGATGTTTTCACATAGGTTGGACGTCATCGGGATATGGTTTGGGAAGAGTTTCAGAGGACCTTCTATGATTACTTCTACCCCGAGACATTGAGGGCCGACTGAGCCTGGTATTTCTTACATTTGGATCAAGGCACTCTTTCAGCGATGGATTACCCTTATTTCTTTATAGAGCTTTAGATCTTTGCACCTATTTTGGGAGGTCACGAGTTATAATTGGATAGGAGGTTTGAGGATGGTCTTAGGTATGACATCTGATCACAGGTGAATGTTTTCAGGCTAACTTCAGTAACTGCTATAGTAGATCTGGTGCTGATTACTGAGTGTAATCTGAGGGAGTTAGGAGCTGTGAGCATCCATGGTTGGTAATCTTTCAACCAATATTAGGAAGTTTCAAAGAGAGCATTCATGGTATGTTTCTTCAGGTAGCCAAGTGGTGTGCTACCAGTGCAGGAAGAGTGGGCATAAGAGACCACATTTCTCGAAGGACCCAGTCGAGTGCTGATCTTGCGGCAAGAGGGGCCCCATTCAGCATTTTTGCAGGAATATCTCACTAGCAGCGAGTGAGAGGGGATATGTTATGAATCCATGTCCATGAGAAGGACCACCAATTTCTCTTTAGTCAGGGAACTGGAGTTCATCAGGTTTTTCAGGCCGAGGAGGTGGTTGTGGTCGTGGTATCCAGATGATAGGTTTTCAGCGACAGTAGGGTGGGTCAGCTCAGGGTATCCAGGTAGGGTCGCATGACTGCGGTATAGGTCATGCTTTTTTGATGGAACATACCCAGTATGAGTAGGATCCTAGAACCTCTATGGTTATAGGTATGATTCTAGTTGCCTTAGTTTTAGCTTCTTCTCTTTTTGATATAGGGTATTCCCATAGTTTCATATATGTTTCTATTATGGAGAGCCTTGGGCTTGGTATCTTTACTTCTAAGGATTTTATGTTGTTAGACACTCTGTTGTGGATTCAGATGGCTAGTGTACGTCAGTGAAAGGAGTGACCTCTTGAGGTTGGTGGGTGTCACTTATTATGGGACCTCTATGTCTTAGAGATGACAGACTTCAATGTCATTCTCAGAATGAAATTTTTTGTATCCTTTCAGGCCTTTGTTGACTACTATCGCCATAGGGTGAGTTTCACGTCACAAGAGGGAAGGTCTTTTCTATACAAGGGTGAATGGGATGTCCAGGAAAGCAGAGCAATACCTGAACATCATGGGTTGAGAGTAATTACAACCCAAATTTCTATTTTATATCTAGATGAATAGCAGACTTCATAGATATACTTTTCTCCAGTGGTGGAACGTTTTAGATATGTCTTTCCAAACGACTTTTCAGGTTTACCTTCAGAGAGAGAGGTATACTTCTCTATTGAGCTTGTGCTAGGAGCGAAAATGGTGTTCATTCCTCTGTATAGGATGGAAACACCATAGTTATAGAAGATCAAGAAGTAGTTAGAGGAGTTACATACAAAGGGTTTCATCCAAACCAATACTTCTCCTAGGGGTTCACTTGTCCTTTTTGCGAAGAAAGTGGATGGTACCCTCAGACTTTTTGTGGATTATAAGAAGCTAAATCAATTGACGGTTAAGAATCAATATCCCTTTCCAAGGATTGATGATCTCTTTGATCAGCATTGTGTATCCCAGGTGTTCTCAAGGATTTACTTGAGATATGGTTATCATCATTTGCATGTAAGACCATCAGATATACCTCTTACAGCCTTTCAGAGTAGGTATGGTCTATAAAAGTATTTGGTTATGCCGTTCGGTCTCACAAACATGCCGGAAATTTTCATGGAACTGATGAACCGAGTGTTCCATCCTTACTTGGATTATTTTGTGGTAGTCTTCATGGACGATATCTTGGTTTACTCTCACACTCGACATGACCATGTCATCCATATTGAGATCATATTGAGTACACTGAGAGAGAATCAGTTGTATGCTAAGATCTCAAAATGAAACTTTTGGATAGAAAAGATTAACTTCTTGGGTTATGTCATCTTAGAGATAGGAATATCAGTAGACTCATAAAAAGTGAGAGCAGTAGTTTCCTATGAGCAGCCAAAGAACGTCTTTGAGGTATGGAGTTTTTTGGGGCAGGCTGGTTACTACAGGTGCTTTATTTAAGACTTTTCATGCTTATTAGTGCCACTGACGGGCCTAACTAAGAAGGGTGAGAATTACTTATGGACAGATTCCTACAATTCAACCTTTCAAGAGCTGAAAGGGAGATTGACTTCAGCACCAATACCGATTTTGTCAGATTTGGGAAAGAGTTACACCGTTTACTGTGATGCATCAGGTATCAGGCTAAGAGCAGTGCTTATGCAGGGAGAAGGATTCGTTGCCTACAGGTCTTGGAAGTTGAGGCCACATGAGAGTAATTACCCGATGCATGATCTCGATTTGGTTGTAGTTGTGCATGTGTTACGCTATTGGAGACATTATCTTTTGGGAGAGAATTTTGTGGTATACACTAGCCCCAAAAGCCTTAAGTATATCTTTACTCAGCATGATCTAAATTTGAGATAGCAGAGGTGGGTTGAGTACCTTCAGTATTTTAACTTTGAGCTAGCTTACACGCTTAGGAAAGGAAACATAGTGGATGATGCATTGAGAAGAAAAACTCAGATATAGGCAGTTCAAGAGACTAGTAGTAAGTTGAAGCTTATAGATCTGTTCTCTGAGATGCATTTAGAGGTGCACGATAAATAGGGGCAGACATTTCTTTCTTCAATAGCTCTTACCTATACTCTACTGGATCAAGTGAGAATAAGGTAGCTATCAGATTCTGAAGGCCTAATCCTATGGGAGAGTGTTTCAGGAAAGGACCCTACTCTTGGGTGGACCGTAGGCGAGGATGAGGTTTTTCATTTTCATGGGCGCATATGGGTGTCAGCAGACATATGTGAAGAGAGGTTGTGAGATTTTCATGCCTCCGTATGGGTAGTTCATCCTAGTGTAACTAAGATATATTGAGATATACATCGTTGGTATTAGTGGCCATGTATGAAGTGGGATATAGCTGGTTTTGTTATGATATGTTCCACTTGCCCGCAGGTGAAGGCAGAGCATCACCGACCGGCGGGGCTATTACAGTAGTTACCCATTCCTAAGTGGAAGTGGAATGATGTCATGATGGATTTCGTGACGACTTTACCATGGTTACCCTGAGGAAATGATACTATATGGGTTGTTTTTTACAAACTCGCAAAGGTCAAACATTTCCTTTCAATCAGGGAAACCTTTAGTGTTTATGAGATTGGGAAGTTGTATATCTGAGAGATTGTACATTTTCATGGAGTTTCACACTCTATCATTTCAGAAAGGGATTCCTAATTTACTTCTCATGTCTGGAAGGGGCTACAGAGGGCTTTGGGTATATAGGTACTTTTGAGTACAGATTACCATCCCCAGACAGATGACCAGTCCGAGCACACGATTCAGGTTTTAGAGGACATGTTTTGAGCATTCGTCCTAGATTTTGGGGGATCTTGGGAGAGAAACATACCCCTAGTAGATTTTTCCTACAGTAACAATTTTTAAGAAACAATTCATATAGAATCATATGAGGCTTTGTATGGTAGGTTATGTCGATCCCCCTATATTGGCTGGAGGAAGGAGAGATAGCTATGTTGGGACCTCGTCTTGTCCATGATACCACGGAACATGTGGAGTTGATTCAAAAGAGACTGACTACTGCACAGTCATTGCAGAAATCTAATTTGGATTGATAGAGATGCCCTTTGGAGTTCAAGGTAGGAGATTGTGTTTTCTTAATGTCACACCAAAGTTGGGACACAAGAGGATTAGGAGATAAGGGAAGCTTTCATTGAGATACGTCAGGCCGTTTGAGGTTTTGGAGAGAGTTGGTCTGGTTGCCTATCAGTTGTAATTACCTTAGTGGTACTGGTCTATGCACGATGTCTTTCATGTTTCTCAGCTATGATGTTACTTTTCAGACTCGTCTCATCTACTGTATATACTAATCTTGTCATTCTAGCATCCACGTGTCTAAACAATATGACTCCACGTCAATTTTTCATACGTGTCGATCGTTTTTAGCTCCACGTCGCGCCTCCCTGCAAAAAATACTTTTTCTCTTCGCCTCCCACTGAGAAACTCACAAGTCTTGACCTACTGATCCCTTGTCCGTCCTCCACTCTCGTCCTCGCATTTACGTTGTACCGTTCATCTATCTCCGACCTCTGCCTCCCAGTTTCAACTCCAGCATCCACACATTTCTGCTCCAACCACATCCTCTCATTTTATTCTATAGGGTCGATTTTTAATGGATTTCTCAGTCAGGGTCGTCGAAAAAATATCTGCGACATAGGGTTCCCACAGACTCCCGAAGTGATCGTCATCTACCTCCAGGATTTTTTAAAGACTGACGTCCTCGTAGTTCTTCTTCTTCATTGTACCTATTTCATCATATTCCTCCATCCTGTTGCAATGAGCACTCAGACTTCCAAGGTTCTTAATTGGTTTGTGATTCCCTTCAGCACCCCATCACCCCATCACCTCGCTTCAGCTACCCATTGTTGACACTCCTGGATTTTCATCTTATTCTCTGCCTACTCCCCGTCTCAAGCAATCGCCATCTCCTCCCGTTTCTAAATCTCTTCTTCAACTGCTATTCATACATCCCGGATTTACAATTGGAAATAATTTCCTCCCATAGCCTCCGATTTTAGCTTCATCTTCGACCAAGTATTCTCCTCCATATACCAATACTCATAGTTCCTTTCTGTAAAACTAGGTTTCATGCCTCAGCTATCAGCCCCCTATACTAATGAAACAACCGGCAGTGCCTCTGGCTTCTCCGCCTTCTCCTCCATCTGCTCCGTGTCCAGATCCTCTGCCTCCTCCCATTCTACACCGGCGACCACAAATTTCAGTGGATTCCATACTTCTTCCAGTTGTTATACACTTATGTGCAGAGACTCTGTGAAATTATTCATGCATTCTATGCCAGTGCATCAATTCCACTTGATTTTTTTACTGCTACAATCATACATGCTCGGTTAATCACATACTCACTTCACTAATTGCACATACCATCACATTATTGTTGAATTTTATAAATTATTTTAGTTTGAATTATTTAATTCTCTTCATGCATCTTTATTTTGGATTTCACCTTTTATACAGCCATTATTTGTTAACATAAATAGGACTTCAGCTCACAATCTTCATAGCATACAATGGTTTCTCATGTTTTTTTTAGCATTCCCACAAGTGTTTCATCTATGAAAACCCAAGGCACATGGGAAAGGTATCATAAATGAACATGTGTCATGTGATCTGAGTTCATTTTATTATTTTAAATGTGGACCATATAAATCATTCATGCATTAATTTTCTTATTTTCAGGGTTTGGATTTATATACACAAGCATTCTATTGGGAACCAGATGTTTTGAGGTGTTGATATTTTTAGAAGAAACTGATTATGAAGGATGAAGGATGGATTCCGTTTTGTCTTCTGCTGTTTATCATAAAAAACATAACATTGTTTTAACACTATTTTGTCTTCTATTCTTTAGAGGATTTTGTCATTTTCTTTATATTTAATTGTTTCCCTATTAGTCATACATAGAGATTTCTAGATTTCTCCATTCATTTCAATCCCTCTTTCATTCTGCATCTACTTCGAACATCAGGTATGTTGTCATTTATTATCGACTCACTACCTCCAAATATGGATCATAACCCCTATTCCATCCCACATCTTCTTTGCAGTTCAGGTTTGTGATTATCTCTTCTCGTCTTGCTTAATCCAACTATGAATTTCATCTCCTATTCCCTCCGGCATCAACTTCATAGTTGAAGTATGAGATTAATTACCTATTACAAAACCTAACACCTTTATTCTGAATTTGTCATATCATTTCACATAATACATCAGGTTTAAATTTAGTTTTCTGATTTTTCATGTTCTATTTTAAAATAACAAACTTCTATTGTTCTTAATTTTAGGCCTGTGATCATATCTTCTCATCTCGGTTCATGCATCTCCTATTCACAGATCAGGTATGAAATTAATTACCTATTTCATAACCTAAATACTTTGCTTCTTCATTATGATAATCAAAAATCTAAATGGGATGAGCTTGTGTGTTCTCAAATGTTTATTCATGTGAGTGCACATAAATAAATAAATTGGTAAGCAACATTTAATATTTGGCTATTTAAAACAATAATATATAATCATTTGTTCAATATTGTGTGTGTTTTATATTAATTTTTTGAACCCTATTATGTGGTATTTCAAGAGGTTTCCGCATCTAAATACCTTTTCTCCATATAATTATATATTTATTTGGGATGAAGACTTAGGAGTTCAATATTTTGATGCAAAAAATCGAGCATCGCCTTTTGATTATAATGTTGATGCAATAGTTAAAAAGTTCAGTGCTATTACCAATGTCATTTTTTAAATTTTTTCTACACATATTGTATGTATGATTGGAGACACTTTCCATGTAGTTATCAAAAAACATTACAATATTTTTGTTTTATTATGATAATCAAACATCTGAATAGGAGGTGATTGAGTGGTCTAAAAGGGCTATTCATGTGAGTGCACATTAACAGGTTTTTTCTCTCATGTATATTAACAGTTATTTTTTTCTTTGATTTGATTGAAATGTGTTGCTTATATTAATTTTAGGATATGGTTTTGCATTAAAGAACAAGTTATGGTGTCAATCCTGATGAAGTTCACACCCGATTGTGATGGTGCTGTCACAAATTTCTTCACATTATTACTACTTTTATGTGTAAATGCATACTATTTGTTTATTTGTTTATTGATTAATGATGGCTTACTGGTGTTTTTTCCTTTCATTGGTTTTTGATGTGTGAATTTTATTGATTTTAGGATATGGGTTCGCATTGAAGAAAAAGTTTTTGCATGGAAAATGTGATGGTTCAGTTGAATTTGGTACCAGGCAATCCTACATTGGATCATATGTAAGCTTATTAAATTTTAAAAAGTGATTATCTATTTGAGCCTTTTTATCTCTCAATGTGATGGGTTTAATCATGATGTACAGGTTTGGAAAATTGGGATGGATATCTGCTTAGCTTTTTGAATTCATAACTTGGAGTCTTATCCTTTTAATGTCTTCTTTTTATTATTGGTTGAAGATAACATCATGTTTCAATTTATTTAGCCTACTGGATCCATTAGAGTCTTATGCTCTACTAGCACCACCTTCAAGTCTATTACCATCCACTATATATTGTTTTTTATGAACTAAAAACCTTCATCATATATCCTACATATCTGAACTTTGCAACAGGTATGTTTTCCTAAAATTCTGGAATTAACCTCCCTTTTGTCCATCATTTTGTAGTTTCTGTTACACACTATATAAGTGCAGGTAATTTGTCCTAAAATCATAGAGTAAACTTCCCTTCTGTCCTACATATGACTGTAGGTAATTTTATTTAACTATTGAATCAACTATATATTGTTTTTTATGCACTAAAAACATATGAATATGATTCATATAAGATAATACACAAATTAGTCATTTTTAACTTCTTTGTCTATAGTGCCTCAAAAATATTCATCTCAGACATCAATTTTTGTAGGATCAAACAAGCTAAATCAAAGACTGGACTTCGGGCAATCACCACTTTCATTCTGTAAGTATGATGTCATTGTTCAATTATGAACAAAATGTAGGTTGTACAACCATGCTATTCGTCATCTAACATATTCCTCGATAATTTTGGTCGCTATTCTGACTGACAAAAACAATCTATCGGATTCAAGACCTACCTCCTCATCAAGGTAATCATGGATTATTCTTTTACATATTTAAATCCATTTAGTATGTATTTTCAGCAGCAAATAAGTATAGATTCTTTCTTAGTATCTTAATCTTCCAAGGTACCTCTTAATTCTTATACATCCCATTTATAAAAATGATTATTTTTTCTACTAAAATTTTATATTTTGGTGACATTACAAAGACACATATTTATCATTATACCACATATATTATTTATATAATAACTTGATTATCAAAAAATCAGTGATAGGATAGTGGAATTGAGAAAAATGTATTAAACCGTATAGAGAGTAGACAAAAAGAACTCCAACTATTTAATGTTTAAAGTATTGATTAGATTCTGCGATACACTCATATTTTGAATGATAGAGAATTTTCAAACCTGAACACTAATGATATGTACAGTCCCTGCTAAGGAAAACAAATCCATTCAATGTTTTTAATTGATTTTCACTAAATTCATTTTTGTGTATTTTCAACACTAAAAGAAATTAATTACATCCATCATGATTGAATGTGTGATTTTATTCAAAACAAATTAGTATACAACATACTAAAATATTTCAGTATGTTGTATACTAATGTGATCAACTGTGCACTTTCAGTATGTTGTATACTAATTTCTTCTTCCTCCAAATACATGAGTGATGTAATTAAATTTAATTAAATGAATTTAATTACATGTCATAAAGTAGTTATTTGAATAGGGTGTTTTTTGTATTAATTAAGTTCTTATTTATAGATAACAGAACATGTGTTCTATACCCCCCCCCCCACCCACATGAAATTCACCATCTTATTTTCAATAGATAAACATACTTTGATTAATTTTGTATGAGAAGACTAAATATTCCTCTTCATGGGAATATTTTCTGAATATTTTATTTAAAATATTATGAACATATTGTTTTTTAATGATTGTTGACCCCTGTTTCTAAAGAAGTTATGTTACAATATAATATTGGTGAGCTCATTCCTATTGAATAAAGGATTATTAAAAAGCCATTATACATATGATGGCTCAAAGATGGTGATATAAGTGCTCAATTTTGCACATCATGAACAAGGAGATAAGATCCAAAAATAGATCTTAGCATTAAGGTGAATGAAGATACTTTTAATGTTGAGGGGAGCATATTTAATGCCTTATTTTATGAATTTGAATATTCGTTTAACACTGCAAGTATAAGTAATGACAATTCCTTGAATGATGTGATCACCAAGATTATTAATGAAATTCATAAGGTGTTATTTTACTATATAATAACATTTTTAAGTGTTTTCTGGGTAGAAAAACAGCTGGACATCACCTCACACGCCTGTTGAAGATCGAATCATACTGTTATTTCAGTGCATGCAAAAGGGGTGCATACCAGGATGTGGTGGTTCCTACTCTGAAGACCACATCTGCTAATGGACTGGGGATGACCTGTAGGAAATGTAAATCTATGTACAGGTTAACTACAACACCTGTTTGGGGTTTTAAACCCAAAAAATCTTGAGCCTTTCATTTCATTTTATTTCCATTCGTTATTTTACTAAATAACATTTTTTTGTGTTTTCTGGGCAGGAAAAAAACTGGACAGCACCGCTCGCACTTATTGAAGATTGAATCATACTATTGTTAGAAGAAGAAACAAACATCCAAGTTCGTTATTTTACTTTGTTTTCAATGTATTTGAATATTTCCACCTTCCTCTTTAAAGTGTATGAGAGAAATTTCCCATTTAATGTGCATGTTTCTCTAAACGACATATAATGTGTAGGTTTCAAGTCACTGTTATCCATGATGTGGTTTACTGATCTTCGTAATGGACATTTTAGAGACTATTTAGGTAAATATATCCTTGGTTGGTGCACTACACTATGGTTTTCGTTCCATTTTAGAAAACTAACCGAAAAACTCTTATTGGACTTGACATTTATAATAACTGCTTCAATACATTTTTTGTGAATTTCTAATTGATGATCTGTGTTTTTACTATTTTTTTAAATGGTTTTCTTTTGGATAAGGTTCCCATGAAGATTGGAGATGGTTCGCAGTGTCTGCATGGTCGGCAGTGGGTGGTCGCAAGCAACGGCCACTAGAACGTAGTATGGATGTGTCCTGAAACATCCCATTCATTCGTTTTTTTATTATTTCATTTGTTTTCACAGTTCTCATTTTTATTATTACAACCATTGTCTTATATTTAATTTATCTATCACTATTTATTTTTTTCCCTCATTACAGTAAATATAATTTAAATTGAAAATGAATTGAATTATTCCTCGTAATTTAAAAAATCATAATCATTTACTCTATCATTTTACCTTGTAAACAATTTGAATGGTGTCTTCATATTCTATGCACTTTTATTCCATTGTCATACACCATTACTTTCTAAGTAAAATTTATTAAATATTACAGTTTCTTCTCAAGTTTTATAAATACTAATCTCTTATTAAATGAAAAACCAGTAATCAAATACGTCGTGCAATAGCACGGGTGAAAACTAGTGTTTTTCAACCTGAGGAGGTTGAGTTGGAGGTGGATGAATCCTTCGAGGAGCACCCTATTCAGATTGTGGATCGCAGCACGAAGGTTCTTTGTGGCCGGTTTGTTCCTTTGGTACGGGTGCTATGGCAGCACGAGTGATTACAGGACGAAACTTGGGAGAGGGAGGCCGACATACGATCACAGTGGCTAGAGTTGTTTGAAGTTTCTTCTTCACCACCCTTGGAAGGGAAATTTAGGGACAAATTGCTTTAAGGGAGAAGTTTGTAAGAACCTGGATCTTCATTTCAGGTATGGATCTCGATTTCGGGTAGTTTTTTAAGAAAAGGAAGAAATGAGGTTTTTCTAAGTACACACCATGTACTCTTGAGTACACGTCGTGTACTCGGTTAGCGTGTACATCTGTGTATTAGTCATATAATGGCCGAGTACATGGACGTGTGATGACCTGGATGACCCGCTTAAGTTGGGGGCCAGTTGAGGCTAATACATGACATGTAAATTTAATTAATACTCCATGTACTTTTCTTTTTATTTGATATATCGGTGCAGGGTCACATCTTATTTCTAGATACATCTTCTTATCCCCTTGGTTCGTATAGGAGAGCAATGAAACGACCGATGAACTTCGAACCTCTCTCGATTCTTCGTCCGAGCTCCGATTGAGATGTCGTCGGGTGTGTTGGAATCCCAATGGTGAGGTCTCAAAATCCCTAAAGCCTTTCTTCCTGATTCTTCCTCTCTCGTGAGTTATTCATGGTTGGTCGTTTTCACCTTTTTGTAGATCTATGGTGATCTAGGCTAATTCAAGGGCCGATGTTCATGTATATCGATTGTGAGACATTGAGGTAGGTGTTTTGTGCCTTTTATTGTTCATATTTAGATTATATATGCTAAAAGTGTTGTATACCCACATTTGGGGTATTGCATGTTTTGAAATTAAACCTTGTTTATTACCGATTATGGTTTGGTTGATTGATAAAGAGTAGTTGCATATGCGTAAGGTTAAATACATTGGTTATGGGACACCATGTGGGTGTGTTTCCCTTGATTGACTGTTTATGGCCATTTGGTCTAGGTTTCCTGTTAGGCTTGCCTTGTTTTCCATGCCTTGTTTTGTTAGGATGGAGTTACCGATTATATGAGATGTCTGTGATATGCATTGTGAAAGTTTGACCAAGTGTAATTTGACTGTGAGAGCTTCCCGAGGTAGGGTCATTTATGTATGTTTTACTATTATGTTGACCCATGGGTATTAATTGTGAGATATGCTAGGTGTTCATCGACCCGGGGGTTTATACCGTGAGAGCTACCCAGGTGGTTATTTACAATTTATTGATGTTATGTTAACTAAGGGGTATTGATCATGAGAGCTACCCAGGTGGTCGTTTGCAAATGATTAGTGCTAAGTTAAACCAAAGGGGTTAGACCGTGAGAGCTTCCCAGAGGGTCATTATTAAATGAATTATTGTTATGTTATACCAGAGGTATTAGACTGTGATAAATTTCCCTAAGGGTCGTTATTGAATAATTGAATGATTGTGATGAGTCTTCCAAGCCAAAGCACAAGATTGAACTCGGTCTTACTTGATTTGTTTAGATGTTCTTTTGAGACATCTGTTTTGTTACTATTACACAGGGGAATATAGAGATTAGGCGAGATCCTGAGAATAATAAATGAAAATGAATGTAATTGAAAACTATATGATTGTTTACTTTTGAGTACTTCCTAGTTTATTGCTTCATTTCTGTATATTGCCTGCTATATTTATTCACTGATAGTTAGGCATAGATCTTTTGATGGTTGCCTACTGGGATTCATCCCACACCCTGTTTGGGTCATGTTTTGGACCCAAGAAGATTATATGGTTGTAGGTATAGATAAGGGAAAACGCTCTTCTTCATAAGGTACTTGATTGTTGTAGGAGCTGAAGAGCATGAGACCAAGCTGAGGCTTGCGATGTTGCTGGAGTTTACTGTTTCCTTGTACTTGGGGTTTCTGTATCGCTTTCCAGCATTGTGACTTGTTTGGCTATTTTCTTAGATACCTATTCCATGCATCATATATATATATATATATATATATATATATATATTGTGGCCTCTTTTGGATTTACTTTCAGTCTTCTGTTGTTTACTTTTGTTGGTATTACTGTTTCCGCTATTGTTTATTATTTTTTATTCCACTGTGTATACTCTGCCATTGAGGGCATGGTTTCTGCAATGTCTTACCTTCGCTCTCGCTGCTAGTTGGCAACCTCTGTTGTTTGAGGAAATGTGCTTGAGGTTATGTGTTCAACCGGGTTCATGGTACTTTTGGGTGACATCTGAATCTGGGACGTTACAAAATGCTTCTCTTTGAGAACAATTCTCAACCTTATATACCAATTTAGAACTTTTTTATAGGTCATTCTTATAAGGGATCTCCATTTGATTATCATGAAGTAAGCTATAATCTACATAAAAGACGTGTCTATGAGTGAGTATCATGTTTTATATCATTTCATCAAGTAATTTTAAAGAATGTACTCCCAATAAAAATGATGACTTCATACATTATTTCCATTTAGTGGGCAAATATCCATACTTCATTATGACTTACACAGTGTATCACATAAATAATCCATGACAATATATGACAGACAACTTTTTAATCATTTCATATATTATTCTTGGATTATTGAGTGGACAACTCTTTATCCAAAACCATTATAGATTCACTCCACTCTACCTTGGGTATCCTAATGGATAGGGTGATTACCAGCTAAGTGTAACCAAAAGAAAACACCAAGAACGTGAATCCTAATTGTTAGGGTCAAATAGTTACTTGCTTACCTTCCACATGGTAAACCATAGGTACCTAATGATTAGGGTGACCCATATGTAATGATCAAGGTTTTGACAAGTGTTACCTTTGAAAGAATCTCACACTTAGCCCGAATGACCCGAAGACCTTCATTTTTATTGATTTTTGATACCCCCATTTCAAGGGATGAAGGGGAACTCTTACAAGGCCCGTAGGCTCAGAAATTACATGGCCCGTAGGCTTAGGAGAATACATGACCTGAAGGTCTTAGTGAATTCAACCAGACTATCTACAAGGAACTGCCCCTCCCCAGCATATGCATCATGATAGTAGCTCTCCACCTTCGGATGGTCGTCTGGCTAGGATTTCCCTGCAAGCACAGGCTGGTCCCGATGGCATAGTCATACCCTCTCATTCTGAAAAATCCATTTGGCTCTGCTCTGGTGAGTGCACCTGCTCTGAATCCTCTTCCGGGGCTGCTTCTTTTTTGTAGTGTGTTTAGGGCAACTGCATGTGGCCCGAAGGCCTTGAGGTGGCCCGAAGGCCTTAAAGGTGGCCCGAAAGCCCTACTAACCTGAAGGCTTGGGTGGCCCGAAAGCCTTAAGGACTCCAAGCCCAAACCGGTGGCTCAAGGTGAATAGTTCCAGTTGCTACAGTACCGAACAGTACCTGCTACAGCACCGCACAGTGTACAGTTCTACTACAGCACCCGCACAGCACTGCTATAGGACTGCTACAGCACTGTTACAGGACTGCTACAGTGCCTGGAAATATGCCTCTACCTGATTTTGAACATGGGCCGTGTGGATGCACTTAAGGATACCTCACCAACTGAGTTGAGCCTCATGCGCTGTCACACTTAGTAATTGAGGAGTTTTCTTTTAAAAGTCTCAACAATTTAACATACATCAGATGCATATTAAACCCATTGCATCTCTTGTAATTAATATTATCTCATGTTTTTTCCCACGCAGGCGGTTGTGGTGGCAGGGGGTTAGGGGTTTGGGGCGGCGGTCGCGGGGTCGAGTCCCTGAGCCGGTTTCTTTCCTTACGTGCATTTTAATAAATATAAAAAATATATATTATCTCATGTTTTATACCTTTTGTGTATGCATTCTTACGATTTAGTTTTAGAATCTCTATTACATCCACTAAATTAATGTGTTCACACCACATTATTGTGTAAATCTTTAAACAGCCCCCAAGCCTATGTTACCCACCAAAAAATAGAAGTCAAACATATTCATATATATTTAAATACATCTCATGATAACTGATGTGGCTTGCGTTTTAAACTTTTTTCCACATCTGTTTTGGTGAAATAATGGAGTTTTAATGATAAAATATGCATATAATAGAGAATTTATGATTGCTTTCTTAACTGAAGTGGCAATCCGTATTCATTGAAAATCTTGTTAAAAATGTTTTTGTTTGGTGTTTTAATTGTTGAATTATTCATGAGTTTTTTTTTTCAAATATTTTTAAGACCATTTTTTGTTTTTTTTTTTCATTCAATTTATTCTTGGTTTAAATCTTTCATTAATTCTATAATTTCTTTTCAAACATTCTTTGTGGAATCATTTTTTAATTCCTATTATAAAATTTTGATGCTTAAATCTTTGTTGGAGTGTTTTTTTTTTGATTTGATAATTTTCATTGAAAATATGAAGTTTACGTCTTTTAAGACTTACTATACAAGAATGGTTATATCGTCAATTAACCGACGACATGCGAATTCTTTTGGCAAACGACATATTTGTCGCATGAAGTGTGTAGAGGTGGTGTGATCACTTTATGAATCGTAGGGAACCTGACTATATAAAGGACATGTGATCACTTTAAGTGACCACAAGACAAAATTTCAACAGCTCGCGAGACACTCCCGCGACTAGTATACTTAGTGTGCGACTAGTATACTTAGTGCAAGGGGAAGTGAAGAAGTGACTTTGGTTGTTGATTCTAAATGGCTGTATGCCCACAAAACTGTCAAAAGAAAGGAGTGACACCATGTATTAAATTTTAGTAAACTGGTGAGGTTACCTCAACGGAAAGTCACGGGCGACTGTAATGATTTTTAAAGCGACCGCACCACATTCACGCGGTTGCTTAAGTTACCGTGTAAGAGAAATCACCGACACCCGCGGATGAAGGAAGATGAGCCCGATGACGTGACCTGAAGAAGACTTGTGGAAAACCGATTTCAAGATTCAAGATCTACTCGAAAGCGCGATTGGAGAAGACGATGCCGAGTTCGAGGTTTTGGACATTCCGGCTATGGAGAATAGATGCCGAAGCCGAGTTGAAGAATACGAGACCGATCTCGGATTGAAGCCGGCGAAGCACTGCTGTCGGAGAAGACGCCGACCGATTGCGACAGCATGAACATGAAACCCGAGCTCGGTTAACGATGGGGAGTGGTCCGTTCGAGGAAGAAGATCGCAAAACCCCAAGAACCGATCTCGACTGAAGACAGTCGAACCAAGTGAAGACGCTGCCCGATCTTGAGAAATGACCCTATTTGAACATGAGAACCACCATCCGAGCCCGACGCAAGAATACGGATTTCCAAGAACCTCCATCAGAAATTTTATTTCGACGAACTGGGCTTGTAATAGAAGATCTCTAACACTGAGTTGGGTTAAGTTGAGGATTTAGGATATGATGTTAGTGTGATATACAAACCGACAAATATGAGAGGAAGAAATAATGAAGATGAATAAAAATTGGCAAACAACACAAATGAGATTTCAAGCTTTGTATTTCACACAATTGAAATTTCAGACTACAATTACATCAATTTATAGACTCACAACATTAAATCCATATCATTTATGCTGGTACAAATAAAGATCAAAACATTAAATACAAAGAATCCATAACAGTACAAAGAAAGACCAAAATATTAAATGCAAAGCATTTATGACGGTACAAGGGATACCAAAAATTAAATACGGAATGTTAAATTCATTTAAAGAAAATAAATCGAGGTGGACCCATGGAAAAAAAATGTGCATGTAATAAATGACGTTACGGGCAGCTTTGACTCGTGGTTTTGGTTTGCAATTCCAACACTCCCCTTCAAACCAAAACCGGCTTCATTCCGAGCATCGTTCTGAGTTTTTTGAATACATCTGTTGGTAATGCCTTTGTGAAAATATCAGCCATCTGTTCCGTAGTATGACAATATTCCAATTTTATCGTTTTCTGCTTCACATGATCTCTCAGAAAATGAAATCGGGTATCAATATGTTTGCTTCTTCCATGCTGCACCGGATTTTTGGCAAGTTCAATTGCCAACTTGTTATCCACATATATCACTGTGGATCCATCCTGCGGATGCTTCAACTCCTTCAGCAGATTTCTCAACCAGATTCCTTCACAAACAGTGGATGATGTCGCCACGTACTCTGCTTCACATGTAGACAAGGCAACCACACTTTGCTTCCTTGAATTCCACACGAAAGCAGTCGATCCAAGGAAAAATACATACCCATTGGTGCTTTTTCTTTCATCTTGGTCGTCTCCCCAGTCACTGTCTGAGTATCCATGCAGATTTGTTTCTTCATTGTATGGATAAAAAAGAGCAAAGTCCACCGTCCCTTTAACGTACCTGAGGATACGTTTTGTCGTTAACCAGTGTGACTCTTTCAGAGCTTCCATATACCTGCTTAGAAGCCCAACACTATAGACAATATCAGGCCTTGTGATTGTGAGATACCTCAGGCTTCCAATCAAACTCTTGAACAGAGTCGAGTCAACACTTATTCCTTCTCCATCTTTTGTTAGTTTTAAGCTCATTGCCACAGGTGTGTTTACAGCATTGCAATTGGTCATCTTGAATTTTTTAAGCAACTCCTTAACACACCTCTTTTGAGAAATATAGATGCCTCCATGTTGTTGCTTTACTTCTATGCCCAGAAAGAAGGACATGAGACCTCCGTCGGTCATCTCGAACTCCTTGAACATAGCATTCTTGAAATCATCAAACATCTGTCGACTATTCCATGAAAACAACAAATCATCAACACACAAGCATGCAATGAGTATATCGCCACGATCATTCTTCTTGATGTAAACTGCATGCTCGTATAAACATTTGGTGAAGCCGTTCTCTCGAAGATAGCTGTCAATGCGTGCATTCCAAGCACAAGGAGCCTGCTTCAACCCATAAAGAGCTTTCTTCAGTCGATAAACTTTGTCTTCCTCCCCTTGCATAACAAAGCCTTTAGGCTGGTCTACATAGACCTCTTCCTCTAGAATTCCATTCAGGAATGCAGACTTCACATCAAATTGGTAGATCATCCAACTGTGATGAACAACAAGGGAGATAATCATTCTCACAGTGTCAAGGCGAGCAACCGGAGCGAAGACTTCTTCATAGTCCACCCCATACTTCTGTTTGTACCCCTTTGCTACGAGCCTTGCCTTGTAGCGATCGATTTCACCATCAGCATTCCGCTTGATCTTGTACACCCATTTGACACCAATGGTTTTCTGGCTATTAGGAAGTGTGGTTAGCTCCCATGTGTCATTTTTTTCTATGGCGTGAATTTGTTCTCCCATAGCCATTCTCCAACATTCTTCCCTTGTGGCTTCCTGAAACGTCAGAGGCTCATGATCTGCATACAGACAAAAAAAATTTACCTCTTCGGTTTTCTCATAAATGTCGCTTAAGATTTTCATTTTTATGGGCGCCATGGGTGAGGATGAGCTCGCCAAATTTTGACTTGATGGAGTCCTTTCAGAAGTGATGGAATGTCCTCCTAGACTCCTGTGTACCGATGATGTGCACGGGGAAGGTGTTGCTGGCATTTGCTCCTGATGATCACGCCTTTCTTCAGGATCTTCTGTTTCGACTGGAATCTTTTTTTTGGTTCTTCATCATTCCATTTCCAAGCTTCTTCCTCACTAAAGACCACATCTCTACTCACCACTAATTTATTGTTTAGTGGATTGTAGAGATTATAAGCTTTAGACTCTTCACTGTAGCGGATGAAGATGCACTTTTCACCACGATCATCAAACTTCCTTCTTCTCGCTTTTGGAACTTGAGCGTAGGCAACACACCCGAAGATTCTTAGGTGTGCTACGCTCGGTTTGTAGCCACTCCATGCCTCTTGTGGTGTCAAGTTTCTGACGCTCTTGGTTGGGCACCGATTGAGAAGATATGAAGTACATACCACTGCTTCTGCCCAGAAGTTCTTTGGAAAGCCTTTCTCCTTCAGCATGGTCCTCGTCATGTCGAGGATGGTGCAGTTCTTCCTTTCTGCAATGCCATTCTGCTGTGGCGTGTAAGCAGCAGTATATTGTTGCTTGATTCCTTGTTCCCTGCAAAAATATTGAAATGCATTTGAAGTGTACTCTCCACCTCTGTCAGATCTGAGAACTTTGATTCTATAACCACTTTCAGCTTCAACATGAGATTTGAACATTTTAAAGATCGAAAATGCAGAAGATTTTTCTTTGATACAATACACCCAGAGTTTACTGCTAAAATCATCAATGAAGGTAATAAAATACCTATTACCTCCAAGTGAGGGTGTTTCAAGTGGTCCGCAGATATCAGTGTGAACTAACTAAAGTGGTTCATTTACTCTTCTAGACATTCCACTTGGGAATGATTTCCTTTGTTGCTTGTCGAGTGTACACGCCTCACACACATGATTTGGAACTTCAATCGCCGGCAATCCACGCACCATGCTTGATGAGGATAGAAGTTTAAGCCCGCTAAAATGCAGATGTCCAAATCGCAGATGCCATCTCCATGAGTCATTCTTCATGAGTCCCAAGCGACACTCCTTAGCCTTTTTGTTGATTCACAACGGAAACATGTGATTCTTCGTCATTTGGACTTGAGCAACAAGTCTCCTGTGAGCATCCCTTATAGACAAAGAAGAATTCTCCATGTGTATAACATACCCCTTCTCAAGGAATTGGCTGAGACTAATGATATTGTTTTTCATGTTTGGTATATAATACACATTAGATATGTAATTTGGCTCACCATTCTTCTGATAGATTTTGATTTTACCTTTGCCAATCACGAGTACCTTTGATGAGTCGCCAAAGCTCACATCACCACGAACTTCTTCTGTGAGTTCCTCGAACAGTTCTTTGTTACCACTCATGTGGTTTCTTTCACCTGTGTCGAGATACCACACATCGGGGCGTTCACATGCCTTTTCTTGTGCGAGGAGAAGTGTGGTACCTTCTTCTTCATGATGAGATATTTCAGAATAGTTGGATCGTTCATCGTGATCCACTTTTCTCCAACAATCAGAAGCATAATGGCCAAATTTCTTACAGTTGTGGCATTGAATGTTCTTTGCGTTTCCACGACCACGCATGAAATGACCTCCACCATTCCCTCTTCCAAAAAAGCTGGTAGGATTTTGTTGCTTTTGTTGATGGCTTGGATAATATCCACACCCTCTCCCTCTTACACGATGACCACCTCGTTGCGTGTGACCATTCTTTTGTTCTTGTAGAGTCAACTTGGACTCCAAGGCATGCTCTATTGTTGAACCAGTATTCTTTTGTATCCGTTGCTCATGCACTTGCAGTGAACCCATCAGTTCTTCAATGGACAATTTATCCAAATCCTTTGATTCTTCGATTGCCACAACCACATGCTCAAACTTGGTTGTGATAGATTGAAGTGACTTTTCGATAACTCAAATGTCCTTAACTTTTTCACCATTCCTTTTCAAATTGTTAACAATAACAATTAATCTTGAGAAATAATCAGAGATTCTCTCACCTTCTTTCATGTGCGTCGCTTCAAATTTTTCTCTTAATGTTTGAAGACATACCTGCTTCACTCGATCAACACCTTTTGAAGATGGTGGCAAGAGTTTCCCAAGCTTGCTTGCCTGATGTTGCTTCAATAATCTTTTCGAACGCTGATTCATCCAACCCTTGATAGAGTAGGAACAACGCCTTGTTGTCTTTCTTTATTTGATTTTTGAGGCCCGTATTTTCTTCATTCGTGAAGGAGGCTTCTTCCTCCATAGTGGGTACAACGTACCCGTCGGTGACGATCTCCCATAATTCTTGTGACCTGAATAACACCTTCATTTGGATGCACCACCTTTCGTAGTTGTCCTTAGACAGCTTTGGAACTTGCGGCTGGATTACGACCATCTTAAAAAAAATTGGAGGATCTTGGTAACTGCCTCTGATACCAGTTTGTTGGCTATACAAGCCGAGAAATACGAGAGGAAGAAATAATGAAGAGGAAGAAAAATTGGCACACAACACAAAGGAGCTTTCAAGCTTTATATTTCACACAATTGAAATTTCAGACTACAATCACATCAATTTATAGACCCACAACATTAAATGCATAACATTTATGTTGGTACAAAGAAAGACCAAAACATTAAATACAGAGAATCTATGACGGTACAAAGAAAGACCAAAATATTAAATGCAGATCATTTATGACGGTACAAGGGATACCAAAAATTAAATACGGAATATTAAATTCATTCAAAGAAAATAAATGAAGGTGGACCCATGGAAAAAAATGTGCATGTAATAAATGATGATGCGGGCAGCTTTGACTCGTGGTTTTGGTTTGCAATTCCAACAGTTAGGGATTGATTGGTGAAAGATGAATTGTAGAAGCAGAGTTCAAAATTTTGATTCCCATGGTTGAATCCAGTGAAACCAGACTAAGGATTCATGATGTAGATGATCACCCTATGTGTGATTTTGAGGCTGTTGCAAATTGTGTATTTCTTGCAGGATAACGATTCAAAGACAACGGGCCGATGTTGATGAAATCTGATCAGGGAACTATCAATTGATTTGTGTTTGCTGGATTTGATTTCAGTTGCAGGTCGTCATTGAAGGAGATGAGGTTTCAAGCTCCCCATTGATGCAGCTGTTTGTGTTGGGAGTTATTAATATAAAATTTAAAAATGAAGACAGAGAAAATATTAATAGAGGGATTTTCTCAACATTAATGGAGGATTTTCTCCCAACATTAATGAAGAGTTATTCCCAATATTAATGGATGTAATAATGGATGTTGACTGCATTAATTGATCATTATGGACTTGGTGTCTATATAAGGAGGATGCAAAAACATATTTTGCAGAGAAAGGTTGTGCCAACAAGATGTAGTCGGCAAGGGAGACCCAGGAAGGGGTCGCCGCGTTTGCGGTGGCCCGTGTGACACAACGAAGACGACACAATTATCTTGGATGTGTGGAGATATTCTTGGCAGGGTGTTCAATATGCCGTCTACCGAGAGCAAGAAGAGGGCTGCCGCGTCGGTGATAGCATGTGTGGCGCGTCAACGTTTGACAGGTGCGGAGCAGCGACAACACAATTGATGATAAAGGCCATGTATCGAAAGTCTTCCTGATAGCGGTGATCAGGTGATGTGTCTCGATTGAAGATCGGTGGTACATCATAATGGCAAGATCATTCAGGTGTTGCAAGCTGGTGCGAGGTTGACGCATGTTCGGATGAAGATCTCCAAGGTAGTGACGTTTCGTCGACAGAAGGGTGACATTTTGTCACAGATTGATCTTCCGATGTATGGAGTCAGCGGGATGTTTATCAAAGAGATGACAGAGGTGTATCGGGGTGTGGTTTTCACACAGGTTTTCTATGCTCTCTTATTTGTAATTCAAGTTCGGGCATTACTTAGATTCTTGTATTCTCTGATTCATAGTGGATATTTTATGAATTGCCTCGTGGTTTTTTAATCCTCCACATGGGAGGGTTTTTCCACATTAAAAAATACTGCGTGCTGATTTATTTATTCTGCTTATATCGCTTCCATATTTCGACGGGTTTCTCACGATATTTTTGGCAAGAAATTTTCGGTCCAGAAGCAGAATTTTCCCCAACAGTGGTATCAAAGGGATTGGTTGAAGTGATCAGTTGCAGAACACGGTGGCAAACATCTGGTGGAGCAGCTTATCAAGGACTCAGGACTCGTATGTCATTGGAAATGACGGAGGTATCAACGATGTTGCTGGAATATCGAAAGTCTTCTTGGTCGTAGGTGTCATGTGGCGTGTTCCGTTCATTGGTTGACATTCAGAGCTTGGTGGAGTTGGCGATCAAGTTGACCCAGATGGTGGAGATGAATGTGTATTATTTGAATTTTAAATCAAGGTGGAGATTGTTGGGAGTTATTAATTTAAAATTTAAACAATGAAGACAGAGAAAATATTAATGGAGGGATTTTCTCAACATTAATGGAGGATTTTCTCCCAACATTAATGAAGAGTTATTTCCAATATTAATGGATGGAATAATGGATGTTGACTGTATTAATTGATCATTATGGACTTGGTGTATATATAAGGAGGATGCAGAAACAAATTTTTCATAGAAAGGTTGTTCCAAAAAGATGTAGTCGGCAAGGGAGACCCAGGAAGGGGTCGCCGCATTTGCGGTGGCCCGTGTGACACAACGACGACGACACAATTATCTTGGACATGTGGTGATATTCTTGGCAGGGTGTTAAAGATGTAGTCCACCGAGACCAAGAAGAGGGATGCCACGTCGGTGATAGCATGTGTGGCACATCGACGTTTGACAGGTGCGGAGCAGCGGCGACACAATTGATAATAAAGGCCATGTATCGAAAGTCTTCCTGATAGCGGTGATCAGGTGGCGTGTCCCGATTGAAGATCGGCGGTACATCATAATGGCGAGATCATTCGGGTGTCGCAAGCTGGTGCGAGGTTGACGCATGTTCGGATGAAGATCTCCGAGGTAGTGACGTTTCGTCGAGAAAAGGGTGACATTTTGTCACATATTGATCTTCCGATGTATGGCGTCAGCGGGATGTTTATCAGAGAGATGACAGAGGCGTATCGGGGTGTTGTTTTCACACAGGTTTTCTATGATCTTTTATTTGTAATTCAAGTTCAGGCATTACTTATATTCTTGTATTCTCTGATTCATAGTGGATATTTTATGAATTGCCTCGTGGTTTTTTAATCCTCCACATGGGAGGGTTTTTCCACATTAAAAAATCCTGCGTGCTGATTTATTTATTCTGCTTATATCGCTTCCATATTTCGACGGGTTTCTCACGATATTTTTGGCAAGCAATTTTCGGTCCAGAATCAAAATTTTTCGTAAGAAATCACACACCAAATTCCCAACATATTGCCCCAATGAAGTTTCTATGTTGAGCTTAACCCATGATGCACCGCTGCTAGCATTACTGGGTGTTGTGTGTTGTTTGAATTATGTGTCCAGCCTACCTGCAATGTTCAGTCTTTTAAATGAGTTGAGGGAGACCTATTGAAAGTAGATAGACGAATTTAAGGTCGCGGTAGCAAAGCCTGATGATCACTCGAGCTTGAGGAAGAAGGATTCCACAACACTGCCCGTCCAAGTTAATTTGAGATCATGAAGCTGCTCAATGGTGACCATGTTCTGAAGATTCAACTGGTACTGGAGTGGTTTTAACTGCAGGAAGGATCTCAAATATATTGAAAGTTTCAAGACATTCTCATGAGCATAGGAGCGCATTCGGTTGGGAGAGATTTATTTCTGTCACTTGTGAGGAAGATTTGTAGTAACGGGCGTTCCACTTGGGAGCCGAGGAGAAAGTATGGAGCAGCAATCGTGATATCATACCAGGTTTTAGCATGGATATTTCCATATATTCAGGCGTAAGCAGCTGGAATAAGGACCTGAAGGATTCTGGAGCACAGGATTGAGACATACCCCATTGGAGATACACCAACATGTGCAACGACTATGGGGAGGAATCAGAGCTCGAAGTGGAACAAATCGATAAAGAAGAATTCACTTCCCCTCTTTCTTTTTCTTATTCCCCTGTTTTAATGGATTTTACTGGAATCATATTCTTGAATTTCATTGAACTGAACATGTTGATTGGCTAAAACTTCTGCAGGGAATAAGATTGTGTCGGTAAATTTTAATACTTTCATTCATGCTAGTTTGCTTGAAGTTGGTCTCTCAATAACTTTATTTCCAAATGACTTTCCAAAACATCAGGAGTCAATGAAAATTGGCCCAATCTAATTTCATTATAATAGCATTTTCAATTTGGAGATCAATATTGAGAGCAACACACTGAGGTCAATGACAAATTGGACTTGGTTAAAACTGATCTATCACTGTGTTGTTGAGTGTGTTCTATAGCTGAAGAACTATAGCATTCATTCAACCTGAGGTTGCCCTATCAACATGATTATCGACTAATTTTAATCTATTACAGAGCACTTACATATCTTGTATGATTGAAGGAAAATCTCTTTGAAACTGGCCAATCGAATTCCCCTTATCACAATCTATTTTCTTTTATAATTTCCCAATCTTGTGCTCTTTGATCTAATGTCCTTGTTACATTATGTTTTCACCACTATTACTTGCATCACCACTATTCCACTATTCCTTTGTTTTCATGTGGTTGTTTTTGGCTTTGTTTTGTCTCTTGGTCACACAAACACATATCGTGAGTCCTTTCTTATGGATCGACCTCTGGTCATCACTAAACTAGTCTCAAGTATGATTATAAATAATTACTTTGATTGAAGCCTCGTCAACATCCTAGGTTTTAGCTCGTCAAATTTTGGTGTCGTTGTCAGGTATCAAATCATAGTCACCAGCGTGACAGGTGGGTATACCCACAACTACACTCGCCACTATTCAGAAGCTGGCCTCTCTTGAAAATTTTAAGGGAATTATGAGTTTTTTAGGCCATACTAGATTCTAAAGGTGATTCATCAAGGATTTTCCAAAACTCTCATGGCCTTTGTGTTCACTACTTGTTAAGGATACATCCTTTGTGTTTGACGAGAATGGAGTAATTTAACCTACTTGAAGAAAAGCTCATATCTTCACCCATTATCACTATACCTGATTGGAAACTGTCATTTGAGGTTATGTGTGATGCTAGTGATGTTGCTAGGGGTGCTGTTTTGAGGAATAGGAAGAAAACGAGGATGCATGTTATTTATTATGCTAGTAAGCTGTTGAATGATGCCCAAAAGAATTACCCAGCCACTGAAAAGGAGTTGGTTCATGTTATGTTTTCCCATGATAAATTTAGACAATACTCGACAGGGTCTAAGGCCATCATTTTCACATATCATTCAACCCTCAAGTACCCGTTGACTAAGAAAGACTCCAAACCAAGGCTCATGAGATGGACACTTCAGTTGCAGGAGTTTGGTATAAAAATCAAGGATGATCAAAGGGTTGAAAATGTGGGTGTAGACCATTTGTCTAGGATTCTCAACACCCAAACCAAGGAATAAAGGCAGATAAACACCACATTCCCAGATTAGAAAATTTCTATTACCTCAGTGATGCAATCTTCTTTAATTTGAATATTTCACTAATTTTCTAGATATAGGTGTCATGCCTAAATATCTTTCACTAAACTAATGGAAGAAGTTTATATCTAAGTTGAAATACAACTTTTGGGATAACCCTCTCCTTTTTAGGAGATGTACTGACGATATTTTGAGGAGGCATGTTCCTGAAGAGGAAATTTTATTTATCCTTGAGAGTTTTCATTCACCACCTTAGGGTGGAAATGATGACGGAGAAAGAAATACCTTGAAAGCTTTATAGGTTGGTTTCTACTAGACAACATTGTTCAAAAATACTAGAAGTCTTGTGATTGGCTATGATAAATATCAAAGCCTTGGAAGTGTTGGAAGAAAGAAAGAGATACTAAAAAAAGGAATCCTGGATGTTTATGTTTTTGATGTGTGGGGATTAGATTTCATTGGACCTATCCCATATTCTTATGGAAATGGATGTATTCTTATGGATGTGAACTATGTGTCCAAGTGGGTTGAGATTGTGACTCTTCCGAATAATCTTTCTACTAGTGTGGTTAAATTCATCAAGAAAAAGATCTTTTTTCTGGTTTGGAATGCCTAAATAATTCATTATTAATAGTGGCACACACTTCAAGAATTTTAAATCCAAATAATTGGTGGATAAATATGGATGTTCTCTCAAGACTTGCAGCACCTACCACCCACAATCCAATGGGTAGACTGATGTTTCTATTAGAGAGCTCAATAAGATTTTGGAAAAGATAGTTTCTAACTCAAGGAAATATTGATTTCTTAAGATGGATAAATCTTTGTGGGCTTATATGATTGCTTACATGACCCCAATAGGGATTCCCCCTACCAAATTCTTTTTGGAAAGACATGTCATCTTATAATGTAATTTCATCACAATTCTTATTTGGCAATGAATTCTCTAAAATTTGACTTCAATTCTTCTAGTGGGAGAAGATTGTTGGAGCTAAGTGAGTTGGAGAAAATTATGAGAGAATCATATGAAAATGATGAAATTTAAAAAGAGAGAGTAAAAGAAATTCATGACTCAATCATTCAAAATAGGGATTTTAAGGTTGGTCAAAAGGTATTTATATTCAATTCTAGACTAAAACTTTTTCTAAGAAAATTGAAAACCAAGTGTTCAGGACCCTTCACCATTCTAAGAGTGCTTATTAATGGGGCTGTAGTGCTTCTTGGAGAGGATGAAAGGCCATTTTTGATCAATAAACATCAAATGAATCATTTATTTGAAGGGAAGCCAAAGGGCTTGGTCTCCATCTTCTTGTTTGAGAGATGAATGGGTCTCAAGTCTAATTGATGGACATAAACTCAATTTTTTCATAGGAACTAACCCACAGTTCTTATCTTGTGGTCATTTATATTTCACCTGTTCAATAACGGTAACCCCGGTTGTTGATTCTCCAATCTGTGATCCCTCTAAATCTTTCTCCAGGTGACCAACTTGGTACTGCACTATGGAGAATTTCAATATTTCCTTAAGTCCAAAGGGGTCGATAGACTTGATAATCTAGATAAAACCTCATTTATTGAAATGTTGTTTGAAAATTTTCTTGAACTTTAAATTATAGATTCTTACATCTATCTTTTTACCCTTATTGGAATTTGAAAGGACCAACTAGAGAACATCACTCAGGGCTACCAGTGAGATACTTTTGAATGAACTTTAATGATCAAAGTTCTCCCATTTAGGGAAGTTTTGTTTGAATTTTGCATTTAATCTCTTCTCATATTTTACTTCATGCAGATGTAAACTAAATGTGGGATAATTCCCCTTGATTTTTCAAAAACTATGGTCATATTTTCTTGGATGGGTGCAGGATTTATGATTATTATATAGTTGAAAAGCTATTTAAGATGCATTTTAAAACCATCTAACATTCTAAAAATGCCTTTGGATTTAATACCTACTACTGTACATAATTTTCATCATGATATATTTTGAGCTAAATTGCAAATTCATGTGTCTTTTCTTAAAAAAAAGAATAATATTTTGTAATTTTTTTGGGTTTTTCTTGGTTTACGTGGAACAAGTGATTGTTGAACTTTCTTTTACCCCTTCAGACATACTGTGAACTACTGAATTGTCAATATATTTTGAGTAAAGAAGTTATCCCATAATATTATTCATATTTTGGGACAATTTTGTGTTTTAAGTGTAGGGGAGAGGGATCTTTCTCTTTATTAAGATGTGACTCAATGACTGTACACATCAAAATCCCCATTTTTTTCAAATAAATGTTTATTTTTTTAAATATTTCAAAACTTGAGGATCTTTGGGATTCAATTTTCACTTTAATGTTGTCTATCCTTATTATAATAACATGATAGTGTTGAGGTTTTCACTGATTCTGAACTTGTTGGATTTGAAAGAGTGTTAAGTGAGGTTTTCTACTGTTTAATGGAGAATGTATTTAGGGACCTTGGATGCGAGTGAGATAGGATACTTCTTTTTTTTATAATTGAGATTATAATTTGAGGATACTGAAACTTTGACCTTGAACATAGGGGACACATGTTTTTTTAAACAAAACACCTCAGGGATGAAACTCAAAAGATTATAATGCAATTCTTTTGAATTTTGAGTAAAATGAGAAATTGAGATCCCACAGTTAATATCTGAGACATTAGGCACTAAAAAATACACTAGTACATTCAATAAGTGCTTTGGATAGTGCTATGCACAAATTCATGTATTCAAAAAATGGGGTGCCTACTTGTAAAAAATGAGGTCATTAGGGTGAGGGGAATTTTTAACCCAAATAAAGAAGGGGAAAAGTGACTTATAAGAAAATATTTTGAGTTGTATCAATGAAGTGAAAAAATGGATCTTTGATTTTTTGGAACAAAGGGGAGACTAATAGTTGAAGGCACCTCTTGTTATGTTTTTAATTCCACTCAAATATAACTTTTCTTCACTCATAGTACAAGAATTAGAATTAGAATTGAAGTCAGGTAGTGAATAACTTCATGCAAGAGGCATAACATTTTCAAAAATAGATGAGTATGTGTTTTCTTGATATCTGGTGTGCATTTTTGAATCTAGGTAGACACCTCCTGTGAGAATTCTTTGAAAATTCATAAGAATTTTAGCTCATTTAAAAGTCACATCCCTTGTAAATAAATATTTTAATATGCAACACTGTGATCCGACTTGAAATATTTTCTTACTTTTAAAATAGAAAGATAATGTATTGTTTGAGGACAAACAAAAATTTATGTATGAAGGAGTTTGATGTGGCCTCTATTTTACACTTCTTTCCACATTTTTTTTGGTGAAGTAATGCAATTTTAATGAGAAAATATTCATATAATGGGGAATTTGTGATTTTTTCTTAACTAAAGTTGCAATACACCTTCATTGAAAAAATTGTAAAAAATGTTTGTGTATGGTGTTTTAATTGTTGAATTGTTCTTGAGTTTTTTTTCAAATCTTTTTATGAAAAATATTTCCTTTTATGTTCATTCAATTTATTAATAGATTAATTATTTCATTAATACCATATTTTTATTTTAAAAATTCTTTTTTGGAATCTCTTTTAAATTCCCATTAGAAAATTTTAATGTTTACAACTTTTTGAAGTGTTTATTATTATTTTTATTTGATAATTCTCACTAAAAATATGCAGTTTACATATTTTATGACCTAATGTGCAAGAATGGTCACACGGTCAATTAACTGATGATATGTGAAATTTTTTGGTAAGGGGTTGACTGGACACATAAAGTGCATGGAGCTATTGTGCTCACTTTAATAACTATAGGAGATATGACCATATAAAGGATGTGCAGTCACTTAAGTGACCATAATACAAAATTTCAACTAATCATGAGACACTCACATGGTCAATATACTTACCACAAGGGGTTGTAAAGATGCGATCATTCCTGTTGATTCTAAGTGATCAAATTCCCAAAACATTGCTAAATGAATGAATTGTTTGCATGTTTGACATTTTAACAAACTAATTATGTTGTCGTAATGAAAACTCATGGTCACTTAGGGGATCATAAGAGAAAAATCAAAGCTACCATGACCTCTTCTCCCCAACCCACTGCAAAAAAAATTCAAGTGATCATGGATGATGGGAAAGTGACCATAAATCTTTTTCAAGCTACTATATCACATTATCATAGTTACTTAAATTACCATAGGTAAAATCACCTACACATACAGATATAGGAAGCTAATCCTAATGACATGAGATGAAGAATATGAGGCTAGGTCTTTGAGAGTTGTATAAAACCAATTTCAAGTTGTAAGATCTACTCAAAAGTGCGATTGAAGAAGACTATAAAGAGTTTTGGGTTTTGTAAAATCTAACTGTAATGACCCGATTATCCTTATTGGATTAAGAATACAACAAGTCATTAATTGGCCTTAAGCGACATCCCCAAGGCGCCAAAGGCTGGCAATAAATGCCGAAGGGTTTCAAAACAAGTGGGGGACGATTTAACCTTTTAGAACATACCGCAGAGCCAACAACCATAACCAAAAAAATCAACTAAATGATGCATGATAAAAGCTAAGACAACCGAAACATTCATTTTATCATAAACCAACCAAAAGTACCACATTGGAAACCAACACTAAACAGAGTAAACAACGGAAAGACAAACTAAAAGACTAAAAGACGACAACCCAACTCCATGCTCCACAAGCTCCAAGCTCCAGCATCACTAACCAACCCAAGTATCACGAAGTAGTGCTATAAACATGTGACACTTTACCTTTGCCAACATATCGGTATATGACATCTGTAAAAGCACCAACGTGCCAAAGTAGGGGGTGAGTAATGAAACTCAGTAGGTTTTCCCCAATGACATTCCAACCCCTGCCTCTAGGATAAAACATGTTAACACATTTATATAAAACAATTTATATAAAACAATTCCAAAATAGTTCACAATATAACAAGTTCCATGTCAAAACCATTTTCCAACAAAAAACATCTTTCTCAAGAAAAGAAACCAAGCAAAGTTTCCAATCAAATTCTCATTTCCATTTTGGCACATTCATTCCATTTCACAAATCCACACAACCAACCATGCATGCAGCCTGGACCTCCTTATACTCGCGAGTGGTGACTTATCCTTCCACTAAGACATCACTTAGTGGACTACCTTGATGAGGGCACTTCACACCCTTATCTGTCCCTTTTGATGGGGGTATTTCTCACCCTTATCCATCTCAACCTTTTGATGGGGGTACTTATCTCCCTTATCCATCCCAATGCATATGAACACACACCAAAACCCATGAAAATCCATGCCAAAACCAAGTGTGTTCAAAACCTTTCAATAAATCATCAAACCTTTTATTAAAAACCATTTCTTTCAAGTAAAAAAACCATAACCAGTTTAAAATCACCATTTTAAATTCAATTCAACAAACACTTTCCAAAAAAACACAATTCCCATCACCCGTTACTTAAAAGGGGTTTCAACCATTCTTTCACAGTAGATAAACAAACCATTTCAATCAAGGAAAACAATTTGAAACTAAGCCTTCGAGTTCTAAGAAAGAGGAATCGGGAGTGAAGCCACCTACCTCAACAAATTAGGTGAAACCAACCAACAGACGAAGAATGCCAACAAAACCGAGTCAACTAATCCCCGAAACCTCCTTAGATTTTCCCCCTAGTACCAAAAAAACTGAAACCCAACTTAAAATTCATCAACTACCTTAGATCTACCCACCTTGGGTGTAGATCTAAGGATCCATCAAGAGGGAAGAAGGAGATCTAAGAAAACTAAAGGAAACGAGACTTACCTCAATCAATTGGCCTCTAAATGCCAAGGCAAACCTCCAGATCACTTCCAAAACGCCTGGTAAGTGTTCTCCCACTTTCACCAGAGATAAATCCAGAGTTAGGGCCGTCTAGGAGAAAAAAAAGTGGGTTTAAAGATAAAACAGATTAGATCCTTAAAAATAAGATCTAAGTTGACCCCGCACACGGTTAGTCCGCACGGCTAGGAAAATCGTGTGCTAACCGTGCGGTAGTCACTGCTTGAAAGGGGCGCTCCGCACGGCCTCCTCACACAGTTTGCCCAAACCGTGCACACACTGTGTGGTCTCCTCTGTCCAAAGTGACCACCACCTGCACGGCTTCCGCACGGTTTGGGAAACCCGTGCGTAGACCGTGCGTCACCAATTTTTGCCCTTTAACACTTTAAAAGTCTCCAAAATTTCCCAACCATTTATCATATGCTTCATGTACTTAAAAAACATAGAACAAGGGTTACTTACTAGAAACCGGGGGTACTACATTCTCCCCACCATTGGCCTTTTCGTCCCCAGAAAGTAGAAAACCATTGCTTGCCTGAAAGAGTTCTGGCCACTGATCTTTCATTTCTTTCCCGCGTTCCCAAGTCTCTTCCTGAATCTGACCATGTTGCCACAAAACCCTCACTAGAACGATAATTTTTCCACGCAAGACTTTCTCCTGCCTATCTACAATCAGCACCAGAATATGTACCAACGAAACATCTAGATCTAGGTCAACGTGATCCCATCTGATCACATGGTCAGGATCAGGCTGATACTTCTTCAACAGAGATACATGGAACACATTATGCACTACACTGAACCGTGGTGGTAATGCCAACCGATACGTCACCTCACCAACCCATTCCAGTATCTCAAAAGGGCCTATATATCAAGGATATATTTTTCCCTGATTCCCAAAATGACAATGTCCAAGCCTTGGAGAGATTCTCAAAAAGACATGATCACTCACCACAAACAACAACGATCTTCGGCGATGATCTGTATAAGATTTCTAATGACTCTGTGCCGTCTCCATCCTCTTTTTTATCAATTGAATCTTCTCTATTGTTTCTTGGACAAGGCTCAGCCCAACTAGTGAATTCTCACATGTTTCCACCCAACAAAGTGGAGAACGACAAGGACACCCATACAATGCTTCAAATAGAGCCATGTATATCGAGGCCTGATAACTGTTGTTATATGAAAACTCCACTAAAGGCATGTGCTCTTCCCACGAGCCACCAAAATCCATTACACAAGCCTGAAACATGTCTTCCAACATCTGTATCGTCCTTTCAGATTGTCCATCCGTATGAGGATGATACGTTGTACTCATATTCAAATGAGTTCCAAGGGCTTTCTATAAGGATCGCCAGAAACGAGATGTGAACCTCGAATCTCTGTCTGATACGATTGAAACTGGCATTCCATGTCTTTTTACCACTTATCAGATATAGATTTTTGAAAGATCTTCCACCACATGGGTTTCACGAATAGGGATGAAATGGGCCGACTTGGTTAGACGATCCACTATCACCCAAATGGCATCGTGTTTTCAGACCGTTCTTAGAAGACCTGTAACAAATTCCATTGCTATCTGATCCCATTTTCACATTGGGATAGGTAAAGATTGTAACATACCTGCTGGCCGCTGATGTTCTGCTTTAAATTGGTGACAAGTTAAACACCTTGAAACAAATTCATCTACCTTCCGTTTTATGCCGCTCCACCAAAATTGTGCCTTTATCACCTTATACATATTCTGTATTCCTGGATGGAAAACCCATATGGAATGGTGGTAAGCATGAAGTAGTTGTTCCTGAGCAGTTAAAGGTACAACCATCCGATCTCAAAAACCGTAAAACTGAACTCCCATCCAGCTTCCATCCCTCAATGGTCTCCCCACCATTGAGTTTTGAACTCATTGTAACACAATATACATAGGATGCATGTGCCTCCTTTACTATCTCCACCAAATCAGGAACGAGCGCAACTGGAAAGAAAACCATAACATCAGATCGGTCTTCACATTCCATACGCATGTCGGCTAGGACCGACATCAACTGCCACTCATCTAAAGCTTCTTCCGCCAACCGAGCATACAAATTTCTGCTTAATGCATCGGCCACTGAATTTCCCTTACCCAGTGTATACATCAAGTCAAAGTCGAGCATTTGAAGATACTCCATCCATCTCCTCTGCCTCAGATTCAAACCTCATTGTGAGAAAATATGTTTCAAACTATTATGATCCGTAAACATAGTGAATTTCTCACAAAATAAATAACAACGCCAAGTCTTCAGGGCATGGACAACTGCAGCTAACTCCAAATCATGTGTTGGGTTGTTCTTTTCATGCAATCTCAACTGTCTTGGGCCTTAAGAAACAACATGATCTACTTACATGAGAACATGTCCCAACCCAGATTCTGAAGTGTCACAATACACCACGTACCCCTGTCCTGATTCTGTAAAAATCAAGATGGGTGCTGATGTAAGGCGAACTTTCAACTCTTGAAAAGATCTCTGAAACTCCTCAGTCCATTGAAATACTCTGTTATTCTTTGTCAATGCTTTCATAGGCGAAGATAGTCATGATAAGTCACACACAAAGTGTCGGTAATAACCAGCTAGACCAAGAAAACTTCATATTTCAAAGACATTCTTCGACGATTGCCAAGAAAGAACAACTTCTATCTTTTCTAGATCCATGGAAACACATTTCTCAGAAACAACATAGCCCAGAAAGCGTACCTCTTGTATCCAAAAATCACACTTTGATAATTTGGCATAAAACTGATGGTCTCTCAAGATTTCCAACACTATCTCCAAGTGTTTCTCATGCTCAGCCCTTGTTCTTGAATACACCAATATGTCATCTAAAAACACCACAACAAAAGAATCCAGATATCGATGGAATATACGATTCATCAATGCCATAAAGACTGCTGGTGCATTCGTAAGACCAAAAGGCATGACTACATATTCATAGTGGCCATATCTGCTTCTGAAGGATGTCTTCGAAATATCCTCCTTCTAAACTCGCAACTGGTGATATCCTGACCGCAAGTCAATCTTAGAGAACCACTGAGCTCCCCTCAATTGATCAAACATGTCATCAATGCGTGGAAGTGGATATCTATTTTTATCATAACTTGGTTAAGTTTACGATAATCCACACATAGCCTCAAAGTTCCATATGCTTTCTTTACAAACAAAACTAGTGCTGCCCACGGAGACACGCTTGGTCGAATAAAACCTTTGTTTTCCAATTCTTCCAACTTCACTTTAAATTCCTTTAACTCTGTTGGTTCCATCCTATAAGATGGAAGTGATATAGGACTAGTCCCCAGAAGGAGATCAATCTTAAACTCCACTTATCTTATAGGTGGTAACCCTAAGAAGTTTTCAGGAAAAACATCAGGAAATTGATCCACGACTACTGGAAAACTGTTATTCGGGATATCGTCCATCGATTAAAAGTTTAAAATAGCCAACTGGTAAGATATTTTTGACACTACTGGTGCCAACAAGCTTGTTTCACCTGCCTTCACCACTTTTTCTTCTCTAAAGAGATGCTCGATGCCATCCTCAGTCACGAAACTGACTATTCTGCTATAACAGTCGATGTGAGCCCTGAACTCTATCAACCAATCCATACCCAGGATTATATCATAGACATATATATCTAGCATAGAGAAATCCCATTTCAGCTCAGCTCCATCAACAGTTATAGAACATGCTCTACACACGAAGGCTCTACACTTTCTTTCACCGAGAGGAGTTTGATGTTTTATCACAGAAGGCATCATTTCAAGTTTTAAGTTTAGAAAACCATAAATATGAGAAGAAAGAAAATAATGTGATGTACCAGTATTGAAAAACACTTGCATGAGGGTATAATTCAAAAGAATCATACTTATCACCGTAGATGGTCTAGACTGGTCATCCACAATCACCTGTTCCGCTCCATATAATTGCTTTGTTGCTGCACTTTTCTCATTATTGCCTTGTTGAGATTGTCCTGCCTGAGGAGTCTTGGTATTCCTGGAATCAACATAGCTAGCTCTGTTCTGCTGGAAAGACTGATTTTGATGTCCTCACCCCGTCGAAGCATAAGATGCTTGTGACACCTGAGAAGTTTCACGAACACCCGACCGTGGAGCACTGCGACAATATTGATGAAGATGCCCCATCTTGTTGCAATTGTGGCATGCTCTCGGTGGTGCTGTACATTCTCATTTCATGTGATCAATCGAGACACATTGAAAACACCCGTCTTTCATCATGGGTCGTGGAGGAAGATTCACTGATCTAGCCGTCTAATTCTGATTCGCACTCCCACCTTGGAAGTAGGTGTCCCTCTTCCACTTGTTCCCAGCATTAGAGTTCCCACCCGTTCTTGTGGGTATCATCATACTTCCTCCTCCCATAACTTTTGAGATGTCTCTTTCAGCTACTGTTTCTCTGTTTACCATCTCTGTATAATCCGTAATATAGAGAACAACTATCTTCGAGCGAATCTCCTGTCGCAACCCTGATTCAAAGATGCGCGCCTTCAGCAACGCACTTGCAGCAACTTCCGGTGCAAAGCACACTAAATTCATGAATTTAGCTGCATAATCCGTGATAGAGAGATTCTCCTGCTTTAGGATGAAAAAATCTGTCGTCCTTTGGATCTTGAATGTGTGAGGATAGAATTGTTTATTAAACAATTCCTCAAATTCCTCCCAGCCCAGGCCTTGATCCACCTTAGCCTACACCACTAGCTCCCACCACTGTCATGAAAGATTCTCCAGCATATACGTTTCCAAATTTACTTTCAGTTCTACTGGTGTGCCGACGAAATCGAAGATACGATTCATCCTATTTATCCACACCTCCGCCCTTTCTGGTCCTGAATCACCCCGAAAGATGGGTGGATTCTGCTTCTAGAACTGGATGGAATGGTCTACATGCCTTGAATCATCCCTCTGATTCCCCGTATCCACAGCCTGAAATGCTTGAACTATACTTTGGACTAGCTGCTGGTTCACCTGTGGCTCAGGTGCGACCACATTCTCTGTAGCCTCTTCCGTTTGGTTTCTATGATGCCTAACAGGTTTCATTTTCTATACAAACAACGCACGCTGTTAGTCTCACTTCCTAGCAACTGAAGGCTTAGCATTTAAATTTCTATCACATTACTATCACAACATTGATTTTCAACCATCAAGCTTTTCCACATTTACCCATTTCTAATTTTTGTTTTCTTTTGAAAATTAATCTATTTTCAAAATACATCAACCATTTTCTTTTCAAAATATTTCATTTGAAAACAAGTTTAAAAATTTCAGAAATCAAGCTTTTGCATCAAACCATAATCCATTTCTCAAAATGATATATGCACTCCTAGTGGGAAGTCATTCCTCTAATGCATGTCATGATCATCTCATTGGATAAACCCATGACAATAAGATTTGTTATCCTATAAGTGTCTCCAAAACACTTATGTACAAAACTCCCTGGTAACTTGAAGTTCAACATAAAAAGGTTAGCTACGTATTTTTATGCTCTATATTATAAGTTCCGACAATCCTACTCCTTCCTAAGATGACCACCCAAGGAATATACACATAATAATTCAATGCCAAGACCAACAAAAACTGATGACTACTTGTTCCACAAAGAAAGGAAAATCTGATTGCATTTATACCCCAAGGATCGAACAAACTGATACCATTTGTAATGACCCGCTTATCCTTATTGGCTTAAGAATACAAAAAGTCATTACTTGGCCTTAAGAGACACCCCCAAGGTGCCAAAGGATGGAAATAAATGCCAAAGGGTTTCAAAACAAGTGGGTGACGATTTACCCTTTTAGAACATACCACAGATCCAACAACCATAACCAAAAAAATCAACTAAATGATGCATGATAAAAGCTAAGACAACTCAACCATTCATTTTATCATAAACCAACCAAAAGTACCACAATAGAAACCAACACTAATCAGAGTAAACAGAGGAAAGACAAACTAAAAGACTACAAGACGACAACCCAACTCCATGCTCCACAAGCTCCAAGATCCAGCATCACCAACCAGCCCAAGTATCACAAAGTAGTGCTATAAACATGTGACACTTTACCTTTTCCAACATCCCGGTATATGACATCTGCAAAAGCACCAACATTCCAAAGCAGGGGGTGAGTAATGAAACTCAATAGGTTTTCCCCGATGACTTCCCAACCCATGCCTCTAGGATAAAACATGTTAGAACATTTATATAAAACAATTTATATAAAAAAATTCAAAAACAGTTAACAATATAACAAGTTTCATGTCAAAAACATTTTCCAATAAAAACCATCTTTCTTAAGAAAAGAAACCAAGAAAAGTTTCCAATGAAATTCCCATTTCCATTTTGGCACATTCATTACATTTCACAAATCCACACAACCAACCATGCATGCAACCTGGACCTCCCTATACTCGCGAGTGGTGAGTTATCCTTCCACTAAGCTGTCACTTAGTGGACTACCTTGACGGGGGTACTTCACACCCTTATCCATCCCTTTTGATGGGGGTACTTATCACCCTTATCCATCCCAACCTTTTGATGGGGGTACTTCTCACCCTTATCTATCCCAATACATATGAACACACACCACATCCCGTGAAAATCCATGCCAAAACCAAGTGTGTTCAAAACCATTCAATAAAGCATAAAACCTTTTATTGAAAACCATTTTTTTCAAGCAGAAAAACCATAACCAGTTTAAAATCACCATTTTAAATTCACTTCAACAAACACTTTCCAAAAACACACAATTTACATCACCCGTTACTTAAAAGGGGTTTCAACCATTATTTCACAGCAAATAAACAAACCATTTCAATCAAAGAAAACAATTTGAAACTAAGCCTTCAAGTTCTAAGAAAGAGGAATCGAGAGTGAAGCCACCTACCTCAACAAATTAGGCGAAACCAACCAACGGACGATGAACGACAACAAAACCGAGTCAACTACTCCCTAAAACCTCCTTAGATTCCTTCCCCTAGTACCAAAAAAACCAAAACCCAACTTAAAAGTAATCCACTACCTTATATTTACCCACCTTGGGCATAGATCTAAGGATACATCAAGAGGGAAGAAGGAGATCTAAGAAAAATAAAGGAAACGAGACTTACCTTGATCAAACGGCCTCTAAATGCCAAGGCAGACCTCTAGATCACTTCCAAAACACTTGATAAGTGTTCTCCCACCTTCACCAGAGATAAATACCAAGTTAGGGCCGTCTAGGAGCAAAAACGAGTGGGTTTAAAGATAAAATAGATTATATCCTTAAAAATAGAATCTAAGTTGACCCCGCGCATGGTTAGTCCACACAGATAGGAAAATCGTGCGCTAACCGTGAGGTAGTCACTGCTTGGAAGGGGCGCTCCGCATGGCCTCCTCGCACAGTTTTCCCAAACCGTGCACACACTGTGCGGTCTCCTCTATCCAAAGTGACCACCACCTGCACGACTTCCGCACGGTTTGGGAAACCCATGCGTAGCCTGTGCGTCACCACTTTTTTTCCTTTAACACTTTAAAAGTCTCAAAACTTTTCCAACCATTTCTCATATGCTTCATGTACTTAAAAAGCATAGAACAAGGGTTACTTACCAGAAACCGGGGGTACTACACTAACTATAGGGAATTAATTCCATGGTTGTGTTGTAGTAAATGAGCCCAAGATCATATTGAAGCCAGTGAAACACTATTGTTAGAGAAGATTCCAATTGATATACTAGAGGTTTGATGAAATTAATATGAAACTCAAGCTCAATTGAGGAATGGGTGAGGTCCATTCATGGAAGAAGGTCAAATATCCCAAAGTAGAGATCACAACTGGAGACTTTCGAAACAAGTGAAGACACTGACCAATCTTGAGAAATGAAACTCTTTGAACCTAAGAACCACCATTCAAGCCTGACGTAAGGATTTGATGCTGAAGGTTGAATATGGTGAAACCCGACTGAGGATTCATGATGTAGATGATCACCTGATGCGTAGCTTTGAGGCTATTGTAGATTCTGTATTACTTTTGGGATGAATACGTGAAGACAAAAAATATGACGATGATGGAATCCGACTAGGTAACAACCAATTGATTTGTGTTTAGTATAATTAATTTCAATTTTAGGTTTCCATTGAAGGAGATGGGGATTCAAGCTCCACATTGATGCAATTGTTTGTTCATAAGAAATAAAACACCAAATGCCAGAAATATTATCCCAATGAAGTTTCCATGTTGAACATAGCTCATGATGTTTTGCTGCTAGAGCATCCCGGGCCCAGTTCACTTATAAGTAACCGAACTCAGTTGGCCACAAGGCCTCAAGCATGCCTTCTTGTATGTCAGAGGCTATCGAATAGAAGTGAGGGTCTATGGTGGTATAGTGGGGAGACTATATCCATGTGATCAGAGTGTATTAATGTGGTATAAAATAACAATAAGTAGTGGAAACAACATAATAAATGAACTCTAGAAATATAAACCATCTAGATATAATAAGCAGGTGGAAGTTGAATCAATATCATATAAAAAAATGATAATCATGCCACGATGCTATACAAAAGGGGAAGTACATGGGATATAGGGTAAATTCATATAAAGCATGCTATACAAAATAAAAAAGACAAAAATTTATCTTCACTAGCATCATGAGTATAGGATTGGTCCTCTGCTCCCCTACCCCATCCTAGGACAGTAAGTTAGGCATCAAAAGTTGGATGCTTCCCTTTATCCTAACCTGTATCCATAAGGTCTGTTCGGATACCAACTATCAACCCGAACATGGTTTGAGATATACTCAGTAAGCCACCACCAATGGTCTAGGACTATCCTATCTGTGTATATAAAATGATTAGTTTATAAGTAATAATCAAATCATATTGGTAAGTGAAATAAAACACATCGGTTCAGGTTCCTCATAGGACACCAGACCAATACTACCTGCCTCAGCCTAAGCCAAAATATCTCTAAACATATGTCACCCTGTATGTGTATATAATATATATATATATAATATAATTGAGAACATATATGTTTATTTATATATAGACACTCCATATCAACTAGGACCTAAGGTGTATACCCAAGGCGAACACATAATTATAAGGGGTTTCATAGATCTTGTGGAATATGAGCATGGAGATTTTAATAGGCCATCATAAAAGTCAAGTATAAATCATGGACTAAACCCAATCATGCTACTTTCCATGATAGATTCATATTCAGTTTTAATTAATTGGCATCCTAGCCCCATCAGAGGCATTCTGTAAACAGGATCCCATGTATCGCTCCAGGTTCACTATAAAACCTACCACCATAGGATTTTGTCCAAGGCATTATGTATAAGGAATCCAAGTATCAATATCAATATAGTATTTTAGTAAAACCCTCTGAGACCATCCAAGGTATAACACATTAGGAACCAAGTATCACTCATGGAATTGTATAATAATATTTCCCACTAATCCTTTCAAAGGAATCTTCTCATGGGAAAAGTAAAGGCATCCTCCAGGTGATCCCATCTAAGGTAATCTATAAAATAAACAATGTATCTCCCCTAACGCATTGCAATTAAATTACAATTTCTAATTGTTAATCTCAAAGATCCCATCTAAGTAATCCTTAATTGGGACCCATGTATCAGCCTTGGATTAGTGTAAAGGAATGGTCATATCTAGAATTAAACTCATACCATTCAAATAATATATTATATTCATGTATTTCAATTCATTTAATATAGTAAATTCAAGATACAATAAGAAGATAAATGTTCTATTCACATGGCACATGATTTCCTTTGGTTCAATTCAAAATAAATTACATTCACAAGGGGAAATTCAATACATCTCAATTGGTAGTTCAATTTAATTACAAGGCATGAGGCTCTTAGGCCTTTAAGGAAGGCACACCCTTGGGGGTGGATCACGTTGAGGTGTTCATCCTACAACATTGATTCATGGGTTACTAGGACTGTACTAATCATGGAAACATCATTTTATTTAGGTAATTAGAAATTTAGGAGACCTTACTGGAAGGGTCCGACTCACGGCACAAAGGCACACCATATAAAGTATTGAGACTTTATGAAAAAAGAACTAGACCACCTACCTTATGTTGGAATATGAGCCCTCATATGTTATCAACTTCAAATTCGAAGTAGAATGAGGGAAATAAAAAAATAGACAAATGAATTGAAAAATAGGGTCTATTAGATCTCATGGAAATAGAACTCATGATGGTGGATAAACAATGAAAATAAGTAAGAGGAATGAGGATCTTACCATTGGCTATCCAACACAACCAATAGTGAAGGAATCATACACTAGATGAAGAATCAAGCTCAAAGTCTAGGTCATAAGAAGAGGGGGAGATCCATGCAGTTGGGTAGAGGTTACACATGAAAGAGGAGAAAAAATATGGGTTAAAAATTAAAAAGGGATATGGGAAAAATTGGCTTTTTATGTATTTTTAAGAGGCGTAGGGTTTTGACACACGATTTTCCAAACTGCATGTCTAAATCGGGAGACACCAATGGTTAAGTGGCACTAAGCGTGTGGACTTGGGTGCATGGTTTAGGAAAACCATGAAACCCCTTCTTGCCCACTAGTGTACCCAGCATATCCATATGGCCTGATGTGCATGGTTAAAACTAACTGTGCACCCCTCTACAGTTTGTTGCAGAACCCGCATGACTGAGTCACACTGTTAAAACTAACTATGCACTAACCATGTGAATTGGTATTACCTTATAATATCTGGAGTCCCAGGCTCTAAATGATCCCTAGAAACTCCTAAAAAACTTCTTATCCTCTTAATAACCTCACTGGCATAAAATGAGGGTATTTTTTACAGTAGTTTAAGTATCTTTACCTCTTCAGAAAATATGGTACATTACAACCCCCCTTCCTTAAAACAATTCAACCCTGAGTTTCCCTTTTTAGGGTGGTAAAACATTGTATAAGAAAAGTTCTGTCCATTGAGCCTATAAGTTTTCCACTCTCTCTCAGGTTTCATCCTGTATATGGTTGTGTTTCCATAACACCCATACTAGAGGAACTGATCTACCCTAGAGAACCTTCACGATCTTACCAAAAATACATATAGGATGATCCTCAAAGGATGCATCTACCTCCAACTCCATATTCTCAAGATCAAAATAGTGAGATGGTTGAGAATAATAATGGTGAAGTTGTGATACATGGAAGACATATTTCATGGACCGATACCTCTGAGGAAAATCCAACTAATAGGATACTGACCTGACTCTCTCCAAGATCTTGAATGGCCTGATGTAACAAGGTGATAGCTTACCCAGTCTCTGAATTTGTCTATGATTCAATCTTGGAGAAACTCACAGAAATACCCGATGTATCACCTCAAACCTTAGAGACTGATGACGACGATTGGTATAAGACTTCTTCCTAGACTGATCTGTATCCATATACTTCTGAATAAGATGAACCTGATCTAAGGTCTTCTGAATGAGATGAGGTCCTAGTATAATGGTCTCACATACCTCTAACCAGAATAGGGGTGAATGAAATGATATAATGTATATGGCCTCATAGGGAGTCATATGAATAGTTTAATGAAATTTTTTATTTTAGGAAAACTCGGTGAGTTGTAGGTGTTTTCCCAAGAACCTCCAAAATCAAGGATGCATGCTCAAAGCATGTCCTCAAACACCCATATCATATGCTATAACTAATCATCAATCCGAGAGTGTTATGATATACTTAGAAGCACCTGTAAACCCAAATCCTTCTAAAACCCCTTATAGGACCATGAAGTAAACTAGACATCTCTATCTGATACAATAGAACAAGGAAAACCTTGAAAGTATACAATCTCCTAAATGTAAATCCTTCAAAGTCAGTCTACTAGAAAGGTCTCATTGATCGACATAAAGTACATGACCTTGCTCAACCAATCTATGATCACCCATACTGCATAACCACCTCAAGGGGATATCAATAAGTCCATTACAAAATCCATGGCGATGTCATCCTATTTTCACTCTAAATGGAAAGAGTATATAAAATTTCAGTAGGATGCTAGTGCTCTTCCCCCATATACTGACAGGTGAAACACTATGTGATAAAACTTGTGATCTGTATCTTTATACCTAGACACCAAAACTAACAACGTACATCTCAGTGCATCTTGGTAATCCCCGAATGTACTTCCCAAATAGTGGCATGAGACTCCCACATCAATTCTTCCCATATGTTCACAGGCACCCAGACTTGACCATGAATTTGTAGAATCTCATCCTCATAAATAACCTAACTAGGTAGTGGATCTTCACCTACAAAACTCTCCCTCAGGAAAAAGACCTCAAAATCATAATGATATATCATATTTTCTTGATCCAGAAAAGATTAATTCATAAAAAACAATGTGAGTACATGTTTCCCCTAACAGTCTTTCACCTCAAAGTGCATCTCAGAAAAGAGGACCATCAACATCCACTCCCTGCTTTCCTCCTGAATAGCCTGTGTTTGAGTCTTTCGGCTTAGTGAATTAGTTAATTTATTTCCCTTTCTAGGTGTATAATAAAGTTCAAAGTCAAATGACTAAAGGTACTCTACCCATCTTCATTTACTAATATTCAAATCATAATGGGTGGAAATTTATTCGAGACTTTTTTGGTCCCTGTAAAAAAACACTTCCCCAATAGATAATTTCCCCAACAATGTAAGGAATGAACCATAGCTACCGGATTGAGGTCATGTGTTGGGTAATTTCACTCGTGGGGTATCATCTAGTGGGACTCGTACACTACAAATCGATTTCCCTACATCATAACTACTCCTTGAACAATTCTTTATGTATCATAATAAAATGTACAGATTCTACCCATCTCTAAAAGAATTAGGATCAATGCTAAAGTCAACCTTCCTTTCAAATCCTAAAAGTATATATCACATGATTTAGACCATAAAGAAATCAACACCCTTTTTAGTCAAGCCTATGAGAGGTACCTATAGGTATGAAAATTATTGAATGAAATATCTATAATATCAAACTATCCCCAATAAAATTCATATGTAAAAAATGTTCTTAGGCTGCTCCCAAGAAACCATAGCTCTCACCTTTTTTAGGTTAATAGATACTCCTTCCTATGAGATTATGTGACCCAAGAAGTGAATCTTATTGATCTAAAAGTTTCATTTGGTGATCTTTGAATATAGATAGTGATATCTTAGTGTATTTAGAATGATCTCGAGATGAATGGAATGGTCATGTAGAGTATGATAATAAACAAATATATCTTCCATAAAGAAAACAAAAAATGAATCCAAATATGAGTATAAAACCCAATTCATCAGGGAAATTAAAACTTCTATCACATTTGTAGGATTGAACTGCATAACCATATACTAGTGCAAGCCATAAATGATTTGAAACATTGTACATGGTACGTATGATGGCATAATGCACACCTGATGGTATCCTAACCACAAATTGATATTAGAGAAAATCATCGCTCCTCAAAGCTGATCGAAAACATCATCTATTCGAGGAAGTGGATATCAGTTCTTCATCATATGCTATTCCAATCAGTGATAATTTACAAAAATCATGAGGTTCCCTTCTGCCTTCTTTGAAAATATCACAGGTGAACCCCATAGTGATGTATTGGGTTATATGAAACCCTTAACTTCTAAATCCTCAAACTACTTATTAAGTTCTTGAATCTTAGTAGGTTCCATCCTATAAAGAGGAATTGAAATTTGTACAGATCATGGAAATAACTCAATAATGAACTCCAATTCTATAATAGGAGGTAAACTAGAAAAGTTATTAGGGAATACATCCTTGAAATGATCCACTACTAGAGGAAAATATATAGGACACATTCCTAGATCACCTATAAAATGAAAAGTCATCTAGGCTATCACTCTTCCCATCCCATGATGGTTCGGTCAAGCCCAAATTTCTTAGACATACCATTCACACTTATAAACATAGATACCACTCTTGAGTGATGTGAAAGACACCCTCCAATGATAGAAATAAAAATGAGCATGATAAGGTACAAACTAGTCTATCCCGAGTATGATGTCAAATCCCACCATCTCAAGGACACATAAACACCATTCAAAAAATATAACCACCTATCTCAATAGGTAATCCCTTACATTGGAATATTATCTTGGTTTGGATTCCTAATGGTGCGTCGAGAGTCATCACACCACAAAATTACTCTATTTATAATCCCATACTTTCCATAATTTTCATAGATATGAAGGAATGTGAAGTGCCTATGTTGAATACAACACAAAATAAAGTAGAGGCTACTAGAATAGTACCAAAAAATATAGAAGGCCCCGGACTCTACTCCTCCAGAGTAGGCTGTACTACATAGATATGGCTAGATCTATGACCCTAAGATGTAACCTGACTAACCTTGATAGGCCTGTTCTATTACAACTGTATATATGAATTATAGATACCTAAGCCACATCCACCTCCTTGAATTGATTAACTAGTATTAGTCCAACTCCCTACCTGATGTGGATCTATAGATCTCGTACCCAAATGTAGAGTCATTTGAGATCCCTTATCACTAGCCACTAGAGGGAAGGTTTGAAAAAAACATTGAAAGCATCCCATCCCGCCACAAGATCGACACTCAATCAGGTCCCTCATACACTGGGGATTCGTATGGCCTAGCCTACCACATTCATAACTATTAGTGCATGTCATCTAAATAGAATTTCCACTACAAGCAGGCTCAAAGCAACATTTCCTACCTCAAGATGAACTGCCACCCTACCTCAATACTAAACTACCCTACACCACACCACCGACTTCTCTTAGGTTATTCTTGGTGATGAGGGGATGGTTTAATATCTTAGAAATAATGGTCAACCGAAATATATTTTCTTTCAATCAAATGGAGTACATAGTACCATCCTCAAACTGTCTCACCATCATCAACTCATCACTGGAAAGTGTCAGTGCGAAATGCTGAAGCTCAATGAAATGTAAAGAATACTCTATCCTAAACATATTACCTTATTGTAGGTGCATAAATTCCCTAGCATGATCCTATCTTAGCATTTGAAGGAAGAAGTAATCATATAAAGTTGTCTTGAAGTATTCCCAAACCATACACTGATGTCAATAATCCTAGGTGATAACATCCCACCATTGATTAGCAGAAAAAAAGTATGTAGATTACGATCTTGACCCTCCACTTTGGGGCATCTACAAATGCATGAAGATGGATAAAATGGCCTTTAGACTTGATTCAATAGCCTGAGTAACACCATCCCATGAGAAAGTGAGAGGATCTTATTGCTAAAATTCTCATGCCAACTCTGCCATAATATGGATAGGTTGCATAGCTCATTGTATATAATTCATGAAGTGTAGGAAGCTCTCTCAGAACTAAGAATCAACTCCCAATTGAGCAATAATAGTAGGTACCTCAATTGGCACCACAAGAGGCAATACTGGTGGCTCACGACCCATCACCTCCAGAGTATGGTCCTCACCACCCTCCTAGAACACGACTCGAGGAAATAATGGTGAATGAATATACAATTTCCAATCACATTCCTCATATAATATTTAATATAGTTAGGATCATAGATATCATAATAGTATAAGTGCCCACCTTCCTATAAAAGAGTCACACCCCTCTGACTTCTTCTAAATCTAGGTATAGGTGATAATAAAGACCAAAAAGGTCACAAGAGACACTACCTACCACCCAATACTATGGTTAGGTCAGGGTCAAGGTCTCACATTACATAGTAGAGGTCATGGTATATGGAGTTTCAATTGCAATATATAGAGGAAAATACCCTTTACTTTTCAATTTTCACCCCCATTTAACAATATACATTTTTATTTACGAATTTAAATTTAGTTAGGTTTTTAATCATTTATATGTATATAAATATCATGGTCTAATTAGATGAGTCGCCATTCCCAAGTTATAAAGGAATAATCTTTATAAGTTGGAATTGAAACATCATGTAACTACGACCTGACCCTTACATCTGGTATCAGGATATAACACGTCATATAAAATGATTTGATTAAATGAATTACCATTCATAATTTATATAAGTGCATGCTTCATAAATTAAAATTGGTATTCATGTAATCAAAATCATCTATCATTTCAGCCCATGGACCAGTTTTCCATGGATCAAACAAGGAATAATTGGTTAATTAAGGCAATACCATCAAGATATACCATCAAGATATATGGAAAAATACCATTTAGTTTTATGAAAACACTTTAATTGATACAATTATTTTATCCCTACAATAAATATTAACACATTTTCAAATACAACAGTCAAGGTGACAATAATATATAGCTTAAAATGCATGCAGTAATATAAATATGGCATGAAATATGCATGACATGTGAATCCTCATGTTCCTATAATGTTTCATGAGATGATACCTCATTACCTCATTGGGACAAGGTAAAGGAAAACTCACAAAAATATAAAATGTCAAAACTCATGTGCATCACCCAATGGTGAAATCAATAAAATTATAACAAGAACAAACCAAAACAGTAATATCCGAACCCAAGTAATTTGGATTTACCCAATATGTTGGTTAGCTACTCCCAGACACATTGTGATTACCAAATTTTGACACATTCCTAGTATCCTATCTCATATCCAAATAGTAAGATAAAAAAGAAAAAGAGGCACTAATACCACGTTGCAGCATCCTGAACCTATTTCACATATAAGTAACTATACTCAATTGGACACATGGCCTCATGCACACCTCCCCATATGCCAAAGGCTAATGACTAGTAGTGCCCGCCTATGGTGGTATAGTGTGGATACTATACCCTCATTATTGGAGTTCATCACAATGGTATAGAATAACAATAAGTAGAAAAAACAACACAATAAATGAAATTTATAAATATAAACCATCAAGATATAATTAACAGGAATAACATGAATCAATATCTAATACCAAAATGATAATCCTGTCGTGATACTACACAAAAGGGGAAGTATATAGGATACATGGTATATGAATATACAACGAGCTATACAAAATACAAAAGGTCCAAAAGATATCTCCACTAGAATCATGAGAATTATCTTGGTCCTATGCTCCTATAATCTTTATGATAGTAAGTTAGGAATCCAAAGTGGGTTGCTTCCATTTATTCCTACCTGCATCCATAAGGTCTGTTCAGGTACCAACTGATGGTCTGAACAAGGTGTGAGATATACTTAATAGGCCACCAATAATGATATCTAGAACTATTCGATCTGTGTATATAAAATGAGAAGTGTGTATGTAACAATAAATGCATAATAGTAAATAAAGTAAAACACATCTGTTCAGGTTTCTCATGAGACACCCAGCCAACACTACCTGCCTCAGCCTGAGCCAAAATGTATCTGAATATGTAAAGACCCAACCTCCGAGTGCCCGGATCCAGGGCCCATGAGACATGATGTTATAGAATTTAATACAATACATTTATATAATCACATCATGTCCCATGCTACAGAGGCTCGTGAGGTACAGGTTCTGAGAAAACCAGTTTCATTCTGAATCTTTATCGGAGACATGACTGATACCTGAAAAATTTTCGTTAAAAACGTAGGGTGAGCATTTAAATACTCAGTAAGGTGTTTTGAAATTAATTAATACATCATTTGAAAATTACCTTTGAAATTACTTATACTTAAAATAATTCTTAAAGGAAAACATCATGACATTTCAAAGGTTGACATTAAATAATTAAAACATTTCATACACAAGTAGTTGAACATTTAAATGAAGGCTACTAGATGACCAAAGTGAGAATGTTTGTAAAAAGTACATGAATTCTACTGAGTAAAATAAGAATATCATTCAAGTTATACAAAAACTACTGAGCATAAACATTATCAGAGTTGTGCATAAACAATTTCACTACAAATTATAAAAATGCACATTATAACATGATAAATGTAATGATAACATTTGCATTAAAAATTCTGGAAAGGTAAACTGATCATGCATTATCACTGTCTCATCATATTCCATGGGTACTTTAATCTTATACTCATAGGTAATGGTTCCATAACCAAGGATATTTCTCTAGTCGAAATAATCACTTGGTTGGTCATATTCTTAAAAGATAATGAAGAAATGCTGAATTGTTGGACTCATGCTGACTGTACCAAGGCCTCATGCCATGACCTGTGGGTAGAAACCCAAGGTGATAGTTAGAAATAAACTCAAAGGGTTTTTCGCCTACTGATTGTCTCAAGAGAACTACCGATGCATCGAGGAGCTTACTTTTACCTGTCTCCAACCCAAAGGGATTACTTTTACCAGTCCCTAACCTGGAGGGATTTCTTTTAACCGGACCCCAACCCGGCAGTCCAATACATTCCTCATATGTCAATATGGTCTAATATTCAAGGTGTCCCATACCACTTTGAATATTTAATTCATTTTCATTTCTCATTACCCAAGGTGTCCCATACCACTTTGGGTAATTTAGTTATTAGTTCATTACCATGATATGTCATATGCATGTATTTTGTACAATAATAGATAAAATGAGTAATGAATACATGATATGACAGATAGCATTACAAATATAGAATAATTAATCAATAGAAGGCATGGTTTAGTAAACATTATATGCCCATAGGATAATTACTACAACACGTTAAATGGTAGGGTTTTCCATAGGAGGTGTTAAATGACAATTCTTTAAAATTACTATAAATGAAAATGAAACTCTTAAAGAAAATACTAGACATTGATTATTGTGATAAACACTTCATTAAACTTGCAATTAAACCATAACCAGATTGACCACTAACATTCATCACGACAGGTTATCATAAAATAATAAATGGTTAGGACATGATAACATAATTTCTTAGTCCTCCAACGTAAATTTAAATCAAGCCATCGTACATTCTTTTACATCATAAACTACATCAAGGGTATATGTTTGAATGACTACTTTAATTAAACAAGTTCATTAGTGTATACTCATAAAAAAAATACATATAGTCTTGGAAAGCATTAAAATCTTACAAGCATCAAAACACTAACTAAGTCCTAATAATTGTACCTGAAAACGGGGTTTTGGAAATTAAACTTATAAATACATTTATACATAAGCATTTATTTGGTCGAAACCAAACCATATAGGGTTTATTATAAATATGTGAAACCAAAAATACATAAAAAAAACTATGGTTTTAAACTATAACATAATTACACTAAAACCCAAAAGCCTAATTCGCATCTAAAATGTTATTTAAGGGTGGATATTCATCACTTAAAACTCATAGTTTGATTTTAATTATGTTACATTCACATATATGCATATAATTACATACCCAAAGTTAATCAAAGGGAATTGGCATGTTAAAAGCAGATTCAAACAATCTTTATGAACACAAATCCTAATTACATATACTGATTCATTTTGGAATTCTTAAAAAAACAGATTTGGTTTGGGGATTATAGATATGTATATACTTATATACCCGATTATACATATATGTATATAATAGGTTTTTCTTAATGAAAACCATACAAGGTAAACCCTTTAAACTTGCACGATCCATTGTAACACATCAATAACCCATTTTGAAAACCTCAAAACAAAGAAGAGTTTGCAATATATATATATATATGAAAAATTGTATATGTAGAATATATATATATATATAGGTTCTATAAAATAAAACCGAATGAAAATAATATTTCTAAAAAAATAACTTAACAAACCCAACATCCAGTTTTTTTAGAAGGAACATAGGTAGACTCAGAACTTGAAAATTAACATACAAAAATATATGTATAAAACCCATATACCTATCACTATATAAAAATGGTATGATTTAATAATCATAGCAAGCTAATCCCTTACTTAGACTGAGGAGGTGGGTCGGATTGGCAGAGGAGAGGAGGAGCTCTCTGGAGGTCTTGGGGTGCTCGAAGAAAAACAGAGAGGGATGAGAGGATGAACCTGTGGGGTTCATCTTGCATGGGGGAGGAGTTTAAAGGATCCAAAGATCTCATCTCCAACACCAGAGGACCCTACACTTGACTACTGAAGGAGAGGCCAAAGATTTGAGTTGGAGAAAAGGAATCCAATGAAACAATAATGCATATATATATTTTATATAACCTTACCCGATGAGGAGCTCAGGTGAGGAAAAGACTAAAGGCTATATAGGGGAGTAGGTCCGTGGAAAAGTGAGGATGAAGGGTGTTTCTTAGAGGGTCACGGGCGTTGGGTGTAGTGGAGAGGAAAAGGGGTCGAAGGTGAAGGCCACTGGTGCGGTCTCGCGGAGGAAGAAGATGACGAGGGGAGCTGAAGAAATGGGCGGATGAATGAGATTAGGCCGGACCAGATCGAACGGCTGTGGCACGGCGGGGAACTGTTTGATCGTTTAAAAAGAACTGGACGGTCAGGATTAAGTTCCGCGGTTGATCGAATGGCACGGGATTGATGTGGTGTTTTAAAAACTTCGGACGACCACGATTAGATCACATAGGACCGAATGTCTCTCAAAATCGCGGTGATATACCGTGGTCGATTGAGGGTTGAACCCAGGATCAGTTTCGATGGACGAGATCACGCGATGAGAGATCTAATAGCCGCGATTTTGTTTTGGCCAAAAAATTGGTTCCCACATCGAAGCAAACTGAAAAACGAGCACAGATTATAAGCCAGAGTGCCTCAGCATCACCCTGATGACACAAGCACACACACCCGAGAGCTTATACATGGCCCCCACCCTTCCACAGGCCTCGACCTAACCCTGACCGCGCTCTACCCCGAGCACTCCCACGCCGCCTAGACACGGTTCTCACACCTCTGAGCCGCCCCTAAAGAGTTCCCCTGAGCGTCGGCCGGGGAGTCAAGGCTCGACCACACCTCAGTGTGAGCTGCCTCCCCTGGTAGGCTTGTCTCAAAAGGGTGTAACTATTTTAAGAAAAAAAAACTTAATACTTAAAATATTTATAAACAGAACCAGGTAGAAATACATAATTAAAAGTAATATATATATATACACATATATAAACTAATTTTTCTTATAAATTCAACTTACAAAACCTAAATTAATATATGTATATAATTTTTTACACATTAACTTACTTAAAAGAGTTTCTCATGTGAAATTGGCATAAAATCTTTATAAGTTTATTTATAAACATATAAAGGGAAATATAAGTCTTTGTATACCTCAAATTAATAACAATATTATATACTCTTTCTTTTATATTTAAAATGTACCTTAATTTAAACTGAGTACGTTCATTAAAACATTTTCTTTAAAACCATTATGTATTAAAATACCATTTAAAACATTTAGACATATTAAAACATTTGAAATTACACAAAATTATGAAAGCATAATAAAAACCAGGTTTTTTTATAAAAAGATAAACCTCATTAATTTTAAAACCCTTTAACCAAAAGTCATGGAATTTAAATACCCAACAACTACATAAAAAAGTAACGGTCAAATTGGTTTCATATAAAACCTGGTCTCGGGGTGTCTTAAACTCAATTTGATTGAAGGAGAAAAAGAAAAAGAAGATGGTTCAAGTCATCCCTTTAGTGATTAGTGTGGCTGCGGTGGCTTCAGCCATTCTTATGTTTGTTTTGATGGATGCTAAAGACCCCTATCATCTTATAGGGGTTCTTGTTGTTATGAGTGGTCTTCCTGTAATCTTAATAGGGTTTTTATTTGGTATCTTTGGTTAGTGATCTTTCCTTGTAAACTCAGAATGTTGTAAGACACTTCGTTGTTAAGTTATTAAATAAGGAGTTCTGTGTTTTATCTTCTATATTTTGTTTGGTTAAAAGGAGAAAACTTTAATGGAATTAAACACACAATTTCTATTTATAAGGTTTTGAAATATTCGGGGTGTTACATTATTCCCCCTTCAAATAATTGCGTCCTCACAATTCTATTCATAAACAGAAAAAGAAAACCCCTAGACGATCATCATCACCAAAATGGAAGATTTGGCTCGGTCAACAGAATGCCCAGGTTGGTACTCAGTTCCTCTACTTCACTAGCCTAGATACACCTTGAGAAGTATGTCTTGAACTCCTACTCATGTGTTCTACACACAGGCTTCCATAGGGATGCTCGTGCGGTAATAAAGTTGGGGATATCCGAACGGACATATTCTCTGGTACTCCGCCGAACTACATCACGCTCAAGATATTCCATTGGAACCATGCGATTAAAAAGACCGAGGTTTAGAATCTGAAACATGAAGGATTCTATGCGGTTCCCATCTTGGGTAGCTACTAGAAAACATGCTCTGGCAGAAAAATTATGTGCCAGAGTGAAACATCGAAAAATACCTTCGAAGTATCTCCCCCTCTTCCTATAATAAGGAAGTTGGGTATTGGCAATGAGGTGGAAGACATGGTCAATCCCTTGGTAGGAGCGAAGGATTTCATGGCTGTTGGACAAATCAAACATGCGTTGACATGATCTTCGTAGGTTAAGGAAAGAAGGATAGTCCATAGTGCACGTCCTGATTAGGATATACTCCAAAATTTCATCGGGTAGGGATGAGATATTTGTTTGTCCAGCCATCTGAAAAAATACATTCATGAGAATTCACTTAAAAGTTTAGATAAGGTATAGACATAAAAGGAAAACAAATAATATTTCAATAAAATATAAGTTTATATATCAGTGCCTGAGTTTCCTTAATGATTTACTACACGAACTCCACATAGAGAAGCAAAACTCCCTCACATCCTTAGTGATGTCCCTTCTCAAACATTCTAGGATTTAGCCACTAAAAAAGAACATAAAAAAACTAGGTTGTACCTTTATGGAGCCCACCTCCATAACCAGTTCGCTGATGTCCTCAACTCTATTCCCAGGGTGGTTCCTAGTTCCTCAATCTCTCTTGCCCAGATACACCTTGGGCAAGTGGGGTTAAACTCCCGCATAGAACAGTTGGGCTTCCAGATAGAGGCATGAGTAGTGAAAAGCTCTGCGATATCAAAATGGACTTCGTCCCTATAGATTCTCTATACTACCTCAAATTCAAGGGGTTTTATGACAAAAAGTATCCCGTATAGACTGAAACTCAAGACTTGAAAAAGATAGGCTGCAGAAAGATTCCCCTCCTCTACAGCTTCCCAGAAAACCCTTAAAGCCACATAGTTTGTAGATAGGGTAAAACATAAGAAAATACCTTCATAATATTTCCCTCAATGCGTATTGTATGCAATTTGTGCATAAGTTATATGATAGTATACATGAATCAATCCTCGAAAGAGTAGAAGGATATTTGAGTTGTTCAACACTTGGTAAAAGAGCTTGCATGATAATCAGAGGTTCCCAAAGTGTTCATAGTCTTCCATACACGACTTAACAATTATACTCTCGAGGATTTTAGTGGGAAGGGACAAAATACTTATTAGTGATCTTTCATCTTCCATATGAAAATTATAATAAAACCACTTAGTAAGGTTTAGTTGTAGCTGCATATTTCTATTACCAGGTTTTTCCAGAATTGCCTGAACCTATCCTCTGATACCAACTGTAAAGACCCGGCCTACGAGTTCCTGGAGCTGGTTCCCATGATACATGATGTTCTAGAATTTAATACAATACATTTATATAAACACATCATATCCCATGCTATAGAGGCTCGTGAGGTTCAGGTTCTGGGAAAACCAGCTGTATTCTGAAACTTTATCAGAGACATGACTGATACCTAAAGAATTTTCATTAAAAACGTAGGGTGATCATTTAAATACTCAGTAAGGGGTTTTGAAATTACTTAATAAAACATTTGAAAAATACCTTTGAAATTACTTATAATTAAAATAATTCTTAAAGGAAAACATCATGACATTTCAAAGTTTGACATTAAATAATTAAAACATTTCATACACAAGCAGTTGAACAATTAAATGAAGGCTACTAGATGAACAAAGTAAGAATGTTTGTAAAAAGTACATGAATTCTACTGGGTAAAATAATCATATCATGCAAGGTATGCAAAAACTACTAAGCATGAACATTATCAGAGTTGCACATAAACAATTTCACTACAAATTATAAAAATGCACATTATAACATGATAAATGTAATGCTAACATTTGCATTGAAAATTCTAGAAATGTAAACTCATCATGCATTATCACTGTCTCATCATATGTCATGTGTACTTTAATCTCATACTCATAGGTAATGGTTCTATAACCAAGGATATTTCTCTAGTCGAAATAATCACTTGGTTGGTCATATCATTAAAACATAATAAAGAAATGCTAAATTGTTGGACTCATGCTTACTGTGCCAAGGCCTCGTGCCATGACCCGTGGGTAGAAACCAAAGATGACAGTTGGAAACAAACTCAAAGGGTTTGTCGCCTACTGATTTTCTCAAGAGAACTACCGATGCATCGAGGAGCTTACTTTTACCAGTATCCAACCCGGAGGGCTTACTTTTACCAGTCCCTAACCTAGAGGGCTTTCTTTTAACCAGACCCCAACCTGACAGTCCAATACATTCCTCATATGTCAATATGGTCTAATATTAAAGGTGTCCCATACCACTTTGAATATTTAATTCATTTTCATTTTTCATTACCCATGGTGTCCCATACCACTTTGGGTAATTTAGTTATTAGTTCATTACCATGATATGTCATATGCATGCATTATGTACAATAATAAATAAAATGAGTAATGAATACATGATATGATAGATAGCATTGCAAATATGGAATAATTAATCAATATCAGGCATGGTTTAGTAAACATTATATGCCCACAGGATAATTACTACAACATGTTAAATGGTAGGGTTTGCCGCAGGAGGTGTTAAATGATAATTCTTTAAAATTTCTATACATGAAAATGAAACTCTTAAAGAAAATACTAGACATTGATTATTGTGATAAACATGTCATTGAACTTGAAATTAAACCATAACTAGATTGACCACTAACATTCTTCATGGAAAGTTATCATAAAATAATAAATGGTTACGACATGATAACATAAATTCTTAGTCCTCCAACGTAAATTTAAATCAAGCCAGAGTACATTCTTTTACATCATAAACTACATCAAGGGTATATTTTATAATGAATACTTTAATTAAACAAGTTCATTAGTGTATACTCATAAAAAAAATACATATAGTCTTGGCAAGCATTAAAATATTACAAGCATCAAAACATCAACTAAGACCTAATAACTGTACTTGAAAACAGGGTTTTGGAAATTAAACTTATAAAAACATTTATACATAACCATTTATTTAGTGGAAACCAAACCATATAGGGTTTATTATAAATATTTGAAACCACAAATACATAAAAAAACTATGGTTTTAAACTATAACATAATTACACTAAAACCCAAAATCCTAATTCGCATCTAAAATGTTATTTAAGGGTGGATATTCATAACTTAAAACTTATAGTTTGATTTTCATTATGTTACATTCACATATATGCATATAATTACATACCCAAAGTTAATCAAAAGGAATTGGCATGTTAAAAGCAGATTCAAACAATCTTTATGAATACACAACTCCTAGTTACATATACTGATTCATTTTGGGATTCTTAAAAAAAACAGATTTGGTTTGGGGATTATAGATATATATATATATACTTATATACCCGATTATACATATATGTATATAATAGGTTTTGATTAATGAAAACCATACAAGGTAAACCCTTTAAACTTGCACGATCCATAGTAACACATCAAAAACCCATTTTGAAAACCTTAAAACAAAGAAGAGTTTGCTATATATATATATATTCAAAACTGTATATGTAGAATATATATATATATAGGTTCTATAAAATAAAACTGAATGAAAATAATCTTTCTAAAAAAAATAACTTAACAAACCCAACGTCCATTTTTTTAGAAGGAACATAGGTAGACTCAGAACTTGAAAATTAACATACAAAAATATTTGTATATAACCCATATACCTATCACTATATAAAAGGGTTTACTTTAATAATCATAGCAAGGTAATCCCTTACCTAGACTGAGGAGGTGGGTCGGATTGGCAAAGGAGAGGAGGAGCTCTCTGGAGGTCTTGGGGTGCTCGAAGAAAAATAGAGAGGAATGAGAGGATGGACCCGTGGGATTCATCTTGCATGGGGGAGGAGTTTAAAGGATCCAAAGATCTCAGCTCCAACACCAGAGGACCTTACACTTGACTACTGAAGGAGAGGCCAAAGCTTTGAGTTGGATAAAAGGAATCCAACGACACAATAATGCATATATATATATATATTTTATATAACCTTACCCGAGGAGGAGATCGGGTGAGGAAAATCCTTAAGGCTCTAGAGGGGAGTAAGCCCGTGGAAAAGTGAGGCTGAAGGGTGTTTTTAGTGGGTCACGGGCGTTGGGTGTAGTGGAGAGGAAAATGGGTCTAAGATGATGGCCACTTGTGTGGTCTTGCGGAGGAAGAAGACGATGAGGGGAGCTAAAGAAATGGGCGGATGGCTGAGATTAGGCCAGACCAGATCGAACGGCTATGGCACGACGAGGAAATGTTCGATTGTTTAAAAAGAGTTGGATGGTCTGGATTAAGTTCCGCAGTTGATCGGATGACATGGGATTGATGCAGTGTTTTGAAAACTTCGGACGACCACAATTAGATCACATAGGACCGAACGACTCTCAAAATTGCGGTGATATACCGCTGTCGATCGAGGGTTGAACCCGGGATTGGTTTCGACAGCCGAGATCGTGCGATGAGAGATCCAACGACTGTGATTTCGTTTCGGACAAAAAATTGGTTTCCACATCAAAGCGAACTGAAAAACGAGCGCGTATTATAAGCCAGAGTGCCTCAGCATCACCCCGATGACACAAGCACACACACCCAGGGGCTTATACACGGCCCCCACCCTTCCACAGGCCTCAGCCTAACCCTGACCGCACTCTACCCCGAGCGCTCCCACGCTGCCTATCCGTGGATCTCACACCTCTAAGCCACCCCTAAAGAGTTCCCCTGAGCTTCGGCCGGGGAGTCAAGGCTCGGCCACACCTCGGTGTGAGCTGCCTCCCCCGGTAGGCTTGTCTCAAAAGGGTGCAACTCTTTTAAGAAAAAAAAAATTAATACTTAAATTTTTTATAAACAGAACCAGGTAGAAATACATAATTAAAAGTAATATGTATATATATACACAAATATAAACTAATTTTTATTATAAATTCAACTTACAAAACCTAAATTAATATATGTATACAATTTTTTACACATTAACTTACTTAAAAGAGTTTCTCATGTGAAATTGGTATAAAATATTTATAAGTTTAATTATAAACATATAAAGTGAAATATAAGTCTTTGTATACCTCAAATTAATAACAATATTATATACTCTTTCTTTTATATTTAAAATTTACCTTAATTTAAACTGAGTACGTTCATTAAAACATTTTCTTTAAAACCATGATATATGAAAATACCATTTCAAACATTTAGACATATTAAAACATTTGAAATTCCAAAAAATTATGGAAGCATAATAAAAACCAAGTTTTTTATAAAAAAGATAAATCTCATTAATTTTAAAACCCTTTAACCAACGATCATGGAATTTAAAGACCCAATAGCTACATAAAAAGGTAACGGTAAAATTGGTGTCATATAAAACCTGGTCTCGGGGTGTCTTAAACTCAAGGTGATTGAAGGAGAAAAAGAAAAAGTAGATGGTTTAAGTCATCCCTTTAGTGCTTAGTGTGGCTGCGGTGGCTTAGGCCATTCTTATATTTGTTTTGATGGATGCTAAAGACCCTTATCATCTTCTCGGGGTTCTCGTTGTTCTGAGTGGTCTTCCTATAATCTTAATAGGGTTTTTATTTGGTATCTTTGGTTAGTAATATTTCCTTGTAAACTCAGAATGTTGTAAGACACTTCAGTGTTAAGTTCTTAAATAAGGAGTTCTGTGTTTTATCTTTTATATTTTGTTTGGTTAAAAGGATAAAACTTTAATGGCATTAAACGCACAATTTCTATTTATAAGGTTTTGAAATTTTCGGGGTGTTACAGAATAGATGTCACCTTATATGTATATATATAATATGTATGCATGTATATACATTATATATGTGAGAACATAAATGTGTATATATATAGATGCACCATATCAACTAGTTCCCAAGGTGTATACCCAAGGCATCCACACATACTTATAAGGTGTTTCATAGCTCTCGTGGAATATGTGCATGGAGATATAACTAGTTTGCAAATACCTTGACCCATGTAGCCCATATTTGGTGTCTACTTTATTACATAAAACTATATATAAGGAATCACATCCCGAAGTAATGAATAGTTTAGTAGTTTTGGTAAACTAGATACATACTTGAATTTCACATACATTTGAAAACATAAAATAAAAAAAGTTTTTTCATTGAGAATACCATTATTCCCCTTAGTATATCCCTGATTATCAATTATAAAACATTTCCTGGTTTCCTGGGGAAAATAAAACATAAGAAACAAGTGATCTTAGATTCTCAGTTAGGGTGATAATACAATGGAATCTATAATGAATATATAAGTACAATCAATATGAAAAATTAAACAATTTAAACACATGAAATTTAAAAAATAACTTAGACATAATATGGTAAGAACACACAATGATCAAATAAATCCATATCAATAATCACATGAGCTTAAAACTTATCAATTGATATTGTAACTAATTGAATAATCACATGGAAATCAATAAATAATCTCATAATGAGGGAATGAATAATTTTGGACATATAAAACATACTGTGAATATATTTCATAGGATAGTTTAAATATATGGGTAAAAACCTATCTAATTTGGCCAACTGATTTGTCACATGAGACCCATCGATGCATCAAGGGGCTATCTATAACCAGGCCCCACCCATCACTTACTAATTCTAACAAATTACTCATATAAAAGGGATGAAACATATTCAACATAAACATTCGTATTGAAAAATGAACATAAGAAATGTTAATATTTACCCCAGTAAAATAAAAATAACTATAAATGATTCAGATTAATATGGTTAGTGGTAAAAAAATTGTACATCCCTAGTGAAACTGATCATAAACCATCTAGATAAATAATAAGTATGGTATTAATAAAACATATCCCTAGTGGAGTACAATAAATTTTTGATGTCAATGATGAATATAAATACCATAAAAATTCCATTAAAAACTTTATTTAGGAAAATATCCTTTTAACTTTGAAAATAACCTTTGAAATTTATAAAGGAATATTTAAAACATTTAGTGGTCATAATGGTAGGAAATTCCATATATTCTGTACTTGTTAAAAGAAATATTCCTTTAAGTTTTTTGATAAAATACAAACAAGCCTTGTTTGGAAAACGACATGAAGATTTATCTAATTTTTTTTAAAATATCAAATATGGGTAAAAATTTCTTTAATAGATCATTTTGATAATGTTAAAAATATTTTTAAAATAATTTTTAGAAAACATGGTTTTGGATTTTTGACCAAAGAGAGAAATAAAGACATATTTTTTAAAAAAAAATTATCAATCATTTTAAGTACTTTAGAGAGGAAAAATGGTACTCTTCTTGAAAAATTTCATGAATAATGATAGGAGAAGAAATTAGATTGAGTTTAAGTAATATCAAATAATTACCACAAGGGAGATTTAAAGAAAAACAATCCTGAATAATAAAAAGACTGTGAAACAAAACCTTACCACTTTGGTATCTTATGAATCACAATCCCCATAAAAATAACATAAATAAAAATTTAAATACTATTAATAAAAAGATATTAATTATATAACATATCAAAAGGGTCCATATATATAACAAATAAAGGAATAAGTGGTGAATATGGTGTATGTATCATGGAAGTAAAAGTGATATGAGAAACCCTTACATTATTTTCAATTACTAATTATGTGTCCAAATATCCTATATAATAAATATAGGTTTATTATGAATCTATTATAGAATAATAATCATATATATCATACCATATATTATTTACTTATGGTCTTTTATCACCCATTTAATAACAATTCTTCGTTAAAATCATTGTTTTGGGTGGTAATTGATTTGTTTTTCATGTATATTTTGGTTTGGTAATTTCAGTCATTTTATATTGATAATGGTTAAATAATCTATATAATTTTAAAAATTATATAAATATCATATATATTCATTTTATATGTATTTATATTAATCTATAAAATTTAGAGATAGAAAAATGGATTACACCGTTCATGGAGATGGGAGGCTGTACATACGTATGAACGTTGTTTCAATTTTTCTCAACAGATCGAAAAAAAAGAAAAATAAATATTAATCAAACTTTAAAAAATAATTATTATGTTATATATATCATTTATATTAATCAAATACATCACTTTTTACTATCCATGTAAAAATAAAATGAAAAACATTTAACATCGATATATGGAGGCGACAATCCACATGTACACACGAGCGGTGTTATTGTTTTCCAATAGATTAGAAGGTAAGAGGTTATATGTGATATTATATTTCAAAAATTATTTTTTGGTAATAAATATCAGATACATTTCATTAACTTTATACATACTAACTTCCATGTAAATAATAAGAAAAAAATGAATCACATCGCTTTGTGAGGTGGTAGTCTACCGTACACATGAACGACATTATCATATCCCCATATGAAATGGAAAGTAAGAATTTATGCATGATATCATAATTAAAGAAGTATAATAATGTCATAAATATAATATAAAGATTCTAAATATATCATTATATTATTTCTTGAACGATGGTGATGGAAAATGAATTATATCGGTTCGCGAGGCGGTAGTCTGCTGTACACACGATCAACGATTTCTTTTTCCATTTTATAAAAGTGGTGATGGACATAGGTTATTAAATTAATATAATAAAATCTTAGTATATGATAGATATTTGTGTTATTATATTATAATTATTGAATAATATTTGAAGTATGTGGGAGAAGAAATATACAAAATACACACATTAAGAATTTTACCTCTTCTTTGAAGAACTCTTTTAGATTTATACCTAAAGCCTTCATAGATTAGATTTATGATAAAAAAAGACTCTAGGATTTTGGTACAGGATTAAGTAATGTATTTTAATATGTATTTTCTAGAAAAAGTTCTTTCTAAGTGTTAAGAGGGGAAGAGAGGGGGTGGCCTTTTAGAAGTGGGGGAGAGGACACACATGAAATATTTGAAAAAATAAAGTGATACCCACATATTTATCATGAAAAAATCCTTAAAAATGGGTCATTATCAAACATTATATGTTTTAAGGTAAAACAATGTCCATCAAATGGGTGTAAGAAAATTTTAATATCATTTTAAACCCTTATGATCTTAGTTTAACCCTTGGTAAACCTATTTTTACCTTAATCGAGGTAATTATTTGTTATTGTTTTTACTATTCATTATGGTCAAAAATTAATATGACCATATTATATAATATTAATTATTATTATTCTAAATATTTAATCCTTTTTTAAAAATTCAATTCATATAATTGGTAAAACTAAATTTAAAATTAAACCCATAGGCGCATTGAAGAAAAAAATGGTTTTTCCAAAGAAAAACTTTTAAAACTTTAAAAAGTTTTTATATGATAATTTAATATGAAATTTATTCCAATGAACTAAATTAGTTAAATTTTAATATACTTTAACTAATTTTACTTTAAAAAAAATTAAAATATACTTTAACTTTTTAAAAAATTTAAATGAAAAGAAAGTTTTCAATAAAAACCAGTATTTTTCACTATTCATCAAAAAATTAATCATTTTAGAAAAATAATAAATATTTACCCAAAAATTTTAAAAGTAAATTTTATTTTTTCAAATAAATTTTATAAAATTTATAAAAATTAATTTTAAATTATATGCGCAAATCGTGACTAAACTGCCTTTTAGAAAAATACAGTTTTTCAGAAAATATTTATTTTTTTCAAATGATTCTTATTTTATTAGTATTAAATAGATAACTAATGAATTTATTTTATACATATGTAAACTATATAATTTTCATAATTTATTTATCACTATTCATACCCAGTAACTTAACATCTATGTTATAATGGTCATGTTTAAATAATAATATTTTAATAGAGTATCACATTTTGTTTAAACCCGACATTACATGCATTGAAAGCTATCAATGAGATTGAATTTATTTAAAAAGAGATATTTCATAAAGTCTCATGGTATTAAATTATATTCTAATCTTGATGTTTCATTTCATATATCCTATCGAATATGATGTTTTTATTATAAAATCTTAGGGTGTTACATTATACCCCCTTAAATAAATTATGTCCTCACAATTTTATTTCGGTATCGACAATCAAGGGTTTGACATTTGAAAATAACCTTCCTGAAACCACATTTTAAAAATGTTTAATAAAACATCCCCTTGTTAATAGAGTAAGGTAAGTATGATGTTTATTTTAAATGAGACATACTAGGTTTCCAAATAGGAGAACATTGGTGACAAGTAAAAATATGGATATAGAAGAAAATAATAACATCCAAGGATTAATAAAGAGTGATATAGATCATTGATCAAAAGAAAGTGAATGATCTAGAAAATTTAACAACCATAAATGCATAAATCAGTGATGAGTTAAAAGGCCATTTGATTCATAGAAAATGAATGTACTAGGATAGCATTTTTGTTTCAAGATTCTTTTCCTAGAGTTGAGGAATTCCTTTATCATTTAGACTGAGAGAATAAGAAAATATAGTTACTTGGAAACTTTCTATTTCACAGGCACAATTTTATCCTTTGTATGTGTTTCAAAATATATTTCTACTTAATCTCCTACTCTATGAAATTAATATCCAATAGGAATTTTTATTCTTAATGTAATAAAATTAACATTTAACATATCATTAGCTCAGTAAAATAATGAAAATAAATTCCTCCCATATCTAGATATTTTACTAGAAAAAATGGTTATAACAAGTTATCTAGTAACACTCAAAGCTCAACTTAATCCATTCCATAAATAGTTAACCTTAAGAGTCATTCAAAATAGGTCTTTCCAAAATCAAAGTCCAAAAATTTAGAAGGGAGGTCACTAAATCAACATTATATTACCCATACAATATAAAGTGAATATTAATGTCACATTAAAAATATGTGAATACATTGATCACCATAAAACCTTAATTAAAACATGAACACTTCTATAAAAATAAAATATCAGGTTGTCAAAAATATTCCACAAATCCAAAAATATAGCAAACTTCAGCAAAGATAATATAAAAAACCAAAAAAATTCAAGGTCAACAATAATATCCCATAAACACATCTTTATCATTATTATGTCTTAATTAGAAACATATTAAGGGTTATCATCCCTCAATAATGTGTTTTCTAAAAATATTAACTTTCCATAGAATCACTTTTCATGGCAATCTGTACTATTCATCATATTCATTCGAATCCTTAATGAAAAGGTATTGTAATAATATACTTATAAATTTCATGATTATTATACACAGTATATAATTTATAAAAAACTCCTATAACATAATTCTTAAATCTAAACACAATAAAATTAATCATTCCACTTTATCTACATTAATAGCATAAGCTTGATCTTGATCCCTTCTTCTGAGGTATATTCTCTAGACTTTTGGGTCATTCATTTGCATAGTGCCCCATATCATTATAGTTGAAACACTGAACATAAATGGTTTATTTATTACACATTAATTCAAGTGAATGATGGAATTTCTATCTACACTTGAAAAAACTCACATTATCTTTAAGTACCAGGGTGTTTCTTTCCGCAATTATCACATATAGGAAAACCTTTCCTTCCATTCTTCCCCCTATTTATTTTTCTGATATGCTATCCCCTTCTTATTTTCTTCCTATAAAATCCATAATACTTATATAATTATTTCTATATCTTGATATCACATGATACTATATCCTCATATGATGAGAATGTTTTAGAGACTAGTTTCCTTTAAAAGATTAGCTTAATCTCATCAAGGATATGATCATTATTACAATTTAGATTACATATATTGATAAGGTTACCATTAATTCTACTATGGTATATTTATAAACAATAGAATAAACTAGATTAGATCAGAAAAATATGTATCATAATGTATAATCCCAAAAATAGACAAAAAAACTTAATATAAATTGAAAAATTTATGCATAGATAATATCATAATCTCAAACATGTTTTTTAGAAAGTTTAGAAATAATAAAAATATTTCAAATCCATGATAATTGTTTGAAAACAAATTTTTAATTAAAACTAGAATATCCCCCTTGGATTGTTAAACTAGATGCATTGTAGGGTCCACTACTGTGTACCAGGAAATGCTCAAGTCAATCATAACATGCCTTTTTTAGAGTTATTACCCCTAGGTACATCTATGACAGAATAATTTCCACTTGTAGTATCCAAAAATGAATATATTTCTAAAAAAACAACATAATCTCTACCTTACCAAAAATTTAGGATGTAATCCTATAATTAGGATCATCCTTAAAGTAATCCAGAGGGTTATATTCCCTAATCAATGTTTTCATAAATCTAGTTCCCAATTTTTCTACTAAACTTCCTCAATACTAACTATAAAACCCCGATCCTATTAGCCTATAGTCGGTGTCTAATTTATCAAATTATAACTAGATATAAGGCATCACATTCCAAAGGACCAAATAATTTAGTAGTCTTGATAAACTAGATACGCACTTGAATTTAATATATATTTGAAAACATAAAATATACAAAGTGTTTTCTTTGATAACATCATTATTTACCCTTAGAATATCCCTGTATATAAATCCAAAAACACTTCTTGGTATCCTGTGGAAAATAAAACATAAGAAATAGGTGATATCAGATGCTTAGTATGGGTAAGCATATAATGAAATCTATCATGAATAAATAAGTATAGTCAATATGAAAAAGTAAAAAACTAAATCACATCCCATTTAAATAATAACTTGAACATAATATGATAATAATAAATGATATCAAATTAACCCATATCAATAATCACATGATATTGAAACTTATCCATGGATATTATAACTTATAGAATAATCATGTAGACATCAACAACTAATCACATAATGAAGGAATTAATAATTATGGACCTATGAAACATACTATCAAGACCTTTCACAAGACAATTTAAATTTTTGGGTAAAAACCCATCTAATTTGGAAAACCAATTTATCTCATGAGTCCTATTAATGCATCGAGGGGATATCTATAATTGGGTCCCACCTAACACTTACTAAGTCTAATTAATTCCTCATATGAAAGGAGTGAAACATAATCAACATAAATATTCATATTGAAAAAGTATAATACAAAATGTAAACACTTACCCTAATCAAATAAACATAGTCATAAACTATCTAGAGTGATATGGTGAATGGTAACAAAATTGAAAATTTTTAGTCAAACTAATCATAAACTATATAGATAAATAATAAGGATGGTATCAATGAAACATATCCCTAATGGATCATAAGTACAAAATGGGTTGATTTCATTGATTAATAGAAATTCCATAACAATTCTATTAAAAAAATTCTTGCGGAAAATATCCTTTTCACTTTGAAAATATTTATAAATAGAAATTTTCACAAAATATTTTGAAAATTATTTTATTTAAAAATAAAAATTTAAACTTATAAATGAATCTTTAAAACATTGATTTGTTATAAAGGTGTGAAATTCCATACATACTGTATACATTAAAACAAATATTCCATTCACATTTTTGGTAAAAGCTAAATGACCTTGTTTGGAAAATAACATGAATATTACCTTAAAATTTAATTTTAAATTGAAGAATGGGTAAAAATTTATTTACTAAATCATTTATATAATGTTAAAATAATGTTGAAAACATTTTAAAAAAACATGGTTTTAAAAGAAAAAAATATTTTTGATCAAAGAGAGAAATAATGTCTGATTTTATTAAAAACATTTTATCAATAATTTTAAGAAAAAAAGAGTGTAAAATGTTAATATTACTTGAAAAATTTTATTAATAACCATATGAGTATAAAATAGATAAATTTTAAGAAATATCAAATAACTCATTCAAGGGAGACTTAAACGAAAACAATCCCAAATAATGATGATATTTTGAAACAAATTGTTACCACTTTGGTAACTTCTGAATAGTAATAACCATAAAATAATTAACATTAAATGAAGCATTAAATGCCATTAAGACAAATAAATTCATTATATAATATGTAAAAAGGTAATTATATCCACTATATAAAGGAATAAGTGGTAAATATGGCGTATGTATCACAAAATTAAAAGTGAGACGAGGAACCCTTACTTTAGGTTTGACTTGCTTTGTATGTGTAAGAATATCCTTTATATTAAATATAGGTTTATTATAAATATATTAAATAATAATACTCATATATCTCATATCATATATGATTTACTTATAGTATTTTATCACCTAATTAATAACAATTCTTTGTTAAAATCACTATTTTAGGTGGTAATTGCTTTGTTTCTTATGTATGTTTTGGTATGGTAATTTTGATACTATTACATTGATCATTATTATGTCATATCCAGAATTTTAAAAATTATATAAATATAATATATCTTAATTATATATTTATTTATAGTAATCTATTAAAGTTAGAGATAGAAAATGGATTACACCGTTCATGGAGACGGTAAACCGCACACACACATGAACATTATTTCCTTTTTTCTCATAATATATATAATTTATATTAATAAAATACATCATTATTAGCATCCATGTAAAAATAAAATGAAAATAATTTCACATCGCTATGTGGAGGTGATAGTCCACACGTATGCACAAGCGAAATTATTGTTTTCCAATGGATTAGAAGTAAGAAGTTAGATGAGATATTATATTTATATAAGTATTGTTAGTTCATAAATATAAAATATATTTCATTAACTTTATCCTTAATAAATTTCATTTAAATAATAATCGAAAAATGAATCACATTTCTTCATGAGGCGATAGTTTTTCTGTAAAAATGATAAACATTATTGTACCCCCACAAAATGGAAATTAAGAAGGTATATGTGATATAATAATTAAATAAGTATAATAATATCATAATTATCATGAAAATATGTTAAATATATCATTATATAAATCCTTTATATGTTGTGATGTAAAATTAATTTCATCGGTTTGCAAGGCGGTAGTCTTCCATACCCACGATCAACGGTTTCTTTTTTCCTTTTGATAAAAGTGGAGATGGATATAGGTTATGAAATTAAAATAATAACACATCATTATATGATATATATTAGTTTTAAAATTTTAACATTATTGAATATTATTTGAATTAGGTGTAATAATAAATAAAAAAATCATGTACATTAATAATTTTACCTCTTCTTCAAAGAACTCTTTTAGGTTTATACCTAAAGAATTATTGGATTGGATTTATGATTAAAAAAATCCTTTAGGATGTTCAGAGATTAGTAATTAAGGTATTTGGGTAAGAATTTTATGAACAAATAGGTATTTTTAAGTGTGAATAGGGGATGAGAGGGGGTGGACTTTTATAATCAGGGGAGAGGACACACATGGATTTTTTGAAAAGATAAAGTGATACCCATGTATTTATCATACTAAATGACTCTAAATGGGTAATTATCAAACCTTATTGGTGATAATATCTAAATATGTCTAGAAAATTGGTTCTAGATAATTTTTAGGTCATTTTAACCATTATATTATTAGTTTATCCTTGGGTAAACTCATTTTTCCTTAACCATGGTAATTAATTTTTACTGTTTTTAATGTTTTTACTTTTCATTATGGTAAAAAATTAAGTATAAAATATTTTATAATATTAATTATTATTATTGAAAATATTTAATATATTTTTCCAAATTCAATTCATAGAATTTTTAGAATTTAATTTAAAATTAAACTCATAGACGCGTTGAAAAAACAGTTGTCCCAATGAAAACTTTTAAAATTTTAAAAAGTTTTTATATCATAATTCAATGTGAAATTAATTAAAATAACCAAAATTAGTTAAATTATAATATAATTTATCAAAGTGTACATTTAAACAAATTTAATATATAATTTAACTTAGTAAATAATTTAAATGAAAAGGTAATTTTCAATAAGAACACGTTTTTTTCACTATTCATTAAAAAATTAATCTTTTCAGAAAAATTGAAAAAATTAACCCAGACATAATTTTTAAATTTATATTTGTAAAATTTATTTTATGTTTTCAAATAAATTTTCTAAAAGTGTTAAAAATTAATTTTAAATTATATGCGCAAAGCGCGACTTAATCACCTTTTAGAAAAATACAGTTTTTAGAAAAAAATTCTATTTTTTAAAAAATGATGATTATCTTATTTCTAATAAATAGATAACCATTGAATTTATTTTATACATGTTTAAACCATATAATTTTCGATATTTATTTATTACTATTCATACCTTCTAACTTAACGGCTAGGTTATAATGGTCATGTTTAAATAATAATATTTTACTAGAGTATCATATTTTGTTCAAACTTGGTTTTGAATGAATTACAAGCTATCAGAGATATTTAATTTATTTAAAAGTAAATATATCATAAAGTATAGGGGTGCTACATTATACTTTAAGCTTGGTGTTGCGTGTTATATGTTCTATCAAATATTATGTTCCTCTTTTAAAATCTCAGGGTGTTATATGGGTTATCATAAAAGTTAAGTATAAATTATGCACTGAACCCAAGCATGTTCCTTTTCATGGAATACATATCATTAGTTTTAATTAATTGGCATCTTGTTCCTATCCATGATATTCTATAAAAAGGAACCCAGGTATCCCACTAGGTGAACTATAAAATACACCACTGTAGGAGTTTATCCAAGGAATTCCAAATAAGGAACCCATGTATTAGTCTCGACATATAATATAGGTAAAAACCTTTGACAATGTCCATGGTATAACAAATTGGGAGCTGAATATTTCTCATGGCATGGTATAACAACATTTCCCACCGATCCCATCCAATGTAATCCAGTAGGGAACCGGGTATTGCTCTTGGGTAATGTAAAAGTATCCGACTAGTGAGACTATCTAAGGTATTCTATAAAAGAAACAATGTTTCACCCCTATAATGTTGAAATTCAATTATAATTTATAATTTTTAATCTTGATGAGCCCATACAAGGCATCCTTAATCAATATCCTTATATTTCCCTTGGTTTGGTGTAAAGGAATGGTTATAGATACCATTAAACCCATACAATTCAAATAATAAATTTTATTTATGTTTTCCAATTTATTTAATATGGTAAATTAAAGCTAAAAGAAAAGATAAATGGTCTATGCACATGGAATTCCATTTTCTTTTGGTTCTATTAAAAATACATTACATTCACAAGGGTAAATTCAATGCACCTAAATTGGTGGTTTAATTTATTTATATGGCATGAGGATCATAGGAATTTAAAGAAAGAACACCATTAGGGGTAGATCATGTTGAGGTGGTTATCCTTGGATGTTGATTAATGGGTTGCTAGGACTATAATAATAATGGAAAGATCATTTTATTCAGTTAATTATAAATTTAGAAGGAATCACTAGAAGGGTCTAGCATGTGGCACAATGACACACCATATAAAGAATCAAGACTTTAGGAAAAAAGAACCAAACCACATACCTTAGGTTGGTAGATTATCCCTCATATGTTATTATCTTTATATTCAAAGTATAATGAGATAAATTATAAAAATCAACAATTTTACTAGAAAATAGGCTAGATTAGATCACAAGGAAATAGAACTTCTGATGGCAAGATAAATTAGGGAAAGAAAGACTATGAATAAGGGGATTAATATTGGATATCCAACACAATCGATGATGAAGGAATTAAATACGATATGAAAAAGATAGCTCAAATCCAAGGTTAGAGGAAGAAAAAGAGCGCCATGTGGTTGGGGAGAGGCTATACATGAAATAGGAGGGAAAAAATGGGTTAAAACTTAAAAGGGGATAAGGGAAAAATCGATTTTTCATACATTTTTAAGAGGTGAATGGTTTGACCACACAGTTTTCCATTATATGAGCCTAAACCATATGACACCACTGGTTATGTGGAACTATGAATGAAACCCTAGATGTATAGTTTGGACACACCATGCGGGCCCTTCCATCCCACTAGAGTAATCTGCATGGTCATGTTGCCTGAGGTGCATAGTTAAAACTAATAGTTCATCCCACTGTAGTTTAATACAATAATCACACGGTTGATCCGCATGGTTAGTGCTCAGTATGAACTAACCATGAAGACCATTCCTCCCTTACATGATCTAGAGATCTAGGTTCTGAACGATCCCTAGATACTCTGAAACCACTCCTTATCCTAAGAAGTACCTCACTATCATAAAATAAGAGGTTTTGAATAGTAGTTTAAGTATTCACACCACTTCAAAAAATATGGGATGTTACAACTATTGAAATTAATGTGTGTATTGTGTTTTTTAAATTACGTGTTGATATTTCCTTCCATGTTGATTCTATATAATGAGTTTAAGGAGACCTATTGGAAGTACAATGATGAATATAAGGTTTCCAATGAATAACCTAATGATAACTCAAGCTTTCTAAATAAGGTATCCACAAATATGCCTTGTCCAAATTATAAAGTAATTTATGAGAATGAATCTATTAAATGGTGACTTTTTTATAAATATTCCACTGAAACTAGAGTTATTTTAGCTAAAGGAAGCAGGATGAGAACTAAAAATTGAATTAGTGATGACTGTGTATGGGTAATTAATGGACTATATGACCATGAGTCATGCACATGGGCCCATGTCTAGAAACATTCCCAACTTTGAAAACCTATTATCCTAGCCCACCAAATTACAAAATCCCTGAATTATAAAATTCTAAATTAAATTATTTGAATATAGTTTTTGTGGGAGAAGGAACTTGGGCTTCCTTAGAGTCTTCTTGGATATTTTCAGAAAGACTTTTATATCTATTGAAATTTTGGAGAAATTAACACGTGTGTAGGAGGAAATTTAGTTGGGAAGGATGTTTTTGTGTCACCTATGATAAATATTTAAATTAATAAGCATGTCACATGGAATATGGGGATAAACTACTAAGTAGTTACCATGAGATCGTACTAGTTTTTTGCTTAATTTTTTTTATATATTCAGGTGGAAGTATCTGGAATAAGGACTTGAAAGATTTTGGAGCATAGGTGATCATGACATACACTAATGGGGATACACGAGTGAGATGAAAAGCTATAGGGAGGAATAATAGCATGATGTGGAATAGATCAATAAAAAATAATTCTATTCCTATCTTTATTTTTCTTATTCTTCTATTTTAATTTATTTTACTATAATCATATCTTTTAATTTCAATGAATTAAACATGTTTATTGGATAAAAATTCTATAGGGAATGAGATTGTGTCAGTAATTTTTAATAATTCATTCATGCTAGTTTGATGTAAGTTTCTCTCTCAATCATTTTCTTTCCAAATCACTTTCCAAAGCATCAAGAGTTGGTAAAAAATGGACCGATCAAATTTTTTTCTTTAATCTAGATATAAATATTAAGATAAGTACACTGATATCAATAATAAATTGGACTTAGTGAAAACCAATCTACCATTTTGTGGTTGAGTGGGTCCTAGAGTTGAATAACTGTAATATTCATTAGACCATAGGTTGACCTTTCAATACACTTATAAACCTATTTTAATAATTTATAGAACAAATACATGTATTACACGAATAAAGTAAATCTCTTTAAAACTATACAATTGAATTCCTATAATCATAATTTCTTTACTCATATGATCTCTCCATCTTGTTATCTTTGATCAAATTTCCTTGTTACATTATGTTTTCACCACCATCAATTTAATCACCACTATTCCAACATTCCTTTGTTTTCTTGTGGTTGTTTTTGGTTTTGTTTTGTAACTTTGTCACATAGACACATAATGTGAGTCCTATCCTATAGATCAACCCCCAATCATCATTAAAATAGTTTATTTTATGGTTAGAAATAATTAAGTTGACCCCATACTAATCAATAACCTAGGTTTTAGCTCATAAATAACATACAAAAAATCTTTATGCAAAGTCTTAGAGTTATATGAGATTGGTAGTCTCCACATGAGTTATCTTAAAGTTATAGATAACCAACCCTTCACCTTTCTAGAATAATTTATAAGCCTTTAACCCAATGGGTAGTCTAATCCTAAATCCCTCTCCCCAGAGAGACTTTAATTAATAGACAATTCAATTCATGATACCTATAAAACCTAATATGAAAAACTAGATTAAAAAAATATTTTCAATCTAATAACATTAAAAAAAATTTAGGTTAAGGTAGAAAAAAACTAAATGTTATGATTTTCCACCTAATATGTAATTCAAGAAACTATCTCCTATAAGAAATTTATTTCATTAAAAAAGGATACAAAATAGTCACATTCTAAAATAATTATAAACATAAATATTCTAAAGGAATTTAACAAATAAATAAAAACTTTATTTATTTTCCAAAAAATTTGATACCAATATGAAATTTTTTTATTTAATTTAGGGATGTAAAATATCATTTAATATTTCCCAACACTTATAATTTATAAATAATTTATAAACCATAAGAAAAAAATATCAAAAATCAAATTTTTATCATTTTTATCCATGCCATATTTTATAACTGATAATCATATTATTAGTCATTAAATATGACTTATATAGGATATAAACATATTGAGAAGAAATTTTATTCTATGATATAATATCAATCACTTGAAATAATTTGAACCATTTAATATGAAAAGTCTCGAAATAATTTCCCAATTAAATTATATGGTATCTCTCATATCATATTTATACTATGACACTCTATTTTCATGATACTTAAGACTGAATCATATTTAATTGTATCCCATACTGTTTCTTATGAAATATTTCAAATCCAAAGGTATCAATTATATAATTCTTTAAGATATATTATAGTCATATTCTGTGGCTAACCAAAACAAATTATTTTACTCGCAACCTATATTAAGAAATCAATGTAATGCATTAAAATAATAAATTCTTTGAAAAACCTATATAATTACATGTTGATACATTTAATAAACTTTCTCTAATACCATTGAAGGGTTTAGGGGGATCATCCATGATATTTTACAACAAAAAACTCCATTAAATAGCCGATCTATCTTTAATGAGTCAATTGTATGTAAAATGAAGAACCCAAGTATAATTGTAGTACCAAAGAATCCAAATTTTACACTTAATTGTATACTCAATTGGGATCATTAAGGTAGAAAACATATATTCCCTACATCAAATGATATTACTCTGATGCTTGGATCCTTAATCATATTGTGAGGACTGGTGATCAATGAAGGGGTGATAGCTCCTTCACTAAGTGATGAGATGTGATCTAGGAAGAAACTAGATTCTATAAGATTTCATGTAACTTTTCTTATATCCAATGAAGGGAAAACTTCATTTATATAGTCTACCCCTGATGCTCTTTATTTAATAAAGAGTTTTTTACATATCGATCATATCAAGTTTTAACTCATGAAACCTGTACATTATATCATGTTGAAGTGTTCTTCAATGAACACTTCCGTGAATGTATTATAATACATAAATTATCCATATCATGAATCCTAAAACAAAGAAACTATGAAAGAGGTGGAATCCAGATGAGTTCACTTTCATCCATTGAATATCATAATTCATATCATATGATATGATATGGGAAATAGAAGCATCCCTTGCTTTATTATGATATAATCTATCCATAAGATACAATATACATCTAATGAATATTGTGTCTTATGATTCATGCCAATCTTAAAGCATGGTATTCATCTATTTCAAATCCCACATTATGATTCAAGGAAATCATAAAATATGACACCTTATTTTTATTTCATGTCTAACACTCTATTCTTATGTTATATTACTTCAACACCTAAGTTCACTACTTACCTAAACCATGCTATCCGTCCATGAGGGCACCCATTGATTTTAGGAAATATATTTGAAATCACTGATATTATTTTACTCATCACTATAAATATATGAACTAAATACAAAATTCCAATAAATCAATAACTTCACTTATTCCCACTATCACATGATGAGATGTTTCTTGAATGCACCCATGAACTCAGAATATCGAGGAACAATCAATTCCATCCCTATGGAACTTCCCACAATAAGAAATAAACATCGATATCCAATTTCTATTAATGTTGGCCTCCATTATAGATATTACATAATGGAATGGAAAGCATGTGGTCTAGTATGAGAAATTATCAATATCATAAATGGTTTCTCAAGAACTACACAAAACACAAACTTCTCAAAATTAAATCACACAGGTCTCCCGATCACTTCACACATTTGAATTATGACTTATTGATCCCAAATAAAAATTTATGGGTCACTCCTGGCCAAATAATTAAAATTTAGTAACCCAATTAAACAATCATGAATCAATTATTTTGAAATATAGTAAAAATAATCACACACCATCTTACCTGAGCTTATTTAAAACCCCCTTTGTATCTAAGTGGTTTTTATCAAAATTGAAAAATTGAAAATTCTTATCCTAATTAGTTATTTTTCCAAAAACCATTTTCATTTTTAAAACCCATTTTAAAATCATTCTCAAAAGAATTTTCCTCAATTTTTATCAAAACTAGAGAATCCATAAATTCTTGGCCACACCGGTCATTTTCTAAAAACCATCCCAAAAAACAATTTTACACATGCTCTATAATGACCCAAAATCCAATTTTAAAAACTATTTTTTCTTAAAAACCCATTAATTAAAAAACCTCTATATCTATTATCTATTTCTTGTTAAAATTTATTATAAAACTATTTTATACATGTTACATGGCACCAAATGAGTTTTATTCTTGAAAAAAATTACTCTATGGTGGTTGAAAAAGTGTAGTCAACAATCAAATCAATAATAAAACACTTTAATCCAAATTAATCTAGTCACACATAATAATATATTTGAGAAAACATTAAAGATATTTTTATTTAATTTCAATACATATTGGATCTTTTCATGGACACATGTCAAACGACACCACCCTTATGTGTTTGTGTAATTCCCTAAGAATTCCACTATGATAATGAATGTATGCTATATAACTGGCTCCTCACCAAGCTCTAGGACTCATACTGAGTCCCATCAAAACTGTATAGAGATTAATGGCCCAAATCCTCATTGATACCTAGGGTATTTACTCTGAGTATTGATAACCCCCTCAAAACATGGGTTTCGAGTGAATCCATTTGGGATAGGAATTCTCACAATCTACCTCCCAAACCTTGATGTCCTATCTCAACCTCAAACTTACTCTATACGACTAAAAAATACTCTAATAACATTAGTAACATCTTATCATGATTTACTTGAATGGAACCTAATCCATTCTATAGGAAACTAATTTTTCTATGAGGTAAAAAATATTTTAATTTTTGGTCTAACTCTTTGTTTTAGACTTAACATGGATTTATAAATAGGTTATGGGTGTTTCATGGGGTTTCTAGGCCTTATTCGGAGCTCAGAGCCCAAATTTTTGAAAAAAATAGGCTACACAGTTAGGATAAACCTTGTGGGGTAGGCCGCATGGTTACCCCTAACTGTGTCGGGCTTGAAAGTGGGTAGTAGGAGGCCACATGGTTTGAGGAAACTGTGCAGCAAGGGGTTTATACCCATACTGTTGGTCTGTAGTTTTTAAAAGAGTCACTGAGCATGGTTTGTACATAGTTTCTTAGACCATTTGGCCTAACTGTGCGAGGTCCCCTTGAGGAAATTCCATGTGCATAGTTGATGTATAGTTTGGCCAACCATGTAGTCAAAACGTTCCACCCATATATATATTTTTGGTAAAATTTTCGTTTTGACCTTAAAATTTCTTATAACCATATCTTTATTCCCCCTTACCTCTAATAGACATAATGGAGCTTCTTCCTCTTGTATGATCTCCCATGTACTCTCCTCCTAGGTTCTTTAATATCTTCATCATCCGAGCTCGGATTTGAGAACCGTTGGTCTCATTGGATTCATCCATGCAAGTTCTTAAATCTTTAGGCTTAGTTCACCATTCTTATTTATTTCAACGATGATATTTTGATATAGGATCAAATGTCCTATTTTCAGGGAATTGATCCATTATTTAGTTTTATTTTGATCTAGGAAAAACTAAAGGATGATACTGGATGAGGAGAGTTGTACAAGCTTAAGGTAGGTGGTCTATGACTCATCCCTCAAGTATCACTATTTTTTAAACTTTTATCATTGTGCTCATGTCATTTTCATCAGGCATTTCCTATTTAATTTTTATTCCGTTCTTATAATCATCATGCTTGTATTATAGATCCCTTTATACACATGTTTTCTATACCATTTTAGGTTGAGACCTCAATGAACTCCACCCCATGTAGAGTGATTCCTTAGTTACACCTTGGTAACCCATGTGGATTTATTTATGAAGCTGTTTGAGTGTGTGGCTTTACCCTGATAATGGTAAGACCTCTTTAATTAAATGAATGAATTTTTGAGCACATGTCTATTGTTTATGTATCGATTGAACCTTCTATGGTATGTGTTTAAATATGATAAATTAATCTCAATTCTAAATGGAAATTATAATAAGTGTATCACTTGGGCTATTTAAAGGTAATTGAATGACTTGGTTGCATCTCTGTAGTACACCTTTTCACACTTAATGGAAGGAATCAGAGTGAACCTAATTAATGATTAAGTAATTAAGGTATTAAATGGTTTCATGTACTTCTCATCCTTGTCACCTAGTATGAAAAGAAATTGAATGAAACTTTTAAATTATTAAATGTTGTGAGTATTACATAGAGTAAATTAAATAAGGAATTATGTATAAGGTTCTTACTTCATAGGGTCCTTTTCATCTTTATAGTAGTGGCTAGACTTGAGATATTCCTTGGATTCCCTAGGGAATGCCTTGAGCACTTGGGGGATTTCATTCTGATTCAAGGAGCTAGTTTCCAAGGGAGATACCCACCTTGGAACATGGTCCTTGTCTACTAGAAGATTCTCAACATGATAGCGTAGGATCCCTTCACTATCTTATGGATATTAGGATTCCTTGGATACATTCCTTGGATCCATTTTTATATCCTCAGACATGTGGTTCCATGGAAACACCCCATTGGACCCAGTCATGCTTAGTCTATTTTACTTAGGATGGGATCCTTGGACTCATTTAGAATCTATTGTAGTGAAATACCTTGGGATATTCTCCTTGGATTACATCCAGAATCTTATAGCAAGGCTGCTGGTAATCACTAAGTTGGATAAACCCCTGAGGTCAAGGAATCCTTAGTTATTACCTTGTATCCTCTTCATTATTATCATAATTACAAGATGACTTGTTATACCTTGGATACTTTATTATTATTATTATCGTGATACATTATCAGTGATGTTATATCTCACATGACCTATTTATATAAACTGAACTCAAATGAATTAATTAAATGATTACATGTTCAGAGAAATAACAACTAAGGATGAAGTAGGTATTGAGGTATTTACATTACTACACTATCTTTACTTCCCTATATATTCCTTCACACTATTCAGTTTATATTCATATACTGGATTATATAGATGCCATTGGTGGTGGCCTACTGAGATTTATCTCACACCTTATCTAGGCTACCGATGGTACCTGAGAATATTACATGTATATAGGCATTGATAAGGGGAAGCATATTTCTTTCAAAACATGATATTTCTTGCTTACTTAGGATAGATTTTGGTAGAAGATGACTAGTCTAGTGTTTATGATGATGGATAATTTTTGTCTTATTTTTGATTCTTTTATGTAGCATGTTTTTCCTACTATTATGTATACACATTATATCTAGTTTTCTAGAGACATGGCATAAATTATCATCATTTAGTATATGATTCAGTTTCAACTTGAGTATTATTATCTATTTCTTAGTGGTTTATTTCTTCTTCCACTATGGTGGGTTACTGGTCCTATTGTTATGGTGTTTATTATCCTGTTCCATCTGTTGGAATATGCTTCCACTATTTATCTTCTATTATATATCTCTTGTGATACACTATAGTTATGAAGACATATCTCCCCATGAACACACCCTAGGTCCTCATTTCTAGTAGCCTCTGGTATATAAGGAGGTGTTCTTGAGGCCATGTGTCTAACCAGATTTGGGAAACCCTTGAGTGGCACTCAGGTTAGGATGCCACAAAGTGGTATTAGAGATTTTTTTCTTACCTTACTATCTTGATATAATAACAAGGATATTAGTAATTCTTTGGAACATGGTTATAATCTATACTTGGGAGTAGCTAACCCACATTCAGGGTAAATACTGAGTAACATGAAACGAGGAATTATTGTTCTATATTTTGTTTATTATAGTTGACAGCGTTTCACTGTTGGGTGAAACACATGATTTGTGATGGTTATTGTTATTATTATTATTATCATGATTGAGGATTTTATTTTATCCTTGGACTGATGATATTAGGGAAAGCTGAATTATCACAAACATCATTATAGAAACCAATAATTCACATTACATTCATATTCCATGCCATATCGTTGCATCCCATGCTTGCATTTCTTGTGTTTCTTATGATTATTGAGAGAGATATGGTTGTTATATCTTCCTATGCTGCTAATATATTACCCGTGGTTACATGATCTAATCCTTGGTTATGATTGGTTGATTTTCAATTTCAATTCATGAGGTGTATGACTCTCATATATTGGAATGGGTAGTTTACTGAGTCAATCCATCGTATATAGCCTGTTATATTTTGAGATCAAATGTAGATGATGTAAAATAAAATTAAATGGATGTCGATTTCAATGATAATATGTATGATACCTTATTATTTAGTAATGATAACCCATTTTAATCAAATATTGTGTATATATATATACAAGAAAATGAAAAATTAAAATGTAAATCTTGACTTGTATAAAAATAAAATGGTTTCTAGTAAATGAAGAGGAAAGGTATAGTTGAACCTTAACCTACCAGAACCCCTGTAAATTAAAGTTGAACACTTACCAATACCTTATCATTTTAAATGGGTAGTTGGGGTAGTACTTTGGGTAGTGATCCATTATTATAACATTCTGCATCCACCAATGCTTATATTTTATAGAAAATAATATTCCGAGGTGTGTGATTAACATTTGTAGGTCTATACCACCACAACATCCTCGTTTCATATACAAGGAGGGTAGAAATGACCACACTCTAGAGATGGTGGGACCCAGGCCATTAGTCTTAACATTAAGAGTGAGAATTAAGGCATTTCTTATTATACCCAAACTGGGAACTGACACTTAGCTTCACGATAGTTTTCTACATCTAATTTAGTTTATGCAGGGTGATCAATGATCCACATCTATGATGACCAATCTAACATATGAGTTCTAGCAACAACATCCTCCCATCCTTTTTTCAGGATAGTGGTCCATAGGCTACTTAGTCTTGGATAGAGGCCTCTCTGTCTATATTTGAGCATATAGAGATGCCTTTAGATAGGAGGGTTAATATTTCCACCTATATGCTACGTGATTCGACCAAGTGCTGGTGGGATGTGATTACCCATGCTGGCTGTCATCAGGGCATGGTTTGGGATTAATTTCAAACTATCTTATATGATCTTTTTTCCCTTATATGATGAGTGACTAATGATCTAGAGAGTTCATGTACCTAAAGCTGGGTGATATATCTATTATGGACTATAAAGTTTACTTTACATAGTTTCAATGTTTTTCACTACTTCTAGATGGTGATGAGATATCTCGTGTTAGATTCTTCAAGGATGGACTTAGGTGTGCCATCCATACTCAGGTTAATATATTTCCCCTACCTAACTTTTTTGAGATCATCAATCAGGTTCTTATCAAAAAGAACAATCAGAGGGAAGGTGATAGTATCAGGCACAAAGTTTTAATGTCAATATGGGGCATTAGTTCCTCTATTAGTAGGAAGCATACCATTAAGGTTTCTTGTTAGATCAATGGAAACTAGAGTATCCACACTAGAAACTCTATTATATGCCATCAGTGTGGATGATATGGGAATTTAAAGCCTCAGTGTGATAGAGACCTAATGTAGTGTCATGCTTGTGGTCGTATGTGGAATCTTCATAGATTCTGTTAGACCTTTCCATATGATTATAGTAGAAGAGGATCCATACCATATCCACTTTTAGGGGTAGGATCTTTTACGCCACATCAGGAGGGGAGTTGGAGTATCAATAGGATGATTGGCTGAGGAGGAGGTCGTGGCCATAGTATCCAAACTTTTGATTATCAGTGATAGAAGAGTAGACCTATTCAAGGTAGTCTAGCTATAGAATATGGTCATGGATTAGGACAGTTACATGCCTTATAGATGATACTTGAGGATCAAAGTGTGGTACTATCTATAGTATGATGTAATATTCCAGTAGCCTCCACTATTGTATCTTCTTTATTCAGTATAGGTGCTTCACACTCTTTTATCTCTCCATCGATTGTAGAAAGCCTCAGGTTTGAAATTTAGTATTACTGTAGAGTGATGAACTAGGAAACACCATTGGGAGTGCGGTCAGAGGGAATACTCTAGTGTAGGGACTATCCCCTTGAGGTAGGCATTTATCCCTTCTTATGTGATCTATTTATCCTCGAGATGACAGGCTTTGATGTCATTCTCAGGTTGGACTGGTTTGTTCCCTATCACACCTTCATTGACTATTATTGGCTCAAGGAATCATTTACATCACTAGAGGGTAGTAATTATCTCCAAAAGGGTGAGTGGAATGTCCCAGATGGTATATCTATTTCATAACATCATGGGTTATGTGGAGTGACCACTCAGATTTTTAGTCTTTTCATGGAGGTGCAAGGCTTTCCCTAGATAGATTTTCCTCCCATGGTAGATCATTTTAGGGATGTATTTCTAGAAAATTTTTCTATCTTACCTCCTAATAGATAGGTATATTTTACAATTGATATTGTTCTAGGAGTATCTCCATTGTCCATTCATCCATATATGATGACACTTTCTGATCTCCAGGAGCTCCAGAGACAGTTGGAAGATCTCGAATCTAAAGGCTTTGTTAGACCCATTACTTCTTCTTAGGGTTAACCCATTATTTTCACCAATAATAAATATGAGAACCTTAATTTATGAATGGTTTAATAATGGTTTAACTATATTATGGTTAATAACTATTATCCACTACATCTAATAGATGATATCTTTGATCATTTCTGAGGATCTAGGGTGTTTTTAAAGAACAACCTGAAATCGGGCTATCATCAGGTGCGAGTCAGGCCTTTATACATACCTTGTACAACTTTCCATAGAAGGTACAGACTGTATGAATATTTAATCATGCTATTTTTTCTTTAAAATTTTCCCACCATTTTCATGGATTTAATGATTAGGGTTTTCCATCCCTATCATGACTCTTTTTTATGGTCTTTGTGGATGAATTCTTGGTGTATTATCATAATCATAGAGACCATGATAAAAATCATGATATTATTTTGAATACACTGAGAGTGCATCATATTTATTCTAATCTTATCAAGTTCCACTTATGGATCAACAATATTTACTTATTGGGTCATATTATCTCAGAATCAGGAGTATCTGTTGACCTAGAGAAGGTGAGTGATATGATTTTCTAGGAGTAGCCCAAGAACATGTTTGATATATAGAGTTTTATGGGGATGGATGGTTATTATATAAGTTTCATACAAAATTTTTTACACCTTTATTCACCTCTTATTGTTCTTATAAAGAAGTATGTGAAGTTCATGTAGTCAGAAGCATGTGAGAAATCCTTTCAGGAGAAGAAAGAAAGACTTGTTTCAACACTTTTTCTGATTCTACTAGAGCCTAGAAGAGGCTATATAGTGTTACGTGATGCATTTGGAATTAGGATGTGAGAAGTGTTGATGTAAGAGGATAGAGTCATTACATACAAATCTTTGTAGTTGATACTTCATGAGAGGAATTACCCAATGCACAACCTCAAGCTAACAGCTGTTGTCCATGCCTTATGTTGTTAGAGACACTATTTTATGGGTGAGTACTTTGTAGTGTATATAGACCACAAGAGCCAAAAATATATCCTTACATAGTTTAAATTGAATATCATATAGTGAATATGGATTAAATATCTTTAGTCCTTCAATTTTGAGCTTTCCTATACGCCTGAAAAGGGAAATGCGGTAATAGATGAACCGAGTCTAAAAAATTAGGAACATTCCACAAAGAAAGGCAATGATGAATGGAAATTTATAGCCATATTTTATAAGATACATCAGAAATTTTATGAGAGTCATGATTGGTATTCTCTTACATCCATGGTAGTTACCTTTTCTCCTTGAGAGGGTGAAGATCAGGTAGTTTTCAGATCCTAAGGGGTTAGTCTAATGGGAAAGTTTTTTTGGTGAGGACCCACCTCTAAATTGGTCTATTGATGGAGTTGACATCCTCAGTATACATGGTCATATCTAGGTTCCTATAGATGTGAGAGATGAACTTTTGTGAGAGTCCCACGCTTCTTAGTGGGTAGTTCATCTAGGCATCACAAATATGTATCGAGATATGCGATGCCCATATTGGTGGCCTAGGATGAAACATCAGATAACGTACATTATCATAAGGTGTTCCACCTATCAAAAGGTGAATATGAAGAACCATTGACCTACTAGCATGTTATATCCATTAAAGGTTCTATAATTAAAATAGGAAGATATTTCTAGGGATTTTGTAGTCATCTTACTAAGGTCACCTCGAGGTGGCAATGCAGTTTGGATAGTCATTGACATATTGAAAAAAATAGCCCACTTCCTTCATATCTAAGAGATTTTATCAATTAATGAGATGGGAATATTTCATGTCCATTAGATCATATGAATACATGGGTCCCTTGTAATATCATTTCAGATATGGATATTCATTTCACATCTAGGTTCCGATAGGGGTTACATAAGGCTATGGGTACACAAGTTCTTCTAATCACAAAATTTCACCCTCAGAATTATGGCTAGTTGTGATAGACAATACAAGTTTTAGAGGAAACACTTTGAGCATGAATCCTTGATTTCAAATATTCTTTAAGAAGAATATCTTTCTCATCGAGTTCACCTACAATAATAGTTATCAGGTGATGATTTAGATATATCCTTATGAGTCCTTTTATGGTAGGACATTCCATTCATCCCTGTGCTAGTTAGTGGTAGGATAGGTAGTGCTACTAGGTCCTTGTATCATGTAGGAGACTTTAGAGTAGGTTCAGTTGATCAAGAATAATATGTTTACTAATCAGTCTAGAAAGAAATATTATGTTTATTGTTATTGAGGTCCTCTAATGTTTGATCTTGGGGATCATTTTTTCTTGTTGGTATCACTCAGAATTGGTCATAGATGGATACATAGGCAAGAGAATACGCCACCACATTATGTCAGGCTATTTGAGATTCTATATAGAGTCGGGTTAATAGCCTATTAGTTTCTATTATCTAAGAGGTATCATACCATGAATGATGTCTTCCATGTTTCACAGATTTTACAGTATCATGCAGACCCATATCATAATTTTGATCCTGAGGAGGTCGAGCTTGATGCTAAGGATTCTTTTCAGGAGTATCCCATAAGAATCATTTTCTAGAGCATGAAGGATATCTGAGGCCGGTATGTCCCTTTAGTATGGGTGCTATAGAAGAACAAACATGTACAAGATGAGACCTGGGAGCGGGAGACTGATGTATGTGTCCAGTGGCAAGATTTTTTCTTATATGATGTTTTTACACACTTGGAAGGTGAACTCAAGGATGAGTTCCTTCAAGGGGGAAAGACTGTAAGAACCTGATTTTTTTATGAGGTATATATCTTTTAATTTTTGGTCTAACTCTTTTTTTTGGAACTAACATGGATTCTTAATGAGTTTAAGGGTGTTCGGGGGGGGGGGGGGGTGTTTGGGGATTACATAGAGCCCGAATCCCAACATTATGAAAAACTAGGCCACACAATTATAAGAAACTGTGAAGGGTAGTCTATACGGTTACCCCTAACCGTACGGGGCTTGACAATGGGTATCAGGAGGAAAAATAGTTTGAGGAAACCATGTATCCATGGGTGCATGACCATAAGATTATACTAAATTTTTTAACAGAGTCACCAATCATGGTTGGTGCACGTTTTCTTAGATTTTTTAGCCTAACCATGTAGGGTACCCTTTGAGGCAGTGCCATGCGCACAGTTGGCGCACAGTTTGGACAACCGTGCGACCAAACCTTGCGACCCAGATATTTTGGTTAAAATGAACATTTCCCTTAAAATTTATTATAAACTTATTTTCCTTTCCCCTTACATCCAATGGATATAATGGAGCTTTTTCCTCCTGTATGAGTTCCAAAGTACACTCCTCCTAGGTTCTTCAATTTCTTTATCATCCGATCATGGATTCGAGAACCGTTGGTCTCATTGGATTCCTCTAGGTATGATCTTAAATAATTTGTCTCAATTAATCATTCTTATTTCTATTGATGATGCTATTTTGATGAAATCTCATAAACCCTATTTTATGGGTGTTGATATGTTATTCAATTTTCTTCTAATCTAGGACAAACTAAAGCTTGATATAATAAGAGGAGAGTTGTACGAGCTTATGGTAGGATTTCTATGACTCATCCCTCAATTATCGCCATTTTATAAATTTTCTTCATTATGTTCACATCGATTTCATTGGGTGTTTCCTCAATTATGCATTGGTAACCCATGTGGTTTTATCTATGACATCATTTGTGTGCATGGCTTGATCCTATTCATGGTAATCCCTATTTAAGTAAATGAATGAATTTTTAAGCACATGTCTATTTTTTTATGTATCGCTCGACCCTTCTAAGTTAAGTGTTTTAATATGATAAATGAATCTCAATTATAAATGGAAATTATAATATATGTATCACTTGTTATATTTGAAGTTAATTGAATGAATTGGTTGCATGTCTATAGAACACCTTTCCATGATTAATGGAAGGCAGTGTTGTGAACCTAATTAATTATTAAGTAATTAAGGTAATAAATGATTGCATGTACTTATTAGAATTGTCACCTAATATGAAAGTCAATGTAATAATCCTTCTAAATTATTAAATGGAATTGGTATTACTTGGCCTAAATTAAATAATTAATTATTTATAAGGTTCCTATTGAATATGGACCTATTTAACTATATAGGAGTGATCAAACTTGAGCTATGCCTTGGATTCATAAGGGAATGCCTTGAGAACTCAGGGTACGCCATTCTGATTCAAGGAGATAGTCACCAATGGATATACCCACCTTGGAACATGGTCCTTTTCTACTAGTGAATTCCCGACATGATGATGTAGGATCCCTTCACTGTATTTCAGATATTAGGATGCCTTGTATATACTCCTTGGATATAGATTTACATCCTCATACATGTGGCACCATGGATACAACCCATTATTCCTAGTCATTCTTAGCCCATTTTACCTTGGGTTAGATCCTAAGACCTGGTTATAATCTATTAAAGTGGAATGACTTGATGATTCCCCTTGGATTACACCCAGACCCTTATAGCTAGGCTATATGTTATCACTAAGTTGGCTTGACCCCCTAAGGTCAAGGATGCCTTGTTTGTTACCTTGGACCCTCTTTATTATTATATTTATTACAGGATGCCTTGTTATACCTTGTATTATTTATTATGATTATTATCATGATACATTTTTAGATATGTTATATCTCACTAGAATTATTTAAATAAATGGAAATAAAATGAATTAAATAAATGATTGCATGTTCAAAGACATTCCAGCTGAGGATGAAGCTGGTATCAGGGTATTTTCATTAATGTATTGTTTTTACATCCATATATATGCTTGAACACTGTTCAGTTTATATTCACAGACTGAATTTTATAGACGCTATTGGTGGTGGCATACTGAGATTTATCTCACACCCTATTTGGTCCACCGATGGTACCCAAGAAGGTTACATGTATACAAGTGTTGATAAGGGGATGAACCCCCACTTTGGACACTTGATCATCCTTTCTTGCTTAGGATGGATTTTGGAAGAATATGACCGGACAAGTTATCAAGATACTGAATAGTTTTTGGCTTCTTTTTGTTTATTATATATAACATGTTTTTCCTGCTACCATGTATACATGTTATCTAGTTTTCTATAGACATGAAATACATTATCATAATTTTTTATATGATTCAGTTTAATCTTGAGTATTATTATATGTTTCTTGGTTGTTTATGTTTTCTCCCACTATGACAGGTTACTAGTCCTATTGTTATAGTGTCAGTTCTACTATTCCATCTGTTTGCATACGCTTCCACTATTTATCTTCTATTCAATATCCATTGTTCTCCACTTTGGTTATGAGAGAATAGTCTCCCCATGGACACAACCTAGGCCCATACTACTAGTTGGGAGCCTCTAGCGTATAAGGAGGCGTGATTAAGGCCATGTGGACAACTGGATCTGAGGAACCTTTTAGTGGAACCCAAGTTAAGACATCACATATGTCATCCTTAGACCTTAGAAACACCTCCCTATATGTTTTAGTCTACTTGAAACAGACATACAAAAGTCATGACAAGACTATGACCTCAAAGATAACCTAAATATTCTAGTTATGAATCCACTGAAAATTTATTATGACTTTTCTATATAACAAACATTCCTAAAACCTATAGATATAAAAATGGGATTTATAAGTTATATCTCATAGCCCAACATATAAAATTAAAAGTTTACATGATATTTATAAATATATTAAGCATCAATATTTTAAATATAGAAATCATAAAAATAATAACAACAATTACTTTATCCAATACATATACAATACAGTAAAGTAAATAAATAAATAAAATATAATGTCATCCAATTCAACACACTTGATAGCTTCTGCTAAAACCTCAAACTTGATGACATGACCTTTCCTTAGACATATCTATAGCTCCTTGTTGATACTTTTAATTTTAATGAATCATAAGGTATGATGAACCAAATTCCATACACATATTATTAAACCATTTTTATCACAAATATCAAGATTTAATTCAATAAATATCTAGGCCCGATGTATTTATTTTATTAGATACCTGATACATGAACATACAAATAAAAAAATATATTTAATTTAAATTTTTATATATGCTCTTAGATCTCATCGAACTTATATCACTGCATAATATATTTTGGAAAAATATATAAAAGAAAATTTTGATCTATAAAGATCAATAATGAGATGAAAAAGGGAAACATCTATAATATAATCATTATGATAAAAATAGAACATTAGGGGGAAACATGTAATCATGATTATAACAGAAATATGATTCATAAAAGTATAGAATAAGATAACATCAATAACATATATGTGGAAACAATATATATCATTATATCATAAGAATTGGTAAATTATTACTATAAATACATCATAAAATTTTAGATGAGGCTATCACACCTACCCTATACATAATAATGTTGACAAGACTAACTACATGCATAACATTATAAAGAAGACTAATTGAATTTCACTCACATATAATGATTTCATGAGATATAAATATTTACCAAATCTATAAAGGAATATATAATTATAGTCTCACCCATTATATGATAATATTTTCATGCATTTGTGTTCCACTTATAAGGAAATAATACATAAATCATGTGAAAATACCATGTGAAGGAAATTTTCACATGTCAAAGCATAACCGAATGATATATCATGAAAGTTCCCATGAAAAGAAGGGATTATGGATTATTGGATGATAATAAGTTAAAAAATAATCATAGGTAATGAATATAGAGATCATGTAAAGGAAAATTCATAAGAAATGGTAGAGAACCATATATAAAAATGAACTCTTTAAATAATGTTTTAAGAAATGGGTAAAGAATATTTAATGGGAATGAGAAACATGGTTCTACTTAAAAAAATAAATGAACCAAAATAATTTAATTAAGATAATTTTTTTAGAAATTATAGAATATTAAAACCTTTAAAATATTTATACATGAAAAGGAATAAGAAATAGAAAGGTTCCCTTTTATAAATTTTTTTAAAGAATATATTAAGAAGGGAACCTAAAAAACTAGAATATTACCATATATTAATGGGAAAAATACTTGGTATATATGATGAAAAAACATATAAAAAATATAGAATAGTTATATGTGAATAATATATATATAAATAGTGATAAAGGGATAGAACATAACCCAAAATAAAGAGGGTGTGTAAAAGGAATCCCTTACCTTGAGTCCCGACTCTGTTAAGTACGTGAACATGACCTACTAATTTATCAAATTAAAATTATCAAATACTTTTTTATAAAACATTTTTAAATTTATTTAATTTGTTATTTTTATTTTATGTTCACTTATAATCATTTTATCAAATATTTTCATTCGTGTCCTTATCATAGGGATTTTTTTCATGGTTCCAAGGTTGCACGATCATATTAATAATGATCAAAGTTCATATTCCAAGGATATATAAATCCAGAAGTGTAATTTTATGAAGTTCATTTATTTTTAGAATATAAAATGGTTCTACATATATCATTTTTCCCAAATTATGCAATATTAAATTTGATTAAGTGTTATCATATAATGATGTGTTCATTTAGGTGGTTTACTCGCTAATATGGACATATTTTTTTATTTAGATTTATGATCATTTACAAATTAATTATTATGAATTGTATTATAATACAATTAATAAGTTTATATTTATCAGTAAAATGGTATATTATTACCATAAAAAAGGAAATGAAATTTGTTTAAAAACAACAACCTTATTAGCGGTTATATCATCCATGAATGGATGTTTATTAATAAAACAATATCATATTCAATTTATTGTTTTAACATTCATATTATAAAATATGAATGATGTTTTAATTTATTATTTTAAACCATAATTATATATTAATAATACCTTAAAACAATTCATGTAGGTTGTGATTAAAAATGAAATACATCATTCATGGAGGTGGATAACTGACCATAATATGGGGAAAAGGTTCATTTTATAATAAATAGAGGGAGTAAGAAAAATATTTCATTAATATAATTTTTTTAGTATACTTATAGTATTGATTTCATTATATCATTATGGTTAAATGAGATCTGTATGAGGTATAATTAGAAGAAAACCCAAAATATATTGATAGATATAGTTCACCAATTCCTTTAAAAATCATCAAATATGCTACTTAGGCCTAAGGAATGGCCCTTTTCAAAGAAATAAACCTATAGAACATGGATAAGGGAGTTAGAAAGGGATTTGGTATGGATTTTTAAATCTAATAAGCTTAATATGTGAGGAGAAGTGGGGTGGTATTTATAAGATAAGAAGAGGGGTGTTTTATAATAAAATATTTATTATTTTATTATTTTTTCTAAAGAATATGAATAATAATGATTCTTGTGATGATGTTTAGTAATTTATTCTTATTAGTATGATATAATGGATTCTCAAAACATCTAGGATATAATTAATCGTGTAGTTATCTTATAGTGAAAAAGCTACATTTTAACATATTTCTCTATTCACCTCATTATTTTAATATTTATAAAAATTAAAAACTTCACATTTACTTATATTCGATATGATGATTCCAAAATGACATAAATTTATCTAAAATAAAATTTTAAATTAGTTAATTTTAATATTTAATTCTAGTATAAAAATTACTATTTTATTAAAATATATAAAACATGTTTTACTAAAAATATATACTTTCACATACATTATGATACATTGATTGAGAAATTATTTCATGTTAGTTTGATACTTATATTTACTTATTTAATTTATAGTAAAAATTATTTTGAAGTTCAATTCATCATTCACCTTAATATTACTATTCCAATGGCCATGATACTATTATAATGATCAAGTTACTATTCTAAAATTCATTTTCAAAATATCCTTATAAACTTTACACATCCTATAAATTCCTTCTATTTACATTTATTCGTTTAGTAAATCTTCTCTCAAGGTTCTCTATACTTTATTTACAAAATTTAAAACATATTTTTAATAATTTGTTTTTTTACACTTTTGTTCTTAGGCATGATAATTCTAAGAGATCACAACACATAATAATTTAAAATTATAGTGATATTATTTACTTATGTTTATTGTCCCATTATATTGTTTTAAATTATATGAAGTATATTTATAATTTATTTGTAATGCTATATTTTTTTTAAAATAATACGTTTCATTAAATTTATTTATGGTATTATGATTATTTACTTAATCTTTATTAGACAAGATTCAATTTAATAATATCATAAAAAATAATTAATCGGTAAATATTATAGATCCATATCATTAAAACCCAAAAAATCACTAAACAAATTAATATATATAACTTAAGGAAAAACGTTATAAAAATATTTAATGAAAATTTGGGATGTTACATTATACCCACTTAAAGAAATTATTTCAACACAATATGACTCATTGATATACTCTTATCAATGTTCTATATTATTTTAATTAAGCATAATAAAAATCTATAATGATATCTTAAAAATTAACTATGATATGGTTTTAATATGAGTAAATAGAAATTAATGATAAATATTAATCCTGTAACAGGCACTGTAGTAGTATTGTAGCAGGTACTATAGTAGGAACCATGGGGTACTGCAGCAGGTACTGTAGCAGGCATTGTTTGGCACTGTAGCAGCTAGGAATATTCCCCTGTTTGGGCCTTTTGGACACCAATTTGGTCCCCGAGTCCTTTAAGGCCTTAAAGCCACCCAGACGCTTGGGTCAGTAAGGCCTTTGGGCCACCTCAAGGCCTTCGGGACACCTTAAGTGCAGATGCAAAATAGACAACCTACAAAGAATAAGCTTCAGAAGGAGGATGAGTAAAGAGTTTTCACCATAGCAGAAGCTAAATAGATTGCAAGAATGAGAGGGTATGTAAGCTACCATTGGGAAAAACCTATGCATGCACAAGAAAGCCTAGCCGAACATCCATGCGAAGGTGGAGAGCTGATTTCATGATAAAGATGCTGGGGGGGAGCAGTTCTAAGTAGTTAGTCTGGGTTGTATGTAATGTTTGAAGCCTACAGGCATTGAATTACTCTAAGGCCTACGGGACATGTAATACTTACACCTATGGGCCTTGTAAGGGTTCCACCTCAACACTTGAAAAGATGATTATCAAAATCAATAAAAAATGAAGGCCTTCGGGCCATTGGAGGTTATTAACTTAAGGCTATATAGCTGAATTTACACAATCCTAATTCCCAAAAAGTAAACAAACTCTTCTTTGATACCAACTATAAAGATAAAAATTTCATTTCAATATTATTTTATTAATTATAACATAAATATTAGGAAAAAATCCAAGAAATATAGAGTTCCAGTGTCTTTGGGTGATTAGATAATAATCCACGATCATAAAAATAACAACATACTTTTTATTTTTATATTCATATATACTTCTATATTTCATAATACCTCTATAGATTCATGAGATATCCCAGGGAAATAGAAAAAATAAAACTATATTATGTAAAACTTATTAAATTGAACTGACAACACTACCCCCAATTATTTCCAGGTGGTGCATATTTTGTCAGCTCTGTTTTCTCCCTTTGGGATCCCTCTGGCATGCCTTTTCTTATCTATTCTAAATGGTGTTGGGAGGATGATCAGTTTCTACATATATTTGGTTTGAGGTGGTGATATTCTTGCAGGGTATATGCATTGGGATCTAGGCTCAATCGTACAACTATAATGGTATTCGGTAATTTGAAATATGAATTCTACTTTTTTAAATTTTGAATTTGGGTTGTTTGTAATTTTGTGGTTCAATTTATCCTTGTTGGTTGTGCAGTTACCCCTTTGTTGTGTAGTTACCACTTCACCTTTTAAAAGTGGTTTGAAAATAAGAATAAAATCAGATTGGAGGACACTACCTCTAGTTAGGTAGAAAGAAATCACGTTTGAAAAAGAGAATCTTGCTACTCCTATTCAAGGATAAGACCCACATAAGGATTCACATCAGATTGCATCTGGTAAAGATGTGGATAGAGACCTTACTGGTCTTTCAAAATAGAATCATGTATGTTTCCTAAGGTGGGGGATCTTTTTGAATTCATGAATTTTTTTTATAATTATCAACTGACTTCTTAGGAGCTAATAAAGGGACCTAATGAATTTATTACCTCAAGAGTTAATCACCCAACTCTAGAGGAGGCCTAGGAGGGTAAAAATGATTCTAGTGAATCCAATAAGTACTCGATTGATCCACCATATAAAGTTGGAGAATATTTATTTCAATTGAGTTCTAAAAATATAATAAAACAATGGCGGGCTCAGATATATTTATCACCCCACACCTAAGGAAGACTTTGAAACATAAGGATTACTCTAAATTAGAGAAAACTATTGTCACTAGATCCTCTAGAATTTGCATCAAGGACATTCATCCTCAATTAGTTATTGAGATAAATTATTCATACTATGATGAAAAATGTATAGAATATGTAAAAAAGCTCAAGAACCACACCCTTGTTTCTAAAGAGGGTCACACGAATGAAATTTATTCTTGGGTTGATGAACATAATGTGATGGATTTCACTATATACAAAAGGGGGAAATATTTGGGAATGATTTACTTGATATAAAGGTATATATGTTCTCTATAATTGAATCTGAATTTAAAAATAATCCAAATTTTTATTTCTAGAACATTCTTTGGGAGTAGTGTGGATGGACACTTGAAAAGATTTTGCTTTTGTTGATTTTAAAAGGGGCATGTTTTAGGGAAGCCTTGTGAATGAATATTTCATTTTTGATTTCCTTCTTATTTTATTTATGTTGATGACATTGAAAAATATTGATTACTATCATGGTGTACCAAAAGTATACCTCAATACCTTGATGAACGACATTTCAATACCTACTATATATTAGATATTCATGAATAAACACTTTAATTTATGCTAATGTCTAGATGAATTACTTATCACTTCTACTCAAAACTGCACTTAAATAACTATTCATGTCTAATCATAAATACCTAAACTTCATTAACTATTTAATATCAAAGTGATCTCCTACCATTTACCATGTGAATCTATATGATATACACTCCAATAACTACTCATTCCTGGATTAAAATATTCATGACTATGAGTAATGATACTTTAATAATTTCAAGTGATAGATGTCAATATAATTATTATTGGATATATTTCAACATTAATAGTAGAATAATTTGATTTCCTGGTCATTCTGAGATAATGAACCTTTTATGATGTGATATAATAGTTGTTAGTAGTGGAAAATGTGTTTCTAATTCAATAGTTTTTAGCAGTATGAATGAATATCTAATTTTTATTTATTTATTAGGGTTTTGGATTGATCTGATTACTAATAATATGGGTTTGTAAAGATGAACTAAAATAAGGGGAATTTCAATGACAGTTATAAAGTCCTTTTGAGCATGGCTGTAATTTGAAGGAAATGATAAATTGATGATAAAATAATGAAACATTTTTGTGAGTCTTGATAGAGGAAAATACACCTCATAACTCTTTATTATTTTGAATATTTGAGGATTTAAGTCTCATTTTTACAAGGATTTTGGTGTCTTATGAGTTCCTATTGTCAATGTTATTGAGGATTTGAGATGCACTTCTATTTAGGATATGAGTTTTACATTGGATGTGTTAGGATTTGATGATTTTAGTGTAATTTTACACTATCTATATCCTTTTCATTTCTGTATAAAAATTTGAATTATGAATATGAAAATAATGTACTTTTTCATTTACTATGAATTTGTTGTATTTTGATTCAAACATCTCCTTAAAGTTAGTTTTAAGAATGATATGGGGTTAACAGTAGAAGGTTTTTGGGTCTATATTTGGAAAGTCCATATCCAATGAAGCATTGTGATTGGTCTATTAATTTCAAAATACTTTTTATCTATATTCTTATTTTAATATTCTTCCACATATTTAGGACAAAGCTCTTGGATATATAAATATATATTTAGAGAATGGATCACTTTGGTGATATGTTTAATGATTCTAGATGTGAAAAGTGAGTATTTGTTCAATATATCTTATTGTGTTGTGCATGTTGTCATGTTTGTGTGTAACTATATGTAATTTCTTGATGGTTTAATCTCATTATACCTCATGTATATAATATAAATTCTATTTTTATTAATAAATGTTTGAGGTGAATGGGATGAGTGACCAATCCCTATATCAAGTCCATTTTAAATCACTTTAAAATTGGTCATAAGGCTATAGATTATAAGGAATCTAGGAATAAAATTTATTCCAATGGAAATTGAATATAAGTAGATGAAATTAATTCTAATAAGATTATATTGAATAATTTTTACTCATTAGAGGAAGGAGAGTAAAACCTAACTGCCATTTCTAATGGAAACAAGGTGTAACTATACCATTTGTAAACTCAATTGAGCATATCTTGGAAATAAAATAATAAGTATGAGGATATAATATTTTCCTAAATTACTCTCAATGAAACAATAAAAAAACTTAGATTCTTGATCAGGGGTTTTCATCCCTTGTGACAGGAAACATAAACCAATTTATGAATGCAAACAGACAAGTTAATATCATGGTTTATTTTAGAAATAATAGAGCATTGAAAATAATAGGACTTAAAAGGAAAAGGATAGCTAGATATTAGTTAAAAAAATTAAGTTTCCAATTTTGTTAGTCTATGGAATAATATATTATGTGTTAGTTAACATTGTGACTTGGGACTTGATGTCACATTCAATCAAAAGAGAATATTGATCATAGGAAATGTTGGAAACTCCTTAATGAAATTTTTGAAAATAGATGAAATATTATATCATGTGGATAATGAGGAGAGCATTTTTATCCACATTATTGAAGAATAAAAATACCTTTGAAATTGAAGGATCAAGCATATTAATCAACAAAGCATGAATATTTTTTTTTATAATTGCATGATATAATTGGAATTCTAAATCCAAGACATGATTAGGAGAAGTTAAATATGTTTATGTAATATGGGAAATAGTGAGAAATCCCTACATTCCAATGGATAAAAGTGTGTCAAATTTGTTGGACTTAATTCACACTGATGTGTATGTTCCCTTGAAGATTCCTAGAACACATGGTGTGAAGTAATTCATCATATTTACTGATGACTATAATTGAATGGGTTTTATCATGTTCATATAGGAATAAAAGTTAATAGAACACATTAAGTAGTTTTGAAGGAGCGATAAAAATGAAACATGAAGAATGGTTAATGTTTTTTAATCGAACAATGACACAAAATAAACCTCCAATGAGGTGAAAAGTTACTTAAAAAGCATTTAATCAAGTAAAAACTCCCATTAGTGTGAATACAATAAAAAATGATGTTTTCTGAGAAATAAAACTTATTAGTTAACAATATAAAAATAATATTACTCGTCAAGAGTGGTATCTCTCAACACTATTAGAAAGAAGCGATACAAAGGGTAGTGTAAAAATAAAATCAAGTATTGTTGATACCCATATAGAAGGAATCATATTAAATATGTCATTGTAGGAGAACATCACTAGAATAAATTAAAGTGTTTGAGTGAAAGTGGAATATTAATAATAAATAGGTAAATCAAGGAAAATAAAAAGATGCAACAAATGAAGATATTTTCATTTGATACTCAATCAAGAATAAATAATAAAAATGATTTAATAATAATTTGAACAGGATCATAGAAATAAAATATGTTAAAGTTGATGAAGAAAAATATATAATTAAATCTATAATTCTATATTTTGGAGAAACATGTGAAGATAATGAATATTTTATTGATAAAAATTATAGTTGATCACAAAATATATTGTGTGAAGAGGATTCCAAGGATGAATTGGTGGATGAAGAAGTAGCTGAATTTAACTGAATAATAACATAATAGAGGTATAGATGAGTCAATATCAATGGATAAAATATTATTGGTGATAAATATAACCATAAAAAAGAATAGAGGATGAGGAATATAGATAATACAAGTATTTTTTTGAAAGGAACCATTTACATTTGAGTATGTGAGAAAAGGTGAGTTTAAGGTCAAGGATATGAATTGGGAGTTAGATCAAATAGAGAAGAAACAAACTTAGGAAATCATGGAGAGAAAAATAGGTCCCAACACCATTAGAATGATGTGGGTATTACAAATAAATATGATTAAAAAGAAAAGTTTATTTGAAATAAGGAAATATTGGTGTGAGGAGACTATGCACAAGTTAAAGGTATTGATGTGGAATAAACTTTCACACTAGTGGGAAGAATTAAATCAATAAGATTATTCTTACATTTATCAAGTTAATTTTTATTTTAATTTATAAAATGGATTATATGATGTATTTTCTGAATGGATTACTTGAGGAGGAGGTGTATATAGAACAACCAGTGGGTTTCTTAAATTGTTTTGATGAATAATAAGTGTATAGGTTTAGAAAATATTTATACATCTTAAAAAAGTTCCAATAGATTGGTACACTTATATGAATGTTTTTAAAAGAATATGGGATTTAGAAGAGATGGTTTAGTTTGTAATCTATATGTGAAATAAACTGAGGGAAATTCACGGGGATTGCTTACGTTGATGATATCATATTTTTTGGTAGAAATATTAAATCATTGGAATATTTTACATGATTAATGAGTTTAGAGTTTGAAATTTCAATGATCATATAGCTTGTATATTTTTTCGACCTATAAGTATATCAAAAGGAAGGATACATTTTTTCCAAAGATAAATATATAGGGAAACATCTAAGGAAGTTTGAAATACATGATAAAAAACATGTTTCAACACTAATTACAGTTGGAACCAAGATCACATGCATGAAGATTAAAAATTAGTTGATCCCACACTATACCAAAAAATGATTAGAATCCAGATGTATCTCAGAGTGAAAATATTAGATAAAGTTTTTGTTATATACTTGGATTATAATTTTTAAATTTATCACTTGTAGGAACAAATCTTGGATAAAAAAAATAATGAGATACATTCAAGGTACACTCAATTATGATTTGGTGTATTATGTAGGAAACCATTAAAACTTGTTTTATTATTCAAATGAAAATTGCAATAGAGATGTTATGGATAGAAAGTACACAAGAGGAGTAGAATTATTTATCAATATAAATCGAATTATATTAATTAAAAATAAATAGTAAAGTACTTTACTGATCACGGATGAAGTGGGATACATTTTAACCACAAAGACATGAACACAACTATTGTGGATAATATAAAAACTAAAGGATCTTAGAGAAGAAGTGAAGCTCCCCATGGTAGTTCATTATTAAAGAAGAGTTTAATTAATATAATTAAGAATATAGTACATAATCATGCAACCATTATTAAATATTTGGTATAACAATGAGTTGTTAAGAAGGTGAATGTTTTTATAAATTTATAAGTTTTAGAAAAATTCACCAAACTGTTGTAAATAGAAACATTTGAGAAGATTTTCTTGAACCTTTGTGTTTGAACACCTCCCTATAGATAATGAGGTTTTTAAAATTACATCTCCCTATATGTATATACTATATAAATTGGAAGATTTTGTTTTAAAATAACTTATTATTTTAGTTTATTTTTAAAGGGGGAGAAATATTATGAAAATTTAGTTACAATTCGAAATAGAGCCCTCATCTCAAGGGGGATCCTACCTTTGAGAGGTATTATTTTTCATTATGATAGGGGAAAAAACTCCGTGGTGATTATAATTTAATGATAGGGGGAGTTTGCTATAAATTTCTAACATTATCAAGGATATTTATGAAATTATCAACAAATGGTTAGTGATTAATTTTGAAGGTTAACATAAAATTATATCCTGATATCTTGTTTTATATATCAAGTATTGATCACAAAGACTTAGAGTTATGGATGGGATCCTCTATTTCTTTACTATTTTTTCTAGAGTGGTATTTTTATTAAGACACTTTGGATTTCCAACAAACCCTAGGAGGAATAGTGTTAGAACCATGTTTATCATTGGTTTAGTTTTTTGCCTAATATTAGAGAATTATGGAACCAAGGTGTCTAGATTTTTTTAAGTATTGAAATTGATATTCTACATAACATATGATTTAGATATTCTTAGATAATACTTAAAATATCTAAAGCATTATTTGGAGTTAGTAAAATCTAAATGAGGCCAATCATAGTGGAATAGTGTATTTATCACTACAAAAGATGATGAATTAGATTTATCTATATTTTTTAAGGATGCATAAAAATAAACTAAAATTTCATAAGAATAAATTCTTGAGTAAAAATATGCATTGTTTCATGAATCCTACTGTCATTCCACACTACACTTGTGTAAGAGTAAAAAAAGACTATGTAAGAGTAATCCTTAGGTAATAGGTCCGGTGTAAAATAACTCAGGGATTCTTAATAGTAACTTCCTAAATTACATTTTATAACATATAAAATTATTCTATAATTACAACTATGAATGAATATGAAAATCATATTATCATGTATCTAATTATGTGAGGTGGCATAGTCATGATTCCATGATATGTGATATTCTTTGAAAAAGAAGGTTTTTTCAAAATGGTATATTGTAAAAAATTAGTGTAGTTATGGAATGTGAATATTGATTAAATCATGAATCAATTGGAATACTATGCCACAACATGATCATTTTTTGAAGAAATTTGAGAAAATTACAATGAGATATTTTAGATGTTTAAATAAATGAACTCTCATGGATATTTTGGATCTCGATATTGACTAAACCAAGATGTTTTATAAATTCAAATAAATCATAGATTTTGAGAGAACACATTTTTAATTTAGAAAAATTAATTATAGATTAATGGGTGGTTTGAATACCCAATTAATGGGATACATTTGAAAAATTTATGGGATACGATATGGATGTTTAGACCCTTGATATTGGGGAGAATAAAAAAGATATGATAAAATTTTTGAGAGTATAAATTAACATATCTAGATATTTGAGAGAGTTTATTCTCTTGTGAGTAATTTCATTGAAGATATAGAGATGATAAGAAGAAAATAATCATAATTAAAATACACATGCTGGTGTGGTGTTCATTTATTATGAAGAATTTTGGAGATTGATCATCAAGTCATGAAATAGTCATAAATCTCCTTGGAAGTAGTGAGTAGATAAAGGGAAAAATTCAGAGACCCTTGGATTGATAGTGTATATTTTATAAACCTTATAATAATTATTAGTGAGTAGTGATATCCCTTGGTATATCAACAAAATGTTGATATATTCTCCCTAGAACAACCCTTAAGGTCATGACATATAAAATATTTGTGTTACTATATTTATTTTCTATATCTAGATATTATATCTATATAAGGTTGAAAGGTTTGAAGAGTTATTAAAGATGTGAGAAAAATATCTAATTAAGGAAAGAGAAAAACTTAACTCCCCAATTCACACCACCACTCTTAGGGTGTTTTGAGGCCTATGATTGCAATAATGGGGGAAATATTCCTTTTACATAATTTTTTAAAAATGAGGATGGAGACCATTGAAAGCCCAATGGACCTCACTAGACACCCTATGTGACCACCAAGGTCTTGATAGCCCACCACCAGGGTTTCGGTAGCATGGTAAGTGGTCCTATAACATTTCCTTTCTCATAAGTATTTTGGTTGGTAGATACCAAGGTTCCCTTAGCTTTCTGATACAACCATAGAACTTGATTCCCATCACTTATAGTGAAATTTATTCATTGGACTCTCTGAATGGATACTCCATGTCAAGAAACCTATTTTAAGTTACATAAAGATACCAAAATGTCACCCTACCAATCCATTCTCTAAATTTAAAATTAACACTAGCTCTAATTCTATTGGAGTCCATCCCTTATTCAAATTCTCTAACACCCAATGAATTGGGTCATTAAAGTACACATCTACAGTCCTTCAATATAGAATTACCATTATAGTTCCCCATAATTATACCACTATAGTCCCCTTATAGATTTAGAACTATAATGTACTTACTATAGTTCAAAAAACAAATGTTCCCATTATAGTATGTTACAACCATTCCACCACTATAGTGTCTATAACTCCCTGGACTTGGCCACCCAAGTGGGGGCCACTATATGATCTCAATATTTTCTCCTTATACACCAGAAGATACCAACTAGATGAAAGGGCCTAACAAAATAATTTGGATATTATTCCATTTATAACGAAGCCTAAGGGTTATGCCTAAATCTATTGAAAATTCTGCATAATCCATCCATATGATAGAAATAAAAAACCTTTTTAAAAATAAACAAGGAGAGAAATGGGGCCCAATATCTATAATATATAAAATTAAAAATAATTTATATGATTTAGTAAACCATAACTGGGAAGAAGATAAAAATGAAAACAAATAAATAAATAAAATGGAACACCAACCATCTCTACTCACATATCATCTTGCCGAGTCCTTTTCCTCCATAACCCACTATACTTGTACTGATTTTCCATATAAAAGTTATGCCAATGTATTGAGAAAAAATAGGAATGTATACCCACATACAATGAAACTAATTTCATGTATGTGGGTAAGGGGTGATCCCAATGACCTAGTAGGTATCCTCAATGCCTGAACAATACTGAGTGCTTATTTGATCAAGTGTATATGAAGGAAATACATATATAAGGTGAAATTATGTCTGTTCAACATGACCAACTATAAAAATGACACAAAATACATATAAACTCACATAAGTCAGGTTATCATGTGCTAACCAGGCCACAACCACACCTGGCCTTACCTGCTTCGACTCCATGCCAGAAAGAATGTCTGTTAAAAACTCAGTAACACATACATCCCATATCATGAGCCTTCCACTCTTGTCATAATCTCCTCATGCACCCTAACTCATCCTTGTATACTCAGGGTGGTCCATTAAGTCATATCGACCCATCCTCATAGACCATGGAAAGGTCTTCAGACACACGGACCCATCCCTATAGACTATAGGGAGGTCACAATCAATCATGCCGACCCATCCCCACAACCTTTGGGGTGGACACAATCAATCATAACAACCCATACCTAGAGACTCCATAGATTCCATAGTTAAGATCACTATTCTATACCTATAGAATATTGGTAGGACACATCAAGAACATGTAAGAAACAAAAAGCAGGGAATGCATCCCATATCATAGCTCACCAGTTCATCACCAGGGAAGTAGTCCCTTATGACCTAGTACTACATCTAAAATACATTCAAGACCCATCTTGAACTTCCAAGGATCCCATCACATCCATATAAACCAACCATCGCTTTGATACGAAAATAAAATTTCTCATAGGGTAACACATGCATCAGGAACTATTATATAAATAAGTTCTCATGAGGCTACCCATAAAACAAATGCATCACCACTCATCGATATACACTATCCAAAATCACTCACAAACATGAATCATAATAGGAACATAAGATTTAGAAAAAATGGTATTACCCTCATGAGTTCAAATAGATCAGAATAAGTCAGATCAAGCCCTTCTGACCCCCCTTCAAAAACAATGTAAAATATCTATTTTCAACCAATTTTCAAAAGGCATCTCATGTAAATTTACTCATTCTTGGTTCTTATAAAGAGTCCTAGTATTTTCCAAAACCTGTTTAAAATACCATTTTAATACTCATTTTGAAAATCACCAATTCCTTTGAAATTTTCATCTATTCAAGTATTCATTTTAAAAATAAATAAAAAAACATTTTAAGTTTGAAATTATATTTAACCAAAAACATATTTTAAAATAAATTCTTAAAATGAAATCCACTTTATTTCTCAAAAAACAAATTCTCACCTCCATAAAATCTATAAGGAGGGCCACCGATACTTGTTCGACCAAAGCACCACCATTGAACTTTTTAATGGGATATACGGTCTATGTTGACTATTAAGATGATATGATCCTATCCCAAAATTGTGGGTAAATTTACACAATAAAAGAAGTATGTATGTAGATAATAAAAATGTGGCACATGAATATAAAATAACCAAAATACCAATAAATGTTGTAAGGTAAAGGCCCCTACATCAATCGAAAGTAAAATAAGCTCATCCCAGCTTAAACAGACCCCCAAAGAGTCCACAAGAACTTTTATCATCCATAAACACCATTATATTAATTAATTATACAATTTAAACCAAAATCCCAATGCAATATAATATGTTCCAAATTCACTGGGCAGTCTAACGATGTCGAAATCATGAGAAACTGGGTACGATCCACTCCTAACACACCCTCAAACCTGGGAAACACAAGAGGCCCAATTTATAAAACCTAATCAATGATTTTTATGTAAAATTGAACAAAACCCTAAATAAACTATTGATATAATATATCTTTTTCAAAATGATGAATGAATCATTTATATCACATATCAAGACAACCTCTATGAGCTGTATACGAAATCCCCTTTAGGTGCAACAATTTCAACATGTTCCAGTGAAATATTTTGTCTAAAACCAGATCCATTTAATCCATAATTAAAAAATATGCAATAGAAGAGGATTTAAGATCTATATTACTATAAACCATGTGACCAAACACATCCAGACTACCTATATTTAAGGGGAAATATGAGGAGGGGGTGTTCAGACTCCCCTCTTCCACATGCCTATCTAAGAAGAAAATATGATGAGTTTTTTTAATATTGAAACCCCAATCATAACTTTTTATAAATCCATCCCACATGGTTTGTGACATTAACCATAGTTCATTTCATAAAAATTCATGTTTGTATACCCCTTCACCCTTATTCCCCGTTCGCACCTTAAATACATATCATGAATTTCATTCACAATGTGAATGGACCATTCACACCATTAAGAACCTAAAATTGTTACTATCTAGTATCATAGCCACCCAAATCTTCCCTAAAATCCTTATAAACCACTGGGGAAGAAAATAAGACTCGAACTCTATTAAAAAATGAATTTTAAGGATGTGAAAACTCTCAGAATATCATTCCAATTCATGGTTCTCAAAAAAAAAATCTCTCACTAACCAAAAATTCAAATTCACTTGGTAATTTAAAATCTATAATGAAATAGGTCGTTACAAACTCCCCAAAAAACACTTCTTATAATTGAGAATCCATATTATTCCTCTGACCACATACCCCAATCCACCTTAGTTGTCAAAGCAACATAATCACTCCATATTTCATCTTTAATGCTGAATATGATTTCACTGTGAAACTATACCACCAATCCCAAGTACATAATTTCTTCTTTAAAACCCTTGGTTTGATCTCAAAACCATATAATCTATATCCTGAATGATTCCCCCAATATATTTTCTAAATCACCATATCTATTTATTCAAAAAATTCTAGTAAATCCTCTACTAAAAGTTCTTGGCCACAACCATCAACACACTACCGCATCACTTAACCACAATGACTTGACTCCATAGGCATCATCACATCATTCAAACACCAACACAAAATGATGAACCTAACTCTTAGTGTAATCATTTGATCAGTTCCTCAATCAACCCCATCCACCACCATACTCCACCCTAAGAATTGATGCATTCCTGATCTGACTCACCATTGAATCATGTCACCTCTATTCCAATTCCAAGTGTTAATGCACTGACTCCAATAACTAATACTGAGTACATCACCACACTTGGACTCCATACAAAATCACATATGAATCTCTAATTTAACATTATGCATGAAACTAGATTAATCAGATCTAACTGCACCCTGTCTTTATAATTCCCACTCTTGAGTCTCCTCATAGAGGTGTCTATGAAATCACAATAGATGAATGATATGTTCCACATTTACTTATAGAAAACTCCTTATTTCATTTCTCAACATGTACCAGTTTATCAAAAATGACACTTCACTACATTTCATCACATGATTCAACCCCTGAATCACACCATGAACTATTGTTCACCCCTTGAAACATATCACGAATCATGGTTCACACCCTAAAACATGTCACAAATAATTATAGATCCCCAAAAAATACTACCATATGGAATAAAACTTTCTCCACTATTTGGTTCCACTAGATCCCAACCGAGTTCCAAAAACTAAATACTGATTACCTAATTCTAAGACAATATCCAACCACACTCATCAATCAAAAATTCACTAAAGTATTATTAATAATACCTCCTGAGGCTTATGGTGTTCCCCATTATAATACCCTTACACCAATGAATTATTTCAATTAATGGTTCTCCCCACAATAGGAATCACCCATATAAAACAAAATTGAACCATTCCTAACCATAAACCCAAATAACAAATCACATAAAGTGGTCCAACCCATGAAACTGTCAAAAGAACACAAAGTGATCCAATCATTAAACCTACTAACATCCCTCCAACTACTTGATCCCAACATCACACATCTAAAATACCACGATAAGATTATCCCATAAACAATCCATCTCAAGAGCCCAACTCATGTCTCTCTCTATCTTATAAAAACCATGATATACCCACCAAAAACGCAAGTCAATACCCAGGTCTCTTTCGGCCAACCACTAAAAACCTAATAAACTGGTCTACATTGGAATCGATTACTCTCTACATATCACAATACAAACAATAAATTCACATAATATATCTAAACTCACTACAATTTTACAAGAAACCATAATATATAATCCAAGAACATAAATCAAGAAGCCAAGTCACTCCCAACTAACACATAAAAACCAAGTAGACCAGGTTACATAGGCACCGGTCACTTATTTAAAAAAACCTTTAAAAACATTTAAAACATACCTAAACTCATTTGATATTTTCAAAATACCCCTTATAATACAAGGGTTCGATCCAAAAACCAAAATCATGAAAATCCCCAACCTACCCAGTCACATTCTCGAAAACTGATCTTATTTTCCAAATCCATTTTAAATCGAATTTAAAAATCCATTTCCTTAAAATTTTCTTAAAACCCAAAAATAACATTATGATTTAAAATCATTGGATCCATGTCCCATTTTAAAAAAACTTTCATAAACATTTATGCAAAACCCATGATACCTTATGGGGTTTTCCTTTCAAAACTAGTTTTTTGTCAACATTTTCAAACATCTAAATTTTTTTCACTATAATGGACAAAAAAACACATTATAATAAATAAAAGTAAGCACCTAATAACCATATTAATATAATTATCCCTTATAGTATATGATATAAATCATAGTTTATATTATATATTGATTCAATTATATCAATTACAACATTATGTCATGTCAAACAACACCACCCATATAAATGTGTATCATTCCCATAACACAACACTATTATGATGCATATATAACTCATAAGATCGTAAATGAGCCCTAAAATTCATCATGAGTATCTTCTATCCCACATGGGATTCTTAGTTCAAACCAATGCCTCAATCATCCTAGAGTTCCAATTTCCAACACTGTATATCCCTGAGAAACTCGAGTTTGAACTAATGTCATGTTATCCAGGCATACAATCGATCAAACTCCCAAGTATCTAAAACCTATATCTATCTCTAACTACACTACCCATCCCAAGACATGATATGATACCATTTTTAATTCCCTAACTCGGGCCTCCTGAATGGTGGCCACTACATGATCTCAAGTACACCTTCCTATACACCAAAGGCTTCCAACTAGAGGTGATGAACTAACACAATTATGGGGAGACTATTCCATTTTAAAAAATCTCAAGTGCCATTATTTAATCTACCAAAAATTTAGAATGATATTTTTTAATAAAAAATTATACCAAAAATAAAAAGGATCCAAATGAGGTCCCCACAATTTAGAATAAAAATAAGTAAATTTTTTTATATGGTGTGGTAAACAATAATATAGAAGTAAATAAACATAACATAAAATAAATAAATAAAATTAAACAATGGAAAAAACTACTCACATACCATCCAGCCAAGTCCTCAACCTCTATAACTCGCTAGAATTATACAGAGAGTCCATATATAAGTGATATATATCTCCTAATAGAAATAAGTAAATTAGACTCACATAAAATGAAAACCATATTGGGTAAATGAGTTAGGGGAATGTCCAATAAACCAATAGTTATCCCAAATTACTCAACAATACTAAGTGTGGATTTGGTCAAGTGTATGTGCATGAAATACATATATAAGGTACAATATTTTCCATACATTACACCCACCTAGAAAAATTACATGCAATACACATAAAATAACCCAACTTAGGTCATCATGTACTAATCGGGCCACTACAACACTCGACCTTACTAACATCAGCTCTATTCCAAAATAAATGCATTTTAAAAACTTGGTAACACATACATCCCATGGAATATGCCTATTAATTAGGAAACGAACTCATCAAGAACCCCAAACCATTCCAAAAAACTCAATGTGTTCCATCAATTCACCCAAACCCATCCCCACAAACTCTAGGGATGTCATAAAGCACATTGATCAATCCCTGTGGGTTATAGGGAGGTCACAACCAATCACATAGGCCCATCCTCATAAAATATATGGAGGCCATAGTAAAGAAAAATGACCCATCCTCATAGACTTTGGGGATGACATAATCAAGAAAACTATTATATCCCTATAGACACTGGGGACGCCACATTAAGCACATACAAACAACAAAAAACAAGTCACACAACCCGTTTCAAAATTCACTAGCTCATAACCAACAAACTAGTCCCACAATACCTATTCCCACATCTTGAACACATTCTATACCCACCTAAACCTTTTAATTGGTCTTCCATGTCTATCTAGACCAACTCTCACTTTGATTCTATAAGAAAAGTTCTCACAAGGCAACACATGCTACACACATCATCATGAAAACAAGTTATCACATGGATACCCACACAACACATGAATCATCATGCATGAACGTACATAATACATAATCACTAATAAATGGAAAGCATAATATACATACAAGATTTGGAAAATAGGGCATCAAACTCATGAGGTAAAATGGACCAAAACAAGTCAAGTCAATCCCTTCTAGTACCCCTTTTAAAACCAAGTAAAATATCCTATTTTCAATCCATTTTAAAATTCATGTCATGCTTCTTTACTCATTCTAGGACCTTTTCCGAAATCCTGGAAAGTTCCAAAAAATATTTAAAATACTATTTCAAAACTCATTTAACAAATAACCAATTTCCTTTGAAATTTCCATGTCAAAGAAATATTATTTAAAAAAATAATCTAAAAAGAAACCATTTTTATATTTTAATTTTCATTGAACAAAAAACATTTTCCAAGATATATTTTAAAATATAAATCCATTTTATTTTTTCAAAAACTGATGCATGCCTCCAAATAATTCATAAAGAGGACCACCAGTACTCTTTAGACCAAAGCGTCACCATTGAACTATTTAGAAGGCTATATAGTTCATGATATCTATTAGGTTGATGTGATCCTATCCCTACCTTGAAGGGAAATTCACCCGATAAAAATAGTATGATTTCATATAATACTATTAAGGAACCGAATATAAAATAACCAAAAGTATAAGAGTATTAGTAAGGTAAAGCCCCCCTTACTCAACTAATAGTCTAATAAATCTATCTCAGCTTATGATGACCTCCACCGAGTCAATAGGAACCTATCTCATTCATAATCACAATTAAATTAATTAATTTAAAAATTTAAACATGAAACCAATATAATATAATAGGCGCCAAAATCACTGGGAAATAAAATGATGCCATAATCATGATAAACCTGGTTTAATCCACTCTCGATGTGCATTTAAACTTAGGCAACACAAATCCCCAATTTATAAACCCAAATTGATGACCAATTTTACCTAAATTAGGCTAAAAACCTAAAGAAACAAATGACACAATATACCTTTTAGAAAAGGATGAGAGGTTTCATGTTTAAGGAATCTCAGGATGTCCTCTATGAGTAGCATATGAAATATCCTATAGGCACTATGATTTTTTTATTCTCCGATGAAATCATTCATCCAAAGGTATTCAATCCAAAATTTGAGGAGAGACTCGAGGAGAGGATAAGGGAGAGATCTTACCAAGAATAACCGGATGAAACCCCTCTAGACCACCTGGATCAAACTAAAATTGTGTGTGTGTGTGTGTGGGGTGGGGTGGGGGGGGGGGGGTTTAGACTTCCCTTATTTATATTTCCATTAAATAGGAAAACATGAGGTGTTTCTAATTTTTGAACCATCCCTCGACCTTTTTTTTAAAACCCATCTCACATTGTTCACGATGTGAACCACATTTCACACCATTAACTTTCAGGGTGGTATCCCCCTTTACATATCTTCCTTGTTCATTCCCTAAAGGCTCTATATAAATTCCATTCACAAAATTAATGAAATATTATCATTGTGAATGAAAAATAGCTGCTACTTCCAATATCCTCACCACTCAACTCTTCCCCGTTATCCTTCAAACCCCCAAGACACCACCCAAGCATAAATATCCATACAAAAATTATTTTTAAGGAAATCAAAACTCTCCAAATCCCATTTTGAGTCTTGGTTCTAAAAAAAACGTCTCACTAACCCAAAAATCAAATTCCCTCAATAATTTATAACCTATAACGACAAGGGTTTTTATAGTGTCCCCTACAATGCCTAATAAAATACACATCAAATTGACCCTGACATATTTTTAAACCCAAACCTATAGGTTTCATGAAAAGAACCTCAACCCTAGTCAAAGGTACACTTGTATTAATAATTGATTAATAAATAATGTAATTATATTATTTGAAATAGTATGAGGTCAAGCCCATTTATTAAGGAAAGGAAACCTATTTTTAACTTGGCAGAGAGGGAAACTATTCCATGATTCTTAGGCCCAAAAATTACATGGTCTATAGGCACATAGACACAATGTATTTGATATAAGTCTTTTCCCTCATCACTATGCTATGGTTTATAGTACCACACTATAGGATCCTGGGCTATGTCACAACTCCCTGAACATTGTACTTGCAACACCCTCCTATGTCATGGATGGGCTATCTAATGTTGTGGGATATTGAACCATCCCATAATGTTCTTCCCGATGTCTCCATGCTTAGTCACACATCATGGTGCACCTCTTTAATGCAACTGGCCAACCATTACCTACACTATTGTCCTCTGTTATGCATTGTGGTTGCATCCCTACACTATGGCTATCACCCTTTCACTATTGTATTATCTGTAAATTTCCCCAAATTTAGGGAATCTAGGTTTTTAACCCTAGTTGACGTAGTATTATAGTGGATCCTTTACCAATTTGTTAGGATCCCAACCACATGTAATTATTATAAATAATATACTTAGTAATAATTAATAATTAATTAATAATAATAAAATTGCAACTATTATTTATAGGTATAAGAAAATAAAACAACACACACAACCACATAATCCAATTAGGTCAAATCATTATCCTATTAATTAATAATAATAATAATATAATTAATAATGTATTTATGAAATCAAATATCTTTGATAGGAATTTACCATGTTACGTCCCTCATTAAAAATATATTATATGTAGTGTTTCAAATAGTATTTTATGATATTTTTCATATAATATTTATATATATAAATTTTCAATTAGATTGTAATTATAGTTTTAATTTTATAAAAATTTAACGTAGTATGATTTAATACATGAAATTTCATATGTTGAAATTTTTTAATGTACAAATGTTCTATGTTGAAAAAAATGTTATGTACAATTGAAATTATGTTATGTTTATTATCTTTAAAATTTTATATTTTAAGCTATTTTAATGTGATAAGTCTATGTTTTAAATTTAATTTAGATTTTATTTATACTTTATATTTTATATACATTCAAATTCATCTATTATAAAAAATTATATTTTAATCATTTTTTATCACGTGACATTAAAATTTAATAAAATATATCATAACAATAATTAAATCAAACTAGGTTTATAACATGTTAGTTTATATAACTATATATATGGAAACAAGCTAGGTTCATGGCCCCTTTTATTAAAATTAAGCAAAAAACAAGAGAGGATAATGGGGATGAAATGAAAAAACAGCCCTCATCTTGAAAAATAACGCACACTAATAAACATGCAAAAATATAATCATCATAGAACCTGAATATTTAATTAAAAACATGTTATATTAAAACATGTTATAGTATAACTACATGACTTTAAAAACATTTAAAATATAAACTATATATAAAATAAAATTTAAATTTAAAATGTAGACTTAATATATAAAAAAATTGAAAAAATTGAAAATTTTAAAAATAATAAACATAAAATAATTTCAATGGAATAACCATTGTTGTTTAAACACATAATATTTGTACATAAAAAATCTAAACACTTACCATTTCTTATGTTGAATCATGTTCTTTTGAATGATTTTAAAATTAAAGATATGATTATATTTTACATGAAAATTTAAATATAGATAGAGTATATAACAAATAACCTAAAATATAAATAATTAGATGAAAAAAATATAAAAATTATAATTAAATTAAGGAAAGAACATGGTAGATTACCCTGAAACATATTCTACTTAATAAACACATTATTATTATTAATAATGTATTATTACACCATGCTATTAATTATTATTAATACACTATTTTAATTATTGATAACATATTATCATTATCAATATAATATTATGAAAAACATATAATTAATAATGTGTTATTATCAATAATATATTATTTTTATTATTATTATTATTTTTATTATTAGTTAATTATAAATAATCAATGATTAAATTATTGTTTATTTTTAATTTAATTATAAAATAGTATTAATAATGTTATATATAATAATAATAATAATAATAGAGTTAATAATAATAAATATTGTTTTTATATTTATTTATTAATAATAATGTAATTATTCATAATTAAAATTAAAATTAATATAATTAGTATTAATTACATTATTTTAATAATAATAATAATAATAATAATAATAGTAATAATAATACCAATTTACAATTAAATGTAGTCATTTACATACTAACTGATGGTGGAGTATTTTTTAAATCCACTAGGACTTTACATTATTTATTTATTTTTGGATAATCCTTTTTTTTAAATTGGGTTAAGGGTAAACCATTACATGACCTATAGGCTCAGTAGGTATATGTTCTATATACATGACTCTGAATGACCCAAATACCTGACCACCATAACAACCCCTGTTATCAATTATTATTAACACACTTTTAACTATTAATAATATATTATCCTTATAAATATAAATTATGAACAACATTTAATTAATAATGTGTTATTATTGATAATATATTAATTTTATTATTATTATTATTATTATCAATTAAATTATAAATAATCAACAATGAAATTATTGTTTATTATGAATTGCATTATAAATTAGTATTAATAATGGCATATATAATAATAATATAGTTATTAATAATAAATATTGTTTTTTATATTCATTTATTAATAATATTGTAATTATTCATAATTAAAATTGAAATTAATAATAAAATTAGTATTAATTACATTAATAATAATAATAATTACAGCAACAACAATGATAATAATAATTAACTATTAAATATAGTCATTAAAAAACCAACAGTTGGTGGAGTGGTTTTGTTTAAAGCTCGAAGGCCTTTACATTTTTTGTTTATTTTTAGATAATACCCTTTTCTTAATTGGGTTCAAAGGAAACCTTTACATGACCCATAGACCTAGTTGACACATAGCCTAAGTACATGACCCTGAAGGTCCCAAAGACTTTACCACTATAACAACACCTTCCTAGTATATTTGATACATTTTTTAAAGCTCCACAACCTTTGCTAGGGTGTACAATAAACATACCTCATGCATAAATTAACGAGGCCTGGTACCGATGGAAAATTCCTTACCCTCTCAATCATCCTAATATGATATCCCTAAGAATATGGGTGCTGATATTTAAATCCCCAACTAGGCCTTTTTTGTGGTCGCATATCATATATATTTGTTTCACCGAAACCACCTCCACTGATTGCTGCCTGTCTATATAATCAACTAAGAGACCCCCACTCATCGCCAATGAAATGGGGTCCATCACCACTGAATGACCCCTACATCATCTCATAAGGAAACTAGAAAACAAAACACACCTGACGTCATCACTATAGTACCTCATTTCCATCCGTGGCTGTTGCCATTGTCGAGACCGTCGCCGTTGAAAGAGACCTCCACCATATCCTGAGTTGAACTGGGAACATAGAATGACACCAGGACACCCACCGACATCACCAATATCCCCCAAATCCTACCTAGACATGTGGCATGAACCACCCCACTAAAATTTATAGCTTCTAGGACTCAAACCTAGGATTTTGGTGTAGGATTACAAGGCTAATTTACCACTAGGCTACAACCCCAACTTCATGGTGGAGTGGCTATTGATTTGATCTATATATAAAAAAAGTTGGGGTTCAACCCTTGAAAACTTCCCATTAAGGGAAATTCTTTCATGGTATTGTGTATTTTTTTTAAATAAAATACTAATTTAGTACTACCACAACACGAGGTACTATGGTTGGAAGTATATCTTCTAGTTACTATAGAACACGAGGTACTATAAAAGTGGTATTATTTATAAAAAATGCACCTCTGGGATATAAAAATTGATCCTTTGGGATGTAAATCCTATGGGACATCAAATGTTAGTCCTTCAAGACATTTTATAGGATCTTCAGTCCATAATGGCGTATTGGATACCAAAAATGTAATATGCTAGCATAGATGTGGGTTTATCCTTGTGTGTGTGTGTGTGTGGGGGGGGGGGGGGGGGTTAGATTCAAGCCACCAAATGGGTGCATGTGTGTTTTTATTTACTTTGAACTCATATACCTAACAATATATTATCACCTATTAAATTTAATTGTCAATTTAGTTTTTAAATTTAATTAATTAAATAATTGTTATTAATTATTATAAGTTTTATTAATATTTTTATTAATTATTAATATATTAAAATCCTAGTGGTTTCAAGTAAAGGAAACAAAACACACCCTTGGGATCATAAGTATAGACCACACCCCCTCCAAGGTTTGACCCACTCTATATAAATCCCATTAAATTGAGTGGCCCAAAGGCTCAGTGGATGAAATTCCATTACATGGGTCTACACCCCTGCCTATGTCACTGCATACCTATGTCAGTTCCCACATCACTACCTACCTGTATCATCACCTGAACTATAAATCCCTCCAAGGGGGATGTCAATTTTTGAACTTTGGTCTCTTGGATGTGGAGGCTAGCAGTGATTACCACTTGACTGCAACTTTGACCACAAAATTATTAATCACTAATAATTACATTATTTATTAATAATTTTGATGTTATTAATTAATTAATTAATTAATTAAATTATTAATATTAGTTATTAAATTTTATTAAGAATAATGTTATTATTAATTACACTTGGGTTGTGGAATGGGAATATAAATACAAAGAAAATCCCACACTGCCAACCGGAAATAACTCTGTGAGAGTCAAACCTGATACCTCATTATGAACCATAATGGGAACAACTAACTCATTTTCACATTGGTGGAATTAAATTAATTATTAATTATTAATTTTATTATTATTATTATTATTATTATCATTTCATTTATTTAAATAAAGGGACCATGGTTTTGGCATCCAAACTTATGGTTCAATCCATTTCAAATTAATAATAATAATAATAATATTATTATTAAATAAAAAGTATAATTCTATAGAAAGTAAGAAATGTGATAATTATAAAAATACTGGAAATGAGTTGCTTGGATCATATAAATATTCTTAAAAGATTTCTAAGGGATAGTTGAATATGAAAGTTAGGATTCAGTTGAAGTGTAAGTAATATTTTTGGAGTAATTAAATAAAATTAATACCAAATATAATAAAAGTTAAATTTTGTTTAAAATTTTGTTATTTTTCATAAAAAACTCCAAAGAAATAAATTTATCAAATAATGTTTTTAGGATTTTTTGATGTATATTTTATTTTGGATAAAATTTTCTTTTGAGTAGAATACAAAGAAGTTTCAATTCCAAGCAGTGTCCTTCCTTTTATAAGAAAACTAATTTTTTTTGGAATTAAATTATACAATGCTCTATTTTAGAAAATATTTTTCATAAATCCCTTTTTAGGATTTTTAACCTCATAATTTTCTTTAAATTAAAAAAAATAAAATGTTGAATTATATCCATCATGTCCAATGGTACCTGCTCATGGATTATGTTATACTATTATATTACTATCTCCCAATATTTTTGTGATGAACCGTATTGTCACGAGTTCTGAAAATTAGGAGAAATTTAAACATTTTATTCTTGAAATTATTTTAGTTAAAATGATAAAATATCCTATGATTTGATATCAGATTATTTTTTTGACCACTCCATTGGTATCGGAATAGGGTGTTAACCCTAGGATAATAGTTTGATGGAAATTTGAACCATTTGGATTTTAATTTAATATTGAATATTTAATTAAATAAATATTAATTTAGTTATACATGTTTATTGACTGATATATTTTAAAAATAGTGTTATATTTTGATTAATAATCTATATTTGAGTCCATAATAGGGGTTTTGCCTCAATGATGTATAATCCTATCACAAGTTCCAAGACCGAGCCCAGGCCGGGGCCAGGAAGCCTTTTATTTTTTTTATTTTTTTTCTTCCTTTTTGTTTTTTCCCTTCACCCCATACCTTTATCCTCTTAGGATTCTCACATACACCCATCTGGGATCTTCTGTGTTGTTCGATTGAGAGAGGGAAACAAGAGGGAGAGGTTGGAGGAGAAACAATTGAAGGATCCACTGTGGATCTAGATTGGACGACATCAGATGCATCTCGCAGATCTAGGACAAAAACATCTGTAATTTCCACCTAGAGTTAGCCCCATTTTTACTTTTTACCATAAATCCACATATATCTTTTTTTTTTGTATTTTAACCCTTTTTTGGGTAACTGGAAAACCCATGGGGGTTAATCTATGACCTTTTCAGAGAAATCATGGGGTTTAAGACCTTTTTATAATTTTTATATTTGGGAAAAACCATGTACAAGTGTGTAGTTAAAGGAACACATGTCATGTGTTTTTAATTTTAGGTGCGGTGAAGAATAAGGGACTATATTGCATGAACTCTTGGTGTACATGCTATATAGAGATGTCTTGGGGTTTGGCCAAGTTTTCAGCCATCACCCCATATTAGGGAACATGGCCGTGCAGGGAACAAAACTAGAGTTTGTGTGAGGTACATGGCCAGTGGCCAACTACTCAGGTTTTATAGACCCAATGTGTAGGTACATGGTCAAGTTTATGTTTGGGAACCTATTTTTGGAGACACACCATGTGTGTTCAGTACACGGTGTGTAGTCAGGTTTTCTACATGCTGAGTTGGTTTAAGAACATGGGATGATACCCAATGTAGGGTACATGTCATATAAAATAAATTCACACTATGTAATTCAAGAAGTACATGTTGTGTGGGATTTGGCACAAATCCATGTAGTACCCTTGGAGGTACACATCGTGTACTCGAAGTACATGTTGTGTACGTTTTCCTAACTTTCTATATTTTTATTGTTTTCTACCTAGAGTCATAATTGAACATAAAAGGAGTCCATTATGAGAATTTTTCCACATATATCAGGATAGTGGAGTCCTTTTTGTGTTTATAGGTCATATGGTAGGTGTTTTGAACTGATATAGTTCACTAGGAGTATTTATTTGAGGTTTGGATTTAGAATCCTCCTATGGGTTAGGTTGTGAGCTATGAGGCCCAAGTGAGAGTTTTGAGCTTAGTGATTGGCCTAGATTAATTATGCCATGGTGATCTGTTTGAGGTTATTTTGAAAGGTTCTCAGAATGTGGGATCAATTAGTATCTATGAAGAGATATTGGGTTATAACTGGATGTCAGGACTGGTTTCTCAAGGTTATAGTATTTTAGGATTAGATCCAATGTTTAAGTATAAGAGCTATTGGATCCTTTGGGATGGGTTGATGCCGTACAAGGGAAGTTACAACTAGGTGGATTTTTTTGTTGAGATGAGCCTGAGGGACTCTTGAGGATTCTATTTTTGGATGGTTTCCAATCAAGTGATCATTTGATGCAGTATTTGGCTATTGAGTATTCCCTTGTGGCATGTAATTTCATTGTATTCACTTCTAGGTGAGTTGGTACATGTGGATGGGTTAGATACCAGGGATGATAGTTGAGGATTTATTATATAGGGATTTGTACCTAGGTGTTTCTCTTCATGAGGAGACCATTTTTGGGTTTCCTACCTTTATAGTGACCATGAGGACCATTTAAAATTCCCTTATAAGCATTTATTATACTTTACGATTCCCCTTTGGGTTTATTGTTGATCGAGGATCAGTTGGAGACTATTGAGGGGTGCTTAAAGATATTTTTTCAATGGACTTATCCTATAATTTGGATAAGAAATAGGAAACCCTCTTGTGGTTTCCTTATATTATTGTGTCCATTAGGCCATTTGGGGATCTTTTTATGGGTGTTTCCTAAGAGATTCAGTGTATCATAAGAGTCTCTAGTTGGACATCGCTTTATGTTATTACCCTCAGGACTGTGGGAGCCTCGAGTTTTGGTTTGTCCCTGAGGAGGGTTGGTGAGAGACCATGGTGGATATTTTATATTATGAGGTGATCAAGGAGATCAATATAGTCCCCATTATTTATTGTATGAGAGTTGATCAATGCTGTTAGTTTAGCTGTTTTAATGTTGTGTTTGAGAGTTGGATCATCCCCTATTTTGTTAGCATTTGTCTTTAATGTTTGAGGTAATTTCTTCTCAATAATTTGGTTTGAGGAGGAGACCTTAGGATATATTGGATCAAGAATTGGCATAGAGTTTTGATTTTGATCACTCTATTGAATGGCTGAAATTAGATGAGATTAGAGATATATTGGACGATCTAGATGAGTGAGCCCCCTCTAGTTGAGTATTCACCTTGGAAAGAGGGTATATTTGTCATGCATGCTATTTTACTCTCAATTTCATGGATGGATACCATAGTAAAGTGAATTGATCTGGTCCATGTGGATGGATCCCATAGGGATGCATATCTATTAGGTCTATGTTGGATCTTTATTTTTTCTACAGGACTTTCAAGACACGATAGTTTCCCTAAAGTATGGAGTGGAGGTCTATCACTAGTTTGGATCGTGCCATTGGAATCTTAGACATGGTATTTGTGTGTTATCATGTGGATGAATATGGTTACAACCTAGAGTTTTTTATTCATTAATTTGTATTTATACATATTGGATATCTTTTTAGATATGATAGATGCACATAATGTCATGGGGCTAGGTGATCCACATGCTATAAATCCTCTAGTGTAGGCGAAATTGGGGGTATATTTTCCTCGAGTTCCAAGATAAAACCTATGGTTGGATTTTTTATTTTTTTGTTTTCCCCATTTAATTTTATAATGTTTTTTATTTTTATGTTGGTTGTTGTTATTTTTAATATCACATTTTCATGCACTTATTATAACAGAGGATTATTGGTTCACCATTGAGGGTGACATACTAAGATTTAGTTCTCACCCTATATACATACACCTTGGTGTTCATGTAAACCTTATGTACTATTTCATGTTAAATAAATGGTTGAGCAGTTGATAGGGCGATAACCAATGTTTATTGACTAAGAAGAGATGCTTGTGTGCTGTCTCAGGGTTAGGATAGTGTATATTTAGCATTATGGAGATCAGGTATGTGGTTTTTATTGGTGTTGACAGTATATACCAATTTATTTATTTCAAATTTCTTTATTTTTTATATGTGTTTAACCCAATGGGTGACCAAATTTTTATTGTTTCACATATTTTGAGTCTATATTACTATATTCCACATTTAATTTATTATAACATGACCTTGTTTTAGTTTGTTTTTTATGAGTACTCTGATGTTTATACTTGTGTATTATTTTGGTAAATTTCCACTGTTATTTCACTTTGAAAAGAAGTTATAAAGTCCCCATTGTATCTTTTAGACCCCCAATTCTATTTGGTAGCCTTTGGAAAATGGGGAGACTCACTTTAGGCCTTTTGGTGAGCCTGATGAGGAGATAGGTCAGGTCATCCTGGGCTGGTTCATTAAAAGTGGTATCATAGTTTTATGGTTTTATGATTTGGGATTTAGTAGATAGGTGGTCTAAGAATGTGTTAGAACTTGTGATGGACATTAGACTGGTGTTTCATGAACACCTTTACTATTAAAAAGTATAAGTTTCCATGAAATAGGATTACTATTATTAGATTTCATTTTTATAGTTGCGTGATTTCACCTAGTGTGATGCTCTTAGGTTTTTTGGATTTATAATTTATTCTAGTTTTTGGATCCTGTCCTATGGGAAAGAGACTAATGTCATACAATATTCTAGGAATGTAGTATTCACATGATATATTCTTGTCTATGGTGTTTTCACTGATGATAGAGGATCACTTGTTTAAAGTGTTTGCAATGACCTATATGGTGTATCACATATTGCTTCTTACTGTAATTCTACCTAGCTAAACCACATGTATATATTTTCTTCTAATGAAAAGTCATGCGAATCTTATAGAAATATGTTCTCTGGTGATAGAGATATATTCCCTTCATTAAGGGATGCACGGAGGAACTTTTGGGTTGGTGTGGGATCTAAGTGCCATATTGGGGGATCAATGAGGTAAAGGATGCCTGAGTCATGTTCAAATCGGGATCGAGTTTCCCTAAGGTGGAGGTTCACCTAAATTCATAGGTTTGAGTTTCTTGGGAGAGAGATATTCCTGCCACATGTTGTCTTCAGAGTCTTATGGTGGGGAAAATGTGCCTACTATCATGAATGGATTGCATGGGTGTGATAGTTCTTCCTTAGTGGGGACATTAAGGTCTAATTTATCTAGGGTATAATTATTCATAAGGATTACTAGTGTCTGATAAGTAAAGTGTTGGGAGTTTTACTTGTCTAATGGATAGCTTGAGTGGCTAGTCTTGGTTAGAAACCTGGCCCTGTTTGTTTTGGTTGTACTTTGGGTAGCATAGTGAGAGAATGGTTGAAATATTTTCACTTTAGATTGATGTCTGAGTGGAGGGTAGTGTTGTATTTTATTTTTTCATGGGGGATATACCTTGATTTTTAAGAGGAGTGTCCAGGGTTTACTTTTATTTTTAAAATTGACTTGTTTGTGGAGCATGGTCAATGGTTTTAGGTGTGTTATCCTAGATTTTTTTGGGACTTTTCCTTAGTGAGCGTAAGTCCTATTGTGTGTTTAGGAGTGGTTAAGGAAAGACTTATGGTGGGGAGTTACCTATAATATATTTGAGTTTTTTAACATTATTTTATGTGATTTTTGAGTGTGGAGGTAATTATTACTAGTGGTCCAAGAATGATTGTTTATTTTTTTCCATATAGGATCTCAGGTGTGAGTAGTTTGGCCACATCTATCCATTGAGTTTGGTGATGGGTGTAGTTTGGTTTATGTGGTTTTTCATTTTTATATGTTGTTTTATTTATCCACTTTAGCTTCTCAAATATTCTATCATAGGATCTCTTGTGTCGTGCACTCAAGGTATGGAGAGGGAGAGATGAGGGAGAGGGAGGAGGAGGAATTGCTTGAGGAGACACTACAGAGCTAAATAGGGTATTCAAAGACGTGTCTTGTAGATCTAGGATCGAAGCATCAATAGTTTCTGCCTAGTGGTATGCATGTTTTTAATTTTTTCTTCAAATACCCATAGATATTTTTTTTATGTTTTTAAAGCCTTTTTTGGTTGCTGGGGTCCCCATGGGGGTCGATCAATGGTTTCACTACTAGAAAAGAGGTCTATACCCACAGTTTTTCAAAAAACCGTGGGTATAGGGTACCCCTATACCCACGGTTTTCCAAAACTGTGGGTATAGGGATAGTATGTGAACCTATACCCACGGTTGTGCCAAAAACCGTGTTTATAGTTTTCTTTTAAGACCTATACCCACAGTTCGGGAGAAAACTGTGGGTATATGGTATTTTCCGAAGACCTATACCGACGGTTCATTAAAACCATGGGTATTGGGATTTTTTATTTTAAGACCTATACCCACGGTTCTCCAGAACCGTGGGTATAGATTTCCCGCGTTATGGCGGGGGAAAAAAATTTGGTGGGACACAGAAAAAATTTGGATAGGAGGCATTTATTCACGGTTTATATTAATATATTTAGGTAAATATAAATATATAACTTAAAAAATTCAGCAGCTCGGTTGGAAAACCGTTTTCCGCACCTGCTATAGGTGGCGAGTTCGAATTCCGCCATTTACATTTTTCGAAACACGCATTATATTAATATATATACGTAGATGTATATTTATATAACAAATAAAAATTCTAGGTCGGTTGGTCCCTTGTGCAGGCGCGATAGTGACACGTCTCTGGAGGCCCAGGATCGATTCCCACGCTCCGCGATTTCTAAAACCACACGTGAATTTTATTAATATATATTGGAAAATATATGAATATAAAACAAATAAAATTCATAGTTCAGTTGGTCAGGTGTCGACGTGAAGCGGTTCGTGAGGTGCGGGTTCAAACCCCCACAGCGCCTGATTTTTGAATTTTAATACCCCACGGTTTGAAAACTGTGGGGACTGTTGTGTGCCATGCTGGACAAAGTTCTCTACGCTTTGACAAGCCTATACCCACGGTTTAGAAAAACCGTGGGTATAAGTTGAGACCCCTATACCTACGCCTTTCCAGCCCACGGTTCCCAAAACCGTGGGTATAGGTTATACCCACGGTTTTGGGGGCTATACCCACGGTTTTGAACCGTGGGTATAGGTCGTTTTTCCAATAGTGTTTTTTGGGGGAAATCAGGGGTTTCAGGCCATTTTAGGGTTTTCTTTTTGGGAAAACCCACACACACAACATGTAGTTTAGGGAGCACATGTCGTGTGTTATCCCTTTTGGGTTAGGTGAGTAATAAGGGACTACATGATGTGTAAACTTGGTGGACACACCATAAAAGGATGGATTTAGGTGTGTCTGAGTATTTGGATGGACATATCATGTCAGGGTGCACAGTTGTGTAGGGAACATGGCCAGAGCTAGTGTGAGGCACATAGCCAGTGGCCATATACCCAGGTTGGTCAGATGTTGTGTAGGGCATACATGGCCATGTTCATGGATGGAAACCCCATGTGAGAGACATGACTTGTGTGTTTGGTACACAATGTGTAGTCATGATTTCTACACACTGATTGGGGTTGAGGTACATGATATGGTACCCCATGTAGGCTAAATTCTATGTACATGGTAGATCAGCTAAGTACTTTAATAAGTACATGATAAGTGGGATATAAAACATGACTATGGGGGACACCTTGTAACGACCTGGACCCAAACAACCACCCGAACAATGATAAACGGATCAGGTGCTACTTCCTTAGGTGCACCTCCCTGAACGTCAAAGGATACAGACTAGCAGTGAGGGTTTTATACATATAGAGGGGAGGCTATACCCTCTTGGAGGATAATAATAATGGTATTGGTCTGAGTATAATAATAAAGATGTAGTGGAATAAAATGACTTAGCAGACTCGAACCAGACCTGCAGAGCGGAAGCACATTCAACATCAATAAACAGTGGAAGCAATTAAATATAAACAATTACAGCAGAAATAAACACAAAAGCATGCTGATCACATGTAACTACTACTAAGCAACAAAACATGCATCCAAAGAAGGTCATACATATCTAAATAAAAAGGGTTCCAATGGATAACCAATTGTAGATACAAACAGGAATACTGATACATGAAAGTACTCAAAACATAGTAAACTTCAGCTAGGCAAGACCTCAAGGACCCTACCATCTCAATGCAATAACTAACGCAACCCAGCTCCTGAAGCTGGACTCTTTCCTGCACGTAAATCCATAAAGTCTGCACATGTCCCAAAGGGTCCATTCAGGGTGTGAGACAAATCTCAGTAGGATACCACCCAACGGTGCATACCTAATATAAGTGTTTAAGAAGGCATGCATTTATAAGAAAAGCAGTAAATAGAATGACGCAAAAATAAACACTAACTCCAATGGTGCTCAGCAGCCACCATGGAGTGTCACCTACTTCGGCCAACACCAGAATCTCTGTCAAATAACCCGGAACCATGTGCCCCCTGACACCACATATCTCAAGTATCAACGTCCTGAAGGCACACCCAACAGTAGTAACCCGGAGGAACAATTATGTCTGTCCTAAAAAAAACACCAGATGAACAACAATGTCTGCCCTAAAATAACATAACAGGAGGGAAAATGATATCTTCCCTTGAATAAAGTACCCAGAGTGACAATGATGTCTGCCCTCAAATAAAGTATCCAGAGGGACAACGATGTATTCCCTCAATTAAAGTATCCGGAGGGACAACAATAACTGCCCTCAAATAATGGCGAGCCTCTACCCCCAACCCGATAGCCTCAATGCTATCCCATGAAGTCTCCTCACCTCCCATGTGTCTTCCTAAATCAAGCACCCCAAACCGATAGTACCTAACCATAACTAATGGGGGCCTCTAACCACATGAGTGGTCAAAACCACCTCATCACGGAGTCTCTCTGTGTGCACACTACTCAAAGTTTCCGAGTGAGTGGTAATCACCAAAATAGCACCCAAGCCACAAAACCTCTGACACCTCGTGTCCTGGCGACCATGTCGCTCAAGTCTGATGGCATTTCCATCCCAGTAACCTAGGTCATGCCCAACCTGACAGTCATCATGCCTCAAACCGACGTCCAAGATGCCAAATCCCGTGGTCAGAACCACCCAACGTAACCCAGGCCAAGCCCAACCTGTGATCAGCATCACTCAAGAATATCCAGGCCATGCCCAACACCACCCAAAGGTCTAGAATATGCAATTCAGAAATTTCATATATAAAATATTTAAACAGAATACATAAACGACAAAACATTCTAAACAGTTGAATTGCCCTAACCCAATGGTTAACAATCAACATCACTGAGGTCTTGAATGCCTCTAACTATCCCAATGGTTATCAATCAACATCACTGAGGTCTTGAATGCCTCTAACAAATTATAACAAGTCAAATAAACTAAATTCAATATTTTAAAACATTATAATTCAATTTTAACCATTTTGGCATCCCTTGGCCAAAATGGCCTGATGAGCAACAACCCCTCACTTGACCCCGCTCAAGAAAAACTTGTAACAGGGCATACCCAAAGGAATCCCATAGTCCAAACAATCAATTCAATATGAAACATCAGATAAAATGGGTCCCTCTCAAAATACCCGAAAATGCACTGAAGGCTGCACCATCCAAATGACCACAAAAACACAAAAAGAGGTATAAACCACTTACCTAAGACTCGTACAATGCTACTCTACCAGTAACAGCCTCTAATTAGGTCTAAAATGCGATATATCTACAAAATATTCAAACCCTCCCAAACCCCTATAACTTGTTCTAGAACTAAAATCAAACAAAACGGATCAAGAGGAATTGAGGCCTTACCGAGGGGGTTCCAATGAATCTAACTGTGATTGAATCTGACATCAGAAGAAGAACCGGGAGTGGAATTAAGGTCCGGACGGCTTGGTTCATGAAACCCGACCAAAAACTTGTGTTCTGCCTCAAAAACGAGGCTACTGCGCATTTTAGCGAATAAAAGAAACTACATGGCGTATAATTCATGACTACACACCGTGTATATCATTTAACTATTCATATGGTGGCTTGAATTCTACCGAATTACTTTCCAGAACCTGTCAACATGAGTACATAGCGTGTACCTAGGGGTACATGTCATGCACTTGGTTTTTCCTCTTTTCCTCACTGACTTACCCACACACCATGTATTTTTCTCAAACAGAGCCATACTACACGGTGTTTCTAGAAGGGACACAACATGTACTTGGTTAAACAATTCTACCGGGCCAACAGGCCTACACGCCATGTATATCCCTCATACACGACTAGACTACACGGGGTGTCCAAGGAGGACACGACGTGTACATGGTTTCAACAATTTTACCTAGCCAATAGGCCCACACACCATATATGGCCTCCACACGGTCACAGGCACACGACGTGTCTAAAACTACATGCCGTGTAGTAAGAAATTTTTACACGGTCATCACATGGCTTGTACTCGGTGAGCACATGGCCGATCACTCGCTTAACGTATACACGGTGTGTACTTGAAAGTACATGGCGTGTAGTCTGGAGATTTCTAGAAACTACCAAAGTTTGTCCAGTTTTCTCAGGGAAAAGTCAAAAATTCAAACAGGGTCGGGATTTTGACCCATTCTAAAAACTTGGGTTCTTACAATCTCCCCACCTTAATATAGCTCATCCCATAGCTATCAAATGAAGCCCAGCGATGGAACCAAACATACCACCCTGTTCAAAGTAACCCGGACTTCCCTGGTCTCAAATGTCCTGGATAAATTCCTTAAGGGGGCTCCCACCTTAGGAATTTCCTAACCCGGTATCAACCCAACAAAACTCAAAGAAAACAAGGTTTACTAACCTGTTTTCCAGATGCATAGTCATTCCATGATGCATCGTCACCCCTGCACCTCATTGGTGCTCCTATGTCTTTCCCGACACCCAACGTATCCCGCACCGCATTGGTGTCCACCTCCACGAGGTCCTGGTTCCTAGCACCTCAAGTAACCCGCATCCTCGATGCCCTGATGCCCAAGGCACCTAAAGTAACCCACATCCTCGATGCCCTTGATGCTACGCATCTCATACGTATATATATATATATATCACACACCTGATATGGTGCCAATCCCACTAACTAGCATCTAGTCAGTCCACATAGATCTTGTGCACCCCGTGCACTCAAAACAGACATACCTCTATAGGTTATGCCAAAAAAGAAACATGGGAATCATGACCACACCATGGTGTACCTCTAACCATATTCAGCTCACTAGCCTGCTCAGCCTCTGGAAGCTCCACAACATGCACCTGGCCTGAAGTACGTCTACCTGATGCCTGACCTCCCTGCGGTGCTACTCCAGTCACCGGCCATTGACCCCTCAGCTGGATCCCGCTGTCTCTGTCATGTCCTCCACGTGCAGCCGAACCTCGACTACCCTCTCCTGGTACCGAACCTGAACCAAATCCAGATTCCACCATCTATCCTGGTCTCTTCCAGCTAGCTGTCTGGGAATTCTGCCTACAAAAACTCTCCAGATGCCCAACCTATCTACATACCCGACACTCCTTTGGAGGCCTATCACACTGAGTCCAAACATGCCCTGTCTGTCCACGCTGGAAGAAAACCACTGAAGAACTTCCATGAGGTGGTCTAGATGAGTCCTTGTCCTGGCCGCCCTACTAGAACTCATCCCATCCTCACTTCCTGTTGTCCAAACCATCACCTGAAGCCATCATCCGGCCAGCCTGGGGCCTATCCATCTGGTTTCCCTCCGCTATAAGCGCCTGATTCACCACCTCTAAAAAATAACCTATCCTGTAGATATTCACCTAGACCCGAATGGCATGTTGTAAGCCACCCCCAAAGCACCTCACCCTCACCACGTCATTTCTTACCATACCAGGTGCAAAGCGAGATAGCTCAGTGAATGTAGTTGCATAGTCCATGATGAAAATGCATCCCTACTGAAGACTCAAGAACTACCGAGATCTCTCTGCCCTCAGTGTCTCTGGGTAAAAGTGCTCAAAGAATCTATCCTCGAAGTCCTTCCATACCAGTCCCTTGTGCCTACGAGCCTAAACCTACAAATCCCACCAACACTTTTCTGGTCCTCACAGCATGTACGTCGCTAGCTTGACCCTCCACCTTGGAGGAATCTCAAGCTGCTCGAAATCATCTACATACTCTCTATCCAATTCTCAGCCGCCTGCGAACCACCCTCACCCTGAAAAAGAGGCAGGTACTGTGACTAGAACTCCTGTGTCAGATATTCCATAGATGGATCTATACCCTATGCGCCTCTATCGATCCCCTACAAGACACGCACCAGGCTAGCTCAAAGCTTCTCGTCGAGCCATGGCCTGAACATTTCCAAAACCGACTGCTGCCCTACCTGCACTAGATCCTGAACCTGATCCTATCCTTGAACCTGTACCTATGGCTCCTACTCTACCTGTACCGTGTCCTGAACCTAATCCTGCACCTACGACACTGTGTCATCTCCCATATGACACTCCATCTGAGTCGCCCAAAAAGGAACATGTTGAATACCATAAATGGTCAGACAACCCATATATATATAGAACAATATATATTCAACACAGATAAGGAAATCAGTAAAAGTCAGTGCATAACTACTACCCTTAATCTCCCCCTCCGCAACCCATGACCCACGACATCTCGGTCTCATGGCCTCCTTACCCGCCCCTAACAGAGCCAAGTATCAAAAGTACCTCAGGCCATGCCCGTCCAGACAACTAATGTTGCCTCAAACCGACGATCGATTCGCCCAATCCTGGTGATCAAAATAAACTCCACCGATAGTACCTGCCTGCTCGTACAAGAGCCAGACCCAAATACCCCATCACATGCAATTCTACAAATATACGAAGCATGGAATACACATTGCAACAATAAGAAATTCTATCAGGAATTTCACCTATTCACATTTCACGAATACAAAGCATGGAAATTGATATCATTCACATGGAATTATACTTCACATAGCATATGTACAGTTATGAAATTGAAATACCCTAAAAAATGTGCCTATCAAAAGCCAAGCAAACAAGCCTTGCCATACCAGGCCAAGGTGTAATTCTCCCTTACCACATCGGGTCAAGGGTTACATATCACAATCATAAAATCACACACCAAGTGAGCCACTGAGGTAGAAATCATATAGAATGTAATCTGAGAAAAATCAAAAAAAAATTCCCACCCAAGGTAACATGATCCATCCCTCATACCTGGGGCTGCAGGCCCCAAGAACAAGCTAGAAACCCAGTTATAGTAACAACCTAACTCCAATATACTATGTCCCAAATAGTAAAACCAATAGAAATAAAAGAGAAGTCTCAATATCATTAGTAGCCAGTAAAAACCTACTACTAAATCCCTATGAAGAACTCCTCTGATACCACTTTGTAACGACCCAGACCCGAACAACTACCTGAACAGTGCTAAATGGGTTGGGTGCTACTACCTCAGGCGCACCTCCCGGAACGCCAAAGGATGCTGACTAGAAGAGAGGATTTTATAGGTATAGTGGAGAGGCTGTAACCCCCCAACCCCAGTTACCCAGAGTCGGTGCATTATTACAAAACATTTTCATGATCACAAAAGATAAAGTCTCGAAAGACCGATTAGTTTAGTAGCCTTGGAAACACTAGATACATTCATAAGTCTTACATTACACAATAAAGTGAAAAAACTACAACAAAATATTGTCTTCATATTCCCTCATACTATCCCTACAGGTCATTCATAAAATACTTCTTCACATCCTTGGAAAAATAAAACATAGAAAGGGGTGAGCTCAGATGCCCAGTAAGGATAACAATATAGTGAAAACTTTCATAAATAAGCATAAACACTTAAGGCAACATATAACTAAAACAAAAGCCTTTTAAACTTGAACTTCAACATAATATGGCAGAAATAAAATGAAATAATGCCATTTACTTATTCACATGGATATTATACTAGTCGAATAATCACATGCAATATCAATAACCACTTTCATAGTGATGGAATGCATAATGCCAGACTATCATAACCACATAGTCAAGGCCTCGTGCCAAGACTACAAATAAGATTTTGTCAAGGCCTTGTGCCAAGACACTAGTTTGTCTCATGAGAACTACCGATGCATCAAGGAGCTATAGTGGGCTCCACCCATCACTTACTAAGTCCAATGCATTCCTCATATGAAAATTTTGAAACATAACATAAACATTCGTTTTAAAAATAGCATATGGAATGTCAATACTTTTAACCGCAAACCATGAATGGTATAAAAATAGCACATCCATAGTCAAACATAACTCATTCGATACAATATGGAAGATTGTATTATATCAGATTAACCTGAATCGAGAATAATGAAGGATTTTGACATAGATTAAAGTAATCATCAAACTATTGAGAGAAATATCCCCCTTTTTCTTGAAAACATTTAAAAGTCACACTATTTTTCAAGAAGCCATTTAAAAATAGATTTTTGAATCAAAGTGTCCCATACCACTTTGAAGCTTTTAAATGAATTATCATTTGAAAACATTAATTTCTATAAAAATAAATCCTTAAAAATATTTTTAAAACATGGAAATTAATGAGAAAGATTTAGAATAAAAAAATCTTTAAAACATTTAAAATGATATTTTAGTTAGAGTTACTAACCAAAAGAGAGACACTTGAATACAAATAATTGAGGTAATAAAAACCTTATAATATCATGAGAATAAAGGTATTCATGATATACTATGTCAAAGTACATTATATACACCATATAAAAGTGATTTGGTGTATAACAACAGAGAAGTCTCGATGGAATGTAAATTGAGATGAAATCTCTAATAAAGACCGTATCCTTAGGTTAAGGATAAATCAATGACATAATTACATGTGACAAATATAAATACACTCAATATGATTGGATATTCATTTTAAAACAATCAGAGGACATTCAAACATATTCTTGTAAAAACAACACCAATGAATAAGATGTTCAACTCAATAAATGGATATTGAGTTAAAATTACTCTTATCAAGTTAATAACGATGAATTGAGAATTTATCAATGGAGGGATTATGTGTATCAAAAGTATATCCACATAAATGGGAGTGGAAATTATGACATAAGAAAATAAATAGTGATCCCACACATAATCTTGGAGTAAAATAATCAATGAAGTATGCGTAAAACAGAATGAGTGGAAATTAAAATTTCAAATTACCTTATAGATTTGGTAACTTACAAAACATACGCCCATGAAATAAGGATTATAAAATGATTATGTAATTAACCATAAATTAAAGTATATTACACAATGAATACAATCATGGGCAGTACACACACCACATGCAATAAATAAGTGGTGAACAATGGAAATCTCACGGAATTAAAAGTGAGAAAAGAAACCCCTTAATTTGTATTTTTCCTTGGTAGAGGGTAGTTTAACCTCATGTAAAATGGTGAAATAATTTATATTTAATTATAAAATAATCATATACATTAATATGATATCATATATGATCTTTTAACATTGATTTGTTAATAATATCTTAGTATTATTGTCATTTCGGGTGATAACAGATTCGTTTTCCTTTATATTATTTTTTATGTGAGCCATATTTTTTATGGATGGGATGTATCTTATTCATATCCATAATGATATCATGTCTCTAATCATTATTTTTAATCATCAAATGAAATTTAGTCTTGAATGGATATGATGGGGAATGAATCTCATCGCGTTCGTGGAGACGACAATCCGTACGTACGCACGAGCGACAATATCATTCATTTGATATTAAAATAATATATAATTGGATTGTATATAATATATAAAGAATCATTATCATGTTATATTTATTATTTACATGAATTACACATCATTATTATACAAATCCAAATAATAATATATTGAATAACAATTACACCACGACATGGAGACGGTAGGTCGTATGTACGCACGTATGGTGACATGTCATTCAAAGGATGGATAGAATACTGAATATGGTTGTACCATATTTATAATAAAATCACAGTATATATAAGATATTGGATTTATTATTTTAGAATGGAAATAACAATGAAAGAAGAAGTGGAAGAAGAAAGGAACTTGAAAGAGGTTGGTGAAATCATTACCTCTTCTTCGGGTTCTTCCTTTTAATTTGATCAAAAGGGTTCCTTAAGTCTGATTTATGACCAAAGGAGAGACTCTATGATGAAGGTAAGATAGTTTAGAGGGTATTTGGGCAGAGGTTTTCTGAAAAAAAAGCTTTTAAGGTATGAAGAATTGGTTAGAAGTGGTGTCCTTTTATAAGGGGGAGGAGGGGCTCTTTAGGAAAAACCTAAAGTATTAATTTATAATAAATTCATATTCGGTTTATAATGGATCCAAAGTGGATTATTAAAAGTATAAGGTGGGGATGGGTCGAAATAATTTCAACCAATATATTTTATACAGGTTTGGGTCATTATATTAACCTTATATTTTAGTTTTAACTCTTAGTTAATTAGTTTGACATTTACCATGTCACTTTGTATTTTTATATTATATAGTTAATAAACTTACTATATACATCCAAGAGACCCCCAAGTGGTCCATTAATGATACAAATATCATGATATAAGTCCTTTGGCCGAACCTTCGATTTTTAGGAATAGAATATCAATTAATAATATAATATTTGTTTTAAAAACTCATTTATGTCAATTTTGACACTATTCAATAATTGATTTTTGTTAAAGTCATAAAAACGTTATTAATTCTAACCAAATTAATTTAATAAATCCTAAAATGTCATATTAACTAATAAAATTCGTGGATGTCATCAAAACTTTCAAATTATATTTATTTTAAAATTTATAATACCAATTGTTTGATTCTTTCATTAATAAGGTAAATACTCCATCATTATTGTGTCATAAATAAATTTAATTATTAAATGTCTAAAAATTATAAATAAAATACCATTATGTAGGAAATATATTTAGATTTCTAATGAATATTTATAGTCGAAAAGATAACATATATAACCCTATGTAAAAATTGTTTTGCTAAAAGTTATATGCTTATGTCATTTTTGTATTTACTTTAACTTAATTAATATAAAGTGTCCTTATCACCTACAAGTGGCTCCATGTGGTCCCAAAATCGACCCAAAGATGCCTATGGTTGGACATGTATCAACCAATAGGGTTAGGACAATTTTTAGGGTAAATAAATATTATTATAATATTATTTTTTTACCCTTATTCACCGGATTTACCCTTTAACCATGGTAAATAAAATATTTACCGAAGTAATTATTAAAAATGTCTAAAAATAAAAGGTACCAATTTACACAATTTGGACCTCCTGATTCCAAATATGGAATCCATTTTTCTAAATTCAAAACATAGAAGTGTCAGAAATTAATTTTAAAATTAATTCCCGCTGTCAAAACAAAAAGCGTGTTTTTAAGAAATAATAACTATCAAAAGATTGACACTTGTTTATGTCCGGTTTAAATGGGAAATTACGTCCAATGACCAATATTGTATTTAATGGTAAAAATATATTATAAATATACTTTAAAACCACTAAAATTCATAATTTATCACTATTAATTTTTTCGATTAAAAAAGTTGTTTTTAATTAAAATTAATTAATTTTCACTATTCATCAAAATATAAAAGTTATCAGAAAAGTACCAAAAATTCACCCTAAGCTAATTTCGATATTAAGAATCCAAAAATAAAGTCCATTTTGAAAGTTAAAATGTAAAAAACTTCAAAAAGTGGGTATTACTATTCATAACGGCTAGTTTGATTGGTTGTGGTGTGTGTTAGAACTCGAATTTGCGTATAACACACGCTACTGTATTATTCAAAGAGAAGCGTACTTTGGAAGATTGAGGTGTTACATTCTCCCCTCCTTCAATAAATTTCATCCTCATAATTTTTAAAATTGGGCTTGGGAATATAATGTAAAGTCCCACATCAGAAAAAGTGCCAATAAAACTATCACTTTAAAAGAAAGAAAGAGAAGTAAAAAGGTCTCATGAGATAACCTATACTAGGATTCCATATATAAAAACATGGATATGGATGATAAACTAAGTGTTAATTTCTGATGGAGAGAGAGAGAAAACATGATCAGGAGAAAGTTAACAACAAGAAAACCACAAACTTGTGATGGGACAAACGATCATTAGTTTCCCTATAGGAAAAGTAAACAGACAACATTTTTATTTTTTATTTTTAAGTTACATTACATAAATATGAGGAATTCATTTCTAAGATTGAATATGAACATAAATAGATATAATTAACTTTTAAGTAAAGTTTCATTCTTTAATAAATTTCTACTACTAACTCATTTTTAAATGATGAGTATTCCAGAATACTTGGTCACACTAGAAGAGCTAGAATAAACTTCTTATAGAATCACATTATCCACGAAGAATAAACTATATATTTACATTGTCTTTAGAGATTAATCAAAACCAAAATGGTTAGTATAAGATCTGATGATCCCCTAAAAGGTTATTCCATTAGAGAAAGAAACACTAATCTTAATTTCTAAATTTAAACCAACAATACCCCAAAGTTAAATAAATAGCATTCAATAAACAATTATCCTTAAAATCCTTCAATAAAATCCAAAATAATATTGAAACCCAAAACTTAGAAGAATTTGGTTATGTAGTCTTCCACGTTAAATGGTATCTCCAAATGACATCAACTATTCTTAAAGTCACATACTTAAAAGTAATTAACCTAATCACATATTCTCTATTATAGGTTAATCATTTCCATAAATAACCCAAATCACTATAAATACACAATAAAAACATAGATAAAAATCCACCATTACTCCTCAAATGAAATCCCATAGTATTCTATTTTCCTTGGGCATATAGTGTTCCCAACAAAGTGAACATCTTCCAAAATAACATTTATCACTTAATCACCAAATCATTTTCCTATACTAAGGGTATTCATTTGATAAGACATAAGATCCCAAATCAACTTATTATTGATCAATAAAATCATTTAACAAAAAATAATAGTCACATTAACCAGGGACTTCATGTAGTCCAGTGGTAGGCGATAAATCCCTATCGCACTTTTGTTGTGGGTTCGATTCCCACAACTTTGTCCCACGCGATGGGTTGTCACATGGTCTGTTTGTTTCCCTTTTTCAAAAACTATATTTTATAACATTACCAAAATGAGATAAATTCCTCAAAATAACCATAACATAATTTAACCACAAATTTTATCTCATACCTTGAATTTTCATCCCAAAGTATAATAACTTGTAATTTCCTCAAAACCAAAGATCATATAAAACCAAATGGTTATTTATAACTATATCCACAAGAGAAAAGATAAGTCTTCCTCAAATATCATTCTCACATGGAAAACTGCAGGGTTACAATTACAAGAGAAAATTATTCCAAAGTAATCCCATCAACAAGGAGCACTAATACTTTTAAACATTTCTCCAACCATTTATTTCACATAGCTTCTTCTTTGACCAAGAAAATATCCTATAGAATAGGGCATTCACTCAGGTAATGGCCAGGTCCCCAAAATTTATGGAAAATTACGGTAAATGGATTCTTGGGACCATTTTTATTTTCTTCCATAGTACTCTTCATTTTTCCTCAGCACTTCTTCACTTTATGTCCTATTTTACCGCACTTAAAGCATTTCTTTGTTCCATTGAGACACTTTATTGGGTGTCTCCTTCCACATTTCCTGCATGATGGAAATTGAGGATTCTTTTCTCCATGGTCTCCACTGCTGGAGCTCTTATCATTCATGACCTTTCTCTTCTTTATTGAGTCCGGGAATTGGTTAATATATATATTGTTGATCATATTTTTGGAAAATTGATTTGGCATGAAGACAATATCTTTTACACCAATAAAAATTCCATTTTGTTTCTCATTGCCACCACCGTTCCCACCTTGTACATCATTCTCAAAGTCACTATGACTTCCTTGGAATCTAGCCATTGACTAAAACCAGAAAGCATTGTGTGAGTAATAATAGTCATAAAATCATTTAGAGAATATCATGTCACCATATTCTCAATTTGAAACACATTAGGATTAACCAAGGTCATTTACTCCCATCTTATATATAATACTTCAAATCGGTTTGTAAAGAAAATGTAAATTATCCTAATCATATCCCTCGGGAGTGTCGTAACCAAGAGTGAATCAAGGCCTGTTGTCATGCACCAGTTTCCGTTCGAGTCTAGCTCAAAGTGGTGTTTTCGGGTTTTACCCCTAGGTACATCTGTGCCAAAGCCACCTCTACCTGCTCGTATCCAGATAGGGATGTATTTCTTGGAAAACTCACAAAATCTATACAATACCAAAATTCTAGGAAGTTCTTCTATACTAATCCTCAAAGTCTTTCTTAGGGCTATGTGCTCTAATCAGAGTTTATCTAAATCTAGATTCCAAGGTTTGTACTAAACTTCCTCTGATACCAACTATAACGCCCCGACCCCAGTTACCCAGAGTCGGTGCATTATTACAAAACATTGGCATGATCACAAAAGATCAAGTCTCGAAAGACCGATTAGTTTAGTAGCCTTGGAAACACTAGATAAATTCCTAAGTCATACATTACATAATAAAGTGAAAAACTACAACAAAATCTTGTCTTCATATTCCCTCATACGATCTCTGCAGGTCATTCATAAAATACTTCTTCACATCCTGGGAAAAATAAAACATAGAAAGGGGTGAGATCAGATGCCCAGTAAGGATAAAAATATAGCAAAAACTTTCATAAATAAGCATAAACATTTAAGGCAATGTATAACTAAAACAAAATCCTTTTAAATTTAATCTTCAGAATAATATGGCAGAAATAAAATGAAATAATGCCATTTACTTATTCACATGGATATTCTACTAGTCGAATAATCACATGCAATATCAATAACTACTTTCATAGTGATGGAATGCATAATGACAGACTATCATAACCACATAGTCAAGGCCTCGTGCCAAGACTACAAATAAGATTTTGTCAAGGCCTTGTGCCAAGACACTAGTTTGTCTCATGAGACCTACCAATGCATCGAGGAGCTATAGCGGTCTCCACCCATCACTTACTAAGTCCAATGCATTCCTTATATGAAAAGTTTGAAACATAACATAAACATTCATATTAAAAATAGCATACAGAATATCAATACTTCACAAACCATGAATGGTATAAAAATAACACATCCACAGTCAAACATAACTCATTCGATACAATATGGAAGATTGTATTATATCAGATTAACCTGAATCGAGAATAATGGATGATTTTGACATAGATTAATGTAATCATCAAACTATTGAGATAAATATCCCCCTTTTTCTTGAAAACATTTAAAAGTCACACTATTTTTCAAGAAGCCATTTAAAAATAGATTTTTGAATCAAAGTGTCCCATACCACTTTGAAGATTTTAAATTAATTATCATTTGAAAACATTAATTTCCATATAAATAAATCCTTAAAAACATTTTTAAAACATGGACATTTATGAGAAATATTTAGAATAAAAAATATTTAAAACATTTAAAATGATATTTTAGTTAGAGTTCCTTACCAAAAGAGAGACACTAGAATACAAATAATTTAGGTAATAAAAACCTTATAATATCATGAGAATAAAGGGATTCATGATATACTATGTCAAAGTACATTATATACACCATATAAAAGTGATTTGGTGTATAACAACAAAGAAGTCTCGATGGACTGTAAATTGAGATGAAATCTCTTATAAAGACCGTATCCTTAGGTTAAAGATAAATCAACAAAATAATTACGTGTGAAAAATATAAATACAATCAATATGATTGGATATTCAGTGTAAAACAATCAGAGGACATTCACACATACTCTTGTAAAAACAACACCAATGAATAAGATGTTTAACTCAATAAATGGATATTGAGTTAAAATTACTCTTATCAAGTTAATATCGATGACTTGAGAATTTATCAATGGAGGGATTATGTGTATCAAAAGTATATGCATAGAAAGGAGAGTAGAAATTATGACATAAGAAAATAAATAGTGATCCCACACATAATATTGGAGTAAAATAATCAATGAAGTATGCGTAAAGCCGAATGAGTGGAAATTGAAATTTCAAATTCCCTTATCGATTTGGAAACTTACGAAACATACGCCCATGAAATAAGGATCATAAAATTATTATGTAATTATCCATAAATTAAAGTATATTACACAATTAATACAATCATGGGCAGTACACACACCACATGAAATAAATAAGTGGTGAACAATGGAAATCTCACGGAATTAAAAGTGAGATAATTAACCCTTTACTTTGTACTTTTTCCTTGGTCGAGGGTAGGTTAACCTCCTGTATAATGGTGAAATAATTGTTATTGAATTATACAAGAATAATATACATTAATATTATATCATATATGATCTTTTAATATTTATTTGTTAATAATATCTTAGTATTATCGTCATTTCAAGTGTTAACAGATTCGTTTTCCTTTATATTATTTGTTATGTGAAACATATTTGTTATGGATAGGATGTATATTATTCATATCCAGAATTATATCATGTCTCTAAACATTATTTTTAATCATAAAATGAAATTTAGTCTTGAATGGATATGATGGGGAATGAATCTCCTCGCATTCGTGGAGACTGTAATCCGTACGTACGCACGAGCGACAATATCATTATTTTGATATTAAAATAATATATAATTGGATTTTATATCATATATAAAGAATAATTATCATGTTATATTTATTATTTACAAGGATTACACATCATTATTATACCCATCTAAATGATAATATATTGAATTACAATTACACCACGACGTGGAGACGGTAGGTCGTACGTACGCACGTATGGTGACATGTCATTCAAAAGATGGATAGAATACTGAATATGGTTGTACCATATTTATAAAAACATCACAGTATATAGAAGATACTGGAGTTATTTTTTTAGAATGGAAATAACAAAGAAAGAAGAAGTGGAAGAAGAAAGGAACTTGAAAGAGGGTGGTGAAATCATTACCTCTTCTTCGGGTTCTTCCTTTTTATTTGATCAAAAGGGTTCTTTAAGTTGGATTTATGACCACAGGAGAGCCTCTAGGATGAAGGTAGGATAGTTGATAGGGTATTTGGTAAGATTTTGGCTGAACAAAAAGGCTTTTAAGGTATAAATAATTGGTTATAAGTGGTGTCCTTTTATAAGGGGGAGGAGGTGCTCTTTAGAAAAAACATAAAGTATTAATTTATAATAAATTAATCTTCAGTTTCTAATGGATAAAAAGTGGATTATTAAAATTATAAGGTGGGTATGGGTCTAAATACTTTCAACCAATATATTTTAGACAGGTTTGTGTCATTATATTAACCTTATCTTTTAGTTTTAACTCTTAGTTAATTAGTTTGACATTTACCATGTCACTTAGTATTTTTATATTATATAGTTAATAAACTTACTATATACATCCAAGAGACCCCCATGTGGTCAATTAATGATAAACCTATCATGATATAAGTCCTTTTGCCAAACATTATATTTTTAGGAATAGAATATCAATTAATAAAATAATATTTGTTTTAAAAACTAATTTATGTCAATTTTGACACTATTCAATAATTGATTTTTTTTAAAGTCATAAAAACTTTATTAATTCTAAAAAAATTCATTTAATCAATAATAACATGTCATATTAACTAATAAAATTTGTTGATGTCATCAAAACTTTCAAATTATATTTATTTTAACATTTATAATAACAATTGTTTGATTCTTTCATTAATAAGGAAAATACAACATCATTATTGTGTCATAAATAAATATAATTATTCAATGTCTAAAAATTATAAATAAAATACCATTATGTAGGAAATATTTTTATATTTCTAATGAATATTTATAGTCGAAAATATAACATATATAACCCTATGTAAAAATTGTTTTTCTAAAAGATATATGCTTATGTCATTTTTGTATTTACTTTAACTTAATTAATATAAAGTGTCCTTATCACCTACAAGTGGCTCCATGAGGTCCCAAAATCGACTAAAATATTCCCATAGTCGGACATGTATCAACCAATAGGGTTAGGACAAGTTTTAGGGTAAATTAATATTATTATAATATTATTTGTTTACCCTTATTTACCGGATTTACCCCTTAACCATGGTAAATAAAATATTTACCAAAGTAATTACTCAAAATGTCTAAAAATAAAAGTTACCTATTTACAAAATTTGGACCCCTTGATTCCAAATATGGAAGCCATTTTTCTAAATTCAAAACATATAAGTGGCAGAAATTAATTTTAAAATTAATTTCCACTGTCAAAACAAAAAGCGTGTTTTTAAGAAATAATAACTATCAAAATATTGACACTTGTTTATGTTTGATTTAAATGTGAAATTATGTCCAATGACCAATATTGTATTAAATGGTAAAAATAAATTATAAATATACTTTAAAACCACTAAAATTCATAATTTATCACTATTAATTATTTCGATTAAAAATGTTTTTTTAATTAAAATTAAGTAATTTTCACTATTCATCAAAATATAAAAGTTATCAGAAAAGTACCAAAAATTCACCCTAAGATAATTTCAATATTTCGAATCCAAAAATGAAGTCCATTTTGAAAGATAAAATGTATAAAATTTCAAAAAGTGGGTATTACTATTCATAACGGCTAATTTGATTGGTTGTGGTGTGTGTTAGAACTCGAAGTTGCGTACAACACACGCTACTGTATTATTCAAAGAGAAGCGTACTATGGAAGTTTGGAGTGTTACAGAGGCTATAACCTATCAAAGGATAATATCAATGGCACTGGTCTGAGTATAATAATAAAAATGCAGCGGAATAAAATGACTCAGTAGAGTCGAACCAGAACTACAGAGCGGAAGCACATTCAATATCAATAAACGGTAAAAGCAATTAAATATAAACAACAGAAACGAAAATAAACACAACAGATTGCTGATCACATGTAACTACTACTAAGAAACAAAAAATGCATCCAAAGAAGGTCATACATATCTAAATAAAAAGGGCGCCAGTGGCTAACCAACTGTAGCTACAGATAAGCATGTTGATATATGAAAGCACACAAAAAATAGTAAACTCCAGCTAGGCAAGACCTTAAGGTCCCTACCATCTACATGAAACAACTAACGCAACCCAGCTCTTGAAGCTGACCTCTTTCCTACATGTAAATCCATAAAGTCTGCACGCATCCCGAAGGTCCTGTGTAGGGTGTGAGACAAATCTCAATAGGATACCACCCAATGGTGCATACCTAATATAAGTGTTTAAGCAGGCATGCATTTATAAGAAAAGCAGTAAACAGAACGACAGACAAATAAACACTAACTCCACTGGTGCTCAGCAACCACCATGGAGTGTCACATGCTTTAGCCAACATCGAAATATCTATCATATAACCCGGCACTATGTGCCGCCCCCAACACCACATGTCTCAAGTACCGACATCCCAAAGGTAAGCCCAATAGTAGTAACCCAGAGGAATAATGATGTATGTCCTCAAAAAAACAATACCGGAGGGACAACGATGTCTAACGTCAAATAACATAATCGGAGGGACATCGATGTCTGCCCTCGAATAAAGTACCCAGAGGGACAGTGATGTTTGCCCTCGATTAAAGTATCCCGAGGGACAATGATGTCTGCCCTCAATTAAAGTATCCAAAGGGACAATGGTATCTGCCCTCAAATAATGGCAAGCCTCTGCCCCCAAACCGATAGCCTCAATACTATCCCCTGAAGGCTCCTCACCTCCCATGTGGTTTCCTACGACAAGCACCCCCAAACTCATAGTACCCAACCACAACTAATGGGGGCCTCTACCCACACGAGTGGTCAAGACCACCTCATCACGGAGTATCTCTGTGTGCACACTACTCAAAGTTTTTAGGTGAGCGGTAATCAGCAAAATAGTACCCAATACACAACACCTCTAACACCTCATATCCCGACGACCATGTTGCTCAAGTCTAATGGCATCGCCATCCCAGTAACCCAGGCCATGCCCAACCAGACAGTCATCCTGCCTCAAAATGACATCCAAGATGCCCAATCCTTTGGTCAAAACCACCCAACGTAACCCGGGCCAATCCCAACCTATGATCATCATCACTCGAGAATATTTGGGCCATGCCCAACACCAACCAAAGGTCTAGCATGTGCAATTTAGCAATTGCATATATAACATATTTAAACAGAAGACATAAACGGAAAACCATTCTAAATAGTTGAATTTCCCTAACCCAACGGTTAACAATCAATAAACTGAGGTCTTAAATACCTCTAACTAACCCAAAGGTTATCAATCAACAACACTGAGTTATTGAATGCCTCTAACAAATTATAACAAGTCAAATAAACTAAATTTCACAGTTTGAAACATTATAATTTAATTTTAACCATTTTAGCATCCCTGGCCAAAATTCCACGATGAGTAATGACCCCTCACCCGACCCTGATCATGAAAAACTAGTAACATGTCATAACCAAAGGCATCCCATAGTCCAAACAATCATTTCAATATGAAACAGTAGATAAAAAGGGTCCCACTCAAAATACCAGAAAACACATCGAAGGCCGCGCCACCCAAATGACCATGAAAACACAAAAAGAGGTATGAAACACATACCTAAGACTCATTTGATACTACTCCTATGGTAATAGCCTCTAATTAGGTCTAAAACATTGTAGATTTACAAAATAGTCAAAACCACTCAAACCCCTATAACTTGTTCTAGAACTGAAATTAAACAAAATGGTTCAAGTGGAATTGAGGCCTTACCGAGGGGTTCCAACGCATCTAACCATGATCGAATATGACTTCGTACAAAGAAACGGTAGAGGAATTAAGGTCTGGCCGACTTGGTTCGCGAAACCCAGCAAAAAACTTGTATTCTGATAAAAAACGAGGCTACTTCCCGTTTTAGAAAAAAAAGAAACTACACGATGTGTACTTTAGGACTACACTCAATATATATCATTTAACTGTTCATATGGAGGTTGGAATTCCACCGAATTACTTTCTATAACTTGCAGACATGAGTATACAGCGTGTACCTAGGGGTACACAGCGTATACTTGGTTTTTACTCTCTTCCTCACCGACTTACCCACATGCCATGTATTTCTCTCATACACAGCCAGACTACATGGCGTGTCCAGGAGGGACACAAAGTGTACTTGGTTAAACAATTCTACCCATCCAACAGGCCTACATGCCAGGTATATCCCTCATACATGGCCAGACTACACAGCGTGTCCAAGTAGGACTCGACGTGTACTTGGTTTCAATGATTTTTCCCAGCCAACAGGCCTACACGCCATGTATGGCCTCCACACAGTCACGGGAACACTGCGTGTCTAAAACTACATGCCATGTAGTAAGAAATTTCTACACGGTCATCACACGATATGTACTCGGCGAGCACACGACCGGTCAATCGCTTAACGTATACATGGCGTATACTTGAAAGTACATGGCGTGTAGTCCGGAAATTTCCAGAAACTGCCCAAATTTCTATAGTTTTCTCAGGGAAAATTCAAAAATTTAAACAGGGTCCGGATTTTGACCGGTTCTAAAAACCCAGGTTCTTAAATGCTTGGGGGTACACACCATGTACCTAAAGTACATGCAATGTACTTTTTTCTTTCCCAAGATTTTTTCCTTTTTTTCACCCTAAAATCACAATTAGACATAATAGGAATCCATTCTAAGAATTTTCCCATGTAGATCACAATAGTGAAATCTTTTCAGCATTTAGAGACTATTAAGATGATGTTTTTTTAGAATAGAGTTCAACATGGTTATTTCTTCTAAGATTGGATTCAAAATCCTCTTGCGGTTTGGGTTTTGATCTATGAGGCCCATGTGAGGGTTGTGAGCTCGGTGATCATCCTGGATAGAGTATTCTATGTCAGTATATTTGAGGTTAATTCATATGGATCCTAGAATGTGGGATCAAGTAGTATATGTAAGGAGATCTTAGATTTTCTCAAGATATTGGTATTAGTTTCTTAAGGTTAATGAAGTTGACGTTTAGATCCTATGTTTATGGATTAGAGCTGTTGGAGCCTTTAGGATGGGTTGATGTCATGGGATAGAAGTTACTATCAGATTCTATTATGTTGTTGAGATGATTCTAAGGGACTCTTGAGGATGACCTTGTGGGATGGTTTCTAATCAAGTGATTAGTGGATGCCATAGTTAGCTATTGAGGATGACTACGTGGCATAGTGTTTCTTCATACTCCCTTTTGGGTGAGTTAATACCCATTTATGGGTCAAATTACAGGGATTATAGCTGAGTATTTCTTATATCGGGGATTTCACTAAGACATCTATTATGCTAAGGATCTCATTGTTGGGTTTCCTACCTTTTAGATGGTCATGAGGATAATTTAGAGTTCCCCTTCCAACATTTCCTACTCTTTTAGATTCCAATTTGGGTGTGTTATTGATCGAGGATTAGTTGGATTAAATTGAAGGATTGTTGATAATGTTTCTACACCAAGCTTTTACCACTCTTTTAATGATCTATAAGAATTCCTCATAGGGTTTCCTACTCTTAATGTGGTCTTTGGTCCATTTTAGGATCTTTTGATAGGCATGACCCGAGAGCTTGGGTGTAGTAGGGGAGTCCCAAGTTGGAAATCACTTTATGCTACGAACTTAGGGACCATGGGAGCCCCAAATTTTGGTTTGGACATGAGGAGGGTCGATTAGAGCATGTGGTGGTATTTTTTGGGATGAGGTGAGCCACGTGCTATAAATCCTATAGCATGGGAAAAAGGAAGGGTACATTTTTATTGGGTGATAGGATATAACCCATGGTTGTCTATTTTTTACCCCCTTTACTTTTATGAAGATTTTTTATCTTTATCATGTATGTTATTTTTTTTCAACTAGGCTGGGCATATCATGTGCACATACACTTTTCATGACAACAAATTATAGGTTCACCATTGGGGGTGGCATACTGAGATTTATTTCTCACCCCTGTACATGAACCTTAGAATGCATGTAGAACTCATGTTTGATTTTAGGTTAGAGAACAAGCTGTTTAGTGGATGGAGACAGGGCACAGTGTAGATTGATTGAGTAGAGCCGCTCGTGCAGAGTCTCAGAATCAGGCTGGTGCGTCTTGAACATCGTGGAGATTGGTTATGTGGTTTGGAGTGATGTTTATAGTATATATTAATGTATTTATTTCTATTTTATTTATTTTTTATATGTGGTCAGCCCAGTGGGTGAACAACTGTTGCTTGTTTTAAATTCTTAGTGTCTGTACGACTATATAAAACATTTCATTTATTATTACAATCCCTTATTTTAGTTTATTTATTATGTTTACTCTAAAATTTATCCTCATTTGTGAGTTCAGTTAATTTCTATAGTTATTTCTCTATGAACCAAGGGTATAGTCTCTTCACTATATCTTTTAGACCCTCACAGTTAGTCATAAAACATTGGTGTATGGGGAGGTGACCGTGTTTTCATGTCACATCAAATTGATTACATTTTAATGTTTATTTATAGTCTATGTAAGACCATATGTTATCTCTCAAGGAACATTGATTGGTTTATGGTGTATATTTTTAATAAAAAATTACTAAAAAAGGGGGGTGGTTTTGAAAATAGTTTTATGAAAATAAATTAATTTAACGAGTTTAATAGTTAAAAAATAAAGGTGGTATTTTAAGAATTATGAGGGAAGGAGGTTATTTCTAGTTCACTACAAAACATGAATAGTTCATTGTTATGAAAATTTCACATTGTTTAATGTAATTATTTGGTTGAGGGTTTTCAGGATCTTGATTCCACTGTTTCCTATTAAAATGATGTGTAAAGAACCAACCCTTGACACAAAAATCATATTTTTAAGGTTTAGACCTCAAGAACAGAATAAGGGATACCAAGTACAATGAAATATCATGCATGTGAATGTTAAAAAGGATACTTGTGTTATCCAATCGAATCAACCCAATATTCCCACTTGAAATCTCAACCAATCAGTGTTGAGATAAAAAATGTTTCAATTGATTAAACCAAAACAAATCATTAAAAGAAGAATCATGTTAAGATAAAACTTAAATGAAATATTTTACACAAAAATTACACAAAACTAGTAGCAAAAAAAATGTTGCAACTCCCTACCATGAGTGTGTAGCTTCCTCAAAAGGACTGTCCACCATATATCTCACCATCGAGAGGAGGGGGAGAACTTTTCCTTTATCCTTGACCCCCCATATGAGGATAGGGGCCTCCAGAACACATTGGAAGGGGAGAAAATTACTTTGGGTCTCCAAAATGGAGGATATTTTATCTACGTTAGAACATCCAAATGGGGTTCCCAATGTTCCATTTTATAGGAAAAGTGGAAGGTGGTTTTTGGAACATATATTTATTAAAACCAATTGGTCCATTGTTTTAAGAAACCATAAAGTATTATATTTATTTGAATAAAAATAAAAATTTGTTTCTCCACCTCTTGAAACTATCTACTAAAAATTTGGAATCATTTATAGTTATACATATTGAGATATGGATAAAATACAAAACATAACTTATAATTTCATGCATATTCAGTTCCTTGGATAGATTAGTATAGTTGGGACACCGTATTGTAGAATTGGGCTTGGGTGTCTTTAGAAAAGTTGTATCCCACTAAATTTTAAATAATCTAACAAAATATCAGCCCAATTGGATGAAAGTTTTAATATAAGTTTGTGGTTTAGTCCACATATGTTCTTGGATTCTTGTGCAATTTGACCCAATTTTTTTCAACTTCATCTTGGGCCCTTCAAATCACCTCCACCTATAATGAAATCATCCAAAAAGTGAAATTACCCTTTTTACAAGTTATTAAGACAAAATAATTGAATAAAAGATGAAGTAAAATTTGTTATTAAGTTTGGAATTTATGATACAAAATAAGTTTATCAAAGCATTATAAGGGTAGAAATGAATAGTGAATCTCTATGCAATCACACACCCACACCATAACATTTTCACTCTTTATAAAATCCACATTTCCAAAAACCATGCATGGAGATATTCCAAAATTTATGAATATTTAACATTCAATGAAAATTTAATTCTTGATAGAAATGTGATAAAACAAAAAATTACACCAAGGAGTTATGCTCTGTGATTAGAGAAAAAGATATCTTATAAATTTTATAAGAAAAAATTATAAGAGTTTCATGATACCAATCTAATAAATTAATTCAGAAGTTAAAAATTTCACTAATTCTCCATGTGTGTGCCTGAAAACCATTTCGCGATGTTCTTTTCACTTTCTATCTAGTAAGTATAGGTTATTTTAAGATTTTTTTGCTTAAATGATGCTATCCAATGAACCTTATCTACATCCTTTGCAATCAAATTTCATGACCTAATCACTTAAGAATTCCTAGAAGTCAATACTTAAGATCCTAGCCTAGATATCCCCATATTTTTTACATTTCATTACTCCCCAAATTTATTATTATTTTTTTGTTTCTTTAAAAATTAAACTCAAAAAAAATCTTACACTCATCACTCAACCCTTGTTTGATCACCTCAAGACACTAATTTTAATAGTTATAATAAGATCAATGGTCTAGGAAGAGTGGTTTTTCAAATTCCCATGATACAAGACATGTTTTTGTGTTATTATTATTATTATTATTTTATTATTTTAAGTTTTTTATAGCGTACAACAGTCGAATAATTGGTACACAAACATAGGTCAATCTGGTATAGTAATGAAATAGATCAGATTAGGAATGAATGTATGGAAAAATAATTTTAGAAAGATGATAAATATTAACCTAACTTATATTTACCTTATATTAAGTAATAAATATTCACACTTCATGGTTTGGTTCAAACATGCGTGGATAAATTAAGTGGATTAATTTTCCCATAAACTAATCAAACAAAGGGTACCATTATTCTTAAAGGTTTCAAAGTGATACAAAAATTTATATCATCGATTACAACCAATTTTATAAAAAAATTCACAACTTGCTGTAAAATTCATTCCAAAACACACATTCTATCAGAGATTTTTTTGAAAAATGTTAAAAGAACATGAAATAGGAAAATTCCTCATACATTATCAATAATTTCAATGATTAAGTGGGCATCATTTTCTATGATTAAGTATAAAAAAATTTACCTGATTAAGTGGGCATAAAAAATTAATATTCAGACACAAAACTGATGGGGGGGGGGTATGGGAAAGTAACAATACTATTCACTAAGGAAACAATAGAAAAATAAGAAAGATGATGAAAATTACTAACTAACACAGGAATATACCCATCCCACCACACCTAGAGTATGAGGTTTCCTTACTATAGTAAAAGATAATTTTGAAAGGAAGGATAAAACCTAGTGGGTGTCATTGGTAGGATGCTTCTTAAACTTAGAGTTCCTCCATCATTGAATCTGGAATGGATTTGTGAAAGTGATTCAACCACTTCCCATTAATAGTGAAGGTTTATTTTGTTTCTTCATTTTGAACCTGAGAAACACCAAATAAATAAACATTAGTAATAATCTACGGACTAAACCAGTGGGAATGAAGCTTACCTTGATGCAACTTAAAGCTTTCATTGTAAAGGAGGACCTTCTCCCCATTGTAGAATTGAAGATAACAAATGAGACAGTCATGGGTATCCTTGGTTCTATCCTTATAAATTCAAGAGTTATTATATAAAATTCTATGACTTTACTCCAACTCTTGAATCTGAAGCTTCATTTGATCTCTTGCACCAGCAATATTATAATTGAATTGTTTAATGTCCCAGTAGGTCTGATTCTCTATATGAATAAGGAGGTGAAAAATCATTCCAAAAACAAGCTGATAAGGTTACATTCTAATGGGAGTTTTAAAGGTAGTATGATAAGCCCATAATGAATCATCGAGTGTAAGACTTCAATATTTTCTATTTGGTTGAACACTTTTTTCAAGAATTTGTTTTACCTCTCTATTTGACACCTCAAATTAACCATTGGTTTGTGGGTGATATGAAATAGATACTCAATGCCTGAACCCATACCAATGAAAAATTGATTACATTGTTGGGTTGTAGAAATGAGAACCCTGGTCATTGATGATGAACCAAGGTAATACAAACCTATAGAAAATTTGGGTTCTCAAAAATTCAAAAACGGCATTGGAATCATTTGTCCTCATGGATCATGCCTCTTCCCATTTTGGCACGTAATCAACCTCCATAAGAATGTACAAGTTTTCAAAGGAATTGGGAAATGGCCCCATAAAATCAATACCCCAAACATCGAAAATTCCATGGAAGAGAAAGGGTTGTTGCAATATTTAATTTATTTTAGATACATTCCCTATTCTTTGATAGTGAGGAAAAGATTTAAAAAATTCATGAGCATCCCAAAATAATGTTGTCCAAAAGAGACCAGAATCAAGGACCTTGTGAGTTGTCCATTGGGGACCAAAGTGGCCCGTACAAGAAAGAGTGTGGAAGAGTATAAGGAAAGGCTTAAAATAACTATCGGGAATACAACACCTAAGGAATTGATCAATAAATTTATACCAAAGGTAGGGGTTATCTCAAATGTACTGATGGGACTCATATTTTAAATGTTAATTTTGATTTTTATTGAAATATATAGGAATGCAAATCCTATAAAATAATTTACAATTTCAGCATACCAAGGAATAACATCTTAAACTTAGTACAATTGCTAATTAGGTAACATGTCATTTATGGGAATATAGGGGGATGAGTCAATGTTTGAGGATGAGAGGATCCTAATGACATGGTCATCCACCAAATTATATGATTCTTTTTTATCCCAAATTTATAGATTAAATTCTTAAATTAGGATCATCCAGTGAATGAGATGCGGTTTGGATTCCGATTTGTTAAGGAGATACCATAGGGCTACAGATCTAAGAAAACAATGACTTTGGACCCTAAAAGGTATGAACTAAATTTATCCAACAAATACACAATGGAAATGAATTATTTTTCAATTATGGTGTAGTTTTCTTGGGCATGGTTCAGTGTATGTGAGGCATAGGCAATGACATGTGGATCTAAATCAACCCACTGTGACAAGACAAACCCAACTGCATAGTTATTGGCATCACACGTAAGTTCAAATAGTAAACCCCACTGAGGTGGTTAGATTACTAGGGTTGATGTGAGACTCCATTTAAAATTTTCAAAAGCTTCCACACAATATTTATAAAAAACAATTTTATTATTATTTTTGGATTAAGTGGGAGATGAGAAGTGGAATCTTATTAAAGTCACGAATGAAATGACGGAAAAATCTATCATGTCCTAAGAAAGATTTTACACCCCACACATTTTTAGGGAATGATAGTGAAGAAATGACATCCACTATTTATTTATTTTTTTCGATAACATCCCTAGAAATTAAATTCCCAAGTAATATACCTTTTCGCTCCATGAAATGGAATTTCTCATAATTTAACATGAGTTTTTTTTCAATACAGTGACATAGTACATAACCAATACTACTCAAACATTCATCAAAAGAGGATACATAAATAGTAAAATCATCCATGAATACTTCCATGCAATTCTATAGGTAATACAAAAAAATACTTACATGCATTTCTTGAAAGTACTTAGATCATTGTATAGACTAAACGACACCCTCCTATAATAAAATGTGCCAAAGGGGAAAGTGAAGGTGGTATTTTCTTGATCATCGAGGGAAATATGGGTCTGAAAGTATCCAGAATACCCATTAAAGAAATAGTAGTGGGACTTACCCACTATCCTCTCTAGCATATGGTCAATGAATGGCAATGGGAAATGGTCTTTCCTATTGTGTTGGTTTATTCAATGATAATATATGTAGACACACCAACTATTCTATAGATGAGTTGGAACTAATTCATTATTTCTATTTTTTATTATCATTAAACCCGTTTTTTAGGAACTACCTACACCAGACTAACCCATTGGGTGTTATAGATATGGTAAATGATTCTAGTATCTAGTAATTTTGTTACCTAATTTTTAACAACATCTAGGAGGTTTTCATTCAGTCAATATTATGCCTTCCTCACTGGTTTAGACTCATCATATAACAAAATGCGATGTCTGGAAATTGATGGCCTAATACCAGGAATTTTGGAAAATGTCCATCCAAAATCTCATTTATACTCCCTCAAATGTTCAAGCAGTCATAATTCATTCTCTAGAGGGAGTAAACTAGTAACGATGACATGAATATTGTTTCCATTCTCAAGATATGAATATTTCAAATTTTGAAGAAGTGATTTAAGTTACAATTTAGGGGGATTTTGGATTTATGGGAGTGAATGTAGAAGTGAGAGGTCAATGATCTCATCTAACCACTCAATGGTAACATACTTAGATGAGAAATGAGCTTTTACAAGCTTCACAATATCATCAATGGTTATGGGATCCTCAATGGTCAAGAAATAATCAATTAACAAACATGATTAACATTTTTCTAAATTGGCACAACCCTCAATGCATTATTAATTACCTATAATTTCAATCAATGATAAAAACTAAGAAAGGGGATCAAGGGAAAGGAAATAATTTTTTTAGGGGAAGGAAGTGTATCAATTGAATTAACTAAAAGTGCATAATGCTCTTTCGAGGGATGCCTCATGGAATCAAGGATGTTGAAGTGGAAAATGTCACCACCAAAATACATATATAATGTACCCTTTTGGAAATTAATTATAGTTTTTTTATTTTTCAATAAAGGCCTCCCCAATATAATTTTGGCATGTCCATTCGTCCAATCATCTTCCATTTTAATCACATAAAATTAGCCAGAAAAATTAAAGTTTTTACCCTCACAAGAACATCATCTAAAAACCTACAGGGTGTGTTGTACTCCACTTTTACATTTGAACAAAAATTCCCATGGGATTTTATTCCCTAACCTGTATTGAAGATAAAATTGAGAAAGACATCACATTTATAGAAGCACCCAAATCAAGCATAACATTAGAAAACAAATAATCCCCTATGGTGCACAAAATCAAGAATGTTCCAGGATCATTGAATTTTGTGGGATGTTATGGCTCTATCAATGATGAGATGTTACTCCTCAATATTACCTTTTAATCATCACAAATTCACCTTTGGTGTGTACCCATATCCTTTAGAATATTTGCGTATCATGTAATTTTCTTTATGACATCAATCAATTGAATTTTAACATGATTTTTTGAAGGTTTCTAGGATTTATTTATCAAGTTCAGTTTTTATTTATTTCCTTGGTTGGGTTTCCCTTTGGTGAAATAGAAGAGGAATGATTTTTCTTGATGGTTCATCAAATGAAACTCTCTTTCCTTTGGCATGGCTTCTCTCAGGACAAGGTTTTTTCTTATTTGGACCATTTTTAGTGGTTGGGATGGTGGTTTCCTCAAGAGGGGATGAATCTAATGGAGAGTTCATTTGGATTTTAATTTTTTTTCCACTCGTAAGGGTGATGTCACTGATATTTACCTTATCCATAGGGTTTACTAGTGGTTTATAAGGCAGTTTAACCAAGCCATGAATTTGTATTTCCCCCCACCGAGTTGGAGAGTTGTCCTAATTAGGGTTTTAGGTCTTATATAGAGTCTTGGGTGGTTTTTTAAAATTGTATATTGTTTAAATCTATTTGTTTCAACATGTATTCTAGGATAGGCTCAGTTTTTAGAGGGGGTTGCTGGAAAGGACATTATGGTGGGTGGATATTTCTGGGTGGTGATAGTGGATGACTACTCTGACCTAATTGGTTCCATGGTTGTTAAGGTAGGTTTGAATACCCCCTTACTATAATATTGATTGTCTTTCCACCCAGGGTTGTATGCATAATATGGTTCCAGCTTAATGGGTCAGTTGTAGGGGAGGCCTGGAAAAATTACCTCAAAAATATAAGAAGATTCTCTTAGTTAAGGGAATTGGTCAGAATAGTGGGTGTCATAATAATAGATACCCCAATGGATGGGAGGTGGATATTGGGATTTCCCTTTAGAAAAAGATAAAGTTTTCAAATAATGGTAATTACCTATTCAAACTTCATGTCCTCCTTCTCGAATTCAGTACTTTACACCTCATGGAAACATCGAATGGGTACACTGAACCTTAAAATGAATTATTGAGTGTTCTATTCCATGTTATCAATGATTTTCATTATAAAAATTGGGGTTTTATTAACTAGTTCCCCATCTGTAATATCATCAATCATGTTTTGATCAATAGAAATTAAATCTTCATAAAAATACTATATTAAAAGCTGATCACATATTTGGTGGTGTGAGAAACATGAAAAAATAATTTTAAATCATTCATAGTATTCATGAAGTGGTTACCATTACGATTATATTATACCAAAAATTTATTTCATTGTTGTTTTAGTTCAATATTATGGGAAATATTTATCAATAAAAAATCATTTCATGTCCTCCTATCCTATAATTGGGGAATTAACATAATATATCTAATCATTTGCGATGTCTTATAATGAAAATAGATATTCCCAATCCTTTACTTATTATTAATCCACATTAGTAGATTTTAATGTTGAACACATAGTGTGAACTTATTTTAAGTGCTTATATGAATATTTTCCCACAATTCCATGTAATCTTGGTAATAAGTGAATTAAATCAAATTTAAGTTAAAAATTGGGTGCGTCGCCTTATCCTCGAATATATGAAGTTTGGATATCGATATGAGGTGAGGTTAGTTATTTTAGTGTTTGGTTATTCTCATCCATGTTATACATGTTAATTTTAGTTTCTAGTTCTGTTCCTAAATAATAGGGGTTTAGAAAATTCTAAAGTTGTGGTGTGTCCTCCTTTAAAGAGTTGTCTTGTGTGTTTTGGTGTCTCTAATGTAGGATCCCCTCTGGTTCAAGTTTTAAAGGAGGTAAATCTCCTAGAATAAAACACTTCATGCACAGAACCTAAACAATAAATAAATCAAAACACAAAAATATATGTAATGGTAGAATATGAAACAAATAAATATTCACAAAATTTACAAATATCTTATAAAAAACACACACTAAAAACTAAAATTAACCCCGACAATGACACCAAAATTTGACCGCGTTGTCGTGAAACATCAAATTTATTATGTTCTTAAAATTTATTTATAGTCTATAGAATACCATAGGTTATATATCAAGTATATTTGATAGGTTTAGAGTGTTTATTTTCAATAAAATGTACTAAAATAGGGGATTCTTTTGAAAATAATTTTAAGAAAATAACTTAATTTAAGGAGTTTAATAGTTGAGAAATAAAGGTGATGTTTTAATAATTATGAGATAAGTATATCATTTAAATTTCACTATATAACTTTTATATTTAATTGTTCTAAAAATTTCACATGTTTTAATGGAATTCTTTGGTTGAGGGTTGTTAAGATATTGATTCCCCTCTTAGATCTTAAAATGATGCACAAATAATCAACCATTGACAAAAAAATTATGTTTTCAAGGTTTGGAACTAAATATCAGAATAAGGGATACCAAATAATAATGAAATATCATGCATATGAATGTGAAAAAATTAAACTTGTGTTGTCCAATCAGATAAACCCAATATTCCCACTTGAAATCTCAATCTAATCAGTGTTGAGATAAAAAGTATTTTACTTGATTAAACAAAAAAAAAAGAATTAAATGAAGAATAATGTTAAGATAAAACTTAAATGAAGTGTTTTACACAAAAATTAAATAGAATGAGTAGTATAAAAAGTGTTGGAACTCCATCCCAAGTGTGTGTAGCATCCTCAAAATGACCGTCCACCATTTAGCTCACTATAGAGAGGCGGAGGAGGATTGGGTGGAATTTTTTCCTTCATACTTGATCCACCTATGAGGATATGGGCGTATAGAACTTCTTAGATAATGAGAGGAAAAATTTGGGTATCGAAAATGGTAGAGCTTTGATTCTTGTTCTAACTTCCAAATGGGGTTCCCAAGGTTCCATTTTATTGGAAAAGTGGATGGTGGTTTTGGGCACACAAATTTATTAAAACCAACTACCCAATGGTTTTCTTCATATATAAAGTATTATCTTAATTTGGAGAAAAATAAAAAGTTGTTTTACCTCCTATTTAATATCTACACCTAAAATTAGGAATCATTTTGAGGTTGAAAACTTAAGATATGGCTGAAATACAGAACATAACTTTTAACTTCTTGCGGATTTGGTTTCTTGGGCAGATCAATCTATTTGGGAAACCAGATGAAAGAATTGGGATTAGTATATTTAGTAAAGTTGTATAACACTAAATTTTTTATCATCCCACAAAATATCATCCCAATTATATTAATAAATTAGTATCAAAGTGCTGTTGAGTCCACATATATTCTTGGATTCCTCCTCAATTTGGCCCAATTTTCTTCAACTTCATCCTCGGCCCTTCAAATAACCTCCAAATACAATGAAATCATCCAAACAAGTGAAATTACCCTTTTTTACAGTTATTAATAAAAAATAATTAAATCAAACATGAAGTGAAATTTTTTATTAAATTTGGAATTTATGATACAAAATCAGTTTATCACAGTGGTATAAGGGTAGAAATGAATAGTGAATCACTATGCAATCAAGAGGCACTCTTGAGGCCTTATGGTGAGCCAGATAGGGTGAATTGTTAGGTTGACCCAGGATGGTTTATTACAATTTGGTTGTTCTTGACTTAGATCAATAGGAACCTCTCTCTATCTATCTATCTTTGTTATATATAAGATTTATCTTTGTGAAAGTGCATTCATTTATTAGATTATCTTAGTTAGGAATGGGTTTTTAGAGCATAATACTCTTTTCTCTAAGCAGAAACTAGAAAATAGATTACAAAGATTATTATTTTTTCATATTAGTATTTTTTATTTTGATGGATCTTGTATGATCCACTTCAATAACGACCCACATAAAATGAAAACCATTAAATTAATGTATATCAAAAAGAAAATAAAAAATATAAATATGTTGTATTTTTATAAAAATAAAATCTTCCTTATGTGAAACAAAAAAATGTATCCAATTACAAACTATGCTATGAAAATTTAGTAAACTGCCCAATTATGTTTATTTTTAACACATAAAGAAAGCCAACAAATATTTTTATTATTATGAAAAGATACTTTTAATTTTAAAAGGGTGTTTAAAAATAGAAGTGGTATACCCCAATTTAAACTTATATTATAGAAAAAAATATTATTCACATTATAAAATACTTATCCTCTATATTAAAAATTACATGCTTGACTACCCACACCGTTTATTATTTAATAATTCCATAAAATTGAATAAAAAATTATTTGTGATAAAAAGAAAAATTATTACAGTGCTGTGTGGGGTTTTTCTATTTCTAAAACTGGATGAACTTCCTTAGTTGTGAGGAATAGTCGTCACACTAATATATTATAATTATTCATCTATAGTTGATTTCAAAAAAGTTCACTTTACCCTTCTCGATCACAAAATACATTATAATCTGAAAATAAAATGAATGCTTAGTGGGATAAAAAATTTATGACACTATAAACAAAGTTTTCATGTACTATAGAGAGTGATTCTATAAATAGAGATAATAAATGTTTAAATTTAAGATAAGAAGTCTAAAAATTCATAGGAAAGGAACACATTATATATGAAATCCCATTATCTTTCTACCATTTATCAATATTAAATGGACAGATAGATTTCACTAGAAAATAATAGTTATGGTAGTCAAATATCTATATCGATTCAGGTTAGATAAAATTTAAATATAATATACCTTAAGATAATCAATAAATAATTTACATGATTTTCATTATTACCTCTAAATATAAAAACTTTAAAGGAAATTATCATTTTTTAAATCATATAATTGGGATATTTCTATTCAAGAAGCGGTAGGCATTAATATTTAGAATGATGATTTTTTTATTTTATAAATACATTTTGGTATTATATACTCTTCAAAGTAATGGTATATACCTAAAGGAATATATATTTTTAATCGTAAATATGGTCACCCTTTGTTAAGTAGTTATTTACTTTTCTACGGGTATCATGAAAACATGAAGGGATAATAATTGTTCAATAATTACCATATTTTATTTGATAAAATAAAAAATCTCTAATTTTAAAGGTTCAATAAAAATATTAGATTGCTGACTACCTATTATGATAAAATTGGGAGTTATGTTTCCCTTATAAAATGATTATAATATAAATGACGTCTTATATCAACATTCTATTATCCATACTAACATTCTATATTTATAGAACATGATATTACACTAGTGTTATCACACATAGTAAAAATGCGAGTAAAGGTAATTTTTTTGATAGTTTTTGCTTCATCCACAATAATTGAAAATAATATTTTTGGCTAATATATATTAATATTTAGTAGTGGAGAGTGTGACAATGTCTTAGTTATTACTAGAATAATTCCTAATATCATCTTTAAGAGAGTGAAAAGTTCTAAGAATACTTTTTCTATCAAATATAATTCCTCTAAATTCAACAACCAAATAACTTTTATACTTAAAATCAGATCCAGATGAATAAAATAAACCCAGTTCAAAATTTCTTTAAAAAAAAAACACCATTTCATTACCTTCAAATGATATTATTTTATATTTTATTGAAAAAATTCATTTATAAATATTGATAACATAATATTATTTTTAATTGTAATTAAGTATAGTTGATTACCATTGTTACCTATGAAAATATTATAAAATATTAGTTTCTTAGTTTCATCCAAATCAAGCTTACATAAAGTACTTTATAATGTATTAATACATGAAGTGGAATTTAATTGAAACCATTTTATAAAATCTTTAATATACTTATATTTTATCAAAATAATTCCCTCATTTTTTTATAAATTTCAATACCAATACCAAAGTTTAGTTCAATCATTATACTCATCTAATTTTTTTCAATATTTTATATCATGTTTTAGTAGCTAAATTTTGAGTATATTTGATGATGATACCATCAATGTATATATGAGTGATATAGTTAAATTTAAAGACAAATTTGATAAATAAATTAGGACAATGTTTTCTTTTTCTAAAACTATTTTATAGAAAAGAATTTATAAATGATAATACCATACTCTTAGAAATTTATTATGCCTATATATAAATCACAGTGGTTTTTAAACAATGATTTGATATATTTTAATTTTAAAATTTAATAGGTTTTCATCACGTACCTTGTAACGAAAAATATTATTTTAAAAAGGAATTTTCACATATATTTGAAATAGAAAATAGTTCACATTTTCTATTATGAAATATTGTATATGGATGGGTTGAAGTCTTCCTAGTGGATTAAAAGTTTTATCATAGTCAATTAATTATTCTTAGTTATATCCCTTAACAATGAGTTTATCTTTATTTTGAATAATAAAACTATTTTTATAAGAATTTTTTTACAAGATCTATTTGTTTCATATAAATTAAAGAAATTGAGATGTTTAACTAATGACCATACACTGTTTACTTTAAACAAATTATGCCATTGTTACAATATTATTATCTAAATTTCACCACCAACGGCATCAAAATACATTTTGGGTTTAAACTGTGACATAAATATTGGATATTCAGATTCATTTATGAGATATATTAGATTAGTGATTAGATTATAAAAATTTCAAATAACATTATCAACATGATAAAACTAAAAAATCTCATGTTTTTAAGAAAAATGGAATATTTTAACACTTCATTTGGTAGGGAAACTTCTAATTCTTAATGCTTGGATTTCAAAGGTTAAATCATTAAATTTAAAAATAAAAACAATTTTATAAAATACCATTTGTATAATCATCATCTAAAATATTTGAAATAATTTTTTGAAAGGGGTCAGTTGAAAAAAATACACATTTATCATTTCTTTAATGATATGTGTTATTTTATTAATTAAATTAAAAGTATTAATTTTTTTATGTCACATAAAAATATTCCTTTATATAATTTAGGATAAAAAAATTCAATATTGTCATTTTTCATTCAGAATGAAAACCTTACATTTGAAATACTGTAAGTAACCAATATTATACATCTTTATATTCCACTATTTGTAAGGTGTTTTATTTAACACAATATTGATTAAAAATTTATTTATATTATAGTATAAAATATTTATTGTCTTTTATAAAATTTATTTGTAATATTATATTTAAAAACATTATTTGAAAAATATTTTGGGGTATTATTTACCTGTGAAGTTCTAGGTGACGAAAATTTATGACTTAAAAGGTTTTTAAAATCAATATCATGATACTCTTTATAGGGATAATTTATTTATTTTTGTATTGAAGAATATTTTTTTAAAAACATTATAGATTTTATTTTTTGATAATCATAGAAAACAAAATTTTAATGAGTATAATCAACAACTAGGATATAGACATAATTTTTACCACTAATAAATGTTTTTTTTGGTTAAAAAATGTTTATATTAACTAACTACAATGGTTTAGTAGTTGAGTCATAATTTAAAAGATTCATGTTGAATTTTAATTTTTTATAGTGTTGGAATCATTACAAACTTTAGAGAAATTAATCTCAATATTTATAAGGTCTATCATAAGAACCTAATGATTTTAGTCACTGTTCAAAGATTTTAGTGTCCTAATATTCTATTTAAAAGTCAAGAATTATGTTCTAATATACTGAGGAAAATAATATTCTAACAGGGAATGTACTATATGTGTAAGGTGTAAAAATTATTATTTTGGTTTACAAATAGTATTGGATCTATATGTGAATATATCATAATGCATTTGTTGTAATTGAAATTCAAAGAGTATGCTTTATTAAATAGTATAATAATTCTAAATAAATTATTCTCTGAACCCAAATCATAAATTATATTTGACATTAAATTTTTACCTTAACTAATTAATTCACCATAACATATTAATTATCTTTATACATTATTGCTGATGATAAAATTTCACAATTTATATATCTTTAAGATCTAAATGTCATAATATAATCTTATCATGTTCGAGGAGAAACCCATATCCATGTATCAACTATTATTATGCTTCATAATTTTTATATTATTCTATAATTTATACAACTAAATATTTTATCACTAAAATTCTATTGGATCCCGATTTTTTATCCAAAAAATAGGAACCCATATATTATTTACCCTAATATATTTTAGGGAAGATAGATGCTTAGAAATAATAGTTTCAACTATTCTAAAGCTTTGAATTTATTAAATAAATTGAGGGTGTCTCAGTGTCCTATGGTATGATTAAATTTATATAAAGGTATGCTGAAATTTATATACTTCTATATACTCTCTGAAATAAAATATTTTATATAAAAATATTGTTTTTATGTTTCAATACATTATAATCTATTTTTTGATTTGAATTTTTTATATATTAATATAATTTTATTAATATTTTATACCCCTTCTATGGATGTTAATAAATTATTTTTGGGAAGTTGAATATTTAATTTCAATTGAAACATTTCATTATGATTTTTAAAAGGTACATTTACTATAGGTTAGGAAACCATGTTAATTTTAAGTTAAGAATTTTTATCATTATCCATAACCAGATCACATTTGAGGATCCAATATATTTTATTTAAAAGATTAAATTTACCTTAAATATCATTTATATAATCATTGAGTTCTAGTAAGGATGTATAATCATTAGATATATTGGTAAGAAAAAAATAATGAATTTATTCATTCATTGAAGCATCACTTATCTTTTCCATAAAAAACATTTTATTGATTGATGAATTTTTTGTAAAGAATTCATAGATATTATAGTTTTTATTATTATCCAGTTCACTTATATAGGCCCAGTATTTGATAAAACTATATGTGTATGGAACTTTTAGAATATTCTTCCCTTTTTATTTTCATTAATTTCTTTTAAACATTCTTTTTGTTGCACATATAGTCTAGTTTTATATCTCCAAGACTCTTACAATCATAAAATATTACTTCATTTACCTACTTGTTGTCTTAAATCTTTTAGATTAGTCATATTGATCATTTTATCTATATATTGAACTCTTTAGTCCTCTATATTGGAAGACCTGTTTATCTTCATAGTTAGTTGAGTGAATTATTCCTTATATAGATATTTTTTTTTGTTAGTAACCTTTATTGTTGTAAATTTAAAAGGAACGAATTTCTTATTATTTTGTTCATTTTAGTCATATCTATTCAAATGAATATTATATTTTATTAATTTATTGATAAGTTTATATAATAATTGATATATAATTTACTTTATATCTTCAATTTTAAAATTCTTTGAATCCCAATCTCATGGTAAAATGTTAATGATCTTATTTAAGAATTGATAATTTTTTATATTTATTTCTTTGAGATTTATTATTCCATTGATGATAATCATGAATTTTTACTAAACCTGAGAAACACGATAAGTTGGTAGAAATTTAAAACTCTGGAATTCAGGTAAGTGAGTGACTCTCTATGTTTGTAAAACATTCTCCTTTTTGAAGTGTGATTTTTCCAATTTATTATCAAATTCATTTACCCTTTTTAATGAATAAATTTGAAGATATTTATTTCTTAAAATATATTGTAACACCCCAAATGTATTAAACTATATTTGGTTATTTTATTAATACATTGAAAAAGGAAACAAGAGATCGTATCCTAAAGGATTAAATAGTTTATTAGTCTTAGGAGACTAGATACATACATTATTATCACATTAAATTTGAAAACATGATGTGCAACATAAAGTTCTAGTGAGATCATTATTATTTCTTCTAATATATCCATGGAATTATTCAAAGACCCATTATTAGTATCCCTTAGGATTAAAAATATTATAAACAGTGAGATAATATCTTTAGTAAGGGTAAACATATGAGATATCATTGAATGATCATAAGTGAGCATAAACATAATGGAAAGTGATCACAATCATAAATTGAGAAAGTCATACAAAATCAGTCAAATATATTTAGTCATGAATCATTTTATATGTTTTTTTATAAAAGATATAAAATATAAGTGTTTATAATCATTAATAATCAATCATGATCCATAAAAACATATCATTATCATAACACATGAATTTTTGTAATATACATAAGCATAAAAATCATTTCTCTAGTCAAGGTTCACTTCCCAATCTATCATATTGGTTTGGGATCACTCTATATTCCATCATTTCCTTAATCAAGGTTCAATCATAATACTATCATAGTGGAAATATTTCCTTATAGAATTGGGTCCACTCCTTATTCTAGTCCCTTTTTATCTCATGACATATTATTCTTTATCCAACGCATTGAAGGGATATAATAAACCCATCCTTCTATTCCTTATATTAAAACCACCAATCCTTGGTTTGTAATTTAACCACCCATACATGGTTTATAACATAACTACTGAATCTTGGTTTATAATCCAACTACCCGTAATTAGTTTATAACATAACCACCAATCACATAATTAAAACCATACATATGTTTTCTAAAAGATCATAAAACATACATAACTTAATCATAGAAAAACACATGTAAAATAAAAAGGCTTTATAAAAATATTATCATCAAAATAATAAACCATATAGATATATAATGAATATAGTATCTTTTTATCATTTCCCTATTCAATCATATGTAACATCAAATGATGTTATCATATATAAAAATTCTTTTAAAAGGTTACTTGAATATTTCATGAGAGAAATAAAATTTTTATTTTTGAAACCACTTATTCAAAATATAAAAACTTCAAAAATATTATGGAAAACATTTTCGTTGAATATAACCATGCAAACTTGTAAAATAATCTTCAAATCAAAGGATTAACATGATGGCTGGAAAATTTGTTAATATTGTATAAGTTTAATGTGAACATTCTTTCCATAATTTTATAAAAAGTTAAAATAACTTGTCCAAAAAATTATTATTTAAAAAGATTCCATTTAAATATTTTTTTAAAAAAGTAAAAATTAGTGAAAATGAAAATTTTAAAATATTTCATGTATACATAAAAACATATCAAAAACAATTTTTTAGAGAATGGTCATGGAAGAAATATTTTTTTGAAAAAAAAGAAATAAGGTCATCTGTTCTTTAAAAACATTTTATAGATCATGTTAAGTACCAAATAAAAGAAAATGGTACTGAAATATTAAAATTATTGTAATAAATAGACGAGAATAATAGTTATAATATTTTTGAGATATTTATAACATAATTTTATCATTGTAAAATATAAGTATATACAATCCTGGTAAAAAGTGAGATTGTAATATTAAACCCTTACCACTTTGGTATTCTTTGAATGAAAACATAACGAAAGAGATAAACTTATATGTATTGGTAAAAATCTATAATTTTCGTGATAATAATCCTAATATAAATTTATGGGTAGTATTTACACCACACAAAAGAAAAAAGTGGTGAATATGGAATATGCATCACATAAATAAAAGTGATATGACAAACCCTTACCTCAAGTCTCATCTTACTTCATACAAGATCAAAAATCTTGTATAATAAAATTATATTTATAATGAATATTTTATAGAATAATATTCATACATATCATACCTTATATTATATACATAAAATATCATATCATCCATTTATTAACCATAATTTATTAAACTCATTGTTCTAAGTGATAACTATTTCATTTTCATGTATTTTTTAGATTAGGAGTTCTGGTACTTATACTTTGACCACGTTTACATCACATATAGAATTTTAATCATGTTATAATAATAATTTTTTTAAATTATATACACTTTTTTAAATATTAATACAAATTAGTGAAGAAAAATTAAATGCATCACTTCATGGAGATATTAATTCGTACATACACAGGAGTGATGTTTCCACTTTTAAATGGATGGAAGGAAAGAAAGATAAATAACAAATAATTTTTATATAATCATTATTATATCATTAATATAATATATATTTATTAAATATATAATTATTATTACCCATGTAAAGTGTAAATGAGAAAAAAATCACATCACTTCATGGAGGTGTTAGACCACATGTATGCATGATCGATGTTATCATTTTCCAACAAAGGGGAATGTAAGAAGGTAGATAAGACATTATAATTATAGAAGAATAATTATGTCATAAATATCATATATAAAAAATAAATCCATTATAATAACCAACCTTGAAATATGGTCATGGAAAATGAATCATATCGCTCTGTAGTGGTGGTAGTCCACATGTACGAATGAACAATACTTTTATTTCCCATTTGATTGAAAAGATGTAAAAAATGGTTATAAAATAATAATAATAACAAATAATTATATTGGTGATAATTTATTAATAATTTAGTATGGATTCAATATATTTATTGAATTTATAAGAAGAAATAGACTTTGAAAAAGCCAGGTAAGATGATTACCTCTTCTTTGAGAGACTTACATTGGATTGCACCTTTAGAATTCCTAGGATGGTCTTAGGGGAAGAACCAAAGTTGAAGGATGAAGGGAAGGAATATATAAAGGTATTTGGGTGGTTAGTTTTTGATCTAGAGTGGTCCAAATATTTTAATAAAGGATAAGAGGCGATTTCATTTTATAAGTGTGGGAAAGGACACACCTGGAATTGCTTAAAAGATTTAAATATAATATATATCATAATCGGGACAAGTGGAACCAAATGACCATAATTAAAAATTTATGACATTATAAGTTATAAATTAATTCAAATAAAAAAATTTATACATGTTTATGTTACATTTTGAACCTTATCTATTTGTTTAACCACCTCATTATCCTTGTTAACCTTAACCGCAATAAGACATTTTTTATGCTTTAAGGGTCATAAAATCACTTCTTTGGTGGTAATTGGATAAAAAATGGTCCATGGATAAAATTTTATAACTTTTAACACCCCAAATATCCTATTTTAATATTTTTATTTTTAGCATAATTTAATAAAATATTTTTTATCATAAAATATCATTATAGTCATTTTTAGTACTATTTATTTAATTTGAATTCAAAGACATAAAGAATGAAATGGAATTATAATATAAACATGTTAAAAATAAATTATACTTTATAATTACCTATTAAATTCATATAATTCAATAATTTATCCAAAAAAATTAATTTTATTATTTTTAAAATCATTTACCTTGATTTTCCCACTGCATGCACATGCACTATTTTGGATTTTCATAAGTATTCTAGGAAATTTTATCACAAAAAAAAATTAAAAATAATAAATGTCATAAAAATAATTTATTTATATTCAAAATAACCTTTTATATTCATTCTAAATTCTTTTTATCCCTATTATAACATATAATAGAAATTAAAATCAAGAAAGTGAATTTTTGTGTTTATCCTTTTCTAAAAGAAATATATAAGTCATTATAAAAAAATGGCACCAAGTTGCCATATCTTTGAATATTGTATGAGGATGGTCGAAATAAAACAATCCAATATAAATAATGAAAGTGAAAGATACATTTTTAAAGCGTTATCATATTATTGTTAGCCTTAATTACCCGATTTACCTTTTTCCATGTTGAAAAAAATTTACGAAGCTTACTATTTATAATGAAAAAAAAAATAAAATTGACTTTATTAAAAAAAATTAAAAATTATTATCCCAAATTTAAAATAAAATTTTGAAAATTTAATTTTTATAAATGATAGAAATTACTTTTTATATAGCCTCGTAAAACGTAATGAATAGTAGTTTATAGAAAATTGGGTTTTAAAGAATAAAAATGAACTTACACCAAAAAAAATATAATATTTATTAATATGGAATAATTTATATTATGTTTAATAATATTTAATTTATTATACTTTAAAACCAAATTAAAAATATAATATCACTTTTAAATTACTTCAGTTAAAGAAAAAAAATGTTTGTTTTACATTAATTGGTATTTTTCACTATTTACTAGAAAATAAATCTTTTTATAAAAAATAAAAAAAATTAACCCTAATATAATATTTACATATTTATTTCAAAAATTACATTAATTCCATATAATTAAATTTCTAAAAATGTTAGATAATAATTATAATTTCCTCACACAAAATGTAACAAATACCATTTTTGATGAAAAAATATTTTTGAAGCATAAAATGGTTTAACTTAAAATTGGGTACATATTTATTATGAATTAATAAATTCATTTTAATTATATAATTTTTTTTCAATATTTTTCATAATGTTGTTTTTACTATTCATACATCTAATTTAACAACTAGATTATAATGGTCTCATTTAAATAATAACATTTTTATATTATATCTGAGATCACTTAAAGCTCGGTGTGGTGTGTTAAGCAAGCTATCAAGCACCGTATTATTTTAAAATAAAATTTCTAGGTGATAAATTCTCCCTCTATGAATAATTCACATCCTCACAGTTTTTATCTTGTTAATCAAAGGTTCAATATTTGAAAATGCATTTTTTTGAAAACCCACATCTTACAAATAGATAATAAATATTCTTTTGAAAAGGGGATGTGGGAATGTAACACCCCAGGATTTCATAGTGTGTTATTTCTTAAAAATAATTCAATAACTTGCACTACACGCAACACCGAGTTCAATCACACCATGACGTACAAAAAAAAATCCATTAAAAGAGGTCATGAATAGTATTAACTACATTTTGAACTTTATATAATCCTTATAATTTTAGAATCCCTATTATGAGTTTCTTAGTCATAATGCAAGAACAGATTCATTTTCAGTATTGCACTTTTATCAACTTTTAATAGTGAAACCTTTTTAAATAAAATATTTTAAACTATCTGAATAAATTGGGACATAAAAAAATTTAAAATGAAACATACCAAGCTTCCACGGTACGCTTTCCTTTGAATAAAATAGTAGCGTGTGTTGTACGCAACCTTGTGTTTTAACACACGCCACAACCAATCAAACTAGCTGTTATGAATAGTAATACCTAAATTTTGAAATTATATATATTTTATATTTTAAAATGGACTTCATTTTTGGATTCGGAATATCGAATTTAGCCTAAGGTGAAATTTTGGTACTTTTCGGATAACTTTCATATTTTGATGAATAGTGAAAATTACTAAATTTTAATTAAAAACAATTTTTTAATCAAAATAATTAATAGTGATAAATTGTGAATTTGAGTGGTTTTAAAGTATATTTAGAATATATTTTTACCATTTAATATAATGTTGGTCATTGGACATAATTTTACAATTAAACCGAACATAAACAAGTGCCAATCTTTTGATAGTTATTACCTCTTAAAAACACGCTTTTTTTTGATAGCGGGAATTAATTTTAAATTAATTTCTGCCACTTCTGTGTTTTGAATTTAGAAAAATGGATTCCATATTTGGAATCAGGATGTCCAAATTGTGTAAATAGGTAACTTTTATTTTTAGACATTTTGAATAATTACTGTGGTAAATATTTTATTTACCATGGTTAAGGGTAAATCCGGTAAATAAGGGTTAAAAAATAATATTATAATAATACAAAATTACCCTAAAACGTGTCCTAACCTTATTGGTGGACACATACCCGACCATGGGCATCCTTGGGTCGATTTGGGGACCCCTTGGATCCACTTGTATGTGGTAGGGACACATTATATTAGTAAAGTTAAAATAAAAATAAAAATGGCATAAGATTACATCTTTTAGAAGAAAAATTTTTACATAGGATTATACATGTTTTATTTTCGATTATAAATATTCATTAGAAAGATAAATAGATTTCCTACATAATGATATTTTATTTATAATTTTTAGACATCAAATAATTTAAATTATTAATGACACAATAATGATGCAATGTTTACCTCATTAATAAATCATTTAAATAAATAAGATTATAATGATTAAAATATTATCTAAAACCTGTCCAATTCTTATTGGTTGGTTTTATTTAGAATATGAGTCATCTTATCTTCGACCTCAATGATTTTTGAACCATTATAAACCGAATATAATTATATTATAAAGTAATACTTTCACTCTTTCCTAAAGAGCCCCTCCTCTCCCTTATAAAAGAAGACCACTTCTACTCATTCCTCACACCTCTCAAGCCACTTGGCTCGTCCAAACCCTGCCCAAATAAGCTCCCCACATCCCTCTCCTCCTCCTTGAAGCTTCCCCTTAGGCAGAAAGCATTTCAAGAAGTCCTTTGGTTCCAACCAAAGTGAGTTACCTAAATTAAAGGTAACGATTTCTCTTAAATTATTTTCATTAATTTTGCTTCTCCAACCCCCAAACTCTTTTTATTTCCTTTCTTTTGTAACAAAAAAAGTATACTCAATATACTAGGATATTCTTATAAGAAGGATTGGAACTAAACATACACACACCTCCATCTAATGGATGATGAACATAATGTTTCTGTGAATGGAAAACTAACGCCTCACGAAACGATGATTGTTCAAATACATCTTACCGCCTCTCATGGTGGCCATTATGATGGCACTGTAATTAAGTGTGATATTAATGATACATATTTTATATATAAACTTCTGTAATTCCATTTTATTTCATACCATTATTCGTTTCATGTTGTATATACGTATGATAATTTCATTGGAGGAAGTGCGGACTACCGCCCCCTTAAAATGATATGACTCGTTCATACCACACATGGAACGTATAAAGAATGGTGTTAATGAACATAAGTAACATATATAAAATATTATATTATACTGGAATAATAATATACCTATGTATCATTTGGATTCAATTCTTTTAAAATGAAAAATTAAATGGAAGTAGCGTTCGTGCGTACGTACGGACTACCGTCTCCACGAACACGATGAGATCCATCCTCCTTCGTATCCATTCAAGTCTTATTCTCATTTTAGGGATAAAAATAATGTTAATATAATTCTAATTATGAATAAGATATAATATATCCATTACAAACATGTCTTACATAACCAAACATTTAAGAAGAACGAATCGATTATCACCCGAAACGACGATAATACTAAGATATTATTAATAAAGCAATGTTAAAAGATCATATATGATATAATATTGATGTATATTATTATTGTATAATTTAATAAATGTTTTAATTATTATACAGAAGGTTAACATACCATCGACTAAGGGAAAGTTCAAGGTAAGGGATTTTCTTATCTCACTTTCAATTCCGTGAGATTTCCATTGTTCGCCACTAAATTATTGAAAGTGGTGTATTGTATACTGCCATTTGATATATATTATCATGATTCCATTTATATTCATGTTATTCTGTAAATAATTTGGTGGTTATTAACTTTTGGCCATACGACTTAGTTGATTAACGTGGTAAGGGGTTTCTTATCTCACTTTTAATTTCGTGAGATTTCCATTATTCACCACTTAATTATTGCATGTGGGGTATGTGTACTGCCCATGATTGCATTCATTGTGTAATATACTTTAATTTATGGGTATTTACATCATCAGGGTATGATATATCTTTCATGGGTGTATGTTTCGTAAGTTACCTAATCGATAAGGGAATTTGAAATTTCAATTTCCACTCATTTGGCTTTACGCATATTTCATTGATTATATTACCCCAAGATTATGTGTGGAATCACTATTCATTTGATCATGTCATAATTTCCACTCCCCTTCCTGTGGATATAAGTTTGATACACATAATCACTCCATTTATAATTCTCAAGTCATTGATATGAATTTGATAAGAGTAATTTTAACTCATTCTCCATTTGTTAAGTTAAACATCCAATTCGTTGGTATTGTTTTTACAAGAATATGTGTGAATGTCCTTTGATTGTTTTTCACTGAATATCCAATCATATTTAGTGTATTTATATTTGTCACACATAATTATGTCATTGATTTATCCTTAACCTAAGGATACAACCTTTATGAGAGATTTCATCTCAATTTACATTCCATTGAGACTTCTTTGATGATATACACCAAATCACTTTTATGTGGTGTATATAATGTACTTTGACATAGTATATCATGATTCCCTTTATTCTCATGATATTAAAAAGTTTTGATTACCTCAATTATTTGTATTCAAGTGTCTCTTTTGGTTAGAATCTCTAACTATAATACCATTTTTAAATGTTTTAAAGACTTATTCATCTAAACCTTTCTCATTAATGTCCATGTTTTAAAAATGGTTTTTAGGATTTATTTATATGGACATTAAAGTTTAGAAATCAAAACTCCTTTTAAAAAGTTTCAAAGTGGTATGGGACACTTTTATTCAAAAATCTACTTTTAAATGGCTTCTTGACAAATAGTGTGACTTTTAAATGTTTTCAAGAAAAGGGGGATATTTCTCTCAAATAGTTTTGATGATTATTTTCATCTATGTCAACATCCTTAATTATTATTGATTGAGGTTAATGTGATACAATACAATCTTCCATATTGTATCGAATGAGTTATGTTTGACTGTGGATGTGCTGTTTTTATACCATTCATGGTTTGTGGTAAAAGTATTGACATTTCGTATGCTAGTTTTAATACGAATGTTTATGTTATGTTTAAACATGTTCATATGAGGAATGCATTGGACTTAATAAGTGACGGGTGGAGCCCTCTATAGCTCCTCGATGCATCGGTAGGTCTCATGAGACAAACTAGTGTCTTGGCACAAGGCCTTGGAAAAATCTTATTTGTAGTCTTGGCACAAGGCCTTGGCTATGTGGTTATGATAGTCTGGCATTATGCATTCCATCATTATGAAAGTGGTTATTGATATTGCATGTGATCATTCGACTAGTAGAATATCCATGTGAGTAAGTAAATGACATTATTTCATTTTACATTTGCCATTTTATGCTGAAGTTCAAGTTTAAAAGGCTTTTGTTTTAGTTATAAATTTCCTTAAGTGTTTATGCTTATTTATGAAAGCTTCTGCTATAATTTTATCCTTACTGAGCATCTGAGCTCACCCCTTTCAATGTTTTATTTTTTTCCAAGGATTATGAAGAAGTAATTTATGAATGACCTGCAGGGATAGTATGAGGGGATATGAAGACAAGATGTTTTTTTTATGATGTAATGTAAAAATTTATGGATGTATCTAGTTATTCCAAGGCTACTAAACTAATCGGTCTTTCGAGACTTGATCTTTCTCGTGATCATGCCAATGTTATGTAATAATGCACCGACTCTAGGTAGCTGGGGTCGGGGCGTTACAGTTGGTATCAGAGGAAGTTTAGTACAAACCTTGGTAGCTAGATTTAGATATACTCTGATTAGAGCACGTAGACCTAAGATGAAATTTGAGGATTAGTATAAAAGAACTTCCTAGAATTTTGGTATTGTAGAGATTTTGTGAGTTTTCCAATCAATACATCCCTGTCTGGATACGAGCAGGTAGAGGCGGCTCTGGCACAGATGTACCTAGTGGTAAAACCCGAAAACACCGCTTTGAGATAGACTCGAACGGGAACTGGTGCACGACAACGGGCCTTGCTGCACTCTTGGTTACGACACTCCCGGGGGATATGCTTAGGATAATTTACATTTTCTTTACAAACCTATTTAAGTAATATATACATAAGATGAGAGTAAATGACCTTGGTTAATACTAATATGTTTCAAATTGAGAATATGGTGACATTTTAATCTCTAAATGATTTTACGCCTACTATTACTCACACAATGCTTTCTGGTTTTAGTCAATGGCTGGATTCCAAGGAAGTCATAGTGACTTTGAGAATGATGTACAAGGTGGGAACGGTGGTGGCGATGAGCAACATAATGGAATGTTGATAGGCGTAAAATATATCATCTTTATGCCAAATCAGTTTTCCAAAAATATGATCAACAACATATATATTAACCAACTCCCAGACTCAACAAGGAATAGAAAGGTGATAAATGATAAGATCTCCAGCAATGGAGACCATGGAGAAAAGAAACCTCAATTTTCATCATGCAGGAAATGTGGAAAGAGACACCCAGGAAAGTGTCTTAATGGGACAACGAAATGTTTTACGTGCGGGAAGGAAGGACATAAAGTGAAGAATTGCCGAAGAAAAATGAAGAGTACTATGGAAGAAGATAAAAATGGTCCCAAGAGTCCATTTACAGTCATTTGCCGTAAATGTAGGGGACCTGGCCATTACCTGAGTGAATGTCCTATTCTATAGGATATTTTCTTGGTCAAAGAAGAAGCTATGTGGAAATAAATGGTTGGAGAAAAATTTTAAAAGTATTAGCACTCCTTGTTGATGGGTTTACTTTGGAATAATTTTCTCTTGAATTTGTAACCCCGCAGTTTGCCATGTGAGAATGATATTTGAGGAATAATTGTCTCTTCTCTTGTGGATATAGGTATAAATAACCATTTGGTTTTATATGATCATTGGGGTTTGAGAAAATGATAAGTTATTATAATTTGGGATGAAAATGCAATATATGATATAACATTTGTGGTTAAATTATGTTATTTTGCGGAATTTATCTCATTTTGGTAATATTATAAAATATAGTTTTTGAAAAAGGACGACACGTAGACCGTGTGACAACCCGTCGCGTCAGACAAAGCTGTGGGAATCGAACCCACAACCAAAGTGCGATTGGGATTTATCGCCTACCACTGGACTACGTGAAGTCCCTGGTTAGTGTGACTATTTTTTTTTGTTAAATGATTTTATTGATCAATAATAAGATGATTTGGGTTCTTATGTCTTATCAAATGAATACCCTTGGTATAGGAAAATGATTTGGTGATTAAGTGGTAAATGTTATTTTAGAAGATGTTCGTTTTGTTAGGAACACTATATGCCCAAGGAAAATAGAATACAATGAGGTTTCATATGTAGAGTAATGGTGGATTTTTATCTACGTTTTTATTGTTGATTTATAGTGATTTGGGTTATTTATGGAAATGATTAACCTATAACAGAGAATATGTGATGATGTTAATTACTTTTAAGTATGTGACTTTAAGAGTATTTGATGTCATTTGGAGATACAATGTAACATGGGAGACTACATAACCAAATTCTTCTATGTTTTGGTTTTCAATATTAGTTTGGATTATATTAAAGGATTTTAAGGACAATTCGTTATTGAATGGTATCTATTTAACTTTGGGGTATTGTTGGTTTAATTTTAGAAATTAATATTAGTGCATATTTATCTCAATGAATATCCTTTTGGGGGATCATTAGATCATTCACTAACCATTTTGGTTTTGATTAATCTTCAAAGACAATGTAAATATATGGTTTATCCTACATGGATCATGTGATTCTATAGAAGTTTATTCTAGTTCTTCCAGTGTGACCAAGTCTTCTTGAATACTCATCGTTTAAAAAAAAATTGAGTTAGTGGTGGAAATTTATTAAAAAATTAAAATCTACTTAAAATTTAAGTATATCTCATAATGTTCTTAGTCAATATCATAAATGAATTCCTCTTCCTTATGTAATGTAACTTTAAAAAAAAAATGTTGTCCTAGATGGTACATTAAATCATCACTAATTTATGGCTTTGGGATTGTTGGCCTTTTCATAGCCATGTTCTCTACCACTCTCCATCAGATAATTGATGGTTAGATTTCTCTTCCATATCCATATTTTCCTACATGGAACCCTAGTATGTGTTATTTTCGGTAATCTTCATACTTTCCACTCTTTATTTTAAATAGAGGCCTCATTAATTAATTTTTCGATGTGGGATTTCAACTAAGATATTTTGAAACGTCAAAAATGTGTTATCCCAATACCCTATGTTTTCTTGGACCGATGGTATTTCAAATCATCATAGATTGATGAGTTTAAGGACCTCAATTTTATACTTGTTTGTGATTGATGACCTCAATCACTACCTATAAATATTTATGTTTTTCCTCCAATTATATGTCTCTAATTGCCACTAATGTTCTCTTAATCGAGATCATAATTTGGTGGTGACCCTTTCATTTCTCTTTTCCTTATATTAAGACTAAATTTCAGTAACCCAATTTCCGATGTGGGTTTTCCCACAAATATATTTTCTACTTTCAAACTTTTATTTTCGAAGAACAATTTCAAATTGCGAGGACGCAATTTATTGAAGGAGGGGAGAATGTAACACCCCAGGATTTCATAGTGTGTTATTTCTTAAAAATAATTCAATAACTTGCACTACACGCAACACCGAGTTCAATCACACCATGACGTACAAAAAAAGCCATTAAAAGAGGTCATGAATAGTATTAACTACATTTTGAACTTTATATAATCCTTATAATTTTAGAATCCCTATTATGAGTTTCTTAGTCATAATGCAAGAACAGATTCATTTTCAGTATTGCACTTTTATCAACTTTTAATAGTGAAAACTTTTTAAATAAAATATTTTAAACTATATGAATAAATTGGGACATAAAAAAATTTAAAATGAAACATCCCAAGCTTCCACGGTACGCTTTCCTTTGAATAAAATAGTAGCGTGTGTTGTACGCAACCTTGAGTTTTAACACACGCCACAACCAATCAAACTAGCCGTTATGAATAGTAATACCTAAATTTTGAAATTATATATATTTTATATTTTAAAATGGACTTCATTTTTGGATTCAGAATATCGAATTTAGCCTAAGGTGAAATTTTGGTACTTTTCGGATAACTTTCATATTTTGATGAATAGTGAAAATTACTAAATTTTAATTAAAAACAACTTTTTTAATCAAAATAATTAATAGTGATAAATTGTGAATTTGAGTGGTTTTAAAGTATATTTAGAATATATTTTTACCATTTAATATAATGTTGGCCATTGGACATAATTTTACAACTAAACCGAACATAAACAAGTGTCAATCTTTTGATAGTTATTACCTCTTAAAAACACGCTTTTTGTTTTGACAGCGGGAATTAATTTTAAATTAATTTCTGCCACTTCTGTGTTTTAAATTTAGAAAAATGGATTCCATATTTGGAATTAGGATGTCCAAATTATGTAAATAGGTAACTTTTATTTTTAGACATTTTGAATAATTACTGTGGTAAATATTTTATTTACCATGGTTAAGGGTAAATCCGGTAAATAAGGGTTAAAAAATAATAATATAATAATACAAAATTACACTAAAACGTGTCCTAAACTTATTGGTGGACACATACCCGACCATGGGCATCCTTGGGTCGATTTGGGGACCCCTTGGAGCCACTTGTATGTGGTAGGGACACATTATATTAATAAAGTTAAAATAAAAATAAAAATGGCATAAGCTTACATCTTTTAGAAGAAATTTTTTTACATAGGGTTATAAATGTTTGATTTTCGATTATAAATATTCATTAGAAAGCTAAAAAGATTTCCTACATAATTATATTTTATTTATAATTTTTAGACATCAAATAATTTAAATTATTAATGACACAATAATGATGCAATGTTTACCTCATTAATAAATCATTTAAATAAATAAGATTATAATGATTAAAATATTATCTAAAACCTGTCCAATTCTTATTGGTTGATTTTATTTAGAATATGAGTCATCTTATCTTTGACCTCAATGATTGTTGGACCATTATAAACCAAATATAATTATATTATAAAGTAATACTTTCACTCTTTCCTAAAGAGCCCCTCCTCTCCCTTATAAAAGAAGACCACTTCTACTCATTCCTCACACCTCTCAAGCCACTTGGATTGTCCAAACCCTGCCCAAATAAGCTCCCCACATCCCTCTCCTCCTCCTTGAAGCTTCCCCTTAGGCAGAAAGCATTTCAAGAAGTCCTTTGGTTCCAACCAAAGTGAGTTACCTAAATTAAAGGTAACGATTTCTCTTAAATTATTTTCATTTATTTTGATTCTCCAACCCCCAAACTCTTTTTATTTCATTTATTTTGTAACAACAAAAGTATACTCAATATACTAGGATGTTTTTATAAGAAGGATTGGAACTAAACATACACACACCTTCATCTAATGGATGATGACCATAATGTTTCTGTGAATGGCAAACTAACGCCTCACGAAACAGTGATTGTTCAAATACATCTTACCGCCTCTCATGGTGGCCATTATGATGGCACTGTAATTAAGTGTGATATTAATGATACATATTTTATATATAAACTTCTGTAATTCCATTTTATTTCATACCATTATTCATTTCATATTGTATATACGTACGATAATTTCATTGGAGGAAGTGCGGACTACCGCCCCCTTAAAATGATATGACTCGTTCATACCACACATGGAACGTATAAAGAATGGTGTTAATGAACATAAGTAACATATATAAAATATTATATTATACTGGAATAATAATATACCTATGTATCATTTGGATTCAATTCTTTTAAAATGAAAAATTAAATGGAAGTAGCGTTCGTGCGTACGTACGGACTACCGTCTCCACGAACACGATGAGATCCATCCTCCTTCATATCCATTCAAGTATTATTCTCATTTTAGGGATAAAAATAATGTTAATATCATTCTGATTATGAATAAGATATAATATATCCATTACAAACATGTCTTACATAACCAAGCATTTAAGAAGAACGAATCGATTATCACCCGAAACGACGATAATACTAAGATATTATTAATAAAGCAATGTTAAAAGATCATATATGATATAATATTGATGTATATGATTATTGTATAATTTAATAAATGTTTTAATTATTATACAGGAGGTTAACATACCATCGACTAAGGGAAAGTTCAAGGTAAGGGATTTTCTTATCTCACTTTCAATTCCGTGAGATTTCCATTGTTCGCCACTAAATTATTGAAAGTGGTGTATTGTGTACTGCCATTTGATATATATTATCATGATTCCATTTATATTCATGTTATTCTGTAAATAATTTGGTGGTTATTAACTTTTGGCCATACGACTCAGTTGATTAACGTGGTAAGGGGTTTCTTATCTCACTTTTAATTTCGTGAGATTTCCATTATTTACCACTTAATTATTGCATGTGGGGTATGTGTACTGCACATGATTGCATTAATTGTGTAATATACTTTAATTTATGGGTATTTACATCATCAGGGTATGATACATCTTTCATGGGTGTATGTTTCGTAAGTTACCTAATCGATAAGGGAATTTGAAATTTCAATTTCTACTCATTTGGCTTTACGCATATTTCATTGATTATATTACCCCAAGATTATGTGTGGAATCACTATTCATTTGATTATGTCATAATTTCCACTCCCCTTCCTGTGGATATAAGTTTGATACACATAATCACTCCATTGATAATTCTCAAGTCATTGATATGAATTTGATAAGAGTAATTTTAACTCATTCTCCATTTGTTGAGTTAAACATCCAATTCGTTGGTATTGTTTTTACAAGAATATGTGTGAATGTCCTTTGATTGTTTTGTACTGAATATCCAATAATATTTAGTGTATTTATATTTGTCACACATAATTATGTCATTGATTTATCCTTAACCTAAGGATACAACCTTTATGAGAGATTTCATCTCAATTTACATTCCATTGAGACTTCTTTGATGATATACACCAAATCACTTTTATGTGGTGTATATAATGTACTTTTACATAGTATATCATGATTCCATTTATTCTCATGATATTAAAAAGTTTTGATTACCTCAATTATTTGTATTCAAGTGTCTCTTTTGGTTAGAATCTCTAACTAAAATACCATTTTTAAATGTTTTAAAGACTTATTCATCTAAACCTTTCTCATTAATGTCCATGTTTTAAAAATGGTTTTAAGGATTTATTTATATGGACATTAAAGTTTAGAAATCAAAACTCCTTTTAAAAATTTTCAAAGTGGTATGGGACACTTTGATTCAAAAATATACTTTTAAATGGCTTCTTGACAAATAGTGTGACTTTTAAATGTTTTCAAGAAAAGGAGGATATTTCTCTCAAATAGTTTTGATGATTATTTTCATCTATGTCAACATCCTTCATTATTCTTGATTGAGGTTAATGTGATACAATACAATCTTCCATATTGTATCGAATGAGTTATGTTTGACTATGGATGTGCTGTTTTTATACCATTCATGGTTTGTGGTAAAAGTATTGACATTTCGTATGCTAGTTTTAATACGAATGTTTATGTTATGTTTAAACATGTTCATATGAGGAATGAATTGGACTTAATAAGTGACGAGTGGAGCCCGTTATAGCTCCTCGATGCATCGGTAGGTCTCATGAGACAAACTAGTGTCTTGGCACAAGGCCTTGGCAAAATATTATTTGTAGTCTTGGCACGAGGCCTTGGCTATGTGGTTATGATAGTCTGGCATTATGCATTCCATCATTATGAAAGTGGTTATTGATATTGCATGTGATCATTCGACTAGTAGAATATCCATGTGAGTAAGTAAATGGCATTATTTCATTTTACCTTTGCCATTTTATGCTGAAGTTCAAGTTTAAAAGGCTTTTGTTTTAGTTATAAATTGCCTTAAGTGTTTATGCTTATTTATGAAAGCTTCTGCTATAATGTTATCCTTACTAAGCATCTGAGCTCACCCCTTTCAATGTTTTATTTTTTTCCCAGGATTATGAAGAAGTAATTTATGAATGACCTGCAGGGATAGTATGAGGGGATATGAAGACAAGATGTTTTTTTATGATGTAATGTAAAAATTTATGGATGTATCTAGTTATTCCAAGGCTACTAAACTAATCGGTCTTTCGAGACTTGATCTTTCTCGTGATCATGCCAATGTTATGTAATAATGCACCGACTCTAGGTAGCTGGGGTCGGGGCGTTACAGGGAAACATAAAGTTTACCTGAAATAATACATAATTAGTTTCCTATATTAGGATAATGCTATACAAAAGTGAAAATATGGACATATAGGATAAGAAGAATATTCTAAGAATAATAGATAGTGATATATAACATTATCATGAGAAAATAAATGGCCAAAAAACCATAAACCAGTAAGGGATAAAGAAGACCATCAATTCGTCACAAATGAAGGTAAAATGATAACATTTTTATTTCAAGATCATTTTTCTTATAATCATGGTATTATATTACTTTTAAGATAGTAGACATGAAAAAATTTACTTACTTGATTTATTTCTATTTCATAAGCACAACATCATCCTTTGACTATGCTTCAATCAATTTCCACTTCTATCTCATATCTTACTCTATAAAATGAATATTTGAGATGAATTTATCATACCTAAAGAAATAAAATTAACTTTTAATTGATTGTAAGATCTATAAAATAATTAATAGTGATTTCTTATGTCTCTAGATATCTACCCAATCCAAAATAGTTATCATAAGTTATACAATGTAAAAAATAATTATAATATTAAATAGTACATTAATCAATAAAACTTCAAAAATAACACCCAAATTTCAATTATAATCATTGTATAAATAGTTAACTTTATTAATCCTTCAAAATATTTATCACTAAATTTAAAACCCAAAAATCCTAAAGATTCGATCACATATGTTTTTGCAAGATATGATTTAAAATTTATCCTAGAACAACATAAAATATCTCATAATTTCACATATAATACGCATGAATAAAATGATCATATATTATCTTAAAATATTCTAATACTTTCATAACATAAATTAAATCACTATAAACCCACAAAAAAATAATATATTCTTCCCTAAATTGACATAATATTTATTCCTCAAATTATGTTTACCTTAATTTTATAATGTTCCCAGTATAATATATTTCTTCAAAAATAACATTAAACACTTAGTTACCAAATAAATTATTAATCCCAAGATCATTTATATGATAAAACACATGTTCCCAAAATATGATAACCATTTTTTCCCAATTAACAATATTAACACAAAAGATAATATTAAACCTAAATGGTATCAACATATTATAACTTATGTCCATAAAATATAAAATAATCCTTCCTCAAATAACTTTTTAACTAAAACACATACTAAACCAAAGGGATGTATTCCCATAAATATCTCCCAAAATATCCCTAATCATCTTAAACTATGATCACTTAAAACCTTTAAAGGGGTATCTAAGCCTTTAAACATATGATTAACCTTATACTTATCAACCCATGACACATTAGGTTTATCTTATATCACTATGGAATATTAAAGGTTTTGATAGGTTATATCCTATAATTCATGATAATAGTGAATAAAGAAAATATGAATTGACAGAAGAATATCCTTTGGGTGTATCTATCTTGGTGTTCAGTTTTAGGCCCACTCATCATGCACCAGTGAAGATCGAGTTGGTACCCAATTAGTACCTTTCAGAGTTGTTACCTCTAGGTTCATCTATTCCAAAGCTGCACTCACTTTTTAGTATCTAGATAGGGTTTTATTTTCTCATAAAACATCACAATCTATACTTTACCAAAGCTTCTTGATATTACCTTATACTTAGACTTATCCCTAGAAAATATCATAAGGATATGTTATCTAATCTATGTTTTCCAAAATCTAGTTCCTTAGGGTCCTACTAAACTTCCTTAGATTCCAACAGTAACACACCTACTCTAGTGACCTGGAATTGGTGGTTATATTACTACATTTGCACAAGATACAAGTTATTGCACCCCAAATGATCGAATATTTTAGTAGTATTTAGAGACTATATAAGTACATGATTCTCACATTATATTTGAAAAGAATAAATAAAACATAAAATTATCATGATAACTTTATTACTTCTTCTATTATATCCATGTAATCATTCATAGATCCATTATTAGTATTTAATATAAATTAGAACATAATAAAAGTTGATCTTAGATGACCAATAGGGGTAAACATAGGAGATATTAATCAATGATAATTAGTGAGCATAAACATAAGGGTAAGAGAACATGATCATAATTTGTGATAGTCACACATAATCAGTTAAATATATTTAATCATGAATCATGTCATAATGTTTTAATATAATAAGAATAAGACATAAGTTCATAGAGTCATCAATAATTAATCACAAGCTATGAGAACATATCAAAATCACAAGACATAAGTATGTTGCATAGTAATAAATAAAGAAAATCATTTCATTAGTCAAGGATCATTTCTAAAACTATCATAGGGATTGGGTTCACTCCCCATTTCATCATTTCCATAGTCAAAGTTCAATACCAAAAATATAAAAGTGTATATAGTCCCTTATTGAACTGGTTTCACTCCCCATTGTAGTCCCTATTATCTCACGAGATATCATTATTTACCTAATGCATTGGAGGGATATAATAGACCCACCCATATTTTGTTTATAAAATAACGAAATATCCTCAGTTTATACCAAAACCACCTGTATTTGGTTTATAACATAATAATTCATCACATAATAATAATCCAATCATATTTATTCTATATGATCATAAAACATTTATCATACAATTATAGCATAACCCATGGAAAATAAGAAGGTTTTATAAATATATCATCACCAAAATCATAAACCATCAATAAAAGAATAGTATCATTGGATTATATCCCTATAAAATAAAAATAAGCACCAAAGGATGTTATCATAGATGAAAATTCCTTTAAAATATTATTAGAATTTTTTCTTGAGTAAAATAACCTTTTAATTTGAAAATCACATATTAAAATTTTAAAACTTTCCAAAAAATTCAGGAAAATATTTCATCTGAAAATAAATATGGAAAATTTTAACAAAATATTCAAATAAAATAACCTATATGATGGTTAGAAAATTCATTAATACCTATGCGTTAAAGGAGAACATTATTTTCACAGTTTTGTAAAATGTAAAAATGAATTATTTGGAGAAAATTTATTTAAAAATATTCATTTTAAAACTTTTTAAAAAAATTAAAATGTAATTAAAATGTAATTTTTAAATAATTTCATGTATAGGAAAAAACTTTTATAAAACAATTTTTAAGATCATGAAAAAAGAAGAAAAAATTTGTTAACCAAAGAGAAAATAAGGTCATCTTTTCTATTAATACATTTTCTCAATAATTTTATGTATAAAAGAGATAAAAATGGTAATAATAAATAAAAATTCTATTAATAACTAGAGTATAATAAAATAAATAATATTTTTGAGAGACAGATCATACAATTTCATCATCATAAAATTTAATCATAAACAATCCTGATAAAAAGTGAGATCACAACATAAAACCCTTATCGCTTTGGTAATCTCTTAATCAAAACCTCAAAAAATATAGAACCTTAGATGGATTTTTAAATAACTATAATTTTAATTATTATCATCAAAAAATATATTCATGTTAAGTATATACCACACACAAAATAAACAAGGAGTGAATATGGCATATGTATCACAAAAATAAAAGTGAGACAAAAACCCTTACATGAAGTCTCATCTGGCTTTATACAAGTTCAAAAATATTGTATAAAAAATATATAATTATTATAAATCTATTACAAAACCATATTTACAAATATTTTACCATATATTATTTACTTATAAAATCTTGCTTCTATTTTTTTAACAATTTTTATTAAAATCACTGTTCTAGGTGATAACTATTTCATTTTTTATGTGTGTTTTGATTTAGTAGTTCTAGTCATTATACTTTGATCATGGTTACAAATAATATAGAATGTTAATAATTAAATAATTATAATATTTAATAATTATATACCATTTTAACTTTTCATATAAAGCGGGGATGAAAAATTAATTACATCACTTTGTGGAGATTATCATCCGTATGCACAAACGAGTGATGTTTCCACTTTACAATAGATGAAACAAAAGAAAGTTAAATAATAATTAATCATTATAGAATAATTATAATATTATAAATATCATATATATTAATTAAATATATCCTTATTACCATTTATGTAAAGTGAAAATGAAAAATGAATCACATCGCTTCGTGGATGTGGTAGTCCATACGTCTGCATGAGCATTATCATTTTTTAACAGATGGAAAAGAAAGAAGTTATATATGAAAATATAATTATATATTCACAATTATATCATATATATCTTATATAAACATTAAATCCATCATAATAACCAATCATTAATGATAGTAAATGAAAATGAATCATATCACTATGTCAAGACAGTAGTCCACAGATACACATGTGCTATGCTTTCATTTCCCATTTGATGGAAAGGAGGTGGAAAATGGTTTTACCATAAAAATAGTAACATATCAGTATATTTATGGAACTATAGTAATCATATTTGAATGGATACAAAATATTTATAAGATATAAAAGAATAAATAAACTTTAAAATATCTAGGTGAAACTATTACCTCTTTCTTGAAACACCACCATTACCTTACACCTTATGCCTTATTATGATGGTCTTATGAGTGGAAAATAAGATCTATGATGAAGTAAATGAATATATAAAGGTATTAGGGTAGGGATTTCTTGAGCTATAGTTCTAAAAAATTTTGAATAAAGGAGAAGAGGAGGTGTCCTTTTATAAGTGTGAGAAATGAACCACCTGAAATTACTTAACAGATTTAGATATAGTATATATCATAATCATGTAAAATGAAACAATACGGAAATAATTTATAATTTATGACCTATTAAGGTGTAAATAAATTCATCCAATAAAATTTAGACATGTTTATGTTACATTTTAAACCATATTTTTCTTTTAACACCCTCATTAACACTTTTAACCTTAACTGTAATAACATAGTTTTTAGTATTTAAGGGTCATAAATTTACTTCTATTGTGAAAAGTGGATAAAAATAGTCCATGGATGATATTTTTGAACATTTACTACACCACTTTTCCTCTTTCATTTTTTTAAAATATTTATTAAAATATTTAAAATATAAAAAATTTAACATTTAGAGTCATTTATACTTTATAATTACCAATGAAATTCATTTTAGAACATAATACATCCAAACCATATTAATTTTATTGTTTTTAAAATCATTTATCAAGATTTTTCTTTTGTGTGAACATTCACTATATCAGCATTGCATAAGTATTTAAGGTAATTATATCATCATTAAAAATTTTAAAAAAATAATATCATAAGAAAATTAATTAATGATCATAATTACTAATAAAATTCATTTATGGATTATTTTTATCCCTACAAAAATATATAAGAGAATTTTAAATTAAGAATGTGACATTTTGTATTTATCCTTTTTTTAAAATAATATATAGGTCATTTTCAAATAAAAATAGCACCAAGTTTCCATATAATTAAATATTGGATAAGGATGGTGAAAATAAACTCATACAATAGAAATTAGGCAACTGTTATATTGATTTTTAAAGCCTTAATACATCATTTTTAACCTTATTTACCTGAAAATCATTTTTTTTCATTTTCTAATGGCCAGTTTAAGGGTTTCCGGTACCCAATACAGAACATTACCACCACCACACACCGATTCACAACATCCATTCCATTTCAAATTCAAATTCAAATATCTAAAACTAAAGATCAACGTGACATGCCCTCGAGCCGCGCACCTGCCAACGTACAACACGCCAATCTGTACACTTGTCCACCCACCTACCATTGAGACAAGCCTCAATCCGAGATTCATCACCACACACCACCATTCACCACAGGAAGATGCCGGAACCATCAGCTGACGACGTCGCCGAAGCACTGTCAGACCACCACCTTCATCCCGTCCACCGGAGAACAAACCATGATGCACAATCCATGACCTGTCTCGAACGAACAAGAAAAACGATTAATCCGCTTCAACCGGAGCACTGTTGAGCTTCACCATCATCCTTTGAAAACACTGATGAATTTCTAGACCAAGAATCAAGCCTTCAGTGGCCAAGAACTACCTGGCTGAAATCGGCAAGCAAAAATCCACCACCAGATCGAAACAAAACAACACGAAATAGACATCCCCAAACCAACAAAACTAACTCAACCTCAAAATCACATCCCATCCAGCGTCAAGAAATCCTACTCAAACATAAAATAGAAGAAGCAACGGATGAAAAGGCACCTCATCCGCTCAAAGAAAACTAGATCCCAACACCGCCATCCGACAACTCCACAGAAACAACGCTCCACCTTCAAACGCCCAAATATGGGCGAAGGGATGGTCTCAGACCACTGGGCCAGGAACTCAGGCGTAGATTCAACACTATGTCAAAAAGAAAGACACCAGTGTACGCATAATGAGTCAAACAAGGATATAGCAACAGAGAACCACCACCCCAACCAGCCGAACTAGGAATGTGAGGGAGCACAGATCCGAGAAGGGGAAGGCGGCGCGACAACCCTAGCGGAGCGACACTGTGCCCCTTACGGGCCCAAGTCCAGCACTTCACTTATTTCATTCGTTCGTCCCTTATTTACCCAATTTACTCTTTACCAAGATGAAAAATATTTTCCATTAATACTATTCATAATGACCATAAATGAAATTGGAATTATTACTAAAATTTAAATTTATAATTCAAAATATGACCCAGAATATGGAATATTCAATTTTTATAAATGGAAGAAATTATTTTTAATTTAAGTGCATAAAATGAAACAATTATTTTTTAAAAATATCATTTTTAACATAAAAATCAACTTACACTGAAATAAGATATAATTTTGATTAATATATAATTATTTATATAATTTTTAATAAAATGGACACTATGTTACTTTAAAATAAAATAAAAAATAGAATGATTCTTTTAAATTACATTATTTAAAGAAAAGAAATATCTTGTTTTTAAAAGTTTGTATTTTTTACAATTCAATGAAAAATAAATATTTTTAAAAAAATACCAAAAATTATTCATAAAATAATATTTAAATTATGATTTCAAAAATGATATTCATGACCTCAAATAAAATTTCTATTTTTTTTAAATTCATTATAATGTCCGTGCACAAAATCTAATAAAAACTGTTTTGAAGGAAAACATATTTTAAAGATTAAAATTACTTTAATAAATATTGAGAACATATTTATCATGAGTAAATAAATAAATTTTCATTATATAAATACATTAAAAATATTTTTTATAATATGGTTATTTCTATTTATATCACTAATTTAATTTCTAGGTTTTAATAGTCACATTTAAATAATAACCCTTTTATAGTATATCATAGTTAACTTAAATTATGGTGTGGCATGTTAAACAAGATACTGAGTATATTTTTCTTTTCAACTAATTTTTTCAAGGTGATAAATATAACATAAGATATTATTTATTAAATTATGATTAAGTACAAATTTTAATTCTACATTAGTCATGAATGTTTCATTGGACTTTTCTAGAATCTTTTAGTCCTTTTAAAGCATCATATAATAATCTATCTATTTTTTGATGATATATGATTCCATATGATCGTTCCATAACTCATGATTTTTTACATAAAATAATTGAACTCCATTCTATTTTCAATTCCCAATTTATAAATTTCACAATAACTTCTATAAGATCATTACTTAAAAAATGTATAGTGCTTATAAAAATAAGATACTTTCTCTTATACTAGTTGTTGTCCCAAAATCGATAGATTAATGAGGGGGTGAATTAAAGTAAAAAAATATAAATTTTAAATTCCCTGTAAATATTTTAAGGTAAAATTAAAAATTTTAAATTTAGTAACTAATTTGTTTTATAACTAGCTAGATATACAAGTTACTATACCCAAAACATTATTATTTTCAACTCAATGAGAAATGATTATCTTATGAAAAAATTTAGATGGTACTATGTATAATAATTACGTAGTCACAAAAAGTCCCTATACCAAAGAATTATTTAATAAAAAGACCAAAAAGAGTAAAGTGAAGATTATAAATGATAAATTTTTTAAATCATTTTGAAATGAAAAAATATAAAGGTAAGGTCCAAGGAAAACAAAAAGTATAAATCAATACACAGAAAAAAATTATATTTTTCAAAATTCTAAAGTGATCAAGAGAGAATATTTTTTTTGTAACTTTATCATTTGGAATATTTCCTCTTATCTCTTATTTATATCAGCCAAAATATGACTACCAATGGATTTTACATCAAAATTATTGGTATTTTAATTTTTCTATAATATTATAACATTCTAAGAAATTTTAATTGTATATTTTGATATATTATTATAAAATGTATCCATTTATGAATTAAATAATATGTAAGATAACTCAATAAAAAATGTGTATTTGTTATATGATTATCTACTTGTTGGTAGTTTTTATTCTTCTCAACTTCTATATTATATTTTACAATTCTTCTATTGGTTGATTCTATTTGTAATCATTTGATCAGTTTTAAGATGAATAATGATTATCTCTGGAAACAAACTAGATTAATCTAGATGGATTAAATTATTTTATTCCTTCTAATTGGTATTGTTCCAAGAATTATATGTTTGATAAATTTATATTTTTTATTAAAATATATCAAATTATTTCAGGGAAATTATTTCTAAATAATATTCGTGCGTTGTGATTAATTATATCCCCAGACCCAAAGATTTTTATTCAAGAAATGAATCAAAATTAACAAGTTGAAAAAGGATCAATTATTGAGGAGAGTCTTTGTGGTTCCATATGATGGAACAATAAAGTATTTTGAGAAAATTGTATGCAAAAAATAGAATGATAGTGGAATGTGTGACATGGAATAAAAAGGAAAAGTTGATGGATTTCACAAGAGTAGTTTAACCTATAATAAATAATGTATAATAAACCATATACTACATACAAAATTTTATATAATTTATACATAAACATAATAACTTAAATGTTATTACACATCCCATTATCAAGAATATCAGTTTCTTGGAATATAATGTACATATTACATCACTAACACATATATGAACATATTTTTTTTTCAACTCTTTAATGATAAAACCTATTATAAATTAATTAAACTCTTATTAATACAATTGATAATTTTGGGACAAAAATAAAAAGTAAAATGTAAGAAAATAGTAAAGGGAAAATAATATGACAATATGGTTCGATGAATTAACATAAAGTATAACAATATCATTTTACTCATAATCAAAATATAAACATTATTCAAACATGTAACATATCATGATATTGTGAAATATTCATAATAAGTTTATATCTTAAGAATAATTCTTGGAAAACTACCAATACACCCTAAAATATTTAGTGTTAACTTACTATCCATTCTATATACATAATATTTCATAACATATAAATATTACCCAATACATTAGAGGTTTCATACTTTTGGTTCCAACCATTACATCATAATATTCCCAAGATCATGTGTATTACATAAAAAGAAAATTATTCAATGAATCATATACCTATTAGTAATTAAAACTTGGATAACTATTAAGAAAGAGGAATAATTTTTTTAAAAATATCATACATGATGAAATAACAACAATAAAAAACAAAGTAAAAAAATTATATAAATCCATTTGAATATAAATAGAAAATATTTAAGTGGCATTAAATAGAAAAAATATAATTATAATTATAATTAATAATAATGAGACTATAATTAAAGGAAATAGACTCAAAATGATGATCAAGATGGAATTTAGAAGATAATTGATATAATAATTGAAAAGGGATCCTCAAATAAATATATTAATATTTGAAAAAGGATTATATCAAATATGGAATTATAAAATAATATATAAATCCAAAAAAATTGAAATGGAATAATATATATTAATTGAATTATATATACAAAATATAAAAGAAGATAGATATAGAAGAGAAAATATACATCAAACTAATGAGATTGAGAATTCATAACCTTATAGGATTTAGAACATGTGGATTATGAATCAATTAAATATGGGACAATAAATAATATCTTAAATAACCTAAAAATTATATAATTTCATAATATATATTAATAAGATGATATGTAAACAACATAAAACCGGATATTCAAATAAGAGAAAACATAAATCAAACTAATATGATTAAGAAAGAATAAAATTTTTATCATGTTTTTAGTCATTTTAATGAGCTCTAAATTTTTTTATACCAACACTTTATTTATTGAGAATTTAATAAAGAACTATTTTTATGTTTTTAAAGAATTATTTTTTTCTTATATCCATTATTTGTTAGTTAGTTATTAGTCATTAATTATTTTCTTTAGTAACCCATAGGGGTTCATTTAAAACATTCCATGGCCACTTGTTATTGTGTTCTAAATCATTATTATTTTTCAATGAGTTTGTACTCTCTAAAAATATCCATTTATTATATTCATAATAGTTATAAAAGTTTTTAAGTTCCATTATCAATCCATTATAAGGGTAGAATTAATTTAAAAATAAGTGTTTTATAGATCAATAGTTATCATCTATATAATTTAACATAAAATAATTTATTTCACGAAATTATATGAATATCCATTATATGATTATATAAATATCAATTATATAATTATATAATATTAAAAAAATATTTATCCATAACTTATTTGACAATAATCATTCATGAGAATGGTTGTAATCATAGAAAGACATTTTCCTAATAATTGGTAAAGTTTGATCATGTAAGGATCATATAAAAAAGATAAATAAATCGGTTAATAATAAACTAAATTAATATTTATATTCCAAAAGTTTTATAGCTTTTAATTTATGTTCAAATAATGGTTAATTATATGCAAAATTATTAATAATATAAATGAAAATAAAATATTTAGAATTGGGGTTATTACCTGTTTTATGAAATCAAAAAATTATATTATAACCTACTATGTATTGGATCTTAGAGTTTCTTTTTGACTAGAAGCTTATTAAAATGAATAATAAATTTAATAGGGTGTATTTCAAAAAATATTGGTAATAATAATAAATTTTAGGAGTGATTTTTGATTAGTGATAAAAGTGTATATTTATAAGCAGAGGTGTTTTTTAATAATACATTGAATAAAATATAATTTATATCTATAACTAATAATAGTTATTATCTTTATAACTAGAAAGAGTATTAAATTATCATTGGATGATCCCAAGTCATTACCACATCATTGATGGAACTTTTTTATAGTTATTTATTGAATCATAATATTTTTTATAGATTATTATTCACCTTATTTTTTATTTATTTAAAAAAATTCCTAAAAATGTATAATTAAATAATTTTAATTTTCATAATTCCAAAAAGAAAACTCAATTATGGAAAATAAAATTCTAAATATAAAAAATATAGTTATTTAATAAAAATTCCCAATATATTAACAACAATGTTTTCACAGTGAAATATATTTCCTAATTATTAAAAATATTATTTACTATATCATAAAATTTTATTATTACTTATAGATTTGTTAAACCCAAGGAATTTTTTTATAGTTTTATTCATAGAAAACTAGTGATAAAAAATGTAACAACCAAAAAAGAACAATGGGTTTTACCCCTTGAACCAATATGGGGAAGTATAAACGAAAGGGACAAGTGATAATCTAGGGGATGTTTAGATGTAGAGACTATCTAAAGCATGGAGAAACACTATTATTTGCATATAATAATTGATCATGACATTTAAGGTTGATAAAGATTAATAAAGATCAAATTAATTGACGTAAGATTAATTTACAATCACATGTTCACACATAAATATGACCATGATATGAATAACTTGTGGAAAGGTAGTGATAAACTCATATAATGATTTATATTTGATTCATAATACATGGGATGAATGGATAAATACTGTGAATTTCATTAGAAATTATTTGTCTTCTATATATTTTATAGAATAGAATTCATAAATGAATGAAATGATTTCATTATGGTTTATAATTAATTGAATATATGATATAGTGAAGAGAGATTCTTGGGAAACATTATAGTAAAGGAAAAATCACTAAAGAATATGAGGGAATGAATTTTAGGTATATCACATCAAGTTATATAACCCAATTATAGTAGGAGATATAGGTTAGTCTGAAGGAATTAGTATTTATAACATTTTACTTGCATATGACTTTGACTGATTAGAGGATATCATAATCAAGGATTGGGTAGAAACTTCTTGTTTGAAAACAAGAATCCCTAGAAAATACAATAATGTCACCTGAAAGAGAATATAGTTAATTATAGAAATAATAATCTTGTTAGTAATGTATTTAATACATATGGGCAAGGAATTGAGTCTAAATTTAATTCATTTGATTAAGTGTAAAGTGAAGAAAGGATAATTATGATTTATGAGATCATATTTATAATTTGGAAAAGCAATGATGTAATGAATTATGATCCAAGGGAAAAATAACTACATAGGGTTGAACTCTATTGGATTGAATCTATTTTATAGGAAAATATTAAATTAAATATAAAACATAAATCTATCAACTAATATTTCCATAATATTAAGAAATAAAAATTAAATTATTATGAACTCAATTTCACACATCCAAACATAAATTTATTATTAAAAATGGGCAAGAAGGCCTATAAAACATCAAAAAGGTATGAAGTATTGAAGCCCTAGAGAATCATTACAAAGATCCATAATATGATTTTAGGGAATGGAATCAATTTAAAGGAAAAATTAAAAAAGATTGTATAAGTAACCTTTCAATCCTAAAATATCTTCCATCATGTTTCCTTCACACCACATATGTTGGATATTAGTATTATGTTTCATTAGCTAGACACAAATTTTAATATAATATATAACTAACCAATGCACAAGATTGAGGTTAGTTAGAAAACTAAACAAGAGAACTGAATTTGTTTCTAGTATATTGAGTTTGATGCAATGTTCTTTACAAAGAGAGAGTACTAAGAAGAGTGCATTATCCTATAAAATTAGTGGTTTTACATCACCATAGCGGTTATAAAAATACTTTAAAACGGATATTCTGAAGTCCTAAATAAAAACTCCACCATGCATAATCCTTTGACTTCAGGCTCCATCAAAATTCATCTTGAGGTAGATAGAGGTACCTTTACCACATACCCAGAACACACAGATCCCATACCCTATAGCTACAACTAGACGATAAAAAATCTATTACTTTCATATAGAATGATTATAAAATCCTTGAATACCCTAAACCATTATTTTCATCTAGCCTAACACTCTAATTTATATAAGGTCGCGATGCTGATGATTGGGTGATTGTAAGAAATTATCACTTATAGTAGGAAAATTTATATGGTCTCTAATTTATAAAGTTTTCTAATACATATGGTAACTATCCGTCCTAGGGTGATTGTGTTCTAATTTCATAGAATAAAACATGGATTTCAACTACTGATTCATCATCCATCCAATAATATAATTTATTTGGAGACCAATCAAATAATCATTAAGAAAAAAATAAGAATTAATTATTAACAACATAAAAAAATGTACCAATATCAAAAAATCAAATAATAATCCCATATAACATTGTTAATATAAGTATGATCAATAATATAATAACATTTATAATGAATAATAATGTAAGAAAAATCAATAATTTTGTACACTAATCCATTATAATCCTTCTCCCAATTGTTTCTAAAATTACTCTTAACTAAATCATTCCTTGAAGTTAATACATTAGGCTAAATCTTCATCCTCAATTTATCCCAAATATATTCTCTCTTATTTGAGACCCTTCTCTGAAATTTTATGTTCTATCATCTAGTTTGTTAGTTCCTTCTTTATCACACTATCACTCTACTTATTTCATTATCTTCCTCACAATGAGTAAATTGGTTCATAATGTGCTTTATCAATTTAAATCTTCCACAAGAAATTTAAGTTGTTATTTGGTTTCACAAACTAAATCCTAGTTATATATACCTTAACTTCCTATTATACTCTTTCCATTTAACAATTAAGTTGTTGAAAGGTATTATTATGATTTTAGTAGATGGTGAAAGAGATGAAAATTATTTTACCTACATAAACAATAAATTAATCTTGAAAAAAAAAATTAATTTCCCTTTCCAAATTAATTAAGATTTAATAAATATAATTCTCTATCACTTGGTGAATATGTGAGTTAGATAAGTGGATCAAGAAAATAAGACAGTGATTGAGGCATAAAAATATCAAATATCACATAAAACTTAATTAAATGGTGATTTATGGAATAAAACATGATTATATGAATCAAATTGGCACATAAGACAAAATTTTCATTGAAATAAAATTTATGGTAAGAAAAAAATCCATTATATTGTTATCCACACACAAAATCCACATCCAGTGGACAAAAGGGTATAAAATATCAATTAACTCAACATAACTTATGCACAAAAAATTGACCACCCACATTGAAAAACATATAGTTTTATGATGATCCCTGTTCACATTTCTTTTTTTTTTCAATTCCATGAAAATAAAATTCCATCCTATAAAAAAATTCCTTCATTAAGGAATAATTTTTTGAACAACCAACAAAAATTATCAATTTTATAATGAAAAAACAATCAAATACCAATATAAAAATAAAAATTCATAAGTTGAAAAGTGTGAAATAGTTATAGGAGTATAATTAATAAAATATCATTATTTATAATATATCTTAATCTAATAAAGTTAAATAGAAAAATTACATTAATTTTCTTATATTTCTAACTGAATCCATAGATCATTTTAGAAATGAAATAAAAATAAATACCAAAATATTTTTTCATAAAAATAATTAAATTAATTCCTAATTTTTTTTCATTTTTTTAAAATAAATTCTAACTATAAATAAATTGATAATTTATTCAAATTTAACCAAATAAGGGGCTATTTAAAAATTAATCCCATTAAATATCATAATAATGATATTCAATTTATATATAAAAATACCCTAATCAAATATCCAAATATGTAAGTCTTTTATATCCTCAATAATTATTCACCAAAAAAATACACTATGATAAGCATAAACATAATTTTAACGATAATCATATAAATTTTGTGTTTTTATGAATTTTCAAGAAAAATGATGTCACTCCTTTAATTTACCATTAAAAAAAATAATAAAGTAAATATAATCTAATCAATTCCAAAATTCATTAATTAAACATTTAATAGATATTGAAAATTTAAATTCTTTATTAGAGAGATGAAAATTACTAATTCTCCATTACCTCTTATAGATTTTCACACACACACAACACACTTTTTATTCACCCTTTTTTATATAATTTTTTTTTGTAATGAAGTCAAACATATTATAACCCACAATTCTCACCATTAATTCCACCCAAGACTATGTATTGTAGTCATGGAACAAAGGGGATGTGTATAGTGATTTTTGGTTATTCCAAGGCATTAAATTATAATTAACTGTGAAAAAAACTGAATCAATAAGCATCTCATCTGACTAGATGATATATTAAAACTTAAAAGTCACATGAGTTTCCAACCCTCAGTCATTTTTTAAAATATTTTCTATATTTTTTAAATTTTTCATATTTTTTAAACTCAAAAAAAGATCCTAAATTGTATTTGAAAACATAAAATTGTATTTATCACACTCTAAAATTACTACACAAAATTAAAATATCAATTTAAAATTTAAAATATAACTTTGAAACATTATATATATATATATAAAATCATAAAATTACATAAGTCATGAAATCAAAATAAAATGATTCATTAAATTAAAATAATACAAGAATGATTATTTCAATTAAATTCCATATAAATATGATGGTAAAAATCAATACATTATGTGAATCCTAGGAAAACATGTTTCCTAATAAAAATGTAGAAAAAAAATCAAGTGTTTTCACACCTAACCATTCATATAAATTTATCTAAAACACTTTACATATGTTTTTATTACTATAAAATAAGTAAAAAAAATATTTATTCATTTAATTTAGATGTATAGAAGAGTAAAAGTGATAAATAAGAGAAAACTCACCTCTTATGCTATGAATCCTATTCTGGTATTGTGGGTGAGGTTTTCATTTTAATCAAAGTGTTTCATCTTTAATAAAATAGACGATTAAGAATTGTTTTTGGGTTATTTAATTCAAAGTTTTTTTAAAAATAACTAAAAATATGAACAAAATGAAAATAAAATTTCATTTTTATAATAATGAAAAACCTCCCTAAACATATTTGGTTTCCTCTCAAGAGATCTACGCTTATTGTCTTTCTCAAGACACTTACCCAAGTACTATCCATAATCTAGAGTATGGTGTAATTTATATGATTTAAATTTAAAAATATAGGATTCCTCACTACTTAATAGAAAATATAATTATTCATATGTATGTTAGGATATTTGGCTACAACCACCTTTTCCAATATCTAAAATGAACATTTAGAGATTCCATTTCTAGTGAAATAAAATAGGATATACATCATTTTTTATTGTCATAATTCATCCATTTATACTAAACTTGGGTTAAAATATTATATAGGGTATAACCATTGGTGTATAATAGTAATACAAGTAAACCACCTTATTATGGTATTAACTTATTCTAGAGAAAATAAAAAACCAATTGAGTTTCTATGAAAATTATGTGAATATAAATTTCCAATTCTTCTTGAAGAACATCAAAACCACTATTTTTTGGATTTATGTTATCTTACCCCATTTTCTCAATTAATAACTCATCATTAGTAAAAAAATTCTTATTGAAACTAACTTGTGTAATTCTTGAGTTATTAGTAATCATTCATTAATTCATATTCAACCTCTACCACTTCATCCACTAAAACTATATGGACACCACTTTAAATTAAGGGATTGGGAAAAATCTATTCTTATTATTCTTTATCAACTTGATCTTCCATTTGTAAAACCAATTTTAAAAATTTTATTTATAACATTTAGAATTTATCTTCACTTTATTATGTAAAATTTACCATTCTTTTATCCATCCTTGTTATATTTGCATAAATATTGTGAGAAATTTTATCAATTTTTAAATATCATCTTGACTGGTCTTATTGTATCTTTTCAAGTTGTACAAAAATCAGTTGGTTAACCTTGTATAAATAATTGTAAATTTATTAAAAATAGAATTATTTGAATTATAACTTTATAATTAAATTATAAAAACTTTAACATGATATGGTAGATATAATGTTTTTTAGGATCTATTTATTTTATAGACAAACTTTGTCCATAACTATTTTATAGAACCCATAAAGAATTAAGAAAATAAGTATTATAGTCATTTCCTTGGAAAGTGGGCTACTATTATTGTTTCTCTATATTATTTTCAACATATATGTACCTATATTTCCTTAATGTGTGTCAATAACATTAATAATATGTACATACACCATCTTTTTGACTCTACCCCCAATAACCTTCCATTTTTTAAAAATTATTTATAAATAACTATATAAAAATATAGAATTCGTGAAAATGTATCAAAAATAAATAATCTAATAATAATATATAATATGATCAATATGAATAAATATAATTAATTTAAATGATTGAATAATGATAAAAAATAAGTATATGATAATATTTTTATTATTTTTGAGTTTTATTTTTTTTAATTTTTTTATATATACATATTTAAGACTTCAATTTGATTTTTAATTTTTATTCTATTTTTAACAAAAAATAATTAAAACATCAATTCTATATCTCAAATAATGATTCCGAAAAGTTTTTGACCAACAAAATGACTCCTTAAAAAGATAAAAATACCTGATGTGATTTGCAAGGGAAAGATATCAGATATAACACTAACAAACTGATTAGTACTGGGCCAAATCAAGAGGGATAAGGAATCATATCACAATTGAATTTAGTTAATAGAGTGTGAAATAAATAAATAGATAATTGTGATTTTTTATATCGCATGGATACATGGTGAAAACAAAGATGAAATCAATGATAAGTGAATATAATAAAAAACTAATTAGGGTTGAACTCCACTAGAGAAACTCTATTTTTTGTAGATAAATTTGACATTATGAATAAAAAATACATTTTTAAACTAATCATGCGATTATTTTAAGAAAAAAAATATTAAAATTCTATATAATATATCAAAATACGCATAAATTCTTAATAAAAAATGGATCCTCATTGGATTGTTGTTAGTTCTCAATAAGATATGTTTAATTTTTATGGATTTTAGTTTATGTGATGACACAATCCATTTGATAACTATTACAAATTTGGTTATAATGTTCTAATTTCTTAGGGAATAGTATGGGCTTCCACCATAAATATATCACTAATCCTTAATATCATTAATTTATTTTACAACAAAATGAAAACTAAAAATGAGTAATACGAATTAATAAACAACATAAAAAATTAATAAAAAAGGTAAAAATAATCATATCGTAATCCCAAATAACATGTTTTATATATGTTTGAAAATCAATATATTTTAATTTAAAATGAAAAATAGGGGTAAATCTCAATAATATTTATGTGGATCCCCTATAATCCTTATTATGATTATTACTATAGTTCCCCTTGATTATATTATTCTTTAAATTTCATTCCTTAGCATCCTTATGACAACTTCCATATTTTTAGGTTATTTTTTCTTTTATTATCTCTCTTATTTCTGTAACATCTTCAATGTGGTGAATATATGAATCTAGAATGGGTTTTAATATTTTTTATATTATTACAAATGGAATATAGGTTATTCTTTAGTTTTAACTATTGAACCCACTTTTCATTGTATTGTATTTTTTGTCAATAAGAATCAATAAGCTTGAAGGTAAGTGAAATGTTGTCAATATGTGTTTTAGTAGAATATATTGGATGGTAGAAGAGTGAATTTACCAAGACTATTAATGAAGACAAGAGTTCCCATGTCTAGGTTCCAATTTGTCTTGACATAAGAATAATTATTGAGGATTAGATATACACCTTCATGCTTGGAATTTGGTTGCTTCCATCATTGTTGTATGAAAAAAATGGAATGAATATTTACTTTTTTTAGATAAATTTAGATACATTTACTTGGAAAATATATTTTGAAGATGGTTATACTTGGTGTTTCATATATAAAATTTTTATGGAAGTTTTGAATAAGTTTAAGAGGAATTAGTTCCATGGAGTGAGGGGAATGATAAATTCTATATCTCTATGGAAGAGCTTTTAATATCTGTTGCAATGTTCTATTATTGTGTTTATTAAGCATAAATGAATATTTGTTTTTGATGTTTTAAGAGTTAAGTATGAATTATATCTTAATTAAAATTATATTTTCCAAATATTTTTGATGTGTGTAAGAAGACTCGGAGTGATTCTAAGTTAATTTGATTATGTTCCCAAATATACTGGTTATGATGAATCTGTTAAAGGAAATCTTCATAAGGACTAATATAAATATTTATAAGGATCATATCAAAATTTCATAGGGTTCATATCAAAACTAATTAAGGTTAATCCATATATAGAAAATGTAACTCCACGACCCCAGTTACTCAGAGTCTGTGCATTATTACATAACATTGGCATTATACAAGGAATCATGTCCCGAAAGACCGATCAGTTTAATAGCATTGAAAGTACTAGATACATTCATAAGTTTTACATTACATAATGAAATAAAAGCATTAACAACATTTTTTACCCTTTTGAACACACTTATATCCTCAGTCTATACTTGCAGGTCAACCATAAAATACTTCTTCACAACTTGGGAAAAATAAAACATAGAAAGGGGTGAACTCAGATGCTCAGTAAGGATAACAATATAGAGGAAACATTCATAAATAATCATAAACATTTAATGCAATGTATAAGACTGAAACAAAATCCTTTTAAACTTAAACTTCATCATAATATGGAAAATATAAAATCAAATAATTCCATTTACTTATTCACATGGATATTCTACTAGTCAAATAATCACATGCAATATCAATAGCCACTTTCATAATGATGGAATGCATAATGCCAGACTTCATAACCACATAGTAAAGGCCTTGTAACAAGACTAAAAATAAGATTTTGTCATGGAATTATGCTAAGACACTAGTTTGTATCATGAGACCTACCGATGCATCGAGGATCTATAGAAGGTTCCACCTATCACTTACTAATTCCAATTAATTCCTCATATGAAAAGGTTTAAACACAACATACAAATTTGTATTAAAAATATCATACGAAATGTCAATACTTTATCCATAAACCAAGAATGGTACAAAAATAACACATCCACTATCAAACATATCAAAAAACCTTCAATACAATATAGAAGATTTGTATCATAATAAATCAACTTCAAACAAGTTTAAAATTCATCAAAGGATGTTGACACCGATGAAATGAAAACTTTTTGAAAGAAATACCTATTTCTATTTTGAAACCATTTAAAAGTCACATAATTATAAAAGAAAAAATTTATTTTGAAAATATTATTATAATCTTGTATGGGAAGCTTTGAAGATGTTATAATGATAGAAAATAGCCGCACTAGCCATATTAGTTAAAAACATTCTTACCTTAATTTTGTCGAAAAGGTTATAAAGTACCTTGTTTAGAAAATGACAGAAAGATTAATTTCAAAACATATAAGGTCAAATAAGAGTATAAATGACTTTAACAGATTGTCTAGTAAATAGTAAAAATGTTTTGAAATACATTTTTTAAGAAAACACGAATGCAAATGATAAAGAGGTCCTAGTAGATACTTACGTAAAAACAACCTTGGATAATAAAGAGATCGTGAAATTAACCCTTACCTTGTACTTTTCCTTGATCGAGGGTACGTTAACCTCATATATAATAGTTAAATCATTGTTATTAAATTATACAAAAACTATATACATAAATATGATATCTTATATGATTATCTAATATTTCTTTGTTAATAATATTTTAGTAATGTCATCGTTTCAAGTGTTAACTGATCTGTTTTTCTTTATATGATCGGTTACGTAAGCCATGTTTGTTATAGATAGGATGTATTTTATTCATATCCAGAATGATATTTAGTTCTTAAGCATTATTTTGAATCATAAAATGAAAATTATTCTTGAATTATTACGATGGAGAATGAATCTTATCGCGTTCGTGGAGACGGTAATCCGTACGTATGCACGAGAAACAATATCATTATATTGATGGTGAAATCGTATGTAATTGGATAATATATCATATATACAGAATAAATAACATGTAATATTTATTATTTACAAGAGTTATACTCATTATTATACCCATCCAAATAATGAAGTGTTTGAATAACAAACTACACCACGACGTGGAGATGGTAAGCCGTACGTACGCACGTATAATGACTTTTTCATTCAAATGATGGATAGAATAATGAATATGGTTGTACTATTTTTATAATAACATCAAAATATATATAAGATACTGGAGTTATTATTTTATAATAGAAACAACAAAGAAAGGGGAAGTGGAAGAAGAAAAGAACTTGAAAGAGGTGATGAAATATTTACCCCTTCTTCGGGTTCTTCCTTTTGATTTGATCAATAGGGCTCCTTAGGTTGGGTTTATGACCAAAGGAAGGACTATAGGATGAATAGATTAATGTTGGGGGGATATTTGGTCCGGATTTGTCCAAGAAAAATGGCATTGGAGGTGTGAAATTAAGAGAAGGGGAAGTACCCTTTATAAGAGTGGCGAGGGTTACTTTAGGAAAAGATTGAAATATTATTTTATAATAAAATAATTTTTGATTTATAATGGATAAAAAATGATTTATTTCAAGGATAATGTAGGGATGGGTCGAAAAACTCTTAACCAATAGGTTTTAGACAGGTTTAGGTCACTATATTGACCTTATATTTTAGATTTAACTCTTAGTTAAATAGTTTGACATTTACCATGTCTCTTTGTACTTTTATATTATATGGTTAATAAACTTACTATAAGCTTCCAAGAGAACCCCAATTGGTTCATTATTAATATATATAACCTTATATAATTCCTTTGGCTGAACCTTATATTTTTAGGAATATTATATCAATTAATAATATAGTATTTGTTTCAAAAACTCAATCATGTAAATTTTGACACTATTTAGTATTTGGTTTTTGTGAAAATCATAAAAGTGTGTTTAATTAGAAAAAAATATATTTAATCAACCCTAAAATGTCATATTAATCGAGAAAATTAGTGTAATTCATCAAAAGTCTAAAATTATAATTATTTTGATCTTTCATTAATAAGGTAATTATTACAACATCATTATGTCATAAATAAATTAAATTATTTATCTCTAAAAATTATAAATAAAATAACATTATGTAGGAAATATTTTTAGCTTTATAATTAATATTTATAGTCGAATTTATCTTATGTATAACCTTATATTAAAAATGTTTTAGTTATTAAACTTTGAATTTAACTCTTTTAACTCTTCTTTAAATAAAATAATAGTAAATGTCCTAATCAAATCCTAGTGGACCAAAGAGGATCATATTTTATCCCTAAGGTTGTTTTTGGTAGAATTATATTTATCCAATATAATTAGGACATGTGTTAGGGTAATTATGATATCATTTTTACCCTTAATTACCCTATTTACTTTTAACCGTGGTAAATAAAAGTCAAAAATTACTATTCACAAAAAATTATTTTAATCTTATTGAACCACATTTTACTTACTAATATTAACCGTGTCTCTTTGATTTTTGAAATTCTACTCACAAATGTGGTAAAATTATGTTTTATGCAAATTTACAAATCCTCCTAGGAGGTGGGTAAAAGATGGTAAAAAGTTCAATAAAATTTTTATATATCTAAACTTATTATAAAATGACTCCAATTAATTACATTGAACTCATATAGGTATTATGTATCTATTTTGATCTAAAATAAATTCAAATAAAATAAATAATTATTTAAATAAAAATTCGGTTTTAACCAATAATGTTGTGTTTTTCACTATTCATCTGAAATTGAATGTTTTCAGAAAAATACCAAAAATCCACCCTAAGCTAATTTCAATATTCTGAATTCAAAAATGAAGTCAATTTTGAAAAATAAAATTTATAAAATTTCAAAAAATGGGTATTACTATTCATAATGGCTAGTTTGATTGGTCACAATGTGTTAGAATCTCGAAGTTGCATACAATGCAAGCTGTTGCATTATTCAAAGGGAAACATACCGTGGAAGCTTGCAGTGTTACATTCTTCCCTCTTTCAAATAATTTCATCCTCGAAATTTCTATAATACCACCGCAAAAAAAGATTCGGGTGGTTCTTAATCATAAGTTCCTCTGGTTCCCACGTTTCCTCTTCCATCATTTGGTTTCTCCATAGAACTTTTACCAGATGAGTCGTCCAGTTTCTCAGCACTTGTTATCTTGTATCAAGAATGTTGACAGGCTCTTCACAATAAGACAGATCACATTCTAGTTCAATTTCCTCATAGGTGAGTACATGCGTTGGGTTAGGCATGTATTTTTTCAACAATGATACGTGGAACACATCATGAACATTGGAGAGACTTTGAGGAATTTCCAAACGATAAGCTATAACTCTAATTTGTTCTAGAAGTTCGAAAGTTCCAATGTACCTAGGACTCGATTTACCCTTCTTACCAAAACATATAACACCCTTCCATGAATATTCCTTCAAGAAAACATGATCTCCTACATGAAATTCCAAATCCTTCCTTCGGTTATCGGCATATCTCTTTTTCCTACTTTGAGCTACTTTGATGTTGGTTTGGATAACCTTTACCTTTTCCATCATTTCCTCAACAAGTTCTGGGCCTACGAGTTTTCTTTAAAAAACATCATCCCAATAAGTTGGTGTGTGACATCTCTTTCCATATAACACTTCATATGGTGCCATATGAATACTTGAATGGAATCTATTGTTATAGGAAAATTCTACCAGAGGTAAATATTGACCCCACATACCTTGAAAGTCAAGTGAGAAAGATCTCAACATTTCTTCTAAAGTTTGAATAGTCTATTCGTATTGTCCATCAGTTTGAGGGTGGTAGAAAATGCTCAAATGAAGTTTAGTATCCAAGGCCTTCTGAAGACTTTTCTAGAATTTTGATGCAAAACAGGGATCATGATCAGAAAAAATCGATAGCGGTACACCATGGAGCCTTAAAACTTCATTAATATATAGTCGTGCTAGATGTTCAAGTGGTAAATCTTATCTTATAGCAAAAAAATGCGCTGACTTGGTAAGATGATCAACAATGATCCGTATTACATCATTCCCTCTAGGAGTCTTTGGTAGCCCCATGACAAAGTCCATCATAATATTATCCCATTTCTACTCAGGTATGGGAAGAGGTTGCATGACTCCTCCAGGCTGTTTCTTTCCAGCTTTCACTTGTTGAAAAACCATACATCTTGACACAAAATCAGTAATATCCCTCTTCATGTTGTCCCACCAAAAATGTTTGTTCAAATCTCTATACATCTTGGTACTCCCATGGTGTATAGAGAAATTTGAGCCATGAGAATCATCCAACAATTCTCTTTTTAGATCAGGTATGTTAGGAACACAAAGTCTCTTCCCAAATTTCAAAATTCCCTCTTCATATATGAATTCACTCAATCTCCCATCGTTCACAGCTTTTATTTTGTCTGAAATTCCTCATCACTAGTCTGAGAACTTTTTATCCTTTCTAGTAAAGATGGTTTTGCATCCATTTGAAAAAGTATTGATGTTTCACCTTCCATAGTTATTCCCATATCCATATTTACTAGATCCATGAAAATAGGATCCCTTTCAACTCTCATCTTGTTCAAAACTCCATGATCCTTTCTGTGCAAAGCATCTGCCACCTTATTTGCCTTCCCCGGGTGGTAGTGTATTGTGCAATCATAATCCTTGAGTAGTTAAAGATATCGTATTTTCCTCATGTTGAGTTCTTTCTGTGATAAAATATACTTCAAACTCTTGTGATCAGTATAAATCTCACATTTTTCACCATAGAGATAGTGTCTCCATATTTTTATAGTGAAGATTACAACTGCTAACTCAAGATCATGAGTGGGATAGTTTTGTTCATGAATTTTTAGCTGTCGTGATGCATAAGAAATAACTCTATCATTCTACACGAGGATACAACCAAGTCCTTTCTTTGAAATATTACTATAAATTACAAAACCATCATTCCTCGATGGTAGAGTCAAGATAGGATCATTGAATAATCTTCTCTTCAGTTATTCAAAACCTTCTTCACACTCTTTTGTCCAAACAAATTTAACCCCTTTACGTGTGATCTTGGTTAATGGGTTAGCCAACCGGGAAATATTTTAGAAGAAATGTCAATAATAACCTGCTAAACCAATAAAAATGTGTAACTTAGTTATACTCGTCGGTGCTGGCCATTCTTGGATTACCTTTGTCTTTGAAGGATCAACAAAGATTCCATCCTTAGAGACAAAATTTACAAGAAAATAAATCTCTTGAAGCCATAATTCACACTTGCTAAACTTCACATATAATTTATTTCTTCTAAGAGTCTTTAGAATACTTCACAATTGATTTTCATGATCTTCATATCTTTTGGATTATACCAATATATCATCAATAAATACCACTACAAAGTCATCAAGATATTCCTTTAAAACTCTATTAATTAGATCCATGAAGATAGAGGGTGCATTAGTCAATCCAAAAGGCATTACTATAAACTCATAATGCCCGTACTTGGTTCGAAATGCTGTTTTTGGAATGTATTCCTTCTTCACACACAACTGATGATATCCAGATCGAAGGTTAATCTTTGAAAAATATTGAGCTCCATGAAGTTGGTCAAATAAATCATCAATTCAAGGTAGGGGATACTTTTTCTTTATTGTTATAGCATATATCTCCCTGTAGTCAATGCACAACCTCATAGATCTGTATTTCTTTTTAACAAAAAGGAAAGGGGATCCCCATAGAGAAACACTAGGGAGAATAAACCCTTTATTACTCAATTCCTCTAGTTGTTTCTTTAGTTCCACTAATCCACATTGGTCATTTTATAAGGGGTCTTTGATATGGGCCTTGAACTAGGAATTAAATCAATAGAAAAATCAATTTCTCATTCTGGAGCATGTCCAGGTAAATCCTCTGGAAACATATCAATATATTCTTGCATAATAGGTATGTAATCTATTCTAACTTTATTTTCCTCACCCATAATTATTTCATTATCATACTCCCCAATAATTGAATTTAGTAGAGCTACTGGGGGTAGATCTAGATAAGAATCAGATGGTGATGTTTCTGCTCTAAATATATGGTACTCCTTATCATCATCGATAATTGTAACCTCCTTCTTCTTACAATAAATTTTTGCATCATGGTTCGAAAGCCAATCCATACCAAAAATTATATCAAATTCAATCATGGGTATGGAGATGAGATCAGCTGATAAAGAACATTTATATACCCTAATGGGAACTGATTCAAAAAACCTTGTTGCAATGATACTTCCCTTAGAAGTTTTTACTGACAACTCCCTTATTAAGTAAAATTGGAAATATCTAATTTTCATAGCAAATTGGGAAGATATGAAACAATGAGATGATTCAGAATCAAATAAAGCATTGGAAAAACTTGAGGAAACCATTAAATTACCTACCACCACGTCTTTCCCTTGTAATCACGAGCTTGGTGGCCCTTTTCACCACACTTGTTACAGACTCCCATTCCCTTTAGGAAAGTACTGGGGTCTTTCTTCCCCCATTTACCATAGGATGGATATTAAACCTTTTCCTTCTTCCCCTTATTTCCATTTCTAGAGTGTTCAACAGATCTCTTCTTATTCTGTGTTGCTTTAAAGTCATAAGACTTAGATAATTATTTTTCCGTCTTGATAACACATGAGAAAATATCTTCGTATGATAAGAAGGATTGTGAGACTAATTGTATCTAGAGAAATAGTTAACCCATAAAATAATCAATCAATCTTACTCCTTGGGTTACGTATATAATCTGCATCATGCCTTGCTAACCTTGTAAAATTAGCCTCATACTTTGTGACATTCTCATCCTCCTTTTGCCTCAGACTCAGAAATTGTCTTTCCATACCAGCTCGATGGTCATGATAAAATTATTTTTCGTAGAAAATCTCTTTAAACTCCCTCCATTCCATGTTTGATACTTGTTCATCTTCCTTTGTGTTTTTAATCAATGACCACCATTGATCTGCATCTCCCATGAGGTGATAAACTTCTATGATAACCTTTTAGCCACTCCCCAAAGGATGAAATATTTTCTCTAAGGAAATTATCCATTGCTCAGTTACTAACAGATTTGTACTCTCATTGAATGTTGGTGGTTGTTGCCTCATGAAGCGGTCTAACATTAATCCTCCGCATTGTGGACCAGGGTGCTCCATACGGTTAAGGTTATTATTCATAACTTGAGTGAGTTTTCCCAGTGTGGTGATAAGATGATCAGCACCAGTTGCATCACCAGCTCCACTATAATTATCTGGAGTAAGAGGGAAATAACTACATGGATTACATGCATTGATACAATTTACATTCCTTCCACTAGTTTCCATTTCTAAACAATGGCATACAATATATTAGTTTATGAATCACAATACATAATTCTGAACTTGTAAAACACTTAACATAAATTGAACAGTTTATGGATATAATCCATAATCATAAAAAAATTTTCTTTGAGGAAGTATATACTCATAAATCCTTCATAATAGATTATAATGAAAATGTGAATTATCATAAGTATATCTCCCGGGAGTGTCATAACCAAGAGTACAGCAAGGCCCACTGTCGTGTACCAGGATACCCCAGGTGAAGCCCAAAACCCCTTATCGAAGTTTTCACTCCTAAGTATATCTATTCCAGAGCCACCTCTACCTTCTTGTATCCAGAAAGGGATGTATCACTTGGGAAATACACAAAATCTCTATATTACAATAATTCTAGGAAGTTATTCTTTACTAATCTTCAAATTCTATCTTAGGGTAGTGTTCTCTAATCAGAGTTTTTCTAAATCTAGTTTCCAAGGTATGTAATAAACTTCCTATGATACCAACTATAACACCCCAACCCTAGTTTCCCTGATTCGGTGAATTATTACATAACATTGGCATGATACAAGGAATCATGTCATGAAAGAATGATCAATTTAGTTTCCTTGTAAGTACTAGATACATTCATAAGTTTTACATTACATAATGAAATAAAAACATCAACAACATTTTGTACCATTTTTAACACACTTATATCCTTATCTTATCCATACAGGTCAATCATAAAATACTTCCTCACATCCTGGGAAAAATAAAACACAGAAAGGGGTGAGCTCAGATGCTCAGTAAGGATAACAATATAGCGAAAACTTTAATAAATAAGCATAAAAATTTAAGGAAATGTATAAGAATAAAACAAAAGCCTTTTAAACATAAACTTCAGCATAATATGGAAAATATAAAATAAAATAATTCCATTTACTTATTCACATGGATATTCTACTAGTCGAATAATCACATTGAATATCAATAGCCACTTTCATAATGATGGAATGCATTATGCCAGACTTCATAACCACATAGTCAATGCCTTGTGCCAAGACTACAAATAAGATTTTGTCAAGGACTTGTGCCAAGACACTAGTTTGTCTCATGATACCTATTGATGCATTGAGGAGCTATAGTGGGCTCAACTCGTAACTTACTAAGTCCAATGGATTCCTCATATGAAAAGGTTTAAACATAACATAAACATTCGTATTAAAACTAGCATACGAAATGTCAATATTTTATCCATAAACCATGAATGGTAAAAAAATAAAACATCCACTGTCAAACATATCACAAAACCATCAATACAATATGGAAGATTTTTATCATAATAAATCAACTTCAAAAAAGTTTAAAATCCATCAAAGGATGTTGACATATATGAAATGAAAAATTTTAGAAAGAAATACATCTTTTTATTTTGAAACCATTTAAAAGTAAAATAATTATAAAAGAAAACATTTATTTTAAAAATATTCTTATAAGATTTTATGGGAAGATTAAATGATTTTATAATGGCATAAAATAGCCACACTCGCCGTATAAGTTAAAAAAACATTCTTACCTTAATTTTGTCAGAAAGGTCATAAAGTACCTGGTTTGGAAAACGACGAAAAGATTCCTTTAAAAACATATAAGGCCAAATAAGGGTATAAATGAATTTAACCCATTTTATAGTAAATAGTAAAAATGTTTTGAAATATATTTTTAGGAAAAGACGGATGTGGATGATAAAGAGGTCCCAATAGATACTTACGTAAAAACAACCTCAGATAATTAAGAGACTGTGAAATTAACCCTTACCTTGTGATTTTACTTGGTTGAGGGTACGTTAAACTTATGTATAATAGTTAAATCATTGTAATTAAATTATACAAAAACTATATACATAAATATTATATCATATATGATCCTCTAATATTTCTTTGTTAATAATATTTTAGTAATATCATCATTTCAGGTGTTAACTGATCCGTTTTCTTTTATATGCTCAGTTACGTAAGCCATGTTTATTATGGATATGATGTATTTTATTCATATCCAGAATGATATTAAGTTATTAAAAATTATTTTTAATCATAAAATTAAAATTATTCTTGAATGATTATGATTGGAAATGGATCTCATCACGTTCGTGGAGACTGTAATCCATACGTATGCACGAGCGACAATATCATTATATTGATGGTAAAATCATATGTAATTGGATGGTATATCATATATAAAGAATCAATAACATGTTATATTTATTATTTACATCAGTTATTCTCATTATTATACCCATCCAAATAATTAAGTGTTTGAATAACAAACTACACCACAACGTTGAGACGGTAAGCCGTACATACGCACGTATGGTGACTTTTTTATTAATATGATGGATAAAATAATGAATATGGTTGTACCATTTTTATAATAATATAAAAATATATAGATGATACTAGAGTTATTATTTTATAATGGAAACAACAAAGAAAGAGGAAGTGGAAGAAGAAGAGAACTTGAAAGAGGTGATGAAATATTTATATCTTCTTCAGGTTCTTCCTTTTGATTTTATCAAAAGGGATCCTTAGGTTAGATTTATGACCAATGGAAGGTCTCTAGGATGAAGAGATGAAAGTTGGTAGTATATTTGGGTAGGGGTTGGCTGAGCCAAATGGCTTTGGAGGTGTGAAATTAAGATAAGGGGAAGTAATCTTTTATAAGAGAGCTGAGGGTCACTTTAGAAAAAACTTGAAATATTATTTTATAATAAAATCATTTTTGGTTTCTAATGGATCCAAAATGATTTATTTAGAGGATAAGGTGGGTATGGGTCTAAAAAATCTCAACCAATATGTTTTAGACAGGTTTAGGTCACTATTTTAACCTTATCTTATAGATTTAACTCTTAGTTAAATACTTTGACATTTACCACGTCTCTTTGTATTTTTATATTATATGGTTAATAAACTTACTATAAACTTCCAAGTAAACCCCAAGTGGTTCATTATTTATATATATAACCTTATATAAGTCCTTTTTCCAAACCTTATATTTTTATAAATATTATATCAATTAATAATATTGTATTTGTTTTAAAAATGCAATTATGTCAATTTTGACACTATTTAGTATTAGGTTTTTGTGAAAATCATAACAGCATGATTACTTAGAAAAAAATTATTTAATCAACCCTAAAATGTCATATTAACCTAGACAATTAGTGGAATTCATCAAAAGTCTCAAATTACAATTATTTTTATCTTTCATTAATAAGGTAATTACTGCATCATCATTGTGTCATAAATAAATTAAATTATTTAATATATAAAAATTATAAATAAAATACCATTATGCAGGAAATATTTTTATCTTTATAATTAATATTTATTGTTGAATTTATATTTTGTATAACCCTATATTAAAAATGGTTTATTTATTAAACTTTGAATTTAACTCTTTTAGCTCTCCTTTAAATAAAATAATAATAAATGTCCTAATCTAATCCAAGTGGACCAAAGAGGATCATATTTTATTTATAGGGATATTTTTGGTCGAATTATACTTATCCAATATAATTAGGACATGTGTTAGGGTAATTATGATATCATTTTAACCCTTAATTACCCTATTTACTTTTAACTGTGGTAAATAAAAGTCAAAAGTTACTATTCAACATAAATTATTTTCATCTTATTGAACCACATTTAACTTTCTAATATTAACCATTTCTCTCGGATTTTTAAAATTTCACTCACAGAAGTGGTAAAATTATGTTTTATGCAAATTTGCAAATGCTCCTAGGAGGTGGGTAAAAGACGGTAAACAGTTCAATAAAATTTTTATATATCTAAACTTGTTATAAAATGAATCCAATGAATTACATTGAACTTATATAGTTATTATGTATCTATTTTGACCTAAAATAAATTTAAATAAAATAAATAATTATTTAAATAAAAATTCGGTTTTAACCAATAATGCAGTGTTTTTCACTATTCATCTAAAATTGAAAGTTTTCAGAAAAATACTAAAAATTCACCCTATACTAATTTCGATATTCCGAATTCAAAAATGAAGACCATTTTAAAAAATAAAATTTATAAAATTTCAAAAAGTGGGTATTACTATTCATAACAACTAGTTTGATTGGTCGTGGTGTGTTAGAATCTCGAAGTTGCGTACAATGCAAGCTATTGCATTATTCAAAGGGAAATGTACCATGGAAGCTTGAGGTGTTATAGAAAAATAGATAAGGAATCCTCATATGGTTCATTTTCTAATCTTGATGAGGCTTGTTTTGAATATTTCTAAGGTTCATTTTAGAGGTAATGTAATGTTCATAATGTTCCTACCTTTATGAAAATTATACTTTTTAAGGTTCATAAATTCATCTAGTTTAGAAAATTATAAGGTTGAACTTCATAATGTTTTCCATTGGAGTTCATAAGGTTCCTTTCCATCATGAAAAAAATCAATAGATCGAATTCATAAGGTTGACATAAGGGACTATATAAGGTTCATGTACATTATTATAAATTAGTAAACTAGGAATAAAATCAAATGATGATAAAATTTTCTTCATTGATATAAACATTACAAAAAATTAAATGGGTTTTGATTAAAGATAAGTATTATGAATGAAACTAAGAATAATAATTTATAGATTCAAAATTTATATTTTCTACATATCCTAACTATTGAACAAGAAGATAGATCCAATGTTGTTATGATCTGAATATTCTATAAAATCAAAGAAAATAAATTTATAATGTTGTTGAATGAATTCATCACTATTAATTTAATAAAAAGAATAAGAATAAGAAAAGAGATTCTAGACTTTTCCTTGTTGATTATCATCCAATTTCAATAAGTAAGAAGAATATAATATAATATTATATATAACATAGTCTAAATAAGAGAATAGAATGGCCTTGATCACTATAAGGGAGAGACTACATAGAAGATTTCATTGTAAGAGACAAACCTAGTGATTATTGTCGTTTAAGGAAGAATATTAGATCCACACTATCAAGGAGGGATACAAGATTATTATTATTATATACTTCAAGGTATTAAGAACCAAATATTATGATTAATGAACATAAAACCGGTTCTTGATGTCATGACACCCTCCTTCCAAAGGTACCCTTCATAGTTCAGAAATAAAGAGATAGAGAAATAGTTCCCAAAGATCACCTCAAATAGGTCGGTGATTGGAAACTATCACTAAAGGTATATAATTGACCCAAATGAGAGTCATTACCCCCATTTATAAATTTTAGGATAATATATATAATGAAATACACCAGTAAAATCTATTCCATAAATAAATATGTATTCTAATACATGAATGTAATTTTAAACATAAATTGATATATCTGAAATGAAAATAATTTAAATTGAACCTAGGAAGTGACCATAAGCTCCTACAAGTTCTGAATAAATCAACAAACTAAAAATGTCATACTCGGCCTACCACAAGCTCTTGAAGGAATTAAAATTAGTTTTTATATTTGTAGGATGATAATTACATGTATAATTAAGAAGATCCTCTTTGAAAATGGTTATGAAAAATTGTGAAAGAATCATACCAATTCCCAGTTAATAAACAAATGAAACTAACTCATCGCCTAAACATGTAAATATAATTTCACATTAACACCAAGGATCACTCACCAAGTATCACATAGAAGTAAATCCTTCAATATAAATTCATTCATATAAATGAAGGTATTTCGATTCCACTTCCACAATATTTTGTCTCTCTCAAGCCCAATGACTCACATCTTGTGTTATTCCGTCAAATAAATCATCCTTTATTATATGAGATCATATAATAGCCATTATACATCTTATTTAGCTTAAAAAATTTCATCATCAATAAATTTTCCATAACCAATTAGTATTCAAGAATCCACTAAAATCTATATATCATAACTTTATACCTCTAACCAACTCAACTCATGCATGTACACCCTTAGGAAGTTGTATCCACCATAAAAAAATATAAGTATGTGGTATGTTGTAATCCATTATAGTCTGAACAAAAATTTATTATAAGTCTGATAGCCATCACAACCCATGTGATACCATAAACTATACCTTAATCCATCATGACCTGGATATTCCCAGATAATGTTCTTAAATATAAGGGAGAGCCTAGAAGGGGGATAAGTCATCCATCCATTCCCTCCCCAACTAGGATGGTTTGGAAAACACTCCCAAATCATTTGGGTGTCAGTTTCCCTACCTACTTGAGTGTTGAAGAACATTAAATCATAATATATATATATATATATATAACACAATCACACTATTAATAACTACCTAGCATTAAAATTATATGTAACTATCGTCACTCGAGACACCCAATTTCAACCACTATGTTCTAAATATTAACTTCCATACAAGAATCAGTTTTAATATTAATTATTTATCATCCATAAATTAATTAATATTTTTCCACATTCACTTCCATGATATATAATTTAATATTCTTAGAAAATTTTCTTGAACACCACAGTATTTTGATTATTTTCAAATATGACATCATTTTTTATAATCACTAAGAACCATCCCCATTATTTTATTAATTCATTTACATTTATTAATTTTTGGGTATTCTAGGGATCATATTATATTACCACATGAAATATGCACTTGCTCTACATATAGTAAAATTGTGTCATGCAATTTAAAATCCATATAAAATAAAAATAAAACAATTAGCCATCCAATAAGAACCAAGCATATATCAATTAGTAATCCCAACTATTTATGCATCATAACCACCCCAATATCGTCCCCTACACCATTCCATATAATAATTTCCTTCTCGCCATCATCACAATCAACCATCACTATATCCTTAAGAAATTCCCACTTATTGATCATAAATATTTCTCAACTATATTAGGTTATTAGAAAATAACATAAAGGATATAATTTTATTGAACATGCATATATGGAAACAATGTATGTATTCTAGTATAGAATTTCAAATGAAACTAAGGTAGTATTATCAAGTAATTAATGCCTCCAAAAAAAAAATAGGCTAGCTTTTACAAAAATCAATTATCTTTATAAAACAACCATTTTAATTCCCATATTGAATTAATTGGTTTATTATGAATATATTATTATTAAAATTAAACCTAATATTAATATTTATCAATTTATTAACATCATACCTATACATGATTTCAAAAATATTTCCATGTTTTATAAATATCACAAGAAAAAAAAATAATTTACATTCCACTTGATAATAAATTTTTTCCTTCCAGCTTTATATTGTATATCAATTTCAAGAGAAAAACCATGATAACAGAAAAACACAACCAAGATAAATCACAACATCTAATAAATTAAGAGGAAACATCAATAATGTATAAAACACATATCGCAATTTATCATATTTCAATAATATTTATGTGAAACCTACAATTATCATTTTATGTGATTTTATAAATATGAATAACTCAATATATCACTATTTTTTCTTTGTAGTGTTTACCCATACACATATGATTTAGCAAAAAGAAAAATAAATATATATCTATAATAACTAGGTAATATCAATTAATTAACAACCAATAACACATGTGATTATACTTCATCTTACACACTTTAATTTCAATAGAATAATAATAAATAAAATACATGTATTAATAATTCTTTCTTACTTATTTACATTTTCAAATTATTAAATAATATTATTTAAACTACATGTGATTTACAAAACATCAAGTATTAACTAAAATACATGGGATAATATTCCTCTTCATTCTTCTTCCTTACCCTTTTTTTTTATTTTTTTATGTCATTATATACTTATGGTTAATTCCATGTATTCACCCAAAAAAAACTAAATTATTCTTAAAACACACCTTGAAACAATTAATAGGGAAGAATAAAATCTCTCACATAGAAAGATATGCTTCAATAAAATGTTGCACTAAAAACAAAGGATATTGAATGTATATAATCATAGTTCTAGAATTACTGGATCGAACATGAGTGATCACATGAGACTTTCTAGACTCGAAAGGTAAGTTTATAATCATCCAGACCCGAGGTAAAGTAATAATGTTAAATAAGAGAGAATTTTGGTTTTAAAATTTAAATTCATGCACTTAGATATTTCCAAAAGAATCGATCAAAACCTTCCTATTTAAGTTAATATTAAATTATAATTTTATTTCATTTTCCTTACACAATTAATTTTAATCTCCTAAATCTTACCAAGATTAGAGACAAGATTTTGTTTCCCATTTTAAATCTGTGATTTTAAATTCAAATATCCAATTATATTGAAGACATGATGCAGAACTAAAAAATGGATAAAAATAAAAACTCCATGTATAAAAAAAAACTACCTTTATCTAATTATCATTAACTATGTAAGTTTTGTTTGAAACTAGCCCTATAGAACTTAAAAAATTATGGAATATAGGCAAGGATACCTATATAAAACTACCCTAACATGAGAAAACCCACCTTTATGAAACACTAACCATAATGTAACTCCTAGAATACATTCATGTATATTCATATACCCTCAAATGATATTTAAAAGTACCAATATGCAGTAATAATCACCCATATAATATTTCAAAACACCCATACATGATAATGAACTCACATTTATGCTACCATAGAATTGAATTCATATAGTGCTGAACTCCATCCTCCACCCATATGTGAACATAATATAAAAACATTTTAAAATGTTTTAAAAACAAAAATACTATTAAGAAAACTTGGAAAATCCAAGTAATGGTAAAATATATTTTTTCAAAAAAAATAATTAAATGCATTTTTAAATAATCAAGGGTATAATTTATTATTATTTTACAAAATTATAAAATCATAATTTAATCACAATAAAAATTATTTTTTTATAATTTATTAAAAAATTAAAACAAATTATTATATTTATGAAATCTATATTAAGTCACCCAACAACCAAAAATGAAAAACGAATACCCAAGGAAAATTTAGGACTTTATATCATATACCACTCATGCAATTCTCATCATCAAGAATGTAAAATAAAACTTGAAAAGGAAAAGAAGGGGAATAAAAAAACACCCTGTGAGAATCCTCTTAAGTATCTCAAAACATTAGGAACATTTCCAACTCACCAAAGAGACAAAGAATATAACCACACAATATCATCAATTATAATCAAATCAATCCTGGGAGAGATAATTATCAAATAAGTACAAGGAAATCATTAAAATATCATATCAACAAGAAGAATCAATTTAAAAAATAAAAATATCATAAAATTAATCATTCATTAGAAATAAATATTTTGAAAAAACAAGATATTGAGTGAAAATCTATGTCTCGTATTCCCAAGTTCTCTCCTCCACACCACCATGTTTCCATAGGACATGAACTAAGGGAATAACATGGCCTTGAAATACCTTCTCCTGATGGACCTAAATCTCAAAGAGATATTCCATAAAGTTTTCACAATTTTTAGTATATAATTCACCCTAATAAGTTATGTGGTAGTCTTCATGAAGATATAGGCGAAGATGTGACATAATGAATACATCATATATCCTTATCATCTATGGGGCTAGTGATAATTAATCTGAAACAACTCTAACACACACCCACACTTTGAAAGTTCTAACAAATCAGGGTTAAAGATTACTCCCATGACCAAAACTTCACTCCCCATAATAATAACTCACTATAAATAACACATGATCTCTGACATTGAACTCCATAGGAATTTTACTTTGATCAACACAAGATTTATAATGATCATGTTCTTCCTTAATTCAGTCATACATCACTTGTACTTTCTTTATTATGCTCTTCACCAATTTAGGTATAAGAAAAATTGACACTATGACCTCATTCCAACATTAAAGAAAGGTTATAAATACCTTAAATGGTTTTATACCAATAGTAGGGTGATAACTGTTATTATAAGCAAACCCCACCAAGGGTTAGTGTCACACCCACAAACCTCCAAAATTAAAAATGCATGCATGCAATATATCCTTTAGAGTCTGGATAGTTTTATCTATATTACCATTCATATATGGATGAAAAGTAGTAATAAGGAATAAATTTGAGCCGAATGAATGTTGGAGACCTCTCCAAAACCTGGAGGTGTACTGGGGATTATGATGAAAGATTATCATCTTTGGTACCATATGAAGACTCAATACCTCCTCTAGATATTTTCTTGAAAAAATATACACTGGGATAGATTCTTTAATCACTAAGAAGTGAGTTGAATTTATCAAGTGGTCCAAGACCTCCCATATAACATCCAAACCTTCATGAGATTGAGGAAAACTGGTGATGAAGTTGATTGATATGTCCTCCCACGTTCATTGGGGAATATCAATCATTTGAAGAAAACCACCCAGAACACGGTGATAATCCTTCTCCTTCTTGAAACCCAAACACTAAGAGATGAAATCTACAAAATATCCCTTTATTCCATACGACCAAGAAGAAACTCAAAAGGTAAAATCCATCTTTTCCACACCATGATTTATCACCATGGGTGAACAATGGAACTCAAAGAGAACCACATCACAAAAACCTAAAGGAACAAAGATCCTTCCTTTAAAAAACACTCAATGTTAACCATCATCAGACCATTTCTTAGAATAATCACTATGAAAAACTCAATACCATAATACCATCACTTCATAATCCCTCAATATGGGATCCTCCACTAACTGCAAAATAGATGACTACATCATCAATCAACAAAGACACCTTCTTCCATCAACATAAAACCTAATAAAAGATACAAAGCATCACATTAATCTTTAACAACAACACCCTGATATTTATACTCATGGTTTTCATAAGAGTTACAATATAAGAAAATTCATACATAAACCACTTGTAGTAAGCAGAAAGACCAAGTAAGATCACACTTCCACATCATTATTAGGGGATACTCCAGAATCAACCACCTCGATCATTGAAGGATCCATGATCAAACCTCAATGACACACACCATATCAAAAAAACAGACATTATGAGCCCAAAAATCACACTTTTATAGCTTATTGAATAGTTAATAATAATAAATAACTCCAAGAATAGCCCCTAGATTCTCTGTATGCTCCTCTATGGAATTAGAATAATCTATGATATTATTGATAAACACAATAATGAATTGATCCAAAAACTCATGTAACACCACATTTATCAGTCCCATGAACATGTCTGGAGTGTCCATCACACCGAACAACATCATAATGAATTCCCAATGCCAACAATGACATTAGAAATCCTTATTCAGAATATTCATATCCTTCACTCACATTTTATGATATCTTAACCACAAATCAATATTTGAAAAATATTTAGTTCCCTTTAGATGATTGAATAAATAATCAATCCATGGGGAGGATTATAGTTCTTCACTGCCACTTGATTCAAGAAATTATTATTGACACAAAACCACATACATTTGTCATAATTTTTAAAAAATAGGAACTAGATCTCTCTAAGGTGATATGTTATGCTGAATGAAACCTCACTATAGAAGATCAACACTATGTATACATAAAAAGTATAACTCGAAAGAAACCATCCTATACGAATACATTGATATTGGGGGAACACATCACCAAAACTCTATGCCGAACTTGATTTTACATCAAGGGGGTAGCATTATAACCTCTCCTAGAGAGAAATTAGGGTACTCTTCAAAAACCATGGGAAACACCCCTTGGTAATCCTCTATAAAAATCAACCATATCATGACAGTCAAAGAATACAAGGACATAACATGCCTCTAGTCCATATAAGGTTATATATTTCCATTATCCCACTCTCCATCAATGGCATAAAATATGGTGTGACTCATGAAGAGATCCATAATAACCTATACTAAATACAACTAGTCCATGCTGAAAATGATATTGTATTGATGTATTCATAAACATATTGAATCTCCCCAAGAGTGGTGCTTACCTAGAACCAAATAAAAATATCTAAATAAATTATAAAATCTAGTTATACCTATAGCTTGTGTAGTTAATTACAAGGGCATTAGAAGCCTCTCCATATCAATTCCAAAAGCATGGACTAGGGTAGGTGAAATGATGGAGTATGAATGACTTCATAGCTTTTAAATAAGACAATAGATACACTATAGTAGAAAAAACAAATGTAATGTCACACAGGATCTGTATCACATGGAACTAACAACCCAATGGCATGATTTTGACCTTGAACTGCTCCATAAACTCTCTATCCCTAATGGAGGCCACATCCAAATGCATCAAAAACTACACCCAATATACTGGTAGGGTTATGTGATCTGCAAAAACAAATGAAATGGGTTAAAGAATGCTAAAACTGGCTCCCTACTAATTGAAACTTATTTTTCTATGTAAGAATTAAAGAACTTTTGGTCATAAAACTACTTCATAGAGAATATTGTTTACTCTCATCCTATAATGATTTTATTTTATCTAGTGTTCTCTTAGACCTCAAGATATGAATTCAACATATATGGGGTGACTTAAAAATAAATATATAGATGAAAAGCCTCCTCAAAATTCCTCACCCTAGCATCTTAATCTGGAACAGGGTCTGAATCATAAAACAAGTATTTTTTAAAATAGATATTGAACCCCCACACACTAAAACTCACTTAAAAAAGGGTGAGAATCTCTTATTGATGATATTTATTCAAGGCCGTTGAAAGATACCTGGACTAAAGCTATTATCAGAACTCTTCCCATAAAATAGCTAACTCTTCATGATACCTAAGGAATAATAACTGACATGGAAGAGCTGCCTCACATAACATCATCATAGCCAATGAAACACAGTGGTTACAGTGAGTGTGAATAGAACCGAAGGCTATCTCCACCTCCTCCAAAAAATTGCCAGTCACCGGCTCAAAAATAGAGCCTTCATACTTTTGAAATATATTTTTTGTTTAATAAAAAATTCTATATAAATAAAATAAAATACATTTATTTTGTTATCCTGCACAAAAGTTTTAATATTAAAAATATTCTCTATTTTTAATTTTTTTATGTGTTGCATACACTAATGTTAAAATTAAATTTTCATACATATATATATATTTTTCTAATAAAATAAAATTCATATTTTGAATTAGTAGTTCTAAATTATTTAATAATTTAATTTTTATTTTTAGGAATTAAAATTAAATTATATAGGTAAAAATTAGTTACCACAGTTAAAGAAAAAATGGTAAAAGTGAAAATTATAAGTTTAAATGGAATAAAAACATGTTTTGAAATGAAATTTTTTATGTATTATTGAAATTATATCATCCCAATTACATTATTATCTATTTTTGGAATCTTCATCACATTTAAAACATGTGATCTCTTTTTATTGAGTTGAAATATTTACAAAATTCCATTATCACCACTTATAAAAGTGAACTCTCACTGTCCATTCAAAACCACCATAAAAATTAAGTTTCCTATTAAAACACTAAACTTTTTCCTTATTATATAATCCTTTTCCTTATCCTTGAGACTATGTTCACAAGACATTGTCTTAAGACTTCCATTTCTAAAGAGTCTTCTTAGGTAAAACACAAACATGAGTACCTTTTTTCTTGACTTGTTTTCTTTTCGTTCTTACTTTCCCAAACATAATTTTATAATTACTATATAATTATGTTATTATTGCACATATACTAAATTTTATTTCCATTATGGGAAAACTATTAACCCCATTTTTTTATTTTTCATTAATAAAAGTGAATTTGTCATTCATCCATTGTGCAGACTATCGCCACCATAAAGTGATATCCTTTATTTTTCACCACCACCTCTCATCGCTAGTCATAAGTATGTAATTAGAGAATAATGTTACATATATAATATGATTATTAAGCTAAAATTTTTCAATACACCATATTTATTTCATATTCAATTATAAAAGAAAATGATAACCATGTATTATGGAGACTACCACCTCTATGATGTAACATATTGTTTTTTTCATCTAGATTTATTATTATTTATTAAAATCTCTTAAAATATGATTCAAAAAAATAAAAATTATATAAATAATATCATTATTCTTCTATGATAATGCTATTATGTAAGAAGAACCCATTTTCATAATCATAATCTTCCATTAATTATGGCATGTTTATGTTTGGGTCAATCTAACCATCTACATGAACAATTTTATAAAATAATATCATGGAAGACTATGATAACTTAACTAATGAAAATTATCATAAAAATAAGTGAATTTAATAGTAAATAAATAAATAAAAAAATTATATGAGCTTATAATCCAAAAAGGATATTTTTTATATACATGAACACATATAGTCATTATATTTGATATAAGTTGTTATTTCATAAATAACGTGTTACAACATTTTAAGGTGAAGAATTTTATAAATTCAATTTATAATAGTTCTTATTTTTTATTCCAAGAATACAAATAACATAATTCATTCTATTTTCATCAAGGGTGATAATTCACTCCCAGTCACTATCAATGTGCATAAGAAACCTATGTATTTATAAAACTTGATAAGTATTTCGGTATATATAATAATATTACACTATCAAAAAATATATAAAGATATATTATTTATTTTTCTCAATGATACTACGATGTTTAAAGAAATATGGTGCAATAACCCATTTTAATTATGAATTTTAAAAATAAAAAACCATATTTCATAGAAGGCATAAGGCATGATAACCAATTTTAATCTATTTAACTAATAATTTATAAACTATTTTAAAATAGCATAAAAATTGTTTTATTTGAAATACTAAGATGTAATAAGAGAATAAGAATAATAAACTAATGTAAAATTTCATTACATGTATCATAATTTTAAAAAATAAAGTTAAACTTCCAACTTAAAACCTCACATACCTTAATTTTTTTATAGATTTACATTCCAATAAATAATCTCTAATAAATAAGACCCATGGGTTCTAAACCCAATTTTTAACTTTAAAAATTAAATAAATTTTTCAAATATCATACTAGTTACCACATTCCTTCAAATAAAAAATACATATAGAAAAAATAAAAAATAAATCATGCCTTTTAAATAAATAAAAATATATATTGAAATTAAAAAATGGGTGGACACTGGACCAACATAAAGAAACAAAGAAGGCATAAAAGGGAGGATGAGAAAAAAAGGTTAAGAATCACTACCGTAAAAACATGAAAAATAAGAATCTAAAATAGTGTGTGAGGATAGAATATTGAAAGGGGAGCCACACACACCATAGTTTGGGAAGAAAAAAACACTATTGGAAAGTAGACTTTTCCCAACACTTGTATACCAATGGTTCTCTAGAACCGTTGGTATAAGTTTTTTTGTGAAGGATTCCCCAACAGTTTGAAGAAACCGTTGGGAAAGAAAAAATTTCTTCATTTTTCCCAATGGTTTTTACAAACTGTTGGTACAAGTCATGTTTCCCAACGGTTTTTACAAACCATTGGGAAAGGTCTGCTCAAATACTTCAGCAACCAGAGGCCCCCGCACCACATGCACAACAGAATTGTTTCCCCAATTTCCAGAAGCGCGGCGCCCAGGTGAACCCTAACCCGAGTTTTGTCATCCAATCAACTACAACTCTGCCATCCAGGTTAGACTCTTTAAACCTCTTCCCAAATTCAAGTCCTCTTCCTCTGATTTCCACTTTTATTTCAATATCTAGAAAGATCACGTCATTTTTTTCTATTTTAGGGATTTTGGAAAATTTTATGATTCACACTATTTGATATTGAATCAATGACTAATACATGATTGGTAGATGTCTGTGACTAAGGTTGACTTTGGTTTCATATATCATTTGTAACTAAACATATGACATACTACCACTAATATGGTGATTCCACCTAAGAATGGTGGAATTTTTCTAGGATCATGGGGCTTCATCTTCTTTTGTTCTATAGAGTTTGTAGTGTTGGTTTTTAATGTATTTTATTTTCTTATAGATTTATAGTGATTATGTATTGGGTTCCTTTGGTCATGAATTTCGGGTGAGTTATTCTTAAGTTCTTCTTAGAGATCATTGTATTCATAAAGTGTGCTTAATTTTTTTGTAGGTGGTGCCAACTCACTGAGTGACTATTTGGTTATGTTTTTATGATGCCAACGTTCAATTTTTTTAATAATGAAACCTATTTATATTTTAATGATATAAATGAGTAGTTTTTAAATATATGTTTATAAAATAGGTAAAGTGTTTTCTAAGTGGTGTATTTGGAACTGTAAAAAGATATATCCCATTTTTATTGTATTCTAAAATCTCATTAAACATATTTATAGTTATTGAATCCTTTATAAGTTTGGATCCATGTTTGAGAATTAGCACTAATATCCCATAGCTTAATACCATTTTTATATTGTGTACATCTCATTATATTTTTTAATGAGTTCACTTATTTCTTCATTAATTTCTTCCAAGGATGTCTTAATAATCTAATAGCCTCTTGAATGTTTTTCCTCGCTTAAATAATGTAATGTATTCCAGGAATAGTCAATTAATTTTTACATTCTAGTAAACCATGTTGATAAACTTCATGATTATATGATCTCATAGGTGGGTGTGGTGAATATGGATATAATTTTAAACATATGTATTGAATTTTTTTTATCTTCCAGGGTTGAAAATTCTGCAGTTGGGTTTTTTAAAGTGATATATAACAACGTTTTAAGCCCCTTCTATATATGCCCAATGGTTGTTTATTAGTGGATTAAACCACCACTATTTAAGGTCAATATTTTTTTACCATTTTTTGTTTTAGCAGTTCTTTTCCATGACAAAAAATGGTGAGGATATAATGGCGGTTCAAACCACTACTATATCCTTTCCATTTTTTGGCAGGTGAAACCGTCGCTATAACAAAAAACGCCACTAAAAAACATTCTGTGATGATTCCCCGAAGTTTCTGCTCAATTTATAGAACTAACCCCCTAACCCTGGAAATCCCCCCACCCCCTGGACACCCCGACTCCCCTGGACTGCCCCGCCACCCCCGTGGACAGCCCGCCCACCCCCTTGGACAGCCCGTGCCCCCCTGGACAGCCCCCACCCTTGTTGACAGCCCACCCACTCCACCCCCAGACACCTGCCCACCCCCCCTTGACACCCCCAACCCCCCGGACGCCCCACCCCTGGAAAGCCCCCCACCCCCTTGACACCCCCGAACCCATTGGACAACGCCACCACCCCCATGGACAGCCCGACCACCCCCCATGGACAGCCCGCCCACCCCCCTGGACAGCCCGCCCACCCCCCTGGACACTCCAGACCCCCTGGACAGCCCCACCACACCCATGGAAAGTCCGCCCACCCCCTGGACACCTTGTACTCCCTAGACAGCCCCACCCACCCCCTGGAAACCCCTCTCACCTCCTTGGACAGGCCGCCCACCCCCTGGACTCCCCCTACCCCCTTGGATAGCCTGGCCACCCCCGCGGACAGCCCGCCCACCTGGACACCCCGCCCCCCCTAGACAGTCCCCACCCCTGGACACCTCCGACCCCCCGAACAGCCCCACCACCCCCCTAGACACCCGCACCCCCCTGGACACCCCGCACCCCATTGGACAGTCCCACCACTCCCCTGATCCTCATCCTACTCCTCATCCTGATCTCCCTGAAGAAGTTAAAGTATAAAAATCATGTACTCCCAACAAGACCCTTAAGGATTATGTATTCCTTTATCCACTTCCAATATCTTACTGAGCAATCCTTGAATATAGTCATTAGAAATTCTGTATCTTATTTTCTTATATACACTGTATTTTGTGCTATTTTAGGTTTTTTATACTGTTTTAAGTCTGTATGTGGTTTTTGTGATATTTTTTATGCAGGTGTATATTGGTGGGGCCACTGGAGGGATTTTGTGTAGCAGTTCTGGAAAAACTCTTTACTAACGGTTTTAAACCGTTGGTATAAGAGTTCTGGAATTCTGGAATTCTGGAAAAACAAAAAACCAACGGTTTAGAACCGTTGGTATAGGAGTTCTGAAAAAACACAATACCAATAGTTTTCAACCGCTGGTATAATAATTCTCGAAAAATACAATACCAAAGGTTTAGAACCGTTGGTATACATTGAGAGAAATTAAAAAAAAAACAATATATACCAACGGTTTTTGAGAACCGTTGGTAAAGATATTATACAAACATATACCAACGGTTCTCTTGCAACCGTTGGTATATCAATAAATACAGTGGGATATACCAACAATTTAGATCAAACCGTTGGTATAAGGCTTTCCTCATGGCTTACTAGCCTATGGTTTGGAAAACCGTTGTTATAGGCTATACGAACAGTTTTCCAGCCTATACCAATGGTTTAGAACCATTGGTATAACCTTATTTTCTAGTAGTGAAAGTGAAACATAATCACTAAATCATTTGTGAAATACAAAAAAAAACAAGATTTGAATATCATACATTTAGTTTTGAGGGTTCGGATTCATCTAAAATTTATCATGAAATCAGATCATAGTTCATCTTACATGACAAGATTGAAAGACATGAGGAGTAGAGATCTTTGTTAGGTTTATTTTTTAAGAACATAAAGAGTTTTATCAGTGCTAGTGAAATGCGCTGATAAATCATACATTATTAAATGCCAAAATGTAAATAGCTTTTTATCAGTGCTAAATTTGGTGCTGATAAAGTCTAAATTTCAACCAGATAAATAATTTTTTATAAAAATTAAAAATTAAATTTTAAATTTATAATAAATTACTATTTATATAAACACAAATAATAAAAATTAAAAAATTTATTTTATATGAAATAAGTAAATATTAAAAATAAAATTTTTGAAAATAATATAAATTAATAAATAAAAATAAAATAAAAAATGAATATGTAATATTAAATAAATAAATAATATTAATTATATAAATTAAAAGAATATTGACAATGAATAAATAATATAAAATATACTTATTAAAAAAATATTTAAAATGAAAAAATAATATCAATTATGTAAATTTAAAAAATATTAAAAATTGATAAATAATATATATTATACATATTAAAAAAATATTAAAATAAAAACCAATAAAATATAAATATTTTATTTAAATAAAAAAAATTTAAAATAAATTACAAATTAAAAAATGAATAAATAATAACTGTATAAAGATTTAAATTAAAAAATATTAAAAATAAAAAAGAATAAATATTAATTATGTAAATTACAAAAATATTAAAAATATTAAATATTAATAAATAGAAATTAATAAATTAAAGACGGTGAAAGCGACAGATTTGAACCCATTGCCTTGGAAACTTTATTTGAAAAAAGAAACTTATACAAACAATATAAGGGGTTGTAATTTAAAAAGTGTAGCACATTTGAAACCAAATAGAAAAACATAAAAATAACATGCCCAAACATAAATGAGAGCATACTATGTTACTCCAACTTTTCAAAATCCAATTCATTAACACATGAAAAATTTAGAGATTATCTTCGTTGGTGTGTGTTACCCACATTATTTTCATTTCCTCAACCACACAGGTGATTTCCTTTCCTATAATTAGGAGTAATCCATGATCCATCTCAATCATCCACACTTTTGGAAATGTCCTCCTCACCCTCACCTATCCCTTATTCATGCATGGTTATGAATTCTGAGGTTGTGTGTTGTGCTATAGCTTCATCAACCTTGCCTAATAATATTGTTGTATGGATTTATTCATACCCAAGGGAAACTAGTTCCTTCTAATGAGTATACTCCTTAAGGGCCTCAGTTTCACATTGTATAATAATTTCACATTCATCTAAAGACCTCTTCCTGAATTCCAAATTATGGCTCCCCTTTGGGAAATCCAATTTCCCTGATTGATCTCGATAACTACACCCCAAATCTTGTTGATAAAATCTTAATAGAAAGATTCAAAATTAAGGGTGCTAGTAGAGTCAATCATGGTAAATAAGTTTAGGGTGTTTACACTACCACCAATGTAGGAAAGGGAAGCACTCAGGTTTTATCAGCGCTAATCAAAAAGTGATGATAAAAGGGGGACTTTTATCAGCACTAGAAAAAAGCGCTGATAAATCTACCCTTTATCAGGGTTAATATTAGCACTAATAAAGTCCCCCTTTATCCATGTTAACAAAAAGCACTGATAAAAAGGAGACTTTATCAGTGCTAATAATATCACTGATAAGAGTTTTTAATATAAAATATTATTAATTTATATAAAAATATTTTAATTATATTAAAAAATAATGTCTATATGTATACGTTAAATAAAAATGCATGTTTATTATGTTTTTGTTTTATTTATGTTTATTATGTTATTATTTTTAGTTATATCTTTATTATATATTTATTATACTATATGTTTATAATATTATATATAAATAATTTTTAATATATATAGATATAAAAATACTTATTAAATATATATATATTTGAATAAACTTATATTTGCAAACGAATGTGTCAATTGAAGCGTACGTTCTTCTCAGGAATATATGTTCACTGTTTACCCTAATGTTGAACATATATACTATAGTACTATATATACTTGATGTATTCATTAATTTCCTATATATGTGAAGCTTTATCTTCTGATAAATAATTAAAATCATGATAAATATATTTAAATAAACAATAAATGAATTGTTATATTTAAAATATAAATACTTATTTTTATATAATTATTTAATTTTTAAATATATTATATATAATTATAATTATATATAACTAATTAAATATAAATATGTTTAAATAATTATAAAATTAAAAAATATTTTTTAAAATGATAAATACATATTTATGAATACCTTTTGAAGATATTTATTTACAAATATATTTCTTTAATGAATAAATACAGAGACAGAGACATATATATATAGATATATATTTAAATACATATGAAATTAAAATTAAAATTAAAATATCAATTTATATTTATATATATATATTTAATTATAATTTAAATTATAAATATATTTATTTAATAAATATATTGGTTATAATTTTATAATTATGAATAAATGGTATTTTTTATCAGCGCTAATTAAAAAGCACTGATAAAACATCCATTTATCAGTTCCTTTTTAGCATTGATAAAGATCGACCTTTTTTAGTGTTAAAACATTGCTAATAAAGACATGTTTTATCATCAGTTTCAATTATAGCATTGATAAAACATACTTTTATCAGTGCTTTTTTAGCACTGATAAAGATGGTCCTTTATCAGTGCTAAAAAGGCACTGATAAAGGCATGTTTTATCACTGCTTTTAATTTTAGTGCTGATAAAACATACTTTTGTCATCAATTTTTATCTAGCGCTGATAAAAGTCTCACCGAGTTTTATAAATTAACCCTAACTTTCTCCTCCTTACTTGCACCCCTAAAACTCTTGTAGAAGAGGATCCCTACCATTGTCACCACCACCGCTTCTGTCGCCACTATTGTCACCACCGCCACCACCGCCACCTCTTCTCCTCCTTCTTTTCCTACCCTCCTCCCTCCCCTCATTCTTCCTCCTCCTCCTCAACTTCCACCGCGAACTGAGCTTTGCCGCATGATTCTCCTTCACCGCGCCTCTTCTCCACTAGTATCTCTCCACCATCATGCCTCTCCTTCAGTATGACTCTTCTCTACCATTGTCTATCCCCTGTGGTGCCTCTCCTCCACCACGTCTCTCCTACACAGCAAATGCTCCTCTACCGCATGCTTAAACACACCCCCACAGTTAGTTTTTTCCTCATTCTCATTGGGATAATTTATTATAGTTTGATATTGATGGTGATTTGTGAATTGTGTGGGATAAATTCCCCGCTGAAAATCATGGCTGTTGGTGGTCCTTGTTTGTGAACTAGTTATATTTGGTAAAATTCAATTTTCCTAAACCATATTTTGAATTAGTTGATTTAAAAATCTTCAATGTAATGTGGGTTTTCATCATGGTAGAATATAAATATTGTTATTACTTGAAACTTATGAATTTAAGTGGGTGAAATTTATTATAGTGGTGTTATTAGCCTAATATTTTGTTTTCTATATTAAATAATGGAACGGTTGAATATATTTTTTGATGGTATAATTCTATGTGGTAAGATTACTCTATAAAAACATTTTAGGATTTAGTAATATTTGAATAATTTTCTTAAGCTTGAAACTCAAATTTAGAATTTTGTTAAATAAGTAGAGAATGAGATGGAAGTTACAATATTCATGAAATGTATTGTAAAAGGGGGATCCTATCCTCTATGGGAGATGAAATATAAATATTCGTGAACATTTTAATGGGAATATAGATAATTCCATTTATATATAAGAGTTTTTCATGTAATGGTAATAATTGCCATACTATGAGGGGAATGTGTAAGAGTTATTCATGTCATGGGGAGTTTATACATTTCATGAAGTGTCTTAGGAAGACCTTGGTGGTTCTACCTACTTTGTGATATCTATTCCATATAGGACATCTTAGTATTAATGATTAAGTGTAGAGTCCATGTGAACTCACTATGATAGAGAAACTCATGCTTCATGTTCTAGTAAAAGGATAATTATGAGATATTCTACATAACCTGTTTTTTCTGTGTGAGATATGAAATTTTGAGGTTAATAATTACAATCTATAATAAAGAGTATCACAACATGTAGTAGATTAATATTGAGCATCTTGTTTCAGAAGAGAACAAGATTTATATGGTGATGAAAATGTTCATTCCCAGAATTATTAAAGTGAATATATGTAACAACCAAACATAGGTCAACATGACATGTCACCCAAGATGGCTTGGTACAAGGCCTAAAGCCTATTCATGGTCACCATGGGTTGGATATAACTAAACGTGTATAAATATACATAACCATAGGAATGATTTCACCCTAAAAGATAATAACTAAAACCACTTAAAATAAAAGTTAAAAATAAGTAATAAAACACCTAGAAAGTCTCATTCCATTACAATATCCCATATAAGGAATTATCATCCTTGAAAAGTGTCTCTAGAGGTCTTTCTCAACCATCTTGGGCCACTGAGCCTATGCATCAGACTCTATTTTCCAATATTCTTCTTAAATATGCCCACGATTCCAAAAAATCAAATGTTTGGCACCATCTTCCTTCTCAATACCTTTTCAACCCAATCAACAATTCATAGTATATGTTTCTCAAATGATATCTAAATAATACCAAATTTTCTTACCTTCCTAAGTGTAGATATCTAAATAAAACTTCATTATGATTTGTCACATGATTCAACCCATGAACTAAGTGAAAAACCATACTAGCTCCCGTCACCAAGTTCCCATAACAACCCAAGCCCCGCTTTATAGGTTGACATCATTGATTCATTCTTGATATCCTCTAATCAATACCCTTACATGAGTATCTATCATCTACCAATGTAACTCAGCCACTTATGTGTAGACACAAAACCAACCACCTCTACCTACGGGTTAGGTTCACCTACACACCACTCACAATGTGAACTAAGAAATTCCATCACTACTAAAACATAAGCATGAACATATCTCATTTTTTGCTGAATATTGACACTCACAATCATTGCCAAAAACTCCCATACATTCTCACATTACTAAACCCAATGGAAAAAATCAAGGACCCATACACTTACCTAGAAATGACTCTTACAGTTGGACTCTTCATATCCTTACATGGGCTTGTTAGTGACCAAAAAATTTATAATATTTTCATGAAAGACCAATAATCATTACTCAAATTAAAAACTATCATGATGAGCTAACAACCACATCGAATTTACAAACTTGGATTTCATCACCACACTACTCATCCCTTGATAGGTCATAGATCGTTCACCAAATGAATTGATTGTCTCACACACCTAAAACACCATGACTTAGGGGTCTCTTATTTACCACATTATAGAGGCCTTTCCCCATGAATACATTATATCCTTTTCAGGTTTTAATTAATAAGGATTCTATCAAAAGGAAATATTTTAAAACTATTTTTACATATCATTTTGAAAACCATTGTGTCTATTTAATAACTTTTAATTAAGAACTATTTATAATAATGTTTTTAATAGTAATCTATTTCCCTTAAAAAAATTAAATATAATTTTCACTTCAATGTTTTAAATTTTTTTTGTGAAAAGTTTTGTATTTTCACTCATATTTATCATCTTAGGATTGTTTTCTATGTAGTGATATTTTAGTCACAATTTTTATTTTATTATGATATGATTTATTTTAGAAATTGAGAATTATAATATTCAATGCTTTATAGAGTTCGTGTTATGTGATTTTTTGAATTATTTAAGAAAACAATTATTTTTCCATCTCAATAATTCTTCACAATCTTTTTACTTTATCTCCCCTAACCCTATTCTATTATCTATTTCTCATAGGTTTCTTCTTATCCCAGGAATTGAAATTCATTTTTTATGAGGATTTATGGATTTTGGTGTTTTAAGTGTTTTACATTAAAGGCGAAATGTTGTGTATTGATTACTATTCAATTTAAAGTAGGTGTTTCTTTTCTCTTCCTTTATTAAATAATTCATGGAATGTGTATACTTTATAAATTTATTTTCAATTATAGTATAGTAATGTATGGGTTCTTGGGTGAAATTATAAATGTATTTCTTAAATTCTAGGCTTGACAAAAGGGGTTTTTCAAAATAATTTCATGTACTATTTTTAAATTAGATTAATTCTCATGAAAATAATATTTTAAAAGGTTTATAGGGTAATTTAAATGATTTTAATAGTAAATTTAGATCTCATGACTTTTTTTATTTTTTCAAAGGAATTTTACATGTGTTTGGAGTGCGTTTTGGAAAGAAAATGGATTTTTTTCAAGTGCTTCCAAAATCTTTGAAATGATGAGAATTTAAATAATGAGAGTGAGACTCTACATACTAAGTTGGTTTTCATGTGAAGACCCATTTTTCAATTTAAAAAGTAAATGGTTTATTTCTCAGGTTACCCTCAATGATTTCCCCTATACTTGTTTCACCATTTATAGTTTATTGATTATTTATATGATGTATGTATGATGTAAAAAGGGGATGTTATATGTGAGGGTGTTGGAGGTGTGGTGTGAGACATTTTTTTGGTAATTATCTTGATTTCTTTCTCACGTCCATGGTTGATTGTTTATGGTAACTTGGGTTTCTAGGTGGGAGGTCTTGATTCTTGCTACGCTAGTTGGTACACACACTTATATGGTCTCCCTAGTTTTGTTTAAGACAAATCTAGTGGTACTATTACATTAAGATGAGTTAAGTATGGTTTAATTGGGTGGATCATGTTATTGTTGGAAGAAATATATATCAGATGTTGGTTCATGTCGTTATAGTGCCATTTTGGATAACCACACACTAGTACCTATGGTATATCCGATGACATTTTGTTCCTTGATCAATGGTTCTATATAGAGGATTAAATTATTATATTGATTATATCCCCATTATACTTGATCAGTGGTTGGCCAGTCCATAAGGTTGATGAGAGGAACACTGAAAAATAGTGATCAGAGCTAGATAGGGGGTGTCAAGAGATATATAAGGCATACATCCATCAATTATTTTCATTGGTTAGACAGATGGAAGTGATAATGACATCTAGTGATTTTGTTAGGGGTTCACTTTTAAAATTATTCATGTGTTTTGAAATGTTTCTTAAAAAATTATATGTGTTTAACATACCCATTTTTGGTTTTAAATTGCTTTAAAATCGTTTAAAAAAATGAATTGAGTTTTTGATAAAGGATGTTTGGAACAAATTGGTTTATTTTAAGAAGGTTCTATTATTTTAAATAGTATTTTTTTTGTAAATGGTTGGGTTTTTAATGGGATTTCACCTGTGATTTTATAAATAGTTTTTAAATGAAATTTAAAGTCTATAACATTTTTATCCTTGGTTAATTTTTATATCAATGTTTTGAATATTTATTTTGTTAAATATTAATATCACTGAATGAAATAGAATGGATATGAATAATGGATGGATGGATGCCAATTGTATGGAAAAAGAGTATAAATATAGAGTGAAAGAGTTCATCAAGTTTGAAAAAGATCATGCATATGATCCTTCTCAAATCCATTGTCCATGTTTACAATATTGTTATTCTAGAAAAGTTAGTCTAGAGGAGTTGGAATAACACTTGATCTACCATGGAATAGATCTAAGTTATAGTTTTTAAAATAAACATGGGGAAAAAGAGAATGTAGCTAGTGACTGGGATAACACTGTGTTTTATGGATCATTTGATATGATTACAAGAATGGACAATGAAGAAGACTATATTGAGGACATGATTACAGATGTACTTGATGATGAAGATAGTATTAAGGAAACGACAAGGACAGTTGAAGATGAAATTCGTGATTACCCAAATTTTTTTGAGCAGTTAAACGGTTGTTTAATGATGCCATTATATGATGGTTGCATTAAATATACAACATTGTCAGCTGTACTAAAGCTATATAATTTGAAAGAAGACAAAAGATGGAGTGACACTAGTTTTATGAAATTACTTGCTCTCTTGAATGACATGATCCCATAAGATAATGAGCTCCGAAGTTGATCATATAATGCCAAATGAATGTTATGATTGATGGGTATGATCTCTAAAAGAATACACTCTTTATTAGATGACCATATACTATTTTTAAAGAACCAAAAATCACTTAGAGAATGCCCAAAGTGTGGTTCTTCTCGATACATGAAAGATAAATATGGTCCTACTAAAGTTTCACGGTTATTTTCAGTCATTACAAGGTTTAAGTGCCTGTATGGATGTGAGGATACTACATAGAAATTGACATGGAACACAGACAGAAGAAATACAGATAGAAAACTACAGAATCTGGTAGACTCTCCTTAGTAGAAGTGAATTGATCATGAGTATCCTGACTTTGGAAATGAGCCGAGAAACCTTCATCTTGAATTATCTATAGATGGAGTGAATTCTTTTGGTTTTCAAAGTAGCACTCACAGTACATGAACGATTATGTTGGTAAATTATAACTTTCCACCGTGGTTATGCATGAAATGAAAAGACAATATGTTATCTATGCTTATATAAGGACCAAAATATCCGGGTAATGATATTGATGTTTATTTGGCTCTATTGATCAAAGATTTGAAATTATTGTGGGATTCAGGTGTTACGATGTATGATTCTTACATAAATGAAGATTTCACATTGAGATCCATGTTGTAAGGGATGATAAATTAATTTCCTAATTATGGAAATTTTTCAGGATATATCATTAAAGGAACTCTTGGGTGTCCCATCTGTGAACAAGGTACACAATCAATTAGGTTGAAACATTCATCGAAAACTATGTTTCTAGGACATCATGGATTTCCACCCAGATGACATAAGTACTGATCTTAGATGACATCATTCGATGAAAGTTCATAAGAACGTACACCACCATCTCCACTAATAGGTGATCAAGTATTTGAGAAAGTTACAGATGTGGACACTGCTTTTGGTAAACCTTACGAAAATCAGTTGGAAAAATAAATTAGTTTTTTTTAATTACCATACTGGAGTTGTATGTACATAAGATATTTTCTTGATGTTATGAATGTTGAAAAAAATCTATGTGATAGTGTTATCAACACATTGCTAAATTAACCCAGTAAAACAAAGGATGGAATTATGGTTAGGTTGGACATGGTTGAAATGAGAATACGAGAAGAGTTGGCACTAGTGAAGGGTGAAAAACCAAAATTTCTTCCGCCTTCTACTTATACTCTTTCAAGGTAGAAGAGATAATAGTTATGCAACTTATTAAATGACATAAAGGTTCCAGAGGGGTATTCATCAAATATAAAAAACATCGTGTCAATGCAAGATTTTAAATTAAAAGGTCTAAAATCACATAGATTCCATATTTTGAAGCAAGATCTAATTCCTATAGGTTTACGTTGCATTTTTTCCAAGAATGTTCATCATACATTAATAAATATTCTTTTATTCTTCAAATCTACATGTAAAAAATTTATAGACCTGGAAAAATTTCCAACTATGGAATGAGAAATTATCATTATATTATGTGAATTGTAAATGTTTTTACCACTGACATTCTTTGATGTGATGGTTCATTTGATGGTTCAATTGGTGAGAGAGGTTAGGCTATGTGGTCCTGTGCACTATAGATGGATGCACCCCATTAAATGGTATATGAATATTTTGAAAGGGTATGTCAAAAATCGAATTCGGCCAGAGGGTTGTATTGCAGAGCGATATATTGTTGAGGAAGTCATTGAATTATGTACCGAATACCTGTCTGATGTGAAAATCATTGGTCTAACAAAATCTCGTCACACTAGGAAACTTGAGGGTGAAGGAATTTCTATAAAGGAGGTTGTCACAATCAACATTACAAATTGGGAGTAGGCCCACCTTTACGTTTGGCATAACAGTTTGGACAATAACCCATATGTTGAAACCCACAAAGAAATTCTTAGGCATTCAAACCCATAAAGGGATGAAAAATGGATATCAAATAAACATAATAAATAGTTTATAAGATGGATTAGGGCTATATTTTTAAGGAGTCAAATGAAAATATAGACTCAATTTAAGAACGACTTTGATGGCTTGCTGGAAGGCCACATGTGTACGTATTGTCTTACAATGATTATGAAATTAATGGTAATACATTCTATACTAATGAACATGATAAAGACATTTCCATACTAAATAGTGGAGTTACACTTGTGGAAAAAGCGATGCATGTTTCTGGTGCTAAGGATATAAATCTAATTTATGCGAATATGTCAGATTTTGGAATCATCAAAAAAATATGGGAGTTGGATTATATGACATTATGAGTGTCAATTTTTCAATGTAATTGGGTTGATAAAAAAAGTGATGTTAAAATAGATGAGTTGGTATTTTTGAAAGTTGATTTCATTAAGGAAGGTTACAAAGATGAACAATTTCTAATGGCATCACAAATAGTACAAGTATTTTATGTTCCAGATCCTACAAACCAAAACTGATCAATTGTTATGTTATCGACCAAAACCACTAAAGAGTTAGATGAAAATTCAATAGAGTATGACCCTTTCATTGGGACTTCATAATCCTTTTTCAGCGGATCTAGCATATATGGTGTTTTTTATGTTAGAGGAGACTATAATGATGGGATTTGGATAGTCGATAGAGGGGTCAAATCCCTTAAACATTTAAAAAAAAGAGATTTTAATAATTAGGTTATGTTTTTTTTCAAATATACATCATGTTACTTTATGTTAATATATATTCACTGCTGATTTTATGTTATCTAAATTAAATGTAAAACCAATTTTCCAGATAATGACATCTCCACGTGATGATACTCCCAATCCCCAAGCATAATAGGTTTCTCAACCTGTATCTGCTCGTAGTGTAGACAAACAACATGTTTCTCAACCTATTTCCTTATGTTAATATCTATTCATTTATGCTTTTATGTTATCTAAATTAAATGTTAAACCAATTTTGTAGATAATTAATTGTTCATGTGATGCTGCTGCCAATCCCCAGGCACAACAGGTTTCTCAACCTGCTGCTACTCGTATTGCAGATAAACAACATGTTCCTCAACCTATTGGTGCTCCCAGTGTAGAGGTACAACCACCATATGAACATGGAGAAGCTAGAGCTCAGGCTCTAGAGGAATATGTTGATGATGGTAGATATGAGGAAATGAAAGGTGAAGATACACCAACGACACATAAAAAATTTGAGCATCATAGTTTGAAGGTATTATAAAATAATCATTAATACTAGAGAGAAAGGAATCAAATATGAGATTGGATAGAATAAGCAGGGCCAAAATGTTAACCCCAAGAAGGACATGTTCAGTAGTTACATTGGAATCATCACTCGACAACATGTGGAAATTGATGTAACTTCATGGAAATATTTTGTGGTTGATATTAAGACACTGATGTGGGGAGATATTATGGTAAAATTATGATATCATTTTTTTAAATTTACTAAAAAATTAAATAATGAAACATTGACTTACACTTCATCATCTCTGGTAGAGTGCATTTATAGTAGATGACTTACACAAAGACTATGTATTAAGGGTTTCTGGAAGGATTCACAAGGGTTATTACACAATTTTAACAAAATATCATCCTAAATATGATGAAGGGAAAATAAAACCGCACCCACCTCTTATTTATGCACACCTGATAACCTAAGCATCGTGGGATGTGATTACTGGCCGTCGTGCAAATCAGTCTTTTTAGGTACATTGTGTCTGGTAATACGTTGTTTGATAGTTCATGAATTCATCACTTTGATTTACAATGTTTTATTTATAAAACAACAACTGAGTGTTGAAAATAAACAATGAGCATCAAAACCAACGTACCCCTACCATAAAACAAGTATGGGGTATGCTTCACTAGAAAAAAATTTGGTACGTATTTTAAATATTCCATAATAATTTTATGTTATATAAAACAACACAATAACTATGTTCTTTTGTTTATTTGCAGCTTGAAGAGTCCAAATACACAACCACTTCCATCCCACGCCATGTACTATGGAAGGAGGCATGTGTAACTAAAGATGGAAAACTAATAGATGAAAATACACAAAACGTGTGGGAAACATGTGTAAGTATGTCATAATAATATATTTTTTTCTTTAAATCACTATTACATAACAATGATTACTTATTTTCCTGTATTTTCTATCTAAAATAGTCACAAGAATCACCAACACCCACACTGGATGCAGAAAAACTTTCAGTGGCCTTGAAGTAGCCAGAAAAGTATAGTCATGTTAGAGGTGTGGGTTTTGGGGTGACACCCCGAACATATTTTGAGAAAAAAACAAGCATAGGATCCAACTGAAAAAATGAAAAAGATGAGAGAAACATCAGCTATATTTCAAGAATAATTAAAACACCACAATGAGATGATAAAAAGTTTGATGGGGGGAGAAAAAGAGAAGAAAAAACTCAAGAACAACCCACACATGAAGATCCCGCACCACCCCCACCAGTTTTGAGGTGAGAAATTCCCCTAAAAAAAATTATTAACTCAGTTAATCAATTTTATAATAATTTTTTTCTCTAAAATGTGAATCAAATAGACACTAGACACTGATACCTTTCCTATATTGATATTATACTGGGTGGAAATGACTGTGATTTATATCTATCAACACCCACCCATCGCCTTGTAGTGAGGGCTACAATGTTAAATATCCAGAACAACATGTTACACAACATACCGCTTCTGACAGATCATGTCAGAGTGCTAATTACTATAGCCCTAGAGCTGAGCACTGAGATACATGTTCTAATTTATGATGAAAATATTCATACGGTTGAATAAGATCTAGGAACATTCATCACATGTCAATCACTTCTTGTAAAAAAACATGTTGACAATGAGGTATTCATTTCCAATTTAATTTTCAATCTAAACCTTAAACATTTAATGAAAAAAGGTATGAACCAATGCAATTATTACATATGGACAAAGGGAAGGGGTAAAACAAAAGATTGGTTGAAAACTATTTCAAGGATCAACCAACCGATCAAAACGATCTACCCAAAGCACCTTAACCCCCTGTTCTATATCCATATTTATTATCATTGAAGGTTCATGTGGATATGGAGTTGAAAGATGGTGGTAATCACATAATTGATTTTGAAGCAAATATGTGATCTATATTTCATTGGTGTAAAGAGTGAAACTGAAATCCTTGATCATGATTGGTTTGGAGACTCAATTGTAAATGTTTACATGAGGTATGTTTTCATGATTTTATTTTCGAAAAGATGATATACTATGATAATTATGACTAAATACATTTCATATTTTTTTTCAGGCATATATATGAAAAAAATTGAAAGGATTTCCCCATGAACAAAAATTTGGACTTGTTAGTCCCCACGTCAGCTCTACAGAACAAGAAGACATAACTTCTAAGAAAGAGGGTGAAATAGTGGAAGGACTACTCTAATTATTTAACAAAAAAATTACGGATGATAGACTTTTATTAATACCAATGATGCAGGGCTGAAACTCTAAAATTTAATCATATCAAATATATTTTAATTTCTTTCATTACTTATTCTTTTTTGTGTTCTTAGACAGCATTGTATGCCCATTGCAGTCAATTTGAATACTCGAAATATTTATTTTCTGGATTAAATGCATGGATATCCAACAAAATAACCACAAATGGTGGAATTTTTCAATTTTTAATACACTACATCCAACATTTTAGAATTAAAAATCCAGTTATATAATTTATATTATCTTTTAATGAGTATTATTTTATTATTGGGAGGTGCGTGAATATAGTCTACATCCTGGAATGAGGCCAGGGGAAAAGGACAAGAAACTTGACATGTACTACAACTGGATACAAATTAGGGTATATATAATAAGATGTCCCTATCCAAACACATAAGAAAATTACTTATTTTTCTCAATGTTTCTATAGTGCCTGAAACAAACAAAGGGTAAAGACTATGGTTATTATATTTTTAAATTTAAGAATGAGATCATATTCCATGAACAAACCAATATCCCTAAAGAGGTATTTTTGAAGATAATTGATATTTCATTTAAAATAATTATTAATGCTTTGTGTATTTATATTTTTTCAGTACTACCATGACTACTAAAAAATTCATATTCACAAGATGATATAGATACACTTAGAAACAAATGGGCATCATACCTGATGAAAAAATGTACAAATATAGAATAAAGATAGAAAAATTATCAAATAATTTTGACTTTAATAATATTGTATGCCTTATCTTTATCTTTGTTTGATGGTAATGTTGTGATTTTTATGGGATAAAAATCCCTATAAAAATCATGGCCGTTGGTGGTCCTTGTATGAGCACTAAAATAATTGCATGTTGATTGAGTTTTTAAAAGAAATTGGTGGTCCTTATTTAAAGGGTATGCGTGTTGTTGATAGACCATACAATATAACAAGTATCTAGGAGATATTTCCCCATCCCTTGAGTTTTTTGTGATATATTGAGACATAACGGGAACAAGAGCTTACTCCACTCTTTAGTTGACCCGATGAAGAACAAAATGTCATATATTCATTCAAAGGTCCTGAATATATGACAGTTGGTTCTTCACCAGTCCAACTAAAGCTATGATAAAGAAGGTAGATGTTATTCTATTTCAACCGTATAGGAATCAAAGATGTCACAACAAAATCAAGGGATGGGGACGACCTTTCTGGATACTCATTATATTTTGTTGTCTATCAATAATACAAATACCCTGTAAATGATGACCACTAATTTCTTTTAAAAAAACAATCAAGATGCAATTCATTTTGGGAAAAAACACAATTGACATAGAGAAAATTGAGGAAATGCAATCTGATTATTTTTATACTTTAGGAAAATGATCTATCAGTCATTTTTGACATGTAGGAATCAATCACACCTCAATCCAATGCATACTATCACCGGTATGACTCTAAATGTTTCTTATTATTTAAAATTGACATTAATTCAAATAAAAAAACACAACAGACATACTAAAAATAGAGAAAACACATTCATATTATTCTGATACTTTAGGACAATGATCCATGATTCAATTGTGACATGTAGGAATAAACCCCACCTTAATCCGATGAACGGTGTGACCTGTGTGACTAAAAGTGTTCGCTATTAGTTTAAAATTGACATTTTAACTCAAAACGTTTCACTCACTAAAGACCAATAAAATGCACTCTAACTTTCTACCAAATTAAGGACATAAATTTTTAAGTCCTTTGTGATGTGTATAAAATAGTCTCACATCAAATCGACACACGATGCAACAAGTATGACTGAAATTGCATGTTTTCAGTTTCCAATGACATTTTATTAAACAAAATTGACATACTGAAAACCAAGGAAATGCAATCCTATTATTTTTATAATTTAGGTAAATTATCCATCATTCATTTTTGATGTTTAGGAATTAACCACAACTTAATCTGACACACGATGTCACCGATATGACTCCAAATGTGTCTTGTTATTTAAAATTGACATTAATTCAAGTAAAAAAACACAACTAACATACTAAAAAACTAGAAAATTAATTTTTATTGTTTTTATACCTTAGTAAAATTATCCATGAGTTAATTGTGATATTTTAGAATCAACCCCACCTCAATCTGATGAACAGTGTGACCGATATGACTAAATGTGTCCGCTATTTGTTTAAAATTGACATTTTAACTCAAAAACGTGTCACTCATAGAAAACAAAACAAAAACACTAAGATTGTATTCCAAATTATAGAAAACAATTATTAAGTATTTTGTGACATGTATGAAGCATTCTCACATCAAATCGACGAATGATGCGACTAGTATGACTGAAATTGCATGTTTTCAGTTTGAAATGACATTTTATTGAAAAAACACAACTAACATATTGAAAACCAAGGAAATGCATTCTAATTGTTTTGATACTTTAGGAAAATTATCCATAAGTCATTTGTGACATGTAGGAATCAACCACACCTCAATCTGATATACGGTGTCACCGGTATGACTTCAAATGTGTCTTGTTTTATAAAATTAACATAAATTCAATTAAAAAAACACAAATGATAAGCTAAAAACTGAGAAAATGCATTCAGATTGTTTTGATAATTTAGGAAAATTATCCATGAGTCATTTTTGATGTGTAGGAATCAACCCCGCATTAATGCGACGAACAATGTGACTGGTATGACTAATAGTGTACTCTATCTATTTAAAATTGACATTTTAAGTCAAAACATTTCACTCACTGAAAACCAGGAAAACATGCTCTGATTATCTTCCAAAATTAAGGAAATCAATTCGTAAGTCCTTTTTGATGTATATAAAGCAGTATCATGTCAAACTGACGCATGATGCAACCAGTATGGCTCAAATTGCATGTTTTTGGTTTGAAATAACATTTTAGTAAAAAAACACAATTGACATACTGAAAACTGAGTAAATACATTTCAATTGTTTTGATACTTTAGGAAAATGATCCATCAGTCATTTGTGACATATAGGAATCAACTGAACCTCAATCCGATGCACAGTGTCACTAGTATGACTCCAAACGTGTCTTGTTATTTAAAATTTACATTAATTCAAATAAAAAACCCAACTGACATACTGAAAACCAAGAAAATGCTTTCAGATTGTTTTTATACTTGAGGAAAATGACCCATGAGTCAGTTGGGACATGTAAGAATAAATCCCACCTTAATCTGATGAACGGTGTGACCGGTATGACTAAAAGTGTCCGCTATTAGATTAAAATTAACATTTTAACTCAAAACGTGTCACTCACTGAAAAAAGTAAACACACTATGATAGTCTTTCAAATTAAGGACAGTGATTGGTAAGTCATTTGTGATGTGTATAAAGCAGTCTCACATCAACCGATGTATGATGAGAACGGTATGACTCAAAATTCATGTGTTCGATATGAAATGACATTTTTCTAAAAAAACATAACTTACATACTAAAAACTAAGGAATTTCATTCATCTTGTTTTGATACTTTAGGAAAATGATACATTAGTCATTTGTGACTTATAGGAATCAACCCCACCTTAATACGATGCACGGTGTCACCGATATGACTCCAAATGTGTCTTGTTATTTAAAATTGACATTAATTCAAGTAAAAAACACAACTAACATACTAAAAACCAAGAAAAATCATTCATATTGTTTTGATACTTTAGGAAAATGATCTAAAAGTTAGTTGTGACATCTTGGAATCAACCCCACATCATTCCAACAAACGGTGAGAACAGTATGACTAAAAGTGTCTGCTATTAGTTTAAAATTGACATTTTAACTCAAAACGTGTCACTCACTAAAAACCAAGAAAACACGACCCTATCGTCTTCCAAATTAAGGAAAATGATTGATATGTCATTTGTTATGTGTATGAAGCAGTCTCACAACAAAATGATGCATGATCCGACCAGTATGACTCAAATTGCATGTTTTCTGTTTGAAATGACATTTTAGTAAAAAAAAACAACTGACATACTAAGAATAAAGGAAATGAATTATGATTATTTTGATACTTTAGGAAAATGATACATCAGCCATTTCTGACATGTAGGAATCAACCTCACCTCAATTCACCACATGATGTCACCGATATGCCTCCAAACGTGTCTTGTTATTTAAAATTGACATTAATTCACATAAAAAAACACAACCGACATACTAAAAATTGAGAAAATGCATTCGGATTGTTTTGATACTTTAGGAAAATGATTAATGAGTCAGTTTTTTCATGTAGGAATCAAACTGACCTCAATCCGACAAATGGTGTGATAGGTTTGACTAAAAGTGTCTGCTATCAGTTTAAAATTGACATTTTAACTCAAAACATGTCACTCACTAAAAACCAAGAAAACACGCTCCAATCGTCTTCAAAATTAAGGAAAGCAATTCATAAGTCCTTTATGACATGTATGGAGTAGTATCACATCAAGCCGATGCACGATGTGACCGATATAACTCAAATTGCATGTTTTCGGTTTAAAATAACATTTTAGTAAAAAAACACAACTAACATACTAAAAACCAAGGAAATGCATTCCAATTGTTTTGATACTTTAGGGAAAGGATCCATCAATTATTTTTGATATTTAAGAATCAACCCCACATCAATACGATGCACGATGTCCCTGATATAACTCCAAATGTGTCATTTTTTTAAAAATTAACATTTTTAATGTATTCTTCATATTAATGTTTAATTTATTTCTTTATAGTATTACTGATGTTATATTTGTTTTCCTATATAAGTGGAACCTTTTTCTCAAGTTGAGGGGATTTTTTCAACGACTATTACCATTAGAGGACATTTTTAGAGGTGACCACAAACGTTAAAAGAGAAAACATCAATGTTTTTAACTGTTTGTTGGATATTTGTAAATGTAATTTTATAAAACATTGATCAAAATGTATATAGAAGTGTTTTTTTGGTATATACCATGAGTGAATATTTTTTGTATTCACGATTTCAATTAAATGTATATAATATTGTTTGCCAAACTTTTGTGTGCGTTTCTTGGTTTTTCATCATTTTCATCATGTATGTGGTTCTTTTGTATATATATATACACTATGTGTGGTTATTTTTGAGAAGGTTTTTGTTGGTTAGTGCAGGTTATTTTTGATGGTTTGATTATTTTGGTCAGCTATTTATTTTTTTATAGGTTTCTAGGTGTGCTGTTATATATACAATATGCCCAAAATGGGAAGCCTTTATCAGTGCTAGTTGAAGCACTAATAAATGGGGACTTTATCAGCACTAGAAATAGCATTGATAAAGGGTACCCCCTTTAATAGCAGCTCGATTAAAAACACTTTTTAGCACTAATAAAGGGTTTTAAGTGCTAATAAAAGAATATTTTTTGGTAGTGTTAGAGTTTCATATTCATTCACACATTGACTCCCCTCACTGTTTCCCTATCTCATATTGATATTAATGCTACCCACTGCCTTGGTTCCAGTAGGGACAAGTTTAGAATCCCGATCCTTCTCTAGTGAAATAAAAGAAGCATTTTCAGCCTAATAAACAAGCCATATTTCATTTATACCATCCTCAATAAGTGAATCACTTAGATTTTGAGAATTGGGGGGGGATAACTCCCCTTGAGATCCTTCAATATAGAAAAAACACAAAAAACTAGATCCCTATCCTTGACACCTATATAGACATCCTATGTAGATTGAATGTAATTAGTGGAAGGATACTCCCCCTGGTACTGTATAACTCCCATAGAAAAATAATTCATTTTTTGTTTCGACCACATCCTTTTCCACAAATGAACTAACCCTCTTGGCCTGCAATGTAAAATATCATGTGCTAATAACCACTTTACTATTTGAAAAATATTGACCCTAAACCCAATCATAAGAGTCTCTAATGAAATCAATTTAAAGGTATTAAACTTCATTGTGATCACCCATATCTCCCCATTTCATTAGAGAACCATCTTTGAAAGTATGGAATTTAGGATTTTCTTGATTGGAAACACCAGATTTCGATTCAGTGACCACTTCAGCAAAAGAGATTGGGTCTTTCAACTGAGTGTCTCTAGCCAATCCAACATTGTAGCATTCATCCCTACCCTACATATTAGTTTAATCCATATATAAATTAGATTTTATATCTAGATTATCATTGGTAGGTGGTTCACTCCCAAACATAGGATTGAAAATCTTAAAAACCATTAAATTGTCCCTTTTTTCCTTGTTTACGATCAACACTATGTTCCCTGCCCTGCAAACCAGAGTTGCTAGCCTCTACCATTGGCGATTTGAATTTACAATGCTGAATGAGATGCTCATTATTTTTACAATTTGAGAATATTAGGCCCTTTAAGCATCATTCCTTAGATTCCCAATGCAATAATAATTGAAGTTGAAATTAGGTACATGTTCAAACTCAATAGAGAGATCAAATTTAAATTCATTCTCTACTAGATAAACAGTTTCGATAAGAGTAGAACAAAGTAAAATTTCAACCAAAATTTTGGAATTATGCCCATAGCTTGAAAGATCAGTCTCCCTACCAAATTTGATGGGGATTCGCATGGATAAAGAAACATCCCATAGGATCTGATGGTGCCAAAAAAACCAGTTTAACCCCTAATCTGAACCCAAGATTGAGTAGTTGAGTTTTGAACCTTTCCAGATCAAACCATGAATCTGAATTACAAATAAATAATATCAATTATATCTGTAACAAAAATATTAAAAAATAATAAATATTAAAATGAAAATGAATAAATATAAAAAATCACAACTAAATACAAATGATTCAAAATACATTACTAAATAAAAATGAATAACTAATTATTATATAAATATTTAAATAAAAAAGTATTAAAAAATGAAAAAATATTAATTATATAAATTAAAAATATATTAAAAGTATAAAATATTAAAAATTAAAAATGTATAAATAAATATCAAAAACTAAAAAAATTAACAAAAATATTACATGTGTATATATATATATATCTATATAAAATCGCATTAATTACATTTGAAAAACTAAATGGACTTTCCTATGATTATGTGTATGTATATGTATATATATATATATTCAATAATGAGATATTTCATAATAAAAAAACTAATTTTCCTGTTATATAATGACATATTCGTATACATATACACAAACATACACATCACATACAGACACACACACACACACACACACACACACACATACATACACATACATAAAAATACATAAACATACACATACATACATACACATACACATAAAAACACATACACACACATACATACACATACATGCACATACATACACATACATACATATACATACACATACATACACATACATACACATACATACACATACATACACATACATACACACACATACACATACATACACATACATACACATACATACACATACATACACATACATACATATACACATACATGCACACACACACACACACATACAGTCACATACACATACATACGCATACATACACATACATACAGATACATACACATGCACATAGACAAAAACACATACTACATGCACATACACATACTACATAGACATACACACACACATATATACATCCACATATATACACATAAACATATAATTACATATTCACATACATACACATACATACATACATAAACATACACATAAACATACACATGTAAAACACATACACCTATATACATACACATAAATATATACACACACACAACATAAATACACATACAACACATACACACACATATACATTCATACATACACTTATATATTAATGTATACACATACATACACAAATATATGCAAGAATATATACACATACATAGACACACACATACATCCACATGCATACACAAACATTCACATACATACAAATATATGTTTATATTTGAAATTATTTAATATGAATATAAATATATAAATATATAAATTCAAATATGAACTGTATTTTATGCATTTATATATTTATTTACATAGTTAATATCACTATATCTTAAAATATATATACACTTATATATGTGTTAGTAATTATAATTAGATATATAATGATACATTTAATCATAAATACATATAAAAGAATAGAAAAAAAATATATTTTCTATTATATAAATCATATTTAAGAATATATATATATATATAAATATGTATATATAAATTATATATATACATATATTAGATATTAATTTATATATTTATATGATTATTTAAAAAAAATTGTAATATATTATATTTATATAATTTTTTTTAATGTATATAAGTACATTATTAATTTTTTTTATTAATATAAATTTTATAAATTTTATATATTAAATTATGGAAATAAGATTGATAATAAATTTTTTATAATAATATATTTATATATATCAAATTTTTATATTATATTTACATATATATACTTATTATTATATAAATAATATTTTAATATATATATATATATATATTAAATTATTCATGGTTCCCTTTATCGGTGCATTAATTAGTGCTGATAAAGGATAGAATTTTATCAGTGATGATTATTGTGTTGATAAATGGTTGTATTTATCAGTGATAAAAAGGGTTATGATAAAGGCATACTATTTATCATATCATTTTTTAGCATTAACAAAGGGGAGCATTATAAACACTTTTAGTTAGCACTGATAAATGTCATGAACAGACCCGTCGGGGCCCTCTTTCTCAACGATAAGCCAAGTGAGACTACCCCAATCACACATCCAATATGTCAGGGGATGGACACAAAAATTGAGTATACATATCACACACATGGGAGGAATTAGCCTATGGTACCTGTATGCACACACACATCCATCTTCATACAATAATGGAGTGATAATAATACAAACGATAAAAAAAATTCTTATATAAAACTATACCATAATTAGAGTACAAAAAAATTATAGAAATCATAAAAAAAGGAAAAATAAAATCCCATAGGAAACTGATAAAATCATCTAACATGCTCAGTTGGAAGAGAATACTGTCAAAAGCAACCACTGGTACACACCTCGGCTTGCCTAGCTCACTATGCCCTGCCTACTCCGGGTCCTCTAAACACTCTGTAAAAAGGCCTAACACCTGCATAAGACACAACATGTGTGAGAAAAGACCATACCGAGGTGAGTATAACAATACACAGTAGGTTCCCCAAAAACTAAAAATATAAATGGAGAAACTAAAAGGCTATAGTCCGCTCGACCCAAAGCTAGAGGGTATGAGAACCAAAGTAAGAGTGAACAGTAATATCCTTCTCCAAAGCTTTCATATACATGAATAATTATCTCATAACCACCTGGTATGTCCATAGAATAAGAAAAAATAAAAAAAATACTCCTTTTATAACCCATATATAGTCATTTCAGACTCCAAGAGTCATGGTCTCGACTAAACAACCAACCACATGATCATACTTGAGGCTCAAAAGTGTCGCTCATCTTGGAGAACTCAGTCCATGAGCCCACCCATCAATGGAGGAAATCATCCAAGAGATATCAATCATCTTGTATTACTAAGTCAACAGAACATCCTTTACATCCCCAATGTCATACAATCGAGAGAAAATTCTCATCACGTCTTGCCATAAATAATGTCATGTTAGAACCTTGCGGATCATGACACTTTGATAAGGGATCACACCCCGGACATCTAGGGGATTATAAAAAACCCATCGGTAACTAACTTCCAAGTAGGGTGTTTTTTACCTAATGATACCACAAACCCTAATGGATCAACCCTCTAATTATGAGATCAACGCTTGTGATTTTCAGTCACGAAGATACCAATAAACCCACTTAGGGATGATGAAGAAATGATAGAGGATCTCACCTCAATCTCATGAATGGATACTAAAAAATCCAACCAAACCAATCCTGTAGATAGGATGAAAATCCTATTATGATGACATGATTCCACACTATACCCTAAATGATATAGACCAAGGGAATATACCCGAACACTACTATCCAAGCATCACCAAAAGAAGATCCCAACTTGCATCACCTCATAGTGCATATCTAACTCTAAAAACGTAGACACCATCAAATTCCATGCAAAAAACTACTCATGATAGGATACTCACAAGACTCTATTTGAGTCCTAAAGACAAATATAAACAAGGGACAAGTCTTTAAGGTGAGTGCACACCGCATAATCCTAGGGTATATATCATGTCCCTTAAGACCAAATCCTACTCGTGTTCCCTCATGGTACTCATCATGTACCAAATTAGATGTTCTGTACATGGGTTACATAGTGTGTTACCCCATAGAATCACCTGGGCATATCCTCTCCCACACATAGCCTAACTTTCCATGTCTCTCTACACATAGTGTATTATAGGTACATGACATGTACCTATTGGCCCAACCCAAGCCCGTGTTTGTGGTCATGACCATGTAAATGCTATTGTGCCTTTGTACTACAACCTGTGCCTGTGTTCATGGAATTTTCCTCCAATCCATGTACTGCCACATGACCATTTCCCCTTATATGGAATTCCATCCATGTCCTCAACCATGCATCCAAGACTCACTACACAATGTGTACACCTAGTATAGGGTGTTTAGTTCCAAATATCATATTCCTTAAACGGTAAGAACACATGGAATTTGACCCTTTTCTACATGCCGTGTGATCAGGATTTCTAAATGGGAAATCATCTTGAGCCACTAAAAACCCCCAATTTTCACCATATTCCCACAGATCTACCCTAGGGGATCTCTATCAGTCATATATGACCTCTAAAACCTAAAAAATAAACATAAACAAGGATTAAGATGTAAATATCATAAATCCACCAACATCATAGTGAAATATTGAATCTTGGGTATAACACAACACTCAAAACCTACTGCACCTTGATCTAGTGTCGATCTTCATCAAGAAGAGAGTTTAACAGCACCTCATCTATCCCTCACTTGAGTAATCTATTGCAAAAAATGGGTATATGCATATTATATATCAATAATGGAAACCAAATGCGGTAGGATATTTGGATTATTAATTAAATTTTAATTAATTAATAAACTTCCTTCATTTAATACCCCACAAAAGGTCACCTATGACTAGATAACTGATGTCGATAATAATTATGTTGTGCCTAGGGTAAAACCTATATACTAAACTCAACCAAAGTCTCATATATTTTATCTGAGACTCTGTTTGGGATTTATTAAAAATTTATAGAAAAAACTGAATGTTTGTGATATAAAATATATAATAATTTTAATATCACCTCACCGAGGCTCTTCAGGCCCAAAAATTCCACGTCAATTTAATACCTGAATTCCGAAATATTCCTAGAAATATCAAAAAGTCTTATATAAAAAATACTGATTCATTATAGTCTCCCCAGCTTCAAGGATTTTCATCTAAAAAAGATAAATCCTATAAAAAGGTAGAAAATAGAGCTCTCAACATGGTCTCCCACACCAGTAATATTTCCAAAGGGTCCCTGTGCTACCAACGAATGCGCACCTAGGGAAAGTATGTTCCAAAAAGGGTATTATTTGATTAAAAATCAAACACTATCAGGTAACTTAAAAAGTTAACTCCACATGCAACATCCAATTCACCTAGGTATAAATCATGCAACAATGTGTACACATGTCTCCTTAGCTATGATAGGCATAAAAAACCAATCACCCAGTCCAAATATGGTCACAGGGTCTAGCAGTACACCACCTCACTAACCTAATGTAAAAAATTAAGAAAGGGTTTACAAAAGCTCTCTCCCACTGGCTGCGACTATTACAATGGTTCCCTTAAGGGTATCAAACATGTCCTTAAACCAACATTAAAATATGATTCATGGGGTAGAAAAACTATTCTCAATTATAACTAAGCCCCAAACTCTTTTTGCACACACATGAGCCCCAAGATCTACATTAAGCTCAACCCATGGATGGTTAGAAAGCAGTCCAACTTGGTGATCCAGCCTGGGATCACTATGATCGTGTCATGAAATCTACTTGATCATGGAAATCACATAAAAAACATAGCCACTACCCCATTCCCTCTATCATATGGGAACATAAATCTCCCTTTAATAATGAGTGAGACATATAGAGATAAATAAGCACTAAGCCACCTCATCCTTGGACACCAAAAACCAATGCCAAAGGATCTAGGTATTTCCACCACCTTATTGGTGTACTATTGAGAGAGAAAAACTTCCTCATCACCTCATCTCATTGCATGACTGGTATCATCATCAATCCTTAAAAAGATGACATACTCTCCACCTTTGAAAAATACATCAAGAACTTATCCAGGGGATATATAGTCTTGAAATACCTCACAAACAAAATATCCAAAATATACCTCCCAACCTCTCTAAAAAAGTTTATGGGTAACAACCATCAACCAGAGACATGATTTAGCATCCTCACCCACAATGATCAATTGACAAGAGGTTGCCCATTTAGTTACCTCACTCAACAATAGCAGAGAGTAATCTTTGATACTAGAATATTATAATATGTCCACACCATTAGTTGGATCCCAAGATAGAATGAACTCAACATATACTAGGTACACTCAATACCATGTTTTAATATAAATATCACTAGAAGTGGAACCCTTTAATCTAGAACTAACTATGTATAATCTCCCCATGAAATTGGTACTCACAGAGCATGTCTAGACACATTATCAAGTGTCTTGTATACAACTCTATCAAAAAAAATGAGGGTACTAATGAAGACTACCAAAAACTAATACAAATAGGTTTGAGGTATTTGGTCCTCAAGTCTCCCATTCTACTTCTAGGTAAACAAAATTGGGCTACCCAACTGATCACACTAGGTTTTATGAAACCCTCCTTCTACACACCTCCAAATTCACCTCATCTCACAATGATCTATGGAAGATATATGATATAATAGGGAAAATATTAGAAAATACCTAGCATTTATGATAGATTCCTTATAACTTTGTGAGATGAGGTGAAGTTGGAGGTGTGTAGGAGGGTTTGTTAAGACCTAGTGTGATTAGTTGGGAAACCCTGTGTTATTCACCTAGGAGGTAGATCAGAGACTTGAGAACCAAATACCTTGACACTATTTGTTTTAGTTTGTGGTAGTCTTCATTAGTACCCTCATGTTGTTAGTGACAGAGTTGTCTGTGACACACTTGAGAATGTGTATAGACAAGCACTGTGAGTACCAATTTCATGGGGAGATCTTACAGAGTTAGGTCTAGATTCAAGGGTTCCACTTCTAGTGCAATTTATATTCAAACATTGGATTGAGTATACCTAGTATATGTTGAGGTCATGATAGATTCAGATTCAAATAATTTTGTTGATGTAGTAGAAGATTCTATCAAAAAATTTTATTATCCATTTCTGTTGAGTGAGGTAACTGAACGACTGAACACTTGTCAATTGACCCTTGGGGGTGAGGATGTGAAAGCATGTCTCTATTAGATAGTTGTTACCCATTCAATTTTTTAGTGAAGTTGGGAGGTATATTTTGAATATTTTGTTTGTGAGGTATCACGAGACTATATATCCCATAGATAGGTTCTTGATAGATTTTCCAAAGGTGGGGAGTATGTCAACCATCTTCCTCTCAGCTAAACAATAGTTTGAACAATCACGTATGAGATGTCCATGTCTCTAACAAGTGAAAAAATGCCTCTACCACTACTGAATAACACTGACCTGTGATCCACAATATATAGACCCTCAATCCAGGGATCATCTTTTGAAGCATATCACACACCAAAATCCCTAATCATGCCTTCATCTATAACCTTCCGATGTCTCATCTCCCATGTTCCCAACACCAAAAATTAGAATGTGCCTAACCAGAAATCTCTCCACTACCAAGGCCCTCTCGAACACTCCATAATAGGTGGGAATTCATATAGATATCAATAAAACCCTAATATATCGATTTAAAATCCATTCTAATGTCCATGATTTGAAAAAAGTATCTCAAACCATATACAAGGTGTATCAGGAAAGGGAAATAAACCTTGTTAAATACTTTTACATGGTCATGCTACCCTACTAAAGCTACAGAAGCTCTTGGATACACACCAATAACAATGTGAATAACTATGTCCAAGTGAGAATTATATCATAAAGTGTTTGCATCAAAAAACTCCACCACCACCCCACATATCCCAAAAGAAGACTTGAGACTAGGAACACCATATTATTGAGAGGTGTCCTCACAAGGATGAAAACATGGGTGACTACCTCAATAAAGTCATTAGATTCCTGGGGGTCTATCTCACCCTGAAACATGGGAGGTCACTACCTCTAAACATCATTGATGGAACTAAATCTACACTAATCCTCATCTGATACTGACAATGAAACCTACAGATCAATGGGTGGTGTTGCAACTCAAAAACCACCCAGAGAAACCACCTCCGGTGTAAACCCCTACACTGAAACCTCATTAATAGGTAGATCATCATCATGATCCTTCCATGGAATTCTGGATAAATATAATCATGGAAGCATCTTGAAATAATCATGATTCACTATTTTCAATATTATATATCAGGATATTATAAAAGGACATAGAGACCCCACCCTAGTCCTATATGATGCATGTACCAATGTTTCCTTACAACAATTTTCAAAATGTTCCATGTTAACCACTAGTTTGTTAGAGTCTTTGTGAATGGATATGCTAGATTCCGAAAAAAACTAATTTCCTAGCCTAAAATACAAACAAGAAACACTTTAACCCTGTCACTATAAATCCCAAACCAAGATCAGAAATAGAAAATATCAAAACTTTGGCCCCAAAGTGGAACCCTCTCTAATACCACTCTACCCTGTCCCAACCCACTAGGGCCCACTAAGTTGATGATAAGATATGTGAGACTACCCCAAACCTACATCAAATAGGCTAGGGGATAGATACCAATTCCAAGTAGGTATATCACACACATGATAGTCCATAGACTATAGTACATGTACACATGAACACATATATCTCTATGAAACAATGTAGAGATTATAATATGACTGATACAAAAAATGCATGCATATAATTATCCCAAAATCAGAGTATAAAAAATTATTGAAGGAATGAAAAACGGAAAAATAAAAGACCACCACAAACTGATAAAATAATTAGTAGGAGGGGGATGCTATGAAAAGAAACAACATGTATACACCTCCTTCTATCAAGATCACTATGTTATGCCTACTCCAAGTACTCATAAGACTCTATCAAAAGGACCATCAAATGTATAAGGAATTGTTTTTGGGAAAATCCTTAGAAGGGGTGAGTCTAAAAATAATTAGTAGGTACCCAAAAACCCAAAATAAAAAGGGAGAAACTGAATGACAACCATCTTCTCAACCCATAGCTAGATGGTACATGAACCCAAGTGAGAGAGAATAGGTGTCTCCATCTCCACATCTCAACCATACATGACTAGTCAGATCATCACCAACTAGTATGTTAATAAAATATGGGACATACCAAATGGACTCTCAGAATAACCCATATATACTCATCTCAGACTCCAAGTCTCATTATCTCCGCCAAAAAACCTACCACAAGATCCTCCTAATGGCTCAAACGTATAGCTCATATAGGAAAACTCACTCCATAAGCCCTACCATCCATGATGGAACTTGTCTAAAAGATCTCACTCGTAGGGTATCACTAAGTTAATGGCACATACCTACCACACCTGATGGAATACAACTAAGAGAACATGCTATTTGGGTCTCTTCATAGAGAAAATCCCACTAGAACAGAATGAATAAAGAAACTCAGATAGAGGATAACACCCATGACTTCTATGGGATTCCACAAAACCCATTTGGAACTAACCTCCATGAACAATATTATATACCTGATGATACTGTGAACCCTACTAGATAAAATCGCTAATTACAAGATCAGTTCTCGAGAATATTAGTCACACTGATACCATGAACCCAACCTAGGGAAGATGAATAGAATATAGAGGATCCTACCCTAGTATCACAAAGAGATACCACAAAACATATCCAAACTAATCCCATAAAGAGGATCATAATCCTATTCTAATGACATGATACCACACTATACCCCCAAGGGGATGGATTATGGGAACACACCCAACTACTACTGGTCAAACGTCACCGAAAGAAGGTCCCCTCTTACATCACTTGGTGTTGTATCTCTAACACCAAAATTATGGAAACCATCATGTTACATGCAGAAAAATATGTAAGATAGGCTTCTCATGGGACTACATATGAGCCTTAAAGATAGAGATTTAGAAGGTATTAGTCTCTGAGGAGAGTACATGGAAGGTCCTCCTAGGGTAAATGATGTGCCGATCAAGGTTCAATCTTGGTTGTTTTCCCTCATAGTAGTCGGTATGTACCAAAGTACATGACATGTACATGGGGTTACACAACATGTATCCTCACTTGATCACTTAAGAGTATCCTATCTCACACATGGCCCAGATTTCCATGTTTCCAAACATGGTGTGTACCACTTGGCCTAACCAAAGCTCACATATGTGGATATTCCCATGTATAAGAGCCTATTCCTATGTACCACAGCCCATTCCCATGTACCTGGTCATTTCCTCTAGATTGTGTACACTCAAGGTCTGGCCATGTACTTCCACATGTCCATGTCACCTTTCATGGAGTTCCAGCCATATCCTCTTCCACATGACCAAGAATCACTAAATTTTGTATACACCTAGTACACAATGTGTAGTTACCAAAGATTATATTATGGGAAGAACACATGACATGTGATCCTACACTACATGTTGTGTGATTAGGATTTTCGAATGGGAAATCCCTATGAGTCTCCTAAAACCACTAATTTTCACTAAATTTCAATATATTTACCCCAAGGAGATATCTAGTAGTCATATAAGGTATATAAATCATTAAAAAGATAAATAAATGAGGATCATGATAAAATTATTATAAATCTTCTTATCTCATAGAGAAACACCAATGCTTCTGGTCGAACATGATTCCCAGAACCTACAACACCTCTATCTAATATTAATCACCATCAAGGATGAAGTTCAAGGACATATTCTATCTCTCCCTCTCTCACTAGGGTCATCCAATGCACAATGTGGGATCTACTTATCCTATGATGATCATGTAAACAATTTTGTATAGGAGATTAGGTTTATTAATTAAAATTTATTTAATTAAAAAACCTCCTTCATTCAATACCCTGCCAACGATCATCTCTGACCGGGCACCCAACGCCAACAAAATTTATGTCACACCAAGGGAAAATCCCACATCATGAACTCACCATGGTCTCCAATTTCTGACCTTATAAACTATTTTGGATTTATTCTAAATTTATAGAAAAATCGTACATGCATGATATATAATATTTAATATTTTTAATATCACTACAATGATGCTCTATGGGTCCCTAAATTCCACATCGACTTTGCATCCAACTTTAGGGATATTTCTAGAAGTATTAAAAAGTCTTACATGAAAAAACTGGAGTCATTACAATAAAATACTCACCATTATTATCATTTTTAACATTAATAAATGGCATTGCTAGTTAAACCCAAATCATTAGTAGTGTATGTACCCACTATTCTTATAGAGTCCCTGGGCTCTCAGGTATCAACATCTCCTCAAAGACATATCCTTCTTCCATTAACTCCTATAATCCATATTTGAAGGAGTTGAGACAAAAAAAATTCACATGTCTTTTTCCTGGGGTAATCATCACTAATGTGCCCAAAACTAACAAGATGTTCTACCCCTTTTACATAGTCCAAAGTAGTATTAAAAACCAACAACTCCTTATTCATGGAATTAGCTAAATTGATGTTCTTGTTAACTTATTAATTGATATTAACTTCACAAAATAAAATAACTTTATATATTTGAGCCTCATTTTCCTAATGCTATTTAATTCTATGGGTCAACTACATGAATCCTATTAATTGTGGTCACCAATGGAGAGGAGTTTATTAAGAGGTATTAAGAATGACTCCTCATGGTCAATGTAAATGTGTGTAAAAACATTATAAAAAAATGATATTATTTAATGGAAGATCTATGTGATTCTTCTTATTCTATGTTATTTTTATTAACTGTTGAAATTATTTGGAAGAATTGAATTCCTTCTCCGTATAGTATTATGTATAATTTATATGTGAGTTCTTTATTCTTCACAATCTTCATGTTTTCGAGTAATATTATTGGAACTTGTTCTTCATTTCTTTCTCATGAACTTACCTTTTAAATCATTATCTAAACTTTATTATTTATTTTGTAAATGATCAATTGGGGGATAGGTGGATTATTATCCATCCCACTCTCTCTCACTCTCTCTATTATTCCTCCTCTAATCATCCTTTCTCTTTATTTCCCTCACATGATGATATTGGTCCCTATTCCTAGCATTGGAAGAAATTTCGGTCATGTAGTGTCTCACTAAGGGAGGTAGCAACATGGAATGACAGAGTATGATAGGTAGGTTATAATGATATAAAAGTATAGGGAATGAGATGGAATAGATGACATAAAAGTGGGTGATATATGGAAAAGGGTCCACCGTCCTCTATTGAGTCCAGTGGAGCATTTCAGAAAGACTATGTTCCATCATGGTCAATGGAGAACACTAGAGGGATGGACAATTTGTAGTTGGTGGTGTGCTAAAAAGGGTATTCCACATTACAGATCACATTGCACGTTAGTAGAATGATTAATTGTCTTACTGTAGTATATAAAGATATGGTGTGCTTATCTGGGACACATTAGTTGAGGATAAATGAAACAAATTTATGAAACTATAGCCTATATGTGGGACATGTTCCCCCAACTAAGTACGAGTGACTTAGTTTAGCTAGCTGTTTGGTGAGGCACATCGGTTGAGCTTACCTGAAACACCCAACCCACTACATGATGTGTGAGAACATGTTACCATTCTAGGGTTCATGCCTGAGCACACACACCCCTAATATATGTACCATGTGGCATAATATAAAGGACACAACATGAATGAAACTCTTCCTTCATTTCATCTTCAAGATTTCATCACCAGGTGACCATTTCAGTTATTTAAATATCATATAATAAGTATTTTGATACATAGAAATATATTGTATGGTCTATTCATTCATCTATGGTATTCTATGAGAAGAATAGTTAAATTTTTGAATTTTAATATGTAGGAAAAGTGACGGGGTTAGGGAATTATGATTAGAGTATTCAAGGATCTGATACCTCTATCAGATCTACTATCCTCTCATCAACTGTGTACTATCATCGGTTATGTTCCATGATCTATTGTGTCTCTATCTTGATTTTTATGTTCCCTACATAATTATTATTTTCCACTCTCATCCGTTGTGTTCAATCTAACGAGGTTTAGGATCTTCTTTACGACTCCAGAGAGGTGAAGAGGCTAATAGTAGTGTACTACAAACTTATGTGGAAGTGTGTAGATTCTCATATAACTGGGAAGTATAGAGTAATGCTTTTATTAGTGTCCCATGTTTCATAATTAGATAGATCTTATAGAAGATCTAGATTATATGGGTTAATACCCCCTTGACCAAGATTCATTATTGGTCAAGTCATGGGATCCCATATGGGTTCCAAGAGTAATAAAGTGGTATTAGTTTCTACAAATAATAGGGCATGGTACCTCCTCAACTGATGTGTATAATTAAGTGAAGAATGAATCCTTATTTTGGGTTTCTAATGATGACATATAAGTTAAAGATATTGATCATATCTAATACTTTGGGAATTTTGATATCTTTAGCCACACCTATTTCTCCCTCACGATTCAATTTAAATTTGGGCTATCAACTTTAGAATACATTATATTTTTAGTCCTCTAAGCATTCTTCTTTGCTTGGGAAATGAATAGAATAAACCTTTGTGTATTAGAGTTGGGATAATTGGAATGAACCTTTATATATTGGAGCTGATATGAATTGAAAAAACCTTCATGGGTTAGAAATTAAATGATCAGGGCTTATCTAAGCACACATGTCATTTAATTATGGATAATATATAGGTTAATTTCTCTAAACTTCCCCTAGTTACTTTGGATAGGTTTTTGTGGATCATCCCACAACCCTTAGTGGTAGAAGTAATCCCAAAAGGCTAAATTTTCTTTAAGAAACCAAAATTTAATATTATCATAAAATAAAGAATACTTAGAAATTAGTTTCAGTGGATGCCATATTACTTTTTTTATGAATAATGTTTTATGATGATCAATGAGGAGAATGAAATCCTCTTACCTCCTAGGGTGGTACACCAACCCATGAATCATTGTTTACAATGAGAGGATCACAATCCTATGAAATGGTGTTAGAGAATTCTCTATAGATATTAACATAGGTAATGAAATGAAAATAAATTTTACTATTTCACATGCCACCAAAAATGTCACCAATAAGAGAGATCACATCCATTTATATAACCACATTTGATGCTCCCCATTTATGGAAAACAATCACCCATATATAAATTATTATATGTTTTACTTCCTAGTAAGTGAATATAGTAAACCATTACAATGTAATTTCAACATATTAATTCATTCATGTTGTATTTATAACTAATTAAAATGGATTGTAGAAAATAAAATGTGTCAAGTGAATGTACAAGCTGCATCACATGAAAACTGAGTGTACATTCATCCATCCAAATTTAAATTTTTATTAAGCCATTTTAAGGACAAATGGGAAACCATAGTGCACAAACAAGATACCAATACGTGATGAAAGAGCTCAAAAAATTATTAAACACATGACTAAGATTACTTGACTCACCTACTCTATATAGTTCCCATTGCAGTGTACTAACCTAGATATATAGATCCTCTATGATAGGATCTTAAAGGTGAGTAATCATCCTTTCCATTGTCTGAATAAATTCCTTTAAGTTTATTTTTCTCTGATTGAATCCCCAAGCTAGGATTTGGTCTTGTTTATTTATAAATACTTCTTGTTCCTCATTTGCATCAACTTAAAACCTTCTTTCATAAATTCTTTTAATATCCTCTTCTGAGAAATTGGGTTTAACAACTTTTTCTAGCATCTCCTCCTTAGAGTGAAGGATAAGTTTCATGTACTCCCCATACTATTCCTCACTGTCTCTTGTATTACTACTATATTATTCACTTTCCCCATTCTGTAGGGATTTTATTTCATTGTTTCTACCCTTCTTAGCTGACCTAGTCTCCATTAGTTTTGGCAAGTAGGATTAATACTTGCGTCCCTTTGGTTTTTCCCTTGGACTACAATACATTTCCCCGAGTCTCAGATTCATTTTTCCCTTTCTTCCATCTAGGGATATGAGGACCTTTACCTTGAATTCGGTCAATTATATCCCCTAAGAGTTGACTATATCGGTCATCACCTGAAGTATCCTCCTCTTGAGTCAATGGTGGTTCTTAAACATACAGACCTTCAAATCGGTTCCCCAGATTAATCGCCGAGCCTTCTTTGAGGGGTCTCTTCTTACACATAGACTCTACCTTTACTGATTTATTATCTAAGCTAGTCTTCATACCACAATTCCCAAACTTTAGATGGATTGAGGAGTTGGCATCGAGGGTGTTTGGGTCTAAGGGCCCCAAGACACTCACTTCGTCCAGCCTCCCTTGCCCACAATGATGTTATGTTTCGGCCAATAGGAAGGACTTCCCATTCAACTTGTCTAAGCCTGTGGACTACTCAAATACACATCCCATAAAATGTGGTTTCTTTTTAGTGTCCTCCCAACATTGAACTTTAGTGTCACCGAGACCTTGGACATCACTAACTATCAAGTTCACCTCACCCTCCTCAGTAGGTCAGGTTGTAACTAGTAGTTCCACTGTAGCCATATCCAAGGGACCCTTCTTTTCTATTTCACCCAATTTAACATCCTCCTTTATTCCCACTTGCAAGGGGTTTATACCCAAATCATGTTTTATATAGGAAAATACATCCACTACCCGCCAATATGCCTCCTTATACTTCACACTCTTCACTGTAACTAAAGGAACCAAGGAAGGCCACTACTGGATCTGATCCTCTAGGGAGCTAGACTCCGCACATAAAAAGTCTTGTTTCCTGATGAGTTCCAATGCCTTTGGTACAACCCCACGCACCTTCTCACTTCTCAGCACTGCACACACGCCCTCATCCTCTCCTGAACCTCCTTGGACTTTCCTTGACATTGATCTATCACCCAAGTCACGCTTCAACCAATGGGGAAGATCATCACCCATAGATAGGGGGATCTCCTGAGAATTTATAAATCCCTTCCCATTGACATCATCCTTGAGAAACAAGGAATCCACATTAAATGAATTCAAAACTGGCATAATAGTACCTCTACAATAACATCACTATGAAGAGTGGCCTTGAAGGAAGTAGGAGGTATAGTAATGGGTCCACAACTCATAAACAACCAGCTTTTTGAGTCTATATTCTCCTTCAATCTCAATAAAGACAAAATCTAGAGGAGGTTTAGAAATGTAAACCTATACAAAAATTTGGGATTCAATGGGATGGAAGACCACATTTTTCCAATAATACATAAATAATGAGTATCCCACAATATTTCCTAACATCCAAAATATGGAAGGATTATTGAAAGAGAGCAGCAAACCTAGAAGAAGTACCCAAATCACCATTATCTTTGAGTCACGATTCAAATTCATATCAAAGGACCACTGAAAGAGAAAAATTGGATTTTTTTGACAGATCACGTGATTTTGGACCACGGAAGGGCCATATCTTCATCAAAGTAAAAAAAATCATCATATGTCATGAGTCGAGCAAACCAACCACCTCTTGATGAAGAATACCCCATCGAGAGTTGATGAATCTATCTACTACATTCACTAAAGGCCTTTGCCGTCCAAAACGAGCAACCAAGGTTAGGTTATATAGGGAAGAAGCTTCAGAAAAATCTATGAGGGAAACCATATTTCATATATTTAAGAAAAGAGAGGCCTCAAGAAAACATCAATTATACTCAATTTAATAAAGGGTCTTCTGTGATCACCATCAAATATACTTAAATCTCTATATAGACAATTTCACTAAAAGATATGTCAAATATGTCATATATACACATATTAAATCCCCTTTTCCATGATATAAAGTTACTATTATACATGAAACAAGTTAATATAGTATAAGTCCATATCATATGTTCTTTATTATTTGAAATATGTTAACAAGTTGATAAATATATCACTTTTAATTCATCGAATATAAGAGAACATAACATGTACCTCATCTAAGTAGATAAACACATCACATGTGACCTAACTAAGAATGTACATGAATTTCTCCATCTAATAAAATCATTATCCATATGTATTTACTCATCATACAAGTGGATAAACTCTATCTTGGTTTCACTCCAACCAATGGCTTGATGAGCAACATACCCAACGACCATTTGGTTAACCAAGTAGATTTTGACTTGTGTTAGTAAGGTATTAAAGTATGAAGTTTACAATACTAGGTTTATCTCCAAACTCAAGCAATAGGGATTGATAATAACCATACAACCCTATGAATATCGATGAATTTGTGACCTTCCACGAGATATATGTTTTCAGGCCATTCCAAGTAGTTAGTCTCTACTTATTACCATATGAATATATTCTTTGTATCTCATATACAAAATTTATTAATGATTATATTAAAATATTCATGTTAATCTTGGCATATAACCACAAACCATAATTCTATATCATGATCATCGATTATGGATAAATAAAACTTATAAATTGAGGGGTTATTATTATTCAACTATTCATGTAAAGTAAAATGAAACACACATGAATGAATGAAGAAAATGAGATTTATTTTTGTTAGAAAATCATGATACATTATATAGCTATTACATCAATATATCAAGTATCAAATACCTATATATGTCATAAAATCCTCATGTTATTACAGTGGTAATGGATCTATCAAGGGATTTGATATATTTTTTTATATATCCACTGAAATAATATTTACATCACCCTTTTCAATTATCTCCTATATGAGATACTATTTATAATGGGTGTGTTTAGTCCATTACTGAGACATGGGTTTCTTATCTTTGGTAAAAACTCTATTTTTTCAATAATAAACCTTGATGAATCCTTGAATTCTAAGAACCACCTCAATTTCAATGATAAACTTCTTGATCCAAACAACTTCCTCCACAACATTAGAAGTAGCGATGTACTCCACTTATGTTGCTGAGTCCACTATAGTGGTTTGTTTGGAACTCTTCTAAATGATAGCTATGCCATTCAGGGAAAACAAGGAACCGACTTGATATTTCACATCATATCTATTATATTAGAAACCAGAATATGTGTAACCTTTTTCACAGAGCTTATTATCTCCTCATAAGACTAAGAACACATCAACAATCATTATTAATTACTTAATAATATTTATCACAACGATTCTGTGACTTTCATTAGGATTTGATTGGAATATACTAATCATTCTAAGAGTACATGCTATAATATATTGAGTAAAAAATATTGAATATATGATGTAACCAATAGAGGATTCATAGAAAATTATATCCATCCATCTTAACCCATTTGAAGTATCTTGAACCTTCATCTTATTCAGGCCAGGTATCACTAGAAAAGACCCATTTTATAGTTCTCCATGATAAACCTATTTAGAAATTTTCTAATATATGTTTCATGATTGAGACTAAATTGCTTCTTAGATCTATCTATATAGTTCCTCACACATATTATGTAAGTTACATCAACCATGTATTTCATCGAGAAGTATCTACCTAGATACAACTTCAAAAAGTAATTTTTTTTGGATATCATTTCTAATAAGTAGTACTTCATCTATATAAAATAACAGAAATACTATTACACTCCCACTAATAATATTGTATATATAGAAATCATATTTTTTCTTAATGAAACCAAATACATTGATTTAATCATAAAACTAGTTATTCCAACTTTGAGAATATTTATTAAATCTATAAATAGATCATTGTAGCTTGTATACCTTAGCAGTCTTATTTGAATATTCAAAACCTTCAAGCTCTATCATATGTATGTTTTCATGAACTAACATAGGTCAACTCCAAACTGGTTACCTGATTTGGGCCATGATAAGGCCCTAGAGGCATTCCCAATCCTCTCAGGCTGGCAAAAAATGCCAAGGGAATCAATAAGAACCAGATGGAATGATTTCTCTAAAAAATAAATAAATAAATAGAAGAATAAATAATAAATAGAGTATCCTAAAACAAATGAACTTTCTAAATTGAGCATCATTTACACATAAACTAAAAATACCAAAAATATGTACAAAAAAACCAAACTGAACCTGACAACAACTTAAACTCCATGTGACCTTGAAGGTCACTCTTTGATCCCAAAACCATACATTGCCCATGGTGATCAAAACAAAGCTATAATCTCCATATATATCTAAAAACAAGAAAAAATTATAGGCGTGAGTATTAAAAATTTGTAGGCATGCCCGAAAAAATCTATTCCCAATGAATTTACTTTAGAAAAAGATCCATGAATTTCAATTTTGAAATAAAATATATGAACATAGGCTTTTACACAGTTTACTCTTTAAAATTAATCACGGTCAATTTACCTTTTCATTTAAAACTAGAATAATTTCTAAGAAGAATACATTAGAATTTTAACAGAGAAGTGGGGTGTAGTAAAAATGATGATGCCTTTACTTCAAAAGGAAAAAAGAAAGTGGATATTTTTGGAACATTTTACATAAAAATTTGAAAACAAACCCATCACTTTTAACAAATAAGTAAACCATAAAAGAGAGCATAAGTAATGATCACATGACAAGGAATATGGAAAATAACATTCATGATTAAAGAACTAACAATGAATCTCAATCATCCACCAAATATAACTAAGTGATGGAGAACATGGGAGAACCTAGGATATCAATGGGTAATATAGAACATACTAAACATCTTACTCATCATATATATAAGGCCCCAGCCTTAAACCTTACTTAATCTTGAGTTATTACAAGATTACACATTGAGGATCTTTTCAGGTTTAGAGTTTTAGAGAATTAGATCATGAAACTTGCATTACATTCCACATTTAAACAAAGTGGTTACATAAAAGGCAGTATTCATTCTTCCCATCAACGGGAACATATTTAAAATATAACACAGATTCTTTCTTGACACATCCTTGACACTATCATCACATCAAGTACCTTTCCCTTGACCTGTGAAAAACATTTCAAAAACTCGGGATGAGCATAAAAATCTCAGTAAGAGTTATAAAAATATGGAAAGGAAACATGAGTTCATATATACATTAGAATGAAATCACACTTTACCCATAAAACAAAGGCATATCAAATCATGAATAAATCATAGAAAACATAAGACATAAAGGTAACTTGAGGCATTCATAACATTCTTACGTAGGGAGTAACCCTCTTGGTTACGTTTGGAATACCCATCACAGTATATTCCCTAAATCTCTTCGGAGAAACCTTAACGTTTCACTCCTTCGCGTTACCCAATGCATTGGAGAGCTATAACGGGCTCACCCGCCCTTAGTTTATCACGAAACCACCCATCTTCATAATAATGCCCAAGAACCATAACATAATCATATCACATAAAACATGCATAAAGGAAACATAAAATTTCCACATTTCAATCACGAGATATCAATAAAACACATTGATATAAAAACATTATGAAAACCATTTTCAATACTAAAATAAAAGAAAAGTAAAACATGGTATTTATTTTTCTTTTAAAAAGAAGGTATGACTTGTAGAGGAAGCCGAAACTCAAATAACGGTCACGACGGCAGAGAAGTCGTTTTCGCCGCATACGTACGACAAAAACATTCCCTTTTGTCGTTTAGTAAACGCTTTGTATAAAGAAGATTCCTTTTGAATAAACGTAAAAGTCAAAGGGGTTTATACCCGTATAAAAGAAAGTTGTGTATAAAATAAAATATGCCTCAACAAAAGGAGATTGAGACGAAGTCCCATACCAACTTGAAGCTTTTAACATTTTAAACCATTAATATCCATATAAATAAATCCTTAAAACCATTTTGAAAACATGGATATTAATAAGAACAAATAATTAAAACATTTAAAATGATATTTTGGTTAAAGGGGTTTTACCAAAATTAGAGACAATTGAATACAATAATTGAGGAATAACATTTAGTCAGAACTTTATAATATCATGAGAATAAAAGGATTCATGATATAATACTCCAAAGGACAGTATATACACCATATAAGAGTGAATTGGTGCATAACAACAATGAACCCTCGATAGAAATATCAAATGTGATGAAATCCCTTATAAAGAAGGTATCCTTAAATTAAGGACAAATAAATCTCAAAAATATGTGTGAAAAATATATATACACCCAATATAAGTGGATATTAAGTGTAAAACAATAAAATGTCATTCACACATATTCAATGGATGACATATTCAATGACTACAAGTTGAACCCAAAGAAATCGAAATTGGGTTAAAAAGTTCCCTTGACAGCCTAACGACATCACATCAAAATGAGTTGATGAGAGATAAAAAGTGTATCTCATCACTTGGACATAAAATTCACATCAATAAGGATGTATGAGAACATATCCCAACATAAAAATATGTAAATTAAAAGACCCAATAAAAGAAGTCTTTTAAAAAAGAGGAGGGTGAAAGGTTCCCTTATCGACTTGGGTATCTTTCAAAACATACACCCCATGAAAGAAAGACAATAGGTCATTGATGTAAATACTCATAAACGAAAGTATATTACACAAAGAGTAGAATAATGGGCATTACATACACCACTCAATGGAATTTGTGGCAAATGTAGCATAAATCTCACGGGAATAAAAGTGAGATGAAAAAATCCCTTACGAAAACACGGTAGCCTAACGGCGCCACATAAAACTTCCGAATATGGATTGATGAGATCAAATAGAGTATCCCATCATATTACAATATAATTTACAGCAAGTGGAATATAAAAGATCATCCCAATAACAAGAAATATGAGCTTTAAAAGGAATGACATAAAAGTGTGCTCTTAAAAAGAAAGAGAGGAGTAGGATCCCTTACCTCGGGTCCGACTTGACTCGATCGTTCTTTAATCTCCTGAATAATAAACTTGAGTTAATTTCTAATTCTTTAAGAACCTTTTTCAAGTTCATTATTACTTTTATACCACTTATTACCATGTCATAAACATTATGTAATCATTTAAGTTAACAATATTTGTTTTGCCGATATTTGGTTCTTAAGTCGAAAGTGGACTTCTTACAATTACATGTTGTTCGTATGGCCAAATGTTTATTATATCCAGAATTGTATTCCTTATGTATATATCATATATGTCATATATATCCAGTACATGCATGCATTTATAACATTACATAATCGTTTAGAGGTAAGAAATGAAATGCACCGTTCATGGAGACGGTAAGCCGTACGTACGCATGAACGCTACTTTCATTTCTATTTCGTATTTTATAGAATGGAATAATAATGATATAAAGGTATATTATAATTCCAGTATAATATAATATATAATATCATATTTCCATCCTTTATACAACCCACATATGGTATTTAACGAATCAAATCACTTTGAGGGGGCGGTAGTCCGCACTTCCTTAAATGAAGATATCGCGTATACCCATAATGGAAGCCATAAAGGTAAGAAAAAAATGAAAAATACAGAAGCATAAATAAAACATAAACATATTATATATCATATATAAAAATAGTGACATCATAATGGCCACCTTTGAAGGTGTTAAATGAGTATTGAACAATCATCATTTCGGGAGGCAGAATTTCACCATCCACGGAAACCGTATGTTCTTTAACCATTTGATGTAGTTGTGTGAGAGTGTAGCTCGAATAAATCTTATAACAACATCCTAGTATTTTGAATATACTGGTGTTGTTACAAAAGAAGTAAATAAAAAGATTTTAGGGGGTTGGAGAAGCAAAATAAAACAAATGAACATGAGAGAATGAATTACCTTTAAAAGTGTAACTCCTTTTGATTTGAGCCTAAAGGCTTCCTTTGAAAGGATTATGCCCAAAGGGAATCCTCTAGGATAAGAAGAGGGATGTGGAGAGAGTAAATGTGTAGGGGTTGGCCGAGCCAAAGGCTTGAGGAGTGTGTTAAATGAGGTAGAGGTGGGGGCCTTTTATAAGAGGAGAGGAGGGGCACTTTTGGAAAGTAAAGAAATATTACTTTATTTGAAAATGTGTTTCGGTTTCAAAAGGTCCCACATTGCTATAATTCGTGGATAAGGTGATAAGGCTTTGAAATCCACTCATCCAATAAGTTTTGGACATATGTAGTTCACAGATTTTACATTATCTTTCCATTTTATTTAAATCGTCAAATAATGATGTCATCACTGCATCATTATTATGTCATAAATAATTTAATTTATTTAATGTCTAAAAATTATTAAAAAACAACTATGATGTAGGAAATCTTTTTATCTTTCCAATGACTATTTATAATCAAAATTTGGACCTGTGTAACCCTACTTAAAAATTGTTTTAGTAAACCAACTCATGTTTGTGTCAATTTAATTTTAACATTAAATAAAAAGTTATTTATGTCATTTCCCAACCAAAGTGTCTCCATGGGGTCCCCAAGTTGGCCCATGGCTTGTCTTGGTCGGCCATGACTCACCCAATAGGTGTAGGACAAGTGTCATGGTGTTTTCACATTCTTATAATATCATTTTTACCTTAAATTACACTAATTACCTCTAATCGCGATTAAGAACTTAATAAGTTACTATTCACCAAAAAATTATTATAATCTCATTGAACCAAATTTTACTTCTTAATGACAACCATGTATGTCGGATTTTTGAAATTCAAAACACAATGATGGCAAAATTTCATTTAAACGGAAAATCAGCTTTTATAAGTACCACTTAGTGGTTTCACTATTCATCAAAAATTGAAGTTTTTCAGAAAAATCCCAAAAATTCACCCTGAGCTATATTTGATATTCCGAATTCAAAAATGAAGTCCGTTTTAAAAAATTCAAAACATATTAGTGACACTAATTAATTTAATAATTAATTCCCGCTGTCAGAGCAAATAGCGTGTTTTTATAAAACAATAAGTATCAAAAGATTGACACTAGTTTATGTCTGATTTCAAAGTGAAATTAATTCCAACGACCACTATTGGATTTAATGGTAAAAATATTTTCTAATTTCACTTTAAAACCAATTCAAAAGATAATCTAATCATATAAATAAATTAGATTAAAAAGAGGTTTTGAATTAAAATACAACATTTTACACTATTCATTAAAAAATGAACTTTATCGGAAAGATACCAAAAATTTACACAAAGTAAATTTTGATGTCCCGATTATTAATAAGAGTTTTATTTGGTCCAAAAGAATGTTTAAGAGTGAACAAAACTATATTTAATGACGGTTCTCCATCAAAAGGTGATAAGTGAACCTTTAGTGAAAACTAGGGCATATATGCCTAAAATTGAATTCTTTCCGTATTTTAAGTCTTTATCTTTTATTGTATAAATGTAAAAATATTTAAGAACATATATAATCATATTTTAGTTATTTCTATCCATTCCCGCCATTACAACGGCTACATGTTAACTACCATTTAAAATAATATTATTTTATTATTAGAGTGCAACGTAAGATTCCCAAGAAACTCGTTGTTGCGTGTTGGGTACGCCATCGAGCATAGCGTCCCCTTTAAAGTCATATTAATATTTTATTCACAAATATGGATAAATATGAAAATGTCATATTCCTTATTTACCTGGGGTGTTACAATATAGGAACTCCTCATCCTATCATATCATTCTTTCCCATGTGCTTGGTTCTTACACTACCTAACCTGACTGAGGGGTACAATAAAAAATCAGAGCAATGTCCATACTAAGGGACACTATCCAGAGCAGAATCCTAAGCTACTATATAAAATATTCACAAAAAATACACTATCCATTTTAGGTTCCCATGTCAAGACTAAAGGTGGGCAATCCAATCATAACCAAACAAGAAATCAACCACATATACCTATATCACACATAGAATCATCACACACAAGCATCACCCCAAATCAACCCAAGGAACAATCCCTTTCCTTTCAACCATTTATTCATAAGGGAGTCCCATAACAATGACCGCCCATCCCATTAAATATAGAAATGGAAAGAGAATCATCCTAGGTGAGTTTTTCAAGATAACCAATTATACAAAAGTTCCAAACATGCCTTAAAAAATCATTAAGAAACCAAAAATTTTCAATAAGAATCAAAAAAATATTTTTCAATCTGAAACCTATCATAAATCCATTTAAAAAACTTCAAACCAACACTTAAGAATAAAAATAAATTTAATAATTCAAAACCATTCATTAAAAATAAAAAATCACTTTCAAAATATAACAGTGATTTTTATCAAACACTTTACATGCTTAGATTAACAAAACAATGGTATATACTTTATAAACAAGAAGGAAATCACTACATTTCACATCAATTTTTTTAATAAAAATCATACATCACTAATTATCATCCAAGAAAGGTGTGAAATGATATAAATAAATGATTCTTAAATTTAACAGACATGTGAAAGGGAAACCTACCTCAAACCAAAAGTTCTACAACAATTCCCGCACAAAACAACTCCATGAGGGTTCTAAGAAGCAAGAACATCCAAGAGGATCCTTAACAAAACAAAAAACCTAATTTAAACCTAAGGAAACATGAAACATGTAATTCCCCGACCCTAGTTGCCTAGAGTCGGTGCATTATTACATAACATTGGCATGATCAAAAGAAAGATCAAATCTCGAAAGACCGATTGGTTTAGTAGCCTTGGAAACACTAGATATATTCATAAGTCTTACATTACATCATAAAATGAAAAACTACTACAACAACATATTGTCTCCATAATCCACACTCATATCCCCACATAATATCCCTGCAGGTCATTCATAATTTACTTATTCACTTCCTGGGAAAAATAAAACATAGAAAAGGGGTGAGCTCAAATGCCCGGTAAGGATAACAATATAGCGGAAACTTTCATAAATAAGAATAAACATTTAAGGCAATGTATAACTAAAACAAAAGACTTTCAAACTTGAACTTTCAACATAGTATGGCATAAATAAAATGAAATAATTCTATTTACTTATTCACATGGTTATTCTACTAATCGAATAATCACATGCAAAATCAATAACCACTTTCATAATGATGGAATGCATAATGCTAGACTATCATAACCACATAGCCAAGGCCTCGTGCCAAGACTACAAATAAGATTTTGTCAAGGCCTTGTGCCAAGACACTAGTTTGTCTCATGAGACCTACCGATGCATTGAGGAGCTATAGCGGGCTCCACCCGTCACATATTAAGTCCAATAAATTCCCATATGAAAAGGTTTAAACATAACATAAACATTCGTATTAAAACTAGCATACGACATGTCAATAATTTCACCATAAACTATGAATGGTATAAAAATAGCACATCCACAGTCAAACATATCACAAAACCTTCAATACATTATAGAAGTTTTGTATCATAATAAATCAACTTCAAATAAGCGTAAAATCCATCAAAGGATGTTGACATAGATGAAATCAAAACACTTTTTAGAGAAATATATCTTTCTATTTTGAAATCCTTTAAGAGACATATAAAATAAAAAATTTTCTTTGAAAATTTTCTTATAATCTTGTAAGGAAAGCTTTGAAGATTTTATAACGACGGAAAATAACCGCACCCACCGTATAAGTTAAAAAAACAATCTTACCTTAATTCTGTCAAAAAGGTTAAAAAGGACCTTGTTTTGAAAACAACGGAAATATTCCTCTTATAAAAAGTAAAAAAAGGGTATAAATGACTTTAACCCATATTATTGTAAATAATAAAAAAAATTTGAAATACATTTTAAAGAAAACATGGATGTGGATGATAAAGAGATCCTAGTATATTATTACGTATAAACAACCTCGGATAATGAAGAGATTGTGAAATAACCTTTACCTTGTACTTTTCCTTGGTTGGGGTAGGTTAACCTCCTGTATAATGGTGAAATAATTGTTATTAAATTATACAAGAATCATATACATTAATATGATATCATATATTATCTTTTAATATTGATTTGATAATAATATCGTAGTATTATCGTTGTTTCGGGTGTTAACTTACTTGTTTTCTTTTATATGTTTTGTTACGTAAGACATGTTTGTAAAGGATAGGTTGTATATTATTCATATCCAAAATGATATCAAGTCCTTAAACATCATTTTTTAAATCATCAAATGATAATTATACTTGAATGGATACGATGGAGAATGAATCTCATCGCGTTCGTGGAGATGGTAGTCCGTACGTACGCACGAGCGACAATATCATTATTTTGATATTAAAATAATATATAAATGGATGGTATATCATATATACAGAATCATTAACATGTTATATTTATTATTTACATGAGTTACATATCATTATTATACCCATCCAAATAATAATATATTGAATAACAATTACACCACGATGTGGAGACGGTAAGCCGTACGTACGCACGTATGGTGACATGTTATTCAAAGGGTGGATAGAATACTGAATATGGTTGTACCATATTTATAATAACATCACAGTATATATATGATACTGGAGTTATTATTTTAGAATGGTAACAACAAAGGAAGAAGAAGTGGAAGATGAAATGAACTTGGAAAAGGGTGGTGAAATCATTACCTCTTCTTCGGGTTCTTCCTTTTGATTTGATCAAAAGGGCTCCTTAGGTTGGCTTTCTGATAAAACTAAGGCCTCTAGGTTGTATTGAGGGAAGTTGGGAGAGTATTTGGGCAGATTTTGGCCGAACCAAAAGGCTTTCAAGGTGTGAAGAAATGAGAAGGAGGAGTGCCCTTTTATAAGAGGGGTGAGAGGCACCTTTGGAAAAGCTAGAAATATTAGTTTATAATAAATTAATATTCGGTTTCTAATGGCTAAAAAGTTTATTATTAAAAGGTTAAGGTGGGGATAGGTCGAAAACCACTCAAACAATAGAATTTAGACAGGTTTGGGTACTTATATTAAACTTATCTTTAAGTATTAACTCTAAGTTAATTAGTTTCACTTTTACAATGTCTCTTTGTAGTTTTATATAATATGGTTAATAAACTTACTATATACATCCAAGAGACTACCAAGTGGTCCATTAATGATTAACTTATCATGATATAAGTCTCTTGGCCGAACCTTAGATTTTTAGGAATTTAATATCAATTAATAATATAATATTTGTTTTAAGAACTCTTTTATGTCAATTTTGACACTATTCAATAGTTGATTTCTGTGAAACTCATAACAAATTGATTAATTCTAAAAAAGTCAATTAAATCAATTATAATATATCATATTATCCTAGAAAATTATTTTAATTCATTAAAAGTTTCATATTATATTTATTTGGGTATTTATAATATCAATTATTTTAATTTTTCACTATTATGATAATTATACATCATCATTGTGTCATAAATAAATTAACTTATTTAATCTCTAAAAATTGAAAATAAAATATCATCATGTAGGAAATCTTTTTATCCTTCTAATGAATATTTATAGCCGAAAATCCAACATATATAACCCTATGTAAAAATTGTTTTTCTAAAAGATATATGCTTGTGTCATTTTTGTATTCATTTTAACTTAATTAAAATAAAGTGTCCCTATTACCTACAAGTGGCTCCATGAGGTCCCAAAATTGACCCAAAGATGCTCATGGTCGGAAATGTATCCACCAATAAGGCTAGGACACGTTTTAGGGTAATTTAGTATTATTATAATATTATTTTTTAACCCTTATTTACCGGATTTACCCTTAACCATGGTAAATAAAATATTTACCGCAGTAATTATTCAAAATGTCTAAAAATAAAAGTTACCTATTTACACAATTTGAACATCCTGATTCCAAATATGGAGTCCATTTTTCTAAATTAAAAATACAGAAGTGGCAGAAATTAATTTAAAATTAATTCCCGCTGTCAAAACAAAAAGCGTGTTTTTAAGAGATAATAACTATCAAAAGATTGACACTTGTTTATATTCGGTTTAATTGTAAAATTATGTCCAATGACCAAAATTATATTAAATGGTAAAAATATATTCTAAATATACTTTAAAACCACTCAAATTCATAATTTATCACTGTTAATTATTTTTATTAAAAAAGTTGTTTTTAATTAAAATTTAGTAATTTTCACTATTCATCAAAATATGAAAGTTATCCAAAATGTACCAAAATTTCACCTTAGGCTAAATTAGATATTCCGAATCCAAAAATGAAGTCCATTTTGAAATATAACATATATATAATTTCAAAAAGTAGGTATTACTATTCCTAACGGCTAGTTTGATTGGTTATGGTGTGTTAGAACTCAGTGTTGCGTACAACACACGCTATCACATTATTCAAAGAGAAGCGTACCGTAGAAGCTTGGGGTGTTAAATTCTCCCCTCCTTCAAATAATTTCATCCTCGAAATTTCTATAATACTTATCACATGAAAAGACTCGGGTGGTTCTTCATCATAAGTTTCTCGGGTTTCCACGTTGCCTCCTCCATCTTATGGTTTCTCCACAAAACTTTTACCAGATGCGTCGTCCGGTTTCTCAGCACTTGTTCTCTCGTATCAAGAATCTTGACGGGCTCTTCGCAATAAGACAGATCGGGTTCCAGTTCTAATTCCTCATAGGTGAGTACATGCGTTGGGACAGACATGTATTTCCTCAACAGAGATACATGGAACACATCGTGAACTTTAGAGAGACTTGGCGACATTGCCAATCGGTAAGCTACAGCCCCAATTCGTTCTAGAATTTCGAAACGTCCGATGTACCTGGGACTCAATTTACCTTTCTTACCAAAACGTATGACTCCCTTCCATGGAGATACCTTCAGGAAAACATGATCACCGACTTGAAATTCCAAATCCTTCCTTCGATTATCGGCATAGCTCTTCTGCCTACTTTGAGCTGCTCTGATGTGATTTTGGATTACCTTCACCTTTTCCATCGTTTCCTCCACCAGTTCTGGACCTACAAGTTTTCTTTCACCGACGTCATCCCAACAGGTTGGTGTACGACATCTCTTTCCGTATAACGCTTCATATGGTGCCATCTGAATACTCGAATGGAAGCTATTGTTATAGGAAAATTCTACCAGAGGTAAATATTGATCCCACATACCCTGAAAGTCAAGTGAGCAAGATCTCAACATGTCTTCTAAGGTTTGAATAGTCCGTTCTGATTGTCCGTCTGTCTGAGGGTGGTAAGCTGTGCTCAAATGAAGTTCAGTATCCAGGGATTTCTGAAGACTTTTCTAGAATCTTGAAGTAAAACGGGGATCACAATCAGAAACAATCGATAGGGGTACTCCATGAAGTCTCACAACTTCATTAATATATAGTCTTGCTAGACGTTACAGGGGTAGATCTTCTCTTATAGCAAGAAAATGTGCTGACTTGGTAAGACGATCAACAATAACCCATATTGCATCATTCCTTCTAGGAGTCTTTGGTAGCCCCATGACAAAGTCCATCGTAATATTGTCCCATTTCCACTTCGGTATGGGAAGAGGTTGCATGACTCCTCCAGGTTGTTGCCTTCCAGCTTTCACTTGCTGACAAACCATACATCTTGACACAAAATCAGCAATCTCCCTCTTCATGTTGTCCCACAAAAAATGTTCCTTCAAATCTCTATACATTTTGGTGATCCCAGGGTGTATAGAGAAATTGGAACTATGAGCATCATCCAGCAATTCCCTTTTTAGATCAGGTATATCGGGAACACAAAGTCTCTTCCCAAATTTCAAAATTCCATCTTCATACACAAAGTCTCTTAATCTCCCATCATTCACAGCTTTAATCTTCTTTTGAAATTCTTCATCATCGGTCTGAGTACTCTTAATCCTTTCTATTAAAGATGGTTTGGCAACCATTTGAAAAAGAAATGATGTTTCGCCTTCCCTGGTTATTCCCATGTCCATCTTCACTAGATCCATGAAAATTGGATCCCTTTCAATTCTCATATTGTTCAAAACTCCATGGTATTTTCTACTCAAAGCATCTGCCACCTTGTTTGCTTTCCCCGGGTGGTAGTGTATCGTGAAATCATAATCCTTGAGTAATTCAAGCCATCTCCTTTGCCTCATGTTGAGTTCTTTTTGTGAGAAAATATACTTCAAACTCTTGTGATCAGTATAAATCTCACATTTTTCACCATAGAGGTAGTGCCTCCATATCTTCAAAGAAAAGATCACAGCTGCTAACTCGAGATCATGAGTAGGATAGTTTTGTTCATGAATTTTCAACTGTCGTGATGCATAGGAAATAACTCTATCATTCTGCATAAGGACACAACCAAGTCCTTTCTTCGATGCATCACTATAAATAACGAACCCATCATTCCCCGATGGTAGAGTCAATATAGGTGCATTGACTAATCTTTTCTTCAGTTCTTCGAAACATTCCTCACACTCTTTTGTCCAAACAAATCTAACCCCTTTACGTGTGAGCTTCGTTAATGGGTTAGCCAATCGGGAAAAATTATGGACGAAACGTCGATAATAACCTGCCAAACCAATAAAACTACGTACCTCAGTTATACTCGTAGGTGCTGGCCATTCTTGGATTGCCTTGGTCTTAGAAGGATCAACAGAGATTCCATCTTTAGAGACAATATGGCCAAGAAAAGAAATCTCCTGAAGCCAGAATTCACAGTTGCTAAACTTCCCATATAATTCATGCCTCCTCAGAGTCTTCAAGATAATGTGCAAGTGATTTTCATGATCTTTGTAGGTTTTGGAGTATACCAAGATATCATCAATAAATACCACCACAAATTCATCGAGATACTCCTTGAAAACTATATTCATCAGATCCATGAATACAGAGGGTGCATTAGTCAATCCAAACGGAATTACAGTAAACTCGTAATGCCCGTACCTGGTTCGAAATGCTATCTTCGGAATGTCTTCCTTCTTCACACACAACTGATGGTATCCAGATCGAAGGTCAATCTTTGAAAAGTATTGAGCTCCATGTAGTTGGTCAAATAAATCATCAATACGAGGTAGGGGATACTTGTTCTTTATCGTTATAGCATTGATCTCCCTGTAGTCGATACATAACCTCATAGATCCATCTTTCTTTTTAACAAAAAGAACAGGGGCTCCCCATGGAGAAACACTAGGGTGAATAAATCCTTTATTACTCAATTCCTCTAGTTGTTTCTTTAGTTAGAATAACTCTACAGTAGCCATTCTGTAAGGGGTCTTTGATACAGGCCTTGATCCAGGAATTAAATCAATGGAAAACTCAACTTCTCGTTCTGGAGGATGACCCGGTAAATCTTCCAGAAATACATCTACAAATTCTTTCACAACAGGTACATCCTCTATTTGAACATTCCTTTCCTCACCCGCAGTTATTTCATTCTCTTCCTCCCCAATAATTGAATTTAGTTGAGCTATTGAGGGTGGATCTAAATAAGAATTAGGTGGTGACAGTTCTGCTCTAAAGATAAGGTGTTCCTTATCATTATCATCATGAATCATAACCTCTTTCTTCTTACAATAAATCTTCGCATCATAGTACGAAAGCCAGTCCATACCGAGGATTATATCAAACTCAATCATAGGTATGACGATGAGATCAGCAGATAAAGAACATTTATGTGCTCTAATGTGGACTGATTCACAAAACTTTGTTGCAATGATACTTCCCTTAGGAGTTTTAACTGACAACTCCCTTATTAAATCAAATTGGAAATATCTAATTTTCTTAGAAAACTGGGAAGATATGAAACAATGTGATGATCCAGAATCAAATAATGCATTTTCTAAACTTGAGGAAACCATTAAATTACCTGCCACCACGTCTTTTGGAGCTTCTACCTCAGCAGTAGTGATAGCATAAGCCTGGCCTTGATCCCTTGGCCTTTTCTGAGGTAAGTTCTCCTGACGCCTAGGACATGAATTTGCATAATTCCCCATCTCCCTGCAATTATAGCACTAAACGTTGGTAGCTTCCTTCTTCCCCTTGCAATCACGAGCTTGGTGGCCTTTTTCACCACACTTGTAACAGACTCCCATTCCCTTCAAGAAAGTACCAGGGTGTTTCTTCCCGCATTTACCACATGATGGATATTCAACCTTTCCCTTCTTCCCTTTATTTCCATTCCCATATTGATCATCAGGTCTCTTCTTCTCTTTCTTTTCTTTAAATTCATAAGACTTAGAGAATTCCTTTTCGGTCTTGATAGCACATGAGACAATGTCTTCGTACGACGAAAAGGATTGTGAGACTAATGCTCGACGGATAAATGGTTTTAACCCATCAAAGAAACGACCAATCCTACTTCTTTGGTTACGTATATAATCACCAGCGTACCTTGCTAACCTTCTAAAGTTAGCCTCATACTTTGTGACATTCTCACCCTCCTTCTGTCTCAGACTTAGAAATTGCCTTTCCATATCTGCTCGATGGTCGCGAGGAAAGTATTTTTCTAAAAACAGATCTTTGAACTCCCTCCATTCCATATTTGATACTTCATCATCTTCCTTCATATTTTGAATCAATGACCACCATTGATCAGCATCTCCAGTGAGGCGGTAAACTGCCATGATAACTTTTTCCCTTTCACTGCTCCCCAAAGCCTGAAATATTTTCTCTAGGGAAAATATCCATTGCTCAGCTACTAAGGGATTTGTACTCCCATTGAACGTTGGTGGTTGTTGCCTCATGAATCGATCTAACATTGATCCTCCACGCTGCGGATCAGGGTCCTCCATATGGGTAAGGTTATTATTCATAACCTGAGTAAGTTGTCCCAGAATGGTGATTAGCTGATCGGCACCAGTTGCATCACCAGCTCCACTATAATTATCTTGAGCAGGAGGGAAATCTCTACATGGAGTGCGTGCATTGATACAGTTTCCATTTCTTCCACTAGGCGCCATTTCTAAACAATGGCATAAACTAGATCAGTTTATGAATCAAAATACATAATCCCATACTTATAAAACACTTAACATAAATCGAACTATTTATGGATATAATCCATAATCATAAGAATGTTTTCTTTGAGGAAATATATACTCATAATCCCTTCAAAATGATTTGTAAAGAAAATGAGAGTTATCCTAAGCATATCTGTAACACCCCGAGATTTTATGAAAAATATTCTTTTTAATTTCATTAATGTCTTGTGTTATACGCTACACCAAAAGGAGCTTTCACAACACACATCTCTGACCTGGCTTGAATTACACGCAATCGCGACCTTCCACAATAGCGTGTGTTGTACGCAACACCAAGTTTCGCTAAACAACGATATGCCATTAAGATATTATTAAAACTAGCCGTTATGAATAGTAATAACCACTTTTTGAAATTTTTTAAATTTTATTTTTCAAAATGGATTTCATTTTTGGATTCGGAATATCGAAATTAGCATAGGGTGAAATTTTGGTAATTTTCGGATAACTTTCATATTTTGATGAATAGTGGAAATTACTAAATTTTAATTAAAAAAAACTTTTTCAATCGAAATAATTAATAGTGATAAATTATTAATTTGAGTGGTTTTAAAGTATATTTAGAATATATTTTTACAATTTAATACAATGTTGGTCATTGGATGTAATTTCACATTTAAACCAGTTATAAACAAGTGTCAATCTTTTGATAGTTATTATCTCTTAAAAACACGCCTTTTGTTTTGACGACGGGAATTAATTTTTCAATTAATTAATGCAACTGATATGTTTTGAATTTGGTAAAATAGAAATCATTTTTGAGTTCATAATATCAAATATAGCTTAGGCCTAATTTTTGGTATTTTTCTGAAAACTTTCAATTTTTGATGAATAGTGAAACCACTAAGTGGTAGCTAAAAAAACTGAATTTTTCATAAAACTTAATTTTACCGCTTCTGTGAGTGGAATTTCGAAAATCCGACAGACACGGTTAATATCAAGGACTAAAATGTGGTTCAATGATATGAAAATAATTATTGGTGAATAGTAACTTTTTACCTTTTTTTTACCACGGTTAATAGTAAATAGGGTAACTAAGGGTAAATATGATATTACTATTACCCTAACACATGTACTAATTCTATTGGATAAGTGTAATTCGACCAAAAACAACCTTATGAATATAATATGACCATTTAGGTCCACTTGGATTAGATTATGACATTTAATATTATTTTATTTAATGAATAGTTAAAATAGTTAAAATCAAAGTTTAATAACTAAAACATTTTTAATATGGGGTTATACATAAGATAAATTAGACTATAAATATTAATTAGAAAGATAAAACGATTTCCTACATAATTATATTTTATTTATAATTTTTAGACTTTAAATAAATTAATTTATTTATGACACAACGATGATGCAGTAATTACCCTTTTAAGGAAATATTAACATAATTGATGTTATAAATGCTCAAATAAATGTAATTTGAGACTTTTTATGAACTCCACTAATTTTCTAGGTTACTATGATATATTAGTGTTGATTTAAGCAACTTGGTTTGAACATATAATTCTGTTATGACTTTCATAAAAATCATATATCAAATAGTGTCAAAATTGACACAAAATAGTTTTTAAATCAAATATTATATTATTAATTGTTATTTTATTCCTAAAAATCTACGGTTCGGCCAAATGACATAGATAAGGATATATATATTAATAATAAACAATTTGGGGTTCGTTTGGCATGTTATAGTAAGTGTATTAACCATATAGTGAAAGAAAACAAAAAGACACTGTAAAAGTTAAATTATTTAACTTAGAGTTAAATCTAATTGATAAGGTTAAAATAATACCCTAAACTTGTCCAAATCCTATTGGTTGATAGGATTTCGACCCATCCCCACTTTTTCTTCGAAATAAGACCCTTTAGAACCATTATAAACCGATTTTGACTTTAATATAAAATAATATTTTGAGATATTCCTAAGGTGCCCCTCTCCTCCCTTATAAAAGGACACCTCCTCCCCCTCCTCCTCACACCAATTTGAGAACTCATGCTCGGACAACCCCTGCCAAAATCCCTTCTCCACTTCCCTATAATAATCCTAGAGGTCCTGGTCTTCTTAAAAGACCAATCTTATTTCCCTAAGTGGAGGATTCAAAGAGGCGTTCCAAAGAAGAGGTAATATCCATTACCGATCTTTTCAATTTCTTTCTTCTTCAACTTCTTCTTCTTTAGTTGTTTCATGATAAAGTAATAACATCAGTATTACTTACATACTGATATGTTATTATAAATATGAAACAACCCTATTTCACCTTCTATCCATCCTACGGAAAAATGAAATCACCGCACGTGCGTACGTACGGAATACCGTCTCCACACCGTGGTGTAATCTATTTTCCGCCACCACCTTAATTGGATGGGTATAAAGGTGTAATGAGTAACTATATATGATTATTATAAATTGATATTGATACTGAAATAGTATACATACACTTCAACACAATTCCACGACCATGGGAACGATATCATCGCTCGTGCGTACGTACGGACTACCGTCTCCCCGACGCGATGAGATTCATTCTCAATGATTAACCATTCATGAATGATTATAAAGTATATATGATAAGTACTAATGAAATATATGACCTAATAATTATACTGGAATTATTTATATTTATATGTATGTCATCTACTTAATTCCATTCAATTCAATTAGAAACGAAAACAACGTTCATGCGTACGTACGGACTACCGTCTCCATGAACGGTGTATTTCTTTCCATTTACTGATTTATTATATATTTATATTCTGAATATATATATATATATATATATCATGTTTTATATTCTAGAATTAAGTAATCATGATCTAAGTAATCATATGAATAATTACAAGTTAAAAACACGAACGACAAATGAGACGATTTTACCCAAAACGCTACTTTAACATGAATTTACAAAAGAACGGGTAATATAAAGTCATAAGTGGACCATATATGATATAATAACAATGAATATGATTCTGGAATAAGTCAATAACATGATTTAAATCATTATACAGGAGGTTCGGACACTTACAAAGCAAGTCGGATCTACGGTAAGGGAAATATCACAATCTCATTTTTATCCGAGATTGTTTATTCGTAAGTATTTATTGGGGTGTATTTTATCATCCACATCCATGTTCCCTCAATATGTAATATTGTTTCCATACACTTAAACTAGTCTAAATCCAATTTTACCCTTCGGTGAGTTTTTAGTAAAGAATATGAAAGGAATCTTTTGTCGTTTTTTCGTACGAGGTACTTTTTGACTTTTCCGACAAAAGTACGAAGAATGTTTTTTTTAACTTATACGGCATGAATGGATTTCTAAAACATTATTTCCAAGAAGCTTCCTTTACAAGTATTCAAGTTTATTTTTAATCAACGTCTTTTAGTTTAAAATTGTATGACATGTTAAGAAAGGAAAAGTGTTTTTGAAGTAGAATGGATATTTTCCTCAAGAATGAAGTTCAAGTATTTTATCAAAATTATTTTCCATCTAAGATAATAAAAGGGTTCTGTTTTTATACCTATTATTACATGGATTTGATTATGTTGTGATGGAATTATTTTTATGAATTCCTTTATCTTATATGAATTGTTTTATGATGTCATGTTGTTTAAGAATCCCATTTTTATTAAATGGGTTACGCTATGATGTATGGTTTATGATTATGTGGCACACATAAGAAAGGATTCATTATAAGATGGGTGGGACCTATATCTCCCTCCAATGCATTGGGTAAAGATTTTATATCTCATGAGATAGACATGGCTGGAATGGTAGGTTATACCGGTTCAGTGAAACAGGACTGAAACGAGGGTTACTCGATTCAGAAAGGGACTTTGTACACTAAGATAGTCTTGGCAATGAGTCTTGACTAACAAGAAATGATTCTCTATGATTATGTGTGAATGCCACAAAGTTTCATGTTTTAAGTTATGATTATTGTGATTACATTTCACTGCCATGATTTATCGCATGTTATGAAATTATGCTCTCTTTTGCAGGTTAAGATTTCCAAAATGTTATGTTCTTTTGAATATGATGTGATTGATATTTCTGTTGTTTACCCTTACTGAGCATTTGAGCTCACCCTTTTATGTTTTATTTTCCCCAGGATATAAAGAAAGGTTTTAGGTAAAAAAAAAGGAAGATCTTTATGGGAGATTTTGAAGATCTTTCACCACGATTAGAAGAATATATTCCGAGTTTCCAAAGACACTAAACTATTACGGTCCTTGTGTGTGTGTTTTTGCTATGTACTAAGTATTCCGCAAATGTAATGTAATGTCCATGTACGTTAAGCTTTGGGTCTCTACAGTTGGTATCAGAGGAAAGGTTTAGTCAGCCTTTGGAAACTAGGATGCGAGAACTTTAGTGAGATCCCTAGAGATATTTATAAGGTTTGTCTAGGGATGTCCCTAAGGATAAATATACGTATAGGATACAGTCCTATAACTACGGTAACGATCTTAGAATTTAACCTAAGAAGTTAGATATTGAGGATACTCCCCCTTTATTATGATTTTTGCCTCTCACACTATTCTTTTTGGGTTTTAGAAAATGGCTGGAAACAGGATGATTCACGATAATGGAGGATATGATGGACAATGGAATGATATTCTTCATGAGAAACCAAATGAAATGGGATTTGGAGGTCCAAACATCATTATTATGCCGAATCAGAAATCTCATAATATGATCAATAAAGTAAAATTTGGTAAGTTTCATGGCTCGGCTAATAAGAGAAAGATGGAGTTTCATGATGATCATTGAGGAAAGAAAGTTCAATTTCCCCTATGTAAATCATGTGGGAAGAGGCATCAAGGAGAATGTTTCAAAGGAACTGGACGATGCTTTGGGTGTGGAAAAGAAGGACACAAAGCCAGTAAGTGAAAAGGAAAAGGTTCAGTTAACACCAGGGATGAGGATAATGGTATTGCTACAACATCAACAATGGTTAAATGTTTTAAATGTGGAATGTACGGGCATTATGCAAACCAATGCCATAAGGGAAAGTCTCATGAAGAGAATCAGTATGGTCGTATGGGTAGTATTTATGTTGATGATGATGAAGAGACTACAAATGATATGTGAGATGAAAGAATTGTTGAAGCTCGGTCAATGGTTTAAGAAGGTAGTGGAATGATTACATGTTTATCAAGTGTAATGTTGTATAAAGAATCTCATGGTACTATGGAATAAAGAGACATCTAAGGATTGTTACATTGTTGTCTTTCCTTGAGTTTTGAAAGTGTGTGATTAATGCTACCAGTATCCATGAAAGGTTATTCAGATATTTTTGGAATGAAGATGATATGCGCATAATGAAGGGATAAGGAGAAATTTAAATGTTTGATAGTATTAATGAGCTCATGACTGATATAAGGAGGAGGTTATATCATGGTTTGAGTATATAGAATTTTTGGATTTTGGTATGTGGTAAGAGTTAACTTTTGACAGCATTCATGTTTTCACTAAGGTTTAATAGGTATTCATTTTTTCAAGAGAATACCTGATTAAGGCCTTCAAATGTTTGGAATGTGACCAACAAGACATATCTTATGATATATGGGGATCAACGATGGTATTAAATATCTGGTAATCATTTTCATTATATTATGAGAGTGGACTACAGTATTATGGATAAGCCTAAAGATTAGAATGGATTATGTTGGACATAAGTTAGTATTGTTTAAGGATAGAAGATTTTCGATATTATTGATGGGATGTTATATTAATATAGTTTTAGAAAAAGGACAACCTGCAGGACGGGCGACAGCCCATCGCGTCGGACAAGGCTGTGGGAATCGAACCCACAACTGAAGTGCGACTGGCCTTTATCGCCTACCACTGGCCTACAGGAAGTCCCTGTTTAGTAGAAACTAGTTTTATTATATTAAGCAGTATGATATATGAAGTATAAGTTCATTTTAGGAACCATATATCATTAATCTCACTATAGATGGACTTATGTATTTTTTTGATAACTTTTCTAACCTTTTGAGACAGATGAAATGACTCATCATTCTATCACATGATCTGCTAACACATCATGAATGACAAATTCAACTTCATTTATTTAAGATATGAAGTAGAAATTGGACAAAGAACGACAAATAGTGAGACTATACCAAAATCACGAAAGTATTTCTTCTAATTCCAATTTCATCAACTTTAGGGAAATGATCTTGAAAACCAAAAATGTTGTCCTAGTGCTCTTATATCTGATTAATCAGATGGTACCTTAGATCGTCAAAAATTTATGGATTTGTGATTGCTAGCTTTTCCATAGCCATGTTCTCTACAACTCTCCATCAGAACATGATGGTTAGATTTCTCTTTCATATCCATATTTTCACCTATGTGGAAACCCAGTGATTAGTTTATTTGGGTAATCGTTACGTTTCATACTTTTGTTTTTAAATATTGGTTTTGGTATTCCTTTTTACGATGTGAGTTTCGATTAAAGAAACTTTCGAATAGTAAACCATTTATAACCCCGACGAATTTCGAGGGCGAAATTCATTTTAAGGGGGGTAGAATGTAACACCCCGAGATTTTATGAAAAATATTCTTTTTAATTTCATTAATGTCTTGTGTTATACGATACACAAAAAGGAGCTTTCACAACACACATCTATGACCTGGCTTGAATTACACGCAATCGCGACCTTCCACAATAGCGTGTCTTGTACGCAACACCAAGTTTCGCTAAACAACGATATGCCATTAAGATATTATTAAAACTAGCCGTTATGAATAGTAATAACCACTTTTTGAAATTTTGTAAATTTTATTTTTCAAAATGGATTTCATTTTTGGATTCGGAATATCGAAATTAGCTTAGGGTGAAATTTTGGTAATTTTCGGATAACTTTCATATTTTGATGAATAGTGGAAATTACTAAATTTTAATTAAAAAAAACTTTTTCAATCGAAATAATTAATAGTGATAAATTATTAATTTGAGTGGTTTTAAAGTATATTTAGAATATATATTTACAATTTAATACAATGTTGGTCATTAGATGTAATTTCACATTTAAACCAGTTATAAACAAGTGTCAATCTTTTGATAGTTATTATCTCTTAAAAACACGCCTTTTGTTTTGACGACGGGAATTAATTTTTCAATTAATTAATGCAACTGATATGTTTTGAATTTGGCAAAATAGAAATCATTTTTGAGTTCATAATATCAAATATAGCTTAGGCCTAATTTTTGGTATTTTTCTGAAAACTTTCAATTTTTGATGAATAGTGAAACCACTAAGTGGTAGTTAAAAAAACTGAATTTTTCATAAAACTTAATTTTACCGCTTCTGTGAGTGGAATTTCGAAAATCCGACAGACACGGTTAATATCAAGGACTAAAATGTGGTTCAATGAGATGAAAATAATTATTGGTGAATAGTAACTTTTTACCTTTTTTTTACCACGGTTAATATTAAATAGGGTAACTAAGGGTAAATATGATATTACTATTACCCTAACACATATCCTAATTCTATTGGATAAGTGTAATTCGACCAAAAACAACCTTATGAATATAATATGACCATTTAGGTCCACTTGGATTAGATTATGACATTTAATATTATTTTATTTAATGAATAGTTAAAATAGTTAAAATCAAAGTTTAATAACTAAAACATTTTTAATATGGGGTTATACATAAGATAAATTCGACTATAAATATTAATTAGAAAGATAAAAATATTTCCTACATAATTATATTTTATTTATAATTTTTAGACTTTAAATAAATTAATTTATTTATGACACAACGATGATGCAGTAATTACCCTTTTAAGGAAATATTAACATAATTGATGTTATAAATGCTCAAATAAATGTAATTTGAGACTTTTTATGAACTCCACTAATTTTCTAGGTTACTATGATATATTAGTGTTGATTTAATCAACTTGGTTCGAACATATAATTCTGTTATGACTTTCACAAAAATCATATATCAAATAGTGTCAAAATTGACACAAAATAGTTTTTAAATCAAATATTATATTATTAATTGTTATTTTATTCCTCAAAATCTAAGGTTCGGCCAAATTACATAGATAAGGATATATATATTAATAATAAACAATTTGGGGTTCGTTTGGCATGTTATAGTAAGTGTATTAACCATATAGTGAAAGAAAACAAAAAGACACGGTAAAAGTTAAATTATTTAACTTAGAGTTAAATCTAATTGATAAGGTTAAAATAATACCCTAAACTTGTCCAAATCCTATTGGTTGATAGGATTTCGACCCATCCCCACTTTAGCTTCGAAATAAGACCCTTTGGAACCATTATAAACTGATTTTGACTTTAATATAAAATAATATTTTGAGATATTCCTAAGGTGCCCCTCTCCTCCCTTATAAAAGGACACCTCCTCCCCCTCCTCCTCACACCAATTTGAGAACTCATGCTCGGCCAACCCTTGCCAAAATCCATTCTCCACTTCCCTAGAATAATCCTAGAGGTCCTGGTATTCTTTAAAGACAAATCATAGTTCCCTAAGTGGAGGATTCAAAGAGGCGTTCCAAAGAAGAGGTAATATCCATTACCGATCTTTTCAATTTCTTTCTTCTTCAACTTCTTCTTCTTTAGTTGTTTCATGATAAAGTAATAACATCAGTATTACTTACATACTGATATGTTATTATAAATATGAAACAACCCTAATTCACCTTCTATCCATCCTACGGAAAAATGAAATCACCGCGCGTGCGTACGTACGGAATACCGTCTCCACGCCGTGGTGTAATCTATTTTCCGCCACCACCTTAATTGGATGGGTATATAGGTGTAATGAGTAACTATATATGATTATTATAAATTGATATTGATACTGAAATAGTATACATACACTTCAACACAATTCCACGACCATGGGAACGATATCATCGCTCGTGCGTACGTACGGACTACCGTCTCCACGACGCGATGAGATTCATTCTCAATGATTAACCATTCATGAATGATTATAAAGTATATATGATAAGTACTAATGAAATATATGAACTAATAATGATACTGGAATTATTTATATTTATATGTATGTCATCTACTTAATTCCATTCAATTCAATAAGGAAACGAAAACAACGTTCATGCGTACGTACGGACTACCGTCTCCATGAACGGTGTATTTCTTTCCATTTACTGATTTATTATATATTTATATTCTGAATATATATATATATATATATCATGTTTTATATTCTGGAATTAAGTAATCATGATCTAAGTAATCATATGAATAATTACAAGTTAAAAACACGAACGACAAATGAGACGATTTTACCCAAAACGCTACTTTAACATGAATTTACAAAAGAACGGGTAATATAAAGTCATAAGTGGACCATATATGATATAATAACAATGAATATGATTCTGGAATAAGTCAATAACATGATTTAAATCATTATACAGGTGGTTCGGACACTTACAAAGCAAGTCGGATCTACGGTAAGGGAAATATCACAATCTCATTTTTATCCGAGATTGTTTATTCGTAAGTATTTATTGGGGTGTATTTTATCATCCACATCCATGTTACCTCAATATTTAATATTGTTTCCATCCACTTACACTAGTCTAAATCCAATTTTACCCTTCGGTGAGTTTTTAGTAAAGAATATGAAAGGAATCTTTTGTCGTTTTTTCGTACGAGGTACTTTTTGACTTTTCCGACAAAAGTACGAAGAATGTTTTTTTAACTTATACGACATGAATGGATTTCTAAAACATTATTTCCAAGAAGATTCCTTTACAAGTATTCAAGATTATTTTTAATCAACTTCTTTTAGTTTAAAATTGTATGACATGTTAAGAAAGGAAAAGTGTTTTTGAAGTAGAAAGGATATTTTCCTCAAGAATGAAGTTCAAGTATTTTATCAAAATTATTTTCCATCTAAGATAATAAAAGGGTTATGTTTTTATACCTATTATTACATGGATTTGATTATATTGTGATGGAAATATTTTTATGAATTCCTTTATCTTATATGAATTGTTTTATGATGTCATGTTGTTTAAGAATCCCATTTTTATTAAATGGGTTACGCTATGATGTATGGTTTATGATTATGTGGCACACATAAGAAAGGATTCATTATAAGATGGGTGGGACCTATATCTCCCTCCAATGCATTGGGTAAAGATTTTATATCTCATGAGATAGACATGGCTGGAATGGTAGGTTATACCAGTTCAGTGAAACAGGACTGAAACGAGGGTTACTCGATTCAGAAAGGTACTTTGTCCACTAAGATAGTCTTGGCAATGAGTCTTGACTAACAAGAAATGATTCTCTATGATTATTTGTGAATGCCACAAAGTTTCATGTTTTAAGTTATGATTATTGTGATTACATTTCACTTCCATGATTTATCCCATGTTATGAAATTATGCTCTCTTTTGCAGGTTAAGATTTCCAAAATGTTATGTTCTTTTGAATATGATGTGATTGATATTTCTGTTGTTTACCCTTACTGAGAATTTGAGCTCACCCTTTTATGTTAAATTTTCCCCAGGATATAAAGAAAGGTTTTATGTAAAAAAAAAGGAAGATCTTTATGGGAGATTTTGAAGATCTTTCACCATGATTAGAAGATTATATTCCGAGTTTCCAAAGACACTAAACTATTACGGTTCTTGTGTGTGTGTTTTTGCTATGTACTAAGTATTCCGCAAATGTAATGTAATGTCCATGTACGTTAAGCTTTGGGTCTCTACAATATCCCCCGGGAGTGTCGTAACCAAGAGTGCAGCAAGGCCTGTTGTCGTGCACCAGTTCCCGTTCGAGTCTAGCTCAAAGCGGTGTTTTCGGGTTTTACCCCTAGGTACATCTGTGCCAGAGCCGCCTCTACCTGCTCGTATCCAGACAAGGATGTTTTGCTCGGAAAACTCACAAAATCTCTACAATACCAAAATTCTAGGAAGTTCTTCTATACTAATCCTCAAAGTTCATCTTAGGTCTACGTGCTCTAATCAGAGTTTATCTAAATCTAGCTTCCAAGGTTTGTACTAAAATTCCTCTGACACCAACTGTAACGCCCCGACCTTAGTTGCCCGAGTCGGTGCATTATTACATAACATTGGCATGATCACAAGAAAGATCAAATCTCGACAGACCGATTGGTTTAGTAGCCTTAGAAACACTAGATATATTCATAAGTCTTATATTACATCATAAAATGAAAAACTACTACAACAACATATTGTCTCCATAATCCACACTCATATCCCCACATAATATCCCTGCAGGTCATTCATAATTTACTTCTTCACTTCCTGGAAAAAATAAAACATAGAAAATGGGTGAGCTCAAATGCCCAGTAAGGATAACAATATAGCGGAAACTTTCATAAATAAGAATAAACATTTAAGGCAATGTATAACTAAAACAAAAGCCTTTTAAACTTGAACTTTCAACATAGTATGGCATAAATAAAATGAAATAATGCCATTTACTTATTCACATGGTTATTCTACTAATCGAATAATCACATGCAAAATCAATAACCACTCTCATAATGATGGAATGCATAATGCCAGACTATCGTAACCACATAGCCAAGGCCTCATGCCAAGACTACAAATAAGATTTTGTCAAGGCCTTGTGCCAAGACAGTAGTTTATCTCATGAGACCTACCGATGCATCGAGGAGCTATCACGGGCTCCACCCGTCACATATTAAGTCCAATGCATTCCCATATGAAAAGGTCTAAACATAACATAAACATTCGTATTAAAACTAGTATACGACATGTCAATAATTTCACCATAAACTATGAATGGTATAAAAATAGCACATCCACAGTCAAGCATATCACAAAACCTTCAATACATTATATAAGTTTTGTATCATAATAAATCAACTTCAAATAAGCGTAAAATCCATCAAAGGATGTTGACATAGATGAAATCAAAACACTTTTTAGAGAAATATCTCTTTCTATTTTGAAATCATTTAAGAGACATATAAAATAAAACATTTTCTTTGAAAATATTCTTATAATCTTGTAAGGAAAGCTTTGAAGATTGTATAACGACGGAAAATAACCGCACCCGCCGTATAAGTTAAAAAAACATTCTTACCTTAATTCTGTCGAAAAGGTTAAAAAGGACCTTGTTTTGAAAACGACGGAAAGATTCCTCTTATAAAAAGTCAAAAAAGGGTATAAATGACTTTAACCCATATTCTTGTAAATAATAAAAAAATTTTGAAATACATTTTTAAGAAAACATGGATGTGGATGATAAAGAGATCCCAGTAGATTATTACGTATAAACAACCTCGGATAATGAAGAGATTGTGAAATAACCCTTAACTTGTACTTTTCCTTGGTTGGGGTAGGTTAACCTCCTGTATAATGGTGAAATAATTGTTATTAAATTATACAAGAATCATATACATTAATATGATATCATATATTATCTTTTAATATTGAGTTGATAATAATATCATAGTATTATCGTTGTTTCGGGTGTTAACTTACTTGTTTTCTTTTATATGTTTTGTTACATAAGACATGTTTGTAAAGGATAGGTTGTATATTATTCATATCCAGAATGATATAAAGTCCTTAAACATCATTTTTTAAATCATCAAATGATAATTATACTTGAATGGATATGATGGAGAATGAATCTCATCGCGTTCGTGGAGACGGTAGTCCGTACGTACGCACGAGCGACAATATCATTATTTTGATATTAAAATAATATATAAATAGATGGTATATCATATATACAGAATCATTAACATGTTATATTTATTATTTACATGAGTTACATATCATTATTATACCCATCCAAATAATAATATATTGAATAACAATTACACCACGACGTGGAGACGGTAAGCCGTACGTACGCACATATGGTGACATGTTATTCAAAGGGTGGATAGAATACTGAATATGGTTGTACCATATTTATAATAACATCACATTATATATATGATACTGGAGTTATTATTTTAGAATGGTAACAACAAATGAAGAAGAAGTGGAAGATGAAATGAACTTGGAAAAGGGTGGTGAAATCATTACCTCTTCTTCGGGTTCTTCCTTTTGATTTGATCAAAAGGGCTCCTTAGGTTGGCTTTATGATCAAACTAAGGCCTCTAGGTTGTAGTGAGGGAAGTTGGGAGAGTATTTGGGCAGAGTTTGGCCGAACCAAAAGGCTTTGAAGGTGTGAAGAAATGAGAAGGAGGAGTGCCCTTTTATAAGAGGGGTGAGGGGCACCTTTGGAAAAGCTAGAAATATTAGTTTATAATAAATTCATATTCAGTTTCTAATGGCTCAAAAGTTTATTATTCAAAGGTTAAGGTGGGGATAGGTCGAAAACCACTCAACCAATATAATTTAGATAGGTTTGGGTACTTATATTAACCTTATCTTTAAGTATTAACTCTAAGTTAATTAGTTTCACTTTTACAATGTCTCTTTGTATTTTTATATAATATGGTTAATAAACATACTATATACATCCAAGCGACTACCAAGTGGTCCATTAATGATTAACCTATCATGATATAATTCTCTTGGCCGAACCTTAGATTTTTAGGAATTTAATATCAATTAATAATATAATATTTGTTTTAAGAACTCTTTTATGTCAATTTTGACACTATTCAATAGTTGATTTTTGTGAAACTAATAAAAGATTGATTACTTCAAAAAAAGTCAATTAAATAAATTCTAATATATCATATTATCCTAGAAAATTATTTTAATTCATTAAAAGTTTCATATTATATTTATTTGGGTATTTATAATATCAATTATTTTAATTTTTCACTATTATGATAATTACTACATCATCATTGTGTCATAAATAAATTAACTTATTTAATCTATAAAAATTGAAAATAAAATATCATAATGTAGGAAATCGTTTTAGTTTTCTAATGAATATTTATAGTAGAAAATCAAACATATATAACCATATGTAAAAATTGTTTTTCTAAAAGATATATGCTTGTGTCATTTTTGTATTCATTTTAACTTAATTAAAATAAAGTGTCCCTATCACCTACAAGTGGCTCCATGAGGTCCCAAAATTGACCCAAAGATGCCCATGGTCGGACATGTATCCACCAATAAGTCTAGGACACGTTTTAGGGTAATTTAGTATTATTATAATATTATTTTTTAACCCTTATTTACCGGATTTACCCTTAACCATGGTAAATAAAATATTTACCGCAGTAATTATTCAAAATGTCTAAAAATAAAAGTTACCTATTTACACAATTTGAAAATCCTGATTCCAAATATGGAATCCATTTTTCTAAATTCAAAACATAGAAGTGGCAGAAATTAATTTAAAATTAATTCCCGCTGTCAAAACAAAAAGCGTGTTTTTAAGAGATAATAACTATCAAAAGATTGACACTTGTTTATGTTCGGTTTAATTGTAAAATTATGTCCAATGACCAAAATTATATTAAATGGTAAAAATATATTCTAAATATACTTTAAAACCACTCAAATTCATAATTTATCACTATTAATTATTTTTATTAAAAAAGTTGTTTTTAATTAAAATTTAGTAATTTTCACTATTCATCAAAATATGAAAGTTATCCGAAATGTACCAAAATTTCACCTTAGGCTAAATTCGATATTCCGAATCCAAAAATGAAGTCAATTTTGAAATATAAAATATATATAATTTCAAAAAGTAGGTATTACTATTCCTAACGGCTAGTTTGATTGGTTATGGTGTGTTAGAACTCGGTGTTGCGTACAACACACGCTATCACATTATTCAAAGAGAAGCGTACCGTAGAAGCTTGGGGTGTTACAAAACATATATTCATAAGTCTAAGGTATACGATTAACTCAATATAAAATAGAAGAAAGAGGAATAGGAATAGGATATGAGGATATTAACTTGATGATTTAGCCCCAAAACATGAAGAAATCACTTGGATATACCATTGGGAGAGAAGAGGAGGCTTGGAAGGAAGTGAGAGTCTCCCTTTGGGTTAAACAAGCCTAGAGAAAAAGGAATGGGCCATTTTGGGGTTAAAATATGAAGAGGGTTGAAAGGATAATTAATATGTTTAATGACCTAGGCATTGTGTTTTTTTAGGCTATATTATTTCCCAACCCGTGCACCAACCATGTTCCCCATACTAGACACATTAGGAATCTGTATGGTTTGGAAGTATGATTTGGTAAACTGTATGCCAACCATGTGACATGGTTATTTTCCAAAATTATCGAACCATGCACACAAATTCCACATGGTTGTTTTAACCATTATTGGGATATGAACCCTCGACCAAAGACACCCAAAGACCCAAACAATTTTCCCTTGGAGTCGCATAGTTTAGATCAAAGCATGTGTAACCCGTGAATCAAAAACCATGCAATAATAAAATGAAGTGAAAAGTGAATCAACACTAGGAGGATTCATGGTTACCCCAAAATCATGTAACTAAAGAAAAACATCCTAAAACCCAAAATTTAAATCTAGAAAACATGAAACTATAGATAGAAACCAAGAACAAAAGGATTAACCAAAATAAAATAGAAAATAAAAACTGGGGTGTGAAAATTATCCCCACCATCACGCTTTCTTCCCATATAAAATCTAAAACATATCCATTTGATCAAAGAAGACACAAGGAACCACTCACCCACATGATCTAAATCTTCAAACTAAGGAACATATCGACCACCAACAAAACAAAACTCACTCCTATTACCAGAAATGGTTCATTCCTCATGCAAAGATAGAAAACCTTAAACACAAAGATAAACACCATCCAACAACAAAAACCACCGCGACTAATCCAAGGGCCCAACCTTCACCAAGAAGGGGAGAAATCAATAATTACATGAATGGAAATAGAAAATCACTTTATTTAACAAGGGAGGCCAGAATGGACTCCCAACCTTTTTAAAATTCCAACTGAAATTCCAACCAACATTACTCACCAAACACTGAAAATCTTGAACAGAATTACCACACACAATTGCCAAAGGAACCAAATGAGAAAGGCACACCGTGAGCCTTTATTGACTCCAAAAAGGTAGAAAAAAGAAACACAACAAGACACACTTCCACTCAAGATAAAAAAATTCATAATTTCCAAAAGGTATGATTATATTAAAACAAAGGTTCAAAAAAGATACAAAATCCTTCATCACTACAAGGAAAGTAGGAGAACTATAAAACAAAAGCACCACGATAGGAGAAACACTCAAATAGGAAGGGGAAGAACCCATACCAGTACTTCACTCTAGAAAATGTGATAGGTTGTCTTCTGAAGAGGTAGATCTGAACCACACTGCCTCCTAGAAACGCCCAGATAGAACCATTTCAAATGACCTAGTCATCAACATGCATAAAATTTCTTTAGATTAATTGGACATGACTACTTAATATGACTAGGATTTTCGCATTGATGGCACACCAGATCCCTATTCATAAATGAAGCTGACAAAATATCAGAAGGCCTTTTAATTACCTTACCAAATTAACCAGCTTTAGGCCCCTTTACGATCTCTTATTAAGGATTTCAATCAATGCTTCCAAATAATAAAGGAGAATTGGACACCTTGAGAACTCATGATGACATAGATTCAACCTGTATTACTTACCTCACTACATTATAAAATGATGTTAAGTCGAACCCCAACACCTTCAACTACAAATTAAGATGAATCCCATTTTCAAAATTTCAAGACATTAGGGAATCTTCCTCATTCCACACTATATGATAAGGAACTAGATCCTAAATTTTTTGAACAAACTCCAAAATTGACCCATTATACTGTCAAACGAAACATATCTCCATCTCCTTCCTCACCTTTAAAACATCTAAAAAAAATTCTGAATGAATGAAGCCTTAAATAATTCCTAGGAATGGCTATTCTGAGGATTGATCCTAATAAAAAAATTCCACCACTTACAAATATAGCCTTAAAGAGAAAATGTTATGAACTTCACCATTACAGGCTCATGAAACTCAAGGAAATAATCATCCTTTAAATTTTGGGCATCCACTCTTCCGCTTTCAAAGGATCCAATTGACCATAAAAGAGAGGATGATTAAAATTCTGAAACTCAAGAATAATTTCTTTAGATTGATCAACCGGAGGTTCCACTAATGGTGAACCACCCATGATAACACCTAAAACATCCATCAAATATTTGGTGGGGGAATACAATAAAAAATAAGAAAAACAATAAATCAATCAAAAAAAAAACAAATTCACCAACATGAACTTGAACTCAAAGAAACACACAAAAAACATTTTCAAATCACATAATAACATGCTACACAACCATCAATTATCAAATCACAAAAAATTTCTTCTTAATACACTTTTGAAAAGAAACCAATCTTAATAAGTCTCACCTTCAACAATGGTATCCCATGGGGCCTCCCACACATATATTCCCATGCCAGTATATGCACCCATACACCTATTTCATCAATCAACCACTTCATCAACATATTCATACATATGAGAGCTCAAGGATAAAAAATACATTTATAATTCCAAAACAAAACATTCTACCCAAGTTTTCAATTCCAAATTCTTGATCCAATTCCCATTTCTAATTTCAAAAACCTTTTCATAATTCTATCAAATGTTTTCCTAAAACCACTCCATTTCAAAATTAACATTCATTTTCAAAAAACCAATTTTGGTAAACACTAATTTTTGATTATAGAAATCTATTTTTTATAAATAAAACCCCATTTTCCCCCAAAGTCACCTTCTTAAAAATCCATTTTCCAAGAATTTATCTTGAAAAAAACTTTGAAAACTCATTTTCCATCTTCCAATATCCAAAACATTACTTATTGAAATAAGGTTTTTATAATTTTTAAACAATTATTTCTCAATAAAAAACAACACTTTTAGAAAATATCAAATTTAGAAGTACATGGAGAAATATCATAAAGGGGAAAACTAGTGTTGATGGGTGACTTGGAAATATGGTTGGAAACCATATGAAAATCATTCCATTGTAATAGAGAGTATTTGTAGACCATGTGCCTAGATGTACATGGATTTATAGGACCTGTGATCTCACTAAAATAACTATCCTGACCCTAATTTCATTTTTCCAAAACACAAAACAACCTAAACGAACCAAATAAACCAAACAAAACTAAAATTTCCCTAGAAACTCAAGGTTTGGTTCAGAAAGTGTTTTCCAAACACTCCCCTAGACCTACAAACTAAGATAAAATAGTTCTAAACCATTTTACCTGAAAATAAAAATAACAAAAGGACACTATGAAAGCTAGGTCCTCTAAAGAAACCTCCCTTGATACCATTTTTTCACGAACCAACCTGGGTCAACTTCAAACTGGTCACCTTAGTCAGCCCGTGATAAGGCCCGATAGGCGTTCTTGATCCTCTCGGGATGAAGAAAAGTGCCAAGGAATCAACGATAACCAAAGGGAATGATTTCTAAAAAAATAAATAAATAAATAGAATGAATAAATTGAGGAACTCAAAATAAATAAATTTTCTAAACTAAACACCATTTACACATAAACTGAAAATACAACAAAGCTGGACAACAGAACCAAATTGAACATGGAATCAATTAAAACTCCATGTGACCCTGAGGGTCACTCTCCAATCCCAAAACCCAACATCAACCACGATGATCGAAACCAAGTGGGAACCTAAAAAAGTAGCTAAAAAATAGAATAAACTATTGTAATGAGTATTAAAACTAAGTAGGCATGCCCGAAAAAATATATTCACAATGAATTTCCTTTTAGAAAAGAACAATCAATTTCAAGTTCTAAATACAATATATAAACATAGTATTTTACAAATTTTCTACATTAAAAAAAACATGGTCTATTGCCCTTTTCATTTAAAACATGATTATTATATAAGAAGAAGACATTATCATTTTATATGAGAATAGGGGAGGAGTAAAAAAGAATGCTTATTTTACTTTAAAAGGAATAAATAAAGTGAAATTTTATTTAAAAAATTTTCCATAAACATATGAAAATCAACACATCACTTTTAACAAAGAAGAAATCCATTCAAGAGGGAAGAAGTAATGATCACATAACAATGGAAATAGAAAATAACATGCATGAGTAACTGACCAACAATGCATCTCAATCATCCCCGACAAATAACTATGTTGCAAAGAACATGAGAGAGACTAGGAGTTCAGTGGATAATCTAGAACATACTAAAAATTTGAATCATACCGTAGGCATGCCTCACTCGATTACATCATTCTCTCCCACATACTCGGTTCTTACACCACCTGGCCTAACTGAGGGGTATACTCCCAAAGCCGATTAAGGTCTATACTAAGGGGCAATAGATTGAGAATAATCCTGAGATAGTGTGGAATCTGTTCACAAAAAATCCACTATATTTTCCAAGTTCCCATATTAATATTAAAGTGGGGTGAGCCAATCATAACCAAATAACCAATCAGCTACATATACATATATCACACATGCAAGGATCACACAAAAGAATCACCCTTAAACACCCCAAAGAACAATCCATTGCCTTTCAACCATTTATTAAAAGGGTAATCCTACACCAAGGACCTCCTATCCCATTCAATATTGTCAAAGCAAGAGGATCACCCTAGGTGAGTTTTCAAGAGAACCAATTTTACAAAAGTTCCAAATGGGACTTATAAATTCTTTGAGCAACCAAAAATTTTAAAAAAGAATCAAAAGAATAATTTTTAATCCGAAACAACATATAAATCCATTTAAGAGTCTTCAAACCACCTATTTAGAAGATAAATACATTCACCAAGTCAATACCATGCCTTAAAAATAAAAAATTAACTTGAAAAATCTAACCATTAATTTTATCAAACACTTATCCTATATAGATTAACAAAAAAATGCCACATACTTCAAAAATAATTATAAAATCACTACATTTCACATCAATTTTTTTATAAAAATCATACATAACTAATTATTATTCAAGTAAGGTTTTAAAAGTAGGAAATCAATGATTATTAAATTTAAAGTACAAGTTCAAGGGAAACCTACGTTAAACCACAAGCACTTTAACAACACCCACCCAAAACAACTCCATGAGGGTTCCAAGATGTAAGAACATCATAGTAAAACCTTAAAAAAACAAAAACCATAATTTAGACATAAGTAAACATTAACCTGAGATCCATAAGACCGTGAGAGAATATGAAATCATGAGAAAATAGAAGGAGGAAGATGAAGAGGAGAGGATGATATTACCTTGAATATTTATCCCCAAAACATGAAGAAATCACTGATATCTAACCTTGGGAGAGAAGATGAGGCTTGAAGATGATGGGTGGATCTACCTTTGGGTCACATGAGAGAGTATATGATGGAATAAGGTGTTTTGGGGTAAAAATATGAAGTGATTAGAAAGGAAAGTTCACATATTTAATAACATGGGCACTGTGCCCAATTAGGCCACATGGTTTTCCAAACTATGTGGTAACCGTGTGACCCTTACTAGACACACTAAGAACCCATATAGTTTGGATGAACAATTTTATAAACCATGTGCTCACTGTGTGATAGGATTCTATCCAAAATTATAAAACCATGTACAAGCCTTAAACATGATTTTTCTAACCATTCTTGGGTCGTGCAACCTCAACCAGAGACACCCAAAGACCCACATGATTTTCCCTTGGTTCCTCAGGGTTTATATAAATACATGCACAACTTGTGAAACTCAAACTATAAAAGAATAAAATGAACTAAAAACAGACTTAACATCAGTAGGCTGCACGAGTACCTGCAAACCATGCCACTAAACCATACAACAAACTTAAAACAGCCCAAAACCTAGATTTTAAATCCAAAAAACCTTAAACTTGAGAGAGAAACCAAGGAAAAAAGGATAAAAAAATTACAAGATAAAAATAAAACCTAGGGTGTGATATATTTCCTTGATTAAATTCCTATTAATAAAATAGGTTTTTATATTCATTCAGAATATATCATAATCAAAGTGAGCTTCTAAAGAGAGAAATATCTGAATGGAATACATCATTGAAATAGGAAAAAGGTTCCTTCATAGTAAATACCATGAATGTTTCGCAACCCTATACCACCAGGGGGGATTTATAGGTAGATACCATACCATCCATCTTTGTTTTGTTATATAAAAAAATTGAACCCTATGGGTTTCAACCCATCAATAGTATCCACCATGTCCTGATCTTAGTCACTATACATAGATTCCAATTTAGGTTCTATGGAATTAAACCATATTTTGGAATTATAAATCTCAATGGATGTTATTAATTCAATTTATCTTCTTTGAATTTTAGTTCATTATCATTTTCTATGAGAAATCCTTATCTTTCAAGTTTTTGAAAAATCTTATCATACTTTTAGGTTCTTGTATAATCCGTGTTAGTCCTTTTTCCAAAACTCTATAGAACTTACCAAACTTACTCATTAAGAAAACTTCCTATCTCTTCGTTTGGATATTCTTTAAGTTAATAATTCCTCCCATTGACTCATTCAATTATATATATTTTTAAAATAAATAATTAAATTTAGCAACAAACACTTTGTGTTTAGAATGGCTATAGAAATAATATCACTTATTTTCCTTAAGATAACTAAAAAATAATCATTTTTTTATATTTTTAGTCAAACATATCATAATCTAATCATCATATTAATTTTTCACATCACTAAATCATAATAAAATACACAAGGTACATTTACTAGTTCATATAACATAAGGTTTCTTTATGAATTCTTTATATAGAATGGAATTTTGCAGAAATGTAAAAGTCTCCACAATGTAAACCCAAAATGAAATAGTAATGTCACACTAACCCATCTTGGAACTTCTTGAAAGTTTAATACTTGTGTTTCATCAAACAAAAAATCTATACTATCTAAACTCATTGGTAAAGGTAATTAAGTACCTAAAACCACCACTAGTTTTCATTCTCATTGGTCTATAGACATCACTATGCATGATATAAAATAGTCTACCAGCCCTTTCACCTTTTCTACTAAAATATTATCGATTAATATTTCTTAATTGTTTTTTTCAAAATTCTAGAATGATTCACAAACAAATGATTCTAATAATGTATCTTTATAGAGTTTTTAATAAGTTTGTCATTTATATATTCATGGAAACAAAGGAAAAGGAAGGTAATATTAGAATTAAACCTAAAAATACTATAATGAATATTATAATTAGGATTATCCATATCTATAATTTGTAACCCATTTATTATATTCCAAAATTTATTAAAAAAAATTAATTTTTATATATAGAAAACTTTCATTCTTAATAGAGAATGAAAATATCTTCTTATCCAAAAAATATATAAAAATAAAATTATTTTTTATAGTGGTAATATAATAATAGTTTTATAATTCAAATTTATTCCACTTGATAATGTCAAATCACAAGTAACAAATTCTAATGTATGAACTCTTTCTCCATTATTGGCATAGAGATATACTACATGCTTCATTAATTCCCTTATTTATCTGAGTCTATGTTTTTAGCATAAATGTGTGATACACCCTTGGTATAAAATTAAAATGAGTCAAAGGTGGTGACATAAATATCTACGACATTCAAATTTATATGTTCACAAAGATTTTACTTGAGATAACTTTTAAATCCTATATAAAAATATATAACAATTTTATAGTTCTTATTTATAAGTGATCACAATATGATTATTATGTTGTATGATATAATCTACAACAAATACATATTTGTGGGTGAGTGTCATGTGTTATATCTTTTCATTAATGAATTTTAATGAATGTGATCCCACTCAAATTAATGAACTCTTACACCATATCTATATAGTGATCCAAGATCTATAGTTCACTATGAAATGAGTCTTATTTGGAATTTTTCTATACATTTTGTTATTTTTGGTTTGGAATCATTCCAATCATACTAATGTTTATTCTTAGGTGTTTTAAAAAGAAAAATATTTACCATTCCATCATTTGGATAAACTCTAACCAATTCTTTGGTATCCTAACTGTTAGAAATTCATAGCTAAGTGTAATTAAAAGAAAATGAAAAAATAGATAACAAAAGACAATATAGGGGCACCCAACTTTGACATAAAACTATTCCCTAAGATGATAAAATGTTACTCATTACTTATAATCCTTACAAAAGATAATATTGAGGCACATTAATTTGAAATTAAAATTCCAACCGATCCCCACTTAGGATACTGGTAAGCTGAGTATATCACACCATTCCCACCTCTAATATGCTAGGGGATGATGACTACCACTGAGTAAGAATATCACATGAATGGGAGGATTTATACTATAGTAACCTTCAACAAACACATATCTCTAATTGAACAAATACCACTAATTATAATAAAATATTCATTAATTATCAGCTAAAATGAATGTAATATATGGATGAGATATCTACTAAAATCCATGAGATAATAACTCTGAGTTAAGGCTTTGTAGTTGAGCCCACAATATTCGTTGTGATTTTGGTGAAATATTGGAGAAGGAGGCTCTGAGGGTAGGCTATGTTGTTGAGCCCACATAATTCATATTTCCATATTTGAGTGTGCTTAGAAATATGGATCTATGAAATCCATATGTCTCTGATTTCTCATTAATAATACTCCATATAAAATGAAGTTGTAGAGATTTATTGAAATTAGAATGTTTTATAATTTCTAGGACCTATATAAGCAAAGGGTGGATAAAATTTCTTCCAAGGGATAGCGATGACATTTCATTCAAGGATTCTTCCACTCTAGATGTAAATTTTAATAGAAATATTAATGCTATTAAGTAGGGTATCTGGCCATTTTTAAACCATGAATGAATATAAAAACTTATAAACAAATATTGATTTCACAAGATAAACCCTACCAGCCTTTGATAAAGATTTTCTCTTCCAAGAAGCTAGTTGTTCACAAATTTGACCCAAAATTTGATTAAAAATGAATGAATAAGGTCTTCCCCAAAACATGGGGACACAAATATAAGTAAAAGGAAACACCCATTTTTTGATTCTCAACTCATTGATGATGGACATTTTTATATATTTAGTAATATTATTTCCAAAATATAAATAGTATTTATTTCAGTTAATATCCTAACCCAAGACCCTTTCATAACAAAGAAGGGAATCTTCAATGTTATTAATGTTTTTATTGTATACATGAGTAAAGATAATGATATCAAAATAATAAAATAAGTGATAAATAGTAGATAAATCTCTAGTATCTTTGATAGGATTCATCCTATTATTATACCCCATGTTAAATAAAATCATGCTTAGGTAATCTTCTACAATAAAGAAAAAATGGATGAAAGAGGATCAACTTGTATAATTCCTCTAGAACATGTGAAGTGTCCCTTAGGAGAGGCATTAATAAGAAATGAAATATGAGATCATATCAGAAGAATTTTGACACACTTAATGAAAGTATCATCAAAACCAAATATAGAGAATACCTTACAAATAAATTTCTAGTCCATCACCTCAATATATTTTTTAACTTATAGTTTCAAAAAAATATCACTTCCCCTAGTGGGTTTTCTGAGATGGTTGAGACATTATGATAAAAGGATGAGAAAATATTTTATGGTCCTTATATTAATAATGAAAAAATAATTTGGGGAGACAATATTATTAGAAAATATAATAATCCTATTTTCAATAATTTTACCAATATTTTTATGAATTGTGTTGAAAAGGACACATGACTTGAGAGGTGAATTTAATTCTAATTTTCCACTTCTGGATAGAAGAAAATAAATTTTACATTGATGAACTATGTAAATTGATTTTATTTAAATAAATGAATGAAAATCCTCCAAACATCATTTTAGATGTTCTCCCAAAAGGGTTGGAATAATAAGTTGGTGAATCCATTCAGGCTATGAGAGTTTCCAACATAACGTACAAAGTCTTATTCCTTGATATTAAGATCAAAAGCAATTGAGGTAAGATTAGTATTTTCAACATTATTTTCTAATATAGGAATGATACAATCCAAAAAATCAGATCTGTTATTAGGGACATTAAATAGGTTCATGTATATGTATATAACATGATCAACAAGAGCCTACCAATTTTCAAAATAATTCTCACAATCATTAAGAAGGGATAAGGGATTTATGAATTTTCAATATTCTTTAAGAGTGGTAAAAAATTAGATTTTCTATCCCCACCCATATTCCATTTTTCTTTAAATAATTATATTTTAATTCTTTTCCAAATATTTATAAGGTTTTTAATTTATGAGAGACCATAGTTTGATGCAAAATACCACTATCGAAGTCACTATAAGTGTTATTATCCTAAATGAGTAGAAGAGAGGATTTAGGATGATCAATATCCCTATAAAGAGAGAAAAATGACATGTTCCCCATTCTTTAGTTTTCCTCTTAAATAACATAATCTTGAGGATGTAGTCCATGGAAAAAACAATATAATTAATATATCACCATGTATCCTAAACCATATAACTAAATTCTGGGTATATAACCCATGAATGGTTATATATAAATGAGAAATGAGGTTTTAAATATCTTTTAGTAAGACTTTATAAGATTGGATGATGATTAGAATTGATTCCTGTAAGGGTGGAACATGACATATATTCCTAAACATGAAGGGTTTCTTCATTAAAAAAATACCCATCAATTTTCCAACACACCATTTATTTAAGGTGTTTTCTAAACCAAGTATACTTGGTACCCCCAAAATTTATTTCATATAAGATATCATATTTAATAAAATATTTTAATTTTGTAGATGAAGTATAACTATTAACAATACCTAGATTCTCATGAAGATTAATTAATGAAGTAATGTCCCCAAGTAATGTCCATAGAATAAAGATTAAACAAACCAATGATTGAATTTACAACCATAAGTACCATAATTCTTAATATCTATTATAAGAATAGATGAAGGTGTGGAAGTAATGAATTCCCATGTATTTAAAATTACTTGTAACCATTTTATCACTAGAATTAATAATGGATATCTCTTCCAAATTTGAATGAGCTACTACCCAAATCCTTCAAACCTATATAGAGGAATTATTTGTGTCAGGTTAGTAGTAAACCCTTATTTTAGGGGAATAATTCATGATATATAACTCCCTTTTAGGTTTAGAAAAACCAATAATATAAGATTTAAGTTTTTAAATAAGGATCGTAAGATTACTTACTATTTTAGGGTTGGACATACCCTAAAAATTTTAGAAAAAAATCATCAATTTGATTTGTGTTTTGGGTTGGAGGCCCCTTTTTATTAACTTTTAATTTATTCTCCATAGATAATTACTTTATTGATCTATAAATTTTCACATTAGATTCTTGGATGTCATCAATTTTTCTATGCTCAATATCTAAAACTGGATTACTACTATGTTTCCCAGCTTCTATTAAAGAGGTAGTAGAATCGAAAAAATTCTATGCTTAGTAAGACAGAAAGTCCTTATATACTTGGAACCACCATCATCCTACAATTATATATATGAGAATTTATAGATTATTAGGTATGATAGTCCTTCACATAGACCCCTGTATCTTGATTAGATTTCAACATAATCATAGTAGATCTATTCTCAGTATGAGTCTTATAGATATGAAAAGATTTTGATACATACACCCCAGATTTCACATTGGACTCGATATAAATAGAAGTAATTTTAATCTAATCAATTTTAGTAATTAAAAAAAATTATTAGGTTCATAGGTATCAATATTTGCATTATATTGTAATGATCATACTAGATTCCTGACATCTTGAGAAATTTTCATGGCTATACTGATATCATAATTTAAAATGGGGGAATTGTCTCCCACATCATTTCTATTAAGAACATTTTCATTTTTTATCTTAGAGGGGGAATCAAATAATTACTCAAAAAATTAATGTTACCATTTTACATTATTTCAAGTTAATTTTGTTACTTCTTAGAGTTTTAATTCAACACCACATTATATTTATCAACCAATAAAAACATCAACATCAGTATAAACAAAGCTAATGGAACCATACAACTCAATAATACCCATCTTCCACACCATGATATTGACTTATTTGAGAGCCCTTGAGTCACTAACATCGCTTTAAAATGAATTATGAAAATAACTCATCTTAAAGGGAGAGGTTTACCCCTATTCACATTCATGAATTCATAACATACTTTATCACTAAAATAAACATACATAAGATTGGTAATATATAATTTATTTATATTAATTTATTTAAATTCATTTTAATCCCCCTAAAATATCCATAAGTTTAATCAAATTTGAAAATAATTATGATGCATGCACTTCTCTTAAGTCTCTATCCCACAAGCAACATCACAATTCTTAGTAGGTTAAAATGGTTTATTGTCCTTATATCAGATCACAAGGGGTCCTAAAATCTCATGTCCTAAAAAATATTTCTTACTTTTTCAATTAATGACAATCCTCTACTATGAAAGTCACCAAAATGATGTCTGAAAAAAAGATATTTTTTTATCCCCTTACAATTTCCCATTTTATCTATTTCTTTGATGATTATTTGAATCAAAATCCTATATTTTGTTTTTCATTATTTTTTATTTTAGTATAAAGACATCATTTATCTAAAAACACATCAATAAATATTATTAAATCTCATACATCTAAAGTATCTTTTCAGTTTTAGAGCTTTAGAGAATTATGATACAACATAAATCGATAAATCCTATATTATTTGTATTAAATGGATAATTTTACCATTTTAAATGAAAGTACTTAATTCATGATGGGTCATAAATATTTCCCACAAATTATTGAATAGTTTTTATCCTTATAAACATGTCACATGAACTATTTTTATCCATAACATTTGGAAATGGAAACATAAGAAAGGGTGACCTCAAATGCCCAGTAATGGAAATATATAACTGAAGCAATCATGGAATAAATATTATAGTAGGAATAGTTAAAAAACATGAATCCATAATAAACATGAAAATATGATCATTCTATATCCATGGAAATAAAAAAAACATAGATATCAATAATACTAATCTCATACTTATTGAATTAATAATGTTGAGCACAAAAAACCTATAGTTAAGGCTTTTGGAAAAAAAATATACTTCTCATCGAGACTGTAGTGAAGAAATATTTCTGAATTGGGTAGGCATACATCAAATACCAAATTTTTTTTATCTTATATTCCCTTTTTATTCATCAAGGGGATATATAATTATGGTACCACACCACACCTGATTAAGTCCAATTCATTCACCATTAGAGTCAATAGGACTTTTCATACATTTCACTACAAAACCTATAATAGAATAAAATAATTTCTATTCATATGATGAAGAATATGTAATATCAGTATATGATAATACTTTGTTAGTATTTGATAATCATTGAAAATTTTAATAACTTCCCCAATGTTAATAAAAGGGACAATATGATAATAACCCATTCTGATAAAGAAGGTGTTCAATCAAACAATACATAATCAACATGGAAATAATTGTCCATATTGGAAAAATAGTATACTATATGAAAATATTTTTCCCCATGTTAATAAAATAAATTTTTAAGATTAAAATCATCTAATCTGAAATATTTAAAATGTGATTTCCATAGTTTATATACCGGTGGTTATACGACTATATCGATACTGGAATAACATGATCATAAGTTATCCAGAGAAAGAAGATGGACAGTTTTAAATGAAAAAATCCAAGAAGTTAGGATTATTCATTAAAGGTTTTATATGGAAATAATTTATATCAAAAAAAAATGATAGGTTAAAAAATAATACAATCAAAGGGAAGAATACTCAAAACTTATAAGTTCAAGAGAATGATCATAACTCAATGAATGAAAGTTGAGTTGCAAAAAATTATTACTATTGGGGAAAAAATTGAATCAATTGTACCTTGAATAAGGGAACATTATTTGGAAAGTAAATACCATGAAATATAAGTAGAATAGTGAAAATATATCCATTGTAAATTAATACACCATATAATAGAAAAATGGTCTAAAAATGTATTATGTCTTAAAGAATCAGAATTGAGACTAATAAAACCCTTTTAGCTTGTGTAATAATTTAAAAAAAACCCTTTTAAATAGAGGGATTTTAATTAAACTTTTATCAAGATAAAAATATAATTCATGATACTCTTTTTAAAATAGGCATTATATACAAAAAAATGATATTATGAGAAAAATACCAAATATGTTTCAAAGAGAGGAAATTTAAGAAGAAAACCCCCCAAATTCCTTAGAATATTAGAACCAAAACCCCATGAGAAAGTTAACATGAAATGGGACATTTAATATCATTATATATAATGTAATAATGTTATAAATAATATAATGGGGTGGTAAGTACACTATACAAAAGAAAAAATGGTGTATAACATAAACACATCTCAATGAAAGGAAATTGAGATCGAAATTATTACTTCTTATATTGAATTCCGTGATTATACCAAAAACTCATGAATAATAAACATATATTTCTTAATAAATCAATTTAAAAACTTACTAATATCCATTTTCATTAATACTATTCAAAAATAGTCATTCTCTACATGAATTATTCTAATTTTCACATCTGGTGTTTATAATTTTGATCATTTGAACTAGTTTCATAATAGCGGTGTCTGTGTTCATTATTATTTAAAATTTAATCATTAATATTGCATTAAAAGTTCTATTTTTTATCATTTATAATTATTTATTATTTTAAAATTCTTTTCCTAAGTGTTTTATTCTTTATCCTGAAGATGAAATCGATGAAAGTATGTTTTGGTGTTTTTTGAAAAACAGAGGGTGTTTTCTTAATTGATGAATTAAATGTTGATATAACATATTAAGAATAAAAATAAAATATCATATGAATATTTATATCATATTACTCTAGTAGATATGTTATCATATTCATCCATGACATAAATGTATAATATTGTTCAAGTAGGTTGTTAAATAGACACAAACATGGATCTACCATGATTAATGGATGATTATGATATGGTTTAGTTGAAATATCATTATAATAGGAGAATAATTATCTTATTTAGTGTTAAATAGTATTATTTATTATAATTATAAGCAATTATAAGAATAATTAATGGATATTAAAACATTACACAATTTGAATAAATGATTATCCTCTTAGTATTCTTATTTTAAACTATTAAATTAGAAATAATCCTTTATTGGTTATATCCTTAATAGGTTATATAATTTTTCATAAATAACCTTAATAATATCATAAAAAATATTATTTATTATTTAATACTATTCATATATCCATCCTTGTAAGGTGATAATGGAAAATAAAACACATTATGTCATCATGGCGATAGTCTGCACAATGCGTGAAAAATGATTTTTTTAAATGGATGTGGCATATGAATAAATAATGATAATATACTTAATATAGTAACATTAAATTAAATAAATGATAATAATATTAAATTATTTTGGATATAATAAATTTAAAACACCATAATTAATAACAAAACATTGTAGTAGATAATACTGACATCATGGACTTGAATTTTTCTTGCAAGTCTCCTTGAATTTTTAAGAATTAGGAAAACTATGAGTGAAAATGGGCTTATGTTTTTGGTATAGGGATCATGGTATATTAAAATTTTATATTTTCAAGGAGTTATTTTAAGGTAAGTAATTTCTTTAAGGGGTGAATATGTTAACATTTTATAAGTGAAGGGAAGAGTATTTTTGTGAGTAACCCTTATATTTTCAATTATGTAAGGTTAATATTCAAATGTAAAAGGAATAAAAATGAAAAAAGTGTAACTAAAAATTGTATTTGTAAATTGAATCACAACCATTCTATTGGAGGCCTATTTTTAAATGTTTTAGAACTTTATTTTAAGTTAAACTTAACTTAACCCCTTTTAATTTTACAGTGATAATGAATTTTTAACCTTTGGAATTAATATGTAAGAAATAGTTTAAAATTTACCTCATTACTTACATTTATTAATAATATTTAATTTTTTTTAAAAAAAATTTATAAAATAAACTTTATATAGGTATGAAAAGCTAACTTTAAAATAAAACTACTTTAACAATTAAATTTGTTTTTCTGAAAAATAACGTTATTATGATTTTAAAATTATATATATGATAACATTATCATTCTTAATGATTTAAAAGACATAAATTGATTTATTACTAACTCAATAAAATGTGTGAGGATTACAATGAAATACAAAACCAAGCCTCAAATTTAAAATACTTGATTTAAAGAGAAGAGAAAAAAAATTCTATATTAAAGTGACAATTTAATCAGTTATAAAAATGCTTCCATAGGTTTTCTAAGTTCAAATAATATTTTAAATGTATAATTATATTACTCAAATTCATTTAAAAATTTCAAGTTCAATATTATATAACAATAAAGTCATACAAATTACATGTTTTGTGAAAACCATATTTTTTAACAAAAACCACAACTTTTCAGAAAAAGAATAAAAATTCATACAAGGTCAATATTGATATAAGGAATGGAAAAATGAAATTAATTTTTATTAATTTTAAATTAAAAAATTTATAAACTCGTTTTTTGATTAAAATCATAAAATATAATTGAAAAACAATTTTTATTGGAAAATGACACTTTCAAATATTAATAATAATCATAATAATTATTTCATATCATTTACTAAATAAATTAGTTTTGAACAATTATTAACATCAATAATAATTTATCATTAATCATATGTTTCTTTAAATATTAATGTGAATATCTTAAAATATAAATTTTTATAAAAATATTTTTGAAATAGTAAGTGATATTCTTTTTTATTTTAGGTAAACTAATTAAATTTCATCCATATTTAAAATAAAACTTACTTTTTATATTCATATAATTTACCAAGAGGATGGTCCTATTAATTATCTTGAGTTCAACAGAAATGTTTAAATTTGCATACTTGAACATTTATATTTTATCTTAATATATCTTGATTCCATTTAACTATGGTGTTGTGTGCGGAGAAATCTATCCAAAAAATTTACTTATTTAAAGTTAAATTAAATATTAGAATCTTGGGATGTCAAATTATCCACACTTTAAAAAAAATTTATCCATGCAATATGAGTCATATGATCAGAGTAATTTCTACAGAGAACGAATAATTAACCATACATTCCTAGATGATCATTGGTTTATTTAAGATGTGAAACTTGATTTGTCTATATAAAAATCATTATAAAAACCTTATAAGAGAGAAAATGCATTCATAATTTCACATAGAGTTATACTAAGAGATGTTGATCTAGGTTCATAAGTAATTACTTTCCAAAAACCAAGAAAATGATTTATATTATAATCATACCACTAGGGGTTTGATATAAAACTCAATATATAGTTGTTAAAGAAAACTTACAAGACATGGGAAAATATATAATCCCGAGTGAGAACTCACTATCAGATATATTAGTAGTTTATTCATAAGATTTTACTTATTCTCATAGTTTTTGTATGATGATCTACCTTTTTTAACCCTTATATTGAGCAACATAATACCCAACTCTATTGAAATTTAAGAGATAAACATTTGTAGCATCTAGATTTCCCTTACTCTTGTGAGTCTCATAACCTTAATATCCACACTTATAGAATTTACTCTAATATTTCTTCTTATATTTTTTGACTTATAGAAGATTGAATCTTCTTTCCTTTATTATCTCGGTCTCTAAAATTTTTATAGGATTCCATTATTCCAATATCTTTTGTGTTTATAATTTCAAAAATGTTCACATTGTTAATCTGAATTATTGATAGCTAGTGTATCATATTTAAAAGATTTCCCACTCCATCTCTCATTCCTTTGGGCTGTTCATTGTGGTAATATCTGAATTTTCGCCACACCCATGGTTACTAATAGTTCTTCTATCTAATACTAAAACCAAAAAGGCTGATATGCATGTAAAAATATTACCAATACAGGGTAGTTATAATATTCAATAAAATAAAACTTAATCAACTATAAAATCATTTAATATTATCATCATGTTAGCCTATAACTACTTTATTTCAAACTAAAACCATATTAGTTTTATATATAAATTTATTAGATCAAACTATGTTATTTTAAGTTGGGTTCTCTCATACTTATTATCATAATCCATAAAATAGGGATCTCAAATTACCACAAACTTTCTTAAAACATTTGAGACCCAGAAATCATTAAAATATACACTCTCAAAATCTAAATAATCCATATTTAATTAACATTAATCATATATATAATCATTTACCTAAGTATGTATATACCCTAATGATATTATCTCAAAAACATAACTTTCCTGAAACCTATTTGAATCTAAAAGACATTAAACTACAATAATATTATATATTCCCCTAAAAACCAACATTATCTTTTCCATAAAATGTTATTAACCACCAGTTCAAACATTATCCACTATATATCATAATTCGAAAAATAAGTTTAACTTCTAAAAAAATATCAAAAATCCATTATCGATCTCAAGGTTATCAATTACTATCTAACTTACATATTCAAAATTGAACTACCCTTTATTATCTTAACATCATGTGTATATTAAACTTAAGAGTTATCCATACCTCAATCTGGTGTTCTCTAATAGTTATCCAAAAATATAACCTTGTCATGAAATCAATTTTCAAGGCCATTAATATAATTTAATTTATGTTTCAATACATTTAAAGTAAAACTACTAATGAATAATTGATAGACGTTTCACATAATCCTCATAACTTTTAGAATATATTGGGATATAATTGATAAATATCACCCACTAATGATAATAGGGAACAGTTTCAAGAAAATATCAATCTAACTTCCTTATATAAGAATATGAAACTCACTTTTTCCATCATAATAGACATATACTAAAATTATCAACCATTTATGTATGTTCACTTATTCAGTTATAATACAGAGTGGTTTCCAGATACATACCATTCTTCACTTCATTTCCATGATCATGTTTCAACCAAATACTAAAACCAAAATGGCTATGATAATATCCATAATATGAATATGAGAAAATAAATCTGAATATGTATTCCCTTATAACACCTTCTTTTTAAAATATGATACTTTCAGATCAACCAATTACACCCTTATTAAATCCGTGCTTATCCATGATCATTTTTCTATTAGGTTATCTAACTAAATTAGATCATATCATAATTGAATAATTCATAATGGTTCATAAATAGTCTGTGTCTAACCAAAGAATATCCCTCTAGAGTGTATATCTGGGTGTATAGTCTTAGTCCCACTTATCATGCATTAGCGTGATGATTGAGTCAAGGTTCAACCAATTTTCTCTATGGTGAATATGACTAGATGTATCTAGGCCACAGTTGCATCCAATTTCCTATATCTAGATATTGATTTATTTTAGTAAAAACCATATAATCATTACTTAACCAAAACATTGGTATGTTATCCAATTTTTATAATTATTCCTAGGGTTTTTACTAATGGTTTGTTAACCTAATACCCAAATAAAATGTGCATTATTTCATTAACATTAAATCATATATTTATACAAAAGTGTTATATATTATCATCCATCTTAAATTATCAATCATTAATTTATCTTGAAAAAATCATAATCTCCAATGTTATGTAAACTTTTTCTTTGATATCAATTGTGAATCCCCAAACCCGCACTCCCAGATATAGTTCCATAAACTCTTAATTCAAATAATTTCTTTGATATATACTCTAAAAGTCTGGATATCAAATTCCATAAATAAAAAATAAATAAAGATTATTTAATCTCTTACATCCATAGAATATTTCTCGGTTTAGAGCATTATATAATTAGGATGAAACTGAAACTAAAAGAATCAAATGTTAATTGTATCAAATGAAAAAATTTACCATTATATACAAAAAATACTTAATTTCTAAAGATACTTTAACATATCCCATAAATTCTTACACACATGTCTTCCTTATATACATGTAACATGCATTAAGTTTTTTCCATAACATGGGGAAATGGAAAAATAATAAGGGGTGAACTCAAACACTCCATAAGAGAAATATAAAACTTAAGAAATCATGGCATGAACCTGGAATGGATATTATGGAAGGAATATGTAAAAAACATGAATTCATAATCAAATTGAAACTAGGTGCATTTAATATCCATAAAAATAAAAGAAAACATGGATATAAACAACACTGATCTTAGACTAATGGGATATAGAATGTTGGAAATTAAAAACCTACAGTCATGTCCTTGTTCAAAGAAAATTTACTTATCATCGAGACAAAAATCAAGAAACCTTGAAATAATTGTGAAGGCGTGCACCAAATACCCAAACCTATTTTTTCTTCTGAGACCCACTAATGCACCAAGGGGACATATAATTACAGTCCTCACCCATAACTTGATTATGTCTAATTAATTCACCATAAGAGTCAATACGAATTTTCTTACTAATTCATAAGAAAAATATTATAGAATAAAATCATGGATATTCATATAATGAGGAATACGAAATACCAATACATGATGAAGATCTGTTAGAAATAAATAATCACCCATAATTTGAATATATTTCCCTATGTTAATAAAATGGATAACATGATCATAACCCTTATCGACAAAGAAGTTGATGGATAAAAAATACTTAGTCAACTTTCCAATAATCATATATATAAGAATAAAAATACATGGAACTCTAATACTGTTACCCATATCAATAGGATAACAATATTTCTAGGTGAACATCATCCAATCTGAATTGTATACATATTTATGTTTACATCATATAGAGAAATGGTTATATGGCTATGTCAATACTTGAACAATACTATCATAGGTCATCTAGAAAAATAAGGGTGATGGTTTCAAAAGAACATAACCTATTAAGTGGGGAATATTCATAAAAGGGTTTATATGGTAAGAATTTATATCCCTAGAAAGAAAATGATAGAATAGTAAATAATACAATCAATGGGATGAATGTTTTGAACATATAAGTTTAAGAGAATTATTATAACTCAATTAATGAAAGTTGAGTTACCCAAAATTCTAAATATTGGGGAAACAACTGAATTAATATCCACTTGAATAAGGGAACACAATTTGGCCCTTAAATCTTATGAAATACATGAAATGAGATAAAAATATATCCCTAAGTAGTGAATACAACTTAAAAAATGAACATGGTAAAAAAAATTTATTAGGTCTCAAAGAAATAGAATTGAGATAAAGAAAACTGTTGACCCTTGAGTAAAGATTTTATCAAGACCCCTTTAAATAGTGGGATTGTAATTTAACATAAAATAACATTATTAAAAGATAATTAATGATATTATATCTCAAATAGATAGCATATATACTACAAAAATTAAATTATGTTTATAATACCAAACATATCTCAAAGAGAGAAATTTTGAGATGAAAAACCCTCAAAACCGTAGAAACATTAGAACCAAAATAACATGAGAGATTTAACATGAAGTGAGATATTAAATATCATGAAATATAAGATAATAATTATATAATTATTAAAATTTTTTGTTATGTACAATATATAAAAGCGAACATGGGGTATTACATAAACATGTCTCTAAGAAAGGAAATTGAGACTGAAACCCTTACCACTTTTTTGGACATCCACAAATGTACAATAACCTCTTACATCATAAACATTTATATATTAATCACATAATTTAAAAAATAACTCATATCCATTTTTATTCATTATTTTTATACATAATCATTATCTACTTGAATTTTTCTTCTTTACAACATCGAGTGTTTATAATTTTGATCATTTGTATTAGTTTCATAATAGAAGTGTTCGTGTTCATTATTATATCATAGAAAACAATTTAAAGATAATTATACTTAAATTTTTTATGATTTATACTTATTTATGATGTTTTAGGTTCCTTTCATTAGTTTTTAGTCTTTCACCTTGAAGATGAAATCGACAATAAAAATGTTTTGGTGATTTTTAACGAATAAAGGGTGTTTTCTTAATTGATGAATTAAATATTGATATAATATCATCATAAAATAATTATTTACATATTTATATCATATTATACCAAAAAATAAATTCTCATGCTCATCCATGACATGAATGTATAATATTTTCAAGTAGGTGGTTGAACCAACCCAAACATGAACCTACCATGATTAATGGATGACTATGAGATGGTTTAGTTATAATATCATTATATATGGGGAATAATGAAGTTATTTAATTTTGGTTATAGTTATTTATTATAATTATAATTAATTATAATAATAAGTATCTTATATGAAAATATCACACAATTTGAATAAAAAGTTATCGTCTTAGTACACTTATTTTAAATGATTAAATTAATAATAATTTTTATTGATCATATTAATAACAGGTTCTCTAATTTATCAAAAAATAACCATAATTACATCATAAAAATCATATTTAAACATTAATATAATCCTTACATCCAAACTTTTAAGGTATTTATGGAAAATTAAACGCATTATGCCATGGAGGCGGTAGTATACACAACCCACGAATAACAGTTTTGTTTTTCTTAATGGTTGAGGTATATGAATAAATAATTCTAATACCCATAATATAGTAACATTAAAGTATATAAATTATAATAAAAACATTATATTATCATGGATAGAAAAAAATTAAAATAATATAATTTGGAAGAAAACAAATTTGTTGATAATACTCACATTAGAGACTTGAATTTCCATTTGGAAGTATCCTTGATTTTTAAAGGCTTAGGATAATTATGAGTGACCAGGTGCTTATGTAATTAAGATAGGGTTATTGGGAGATGAAAATGGAATATATTTAAGGAGATATTATAATGGTAGGATTTTTATGTTGCGGTGAATATGTTACCCATTTATAGGTGTAGAGAAGGGTATTTTTGGGAGTTACACTTACATTTTCCATAATATAAGGTTATAATTCAAATATCAAAGGGAAAAAAATAGGAAAAAGTATACGGGAAAAATATATAGGTCGATTTAAGATCAAAAATTCAACTCAACACATTCTTTTTAAATATTTTAGGTCTTTATTATAGGATGAACTTAATTTAACACCTTTTACTTTTACCACGATAATTAATTTTTAACCTTAGTAATTAATTTTAAATAAAAAAATTAAATGGACCTTATTACTTACTTTGGATAATATTATTTCTATTTTAAAATTAATTTTATAAAATAAAATTTTAATAGGTATGAAATTTTTATTTTAGAAAAATTTAAACGTGTAAAACAATTTTTTAAAAACAAAACATTATTATGATTTTAAATTTATACATATTATAAAATTATCATGGATACTAATTTTAAACCTATAAATTAATTTATTATTATTTTAAAAAAAGGTTTTAGGCTTCTAATGAAATCAAAAACTAATCCTCACCATGAAAATTCTTGATTTAAAGGGAAGAAAAAATAGATATTATATAAATGAAATATTTTAATTAGTTATAAAAATGTTTTCCATAGGTTTTATGAGTTAAAAGAATATTTCAACTAAATAATTTTTATTCCTATAATTCATATTTTTATTACATAGATGCTTTTATATATTTCTATGTCATTCTTATGTAATAGTAAAGTCGTACAAATTTCAAATTTCACGAAAACCGTATTTTTTTACTAAAATTAAACCTTTTCAAAAAAAGTTTAAAAATTCATACTAAGTCAGTTTTTATATGAGGAATTAAAAAATAAAGTTAATTTTTACTAATTAATGATTGAAAAAATGAAAAATGTAGTTTTTGAAAAAAATCATAAAATATAATTGAAAAAATGATTAAATTTTAAAATTACATTTTCAAAAATTAACTATTATTTTTATTATTTAATATCATTAAACAACTAAATTGGTGTTCGATATTATCAATATTTAAATAAGTAGGGGAATAGCCCCTTTATTAAAAAAAAATATATATCCCTATTCAATAGGGTTTGGAAGAATTTATGACATGATCGAAGGCTAGAGGCATACAACCTTAAATTTGAGTGAAAAAAGACCATTGGTACAATGCCCATTAAAAGTAAAAAACCCTATTCCCAAATTTGAAGGCTGACTCCATGCCATATGCACTATATCTCTCTATGAACAGGTCCACCCTACCACACCGATGACCGAAGCTTCGCAAAACCTGTCGCTCACCCCTGAGCCATCATCTCCCTACTGCTCCGAAACCTGAAGCCCCACAGAGCCTGCATCGTCCCACCAGATCCCTCCACCCACCATCCCCTTCAACCCATGGACCACCAACTACTAAGACTCACCTCATAAAACAATCCTAGACCATACCAGAGATCCCGCCACACTAGATTGATGACCTCCACCCTCATTGCGACTAAAGGCCGCTACTCCACCATCATACATGAAGATGCTACTGAAGACCTTCAACCATAGCTCAACTACTGAAGACCGGCATCCATAGATGATAAAAACCTCTAACAATGATGAGGGAGAAGATCCAGAGACATGATAAGTATCCTCGCCTGATCGAACACATCAATGCAAAAAAAAGACAATGGTGCCTTCAACATCAGATATGGACAATGACACTGCAACGAGAAATGCTAGAAGACACTGTCACCGCGACAAAGCTACCAAAAATCCATGCAGGAAAAAATCTCCTACAAAAAATCACGAATGAGATCAAAATATACTGAATCCCTACACTATATGGAAAAACTGAGAGGCAACACCACAAAGAAACCCAAGGGATCTCCTGAGAGTAGAGAGATCTTGAGAGCTCCCCTTCCTATTATCAATCTTAATTTATCATTAATAATATGTTTCTTGAAATAGAAATTCGTAACTCCTAAAGGATATTTTTTTTAGAAAAATACATTTCTAAATAATAAATTATCTTATAAGTCATTTTAGGTAATCTAATTGAATTTCATTTATATTAAAAGTATCCTTTATTATATATATATATATAATTCATAAAGTGTTTACTCCCATGCATTTAAACTAATTAAATGGTTATGTTTTAGCTATCTTACATGAACATTCATATTTTATCTAAATATTTCATGTTACTATTTATCTCTAGTGATGTGTGTAAATCAGGCTATTGAACAAATTTAATTGTTAAAAGATAATAATAAATTAGAATTTTGGAGCATTACACCAAACCACAAACATTATCCTACCTCTTAACCAAAATATATTATAACACTCTATCACAACCTCCCCTCCTTTGGTACCCCTCGTAGGTCATCAATGTAGAGAAGGAGTGACCCCTGAAGCCTTTCTCAAATCGAATTTGGGTTGGAAAGTAGAACCAAGGGTATAATATACATTACGTGAGGTTTTTACATAAATAATAATAGGAACATAATATAAAACCACAAATAAATCTCCATGTCATAAATTTGAAATAACTATTATCACAAAAGGCATTTTAAGTTATATGAATAAAATATGTAAAATAAAATACCAAGAATAATCGTAATGTAGTGACTCCAATGAACCTATGACCTCTAAGAATGTAATGGAAAGCTCAGTATCTGAAACACTATGATAAAACTAAAATCCATTCTATATAATAGGGGTGACCATAACAAGTATACTCAATATGATCATATATAAGGTCTCATATTAAAATTTGTAATGGGAATACTAATGCTCTAATGGATAAAAAATACAACCAATTAGAATAGAAGAACATATCAACTAGATATTCCCAAACTCACCATGGATCACTCAGAAAATAATACATCCAACATAGTAAAATAATATTAGAGTAATTTGGATAGTGGTTCCCCATAACCACATCCCCACTAGGTTTCAACTCTTATGGTCCAATGTCAAACGTACCATGATCCCATATCTTACATATATTCCAATCATGAATTAAGGGTAACATGATATCATGAGCATAAAGAACATCAACCTCATTCCCTCATCCTACCAAGAATAACACCCAACACATATCACATCCAGATACCATCATCATCTACAATCCTTCACCTATGTACATCACCAAAAACTAATCCATCACTACTAATAATACCCACAAACGAAGTCATCATAACTATAAATCACCAACAAATAATCAACTATCACTAAGAATCATGACTATGTAATCCTTTATGACTAGGAATCGCCACAAACTAATCCATCACCACTAGGAATATACATAAACTAATCCATCAACTCTAGGAACTATAACTAAAGGAAGAGTAGGGGATATGAGGTAATCCTTTATCCTCCCCCACTAACCTAGATGCTGGTAAAAACACTAGGAAACCAAAAACATTGGGCGTCGATATTAAATAATCATCTTAGGTGGGGTTAATATAGAAATTTTAGAGAAAATACACTAATAATAGTCAAATACATAGTACCAACCTATTTGTTCACATCGAAGAACACTAATGAACCTCATATCACTACCATATAACCACATGAAATATGCCACCAATTTATTCTAATTTAGTAATGATATATTTTGAACAAGGAAACCACAATAATAAAAAATTTCCTTCTATATTCATAGATTAAACCATGTATAGAATTACAAAATTTCTGACCAAGTTTCATTTATTACCATTCCACATTTAATGACAACCCATTTCTCGAAATTCCCTATATTTGAGATCAACACTTACATATTCATTTCAACAATCACATCCTTAATATTAATTTTTATATATGTTCATCCCATAGAATTAAAAGTTCATAATTACCACCCATACCTCATGTCTACCAGGAACATATGACAGGTCTCTCAACACAAAATCCTAACCACCTTAAGAAAACACATGTTTCCTCATGCCAAATCCATCACAACTCCCCACCATCACATAAAAACCATCATTAATGAACAAAAAAAAGAGCCCCAAACATATCCCAACACAATACAATCACATACCCACTTTTCAACACATTCCGTATCCAAACTAGACACTACCATCACCTCAGAACCATCCCATGGTTCACACAATCATAAATATGATAACATGAGCATTGAAAACATATATATTTTTAGCTTCAAGTACTTCCATAATTTCCATTTAAATATGGATTTCCTATTATTTCATCATCCCTTGCATAGTTTTTTTACATAAATCCTAGATTTACACAAAGTTGGTTCATTTTTTTATTTAAGTGCTTAACCTTTTATGAATTATGACATGATCAATAACATTACAACAATAATATACATATCACAATAATAACTTATAGGGATTTATAATAAAAAAAAGTTTATGAGGGGGTCCAATGATAATAATATCATTTCAATTAGTAAACATATTTGAAATTTCCATTTAACCTTGAATTTATTTTAGGTTTGGTTTATTATACTATTATATAAATTATCACTATTCACCTAAAATATAAAAAGGCATGATAAATACACAGTTGAAGAGAAATAAATGAGAGATCCCATATAAAAAAACTTAATTGGATCTTTCCAAATCACATTATGAGGATTAGTCTATGGACATACTTACATAATACTTGAATCACACTAGGGATATATCAATAACCTAGAATAAGACATATATAATAAATTTCCATAAAATATCTATATGATCTATATATATCCCATTCCACAACATTATATAGATAAATAAATAAGTGAAAAAATAGGATGGAATAAGGAACTCACACAGAATGGACAAGAATCAATCTCATAAGGACAAAGATAAATCCAAGAAATGAGTTCTCAAAGGACCTTTTAATGAATCTTTCAGGATGTCCATGTTTTGAGATGATTATAAAAATAATATTGAGTTTCGAATTCTACTCATAATTTATACCTAGGTTAAAATTAAAAGACTATGGTGTGAAGTACTTAGGTCACATAGAGAATACCTCGTCAAAACCACATTTAAGATATATGCTTCAGTTAGAACTAATATCTATAAAGCCAAAGTCAGATAATATTGAAACTAATAACCATGCCATGAAGACCTTGAGACTAAAAAAATCCTAAAATCCACCATATAGGCTCACATCCATATCCCAAGGAAAAATTACATCACACCCAATATAACTACTAAATCAATTATTCTAGGAATCCACAATACGAATATACAACCACATTGTAGACTTACTTCGACCATTCCTCCATGTTGAAATCTTCCTACCATGGTAAAAAAAGAGCTCCTCCAAGGACCCAACATAATTACTCCATTCCAAAACCTATCACCATATTTTATCCAAACCTAAGACCATTGTTCCATGAAACTATACATACTAGAGTTCCTATCCATATCCTCACAACCATGCTGCAAGAAAACTATATAACAGTAATTCCCTAGAGTCATAAACATGTCATTACAGTATAAACCATGTCTTCATGCCATAATAAACTACATAAATGTCTTTATCTGGAACATAATAATTTACTCATGTAACATCAAATACCTCCACCCTGTAGAATCATCTTATAGTAGAAATTTCAACTCAAATCCAACATTTCCTCCATCAAACCCCCCTGACACCTCCAACATCCAAAAATCACAAAGTAAAATCAGAGAATATCCACGTCATTACATGAACGCACACAAAAACAAAAAATTTAGAAGATAAACATAATTAGACACAACTAAATGGATGAGTGACTATAATAATTATTATTACAATATAGTTAAACTCATCCATTAGTTTTATCATAAAAATATCAATCAAGATTAAGTGTTCATTTTCAAAACAATTTAATGAAATTATTTTCAGTTTAATGGTAATAAGACAAAAATAAATTAAAATTATAAAACTTAATCCAATTTTTTTCAACAAAAAACAAGTGTTTTAAATAGATAAATGACAATATGAAACCACATTAAATGCACAGAGAAACATAAATTATTAATAACCTGAAATTAGTGAGACCTTCTTTAATATTAAGACAAACTTTCAACCACTATGTATGAAAAATAAATAAATAAATAGTCATTTTAGAAAAATTATAAGGTTATTTTTATGTTTACTTTATGAAATATTTTTTATCATAATGAATACCACACCTCTACATATTAACCACAATATTTTCCCCAGTGTTAAACTTCAAGAAGGAAGAAGAACATAAAATAGTTTTATTTTGAAAAGATTATGTAATTCAGTTGTCCAGGAGACTGCTAAAAGGGTCATAATCATGTTCAAAAAACATAGTTTCCATAAAACATAGACAATATAAAACTTCAAGCCAAAAAAATGTTTTTTTAAAATTTTCTACTATTTTTTTATATTATAGTAAATATTTTTTGAAAAGTGTATGCTTTTAGAGAAATTCAAAAAGGTTCTCAAATAACAACAAAAACATTCATGAAACCCCATTATTTCATCCTAAAAATACATGAGAACAGTAGTAGACTCTAGAATGTTTTTTTTAATATTTCAGTACAAAATAGTACTTTGTAACAATTTCCTAAAATTTAATTCACAAAAATAGAAAGATATGGTTTTCAAAAAGTCAAAGAGAAGAAAGGGAATAATTAAATTTAATTCCCCTTATATAGAAAAATTAATCTTTTTAACTCATCTAAATACACTTCCCTTTATTTTTGATTGAAAAAACCAATTATTTCCCAATCCCATATCATATAACATTAATAAAACTAACATAATAAATATATAATTAAATTATATAATAAAATCAACCAAAGAGATAATTTAAAAAAACTGATCCAAAACTGATCCATCATTTATCTTATCTTAACTGTTGAAAGTTAATCGATTTCATTCTCTATAGTTTCTATAATTATACTCCATGGAATTTAAGAGCCAATTTAATTTATTATTAAACATCAGGGAGGACCCAAAGGGAAGTATCCAACTATTAAAACCATTGGAAGACATTATAAATCATTTGGATGAGTGTAAAAGGATTTTTTTATTTGAGTATTAATGGATAAGTTAATGAAAAGTATAAATATTGGAGACTTTATTCTCATTCAAATATATGAAATAATTAAAAAAATAGACCATGGATTGACTTTTATGAACTACTAATTTTAAATTATTCTATTATATTTAGTGAATGCTCAAATTTGAAGCATAATTATAGTATCCAAGACCTTTTAATTAACCTCATTGTAATTCTTAGTTATTTTTAAATTAAAAAAATAGCTTGTTATCTTCTACTATTAAATAAAAATCCCTATTAACCATGAATTTATGTATCTTTAAAGGTCTATAATATTTATAATTTAAAACTATAATGAATAACTTACGTTAAAAATTGAAAAGTAAAACCCTATAAACAATCTAAAAGTCTATTTATTGGATGATCAAGTCATAAAAAATATTTTTATTCCATTATTTATAATTTATATAATTTTAATATATTTATATTCTAATATCATCACACTCACATAGCTCCATTAGTCTCTTCTGACTAGAAACATTAAAACAATAGTTTAAAACGTTCACATCCCAAAAGTATTTGTAGTGTAATTCCACATTCTAGTGGTATAATTTTATGAGATCAAGCCTATAGATTGATATTACTATTAGAGTCTTGAATGAAATTTTATAATCCCATGATGCTTTATCAAGTTTCAAATGATAGTATTTTTAATAATGCATAACAATTTTCTTAATGATTTTTTAATTCTCTATTTAGGATTTCAAAATTCTAATTATACTATGTATGGTAAGTGGTTCTAGTTTTATGCACATGGAATATTTCTCTATAAATTTTTTGAATTTAAATTTTATGAATTAAGTTCCATCATCATCGATGAAAGCATTAGGCACTCTATATCTTGAAAATATTTTTTTCGTTATGAATTTAAGAATAATATTATCTTGGTTGTTAATAAGTTCCACAACCTCAAACCATTTGGAAACATAATAAAAAACCACTAAATATTACTAATTACCATGATAATATTGAAATGTCCCCATAAAATGAAAACCCCAAACATCAAAAAACTCTTCCCCTAAAATTTATTTTTTGGGAATCTCTTGCCTTCTTCCAACATTATCCATACTTTATCATTTATCAAATATAATCACTAATATTCTATAATACTTAAAGATACATTTCCAATAATATACATATTGTAAAAACTTTTGAGGTTTCCTCCCATACCAAGGTTTTATAACCATGTATATGAGTAAAAGATTTCTAAAATAGGAATTGTCTCTTCCTCAAGAACACACCTCCTTAAAATTACATCCATAGACATCCAAAAAAATAATTGATCATCCTAAAATTAGTATTCATAGACATGAATTAATTTATTACTTTTTTGTGATACCACTAAGAATGATTTATAAAGATAAAATATTAATAAAATATAAAAACCAAAGTCGTCTATTTTTCTAAATCTATACACATTTTTTTGTCTAGAAATGATGAATTTGTTTCCCTAGGATCACTTTTGTGGGTGATAGAAAACCAAGAGAGTTGATCAAAAATAATATTTTCAACACTATTATTTTATTTAATTTTGAAATAAAACTATTTCAAAAAGAGGATCTATTTAATTAGTCTAAAATTTTCCTCCATCTTGAATAATTATTTTTTGGTTAGAATGATCAGTGAAAAAAATGACATTAGTCTCACTAGCCTGAATGGCCGGAAGGCCTTCATTTTTATTGATTTTTGATAACCCCCATTTCAAGGGATGAGGGGGAACCCTTACAAGGCCCGTATGCATGGACACTGTTTTAATTTTCTAATGATAATAAATAAAGAAAGTTAAATATTATTTTATGAATACATAATCACAATTATATCATAAATATCATATGTAAAGGTTAAATATATTATTATTACTATCAAATTAAATCATAATTAAAAAATAAATCACATACCTTTATGGAGGTAGTAGTCCACACGTACGCACAAGCGATGTTATCATTGATCAACAGATAAGAAGTAAATATGGTAGATATGATATTATAATTAAATAATAATGATTTAATAAATATAATATATAAATATTAAAACCATTATAATAACCATATATAAATTATGTAATGAAAAATGACTTGCATCGCTATGTTGAGGCGGTAGACCACACATACAAACAAGTGATACATTCACTTCCAAATCAATGAAAAAGGGGGTGTATAATAGTGGTTAAATAATATTTATAAGGTTTAATAACATTAATTATACTAAATTTATTATTTTATGATGAATACCATATATTTGGAGGAGGTATAAGAAAAAATAATGTGAAAGTAGCAGGTTTGGAAGATTACCACATCTTCGGAAGACCTCCTTTAAATACTTTTATAAGAACCATTAGAATTGTATTTTAAGAATGAAATTACCTCTAATTAATTTATATAGAAATTTATAGGATAAAGTTTTATTTTTTTTTCAATATAGTTTGGTCAATGTGGTGTATAGAAGAGAGAGTAGGGTGTCCCTTTATAAGCGGGTGACAGGACACACTTTGGAATTTTAGAAAGATTAAAATATATTAATGTACTACTCAATAGAAATGTCTCCCAAATAGACCATTTATTAATATTTTATGATATAGGGTCCAAATATGGCTATTAAATATGATTTCAAGAAGTGTTTTGGTCATTTTAACATTTATTAATTTAGTTTAACCCATGATAAACATGTTTTAACCTTTACCATGGTAAAATATTTTTATGTATTTTTGAATTCATTAAGTCCAAACATTATGTTGAAAATATTACCTAAATTTAATAATTATGATTAAAAATATAAAATTCATTTATCAAAATTATTTTTAATAATTTGGAAAATTTTAATTTGAAATTAAACACATAAAACCCGACGAAAAGAGGTTTTCTAGAAATAATGCTTTCTTACATATACAAAGTTTTTATATGGAAATAAAACATATAATTAATTCTAAATAAATTAATTTTGAATGTTAAAAATATAAATTGAATAGTTTTACTTTTAATTACTTTTAAAATAAAATGGTACTTTTTAAATGCTAGAAACGAAAAGATAGTTTTTTAGTAAAAATTCTATTTTTCCTTATTCATAATAAAATCAATATTTTCCAAAAATTCTCAATAATTTACTCAAATATAATTATGAAATGATGATTTTATAAATGATGTTCATTTTCCAAAAAAATTCTCCAAAATTTTGGGGAATTAATCATATTATTTTCTCATAAAAGCAATACGAACCATTTTTGAGGAAAAATGTATTTTTGAAGAAAATTATGACTTTATTTCAAATTGTATTTATTTATCAATATAATTTATTTATCTAAAACATTGATATATATTTTTAAAGATGTGTTTATTTCTATTCTTATGACTAATTTAACAAATAGGTTATAATAATATACTATATTATGATTCATTTTTACTAGTGGTTGCATGTATCTTAATATTTCTAGATAAATTTAATTTATTTGAAGATAAATATATCAAAAAATATCTGGGTCTAACATTAATTTCATCAAAATATCATTTTTTAAATAATAATAAAGGGATCATATTTATTCAAGGAAAAGGCCAAAAATACCGTTATGTTGACCATTATTGCAAAGAGTATGTAAGATGGGAAATTTTGTTGGATCTTTTAGTTTAGGAGGAAACTTTTTAAAGGAAATCATACCACTCCTCAGTGTGGTTGTAAGTTGAAAATTCATCCAATGATTTATTATTTGATATAATAATTTTTAGTAATTTTCAAAATGATGGTATTTTAATTAAGACTTGAATAAATTGTATTTTGACTTGGGGATTATTGAACAACCCATGGAACATAGTAGTTCTGGTTAATTATTATTTTGGTTTATTATTTGTGGTAAATGGATGGGTGATGAAAAATTTCGTTAGATAATAGATATAACCTTAAATTATTCCTCAAATTTATCCCTCCTTTATTCCTTTTCATTTTCATCCCTTTATTATTTTTTATTTTCAAGAGGGAAATTTGGATTTAACTCATATATAGGTCTATTATTTTCATTTCTAGATTTTATTTTTTCAATGTTTTGAATTACAGTTCTAATATTTATTATTTATCTCCTCAAGTCTCTTCCCCATGTTGTCATTGGGATTTTAGATTACTCATAGTAGGGATATACATAATGTTTTCTTTAGTGTTCATTTTTATGAAAATTAACAGTTCCCCATTTTCTCTTTTAACATGTTCTATTTCTATTTAAAGAAATTGAGATTATAGTTTGTTCATATTATATTAAAAGGAACACAAGAGATAATGTAACTCACCATTCACAGGGTGTTATAAATGTTTCTATTTATATCCTAGTGTAGCACAATGGCTGAATAAGGTGATATCAATTGATTATGTTTTTAGTTAACACTCACTACTCCATATACACTTATTATATTTTTTGTTTTTTTACTTTATGTATGAAATGAAACATGGGGTTTTATTATAGAATGAAATACATAAAAGTAAACATGAAATGAAAAAAAATAAATGTAGAAAAAATAAATAGTTAAAAAGAAAGGAAATTACCCCAATAAAATCATCCAGAGAAAACTTTAATTGTATTATTATTAGTTTTATATCTACTTAATGAACACAATCCATTGTACGTGTGATCATATTCTTATTATATTATTGTTTATGTACAACATACTCAATGATTGTGAAGTTAACTAAACACCTCCTTTATTAAAGGGGAAAAAGATGAATAAGAAGATGTTAATATTAAGATAACCACAAGAAGGGTAAATTATCACAGTTTTGGTAATCATTAAATAAATCCATAGTAGATAATAAATATTAAACATTAATTACTAAATAAATTGGATCCAAACTATATTAACCCCATGGGGGATTACTTATATTTTTCAATCATAACAATGAGTGTAAGAGATCATAGTTAAAAATAAACTTGGGAGAAAAAATAAATAAAATAGAGAGAGATAAAAAATCAGTTTAAAAAATAAGGGAAGTTTTATTTTAAAATATATACCATAAGATTATAAAATAAAAATAAAATAAAACCCTGAAAAAAATAATCTTAAATTATAGCATAATTTATGGTATGCTTTCTTTAGTGTAGATGTTTATCCCCTTTAATAGTAGTGACCACTTCTTATTTATAGAAAAATCCTCATCCTTATCTCTTAGAACATCTTTAAAAAATATTTTGTTCACTCATATGAGTATATTAGTGGTAAAACCCCCAAAATTACACTCATTCAATCTAATGAGATCATATTTTCAATTTTAACTTTGAATAAACCTTCACAGTATGCTTTGAACATTCTTCTGATATTTTTTCATAGTTTCGTAATGCATCGATATGTTAATTATTTCCTTATTTTAATCATATAACCTTGAAATTCACCACATCAACCACAATGATAACATAACTAAATAAGAGATATAGTTCCCAATATATATTCTACAAATATAGTAAATCATGGCCTTTATGTATCATATAGTACCCATATGTAGCCTTAATATAACTTGATTACACTAATATAGGCCTTTTAAAATATGGAAGTAACTTTATGTAATATTCCTAGAATAAGTTTTTTACCTTTACACACTGTGTAAACTACCATTACATAGGTTCTCAGAGACCTTAACATATACTCTTGATCATTTTTATAGCTTTATGTATCATGTTGAAGTGTGGAATAATATTGTCACAAACTTTATAACTTTGATACTACCTTTACATAACTTTTATAGAACCTTTACATATTGACTCAACATTTACGAAGAACTGGATGACCTAAACATGGTGTAGTACCATTTCCTCTATCCTTTTTTGGGAATTTCATCCATGAACTCCATATATACAGAACTCACTCAAATTTCACTTCAACCATTATAGTGTAAGTTGTTTAATATGCAAAAAGGAATCACTTAATCATCATGGTTGGACCTAAGTTCTCATCTTCACATAAAAATTTAGTCATCATTATATAATATTGTACTTAAAATTTTGAACTTAAATATTCACCCATGGAGAATTTTGGTAGAAAAATAGGTTCTAGGAGTTATTTTCAAGCTCTTTTATTAGTGATCATGGTACTTTATGACCACACGATGATCAATAAAGTATAGTGTAACGATAATGGGGAATGAAATCAAAGAACAGAAACACTTTATTATGTTTGAGCATATAGATTATGAACTAATAAACAATACCCACATGTTTCTATCCCATACTGATTATACTCTTGTTGAGCCTCCACTGTATCATACTTGATATAGAAAAAATCCACTAGATGAGAAGATCTTGTGCTGTCCTATATAGGTCCTCCGACCCAACACCTCCTTACTAGATGTTTTGTATATGTTATGGGTGTTCTCTATGATTTTCCATTATAGGTGTCTATGTGATGATTGGATGACTACTACAGGGTTTCCATATTGATCTCCTTAGGGTATTGAATTAGGTTGAGCCTTATATTTTAGAAAACTCTTGAAATTATGTCAAAGTTATTTGAACTTCATCAGAATTTATATGATATAAATCCTCAAATTCAAACTAAATGGAACTTTATAATCACTAATGTCTTTCAATCCACCCGTTGAATCATAATATAGAAAATAATTAATGAAATATGATTTATCCTAAAAATTCACATGCACAAACCCCTTTTCAAAAATTCAGTAGTGAACTCTAGTATCATTTTAGATTTCTCATTTCAACACAAAAGCATTTTTTTTGATTTTTTAAAAATAAACTCAACCACCAGAAATAATTATCAAAATACCTAAAATTAATTATATCATTTTATTCTAATAATTCTAATGATATATAAAATAATAATTAATAAAGTATTAATCCTTTTCCAAAATTAAATATGATATACTCTTTTAATCCAAATATGTGATAACCACCCATTAGACATGAATATGGTTGGATACAAAACATTAAAAAACATAGCGAAATGTATAAAAATATTGGCGTGTCAACTCCACCACAAATAAACATTTCAATATGGAAAATAAACATATAAAATGGTTAATTTATATTTCTCAATATATAATTTACATCACCTTTTAATTTATACAAAAAAGAAATATCATTATTTATAAATGGGTTCTAGTTTCTTATTTACTAACTAAATCATAAAATTTCATTCAATGTTTTCTTAATTTTTATGGGCATTTTGTGCATACCTCCCTAGATTTGTATCTCTCTTTACTCAAGGATTTTAAATAAGATATTTTATCATCTTAAAATCATGAAATATTTAAATAGGTTTTATTATTTCTTTCAATATCTATATCAATTACTCATAAAAATGTGTTGATAATGAGAACTTTATCTTGGGTTTTTTTCGGGAAAGGGTAAGTAGGTTTTAGATTTTGAATACTATTACGGAAGAGTGAGAAGGATTGGCTATAAAATGACTTAAAATACATAAAATAATTTAATGTCAATAATGAATCTTAAAATAATTCAATTTTAAAAATTTTATCCTCTAAAACCCCCTTTCTTTTTGTTGGGTAGTCCACTCCTTGTAATTTTCAGCATTAATGAAAAATTTCTCCCTTATTTCCCCCCTTGTTTATCATTTCTTAATCTTGAATTCAGAATTATAATTTCACTTCAAAATCATATTTTTGAGGGAAGTAGAGAAACATTTTGATCTTAAATAAGTGGTGAACTCCAATACATGGTTTGAATTAAATTTTTATTTATTTTTACATCATTCCATTATGATTTTCTTCCCAAAATAACATAAAAAAATAATGTAAAAAAACTCAAAAATAGGGTTAGTATACATTTTAAAAAAAAGTACAACTGTATTCTCCATACTTTACAATTTATTTTAATTAATGATAGAAACTACATTGTGAGAAAGGTAGATATAGATACTTGAATTGTAATTTGGCTTCCTAAAAATATTTTCCATTTCCACTAGGGTATTAAAAAAATAGTTGGATGTAAAGGTAGAATTAAAAATAGAATTCAGTATAAAAATGATATTTTAAAATGGTGAATCAATAATATTTAACACGTTTTATGAATTATAACATCTTTTACTAAAAGGAAAACAATAATTTCTATATTTTAAAACATTACTGAAGACTCATAATAAAAAGAGAAATAAAAATAATATACCTAATAAGTTTAAAAACATTTAAGGTTTGGGTAAAACTTTAAATATTATAGACAACACTAGTGAACATGAGTTTCACCTTTGATGAAAATTCATTATAAAATAGGGTTAATAATAACTAAATACAATTCAATTTTACTAATAATATAAAAATTTATGAAAATAAAATCAATTATTTTTGTAAAAAATATCAAGATAGCTTCAAATTTTCATAAAAGTTTTCCATGAACCTCAGAATTTGTAATAAAAAACCAAAAAATATAAAACAAAAAATGTAATTCCTAAGTAGATTGGTACCAATCCTCCAAACATAGACAATTAATACACATTTGTGATTAATGAAAATTATATTCTTATTTTTTTATATAATTTTAATTGTAAAAAAGAACTCAATTATAAAAGTGCAATAAAACTTGAATAATTTGTAAGAACAACATTGAGTTATTTTTCTATGTGTTTCTCACTAAAAACCTTCAAGTTAAAGTAAGTAATCAAAATATAACTCATTTTTTTGAAATTAATTAAAATAAATGGAAAGAGAAAAGTAAAAGGAATATTATTGGTTTGAATTCCAAGTAGGTTCTAGGGTTATAATATCCCAAGAAAAGAAATTCTAGTGGTTATCTATATTTTGATGGGGGGTGGAGTTTCTTTGAGATAAAACCCTGAAAATTTTCCATTCTTGTTACCTTCTCTTTTCCTTTCCTATTGATAAATCCATATATGGAGTAAACCAAATCCACCCCCTTGGATATATAGTATAATTCTCATGGTGGGGGTAGAACTAGGAATGGGTCATCCATTTAGGTTTCTACTTATACAACCTATTATTTAACATACATAGACTACTAAAAGTGTGATGGAATGAAATAATTATCATAGGAGAAGTTAGTGTATGATTATATTTGAAATAAATTGAATCATGAAAATTTATATCAAAATATCACCTTTCATAGTAGGTATCTTATGACTCATTTGTGTTAAGAAATTCCATAAGGAATTCTTCAGTTACACCCTCAAATATATATTAAATAGGTTTAAGGAAATTTAAACTCTCTTTTTTAGGTGAAGTTTCTTCTTCATATTCATCCTCCAAGGAAAAATAAGTGTTTTAAAAAACATTAAAATTAAAATAAATAGAGTTAATTATCAATTTAGTTTCAACAAAATTAATAGAAACTAAGTTTAAGAAAGGGGATACTCTATGAGTTGGTTTAGCTTTATGTTCTTATTTATTTTTAAATGTATGTTGGAGATGGGTTTCCATGGATTAAAGTAGGTATTTGTGCCTCTCCATATTCTTTCAAAATTATACAAGTTGGTTGGTTTCTTCTTCCAAGGTTAGATAAAGGTAGATTAGGTAATTTTTTTCCTCTAGGGTAGAGAATTCATGTTCAAGGTTACCTTCCACAAAGTGATTCCATGATTATTCTAAATTTCATTGATCTCCCATAAGTTTTTCAGTATGTATATGTTATTTAGTAATATCCTCAATCCATGTTCAAGTGACAGATGATGATAATAATTCTTCAAGGGACTCCTTATCTCCCTCCATAGGTTCCTTAACAAAAGAAAATGCATATGGAAATATCTTCCACCACTAGGTCCCGTTCTTGATCAATTTTTCTCTATTAATGTGTATTGTTCTATTTAGTTAAAAAATTTATTTTTCTTATTAGGTTATTTATGTATTCTCTAAGAATAACTAGTCTTCTTCTACATTATGAACTTATTCTTATTAATTTTGGCGCACTGGACAGTAGTTAATACAAGAAGCATTATCAAAATTTGAATACATCATTGAAAACATTTCTTTTTGTTTTTTATTCAATGAATGAAAATAAAGTTATTTTCATGATGTGAATAAAAATAGTGAATTAAAGACTATTCTTCTTCCAGACAATGGTTCAATGTTTTAACACACCTATCATAGGATTTTACAAATGATACTATTTATTTTCATAGTGTAACATAGTGTTTGACTAGAGTTGTCCCACTTGAGGAGATTTATAGTCAATAATCAATATCCCAAATTCACTTATTTTTTTATGTCTTCTATTTATTAAATAAATGAAATATAGGGTTTGATTATGGAATTCAAGACCAAAAAGTAAACATGAAATACAAAAAATTATTAATTTGGATTGAATAAAGTGTTAACAAGAAATCACATTATATCAAAAGAATAATCTAGAGTGAGCCTTAATCATTTTATTATTAGTTTCATTTATAATTAATAAACATTATCTATTGTATGTGTGATCATTTTCTTGTGATATGGTTTTGTATATACAACTCACTCAATTATTTCCAAGTACACTTCACACCTCATTCATTTATAAAGAAAAAATATAAAATAAAGTTTTAATTTTATATAACCATAGTGAGGGTAACATATCTGAATACAGTTAATCAAAAAAGTAACCCAAAATAGAAAAAAATATTACACATGAATGAATGAATACTTAGGTTTGGTACAAGATTACTCCCTAGTGAGATTCCTTGGGTCCGTCACATATAACCATGAGTACAAGAGACCAAAATAAAGAAGATAACAAAGAGATAAAATTGGATAAATATATTGAGACAAAGAAAATATAAAAGAGGAAAAAGATAAATTTTATTATAAAATATAGATCATGAAATTATATATTTGAAAATAAAGAAAAAACAAAGAACAAACGTAATTTAATGCAACAACAGACATTCCAGCCAAATTTCTAGAGTGTATTGGACAGTACCCTCAATAGTGATGACCACCATTTATTTCTATGAAAAACCTCATCCTTCTATCTTTGAAATTCCTTCTAAAACCTTTTCTAAATTCATGATATGATATTTCCTTTTAAATTCATAAAATTCACCTATTTCAATATTGAATGGTTTTATTTCTAGTTTTTTTTACTTTGATTGAAGCTTCAGAACATGATTTTTATGTGCTTCGAATTTTTTTTCATGCATACAAAAAAATACCATGTATCAATTATTTTATTTTCTATGATCATAGAACCTTTACAGTCTTTAAATCAAGTAGAATATTAACATAATCATACTAGTGAAATAATCCCAAAAAACGACTCTCTGTATTTTGAAAATAATAACCTATATGAATCCTCTAGTACCCTTACGTATAATAACTAGATTACCATAACCCATCCCCTTTGAGATATTAAGGTACCTTTGTGCAACATTATTAGAATGTGGTTGTTACCTTTTTTCACCACCTTGGTTAACATTAAATGGGTTCCTTGTGACTTTTAGTCAGCCTTTTAATAATTATGGTACTTTTATGTATCATGTTGAAGTGTGGGATCACCTTGTCACAAACATTGTGACTTCAATACCACCTTTACATAGCTTTTCTAAAACCCTTACATAGTGACTTGGCCTTCAAATGGAATTGGAATACTTCACCATTGTGTAGTACCATTTCTTAAATTAATTTTCTATATCTTTTATTCTTGAACTCCATTTGTGAAACACACCCTTGCATAGTGTTCCTACCATCGTGGTGGTAGTTGTTTCATAAAAAAACACACAATGCATCATATTTGAGGCTGGGCCTGATCTATCAACTTCAGGTATGGTTTCATTCCTAAAAAATTATTGTATTGCTATTTTTGAGATTCCCTTTACCCCTAAAGAGGATTCTAATCGGAACATAAGTGTTAGAAGTTGTTTTTTATCACATTTATAAGATCTCTTACCAGTATAAAACATGGAGTAGATCAGCATGGCATATCCAAAGGATGATGATGAGTGGAAATGAAGAATGGTGACATTTCATTATGTTTGACCAGGAGGATTTTTAAATGATGAATATTTACCATCTATTTCTATACAACATTGATTTTACTCTTTCCCAACCTCCTATATATTATACTCCACACAAAAACTATCCATCAGTTGAGAATATCTTATATTTTCCTACATAGGTCCCCGTGCCCTGAGTATTCCAATCTAATTTCTTGTGAGATGATTAAAAAATTACCACTAGGTGGATATCATGATATCCTTAGGGTATTGGATGGGGTTTATCCCAATTTTTTTAGTAAAGTACTAAACTTACTTCAAAGTCATATGAAATTCATCTGAAGTCACATGAAGGAAATCCTCAAAGTCATATGAAATGGAACATTGTAATATTCAAAGTCCTTTGGTTCAACCATCAAATTCATATGGTGAAAATCACCAATGTCATACAATCTACATTTAGAAAGTCATATGCTCATTATATTTGTTTAAAATCTAGTAGTGAACTCATGAAGTATTCCATATTTCCCATTTTAGCCAAATTTTTTTTTATTTCTTTAAAATTAACAATTCCACTTAAAATAATTATCAAAACACCGAAAATTAGGCATAATATTTTATTATAATAATTTCACATATATATAAATCAATTAAAAATCATATTTTAATCCTTTTACACAATTAAATCTAAAATAATCCTTTAATAAAAATATTTTTTAACTACCTATTAAATATATAAATGGTGGGATTAATTCAACGGTTGGGGGAAAGCCCCTTTATTAAAAAAAATAAAAATACAACAGAAACCCCTTTTGATTTGGGTAATGGAAAACCCATAAAAAGACAGTAGGCCTAGAGAGATCAACCCCAATGGAAAACCCAGAAAAGAACCAATTACAGAGGCACAAAGGCCTAGATTCAATGACCCGAGGGTCCAGTGGGATAATACCCATGAAAAGCAGCGGTCCAAAGACTGACACTATCACATAACTGCTATCATGCATTCACCCGCATCCCGAGGTCCACGCAGCTTGTCCTGAGGTCGTCGCCTCACTGTACGCCTGATGCTCCGCCTGATCCGGCTTGCATCACCATGACCCACTTGACCCTTGTCGGTATCAGATCCATTGCAAAAAGATCCCGTGATCCAGATCACCGTACCTGCTGAAAGACAACAACCAAGACGAGCCCAAGAGCCACAAATTCGCTGTGTGGAACCGCATAAAGGAATATCTCCCGACGTTCAACAGGTTCGGAACCCCATCTCCACACAAGATTGATAACATCCCAGAATTGTTCAGCTGCGATTGAAGGTCTCTGACATAGGGTTTCCGAATCATCGAGTCCGAGATCCATCTTTTCCACTGACTCCTCCTCCACACACGAGGATCCACGAACGCCATCACCCGAAGACCATAGATGAGCTGAGAAAACGCCACCGTGATGAAGTACTGAACAAAGATTAATATTTACCTTGAGACTTAGAGGGATCAAACTAATTTTTATATTGATAATGAGTTCTTGGTTGTTGTGTGAATCCATGGGAAAAAAGTGCCTAAAAACCACTACTCATTATAGGAATGTTTTTTTTGTTTCAATAGGAATGATTATAATTTTTTAAAATGGTGTAAACATTGTTTTTCATCTATAGTCTTTAGCTATCAAAATTTTCATTTTTATGGGGCCGGGTATGCTTAATAATGTTAATAAATCAAGATCTAGGTTGACCAGTCATGGTATAGTGTTGATCTTTCTCTCTATATAAAATATCATGAATGTCACAATAAATTATACTAATATAGGAATTTTATTCTTGAGAAATATTATAGGTTTTTCTTTTTATAAACTATTCTTATCCTAGAGAATTTTCATTGGAGTTTTATGCATGTGTATTGAAAATTTGACTCAAATGATGAGCAATTTTGTTAAAGTAGTGACCAACGAAAGACTGATCTACTAGTCTCTGATGGTAAGGATTGAAACTACTATAGAATGTGTTTTTTAGGAAATGATGAGGTAATTATAGATTTATAATTTTTCTTTAGATATCACCAAAACTATCCTAAGTCTCATGGAACAGATCACCCTCATCTTGGATGAAACAAGTGATTTTATGCCTCAATTAAGTTTTCAATATCCTTGGATATAATTTCATTATAAAATCATTAAAAACATAGTCCCATGTTTATGATATATCATCATCCAATCATTAGAACCAACTTCTAGAATTTCCATTTAATAATAATGGAAAAACTATTGGCTTGTACTCTTCTAATCTCAATGCATGGAATAGACATTGTTGTATAACAATATAAAAGACCCTAATGATGTTTAGAGAGTATTTATTAGGTGTAATATTATAGGATGAAAACATAAAGAGGAAATATAACTTTATCTCATAATTCCCACACCTATGAGTTATCCTAATACAGTATGGGTTTCTTAATATGGTAAGCAATAAAAGATCCATAATTATAACTCTTAGATATTGTTGATATCTATACTGAGGTGGGATGATATTATCATTGTGATCAACAACATCCCTATGGTTTTTCATTTCAATTTTAATTTGTTATATCAGAGTACTAAAATATTTTTCAATCTTGGAAATCAAGGGATATATATTTTTAGTGTTTGATCTAGTGTGCATGAATAATTTTTTTTAAAATAGTTTTATAAGAGAACACGACAACGGCAGGGAACATATTTAATTTTTTTTAAAATTATTTTAATATCAAATATTTTTGATGTTGTTTTATTTTTTTATGGTATGTACATTTTCTTCCCTATAATAGTGATATAATATGATTGGTTTTGTTTGATAATAATATTTTCTATTTATTCTTACTAAGTGCAGTCTAGTGTAAAATTGGTTCAAATCCTATAGTGCAAGATTTATGTTCTCTCTAAAGAAAACAAAAAAACCAAATGAAGAAAAAACTAAAGAAAACTAAGATGTGATAATAAGTTTTATTTATGTGCATATATAATGAAATAGTATAAAATGATAAATGTGAAATTGTTTGGAGAATGAAATCACAAATAATTGACAATAAATGATCACATTTAATAGGATAAAGAAATTTTTATTTTCATATCAATGAAATATGTTCCATTAATCATGTAAAATTTTAACTAATCCCAAATTAAATAAAAGGTAGTCAATAAACTCTATATAGGATTTTGAATTCAAAGACTTAAATACTAGAGTTTTTTGCTATATATTATAATACAATCATGAAAAATATGGAAATCAACATCACCAGGACCAAACTAATTTTTAGACATGGTTTAACACTCTTCAATTTGAATAAAAAATTTATTAACTCATGATTTCGTAAAAAACATGGTTCTTAGTTGTTTTTTTGAAGTTAAATATTACTATATTTGATTCTTGAAATAAAAAATATGATAAAAACTAATGAAAAAGGATAAAAAATGGGATTAACCTAATTTTGAAATGATTGAAAAAGTGAAGTAAACGTATGTGATCAGATTAATCTAATTTCTTTAGAATATTTTAGTTGAAAATAATTTTCAATTAAATTTAGTATAAAACCCATCTTGAAATTAGTGAAAATGAGGAAAATAAATGAGTAATAGAATCTGACCTATTAAAATAGCATCAAAAACTAATATTTTTCCTCTTATAAGTCACCACACTTAATCAAAACATCTAAATAATACTTCATCTTCAACTATATATCTTGACTCTAAAAAAATCCTACTCACAATTTTGTGGGTTTCTCTTTTAAAGTAATCTCACCACTGACTTAGCTTTACCACCTTATATTATAGAAAATTTTAGAAATACCACAACCTACACATAAACTTATTTATTCTATATTATTTTAATATTGGTATCGTCCACTTTTTATTAAGTTCATTTTAACTTGTAACATTCATGTAGATGAAATGTGACTTCTATCATTTTATCTACATTCATGCACCACTATTATTCTTAGTGGAGTCCCAAATGAATATTCTATACTCCGTAAAAATGATTAAAGAATGAAAGATTCATCAACAAGAATGATTGACCATATCTTTAATATTAACACTAAATATATTCCTTGATCCCTAGATTTTATTAATCAAACTTATTCTATTCTTGATTAACCCAAAGGCTAAATATGCCACCTAATTCATCCAACATTCTATTTAGAACATCATCTGATCTTTATCCTAGCTCAGTACATCCACAAACAAATAGTATATGATAATATAAGAATAAATTCATAATAATTATAGTTTATATAAGAAAATAATGGTATTTTTGAAACTTATTCAACTTCATATAAGTTTATTGGATTTGGTTCTAAATAGTAATAGTTCATAAGTGATTATTCATTTATCATAAATGGGTTATCCAACTTTTACGACTCTAAATCTTTAATTTTTCTTGAAAATTTTCACTGGCTATGATTTGATCTAGTATCGAACTAATTCAATTGATATGATTAAATCCTTATGAAATTTTTGGTCACCGCCATTTGATCATCAAATAACCATGTTGATAAATCATTTATCTTAGATGTTCTAGATAGATAATGATAATTCATTGAGAAAATGGAATAAACTATAATTAATTATTGTGGTCATCACAATCAAGAACATTAAAATACCATTTTATTTATCAACTTAAAAATGGAAATAGAGAAATCACATGGTGAACTCAATTTTGTTAACTTTAACATGAATCTTACCTTCAGCGGCCACCATATTCAATGCAGACAAATCTTCATTTACTAAATGAGCAAATTATCCCTAGGTGATGTTGTTCAAACTCATCCAGTTTCAAATATGTTTCTTGGAATTATAAAATATTCTTGGTTGGATAGTGATTCTTGACTTCCTTATACCTTCATTAGTGGCTCTGTCTAGTAAAATGAACACTAATCCATGAAAATCGATCACCATTCAATCTATACCACATATTCTTTATCTTTAATAATTCCAAAAGTATTTATATTGATTGATCTCTGGATTATTCACTAATCCATGAATTTTTTTTTGTGAAACTCGATGATGCTTAATCAAATCTCTTTCAAGACATAAAATATTTCCCTCTATAAATCCCTCGGTCTAATTTTAAAATAGGGAAACACACTGAGGTTATGCCTACAAAATAGAAAACACTCTAAAATACACTTATGAAAATAGGTGTTAAGAAATTTTTTCTTCTTATGTATTTAATGGAACATAAGTGTTTAATTTTTTCTGTTACAAAAAACTCTATTTTTGGAATTATACATAAATTTGATAAAAATGATATTTACAAAGTTGAGGAAAAACCATAAAAACTTCATTTCATACAACACCACTCAAATACTTCGGTACAAAATTATTTATAAGTAAAAAATTAATTGAAAAATACAAAGGATATTCTAACCATAATCAATAATTTTTTTTAAACTTCACATATAAGAATATAATGAGTTATTATAAAATAAATTTAATATAAAAGTAGGGGAGTTTAAAATAATAAACCAAAAATCTCAACTAATAAATACTTATTTAAAATAATATTCTAATTATAATTACCATAAAAACTTTAAATTATCATTTCTTAAAGTATATTGAAAATAAATAATAGAATATTGACCAATTAAGAACCAAAATTTACATTTTCAAAAAAATATTGAAAAAATCCCATTTTAACTCAAAATGATGAATATTTAAAATATGTTCAATTATAACACATTAAAACCCAATAATTAGGATGATTTAAAAAATAATCAGAAGAGAAATATTAAAATAAATCCACAAAAATAGGAAAGGGAGTTGCATAAAATGTGTTACTTTTCCACACTAGGTTATTTTGGTAAACTTTTTAGAAGATAAAATCTAGTTTCCATTCAATAATAAAAAGGGTTTATGGTGTGGAGGATTTAGTGTGCCATATTTTTCTTGGTTGAGGATTAATAATATTTGAGTTTTTGAGTCCCATAACATTCTAAGGAGTAAAATTATAAATTTACAGTAGTTGATGAACTCAAAAATGTGATATGATATTTCTATTGATTCTAAATTGTGATGTTTAGGCGTATCCTAAGACTTTGTGGAATTAAAAATATAATAGGCTATTTACAACAATATTTATATTATAAAAATATTATATTTATCATAAACACGTACACTCAAGAGAAAAATTATTTTCCTCTTAAAAATTTCATTAAAATGAAATTTTAATGAAATATTTTATTTGGAATAATGGACTCTATAATAACCTTAGATTTTATTTTATTTTTTCATTTAAAAGAGCATTATGTTGAATAGAGTACACCATACATATCCCCAAGCATAAATGAACCATGAAATAATATTATTTAAATTTTACTATTATAACTTTATCATTAGGTTGGATGGTATGAATAAGAATAACCACATTGTGAAGTTTATGTAATAGATTTTATTCTTAATAAAAATAACGAATTTAGTTTTTAAAGTGAACATTCATAAAATTTTTATATTTGGAAAAGAATAAGAACAACATCATTTATGCTTTGAAATTAATTTACGTATAGAAATGGTTTTTAAGAATTTTATACACATGTAATTAGAATCCATTTAGACTAATTTTATAAATTGTATTTAAATTATAGAATATAATTTTTGAAATCATCATTCCAAAATTAACTTATGCTATTTTTTTTTTGATTTTTTCTCAAATTTTTTTTTTGACTGAATTGTAAAAAATAAATATTTTTCAAAAAATATCATTTATTTTCATTAAATTATGTAATTGAAAAGAACCATTGTAACAAATTGTCCCCTTTTTCTTCAAATGAACCCCTCCTTAAAATGTTCATTGGGTAATAGTTGTCATAAAACCACCAGTTGCTCCGTTGACACATGGCCCCTACATAGGACCCCCACATGCCAAAACAGATCATGAAACTAATGAATATACCAATAGGCTAACATATTTTCTTCTAGTTTACTTTATACTCAATCAAAAACACCTTGGGAAACATCCCAGGAGGTTACCCATCCTAAATAGTACTCAATAATAAGAAAACCTAACTTCTGAGTTCTAATCAGGTTGGACACCAAAATAAAAGGAGCACTTTGTTGACATGGGAAGTAACATTTATCCTTTTAACCATTTAAATTTTTGGAGTGTTACACACATGATATTTAAGATTTGTTTTTAATGAAACATATGATCCATTTGATAATAAATAATATAATTAATTCTATAAGGGTTTGAATTATATTTTATTTTGGTATAAGTTCATTTTTATTCTTAAAAACATATTTTTATGGAACCTATTTTTAATTCATTTTGCATAATTACATTAAAATAAATTTCTTGAAATTATAAGAGTTGAAACATTAATAATTGATTAAATTTTTATAATTATTATGTAAAAATTTGGTAAATAGTTCAATTTCATTTTTATTCATAATGAAATTGAACAATGGTAAAATTTCATCACCATGATAATGGGTAAAATAGGTCAGTTAAGGTCAAAACCATAATATAAGATTTTAAAATCAATCTAACACTCAAATTTATTTCATTTAAAAATTTTAATTCTACAAAAATCATCCTAACTTTTAATTTTTTTTTCATTTTATTCACTTTTTTTATTATGACCTTATTATTATTTAAGGAAAAAAAATTAAAAAATGCCACTACCTTTCTTATAATAACTTTAATATGTTTTCCTAGGGATAAAAATAAAATATGAAAGGTTTTAAATGGTTATTTTGAATATGAATAAGTTATTCTTATGATATTAAATTATTTAAAAATATTATAGATAGTATAATTTCCTTGAAATCTTATTCAACATTGATAAAACACTTGTCTATGCAGTAAAAAAATTAAATTAATGAATTTAATAACATAAAAAGAAATATATTTTCAATGGATTATGGTTAAGAATGAGTTTATTAGATAATTAAATTTTTTAAGTGAATATGTAATAGTTTTTATCTGAATTCAATTGTTATATTTTTATCTTTAAAATCATGATATTGTTATTGTACCAAAAATGAACTTAAATGGTATTTTAGGTTTAAAAATTATTTTTAAAAGATTATAAAAATTATAAAATCATAAATAAACTCAATTGGATGGTAAATTTTTTATCCTATAAATAATTTTTTATTTATGTTCCACATTTATATTTTAAAATTACTTTAATGAATCTTAAATTGTGAAAAACATGTGACAATAGTTAAGGTTAAACATGGCCAATAAGGGCGTTAGACTAAAAAATAAGGTTTACAATTACACATAGTTTTTTATAAACTTTATTTTCTAATTATATATATACATTATACTATTTTTAGTTTAATATAATTCTATTTTGATCCATTTTACATATGTTAACACATTTTATATAAGAATATTTTAATTCTTTACAAGTTTTCCACCCACCTCACTTATAAAAGGACACATCATATCCACTCTAATTTGCCAAAATTGAGCCAATTATCTTGAAAAATACCTTAAAAAATAATTTCATATATTCCTTCCCAAAATCTTATAGATTTAGTAATTTTCTATGACCTTCCTAAGAAGGCTTATGGGGTAAGCCAAAGGAAGATTCCAAAGAAAGGTACAACTCTTTGTTGAGCTCATTCAATTTATTTATTCTTCTAAATCCTTAAATTATATCCAAACCATGATGATATAATAACATAAATATAATAATTATAATTAAATTTTTATTATTTTTATATAAAAAAAATTATTCATCTCATTTTTCCATGCTATGTAATATGATAACATTGCTTGTGCATATGTGTGGATTTCCACATCCATGAAGAGATTTGATTTATTTTTTAGTTATGATTTACATGGATGATAAAAAAGATAATTTTAATTAGAATATGTGATATATATGATATAATAATGGTTATTTTAATTTGAATTATTTTCCATTTTTTTCTTCAATCTATCAAAAAAGTGGAAACATCATTCTTGTGTACATACATACTACTCTCTCCACAAATCGATGTAATTTATTTTTCATCACCACCTTATAAGGATAGTAAAAAAAATTATCTAATGGATATGTATTATAATTAATACATAATTAAAATTATAGAGGATATGAGATAATGAACAAGATGAAATGACCGAAACTACAGAACCAAAACATTTATTAAAAATAGAATATTTGACACTTGAGATGATGATATTAATAAAAAATTGTTAATAAATAGTTGATAAAATAATATAAGTTAATCACATATGGTATGATAAATAATAAAATGGATATAATATAGGTTTATAATAAATCTAAATTTATTTTTTAGGAGGATGATATTGCATATGAGGACAACTGGACTTGAGCTAAGGGTAATTTCATTATATTTCTACTTCAATGAGGCAAGTTTTACATTATGCACCTAATTTATTTTATATATTTTATATACTACAATTTTGAGATGTTATATCATTAATAAATATTTATTAATGGTATTGCCAATTTTTGATTTGTTTTTTCCATTTTAAGGGTGTTTTATTGAAAAGTTACCAGAGCAATAAAGATTTATTTCACAATATCATTTTTAATCAAAATTGTTTGTGTTTAAATTTTTTTTGGAAGAAAATTTTGAAATATTATCCATTAAACCCATATATTTTAATAAAATTTGGTTATTTATGGGGTTTTCATTTTTTAATCCAATTATTCCTCTCCTTGGAACTTAAAACAATCAAGAAAATATTTTTATGAAAAATGACCTTATTTCCTCTTTGGTTGATCAACATTTTATTCCATGTCCATGTTATTTAAAATATTTTCATGAATGATATTTTATATGATAAAATTATTTTTAAATTAATTTTATCCATATTTATGTTTTTAAGTGTTTTAAAATGAATATTCTTATTATTTTCCAAATGTGGTACTTTTTTTTACTTTTTCTCAAAATTGTGTAAAAAATACTTTTATAACATTTTTAGAATGAATATATTTTTTACCTTTATGATGGTTCATTAATTATAAGATTACCTTACTAATTTCCATGGTTATTTTCAAAGAAACACTATTTCTCAATATTCTAGGAATTCTTAATTAAAATGTTATAAAAGAAAAGTGTATTATTTTCCCAATAGAATGAAAATAATTTTCAATGTGATTTATGACTTTGTTCTAAAAAATTAATTTTTAATGTTTTTATTAAATTTTCATTTATATTTAAAAATGTCATGGTTTTACTAAAAAAGTTTCATTTCGAATGAATTTCTGGTTTTCTTTTATCCTTTAATGATTTATGATTTTGCAGTCATAACTTTCTTATGATCATATTCCCTATCACTATTCATCATTTCATAAAAAACTATATTCTCCACTATCTTCATATTTTATATATCATGGATTTATACAATGTCATTTCTACAATTTGATACTATCTTAACTATATACCACTTCTATATATAGTATAACTTTAGGAAAGTTTATTAAAAATGTTATTTCACTAATAAGGGAATTATTCCATATTATTGATTCGATACAGATAAATATTGATTTATAAGGAATGATGATAATGAATTTAATTGATCATTAATACATAACGAATTCATCAGATGTGAAAGTTATGAGTGGGTCTCAGTTAAAGATATCCTCTTGATACATTGAATGACATTATGAGACAAAATAGGTGGCCACATTATTTGGATAGTTATTGTATACCAATCCAATCAATAATAGTGTCTTGTTTAAGGTGTTGATGATAAGATTAATGATATCTTCACTGAGAACTGATGTTATCGTCATGAATGTCTATATTTATGTATTTATGTTTTTGATAATTCACTTTTCTTTATCTATGTGATTACTATGTTGATATTAGATATCAATTCACTTTAAAATAAAGTTATTGCTTAAATGGCTTGAGTTTTGATTATACAATCAGCCATATTAATTATGCCTCATTTACTCATGATAGATTATTTTGTTTAAAACCCTTTATGAGCATTTGAGATTGCACTTTATTTTGGTTCCCTTTCCTTGGGATATGTAAAAGAGATATTTGAATGAAATTTAATGATTCAAGGATTTTTTTATGATATGTTTTATTTTTACAATGTAATTTAGAAACCATGTCTTTATATAGTCTCCTAAAAAAATAAACTAATTGATCCTTCTTTGTGTAATCTATTTTATCTTATTATAATGTAATAAAGTAAGCACTGACTATGAGATACTAATTTTGGGGATGCTAGAGTTGGTATAATAGGAATTTTAGTAGGAACCATGGGAACTCTATTAAAGAAAAACATAGCTTACATGGGTATTATAATCCCTTAAAATATTTAAGAACATTTACCTTCTTTGGAATTCTTATTCTACGTCTCAACATTTATAATGATTTTAAGCTAACTAAGTGTGTGGAATTGTTTATAGATGAACTATAGAGAAAACAAGGAAATCAACCCCAATGGTAAATCAATAGATTAACCTAACGAGAAGGGAAATATAGTGTGTGTTATAGTTGATTAAATCATGGATATATTTTGGTAAATAACTCATGATATGATTGATATCCTTTCTTGTATAGAGAAACCAAATAGGGGAGATATTAGAGTGAAGGTTCTTATGATTATTTCAAAACCAACTATCTGATGTTATGAAAATAAATCTAAAACAAACTAATTTTCTTATAAATTATTGACAAGTGACATTTCATGAATTTTCTCGTGATAAAGAAAATGGAAGAAAAATATTAAACATCCAATGTCTCAATAATGTGGGATAAAGTAATTAGGTACATTATTAAAGGGAATTAGATTTCGGTATAAGTGTAGATAAAGAGGACATCATTCTTATAATTACAAAGACAAGACATAATCAATTAATTTCCTATTCTTAAACTATAATGAGATAGGGAATTATGAAAACCAACTCCATAAGAATTATGGATTACCCTGATAATTATGTTTTTTTATTTATTGGTAATATCTTAAGATACTCTAAGGGTTATCAATAAAGTGAGAGTTAATTGAGAACATTTTTTGAATATTTTATTTGTAAATTAGTTATATAAAAAATTAATAATGTGTGAATGTTGATTTCACGAAGTTTACTTTCTTAGAAACATTGCCTCAAGGGATATAATATTAATTTATATTTTTAAGACAAAATTAAATCAAAGAGTAGATCTTGTGGATGAAATTATTCTTCAAGGGTTTTAATTAATAATAATTATGATTAAATTATATAATATACAATTATGATGCCTTGGTATTTATCAATAGTAGTAATGTATGAAGATTAAGATAAAACAACAAAGTATTCTTCTAAAAATATACGGTTTTATGGAAAATATAAATAATATAAGCATATGTTGAATAATATCAATCACCATAACAAGTAATTTTATTTTTGTAAGAATGTATATATGACATTTATGGTTATTATTTGATATGTTAAGGTTATCATTGATGATATTTACATCATTTTTTGTAGTTTATTTGTGAATATTATAATTTGAAATGAGTAACGAGGGCATATACATATTTGACTAGTAATGGTTTTAGGGGGATAAAAAATGAGGTGATTTCATAAGAATAAGTGATAAAACCTTACTAATTTTGGGGTTTAAAATTTATAAATAATATTTGAGTAGTTTTAAATTGACAATTGTTTAATATTTGTATTTTGGAGATTAATGTTTGTGAAGGTTTATTCATATTTTTCAATAATTTAGCTTGTAACAACCATTTAAATTTTAGACAGGTGAAATAAATTTTCATTATTTCGTAAACCTTATAGTTAATTAAATGTTTATTTTATTTCTTTAAGAATTAAAAATTCCTCATGATGATGCACATCAAAAAAGTAAATCATGATTATATAAAGGAAAAAATTATGTAATTTAATTTTATTATATTTTCCATCATAATGGTAACGGAATTTCTCAAAATTAAGAACACTAATGATAAATTTATCATGTATTATGCAGATAGAAACACTCATTTACCAAGGTAGATTTTTTATAAATTCATTTTAATGTATGAGTCTTATAGTTATACATGTATAATATGTTTCCTGCTCATATCATAGAAATTAATGTTCATTATAAAATCTATATACTATTTTATTAATGTATTCTAATATTTTAAGTTTAGAAAAGAAGAATTAATATTTTTTTGATGAAATTCATTTTAGGAGAGGAGAATGTAATACCCTAATATTTTAGTTAATATTTTTCATTTAAAATAACAGTATATTAGATAACATACACCACTCGCAACCCCGAGTTTAAACAAATCATGAAATAATATAATTTAAATATGACTATTATAACCTAGACATTAGTTTGGAAGGTAAAAAAAGGAATAAAAAAATTATGAAATATATATTAGAAAATTTTTATTTAATACAAATAATGAAATCAGACAATAAAGTCAACATTCATCTAATTGTTGTTATGCGGTAAAGAATAAGAATAATAGCACATTATGATTTATAATTATTTTTCTTCTAAAAATGGATTTTAAGCATTTTATAAATGGGTAAATAGAATTAATTTATGATAATTTTTGATTTTTTATTTTAAAAAATGAAAATAATTTTTTATATTTTTTATGCTTTTTAATTATTTTTCTTCTAAAATTATATTTTAATAGTTTCTTAAATGGGTAAATAGAATTAATTTATAACATTTTTATATTTTTTATTTTAAAAAATGAAAATATTTTCTGAAAATATTATGTCAAAATATTCTTTTGGTGAGTTTTTGTAATTTTGTTTGAAAATATTGATTTTTGAGTGAATAGTGAAAATACAATTTTTTTGCAAGACTATCTTTAATTTTTGTTAAATCGATTAATTTAAATTTCCAATAATGTTTTTGATTTTTTTTTAATGTAAATTGATATCCATTTAATTCAACATAATCTAATCTATTCTATATTAATTAGTGTTTTATTTTATTTTGTTCTAATTTCCATTTTACGCTTAAAGTCACATTTTTCTAGAAACTTTTTTTGATGTGTTTAGGTACTTATTTTAAAATAAATTTCAAAATATTATATGGGATTTAATCCTAAAAAATGGAATATATATTTATAATTATGATTTTAATTTTTTTTCAATAAATCATTTTCATTTTTAATCAAAATCAATAGCAACAATGATAAAATTTCTACATCATGATAATGAGTAAAAGTGGTTAATTAAGGTAAAAAATATAGGATAAGTTATCAAAATAAAAACTAAATTTTAATTTATTTACTTGTAAGAGATTAATTTTACCATACCCATATTAACTCTAAAAATATGTCATTTTGATGCCCCTTTCCATTTACTATAACCATTATATTATTTTATGTTATGAAAAATTACAAAATGTCACTCTACTTATTTGAATATCTATAAATATTTTTCATTATAATAAAAAGAAAATATGAATGGTTGTTTAATTTTATTATTAATATGAATAATTTTTTATTGTAATGTATTTTTAATTTTTAGTGATTGTATAATTTCCTTCAATGGTTACACAAGGTTGAAACAAGGCTTGTGAAAGCTGTAGAAATATCAAATAAATGATTTTAAAAACATTAAAAGTGATATATTTTTGGATTAATTGTGGTTAACTTGGAATTTATTGCATAATTATATTTTATAATTTATGTTTGAACAATATATATTTTAATTACATTGTGATCTTGATGACTTTAATGTCAAGGTATGGGAATACTTCAAAAAACGACATCAAATGTTATTGAATATTAAAAAAATATTATCAAATCAATATAAAATTATAAAACCCTATATTTAATAATGTATATGGGAAATTATAAATACTATCACTCATGGTTTATGAATATTACCCTTGGAATTCTTAGAACTACTTACATGACTCTGAAAGAGAGAATAATTTGTTAGAATTATTCAATTTAAACAAGGTTAACGAGGGGGTTAATTTGAAATATAGGTTTAAAATGGCATCTAAAATTGTTTAAAATTTATTTTTTTATTATATTTAGACCTTATACTCTTTATATTAAATTATAATTTATTTTAAATCCATTTTTGTTGAATTATTAAAATAATATATATTAATATTTTAAGTATTTACAAGTTTTTCACCAACCTCACTTATAAAAGGAAACCTCTAATTTACTATTATTGAAAAAAATGAGCCACTTATCTCTAAAAATACCTTCAAAAATACCTTCCTAGATTTATTACACACATCCTATAATATGTATTATGGTGAAATCCTAAAGAGGATTCCAGACAAGAGGTATAACTATTAGCTAAGTTCATTTATTTAATTTCTTCTTATACCTCTCTAAATCATGTCCTAATCATACTAATATAAAATAATTAGTATATTTTATATACTAGAATTATATTATGTTTTTTTAAAAACCATTATTCATCACCTTTTATATCCATTAGAAGATGATAATGTTTCTCGTGCATACACATGGACTACCACCTCCACAGAGAGATATGATTTGTTTTTTATTTACAATTTAAATGAATGTTAAAAAGGATATATTTAATGAATATAATTTATATATATGATATGATAATGATTCTAGAAAGCATATTTATTATTTACCATTATTTACTCCCAACCATCAAAAAATGGAGACATCATTTGTGCGTATATACAGACTACCATCTCCCCAAAGTGATGTAATTCATTTTTCATCACCACCATATAGGAAGGGTTATATATTTTTATATAATAAATAAATATGATAATTATGAAATGATTAAAATCATATAGATGATTAAACCATGACCAATATTAAAGGACTTGAACTACCTGACCAAAAGTTATATAAAAAACAAAATACGTAGCACCTTTGATGATGATGTTAATAAAGAATTTCTAATAAACGAGTGATAAAATATTTTAAATAAATCATAAATCTTATTATGAATATGTATATAGTTTTATTATATATTTATAATAAATCTAAATTTATTATACATGGGTTTAAGAGTGTATTTGATGAATGTTTTACTTGAGGTAAGGGTCATTTATTCTAATTTCCACTTTAATGAGTCATATTTTACGTTATGAAACTAACTTCTTTACCAAGGTGTATATACTACCCATTTGACATGTTATATCATGAAACCATATTCATTCATGATATCAATATTTTTTATTCAATTTTTCTCTTTTAATGGTTTTTAATGCAAATATTACCAAAGATCTAAGGATTTTTTTAACTTTTCCATTTTATTCGTGATTATTTATGTTTAAGTTTGTAAAAGAATATTATTGCCTATTATCCAAAAATCCTATATATTTTTATATATCTCGGTTATTTTTTGGTCTTCCATGTCTTCATCTAATTTTCACTCTCATTGGTTCCTAAAACGATCATGAAAATATTTTTTAAAAAATAGACAGTTTTCTTATTTGGTTGATGAACCCCTTATTCCATTTCCAGGATCTTTAAGGTTTTTCAAGAATGTTATTTTATAAGATCAAATGATTATTTAAATTTATTTTCAACCATATTTGGTTTTATTTTCAATGATTTAAATAGAATCCTCTTGTATCTTTCTAAATAATGAACTGTTTGACACTTTAGAAAAAGTGTAAAAGTAATATTTTTTTTCTATATTTAAAAAATAAATAAACTCTCCCACCATCATGAGAGATCTTTAATTTGAATATTCCTTTACTAATTTCCACAGTTAGTTTCAGAGAAAAAATTTTCCTCAATATTATAGTAATTTTTATTTAAATAGTTATGAAAATAAAATGGTATAATTTTATTAGAGGATTGAAAAGTATGTTGAAAGTGATTTGTAACTTTATTCTTACCCAAAGTTATAAGGATTTTTTTTAATGTTTTAATTCCATTTTAATTTATATTTATGAATGGGTTTTTACTACAAAAACATTCATTTATGATAGGTGGATGGTCTAATTTAAACCTTTAATGATTTATGGTTTCATGGTCATAACTTTCTCATGATCACATTACCTATCACTATTTATTATTTCATTAGACATTTGATTCTCCTCCATGTCCATATTTTAAGTATTATGGATTTATACAGAATTATTTCCAACATTTTTATATTGTCTTTACTATGTACCATTGCTATATATAGTATCAATTGAAGGAATATTATTAATAATGTTTTTCACTGAATATAGAAATATTCCATATTATTGATTCAATATAGATGAATATTAATTTATAATGAATGTTGAGAATGAATTATATTAATCATTAAATATATGTGGAATGTATATGACATGGAAGTGATGGGTGGGTCCTGGTTATAGATACCCCCTTGATGCATCAATAGGTCTCATGAGAAAAAATAGGTGGCAACATTAGTTATGAAATTGGTGTACACCTACTCGTTTAATAAAAGTGTATTGGAAAAGGCCTTGATGGTATGAATCATGATATCTTGGGAAAGAAATTGATGATAAGATCATGAATTTCTTTATTTATACATTTCCTTTATTGAGAATTAAGTTTTCATTATCAATGTGATTTCTAGATTTATTGGAAAAAATAATCTTTCGCATCAGGGTTTTAACATTAGTTTTTTTGAAACAGATGTCAAATTTGAATTAGGATCCTTTTAATGTAATATTTATAGAAAATAAATGTTAACAATGTTCAAAATTAGAGGCAAAAATCCAAAACCCTAATTTTTTAACTAAGTATTTCTGAAACCCTCATTCTCTTTACTCTCGATGGAACTTGACCAGACTTGATCATCACTTTTAGTCAATTTTTATCATCATTACACATTATTTCTATATAACCATTAATTCTTCATCATTATTCCATAATCCTTGACATTATTATGTCTAAAGAAACCCTAATCTACTAAACCTACAGCTGCACTTCAAGGATTTTTTTCATTTCTTTTTATATTTTGTTTTTCAAATGTTTCTCTTCAATATTGAAACATCCACCATTTTAACATCACATTCGAATGAGTTCATCAGAATTAATTAATTCATTCGTTTTTTTGTGTATATATTAGTATAAATTATAATTTATTTTGTTAAAATTTTTAATGTTAAAATTTTTTAGTGATTATAAATTATTTTTGAATATAATTATTTAGTTGTAATGATTTGTATTTATATTTTTTTTGTATTTATAATTTTTTTCTTTATATTTTTTCTGTGGTTGAAATCATTTTTTCTTTAGTTTTTAATTTATTAATTCTTTTTTTCATTATAATTTCTTTTGAATATTTATTTTATAATTTTATTTTTATATTTATTTTTTATGATATAAATTATTAGTAAAATATTTATTCTTGTTTGAATTATTTTTTTATATGTGATAATATGTTTTCATTTTATTTATTTTTATTTATGTTTAAAATTTTAAATGTATTATTATATTAATCTATTATATTATAAATTTTTAAGAAATTAATGGATTTTAATTGGATAAATTCATGAACTATTGAGGAATATGAGAAAGGGGTTAATAGTTACATTGAATTTTCTTAATTAAATCTAGAAAATAAAGAACTGATTTTCTATCCATGCATGAAATGGTTGAATATGAGTAAATTGGTGTATAAATAAATCAAGACCATTTGATTTTCTGTGATTTTGTTCATAATTATACACGCTATACATTTCATGGTGAAATAAAAGAAATTTCAAGATCTAATGATGATAAAGATGTTCTACATCAGAAAGAGAATCAACTTAATGAATTAATACATGATATAGTTGTTAAAACCATTGAAAAAAAGTATAAAAAAATTATGGAGATACTAAGAAATCCCTATTATTGGGTTACACTAAATTATAGTGTTGTCCAATGTGATGGGATTAGTTTACTTGAAATCAAGAAATGGTTGGAGTGATAAAAGGTTAATTTAATTGCTTGAAATTTTAAAATAGATACTTATAGAAGAAAAATGTCTTTTATATTCCAATTATGATGCAAACAAAATATTATGTCCAATTGTATTAGGGTATAAAAAGGTAAAAGATTTCCCAAATGACTATATTATATATAGGAATAAATATGAAAGTTTATTAGAATGTCCAAAATGTGGGAAATTATGATATAAAATTGATTGAAAATCTAACCATGATTCATTCTCAAGAAGAGGCACTAGACCTATTACTAAATAAATATGGTGCCTTCTAATAATTACTCATTTTAAGTGTCCCTTTACAAATTCAAATGATGCAATGAGGCTTAGAAGACATACAAAAAGTGAATATCTCTTGGAAACCAATATCATCCTTCTAATTCAACATAATGAAAAATATTTGACTATATATTTTTTGATATTAGAAATGTAGTTATAAATATTAGAATGTGTCTTTGTACATATAAAATGAACCCATATTAGAGTATCATTATCCGACATAATTCATTTCTTATTTTTTTTTGATTCCAATAACTTGTCTCCATAGATATGTATAAAGTGGAAATATGTAATGACAATATTGTTTTTTTGACAAAAATAGTCTGGAAATGATATTGATGATTATCTAAATCCAATTGATTGATTATTTGAAATTTATTTAGGAGATAGGTTTTACAGTATTTTATGTATATAAGAAAAGATATTTTATTTCGTGTGATTTGATAATGTTCAGTATAAAGGACCTTCCTGTATATGGAAGCTTATATAGATATAGTGGTAAAATATACAAATATTTTCCAATTTTTGAATATGGGACTCCATATCATCAATTGAAGAACGTAAGAAAAAGAGATGCGATATCAGGTATTTTCTTCAATTACCATCCTCATAAAATATTAAAAAAATGAATTCAATGGTTTACAAGAGTATGATTCTACCCCACAACTATCTTCATCTGGACACTATTAGAACAGTGTTAAAAACATATATGTAAAATTTAGAAAGAAAATAAGTTTTGGTCATCAACCAAATACATGAAAGAAATAATACATTTTAGTCAAGCTACCTTATTAGAATTATTTGGATGCAAAACATAACATTAATGTTATGAATGTTGAAAAAAACATTTGTGATAGTCTAATTGAAATTTTTTTAAATATAAAATCAATGAAAAATGATGTATTATAAGAAATACTAGACTTAATAACCATGTGAATACATTTAGAGTTATCTCTCACAATGAAAGGAAATATAACATATTTCTTATGGATTTTTACACATTAAGAAAGATTAAGAAGAAGTTTTTTTTCAATGCTATCATAGTATTAAAGTACCTAGTGGGTTTTCTTAAAATGAGAAAAAATTAGTTTCATTGAAGGACTTAATGTTAATATGTATTAAATCTCACAACTATCATGTATTGATGCTTCAGTTTTTATTGGTTTCATTTTGTGTCAACTTTTTTATACCAGTTTGAATGTCTATAACCAGGTTATGTTACATTATCAATTCAATTTCATTGAAATCCATAGATCAAGATTTTTTATATGTGTTGAATAATAAATCTATCAATATACTTTTTCAAATTTTTTACAGTATCATTATTTGATACAATGGTTTTTCTATTGATTCATTTGGTATGAGAGAAAAGAATATGTGGGCCTATTTATTTACATTAGATACATCCTTTTAAAGTATATATGAAACTTTTGAAGGGTTATGTTATAAATACCTAGAATATTCATGTATTTTTTTAATTAAATGGGAATTTTACAAGTCCATGAAAATTTACGGCGCGTGATTACAAGGCCCGAAGTGCCTATAATGAATTTCTGAACATTTCTTCAGGTACATTCAGTAAACGTACGAGCGGGTTTTTATAACTTATGAACTGTTGCTGAAAATTGAAATCTGAGGGCACTGTTGAAATCATAGCACCAATATTCACTTAAAGAGACTTTCAACTAGAAGAAAGTTGGTCAAGGGTGAAAGTTAGTTTTTGGGTTTTTTCATGAAAGAATAAAATAAAAATAAAATTGTGTAAATGTTTTTTATTTGAAACACCCATGTGGATATTGGGAGGTGAGGACCACTAGAACCGAGCCACCCTTTAAAAGTTAAGAGGTGGGGTCCACCGGAACTGAACCTCCCTTGTGAGGTTATGGTGGTGGGGACCACCCGAGCCTAAACCCCCAATTTGAATTTTAGTGGCGAGGACCACCTGACCCCTCTTAATGGGGAGAAACCTCCCAACTCCCCAATATTCCACCCCTCCCATTAAATAGATCCATTAAATTGGGCTAATTAATTAAGCTAATTAATTGTGCCAATGTGGTACATTAATTAAGCCAACTTGGTTGTGCCAACATAATTAATCCTTTAAGTTAACCATATTGGCACCACTTTATTTTTTGGGAGGGATTGTGAGAGGGGAACCCTCAGAGGATTACACTTCTCCAATGAAGAACGCATTCTTCCATAAAGAACGCTCCTCCAACGATGAATGCCAAATTTGACTTCTACCTTGGGACACCCTCCAATGAGGAACGTCTTCAACTACAACGAACCGGCGCACGATCCCAGGATAAGAGGTGTGTGGCGGACGTGATGAACATCAACAACTTCAACTTCTTCTCACGCCAACGTCAACGAACAATCCAAGGTAGGGGTTTATTTCTATAGGTTTATCAGTTCCCATGTTCTGCCCTTCTAATTATTTTGTGTGATTGGGAATATAGATTGACGTGGGTTGTGGGGATTGATGTTTTTTAAATATCTTCCATACACATTCATGATTCAATTATCGTGAACCGCTTGCTACCGCTCTAACGCAGAGGGTACGGGCCAAACAAACATGGCCTGAGCCCTCCTCCATTTTGCTTTTTTGGTGTGTTCTTCGCATTGGACGAAGGTGATGAATGCAACGGTGCTCTGCCGCTGTGGCCATAGCCGCTCGTGCCCTCGCAGTGCTGCCTCGCAACACCCGCAGCCTCCGCCACTTTGCGCCATCTGTGGATGAGCTGACCTAAGCCGCCGAGATGATTCGCCACTGACATCCATCCAAGCCATCCGAACCACCACCGTATGGGCCGAGCCGCTACCCGAGCTTCCACCACCATCCGATCCACAACCGCCATCTAGGCCGAGTGACCGCCACCAGGCCAAGTCACCGTCCGACCCACCGTCATTGTCCGGGTCGAGCCGCTGTCACCCTTCCGGCTGAACCACCCTGGCTGAGCCGCCCTGTGGCCTCACACCCTTCGCGGCTTTGTGGCCGCCCGCGGACCTCCGTGTCCCCTCATGGCCTACCGGGCTGAACCTAACGGGTCGGGCGGGGTCGGTCCAACCAGGTCGGACTGGACCCGGGCCCACTATGAGCCATTTACTTTCTTTTGGCCATAAGTTTGGCACCAGACATTTGTTTAATGAAATTTTAGCGACACAGGAAATCTTGGGGCGAGACGGTCCCTCGAGTATACCCCACTAGAGTCTTGGTTAAAGTTGAGGTATGGTCGGGTTGGATCGAGCACGAATCCAACCAGCCCCCGGGACTAGAAGGCGAATAACTCACATACCAGGCATCCGATTGACGCACCGTCTATTGTGTTCAGACCCCTATGATGTGGAAATACCTTGAGATACTTCTTCATATGACATCATGGAAGTTGGATAATCGACTAGTGGCTTGGGGTGTAGACTCTCCCAGAGGTGAGAAAGCTTAGTGCGAAAACCCAGTAGCTGGCTATGACGAGAAGAGTACTCCTAGCTATCCTGTGCGGGTCATCTCTTAGCTATACTTTATAGTTTAGATCCTAGTGATCATGTGTGGGTCTGATCCTAGCGATCCTGTGTGGGTTAGCTCCAGCGATCCTATCTGGGTAAGCTCCTAGCGATCCTGTGTGGGTGCGCTCCAACAATCCTGTGTGGGTCATCTCCTAGCGATCCTGTGTGGGTCAGCTCCAACGATCTTTTTTGGTTAAGCTCTTAGTGATTCTATGTGGGTCAGCTCCTATTGATCCTATGTGGGTCAGATCCAGCGATCCTGTGTGGGTTAGCTCTTAGCGATCATGTGTGGGTCAGCTTCTAACGATCCTGTGTGGGTCAGCTCCAGCGATCCTGTGCGGGTCAGCTTGAGCAACCCTGTATGGGACAGCTCCTAGAGATTCTGTGTAGGTTAGCATCAAAGCCTCTTAACAGAGTAAGATGATTTAGTAGTTACACCTAATCATCTCTACTACTTTACCTAAAGATATACCTTGTGTGAGCTGAGTTAGTACCTATGTGTTTTTTCATGATTGAGATGGATTACATGATAACTAGGTATATGTATGGGCATATACCTAAGTAGGGTTATCTATTGATTTCATACTTTTTGGTTTATCCTTGGTGGATTTTTTGAGACCTTGAGGGTCTCAGGGTCCCTACTGAGTATCGTTATACTCACCCCTGCATAGGCTATGCCCACACCTTGTTGTGTTGGATGAAGACGATAGACAACACTGACTAAGGATGAGGGTATCGGGACAGGAGGTAGCTCGGAGGTGGACCTAGACAAGGCATAACGCATAGATGACCGATCGAGATCTGTACCTACCCTTCAGGTAGGATCCTTTTTAGGTGATCACAGGAGCTGTTCAAGTTACTTGTACTTTCAGCTGTCTTGTAATTTCCAGTTTTCCTTGTACTTTCCAGTTGGACTTGTATTTTGGCCACTTTTTACTTACTGCACTCACTATGTTTACTATTTAGTTTACTTGAGTTCGTATCTTACTGTGTGATTGGTTTTGTGTGTTACAGGTTTTAAAGGTAATGCCTTCCCAATTTTAGGGAATACGCCTTTGGTGCTAGTCGCCAGCCCCTGGCCTATGGAAGGTGTGCTTGGGATAGTCACAACATGGGCCCCAGGGGATGGGTCATGACAAATTGGTATCGAAGGTGTCAATTCTACCGCAAAACATAGGACTCTAATATTTATTTTTAATGGAAATAGTATTAAGTTTAGTGAGTGTGGTTATTATTTGAGGTAATCCAGTGTTGGTGCAGTGGCCGTTATATCCATACACCAGGACCCTGACTTCTGATTTCTGACTCAGTGCATGAAAACACTAATTGCAAGTTTGTTTCTAAGAGTATTTCTTTGTGATCTCTTGAGTTAGCTCACCAGGTAAAAATTTTTGACCATGGCACACCTATATCTTTTCAGGATGCCTCCACGTAGACAGCTAGCTAGGTTTATGAGATTTGTACACACTGTTAGACCACCAAGCGATGAGGCCTCAGTGCAGGGCCCTTTTCCAATAGAGGCACTAATGGAGGCACTAGTGGTACCTTTCCCCATTGGGCCACCGATTCCACCAGCCCCCGCAGAATATGGTGCATGCCGTTTGAGCGCGTTGCATGAGTTCTACCGCCAGAGGTCACTGAGGTTCAGGGGAGAGATGAACCCACAGATGGCTGAGGATTGGCTGGAGGCTATGGTGAGAGTCTTATGTCTGGTAGGGACACCAGCCGATCTCATGGTGATCCTTACCGCTGGCCTTCTATAGGCACCAATAGGTAAATGGTGGAGCTTGATGCTCCAGGTCCACGATGAGGTGACACTTCTCTAGGTAGACTTAGAGAGCCTGTTTTAGGCATAGTTTTTCCCAGTGACTCTTTGAACAGTGAGCATACATGAGATTCTTCATCTGCAGTAGGGCATCATGACTGTAGCTCAGTACTCAACAAGGTTCACTGACCTCTTACGCTACTCCATATATATGGTGTTGGACCCTTTCGTCATGGCCCGGACCTTCAAGCAGGGACTTAGGTGGGAGATCTGGCTTTCAATGATCTCACTCAGCATCCCAACATAGGTGGGGGTGTTAGAGAGAGCCCTCTTAGTGGAGAGTTTCCTTGCTAAGCAGTCACCAGTAGCAAGACCCACCACTGGTCATCACATAGCAGAGTCTTCTGCAGCTGGAAATAGATAGATGATACAGAGGTCCAAGAGGACAAGACCTATAGGTGGACGACCGCATGACTCAAGATCGGTTGTGCGGGGCACCCGAGGTGGAGCCAGTCATACCAAGAGCGGGCAGTGTTACACATGCGTGGTGCAGGGTCACATGGATCGTGAATGTCCGACCCACCGTATAGATGATCAGCAGACAGTTGAGGGACTGCCCAAGTAGAGATAGAGGTTCGACCAAGGTGGTATGCAGGGAGTAGGAGGACATGTCAGAGGAGATGGTCATGCAGCTGGTGGTGGGTGACGATTCGAGATGTTACCGCCACCACCACCAGGAGGTCCACCCCGACCGCAGGGAGCAGGTGGATAGCGGAGAGCTCTGCTTCAGGCAGTTGAGGCCTACGATCACGGGGCTCTAGAGATGATACAAGGTATGATATGTGTCTACTCCACCTTAGCTGCAGTCCTTATCAAAGGTTCTGGTCATTATTTTATTTCAACTGCCCTCGTTCGGTCCTTGGAGATTCTGATGGAGCCGTTGGCTCGATCCTTATGGCTAGAGACTCCTACAGGAGAGGACTCAACGATTACACACTGGTGCCGATAGTGTGAGATTACTCTAGGAGGTGAGATATTCGTCTAGGATCTCCTAGTAGTGGCATCGTGGCCTTACGACGTCATCATGGGTATGGACTGGTTATCTACAGTCTATGATCAGATAGACTGTATTAGGCGCAAAGTGTGGTGTGCCCGCACAAATGGCACTAGGTTTACCTTCATCGGAGATAAGGGAGCCTTTGCAGTGTAGGATGGACTTACCCAGAGGAGAGTGTAGCTGATTACACATCAGTTGGCTAGCCTTACCCTTGGAGTGGTTGATGTGGAGAGTCCGAGTTATCTTCTAGTGGTGGACCAGTACGCAGATGTTTTTCCTGAGGATGTACCAAGTCTACCTCCTCATAGAGAGGTGGATTTTTACATTGAATTATACCCCAGGATGGCATCTATATCTACACCAGCATATCGAATGGCTCCCACATAGCTTCGTGAGCTGCGGGTACAACTGGAGGACTTACAGGGGAAGAGATTCATCCTGCCCAGTGTTTCACCCTAGGAAGCCTCGATTTTATTCACCAAGAAGGAATATATGATCTTGAGGCTTTGTGTTGACTATCAACGCCTTAACCAGGTGACCGTAAAGAACAAGTATACACTCCCAAAGATTTATGACCTCTTTGATCAGCTGGAGGGAGCACAATGGTTCTCTAAGATAGACCTCAGATCAGGCTATCACTAGCTCAGAGTGCGAGATGAAGATGTGCAGAAGACAACTTTCAGATGTCGATATGGCCACTAAGAGTTCTTGGTTATTTCTTTTGGCATGACCAATGCTCCAGAAGTGTTCATGGGACTCATGAATAGGATCTTTCAGCCATACCTTGATCGCTTTGTAGTAGTCTTCATCGATGACATTCTTATCTACTCAGTTACTGAGGAGGAGCATGCCGATCATTTGCGAGTAGTAATGGACACAATCTGAGAGCACCAAATTTATGGTAAGATTTCTAAGTTCTAGTTCTAGATATGAGAGGTTCACTTTCTAGGACATGTCATATCAGAGGCTGGAGTTGCAGTGGATCTAGTAAAGATTGAGGTGGTACTTGCTTGAGAGCCACCTCAGAGTGTGATGGAGGTATGAAGTTTCCTAGGATTTGTTAGATACTACTGAAGATTTGTACCAAATTTCTCCAGATTTTCATCACCACTATCAGTGTTGAAAAAGAAGGGGCAACCCTTCATGTGGTCGGATAGATTCCAACATAGTTTTCAGGAGCAAAAGAAGAGGCTGACTAGTGCCCCCTTCTTGAGGCTTCCAGAGGAAGGCGTAGGGTATGTAGTTTACTGCGACGCATCTGGGACCAGACTTGGATGTTTCCTAATGCAGGAGAGAGTAGTTATCACATATGGTTCTCGACAGTTAAGACTGCATGAGCAGAACTACGCTACCAATGACCTGGAATTAGCAGCAGTGGTCTTTGCCTTGATGATGTGGCAACACTATCTAATGGATGAACGCTTTACAGTCTACTCAGATCACAAGAGTATCAGGTATATCTTCTCTCAAGAGGACCTAAGCCTGAGACAACGGCGTTGGATTGAGTTCTTCTAGGACTATGACTTCGGGATAGTCTATACTCTTGAGAAGGAGAAAGTTGTAGTAGATGCACTCAGCAGGAGGTCTGGTATACAACTTCTAGGTGAGGCGACGAAGAAGCTGACCACTTTGCAGATATCCTTTGTAGATAGCGATAGAGAAGCATTTTTTCATTCACTTACAGTCACTCCCCCACTTTTTCAGTGAGTCAGGGAGGCGTAGCATGGGGACACTGACTGCAAGGCATGGTGTGCTCAGATATCCATTAGACAGACACCTGATGGATTTTCTGAAGGTGGGGAGCACGTCATCCTCTTCAGAGGACTTACCATGGTACCATTGTCACTTCAGAAGGAAGTGATGAGGGAGTTCCACACATCCCCTCTAGCGGTACATCCAGGAGTGGCGAAGATGTACCAGGATCTCCGATGATAGCACTAGTGGATGGGAATGAAGATGGCAGTAGGATATTTTGTCTCTCGGTGCCTCACTTGTCAGCAAGTGAAGGCAGAGCATCAGGTACCATAAAGCTTGGTTTAGCCTTTGGAGGTCCCAGAGTAGATGTGGGATGTGATATCCCTGGACTTTGGGATAGGGATTCCAAGTACATCTAGGGTTCATGACTCGATATGGGTGATCGTCAACCAACTCACCAAGTCGGCCCACTTCCTACCGATCAGAGAGCAGGTTTTAGTAGAGATATTGTGACGCCTCTATGTGTAAGATATTATACGACTACATGAAGTACCCACGAATATTGTATCCGATCATGATGCTCATTTTACTTCCCGGTTATGGAAGGGGTTGCAGGAGGCTTTTAGGACATAGCTTCATTTGAGCACCGCCTTCTATCCCTAGATGGATGGTCAGACTGAGCAGACCATTCAGACACTCGAGGACATGCTGCATGCTTGTGTCTTCGACTTCGGTCACAGATGGGAGGATCACTTGCCTTTGGTGGAGTTTTCATACAACAACCACTATCACTCCACCATTGGGATGACACTTTTTGAGGCATTGTATGAGCAGCCACGCAAATCACCCTTGTGATGGACTGACCCAGGGGAGTCAACACTTGTGGGACCAGAGTTGGTATGGGCTAACACAGAGAAAGTGTAGATCATCCAAGAGAGGATGAAGGCTACACAGAGTAGGCATATGTCTTATGTCGATAGGATATGGATACCTCTGGAGTTCGAGGATGGTGACCACATCTTTCTATGGGTCTCACCTCGATGAGGTTTGCGGAGATTTGGCCGAGGCAGAAAGTTGTCTCTGAGATTCATCGGACCCTCCAGGTCCTCAGTAGAGTTGGTGAGGTGGATTACTGCTTAACTATTCCACCTCAGTTGCACCGGGTGCACAACATCTTCCACGTATCCTATTTGAGCAGATACGCGCACGACTCTTCCCACATCATCGACCATGGCGAGTTGGACGTCAACGATGGGGGTACTTTTACGGAGGTTCCAGTGGAGATTGAGGATCGATGGGAGTGGGTCCTTTATAGATGGTCGATACCTCTGGTGCGTGTTCGCTGGCAGCACATGAACCGCCAAGAGAGCACATTGGAGTGGGAGGCTCAGATTCGTGCTTAGTACCCCCACTTTGTTATCCGAGTTTGAGTTTTGGCTTACGGGAATGAAAAGCCATGAGGTGGGGAGAATGTAAAGACCAGGAATTTCCATGTAATTTTATTTATTTAAATGGGGATTTTAAGAGTCTGCAAAAAAATTCACGTCATGTGATTCCAAGGCCTGGAGTGCCCAGAATGAATTTCTGAACTTTTTTTGGGTACGTTCAGTAAACTTATGAGTGGGTTTTTATAACTTCTAAACCGGTGTATGGAATTAAAATCCGAGGGCACCGTTGAAATCGTAGCGCCGATATTCTCTTAAAGGGACTTTCACCACGACAGCAATTGGTCGAGAGTGAAAGTTTGTTTTTGGGTTTTCTCTGAAAGAATAAAATAAAAATATAATTGTGTAACAATTTATATTTATTTGAAACACCCATTTGAATGTTAGAATGTGGGGACCACCACAACTAAACCACCCTTTGAAAGTTAAGAGGTGGGGTCCACCGGAACAAAACCTCCCTTGTGAGGTTATGGTTGTGGGGACCACCCAAGCCTAAACTCCTAATTTGAATTTTAGAGGTGAGGACCACCCGAACCCTCTTAATGGGGAGAAACCTCCCAACTCCCCAATATTCCACCCCTCCCTTTAAATTGAGCCATTAAATTGGTCCAATTAATTGAGTTAATTAATTGTGAAAATGCGGTACATTAATTACACCAACTTGGTTGTGCCAAAAAAATTAATACTTTACGTTAATCATATTGGCACCTCTTTCTTTTTTGGGTGGGATTGTGAGAGGAGAACCCATGGAGGATTACACTTCTCTAACGAAGAACACATTTTTCCATGAAGAACGCTCCTCTATTGAAGAACACCAACTTTTCCATCTACCTCGGGACACCCTCCAATAAAGAATTTCTTCGACTACAACGAACCAGCGCATGAGCCCGGGATTGGAGGTGTGTGGTGGATGAGATGAACATTGAAAACTTTAACTACTTCTCGCGCCATCTTCAATGAACAGTAAAAGGTAGGGGTTTATTTATATAGGTTTATCACTTCCCATGTTCTCCCCTTCTAATTATTTTTTGGGATTGGGAATAGATATTGATGAGGGTTGTGGGGATTGATGTTTTTTTAAATATCTTCCATACATATTCATGATTTATTTTTTTTGAACTACTTGCTACCGCTCTAACATGGAGGGTGAGGGCCAAACGAACATGGACTGACCCCTCCACCATTCTGCATCTTTGGTGTGTTCTTCGCAATAGATGAAGGCGACGAAGGCAAAGATGCTCCACCGTCCACGACCACCACTGCCCGCGACCACCGCTTCCCATGGCCTCCGTGCTCCATGGCACTCCGCTGCCTGCGGCCTCGCAGTGCCGCCTCACGGCACCCCCGGCCTGTGCCGCTCCACGCCGTCCGCGTCTGAGCTGCTGAGTCGCCACCGCCGCTAAGCTGAGCCATCTGAGCCGTCGCCATCTGGGCCGAGCCGCTGATCGAGCTGAACCGCCCCCACTGCCAAGCTGAGCTGCTAAGCAGAGCCACCGCCACCGTCAGGGCCGAGCCGCTGCCCGAGCCGCTGCCACCGTCCGAGCCACCACCACTATTAGGGCCGAGCTGCTGCCCGAGCCACCACTGTCAGGCCAATCCTCTATCCGAGCCGCCGTCCGAGCCCCCACCACCATCTGGGCCGAACCTTCACCTGAGCCACCGCCACCAAGACGATATGCTATCCGAGCAGTCATCCGAGTCACCACCGCCGTTCGGGTCGAGCCGCCACCGCCCTTCCAACCGGACCGCCCCGGCCGAGCTGCCCCTGGTCTAGTGAGAAAACCCAGTAGCTAGTTGTGATGAGAAGAGTGCTCCTAGCTATCCTATGTGGGTTAGCTCCTTGAAATCCTGTGTGGGTCAGCTCCTAGATAACATTTGTGGGTCAAATCTAGTGATCCTCTATGGGTCAGATCCTAAGGATCTTATATGGGTCAGCTCCAGCGATCCTGTGTGGGTTAAGTGTGGGTCAACTCCTAGCTATCTTGTGTGGATCATCTCCTAGCGATCCTGTGTGGGTCAGCTCCAACGATCCTATGTGGGTCAAATCATTGAGATCCTTTGTGGGTCAGCTCCTAGTGATCCTGTGGGGGTCAACTCCAGCGATCCTGTGTGGGTCATCTCCAGTGATCTTGTGTGGGTCAGCTCCTAGCGATTCTGTGCAGGTTAGCAGTAGAGCCTCTTAATGGAGTATGATGAGTTAGTAATTACACCTAATCATATCTACTACTATACCTAAAGATATATACTTGGTGTGAGCTGAGTCAGTACCTCTGTGTTTCCTCATGATTGGGATGGATTACTTGATAACTTAGGTATATGTATGGGAATATACCTAAGTAGGGTTATCTATTGATTTCATACTTTGTGGTTTATCATTGGAGGATTTTGTGAGACCTTGAGGGTCTTGGGGTCCCTATTGAGTGTCGTTATAATCACCCCTGCACGAGCTATGCCCGACCTTGTTGTGTTGGACGCAGACGACAGACAGTGTTGACTGAGGACAAGGGTACCAGGACTAGAGGTAGCTTGGGGGTGGACCTAAACAAGTTTTACCGCAGAGACAACCGATCAGGAGCTGTACCTACCCTTCAAGTAGGATCCTTTGCACCAACGAGCCTATACCCGAGTGGTAAGGGCTCCTTTTTGGCATCCAAGAGACCTAGTTTCAAAACCGAGTGGAGGGGAATTTCCTGGTTACTATAGTAGTACTAAAGTAGGCACTGTAGCAGTGTTGTAGCAGACACTGTAGCAGGTACTGTTCGATACTATAGCAGATGGAACTATTCATCCGATTTGGGCTTTCGGGCCACCAGTTTGGGCCTACGGTTCTCAAGGGCCTTAGAGCCATCAAAGTCCTTCAGGCCATAGGGACTTTGGTCCATTGGAGACCATGAAGTAGCCCAGTTTACACAGAGCAGGCACCAGAAGAGGATCAGAGCACCAGTAGTAGTCACCATAAGTAGAGCTAACCGGATTGGAAGAATGAGAGGGTATGACAACAGCCATCGGGACCAGGCACCATGCAGATTTGTATGGGGTAATGCTAGCTGATCAACAATTCAGTTGGGGAGATAAAGGCAATCAATCATGCAGAAGCTGGGGAGGGACAGTTCTAGTGGGCTGGGCCTACAAGTCATGTTATGGGCATGGTATGCCTCTCGACCTTTGGGTCCTGTATTACGGGTCATGTCGGGCCTAGTGCCTTGGGCCTAAGGGTCATGTACAGGTTCCCCTTCAACCCTTAAAGGGGGATTATCTATAATAAATTAAAAAAGAAGGCCTTTGGGCCATTAAGAGGTAGGATCCTTGGTGGGTGATCACTAGAGTTGTTCCAGTTTCTTGTACTTTCAGCTGTCTTGTACTTTCCAGTTTTCCTTGTACTTTCTAGTTGGTCTTGTATTCTGGCACCTTTTTACTTACTGTACTCTGTTTACTATTCATTTTACTTGAGTTTGTATCTTGCTGTGTGCTAGGTTGTGTGTGTTACAGGTTTTAAAGGCAATGCATTCCCAGTTTTAGGGAATACGCCTTCAGTGCTAGTCGCCAGCCCCTGGCATATGGAAGGTGGGCTTGGGTTCGTCATGACACAGGCCCCAGGGGATGAGTCATGACATATGTTAAGAATCCTCATTGTATAGAGAACCTTATTTTCAAAAATAAATATCAAAAGAGTTATTTGAGTTTTGAACTAATTAATTTTATGAATTAGTGCACATTAGTCTCCCTAAATATCTATATTGGACAATTTATTATAAAGGTAAAGGGATTCATGGAATAAATGTTAAGTTAATTCCACATGATGAGGTGATGAATGTACATTTATATGTTTTGAAGAGAATAAGTGATTTCCAACCACATATATCATCACATATTATTGGATTGATGGTACAAAATCTGAGAAGAAATAAAAAATGGTTGATGAATGAATATAAAAACACATTTCTTTCATAGTTTAAGGAGAAAATTAACATTGATTTATCTACAACAGAAACATTTAAATGATTATAAGAGGAATAAGTGTTAATGTGATCACGTATTCTGGTTTTGATATTACTAGTTATAGATTTTTCACAAAAATTAAATATTATAAATGTAAAATTCTAAATAGTGGAGTAAAGGTTATTGCTAAAGCATTTAATTTTATCAAGTTACAATGATAAAAACCAAATTTCTATACAAACAAATTTTTTTGGAGTTGTTGAGAATATATGGGAGATTAATTATACTAAATTTTAGGTATCAGTATTTATGTATAATTGTGTTGATAATAATATTGGTGTGAAACATGATGAGTATGGATTTATACTTATTGGTCTGAAAAGATTTATATTCATGGAGGAATGATTTATCATAGAGACACAAAGAAAACAAATATTTTATGTGTTGACCCATAAAAAGATTTACAGTTCATTGTTTTAAAGGGAAAATAATTCATTTGGGTGATGAGAATATTGATGATATTTAAGACTTATATAAAATTTATCCATATATTAAACAATTACCAAATGATAACAATGTCTATGATCTAGACATTGTCCATTAAAAATAAAATGATCATATATAAGAGATATTTGAAAACACTCCATTACTCTCTTAATTAATCAAGTAATCTATATTTCTGTGAATCTAACAGTGTTAAAAACATTAATTTTTTAACTTTTATATTTAAATATATTGATATTTAGCATTTTTTTTATTTTTTAAATATCATTTATATTCAATAGAGTTATTCACCGATTTTTTAGATATAAAAAATTTCGTTTATCAATTTTTGTTTCTTTTTTCTTTATATTCTTCATTTTTAGTTATTTAAATTTATTAAATAAAATATTTAAAATTTTATTACTATTATGAAACATTACATTTTACTTATAAAATTTATTTAATTATAAAAAAATATAGGTATAAAAAATTTCACATTTTTAGATAATAGCTATTTCTGTTTTATTTTTGTTGTTAATTTTAATATACACTAGTTTTAGTTATACATTTTTTTGTTGAAAAATATAAAATACATTATTTTTTTATATTATAAGAAATATTTTTTATTTATTATATCTATATAATTTCAATAAAATACTGGTGTAAATTAATGTTTTCAAGTACCAAACAAATTTCTAAATGAAAAACTCTATGAAGGGGAACCACGATACATACGATTATATATATATATATATTGTAATTAAATTATTTAATGAAATTTAAATTATAATTCTTAAAATTAGGTGAAATTGTTCTTATTTTTCTTCATAGATGATGGTACATAAGGATTTTAGGCATGCGATTACATGTTTAATAAAACTTCCAGTGGCACATGGAGAGAAGATGATGATAATTAACTTTGATGAGAACGACTGCACAATTATCCCACATGCCACATAGTTTAGGACTTACATGGCTATGCATAGTCATTATAAGATATATATTTTCTTACCTAACTTGAGGAGAACTAATCGGTCAGTGATAGACCCTTCATGGGAGTCTGTAACAATAAAATTTCTAAATATTTTTATATAGTTTTCCAATGGTTTAAATATTATACATTTCTTAATATTTTATCTATTGGGGTACCATATCTAATGGATTTCTCTATGCTTTCGAACGTGTCACAAATGCCTCCTTTTTAAATTTTTCCTACCATTAGCTCAAGGTAGGATATCCTCACGATAGTGGATTATCCTATGATTGCAACGGTGGGGCCCTACCAGCCTCCTCCTGACTATGCTATTTATTCCCTTTCAGCTGTGGTAGGGTCTTCTCGTACAGATGAAACTTCCTTTCCTACTTCATAGGTTTTCTCCCCTGGTCAGTCATCGTCTTGGCCTCCCCCGATGCCATCCTTGAAGGAGGTTCTCCTTCACCCCTCCACCAATGATGGTGAGGTATCTCCTAGAGGTCCCATTATCCCATTCACACCCTAGACTGGTGGATGGTTCTCCACTCATAGTTTCCTAGAGTCTGCATTTGATGAAGAGACCACTCTTCATCAATGGACCTTGGTGGCCAAATATGGATCTTGTAATCCCCCACTGGCAATGTTCCAAGTTTTTGTTTCCTCTCAGGGTATGAAGACACTAAATCCAGTCTTAGTACTTAATCATAAATATTTTTTTATTGTTCTTTCTTCCATAGATGATTTTGTGATGGCTTGGTCACGGAATTCTAGAGTGATGGGCTGATAGCACTTTCATATTTTTAGATGGCCAATGTTTGTTCACTAGGGGCATGAATCACTCTTGGATTTTTTTAATAAGTTTTTAATTTTTTGTAAAAAAAGGAGGTTTAAAAATATTTTTAAAAATATGCCACAAAGGCCGCATTCACGATGCCGCCTTTGGGCTCAGGTGAAAGGTGGAATTGGCGATGCCACCGTTCCCCTAAAACACAAAATTTGTTTTAAAAAAAAATTAATTTTATTTATTTTTTGTTTTGTTTTGTTTATATATATATATATAAACAAAACAAAAACAAAACAATAATAAATTTTTTAGCATAATTTATCTGCTATTTAAAATCCAGCTGTATTGCCATTACAACAGTACGAATTCTCATAGAAGCTCTCACCCAGAGCTCCCTTTTATAAGAGGTCTTACCCTATAAATCATTCTGCATTTCTGATGTGGGATTCTGGTTCTCCCTTTCCTGCGAAGAACATTATGCATTTTCGATGTGGGATTCTATTTCAAGTACATGGCTTTGAGAGACTATAAAATATAAACTATAGGAACAATATAAATGAAACATAAAATATGGATTAAACATATAAGAAATATTTGAAAACAAAAATAATTTCCTAAAAAATATTGATGGAAAACAATTTATAAAGTTTCAAAGACATCTACTTAAAACATAAAAATGTTTGAAGTACGTGAATTTGAAAGCCTATAAAATATAAACTATAAGACCACCGTAAATAAAAATTAAAATAAGGATTAAAAATATTACAAATAGTTGAATATAAAAAGAATTTCATAAAAAACGTTGATAGAAAATAATTTATAAGTTTTCAAAGATACCGACTTGAAACTTAAAAATATTTTAAGTACGTGACTTTGAAAGTATATAAAACATAAACTATATGACCAACATAAATGATACTTAAAACATGGATTAAACAAATAAAAAATAGTTGAAAATAAATAAAAAATCATAAAATAGGTTGATGAAAAATAATTTATAAGCTTTCAAAAACACCTACTTGAAACTTAAAAATGTTTCAAGTATGTGCAATTGAATGCCTATAAAATATAAACTATAAGACCAATATTAATGAAACTTAAATCATGGATTAAATATATAATAAATTATTTAATTATATAATTAATGTTATTAATAATTAATTACATAATAATTAATTTGTTAATTAGTAATTACTAATAATTAATTATATAATAATTAATTAGTTAATTAGTAATATAATTATTAAGTATATAACAGTTAATTAGTTAATTAGTAATATAATACTAAATTATATTTAATCATTATAATTAATAATTAGTAATTATTAAAAATTATTATATAATAATTAATTAGTTAATTGGTAATATAATTCTTAATTATATAAAAGTTAATTACTAATATAATTAATTCTTTTATAATTATTCGTTATTAATTATTCATTATAATTATGAATTATGAATTATGAATTATTAATTCATAATATAATTATTAATTATAAAATTATTAATTGTATAATAAAGAGTTAGCTAATTTTTAATTTTTAATAACTAATTATATAAAAATAAATTAGTTAATTTGTAATAAAATTATTATTTAATTAATAAATAATTAGTTACTTAGTAAAATAATTATTAATTACATAATAAATAATTAGTTAAGTAGTAATATAATTATTAATTATTTAACTCGTATTTAGTTATTTAGTAATTATTAATCATTAATTATATAATAATTAATTAGTTAATTAGTAATATTATTATTAAGTATATAACAATTAATTAGATAATTAGTAACATAATTATAAATTATATTTATTCATTATAATTAATAATTAGTAATAATTTGAAATTATTATATAATAATTAATTTGTTAATTGGTAATATAATTATTAATTATATAATAATTAATTAGTTAATTAGTTAGATAATTATAAATTATAATGATTCATTATAATTATTAATTAGAAATTATTAAAAGTTATTATATAATAATTAATTAGTTAATTGGTAATATAAATATTCTTTATAATTATTCATTATAACTATAATTATTCATTATATTTATTAATTATTAATTATTGAATATTATTTATTATTTATTAATTAGTTAATTAGTAATATAATTATTAATTATATAACTATTAATTGTATAATAATCAGTTACTTAATTAGTAAATATTAATAATTAATTAGTTAATTAGTAATATAATTATTATTTATTTAATAATTAATTGGTTACTTATTAATATTATTATTAATTACATAATAATTAATTAGTTAATTAGTAATAAAATTATTAATTATATAATTAATAATTAGTTAATTAGAAATTATTAATCCTTAATTATTTAATAATTAATTAGTTAATTAGTAAAATAATTATTGAAAATAATTATATAATAATTATATAATTAATTGGTATTATAATTATTAATTATATAATATTTAATTATTTAATTAGTAATATAATTATAAATTATAATTATTCATTATAATTTTTAATTAGTAATTATTAAAAATTATATAATAAAAATTAATTAGTTAATTATTAATATAATTATTCTTTATAATTATTCATTATAATTATTAATTATTAATGATTATTGATTAATGATTAATTTTTAATTTTTAATTTTTAAATATTAATTTTTAATTAGTAATATAATTATTGGTTATCTAAGTATTAATTGTATAATAATTAGTTAGTTAATTAGTAATTAGTAATAATTAATTATAAAATAATTAATTAGTAAATTAGTAATATAATTATTATATATTTATAATTAATTATTTATTGGTAATATAATTATTAATTATTTAATAATTAATTATTTAATTAGGGATATAATTATTAATTATATAATTAGTAAATAATTAATTAGTAGTTATTAATCATTAATTATACAATAATCAATTTGTTAATTTATAATATAATTATTAATTATATAATAGTTAATTAGTTAATTTTTTGAGAAAGATAGAGCTTAGACCCTTTTTATAATTAGTTAATTAGTAATATAATTATTTATTATAATTATTAATAAATATTTATTAAAAATTAATATAATTATTAATTAGTTAACTAGTAATATAATTATTAATTATATAATATTTAATTAGTTAATTAGTAATATAATTATAAATTATTATTTTTCATTATAATTACTCTATTGTAATTATTAAAAATTGTTATATAATAATTAATTAGTTTATTAGTAATATAATTATTCTTTATAATTATTCTTTACAATTATTTATTATAATTAAAAATTAAAAATTAAAAATTAGTAATTAATAATTAATAATTAACTAATTAAATAATTTATTTTTATGTTTAATTGATATTTTAACTTTCATTTATATGGCTCTTATGGTTTATATTTTATAGGCTTTCAAAGACACATACTTGAAACATTTTTATGTTTCAAGTAGGTGTCTTTGAAAGCCTATAAATAATTTTTCATCAACATTTTTTTGATTTTTCTTATTTTGAACTATTTTTTATAGGTTTAATCCATATTTTAAGTTTCATTTATGTTAGTCTTATAGTTTATATTTTATAGACTTTGAAAGTCACATACTAGAAATATTTTTATGTTTCAAGTACGTTTCTTTGAAAACTTATAAATTATTTTCTATCAATATTTTTTACAAAATTAATTTTATTTTCAATTATTTATTATATTATTAATCTATGTTTTAATTTTTATTTAATTGGTCTTATAGTTTATATTTTATAGGCTTTCAATGTAACGTACTTGAAACATTTTTAAGTTTCAAGTAGGTGTCTTTGAAACCTTATAAATTATTTTCCATCAACATTTTTTAGGAAATTCTTTTTGTTTTCAACTATTTCATAAATGTTTAATCCATGTTTTACATTTCATTTATATTTGTCTTATAGTTTATATTTTATAGTCTTTCAAATCCACATACTTTAAACAGAATCCCATATCGAAAATGCAGAATGTTCTGTGCAGAAAAGGGAGAACCACAATCCCACATCAGAAATGCAGAATGATTTTCAAGGTAAGCCCTCTTATAAAAGGAAGCCCTAGGTGAGAGCTTCTATTATAATATGACAGCTGTAATGGCAGTACCGCTGGATTTTAAATAACAGATGAATTATGCTGAAAATTTTATTTATGTTTTGTTTTGTTTATATATATATATTAACAAAAAAAACAAAATAAAAAACAAAATAAAAATAATAAAAAATAATTTTTTTTAAAATATATATATATTTGGGTTATAGAGGAAAGGTGACATTGGTGATACCGCCTTTCTGGTATATTTTTAAAAATACTTTTAACCTAGTCATTTAAAAAAAATATTTTTTTAAAAAACTTATTTAAAAAAACTCCTCCCCTCTCACAATAGTCTAGATCAGCTTTCATAGTCTACCTCTCCTATTACAAAATATCTCTTTCTTCAGAAGCATCGGTGAATCCCTCAGTGAGTTATTATGTGGAGATTATAGAACTCTTCATCTCTAGGAAACTTTGATGACCTACATCTGTATAGCCATGGAGCTCTCAATTCCCTTACCTTCACGGATTTTCCCTATGTTAATGGCTTGTCTGAGCAGTGGAAGTCTATTTCCTACTCTTCCTTCCTTGATTCTTCTTATCATTCAAGCTCAAGGGTCATTTAGTGGAATCATGTAAGAAACTTAACTCCTGCCATTTAGTTCCCTATAGATCATGTCAGGATCCCCCATCAAAGAATCCAACTCTGATTTCGTCCTCTAAAGGAGCCTCTACTAGTCTTTTGGTTCCACCGGTGGGGTTAGCTATGGCTGTGCTGAGTTAATGAGATTCTGGATCTCCCTCTACAGAAGGCTCCTTTGGTCCACTATGTTGGGATTTTTTTATTTAAAATTTAAATAATGAGGAGAGAGAAAATTATTAATGGGGGGATTTTCACAACATTAATGGAGCATTTTCTCCCAACATTAATGAAAAGTTATTCCCAATATTAATTAATGGAATAATGAATGTTGACCGCATTAATTGGAGATATGGGATGTGTGTCTACATAGGAGGATGCGGTAACATGTTTCGAAATGAAGAGTTGGCAAGATGTAACTGGTTCAAGAAAGAATGAGAAGGGGTGTCCATGTTTTTGGTAAAGCATGCGAAGAGATGATGAAGATAAATGAAGTAGTGGTAATGCAGATAGTGATGATGTCATGTCAATGACGGAGAATGAAAGCATGTGCATGTAGAAGATGATGGTTCCTTGTATCGCAAGTCCTCTTGGTTACAGAGATCAAGTGGCATGTCCCAGTTACGATGATCAGTGGTACAACAAGAATGGTATATTCATGGGTGTCAGTGTTGTGTTATAAAAGGCCTCCAGGTGTGATGTTAAAAATACTTTAGGTGATGTAATATTATTTTGGGTGATAAAATTCCTTTGGGTGATAAAAGGCCTTCGGGTGAATATTCTCTTGGGTGTTTTCTGCAACAACTTCTGCTGCAATGCCGATATCCGCATCCCAACACACGGGACCTACCGACTATGCCTCCTCAGGTCCCTCCTTAGCTTTGGCATCCCTACCTTCTTCTCTTCCCCCTCTTTCTAGTAGGTTTTCCCTACCAATCCTTATAGTTTTTGTTCAGTCCTTGGACTTATTCCCTTATATCTCTCTTCTTGAGCCCATTGCACCTGATGAGTGACATGAAGTCACCTCCAGTTCAGAGCTCTGATCCACTTCGAGAAGTTTAGATGCATTGGATAGTAACAATTTGGTGGTGTCAGAGAACAAGTTTAGTACATTATTATATGCACATGTAGATGAGTTTCCCTCTCCCTCACCTTCTGTTTGTTTCCTCAGTTCATGCTCTCCAGGCCTTCATCGTCCTGATAAAGCAGCACTGGTTTCTCCTGCTTCCTCTAGTGGAGTATGCACCAGGGCTCCCTCTAAACTATCTTTTTACTACTCATATTATCATTATGGTCGCCTTCAGTCTCCTAGGTATAAATCCAATAACCTTTGGTAAAAAAGGATTCTTACATCATATGAAATTCTTGAGGCTTGGGTGACTAGATGAAAATTGAGTTCCTTACAAACAAAGTCCATATTAATTGTATTTTGATGGGGGAAATTTTAGAACTAAAACAAAGACCTTCTAAGATTGACAGTTTCACTCACTAAATTGAGGTTCATAACTCTTTTCATGGAGATCCTCTAAATCAACATATTTGGTTGTTCTAGGAAAATATTATATCGGTAGAGAAATCTAACATTTCAAACCAGCATATCACTATTTCGATCAGCAAGGGTCACTTATCCTTCTTCCTTGCTTGGGATTTCCTATGGGAAAACCATAAACATGTATTATTCAATGATCTTCATGCCTATTCATAGGAAACATTAAAATGATCCTAGAAATTTTAGAGAAAATATATTGAGGTGATTTCTCCTAGAGTTATTATCAAGACTTTGTTGGATTAGTGGCAAGGAGCAGTCTTTTGGACCTGGTCTTCGTAGGGGACAAGTTCACATTGTGTAACAATTGAAGGGGAGGTCATAGAACCTGGTGTTTTTGGATAATTTCCTCTCCAACATACATTCTATCTCTCATTTTCTAGATTATAGAGTCATTCACATGGTACATTCACTTTTTGATCACTATGCTCTTATCATTTCCCTCACAGACTTGAATTTTGAAGGCGAGTGTTTCGTATTTTTCTAGCAGATGGTACTCCAAGCCGACCATTATCTTAGTGGTCATTTATTTTTGGAACAAACCTAATGAAGGTAGACCATGGAATAAATTCCATAATAAGCTTAGACGGATGATGACGGACCTCAAGTCATTGACTGATAGTCAACCTCCTTAAGATTATGATCTAGAATCCATCAAAAATGACATTAATCACTTAGATGTTTATTTGGAAAATGGTTGGGATGAAAAAATATTCAACAACATTACTGTTTTGAGAAATCAGTATGCTAACCTACTTCTTAAATAAGAAATAGTTGTTCATGATAATTCCAAGGTCACTTGGTTAAAAGAGTGTGATAAAAATATATCTTTTTTCCAAGTGTGTGTCATTGAAAGGATAAGGGGTAGAAGACCTAACATTCTATTGGATAATGGTTCCTATTCTAATTATCTAGAGATCATGGGAGGTATGAATGAGTCCTTCTTCAAAAATTTTCTATCTAATGCAAACCCATTCATGTAGGATGGTTATCCAAATGGGCAGCCAGACCTATTTTATTTTGTTCCAAGAGTGGTGTCCTCAAGTACCATTGAATCTTTCACAAAATTCCTGGATGTACATGAAATATGGTATGTAGTAAGCTCCCTTAATCAAAATAGTTCCCCCAAGATATATGGTTTCCCTTCCTCCTTGTATTAGGCCTCTTTGGATCTCATTAAAGTTAACATGTTGGATTCTATTACTGACTTCTTTGGTAGGGGTGCGCTTCCCCAGGTGCTATTTTCCACCACTATCATACTTATCCCAAATGTCAATGACTGCACCTCACTCATCCAATTCATACCCATTAGTTTGAGAAATGTGTTTTACAAGATTATTTCTAATATTCTCATCAAATGTTTGGATCATCATCTTCTGGATTGGGTCTTTATGAATCAACACATATTTATCAAATGTAGATGAACACAAGATGCTATTTCTATTTTCCTGGAAATGATAGAATCTCTCCATACCAAGATGCTAGGATCTAATGTTTTCATAAAAATAGACATGGAAAAAGTGTACAATCGTCTCAAATGAGAGTTTATCATTAAGGTCATGGACGACAGGGGGTTTTCTCATTTGGTGAAGGATCTTTTTTTTCAGTTGTTACAGCTCCCCTTGAATTTCAGTGTCCATGATGGGAAAAGGTTATGGTTTTTTCAAGTGAGTGAGAGGCCTTAGACAAGGGGATCCTTTTTCTACGAACTTTTTCATTCTTATCCAAAAATATTTGAGAAGATTTATGGAAAAAAGGAGATAAATAGTTCCATCCATCCTTTTAAATGTAGTAGAGACTTCAGTGGAGTCTCTCATATTTTCTTTTCTGATGACTTGATCTTATTCATTAACAAGGATTGATTATCTATTAAGAAACTAGGTAAATTGTTTGATGAATATAGAAAATGGAGTGGGGAGATTATTAATAGGAACCAAAGTATCTTCTTTACCCTAATCCATTGCATGTAGAGGTGGGTTAATATTTCCCAGAATTTACTGGGTTTTAGTAGAGGCAGTTCCCCAGGGAATACATTGGCCCCCCTATTTCTACAGGTAAGATTCATATTTATCACTTTGAAGGGATTGTTATCAACATTACAAAATTTATCACCAATTGGAAGAATATGTTCTTGTCTTTTGGAGGAATGATTACCCTTGTTAATTTTGTTCTCACATATATCCCCATGAACGTGATTTCTATTCTCATGGTTCAGAAAAATATTGTGAAAAATATTGAAGTTATTCTATCTGGTTTCATTTGGGATGCTCATAAAGAGGGAAGGTGAAAGTGAGATTCATGGAAGAGAATGACTACCCTGGTGGAAGAGGGGGACATCAATTTTCAAAGCGCAGGAAGCTCTATGAAATATCTCTAAGACAAAATTTCTTGGGAGGTCCTGGAAGGAAGGTCAATGTGGGGTAGGTTTATTCATGATAAGTATGGTTCTGATTTGGATAGCCCAATAAGAAAGGTCTCAGTTTCTTGGAAAATGATTTAGCAGCACATTCCCCTTATTAACCTCTACTCCCATTGAATTGTGGGTTGATGTGACATAAACTACTAGTTTTATAATTGGGTAGAAGATATTATTTCTTCCCAAGATGTTGAACTCTAGATATTTCTTTTTTCCAAGTGAGCCTTCACCCATATCTTATAGAGGCCACCCTGAACCATTATTCACGTGAGATATTTGAATTGATTGAACTCTCTTAAGACAAATATTGTTTTGTGTTCACTATCTCAGCCTCTGGTATTTTCTCTGCAAATTCCTACAGGTGGATTCTATTAGGCAATAATTTGAGTCCCTCCACTGGTGTATCTTTTTGGTTCAATAATATCAGCATTAAATAAAACTCCCTTGTGTGGAGGATTCATAACCTGTCCATTCGCATGGATGATGTGATTAGAGGTAAAGATATTAATTTGTCTTTTAAATGATAGTGTTTATCTAATTAGAATGAATAATCAGTGTGTAATATGTTTGTGAAAAGTGAGTGGGAAAAAATGTTGCAGAGAGGCTTTGAGGAGTTCTTTATATTTACTGATATCTCTTTTGGTGATGTGAGAAATTTCTTGATGTTTTTTATCGAGATACTTTTAATCTTAAATAGCGCAAATACATGGCGACCATCCTAGATTCTAGATTATTGTGCATATGGGATGCTAGAATCAAAGCCTAAACTGAGGGTCCCTTCAACTCTCCTCTTGGTGTCCAGATCAGTTCCATGAGTCTTGTGGTAGAGCTGGGTCTTATGGAAACACAATGGGACTCTAGTATTTTATTTAGTTGATTTATGGCTGCCAACATAATTCTTACTACCATTTATTCTAGGCTAGGAAATTAGATCTGATGGTCCCCTCCGATGCAGGGTCTCAAACTCAACGTGGATGGATCATGTAATATTGGACTTATGTGGGGAGATGATATTATCCAAGAAAGAATGGTTTATTTTTTATAGCCTTTAACAACTTTTATGGAAATGGAATTCAATCATGGATAAATCTTATGTGTTTATTAATGGGATTGAGAACGACCTCTTGAATAACACCTCCATTAATTTCATTGAAACTGACTCATTGGTGATCCACAACTCCCTTTAAGGAAATTCCAACACTCTCTGGTCCATTGAGTATCTCAACTACAAAGTCTACATTCAGATCCATTATGGAATGATCATTCTTCACAATCGATGAGATAGTAACAAAGTTGTTTATTTCTTAGCATCCTGAGGTGATCCTCACTTCCCCCATTTAGTTTACATTAGTATCAATTCCCACCCTGTGGAGTGAACCAACTTGACTAGAGGTGGTTCAGTTTATTTACATTACTTTAGGCCTCCTTGGTGGATTTTACTCTTTGTTCTCTATTATTATTCCCATTTTCTCTTTTGTACCTTTCTATTACCTCTCTTCTATTGAAAATGAAAAGATATTATAAAGGTGAATTATAAAATAAATTTAACTTTCATGATATAAAAGGAATTAATTAAACCTTTCCATAATCTTTGGTAACAAGATGGAGAGTTTTTAAGATAAAGTTGACTTCATTTTATATTTTTAAGAGTAAATAAAATAAAGATTCATGCCTTAAGTATAGGTTTATAGAAAGGGAGTTATGGTATAAGATTGTCTCCAATTAGTGGGAGAAAGACTTAATGGAATACTTATATTGTTGGATAATTTTTTTATATGTGTTTTAATCAATATATTTATAATTATTTAATTATATTATATTTATTATAATTAAGTAAGTGTAAAAAATGTTAAGTGTAAACTAATTTGTTAAATTAATTTTAACTACTTTATAATTTAATTATTTTTCTTATATCACAAGCCTCTAGGAAATTTCACCAAGAGACACAGTCAAAAAATTTATACCCTTATACATTTTAAAGAGAAGGGTATCCTTTATTAGAAAATAAAATGGTCAATGTAAAATTTAGTAAATTAAGTTCCAAGTTGATTAGTGGATCCAAAGATTTTCTAGTTGACCCTTTATCTCCTCCCCCTCATCTTGAACAATTTAAGATGGCAAGATTGCAAATATTTAAAGTATATTATTTATCCAAAAAAGGAAGTAGAAGTTAATATTGTAAGAAATTAATTGTTAATTTTCATCAGTATTTATATTTAGTAAATTTATCTCATTAATATTACATTTGAAAAAATTATTTCAAGATTCCCTTTAGATGAAAATATAACATGAGAACTTTATCCATCAGGGTAGGATGGATACTCTTTCAACTGCTTTAAGAAATCCCAAACACCAAAGCCGTATTAGAAGGTACAAGGGTGGTATCATTTTTTAAAATGTTTTGGGTTACACGCCTAGTGTATCATCAATGGGGGAAGGATATAAGGGAGAAATAGATTCACTGAAGTTTGACCTACGATGCATGAATGATTCAATAGAGGATATAATTAAGTTATAAGTATCTATTATACTTTCAGAAGTGATGAGACAAACACAACCGACCTACACAGATCTGCCACCTCCTCATTCAAACACAACCATGTATGGTGAGTTTCATATTAGGGATCCCTAAGTACATATAATAACATACAGAATTGTATAACAACTAAGGGATTATGTAAATTTTAATCTTATACAGTTTGTCCATGTAATAGTATTAGTACATTTTATTATTGATCTAACTACTCTAGTGATGCAACCTATTGAGGATGTGTTGATAGTTGGACAATTTATTGGTTATTTTTTTTTACTTTGGCTAGCTAACATTTTACGTTAATTGACATATGAGGTCTGTATTATTTTTCAATTTTTGTTCATCATTAAATCATGAATTAATTAAAATATTTTATTACACATGAATTTTATATGATTATAAAAAATTTAATGAATCATTAAAAATGAAAGAAAAATCTATGGTCCTAACACCTCCAAATACTCCTCAGGAAGCTAACTTGGTAATAAAGTTATCACCAATTTTTTTAAATTAGATAATTATTACACTTTTTAAATTATAGTTGATATATGTGAAATATATTATAAAACATATATTTTTTAAAATGATATCATATATGTTTTAAAAGGCGATCAAATCTTTGTACATGTGTTTTAGTTGTTTTTAATGTAAGTAAATTTCAATTTTTTTATTAAGTAAACATATGTTATATTTACTTAATTAATTACTTTTTTAATATGTTATTTCAATACAATTTTCATCCAATATAATTTTACTTTTATTCATGGTTTTATAAACCCAAAAAACATTTCCATAGAGGTGAAAGTATTTAAAAAAGACGCCCGAATTGAATAGGAATTTTAAAGATTAAAAGACACAAATATCACATGTTAGTTTTTTCCATTCCTTGAATGGTAAGAAAAAGTATACAATTATAAACCAATATTGATTTTAATATTATTAATAATGATTTATTTATATTTTATTTGACATTATATTCTATGTGTATTTTCCAAAAAAATGTAAATAATATCGGCCATTCTCTTTATTAGGTGGTGTTCGAAGAGGATTTTACAAAATGGAAAATAAGTTGGTTTTATTCTATTATTTTAGTTATTTAATATCAAATTTTAATTTTTGATTGGTTTTGACAAATTATATTTGAAATTAAAACAAGGAAAAAATTGAGTTCAATAGGGCTCATGATTCAATAGTGGATCTAGAAAAAATTGAATATGAGAATGTTCAGGGTGAAAACATTTATATCATTCAATACTTGTTTTATCATACATATAATGTGTTTTTATTTTAATCTTTTTTCATAAAGTTAGTTCCATCATCAATAATGGAATTTTTAATGTTTATATTAAGTTTTATGATTTATTTATGAGATAACAATGAATATAAAAACAATATATTTTGAAAATGTTAGGATCATTATAGAACTTACAATTTAAGAACAATTTGTAATGATTTGTTTTATATATTTTTATGGTGTTTCTTCACATTCATTGAATGAATTGAAAAAACATAAAAATTTATTTTCTGAATATTTTCTATGTTTGAATATATTTATATTTTTTACATTCTTTTAGATTTATATTTTTAAAAAATATTGTAAAATCACTCGATGAGTTTTATTCTTTTATTCTATTTTTGATATTTTTTGCTGTTTTTTGTTCTACATTTTCCGTTTTAAGGTATAGAACTTTGTAATTTTGTAATATTGTTTAAAAAATGGACTTTCAACTTTGTTTTTTTATAGAATTAAAATGGAATAACATATTGGTTGGATTAAATTTTTTTTTACTAAAAATGATGTTGAAATCCTTCAATGTGGACTCCTAATATCATTTTAATAAATAACTAACGTTGAAACCCTTATTTGAAAGCTGTTAATATCAATTTTACTAAAAAAACATTTAAATACTTCTATATTTCTATTTTTAGAAGGGTTTTAAACTTTAGTTTATAAAAACGAATATGAAAATTTCTACATTCAACAATTCCTATATTAACATTGCTTTATTACTAACATTGAGTAGTAAAAAACTTGTTTTTTAAACTAGTGGTTGATATTAGAAATGGGTTTACTTTGAACTGAGGTTATTAGTTAAATGGAATGTGTTTTGACTATCCACACTACCATATTAATTATGCCTTATTTACTTAGGATAACTTCCACTATATGAAACACTTAATAAGAATTTGAGATCACAATTTATTATTCTTTTCTTTACTTGGTATATAAAAAAGTGATATTTTAAAGAAATTCAAGGAAAAAATAAAGCTTTTTAGGATATGTTTTATTTTTACAATGTAATATATAAATCATATATATATTTAGTCTCCGAAGACTGCTAAACTGATAAATCCTTTGTATTGATATCCCTTGTATCTAGTACCAATAAAATAAAGTAAGCACCGAATTTAAGCTACAGGAGCCGGGGATGCGATAGTCTCACCCTAGGGGTGGAATAAATTATATTCACATTGGAGACCAGGGATACTGTCTTCATTATTAGAATAAATCATAATTTAAATAATAATTATAAATATAAATTATTGATAAGTTTTTATTGGTCATTATGGGGATTTAGATGGATAAACCCTATATATAACTCTTATAAAATCATGTTTCCCATGACTTCTAGGTTTCTCATAAAAATCCTCAGAAACATGGTTGTTAAAAGAGATTATTTTGTTATGAGGGATTGATGAATGGATCTATGGGATCAATATCAGTTGGCATGGAAACTTTGTCAATGAATGATCCTATTTTAAGGTATGGTTTTATGATTCATTATATGAAATATCCATTTGATTAACCATTAAAATTAATCATAATAATTTTATTTCTAATTAATTTTATATTATTTATGATTTATTTTTAAGTTTTATATTATTCACAATCTTTTAGTTATCTTAATAATCATGTTGACCCTTATTCTTTATGAGTACACGGTTCAAATTTAATTTTAATAATTATTCTAACATCATTATTTATAGTGGTTATGATTGATGATGGAATTGTTTGATTATTATCCTTACTACTCCCTCCCTCTTTTATCATCTATCTCATCATGATCTAGGATGATTTCCATCACAAGTGAATGTTAGCCACCGACCCTAGTGCTGGATGCTAGTTAGGTCACATTATAGAACAATGAGAGAAGTAGAGAAATGGAATGGAAGGGTGTGAAGGGGAGGTTATGTTGATGGAACACCCAATCCTGAAGAAGGATCGACCACCATAATGAATGATGATGTGCATGAAATGGGGGACTGATTGTTGTCATGGATAATGGATAACATGAGAAGGGATTGTCGCCATCGTATCTAGTGGTAGAAGCTGGAGGGATGACCTTGTATGTGCGTGGAACACTTGATTATTTCACTATGATCAGCTTGGATACGGTGCACCCATATAGAATTCCCAACTAATGGGGTGATTCAGTGTCTTTATTAAACTATGGCCCATGGATGGGAGTGATTTCACAGGCTTAATTCGGGAAACCCAGCCCAACCTAATGTTTGGTGAGGTGCACGAGTTGGGAATTCCTAATCCAACCTAAGATAGCATAAAAAGTGTGGGAATATACACCCACTCAAGGGAATTTATGTGTGGTGCACACACCCCATGGATGCATGACATGTGTCATGCCTCAAGAGTTTCCACATGGTTGGGACTCCACCTCCATGGCAGCTTCATGACTTAATCACTAGGCATCCATTATTGGAAGTAAATAGCATATCTTGAGTATTTTTCCACATAGATCACTGTAGTGTGGGATTTTAGGCTATAGAAGGACATTTATAAGGCAATATGGTTAGAATATGAAAATTTTCTCTATATAACCAGTAATAAGGTTCTAGTGTGACGATACGAGTGTTCAGGGGTCCAATACCTCCCTCTCATTTGATGTGTTCTCTCATTAAGGATGTGATGTTATCAGTTGTGTACTATAATCTAATTTGTGATTCACTACAGTTATATATTACACCCCTATTTTCTATGTTATATTTGATGATGTGAAATAGATTCTTTATGAAACCCAAGAGGTGATAAGGCTATTAGTTTTGTACTTTGAACTCTCTAGTCTTTTTGTATAATCTACTATGAATTTTCTATATAGAGCATGAATTCAATTAGTGTCATGGGTTTCTTTATTTGAAGTGTCTTAGGGGTGTTTAATATGTTAAGATTCATTACTCCCATGACCAAAATTTATTCTTGGTCATGGCATGGCCCCCCCTATGGGTTTCAAGAAAAACAACATGGTGTTAGTGGTTATAGATAATAGTGTGTGGATAATCCGTGAGTAATGTGTATACTTCATTGAGGAACGGGTTCTCTAGTATGTATTCCAATTATGACATGGATTTAGTTTAATTTTATTAGATCACGTAATTTGGGACTTATGATATCTATATTCACCCTTAGTTTTCCATCAAGATTCAATTTATAGGTGGGATATCAATATCATACTATGTGTATTTTTTAAACCTATGACATTTCTTAGTTTATTGGGAGATGATTAGAATGAACCTTCTTGTATTTGAGAAATATGAATAGAGTCGACCACTATGGGATGGAAGTAAGATTCCATGACCTCTTCGAGTACCTTTGTCTTACTATTATAAACCATATTTAGGTTAATTTATATTTTCTTTCTTTGGATACTCTCTTGTACCGAGGTCTTTGTGATAACATGTTTGTTCATATTTACTTTTTGGGTTTAGGTTATCTTATTAAGTATGAATATAATTAATCCTGCATAGTATTTGTGTCTACATGTGTTGTTCTCATGAATCCAACACATCGACCATAAATATCTTAGTCGATGTGGAGAGGGTATGTATTATTCATAGTAGATTCATAGTGCTTACTTTAGTGGACGTGGTTTTAGTGAATGTGGTGTTGGTGGAGCATAATGGTGTTGGGAGTTGACATTAGTGGGAAACATTCATGTTTGGATCTATAATGCAACGAGGTATATATCTCAGTTGATTATATTGACTCTCCTTTCAGGCTATTGGGCATACAAAATTCCCTTTTTTATTATGGATTACGAACCGGTTATCTTTTTGGATCATATCAGTTGGCTTAATCATGTGTTAAATAAAGTTCATTATATATATATACACACACACACACACACACACTGTGGGTATTTAAAGTTATATTATACATTGGATATATATGCTTGTTATAAGTTGATCTAGGATAAGGATTCCCATATTGTGAGATATGCATACTATATACTAGTAAATTTTTTCTATAATATTGGTGATGGGATTGGGGTGTCACTCTTAGGGTATTATTGGCTCGAATGGAGCCCTGGTGGGTTAGGTCATGTCAAAACCCCAGTCACACATGCACCTCCATTATAAATAATCATTATAGGTATAATATGATTGAAATAAATATCCATAGAGTGTTTTTTTTGATTTTAAGGTCCCCTATACTTGTGAATTTTGTGATGTAAATATTACATATTTGGGTCAATACCATTAAATTGTTATATTGATAGTGCTCTATTTCATGAATTTTAAATTTAAGGGATTTCTTATTGGGTGGGTTAAAAAAAACAATCAAATCAAATTAAAGATAATGTTTATTTTCTTCAATTAGAAAATTTCTATTAGTGTTGATGTGATTTATTTAGTCATTGATGGTGTTGGAATAAAATTAATGAACTATATTTTAATTATAAAATTGGAAAGTTTCAGTCCTTGGGTAATGAAAAAACCACACATAGACCAATTGAAAAATATTAAATAAAAAAATGAGATCATGGTTCTATTATGATAACTACATCAATATATCAAAAGAAAATGTTTTTCTATATTAAATAAAAATAATATTTTTTTTGTAAAATCAAAAAATTAATAATAAAACATTGGTTTTTGGATATGTAATAATAAAATAAAAATGGTTTGGGTAGTGACCCATTTAGCTATATCTAATAAAATATGTTAATATCTAAAATTATCTACCTTGAATTAAATTTCCCAAATATTGTTCTACCAAAATATCCCCAAAAGGATTTAAGAAATTTTTACATTGACTAACTCAATGAAATTCATGACCAATAAGAGGTATTGATAATTTTATTAGGATATCCATTATATTGGAACATGTAACAGTATTTTTTATGATTTTTTTATTTCTTGAAAATTTATTGGTTATAATTTAATTAAATATCAATATTCTTGGATTACTCTTAATACACTAGGTTCATTGGTAAGATCCATAAAATATGACAATCACATAATGTAATCATCCATGAAGACTATAAACTTGATGTATCAATAATTTTTTTTCACCACATGCTTTACTTAATCAAATCTATCAAATAACTGATCTACACCTTAGTTGTAGATAATAAAAACTTACATTGAAACCTTAAATTCCAATAGATTGATTTATAAAACTATGTTAAAATAACAGAAGTCAAAGACTACTTTTGATTGGATCATTTCTATAATATAAGTAAGTTTACCTTGATACATCACCACCATAACTATTATTCCCTTTAAAAGAACATAAATATATCATACTTATTAAAAACTCCACAATCAAAATTACATCCTCCCAATGAATCTTACAATAATTTCTCATAAATCAGCTCACCACATTGATTATTGAATCCAAATATGGTGAAATAAAAATTATTATAGAAAATAAACTTCTAATAGCTTTTGAATATTAGACATTGGTCATGTATACCTTCTCAAAATAATATTTCACTAAATAGTAATAATTAAATTTCGAATTATCCTCTTAGGGAATTCCAACTGGTTTGGACTTAACTACAGGAAATGATTTTAAATAAATATAAATGTACTTATTTTAAGAAAAATAAAGGTAGTATCTCTTCTTTTCCATAAATATATAACTGAAAATTATCCTATTTATTCCTCCAAAGTCCTTCATTTTAAACTAAATGTTAAATTGAGTTTTTTATTAATTAATTTATTTCATTATCCATACTATAATTATAATTCATTAAATATTAAAAATTAAAAATATATGTGATTCATATGATATTATATTATATTAAACCTAATTATCAAACGACTTATACCACATCCATAGGGAGTGTCATGACCCAACACACTAGGGACTTCGTGGACAGTGCTAAGACACGTGTGATTATCCCATGACCATATATAATAGGCCAGGGGATGGAAACTAGTGCTGAGTAGGAATATATCACATATGTGAGGAATTAGCCTATACACAAACACACACATCTCAAAGACCACATAATATAGAAGTGTAAAACAACACAACTGATACTAATACATTCATACAACAAAAACACCAGCAAAAAAACATGATAGGAGAGCTGAAAGTTCTCAAAGGGTCTAAATACAAGCCTACCAAAACTCGAAATAAATTAATACCTACTCAAAAATAGGGGACTACTATTAATTGAGTCACCTTAAGGAATCTTGATCTATCTATCCAAATACTATTATCCAACATCTTTTGGTCCCCACAATCGATCAAAAGTTTATCATCTGCATAAGACAAGAGATGTGTGGGAAAATCTAATGTAAAAGTGAGTATAATAATACCTAGTAATACACCCCAAAGTCAATAAGCATAAAGAATAAAGAGTAGTCTTCTCAACTCAAGATATTTAATCAAGATAAGAGACCTAAAAATAATAAAACCAGATATACTCATAATATACCACTGGTCTCAAGGGGTCTCAACCGACACTTCTAGTACTAGGATTATACACGATTCTTCATGGTAATTCTTGTTCATGGAGTTCTAAATATAAGAGAAAATTTTCCATAGATAAAACATATCTAAGAGGGAATACCCATCCACCCTCACCAAGTTGTACTCATTGGATCTTATAAGATCAAATTTTATAGATTTGATGATCACACCCAAGACTACTAGGGAGATGAAACCAACCCTAATGGACCAATATGATATATTGGGGATCAACTCCCTAGGCATGGTAGTCACAATGATACAAAAAACACTACCTAGGAAGGATACGATAGAGGATACCACCTTAGGCCTCATAGAGGGATACCATGAACTCCATTAGAATTAGAACCCATAGAGGGGATTTTAATCCTATTTCCAAGACACAATGATACATTTTACCATCATAGGGAAGGACCAATGACCCATACTCAATAGAACCGAGTCTATATTGAAGAAATTATGGTTTCCAAACTATCTTAGATGAATTACACAATGTTTATAGAGGGTATACAACATGAAACTCTAATTTTGAACCCGCTCGTGTCCATGTTAGTTTTTATCTACCCATTTCGATGTATACATGGCCATGATAATGTACACCTGGTCACACCCATGAATTACTAAACATTCCTATGTACTTTTCCATGTATGAGTACTGATTCATACCTGTGTACCTATTTTTGTGATCATGTTCATGTCCATTCTTGTGCACTCATAGAGTAAACACTGACCACAATGGGATGGTTAGATGGAATGTAGTATTTAATTTTCATGATAAACCTTAAAATAATAGCTAGGGTTCCCTTAAAACATGTGTTCCATGAGTACACACCATATAACATGGGGCCTTCCACAATCCAATTGCTCTTATTCATGTTTTCAATTCCACTACCATTATATCAAATCATTCCCAATTTTGAGGATCCATGGTTGACCGACCATACCATCATTGCTCATTGGAATCCAACCTTTAAATTCGATTTTAAAACATAATTGTTTCCTGAAACTACCTGACACATGTCAAACCCAAAAGAATAAGAATCATTGATGTAATCTAATATAACTCCGTTCATCCTCCATCATCGTCGCACCTTAATCACTCCCTTGATTTTGAACCACACCAATGATATCGATATGTTACACTGAAGAATATTTTCATAATGAAAGAATAACAGACATTAATCAAACCATCATCCAAAGGAATTTTCGGTGATGAAAAGATGAGTAAATGGGGAGGGTGGTCCATGAAACAATAGAAAAGTGAACCATATCCACATTGGGGTTTTCCTCGATTTGTTTCTTTTTGAACAATGAATAAATATAAAAAAACAACAAGATAAATCAAACATAAATCAAACGTTAATGCAAGAATTAATTCTTGTTAGAGGAATTCATCAGAATTTGAAATGGAATAACCAAAATAGGTTGAATACACAAAAAACATCCTAATCAGTCATTGATGTATAATGATCACACGTCAACATCACTAGGGATATCCACAACCTCCGTTGGAGAAAAAATCCTTGATAACAATCTCAATCTATTATCATCCACTAAGATCTCCTCAAATTTTATCTTCCTACTTCCAAGGTATTATGGCCAAACAAATGAATTGGATATAACAGAACATATATAGATGAATCTAGTCCACTACATCAAAACATAATAAAATAAATTAATTTTTAAATTAATTTTATTATTTTTTATCACAATTTTTTAACAATCTTCCAATATCAATAAGGATTATATAATTAATAGGTTAAATTCCACATTTCCTACTCAATGATGGTCTCAAATTTATAATAAAAACATCCATTTAGGATATATTTTAGTATTTCAAGAAAACTATTCATGCACGATATTAATATATTTAATGTTTTTATAATTTCATTAATGGGATCACCGGGCCTCAAAATTTCACACTATCTCATCACCAAACACTAAATATATTACTAGATATATTTCATAGGTTTACATGGAAAAATTAAATTATCCCCAAAAAAGGGTTTTCATACCTAAAACTTAAAAGACTACTCAAAAAGATGTTGGTACTGAGCTCACATCTGGGTCTCTCATTCCTAGGTGCACTCTTGAAGAGTCCCTTGCTACCATTGTAAATTTACTAAGGGAATAACTCACCCACAAAGGATCTTATCCTACCGATCCTTGATCTTTACTAGGTAATTTAAAAAGGTAGCCTCATCCTAGATGTAAATCTTACCCTATTTAATAACATGATATAGGTACTGATCGTACCTCCTCAGTTACGACTAATGGAAGACGTCATGTACCTGGTCTAACTATGGTGGTCAGGATAAGAAATAATCCACCTAAATAACCCTATACAATATATAGAAAGGGATTATAAAACTTACAGATAACTTTCTTCCCAACCAAATTACCATAATTTACCTTGACTTGAGATGTTTTGAAACACATTATCTTCCTACCCGTACTCCAAATCCCTCCTTCATCTGTACTTATAGGACTTATGATTACTCTATTAAATCCTCATGTACTAATAGATGATTCTAACTTTATTATTCATAGCTCATACCATCTATAGGTCCATGAGTACTGATTCACCTAGATTAGTCCAATTGAGTGGTGACATATAGCATTGACCATACAAATCCTCGATTGGTGCCATATTGGTGGTGGAATGGTAGCCACTATTATATACAAACTCCACCAAAGGTAGTTGACCATCCCATATATGAACAAATTCCAACATAAATTCCAAAATCATTTCTCACATAACCTAAATGGAACACTCAGTCCAGCCATCAATCTGGGTGTGAAAATCCATTCTCCAAAGAAAATTATACCCAATGGCCTCCTATAATCCTCTCTACAATCTAGATGTGTAGCAATCATTAAGATCTAAAATGATCATAAATGGAGATTTGTGGAGTTGGACTATGTAATCCATATAAATGTGTCCCAGATCTCTATTGAACTCTACTCTCAGATAGTTAGGAAGCGGGTTGACTTGGTGAGTCAATCTATGATCACCCAGATGACATAGATTCCTTTAGATGTCTATGGTACCCCCCATAAAAAGTGCATATATATACCATCCCAATTCCTATCAGGTAGCTTAAGGTATTGAGAAAATCCCACTAGAACTTGGTGCTCAATGTTCACCTAAAGACAGGTGAGGTATCGAGATACAAACTCTACTACACCTTCTTTATTCATAGACATCAAAATTGAAAAAAGAGGTCTTGGTACATCTTTTACACACATAGTGTAACACCCGAGACTTTTATGTTATATAAATCATCAAAGGAATCTTTTTCTACACAACAGTTGCTTGGCTTGCTTTGCACGCAATCGCGACCTTCCTCGATAGCTTGCGTCGTACGCAATACCGAGTTTCACTAAACAACAATATGCTATTAAAACTAGCCGTTATGAATAGTAATAACCACTTTTTGAAATTTTATAAATTTTATTTTTCAAAATGGACTTCATTTTTGGACTCAGAATATCGAAATTAGCCTAGGGTGAAATTTTGGTATTTTTCTGAAAACTTTCAATTTTTGATGAATAGTGAAACCCCTAAGTGGTAGGTTAAAAACTGAATTTTGCATAAAACTTAATTTTACCGCTTCTGTGATTGGAATTTCGAAAATCCGAGAGACACGGTTAATATCAAGGACTAAAATGTGGTTCAATGAGATGAAAATAATTTTTGGTGAATAGTAACTTTTTACTTTTTTTTACCGCGGTTAATAGTAAATAGGGTAACTAAGGGTAAATATGATATTAATATTACCCTAACACATGTCCTAATTCTATTGGACATGTGTAATTCGACCAAAAACAAACTTAGGAATAAAATATGACCATTTAGGCCCACTTGGATTAGATTAGGACATTTATTATTAATTTATTTAAAGAAGGGTTAAAATAGTTAAAATCAAAGTTTAATAAGTAAATCATTTTTAATATAGGGTTATACATAAGATAAATTCGATTGTAAATATTTATTAGAAAGATAAAAAGATTTCCTACATGATGGTATTTTATTTGTAATTTTTAGACATCAAATAATTTAATTTAATTATGACACAAAGATGATGCAGTAATTATCTTATTAATGAAATATTGAAAAAATTGATAATATAAATACCAAAATAAATGTAATTTGAGACTTTTTATGAATTCCACTAATTTTCTAGGTTACTATGATATATTAGTGTTGATTTAATCAACTTGGTTCGAACATATAATTCTGATATGACTTTCACAAAAATCATATATCAAATAGTGTCAAAATTGATACAAAATAGTTTTTAAATCAAATATTATATTATTAATTGTTATTTTATTCCTAAAAATCTAAGGTTCGGCCAAATGACTTAGATAAGGATATATATTTTAATAATAAACAATTTGGGGTTCTTTTGGCATGTTATAGTAAGTATATTAACCATATAGTGAAAGAAAACAAAAAGACATGGTAAAAGTTAAATTATTTAACTTAGAGTTAAATTTAATTGATAAGGTTAAAATAATATCCTAAACTTGTCTAAATTCTATTGGTTGATAGGATTTCGACCCATCCCCACTTTAGATTCTAAATAAGACCCTTTGGAACCATTATAAACCGATTTTGACTTTAATATAAAATAATATTTTGAGATATTCCTAAGGTGCCCCTCTCCTCCCTTATAAAAGGGCACCTCCTCCCCCTCCTCCTCACACCAATTTGAGCACTCAAGCTCGGCCAACCCCTGCCATTTTCTCCTCTCCACATCCCTAGAATAATCCTAGAGGTCCTGGTCTTCTCCAAAGACCAATCTTAGTTCCTTAAGTGGAGGATTCAAAGAGGCGTTCCAAAGAAGAGGTAATATCCATTACCGATCTTTTCAATTTCATTCTTCTTCAACTTCTTCTTCTTTAGTTGTTTCATGATAAAGTAATAACATCAGTATTACTTACATACTGATATGTTATTATAAATATGAAACAACCCTAATTCACCTTCTATCCATCCTACGGAAAAAATGAAATCACCGCGCGTGCGTACGTACGGAATACCGTCTCCACGCCGTGGTGTAATCTATTTTCCACCATCACCTTACAAGGATGGGTATAATGGTGTAATGAGTAACTATATATGATTATTATTAAGTAATATTGATACTGAAATAATATATATATATACTCCAATACAATTCCACGATCATAGGAACGATATCATCACTCGTGCGTACGTACGGAATACCGTCTCCACGATGTGATGCGACTCGTTCTACATGATATTCATTTCATAATGATTGTATAAATGAATTGAATGAATTAATATGGTATAAACTACACTAATACCATTCTGGAAATTAATTATCTATAACCTAAAGATAAGAATAAGAATTTATTCGACAAAACACGCATAAGAACAAAAAGTTATAAAGACCCGAGTAACAAGTAACAATGAAATATTACTAACAAGAAGCTAATAATATGACCATATATGATCTCATATAAATATGTATGATTCTGTAATAAGTCAATAACATTATTTAAACCATTATACAGTAGCTTCGGACACGAACAAAGCAAATCGGACCTAAGGTAAGGGAAATATCACAATCTCATTTTTATCCGAGATTGTTTATTCGTAAGTATTTACTGGGGTGTATTTTATCATCCACATCCATGTTCCCTCAATATGTAATATTGTTTCCATACACTTGAAATAGTTTAAATCCAATTTTACCCTTAGGTGAGTTTTTAGTAAAGAATATGAAAGGAATCTTTTGTCGTTTTTCCGTACGAGGTACTTTTTGACTTTTCCGACAAAAGTACGAAGAATGTTTTTTTTAACTTATACGGCATGAATGGATTTTTAAAACATTACTTCAAAGAAGCTTCCTTTACAAGTTTTCAAGTTTATTTTTAATCAACTTCTTTTATTTTAAAGTTGTATGACATGTTATGAAAGGAAAAATGTTTTTGAAGAAGAAAGGATATTTTCCTCAAGAATTCAATTCAAGTGTTTTATCAAAATTATTTTCCATCTAAGATAATAAAGGGTTCTGTTTCTATCCATATTTTTACATTGGTTTGACTATGTTGTGATGGAATTATGTTTATGAATTCCTTTATCATATATGAATTGATTTATGATGTCATGATGTTTCAAGAATCCCATTTTTGTTATATGTGTTATACGATGATGTATATTTTATGATTATGTGGCACACATAAGAAAGGATTCATTATAAGATGGGTGGGACCTATATCTCCCTCCAATGCATTGGGTAATGATTTTATATCTCATGAGATAGACATGGCTGGAACAGAAGGTTATTTCGGTTCAGTGATACAGGACTGAAACGAGGAGTGAACTCGGTTCAGAAAGGGACTTTGTCCACTAAGATAGTCTTGGCAATGAGTCATGACTAACAAGAAATGATTTTCCATGATTATGTGTGCATGCCACAAAGTTTCAAGTTTTATGTTATGGGGATCTCATTTTCACTTCTATGATTTATTCCATGTTAAGATATTATGATCTCTTTTGCAGGTTTTGATTTTCATAAAGATATGATATGATTTTTATTTCCTTTATTTGCCCTTGCTGAGCATTTGAGCTCACCCTTTTATGTTTTCTTTTCCCCAGGTCAGGAAGATGGATATTAAGTAGAATATGCTAAAAGGGACCCTAGATATGATGAAATAAATGGGAGACACTGTAGAAGATTTATGAACCAGTTGTTTATGTTTCCCCAGTTTCCAAAGACACTATACCTATACGGTCCTTTGTGGTTTTGTCATATGTTGTAATAAGTGTGCTTCAATTTTGAAGTATTAACAATGTATGTAAAGTGTGGGTCGTTATAGTTGGTATCAGAGGAAAGGTATAGTCAACCTTTGGAAACTAGGATGTTAAAGCCTTAGTAAGAACCCTAAGGATAAGTCTAAGCATAGAACACAATCTTAGTGTTTTAGAAATGGCCTTGAATAACCTAGGATAAGACCTTAAGCATGAAAATTTTATTCTTGAATTATGTGGTTTCCTATTATAATTAGTGTTGCTCACACTATTCTTCTTGGTTTTAGTCAATGGCTGGAACCCGAAGGAACCGTGTTAATGCGGAATGCGATGGGCAATGCAATGATTGTCCCCCTGAGCAACCAAACGATATGGGAGCTGGAATACAAAATCTTGTAGCCATGCTCACACAACTTTCTCAAGCTATGAATCATGCAGGATTTCCAAACGAACAAAGGAGGGAGCAACATTCTGTTGAATCCTTCATGAGGCAGCGTCCACCATCTTTCAGCGGGTCTACTGATCCATTAGTTGCTGAACAATGGATTAGTACTACTGAAAAGATATTTTCAGTTCTTCAATGTTCTGAGCATGATAAAGTCATCCTAGCAGTGTATCGTTTGGAAGGAGATGCGGATCAATGGTGGAATCTTGTTAAGAATACGAGGCAAAGGGATGAAATTGAGTCCATGGAATGGGACGAGTTCAAGAACTTATTTTTCAATAAGTACTTCCCTCGTATTTTCCGAACAAAGATGGAGAAAGAGTTCCTTGAACTGAAGCAAAGGGATGATGAATCTGTTAGTACCTATGAAGCAAATTTTACAAGACTTGCAAGGTACGCTTCTGGTATTATTATCCAACCTGAGAGTAAGATCGATCGATTCTTTAGTGGCTTAAAACCAAGTCTTCGAAGGGCGTTAGCCATAAGGGACTTCAATAGCTACGAGGAAATCGTTCGATGTGCTCTCAAAGTCGAGATGGAGATTGGAGTAACCCATCAGTCACATGGGTTTGATAAGAAGAGGAAGATGGAATTCAAAGAAAAATCTAAAGAGCACACAGAAAAGAAGATGAACTTTCCCTTATGCTCAAAGTGTGGAAAGAAACATGGAGGGAGTTGTCTTAAAGGGACAAGTAAATGTTTTAAATGTGGAAAGGAAGGCCATCGGGCATTTGAATGCCGTGATAATGGGAAGAAGATGTCTAATGATGCAAACAAAGGAAGGGATACACAGAATGAACCTGCTACACTTCAATGTTTCAAGTGCAAGGAGATGGGGCATTATGCCAATCAATGCCCAAATCCAAGGGTTGATGATGATGGTCGACGTCAACAAACTCTTAAGGCTAAAGACAAAGGAAAGTCACATGCAATTTCTATCAGCGATGTGGAGTACGATAACGATGTGGTGAAAGGTACACTTACCATCCACTCTAAAGTAGCAAATGTTTTATTTGATTCTGGATCCACCCACTCTTTTATTTCTGAAGACTTTTCTAAGGGTATCACCGTATTACCTCAACAATTAGATGTTGAGTTAGCCGTGACAACACCTAATGGCACATCAATCGCATCAAAAGTTTATAATTCTTCTCCGATCGAAGTTTGTGGGAAAGTGCTTCCTGCAAATCTTGTGATCCTTCCTTTAGTGGAATTTGATGTGATTCTTGGCATGGATTGGCTTTCTCTACATGGAGCTCATATCAATTGCCAAAGAAGGGAAGTCACATTTCATATTCCAGATCAACCTACGATCGTCTATCAATGCAAGGATGAACATAACCTTCCAGTGGAAATTTCTTCCATCTTATGGGTATTGATTCCACTAAATGAAGGTTATTTATCTCAAATGGTTGGTGAGAAACTCACGATTAAGAATATGCCCATTGTACGGGAGTTTGATGATGTCTTTCCGGAGGAATTGCCGGGTCTTCCACCAAATCGTGAAGTTGAGTTTTCAATAGAACTCGTACCAGGTGCTTTGCCTATTTCAAAGACACCTTATAGAATGGCCCCAATTGAGTTGCAGGAATTGAAGAAGCAACTCCAAGAGAATCTTGATAAGGGATTCATACGCCCTAGTGCGTCACCTTGGGGAGCACCTGTTCTATTTGTTAAGAAGAAAGATGGATCAATGAGACTCTGCATTGATTATCGAGAACTTAACAAGATCACTATCAAGAACAAATATCCTCTCCCACGCATTGATGACTTATTTGACCAACTACGCGGAGCTCAATACTTTTCCAAGATTTATCTTCGTTCAGGGTATCATCAATTAAGGGTCAAAAGGGAGGATATACCAAAGACGGATTTCCGTACAAGGTATGGACACTATGAATTTATAGTGATGCCATTTGGTCTTACTAATGCCCCTGCTATCTTCATGGATCTAATGAATAGAGTCTTTAGAGACTATCTTGATCAATTTGTGGTAGTCTTTATAGACGATATTCTTGTCTATTCAAAGAGCAAGGAAGAGCATGAAGATCACTTGAGAATTATATTGAAGACCCTGAGAAAAGAGAAGCTTTATGCCAAATTTACCAAGTGTGAATTTTGGCTTCAAAAAGTTGCATTTTTGGGTCATATAATCTCAAAAGAGGGGATATCTGTGGATCCAGCAAAAACAGAGGTTATCGAAAGATGGTCAAGACCAACAACAGTAACTGAGATCCGAAGTTTTCTTGGTTTGGCTGGATATTATCGACGTTTTGTAAAAGATTTTTCACGGTTATCTAATCCAATCACCAAGTTGACTCGGAAAGGAGTTAAGTTTGTCTGGACAGAGGAATGTGAAGAGAATTTCAAGGAGTTGAAAAGAAGGTTATCCAGTGCACCTGTGCTCACACTGCCTTGTAGTGGAGAAAGGTTTGTGATCTACAGTGATGCATCCAAGAAGGGATTGGGGTGTGTTCTTATGCAAAATGATATGGTGATAGCTTATGCCTCACGACAGTTGAAAATCCATGAGCAAAATTACCCAACACATGATTTGGAGTTGGCTGCGGTAATCTTTGCATTAAAGATTTGGAGGCATTACCTTTATGGTGAAAGGTGTGATATTTATACTGATCATAAAAGTTTAAAGTATATTTTCACACAAAAGGAATTGAATATGCGCCAAAGAAGATGGTTGGAGCTGATTAAGGATTATGACTGCTCAATCCATTACCACCCTGGGAAAGCAAACAAGGTGGCAGATTCATTAAGTCGACAAGACCATGCTAGTTTATCCATGATGAGGATCACAAAAGATCCAATATTTATGGATTTACAAAGGATGGATCTTGGAATTATAATGGAAGGGGAAAAATCTTATCTTTCTCAAATGAATGTTCAACCATCTATACATGTGAAGATTAAAGAGGCACAGAAAGAAGATGTCGAGTTACAAAAGAAGGTGAGAAATGTTCCTGAATTCAACCTTGATTGTGATGGGATAATAAAGTTCAGGAATCGGGTTTGTGTTCCTCCCATCCCCGAATTAAAGAAAGAGCTGCTGGATGAGGCTCATAGTTCTTCATTCTCTATTCATCCTGGAAGCACGAAGATGTATAGGGACCTGAAAGAGTACTTCTGGTGGGATGGCATGAAAAGAGATGTTGCTGAATATGTCTCTCAATGCTTGGTTTGTCAACAAGTTAAAGCTGAGAGACAGAAGTCTAAGGGGATGTTACAACCATTACCCATACCCGAATGGAAATGGGAAAACATCACTATGGACTTTGTCACAGGACTTCCTAAAACATCCAAAGGCAATAATGCTATCTGGGTCATAGTTGATCGTCTTACAAAGTCTGCACACTTCATTGCTATTAGAGAGGATTTCTCTCTAGATCAGCTTGCCAGGATATATGTAAAGGAAGTGGTAAGATTGCATGGAGTACCACTTTCTATTATATCTGATCGAGATCCGAGATTTACCTCGAAGTTCTGGCGAAGTCTTCAGCATACTCTGGATACAGAGTTGAGTTTCAGCACTGCTTATCATCCCCAGACAGACGGTCAGTCTGAGAGAACAATTCAAACCCTAGAAGATATGTTGAGAGCTTGCTCTATGGATTTCAAAGGAGGTTGGGATCAACACCTACCTTTGGTGGAATTTTCTTATAATAATAGCTTTCACTCCAGTATTCAGATGGCTCCTTATGAAGCTCTCTATGGAAAGAAATGCAGGACTCCAACTTGCTGGGATGAAGTTGGGGAAAGAAAGCTATTAGGACCTGATCTCGTTGATGAAATGGCAGGAAAGGTTAGATCTATTCAACAACACATAAGAGCAGCTCAAAGTCGACAGAAAAGTTATGCCGACAACCGAAGAAAAGACCTAGAGTTTGAAGTGGGCGATAAAGTGTTCTTACGAATATCTCCCTGGAAGAGGGTTATGAGATTTGGAAAGAAGGGGAAGTTGAGCCCTAGATATATCGGTCCTTTTGAAATACTGGATCGTGTTGGGAAGGTAGCTTACCGATTGGCGCTTCCACCGAATCTCTCTCAAGTTCACGATGTGTTCCACGTATCTCTCCTGAGAAAGTACATACCAGATCCTTCACATGTACTCAGCTCAGAAGTTGTACCGCTGGAGCAAGATCTTTCTTATGAAGAACAGCCGATAGAGATTCTGGATCGTAGCGAAAAAGTCCTACGAAACAAGACCACTCGCTTGGTGAAAGTTTTATGGAGGAACCACCAACTTGAAGAAGCTACATGGGAGCTTGAGGATATGATGAGGGAGAAGTATCCTCATTTGTTTGTTACAAAGTGACGAATTTCGAGGGCGAAATTCTTTTTAAGGGGGGTAGAATGTAACACCCGAGACTTTTATGTTATATAAATCATCAAAGGAATCTTTTTCTACACAACACTTGCTTGGCTTGCTTTGCACGCAATCGCGACCTTCCTCGATAGCTTGCGTCGTACGCAATACCGAGTTTCACTAAACAACAATATGCTATTAAAACTAGCCGTTATGAATAGTAATAACCACTTTTTGAAATTTTATAAATTTTATTTTTCAAAATGGACTTCATTTTTGGACTCAGAATATCGAAATTAGCCTCGGGTGAAATTTTGGTATTTTTCTGAAAACTTTCAATTTTTGATGAATAGTGAAACCACTAAGTGGTAGGTTAAAAACAGAATTTTGCATAAAACTTAATTTTACCGCTTCTGTGATTGGAATTTCGAAAATCCGAGAGACACGGTTAATATCAAGGACTAAAATGTGGTTCAATGAGATGAAAATAATTTTTGGTGAATAGTAACTTTTTACTTTTTTTTACCGCGGTTAATAGTAAATAGGGTAACTAAGGGTAAATATGATATTAATATTACCCTAACACATGTCCTAATTCTGTTGGACATGTGTAATTCGACCAAAAACAAACTTAGGAATAAAATATGACCATTTAGGCCCACTTGGATTAGATTAGGACATTTATTATTAATTTATTTAAAGAAGGGTTAAAATAGTTAAAATCAAAGTTTAATAAGTAAATCATTTTTAATATAGGGTTATACATAAGATAAATTCGATTGTAAATATTCATTATAAAGCTAAAAATATTTCCTACATGATGGTATTTTATTTGTAATTTTTAGACATCAAATAATTTAATTTAATTATGACACAAAGATGATGCAGTAATTATCTTATTAATGAAATATTGAAAAAATTGATAATATAAATACCAAAATAAATGTAATTTGAGACTTTTTATGAATTCCACTAATTTTCTAGGTTACTATGATATATTAGTGTTGATTTAATCAACTTGGTTCGAACATATAATTCTGATATGACTTTCACAAAAATCATATATCAAATAGTGTCAAAATTGACACAAAATAGTTTTTAAATCAAATATTATATTATTAATTGTTATTTTATTCCTAAAAATCTAAGGTTCGGCCAAATGACTTAGATAAGGATATATATTTTAATAATAAACAATTTGGGGTTCGTTTGGCATGTTATAGTAAGTATATTAACCATATAGTGAAAGAAAACAAAAAGACATGGTAAAAGTTAAATTATTTAACTTAGAGTTAAATTTAATTGATAAGGTTAAAATAATATCCTAAACTTGTCTAAATTCTATTGGTTGATAGGATTTCGACCCATCCCCACTTTAGCTTCGAAATAAGACCCTTTGGAACCATTATAAACCGATTTTGACTTTAATATAAAATAATATTTTGAGATATTCCTAAGGTGCCCCTCTCCTCCCTTATAAAAGGGCACCTCCTCCCCCTCCTCCTCACACCAATTTGAGCACTCAAGCTCAGCCAACCCCTGCCATTTTCTCCTCTCCACTTCCCTAGAATAATCCTAGAGGTCCTGGTCTTCTCCAAAGACCAATCTTAGTTCCTTAAGTGGAGGATTCAAAGAGGCGTTCCAAAGAAGAGGTAATATCCATTACCGATCTTTTCAATTTCATTCTTCTTCAACTTCTTCTTCTTTAGTTGTTTCATGATAAAGTAATAACATCAGTACTACTTACATACTGATATGTTATTATAAATATGAAACAACCCTAATTCACCTTCTATCCATCCTACGGAAAAAATGAAATCACCGCGCGTGCGTACGTACGGAATACCGTCTCCACGCCGTGGTGTAATCTATTTTCCACCATCACCTTACAAGGATGGGTATAATGGTGTAATGAGTAACTATATATGATTATTATTAAGTAATATTGATACTGAAATAATATATATATATACTCCAATACAATTCCACGATCATAGGAACGATATCATCACTCGTGCGTACGTACGGAATACCGTCTCCACGATGTGATGCGACTCGTTCTACATGATCTTCATTTCATAATGATTGTATAAATGAATTGAATGAATGAATATGGTATAAACTACACTAATACCATTCTGGAAATTAATTATCTATAACCTAAAGATAAGAATAAGAATTTATTCGACAAAACACGCATAAGAACAAAAAGTTATAAAGACCCGAGTAACAAGTAACAATGAAATATTACTAACAAGAAGCTAATAATATGACCATATATGATCTCATATAAATATGTATGATTCTGGAATAAGTCAATAACATTATTTAAACCATTATACAGGAGCTTCGGACACGAACAAAGCAAATCGGACCTAAGGTAAGGGAAATATCACAATCTCATTTTTATCCGAGATTGTTTATTCGTAAGTATTTACTGGGGTGTATTTTATCATCCACATCCATGTTCCCTCAATATGTAATATTGTTTCCATACACTTGAAATAGTTTAAATCCAATTTTACCCTTAGGTGAGTTTTTAGTAAAGAATATGAAAGGAATCTTTTGTCGTTTTTCCGTACGAGGTACTTTTTGACTTTTCCGACAAAAGTACGAAGAATGTTTTTTTTTAACTTATACGGCATGAATGGATTTTTAAAACATTACTTCAAAGAAGCTTCCTTTACAAGTTTTCAAGTTTATTTTTAATCAACTTCTTTTATTTTAAAGTTGTATGACATGTTATGAAAGGAAAAATGTTTTTGAAGAAGAAAGGATATTTTCCTCAAGAATTCAATTCAAGTGTTTTATCAAAATTATTTTCCATCTAAGATAATAAAGGGTTCTGTTTCTATCCATATTTTTACATTGGTTTGACTATGTTGTGATGGAATTATGTTTATGAATTCCTTTATCATATATGAACTGATTTATGATGTCATGATGTTTCAAGAATCCCATTTTTGTTATATGTGTTATACGATGATGTATGTTTTATGATTATGTGGCACACATAAGAAAGGATTCATTATAAGATGGGTGGGACCTATATCTCCCTCCAATGCATTGGGTAATGATTTTATATCTCATGAGATAGACATGGCTGGAACGGAAGGTTATTTCGGTTCAGTGATACAGGACTGAAACGAGGAGTGAACTCGGTTCAGAAAGGGACTTTGTCCACTAAGATAGTCTTGGCAATGAGTCATGACTAACAAGAAATGATTTTCCATGATTATGTGTGCATGCCACAAAGTTTCAAGTTTTATGTTATGGGGATCTCATTTTCACTTCTATGATTTATTCCATGTTAAGATATTATGATCTCTTTTGCAGGTTTTGATTTTCATAAAGATATGATATGATTTTTATTTCCTTTATTTGCCCTTGCTGAGCATTTGAGCTCACCCTTTTATGTTTTCTTTTCCCCAGGTCAGGAAGATGGATATTAAGTAGAATATGCTAAAAGGGACCCTAGATATGATGAAATAAATGGGAGACACTGTAGAAGATTTATGAACCAGTTGTTTATGTTTCCCCAGTTTCCAAAGACACTATACCTATACGGTCCTTTGTGGTTTTGTCATATGTTGTAATAAGTGTGCTTCAATTTTGAAGTATTAACAATGTATGTAAAGTGTGGGTCGTTATACATAGATGTACCTGCAATGGGAAGATATGAAACTCACTCCTAACCTACTCTTGCAACATCTCTGGTAGCATCATATATCCCTTGAAAAGGATGATGTTCTCCTAACCTTGTAAAAATCTATTATAAGCATGTCTAGTAGAAATCTAACTACTCAATGTGTCATAGTCAGAATCTACATGATGAAACTCCCTAACTTGTTGTAAATGAAGTTGGGTAAGGACCAAAAAATAGAGGAAAGAAATACTATCCTAGTCCACTGAGGTCAACTTAAACAAGGATAATTTCTCCAAATCCTTGGTCAATAACTGAGAAAAAGATCACTTTCTAAGAGAATATAACACCACATTCTCCTTCCCCATAGTATAGATTATCTTTAAGTTATAATCTAAGAGGAACTCTATCTATCACCTTTGTCTAATGTTAAGATACTTATAGGAGAATATATAATTGATATTCTTATATTCAGGATAGATGATAAACCGCTCACCCATAAGCCAGTGTCTCCATATCTTCAGGGTTAAGACTGTCACTGAAAACTCTATATCATGGGTTGTGGAGTTATGATCATATGGTCTCACCTGAAAATACCCACAATCAATCACTTCATACCTCTACATCAAAACATAAAAAATTCCAGTCTTTGAAGCTTCAAAGAATATGATATACTCGACACCATAGTCTGGAAATCTAAAGATAGGGGGTACTCATAAACCGCTACCGAAACTCCTGAAAATCCTATTGTAAATTTTTTATCTAAATTAAAGGATATGGATTTGGGGTCAAAGAAGTCAAAGGTTCTGATATATAGGTGAAATAAGTCATGAATCATCTGTATTATCCTAATAATCCAATGAATATCTACACCTCCATCACACTCTTGGGTGGATCTCAAGATAACACTATCTCAACCTTTACTATTTCTACTACCACACCCTCTATTGAGATGAAATATCCTAGAAAGTGGAGATCCTAAATCTAGAACTAACACTTTGAGAGATTACCATAAAGATGGTCCTCACTAAGTATGTCTAGGACCATCCTTAGTAGACTATCATATTACTCCTCAGATGTTGATTATACTAGGATATAATTAGTAAAGACCACAAAAAATCGGTCTAAGAAAGTTTAAAAAATATGGTTCTTGACTCTCCTGAACACTGCTAGAGTTTTCATCAAAACTAAAGAAATCAATAAGAAATCATAATGAACATATTGAAATTTGAATGTCACATTTGATATTTCCTCACCCCACACTTGATGTTGGTGATAACCTGATCTGAGGTAAATATGAGAATGAACTATGGATAGCTAGTCCATAACTTAGATGATATCATAAGTCCTAATAAAATATATAATGAAATATCATAATAATATCTCACCTTCAATAATTTGATCACACTTTCAACAGAAGTGTGTGATCAATAAACCACCTTCATTCAGAGTTTGCAAGCATAAGGTTCATTCCAATAGATCAACCAGAATATGTAAGTCAAGAACTAGAGAAATGGAATGGAGAGAGTGGATAACTCCCATTTATATCAGTAATTAAACAAAATTATAGAATACATATATTTTTCCTCCAATCATTCTGGGAGTCTTGAGGTCATTGGACTCAACATACTATATTTTTCTACTCCCCTAATCATATACTCCTTGAGCAAGGCATGGATCACCTGGGGGTGGTGGTGGAAATAGATCAAACCGCCTACCACATCCTAAAAATCTACTTTAAAATACTACATTTATGATAAAATATATACCTACCTTATTCTACATATATCTTTGTCTAGGTGGTCCATCGACCATCTCCTTGTTAGTTGTGTGGAAGGTCAGACAATGTAGGAAAAATGTACCCAACTATTATAAGATAATCTCAACATAAATAAAGGCATAATTAAGACATCGTGTGTAACACCCCAAGCTTCCACTGTACGTTTCCCTTCGAATAATGCAATAGCGTGTGTTGTACGCAACCTCGAGCTCTAACACACACCACAACTAACTAAACTAGCCGTTGTGAATAGTAATACCTACTTTTTGAAATTTTATAAATTTTATTTATCAAAATGGACTTCATTTTTGGATTTGGAATATTGAAATTAGCCCATGTTGAATTTTTGGTATTTTTCTGAGAACTTCTAAATTTTTATGAATAGTGAAAAATACTTAAAAACAACTTTTTTAATCAAAATAATTTATAGTGATAAATTATAATATTTAGTGGTTTTAAAGTATAATTAGAATATATTTTTACCATTTTATCCAATGGTGGTCATTAGAATTAATTTAACATTGAAATTGGACATAAACAATTGCCAATCTTTTGATATAAATTGTTTCTTAAAAACACGCTATTTGTAACAGCGGGAATTAATTATAAAATTAATTAATACAACTTATATGTTTGGAATTTTGTAAAATAGTCATCATTTTTGAATTCGGAATATCAATTATAGCTTAGGGTGAAATTTTGGCCTTATTCTGAAAAACTTCAATTTTTGATTAATAGTGAAACCACTAAGTGGTTGTTAAAAACTGATTTTTCGTTAAAATGAAATATTACCACTTCTGTGATTTGATTTTCAAAAATCCGACATACATGGTTGTAATTAAGAAGTAAAATGTGGTTCAATGAGATTAAAATAATTTTTTGGTGAATAGTAACTTTTAAGTTCTTAATCGCGATTAGAGGTAATTAGTGTAGTTTAAGGTAAAAATAATGCTTTAATAATATGAGATGAGCTTGACACTTGTCCTACTCCTATTGGATGAGTCATGGACGACCAAGACAACCCATGGGTCAACTTGGGGACCCCATGGAGCCACTTTAGTTGGAAAATGACATTAATATATATTTATTTAATGTTAAAATTAAATTGACACAAACATGAGTTGTTTTACTAAAATAGTTTTTAAGTGGGGTTACACAGATCCAAATATTGACTATAAATATTCATTAGAAAGCTAAAAAGATTTCCTACATCATAGTATTTTTTTTATAATTTTGAGACATTAAATAAATTAAATTATTTATGACATCATTATGATGCAGTAATGACCTCATTATTTAACGATTTTAATAAAATGAAAAGATAATGTAAAATCCAAGGCTTACACTTGTCCAAAGCCTATTGGATGAGGATATTTCGAACCCTTATCACCTTATCCACGAATTATATAAGTGTGGGACCTTTAGAATCCGAAAAGCATTGTATAATAATGTAACATTTCAATCTTTCCAAAAGAGCCCCTCCTCTCCACTTATAAAAGGCCCCCACCTCTCCCACCTTATTCACACTTACAAGCCTTTTGGTTCGGCCAACCTCTGCCCAAATACTCTCCCAACTTATCTCCCTTCATCCTAGAAGCTTTACTTTAGTCAGAAAGCCATCCTAAGGAGTCCTTTTGATCAAATCAAAAGGAAGAACCCGAAGAAGAGGTAACATTTTCATCACCCTCTTTCAAGTTTCTTTCTTCTTCCACTCCCTCTTTATTTATTAATTAAATTATAAAATTATAACTCCATTATCTTCTATATACTGTGATGTTATTATAAATATGGAACCACCATATTCAGTATTCTACCCATCATTTGAATGACATGTCACCATACGTGCGTACGTACGGCTTACCGTCTCCACGTCGTGGTGTAATTGTTATTCAATATATTATTATTTAGATGGGTATAATAATGATATGTAATTCATGTAAATAATAAATATAACATGATAATGATTCTGTATATATGATACACTATCCAATTATATATTATTTTAATATCAAAATAATGATATTGTCGCTCGTGCGTACGTACGGACTACCGTCTCCACGAACGCGATGAGATTCATTCTACGTCGTATCCATTCAAGTATAATTATCATTTGATGATTTAAAAATAATGTTTAAGGACATGATATCATTATGGATATGAATAAGATACATCCTATCCATGAAAAACATGACTTGTGTAACAAAACATATACAAGAAAATGAGTAAGTTAACACCCGAAACAACGATAAATCTAAGATATTGTTAACAAAGCAATGTTAAAAGATCATATATGATATAATATGAATGTATATGATTCTTGTATAATTTAATAACAATTATTTCACCATTATACAGGAGGTTAACCTACCCCAACCAAGGAAAAGTACAAGGTAAGGTTTTACTTCACAACCTCTTCATTATCCAAGGTTGTTTATACATAATTATCTACTGGGACCTCGTTATTATCCACATCCATGTTTCTTAAAAATGTCTTTCAAAACATTTTTACTATTAAATGGAAAATGGGTTAAATTCATTTATACCCTTATACGTTTTTGAAAGGAATCTTACCGTCGTTTTCCAAACAATGTACTTTTTGACCTTTTTGACAAATTTAAGGTAAGAATGTTTTTTTACTTATACGGAGGGTGCGGCTATTTTCTGCCATTATAACTTCGTCGAAGCTTCCCTAACAAGCTTATAAGAATATTTTCAAGGTAAATGTATTATTTTATAATTATGGGACTTTTAAATGATTTCAAAAAGGAGAGATATTTCTCTCAAATAGCTTTGATTTCATCCATGTCAACATCCTTTGATGGGTTTTAAGTTTAATTGAAATTGATTTATGATACAAAACTTCCATTGAACATTTTGTGAAATATTTGACTGTGGATGTGTTATTTTATAACATCCGTATTTTATGGAGAAATTGTTGACATTTTGTATGCTAGTTTTAATACGAATATTTATGTTATGTTTAAACCTATTCATATGAGGAATGTATTGGACTTAATATGTGACGGGTGGAGCCCGCTATAGCTCCTCGATGCATCAGTAGGTCTCATGAGACAACTAGACGTGGAATTGGCCGAGGCCCTTTCCCAATTTGATTTATGGTTTTGGCCGAGGCCTTAATCATTTTAGACGTCCTGGCCAAGGCCTTGACAAAATGTTTCAGAATGTCTGGCATTATACATTCCCTCATTATGAAAGTGGTTATTGATATTTCATGTGATTATTCGTCTAGTATAATATCCATGTGAGCAAGTAATGGAATTATTTTATTTTACTTTTGCCATATTATGCTGAAGTTCAAGTTCAATAAGGCTTTTGTTTTAGTTATACATTGCCTTAAATTCTTATGTTTTCTTATAAAAGCTTCCGCAATATTGTTATCCTTACTGAGCATCTGAGCTCACCCCTTTCAATGTTTTAATATTTTCCAGGATGTGAAGAAGTGTATTATGACTGACTTGCAAGAATAGTCAGTGAGGATATGAGTGTGGACTATGAAGACCATGTTATTGTAGTTTGTTTACTTTTTGATGTAATGAAAGACTTATGAATGTATCTAGTGTTTCCAAGGCTACTAAACTAATCGGTCTTTCGAGACTTGATCTTTTGTGATCATGCCAATGTTACGAAGTAATGCACCGACTCTGGGTAGCTGGGGTCGGGGTGTTACATCGTGAGAGCCCATAAATTTCAATAATCTTTCCTAGGATCATAAACAAAAGCATATTACATTCCTTAATCCTTGTGACTACTATTGGATACAATTTTATGAGGTTTCAGATCTTGAGTGCCCACTACCACCGAACACTATCAGAGTCTGCTCTTCCAAGAATATTTCTTCTACTTTATCTCAATCTAGAACTCAATTATAAGTGGGAATGCAAAGGGATATTAATATATCCCTAATTACTTTGAATTATCCCCAATATAAGGACTATGCTATGAATAATCTTCCATGGTCATACTTTCCTACTATAACAGTAGAAGCTGTTGAAAGCATACCAATAGAAATGTGGCTGGATAGAACTCTTACCAAAAGAGATTCTCAAAATATTACTAAGATATAAATCTCTACTCATGAAACTATGTTACAAAAATATACCATCTCCCAATATATCCCTAATAAATATTCACAGGTAGGACCACCATATAATCTACACTCATCCTCATAAAGAGGAAAACATAGGTGACAACCTCTAGCCAGTCCTCAGCTGAATGGCGTTTTGAGTCACCTATAAACCTGAGAGGTCACTACCTCTAAAACTCATAGAGTTCACTCATTATAGACACATACTCATCCAGTAATGTCAACACAAGATGTTTCTCAATTAGTGGTGAAATATTAGGAAAAACAACTAGAGGTACTACCTCTTGTACATACCCATGTACTATAGCCTCATTACTTGGTGAATCATCCTAATGATCATGCAGTGGAATCCTGGATGGAAATATTTTTAGAGGGATCCTAAAATAAACATGATTCACCATAGTTAATGATTATATCTCTGAAAATATTTCAATAAGGACATGGAAACCAAAACCCATTACTATATGATGCATGTACCAATGTTTTCCATGAACCCATTATCTATATGTACCGATTCAACAAAAAGGTTATTAGGGTCTTTCTAAATGGATATGTTCGCTGCTGATCTAACAATGGACACCCTAGCGTAAAAGGAAAACTCAAAATAGATTATTAATATTATTAAAAATCCAAAACAAAACCACACAACTAAAAAATCTCTAAAATACAGTCTCAATGTTAAACATACTCGAATTCCACTCTATCACGACCAGCCTCATCAGAGCCTTCCTAGCTTGTTACAAGATGAGTATGAATACCCCAATCCCACCTCTTCTAGAATAGGGTATAAATACTAGTGATAATTACAAATATCCCACACATGGGAGGAATTAGTAGAATTACCTATATTCACACACACACACACACATCTCCAAGCCTACATAATGAAGAAATGAAAAACAACACAATAGATACCAACACATGAATACATACAAGTTCCCACCATCAGAGTATGAAAAGATTACTAGAAGTAATAAAATAGGGAAAAGACCACCAAAACTCGAAATATATTCCAACCTTCTCATAAAAAGGGGACTACTATCAAATTAATCACTTATAAGAACCTTGGACTATCTTGAACAATACTATACTTGGACTACTCCCAGTCCTCCAAAGACTCCATCAAAATTCTAGTCCTCTACATAATACATGACATGTGTGGGAAAATTAAATGAAGGTGTGAGTATAAAAATATTCAAAAGGACACCCTGAAATCACTAATCATAAAGCATCAAGAGTAGGAAACCAAACATAAGAGATGTAAACAATATAAGAGACATATTAATAATAAATCAAGATATACTCATAATATAAAACTAGTATTGAGGAGCCCTATTGAACACTATAAAACATATGATTCTACTTGAGGATTCAAGGTAACTCTAATTCTTGGATTACACAGTCCTTTAGCTACGTTGTCACCGTCGACACTCATATGAAAGGTTATTATCATCTATCCTCGTTAATATCTACTCTCTTGATCTCAAAATATCACATTATTATGACAGGGGATCACTCCCAGGAACACTGAGGGGATTCCACAAAACCTACTAGATCAATATCCTTGATAAGGATATTGATTCCCTATTCGTTGTGTCCACACTGACACAATAAACCCCACCAAGGATGGATATGATAGAGTATCCCACCCTAGGCCTCATAGGGGGATACCATGAACTCTATCAAAATTAGAACGCATAGATAGGATCAAAATCCTATAATGAGGACATAATGTCTTATCGTACCATCATAAGGATGGAACAAGGAACCATACTAAACTAAACATGATCTATACTGTGGAAACAACGGTTTTGAAGCTATCTTAGAGGAAGTACATGGTGGGTATAACAGGTACACAACACGTAACTCTAATCCCATACCTTAATGTGTCTATACCTATGTTACTCTACCTATTCCCATGTACACCTGGTCATTCTCTTGTACACCTTTCAAGGCATGTGTACCATTAGAGGTGTCAGCGTACTTGGTCATGTCTGAGTACTGAACCATGCCCGTGTACTTTGATAGTGCCCGCACGCCTAGCCATGTCTGTGCCCATGTACTCCTAGAGTACATGCCAGCTACTGGCGGAGGGCTAACTGGGTTGTGAAATGTGTCACCCAGTGTATAGTATTTAATTTTTACATAGAACCATCATGATGCATCTAGGGGACCCACACAACATGTTATCCTCGAGTACACACCATGTAATGTGAGATTTTCCATAATCCCCATAGATATTCCGCATGTATTTTGATTATGAATATTTTTTCATGAATGATACCTAATATTATGGATCCATAGTTTAATGGACTTGTCATCACTGCTTTCTAGAATACAACCACCAAATCTAATCAGAAAACACCACCATCGCCTCTCACCATCACAACATGCATCAAACCTAGAAGAAAAAGAATCACTAGTCTGATCTAATATACCTGTGATCATCCTCCATCATTAATACACCTCAATCACACCCTTAAGTGTGAACCAAACCTTGAATATCGATCAATTGTGATGAGGAATGGTCATGAAATGATTGAATAATCAGAATTCATTGAACCAACAACAAAATGAATTTACATAGATCAATACACAAAGGAAAATCAGATAAACCCATGATGCAAAGAGTGATCCTCAACCATGTTTAGGTTGTCCTTGATTCTTTATTATTATAACAACAAACTAGAATCCAAAAAACATAAATAAGATAAATCAATCTAAAATAATCCTTCAATGAACAAATATATTATTGTTAGTTAAATTAATCTACATTTAACACAAGATGACCAAAATATGATAAATTCAAATAACACAAACGTCTTACCTTAGGTTAGACTGATCAATAGCATAGAATGGTCACATATCAACAATGTTGGAAAGATCCCCAACCTTTGTTGAAGAAACAATACTCTATCACGATCTTGATACATTATTGTTCGCAAATCTATCCTCTAAAGGACACCTCTCAATTTCAGGGTTATGATGCTAACCCTAGGAACATTATATAATAGCATATTTATAGAGGATTCTCGGATGTTATATAAAAAAATAACAATTAAATAAATAAATATATTTTATTATTCATTCCTGTGAAAACATGTTAATAAATTCCCAACACTAAAAAATAATATATTGTTCATAGGTTAAATCCTGCATTCCTGACTCCACCGTGATCTTATATTTTTCATCTAAGACTTTTTTAGGAGTAATTAATCTATTAATAAAACTATTCATGTCTGATATTACTATATTAAATATTTTTTTAATATTAATAATGGGCTCACCAGGCCTTAGAATCTTAGGTCATCTCAATTCATGGATTAGAAAATATTACTATATATATTTCAAATCATTACAAGAAAATATATAAGTTTCATGTAATATTTTAAGCCACATAATGATTTTATTCATTGATAATTATAGATCCTCAATACAAAAAAATAAAAAACATTTGGTTTGGGAAATATAAAATTTTTATTTTAAATTTCCTTGAATAAAGTTTATTTTTATATGATTCTAATTTATCTCAATAATAAATATACATTTTAATAAAAAATATAAATTTAATGCTTTTATGATTCATACCAACAGAAAATACCTTATGATAGTTGATTCATCATTTTCTGAAATACTTTTTTTCCCATAAACCTTAACAGGGACCATGGTGATTTAACTCTATGTATTTACCTATTTTTTTTAAAAACCAACTTGTATCCAACATTACTGAATATCTTAAGTAGTGTTAAAACATCCAATATATGATTTTGTTCTAATGAATGTGTCTTATTAGTCATAAAAATTAATGAAAATAATTGCATCATGCTCTAAACCACCTCCATATATGATAATGTCTCATTAGATTCATTATTTTTCTATAACTAATGACAATAAATTCATGAGATTTGTATAAAAAAGGATTATATAATCTATATAACTAGTTATCCATTTAATCAAACATATTTCTTTTATAACCATTATAAAATAATATTATACACATTATACCATCTAAACCACTATATACTACTTCCCATTTTTTAAAGAATGATTTTCAGGGGTTTGAATGTTAATATCCACCTTTTAGAAGGAACCTTGATATGTGTTTCTTTCACGATACACATAATCTACCTTCTAACCATATATAATAGAGTAATAAAATGTCACAAATCTACTAATAATAAATTTAGGATTTCTATTCTACTTAGTTAACAAAAACATACACTCCTTTATACATGTTAATGATGAAATCTCAACATGAGGTCTCTATAAATTGTTTTTTACCCTAAAGTATAATATAGTGTAAGCCTATGGTTGAATTTCAAAAATACTGTGTTTGTATGTACAATACTTCCAAATCTAATCAGTTTTTTTAATTATATACTTTTTAAGGAATTGTTATATATATTTTAAAATAAATAAAAAAATAGAAAAAGGGAGTAATGAATTATTTTGAGAACATATGCAGTTTTAGTTTACTCATATGGAATAATCCTTAATTGTGTTATAAATATTATTCTTACAACAATATTAAAAAATACATATTCCAAAATCATAGATTACAATATTTTATTTTTAAATATTTATTAAATAATTACTATAACCATAATGAGTGTTGAAATTTATAATAACATATGACCAACACACTCTACTATCATCAAATGTGGCAATGAAATTTTAAGTCTCACTATGATATTCAACATTAAATGAGAGAAGAATTTTAAGAATATAAAACTCAATGATATTATTAATCTCAATGCTATTATATCATACCAATTCAATTCGTGATAAATTACAGTCAATCATGTATAGAATTTATCACAAAGAGGGAAAAAAATTAATTAATGAAACAAGAAAGAAAAAAATACATAATAATGAGAAAAAATATTTCAATTCTCTTCAATAAGAAATTTTAATTTTACATTAGTAAAATATTAATGTAATTGTAATTAAAATATATGAAATATGAAAATAAAACCATAATTACTCCCAATAAGATGCTATAAGAGAATTAGTCTGCCATATTTATGGTAGATTCAAACATCTTCTCCTATCCACTCTATATAAAATAAACTATACGATCAAGAATATGATTTATCCTTTTTTATATATTTTTCCAAATATTTTTTATGAGATGTTGGTGAATATTATTGAAGATATTTTTTCAAAACATTATATTATCCCAAATGACTCTATTTTTTTTGGAAATATTGTATTCAATATTGAAATTCAACATCATCTAATTTTTTTCCCAAAATCCTTGAGTGGTTGTCCCATTCAATCACACGTTATACTAAATAATATATATTTTCTCTATAAATACATTACTCAAATGCTGGAAATGTTCCTTACTCATTAAAAAATTTACTAATTTGTTTCGAAAACATTCATACAATATTTATTTAGTTATTTAGTTACTTTACTATAAGACACCTGGATAAAAGACCATCCATATTGCTCATAATTATTCTCTATAATCCTTCCAACATTTCCCAATTACTTATTTTAATAATATTAAATGTATCTAAAATAATTTTTTATCAGGATTAGTTTCATGACTTTTGAATTAGCTCAAGAAATAGTTTTTTATGACATTAATTAATATTTTTCACCTTAGTTTTACTTAAAAAATTGAATACTCTCATATTAATAATCATTATAATTTAAAATTTAATCTTATATGGAATTAAACATCTTCCATTCCCAAATATTAAACTAGTTTTTAGTCAATAACACATACATATCCTTTACTTTACGTCTCCCATTTAAAAAATAATATTTCTCACTTTCATTTCCTTTAAAAATTTACTTTCAACTATATATGTGTTCAAATTATCATGTTAATGGATAGTTAACATCATAAATGTTTTGTTTTAGTCTTAATATTTACTTGTAAAAAATATATTAACAAAAAAATCAATGTCTGGCCTTGATATTTAATTAAAAAAAATTTAAAAAATCATTAAAATTTATTTTTGTATATATTAGAGATTTATTCAAAAGCTTTAAATATATAAAAAATATATATATAATATCCAATATAAGAAATTATGGGATTTAAATTTAATGAATTATAAATATAAAATTAGTGAAATTAATGATCTATTAACTCCCTGACATTTGAATATTTTTTCTCTTACATATAAAATCATATAACATAGAAAATTTAGAATAATCAACTCATAAATGTTAAAACATTAATATTCCACATTTTTATACTAACTATTCTTAATATATGAATCAATATTCTAAATTTATTTTAGAAAATTACATTTATATGATATTTTTTTAGTATTTATGTATATTTTCTTACCCTATTTTTGGAAATATATTTCTCTATTCACTCATGAAAATTTCAAGATATTTTTTTTTAATTTTCATAAGTACATGATAGATTTCTATAACCATCAGTGTATCTAATTTTCAATTAAATTGAGAAAAATAAGTAAGTGATATTCAAATGATATTCCACATAGGTTTCTAATATGTTTCTATGTTCATGTTTTTATTTAAAAATTAAAAACTTAAAATATAAGTTTATCTGTTTATATATAAATAATTAAATGCAATAAAGATGCCTAAAATGTTTCTACTTTATTTAATCATTTAAAAAACTTATCCCTTTGAATATATTTTAACTCTTTACACATAAAATCATTCAGTACATGTTTCTTTCCTCAATATATTAATTTTCATGATTTTATAATTCTATTCCCAAATATATAAATAAGTCACTATATATAAATGAATATGTGAATTTATTATTATTCCCAAAAATAAATATAACCAAGACATTCTTATAAAAAATAATAAAATTATCCAAATAATGAAAAAAAATCCTCTTAACTCATCTTCTTTCCAATAATTTGATATTTAATGAGTAAGGTAATAATGGATTTATTACTATAATAAGTCTTTAATAATGCTATTTATAGAATATAAGGCTTAAAAGATGGTCCAATTTCATGGTTTATTAATAAGTTTATGAAATGGAATTGAAATAAAAAATCATTCATCATTTAATTAAAATAAATACTTCCAAGATTTTTTTAAAAACTTATTATATAAATTTCAAATTTTCAATTAATAACATATGTCTCTCATAAATAGGGGAACAAAAAAATAAAACAAATGTTTTATATTCCTCTTAGGATTGTAAAATTAACATTTATAAGTATTTATGCACATGGGTTTAATAGTTTGTGATATTCAACTTGAATGTTAAAAACTTTATATGGAATAAAATCATATCAAAATTGACATTATTTTAGAAATTGAAACCAATATGATTCAAAAGTGTAACTGAATAATTTAAAATGTAAAATATATTCAATTCCAATAAATGGGGAAAAGAAAGAAATAAGAAAACAATACAACAAAATGAAGTTTTTATTTCATTCCCATATATATATTTAATAATTATCTTCAATAAAATCATGTTATACATAGATTAGAAAAAATTAACTCATGTAGTATATAATTAACACATGTAGTATTTAATATTGGATATCCCTTAAATACTTCCATATAATTTTCTACCACTGTTCATTCACTATGAAATTATTCATATTTACCTCATCCCAAACCTATATAACATTAAAAGGAAATAATTTAGTAAAAATAAAGGACCCTCTCTCTGTAGAATGAAACATACCTGGTTGGGGTATTGATTTATTATGAAATAAAAAAAATCTATCACTATATTTAAAATTATTATGTTGGATTTGTTTTCCATGATAATCTATTGTTTTTATATTATAAACCATTTAATTTCCATAAGGAGGCCTATTAATCTCTTTATAGTCCTATAAATGAAACATTTATTACATTCATATATTTGAAGAATATATATTATACTACTTAACATCACAAAATTATTTATGCTCTATTTCAATGGACATTTGGTAATATTTCCCATACACAAGTCTGTGTGGGGAAATTATTATAAGAGTTCTTAATATAGCAATATAGTCCAAGAGAAAATAAGATGATATCTAGTCCCAATATTTCATACATGAATACAATATTCTCTTTAAAATTTTATTAATTTTCATATTTAAAACCATATTATTTTAATTTTTTGATGGGTAATAACCTGATGACACATTATGTTTAAGTTTATAGATCCTCAAAAATGAAAATAATGATCAATTAAAGACATGGGTCTCTTGAACAATAAATTAGAATTTCAATAGTCCAAATCTACAATGTAAATTGGTTCTCAAAAAACTAAAAGAAAAATTAAAACCATTATTTACTATGGGTATATACCCAATGCACATAGTTACATAGTTTATAGAAAGATAAATGTAAAATAATCCAAAGGAGTGGTTGAAGGACCCTATAAAATGTATAACCCAGGAATAAATGATTTTACAAAAAAAGGGCTAATGAGTTATTTCATTCATTTTAGATACGTTCCTTTGAAAAGAAATTTATAGTAAGATTTATATTATTCATAGTAATTGTAACACTTAGATATTTTAAAAATAATTGTATGTTCAATAGTATATCTAATATACAACACCGAGCCTAATCAAAATATGAAATATTATTATTTAAATACAAAAATTAAGACATATCATTTAAAATATCATGTGTGAATATGGTTGACAATTATATGAAATATATAGAAAGTTATTACTCAATAAAAATGTATTTTTAAATTCTTAGTAAATAATCACTCAATTTTTAGTTAAGTAATTTTATGCTTTAAAAATACTATTTCTTCAAAAATGATTTCTATTACCTTTTTGAGAGAGAGTATTATAATTAATCTCCATAAATTTTATAAATTTAATTCAAAAAATATATTATTTTTGAAATCATCATGTGAAAATCATCTTATTATTATATTTTTATATTTTTCTGAAAAGTTTACTTTTAATGAATAATAGAAAATACTCATATTTATTAAAAATGTATTTTATTTTAAAGTATTTAAAAAATAAAATTATATTTTGGATTAGTTTTAAAATATAATTAGTTATTTTTTTTAAAAAACTATCAAATTATTTTCTTTTTAAATAATTTTACACTTGAATTCAATAAAAAATGTTTGTATACATTGAAATGATTTTTTTTAAAAAAATGTTTTTATCGCTTTTTGTGGGTTTAATTTTAAATTAACTTATTCATATTCATTGAGTTTAATCATAAATAACGAATTCCATTTTTTGAATGAGGAGGTTCAAATTTGGTCAGTATTTCCCTATTATGTTTGGTTATTATGAATAGTAACCTTAGAAATTTTGTTTACCTTAATAAGGGTAAATTGGGTATTTATTATTAAAAATAATATAACAAGGACTTAAAAATTATCCCAACACTTTCCTATATCATGTTGGATGAGATACTATTTTCTATTTACATTGATTTATTGAAAAAATGGCAACATGATTCTCTATGTCTTTGATTTTCACCTATACAATATTTTTTGTAAAGATTACTAAAAAAATGTCACTCTCTTTTTTTATTAAATATAAAATTTTAACATAGGGTTAAATAATGGATATGTTCATTTATAAAGGTATTATTTGAAATATAAACGATTTTTTTACCATGGTAATTTTTTCTAATTTTTATTCATGAAAGAATTACATTAAATTACTACTTAATGCTAAAACAATATTTATTAAAATAATAATAAAATAAAATAAATGAATTTAAAATATTAAATGTAATATAATTTGAATTAATTATTGTGTATCAAAATTTGTATAGAAATAAATAACATATTATAGTGGTTTTAATGTATTATGTTTGAATTACACTTCTGTTACGATGATTTCAAAGTTATATTAAATAAATAGTTCAAAAAATGAATTCAATGATATGTTATCATAATAATATTTTATTAAATGATTTAAAATTACTAATTATAATATCTTAGGAAAATTGATTTTTATATGGTTTAAAATATAAAAAATGGTTCATTTATAGTAAATTTATATTTTATAGTAACTATATTGACCCCTAATGAGTAAATTTCATTACCACGGTAATTGTTGAAGAGGGTTAGCACAGGTAAAAATATAGAGATAAGGGTAAAAAAATAATATAAAAATATCCAAATATTATTGGATGATATGATTTAAACCTATTCTCATACAATCTTAGACTTATTTTAGTTTGGATCCTTTTTTCTATTAAAATTAATTTATATAAATTTAATATTTTAAATAATTCTAAATGTGCCCCTTCCCTCACTTATAAAATAGGACCTCCTATCATCTTTACTTCAAATTTAAAAATTATTTTATTTCAGTCATGAACACACCAAATACCATTCTAAATTCCTTTACCAAGTTCTGTATGCATTATTTTGGGAATAATACCATCTTTTCATAATTTAAGTTGAAAATCCAAGGAAGTTGTCTAAAAGAGAGATATTATCTTTAACTGAATATTTTAGTTTTATTTCTTATTCTAACACCTTAAAATATTATTAAACCATGATGATATAAAAATATCAATATAAACCATTTAATTATATTTTATTATGTTAATTTAATCACCTACATCCATCTCCTCTTCCATCAAATGGGAAACGAAACCATTGTTTGTGTGTACGGTGGACTACTGCATCGTGAGTTGATGTATTTTTTCCATCACCAACTCTCACAAATGGTTATAATGAGGGATTTAATGTATATATGTGATATAAATCACATATTTATAATTCTATAAAATGAATATATTATATGTTTTCATACATTTTTATTAATTGAAAATGATAATGTTGTTTGTGCGTGTATGTGGACCACCACATCCATGAAGTGATGTGATAAATTTTTCATTAACACATATCATGGATGGTATATAGAAGTTTATTTGAATAAATACTTTGATATTTAGGATATAATTATAATTATATAAATATAAAATAATACTTTCCTTATTTCCACCATGGTCAATGGAAAATGGAAATGTTACTCATACATTCATATGACATGATGTATCCATGATTGTAATATAACACATTTTTCATTACCATGTTTCATAATTGGTTTTAAAAGTATAAATTATTTATAAATTTTTAAAATATTTAATTATTATTATTCTAGATATGATGAAATAATTAAATCTTTGAGAATATTAAACCTATCAAACACATTTTGGACATACAATTAAAATACCATTAAAATTTTCAATGTGAAATTAATTGATTAAGTAATTAAATATAACTTTGAATAAGGTAAAAAAAGAAATATTAAACTTGAAAAATGAACTTAATAAAGTAAATAATAAACATAATGTTATTATTCCAAAACATAAATAACTTATGTGATGAGTCGAACTCGAGGTAAGATATTTTCATCTCATGTTTATTTCTTTGAGACACATGACATATTTTCCATATGATTCTTTTATGTGGTGCATATATTTCTAATTAATGTATTTTATGATTTTTCTCATGAATATTAAATTTATTTAGATATATATATATGGTTTTTATGTCATGGGGCTTATGATACAAAATAAAGAAAAGTGAAAATGGTTTTATGCTACAATCACATTTTTTATCGGTGTTATTTATGATTAGTTTAAGTAAATAAAATTTCATGATCAAACTCTCAAGAAACTCATGAATTTTCTTCGCCTATTATTATTTCAATATAATATTTGTTTTAATTTCATTTTCCACTATTTATAGATGCAATATATTGAAATATTGTTTTTAAGAAAGCATACTTTTTTATCTCTCTTTGTTCGAAAATCCTTTTTCTTCAATGTGCATGTTTTCTAAAATTATTTTCAATAATTTTTTATAATTATAATTTAATAGTTTAAAATTATTTTTACACAAGTATGAATTAAAAAAATGGCTTGAATAGAATATTATAGTCATTTTACAATATTGGTACTTTTTATTTTTTTTACAAAGGTATGAAATGAATTCATTATTTTTTTGTTATTTACCATTCCATATTGATTTTTCCTTATCTAATATAGATAGTCAAGTTATTTATTAAATAGAATTTGTATTCATTTATTTACCATGCCACACTAATTATGTGTTATTTGTTAATGAGATCATCCAATGTACATGACCCTTAATCAGAATTTGATCTTCCCCTTATTTTTTCCCTTTCCTAGGATATGAATAAGAAATATTTGAATGAGTTAAAGGATTCATAATATTTACTTTAAATATATCATAAGTTATGTTTTCAAATGTAATGAATGAATCAAACACGTTTCTGTTTTACCATGAATATTAAACCTTTCAGACATTTCGGATACAATATCTTATATCTAGAACCATTGTAACAAAGCGACTAATGGATCCAGACTATTGGGGTTAGGGAAATTAGTTTTTATCATATAAAGTTTAGTATAAATTTGAGACCTAGATTTAGTAAAATATAAATAAGGGAATATAACCTTATTTTATATATTAAGGATAAGTATAGAAAAAAATCTTATAGTTTTTTTAAATATATTATGTGTTTTTCCAATAAATACATCAATGTTTGAATATTATAAATAGACATGGTTCTCGAATAGTTGTACCTAGGGGTAATAAATCCATAAATGATGTAGCAGGATTTGAATTGACCATCACTAGGTATATGAAAAAGCCTTACTATGAACCTAGTTTAACATTCCTATGGGATATTCTTTGGATAATTCAAATTTTCATTATAAACCATCATGGAGTATTTAAATAGATGTTGATAATTAATGAACTAATTTAAACCTAAGGTGTATCATACTGAAAATTAGGTGTCCTGATTTGGGAATCCTGTAAATGATTATATGATTTTATCACTATGATTAGTGAAATACTCTCAGTTTCTAGTACGTAACCTTTTATATATTTTTTTATGTATATAAAGTATAATGGTGAAATTTGGGAGAATTTGGAGAACTTATCAAGAGTCTTTTAGTCCTAATGGGAGGTCACATGGGTTGGACATAGTTTTTCCAAACCCTGCGGAAGCCTAATAGGAACCATGAAAATGTGAGATTATTGGAAAGAGAGTTTTGGAATGGTTGGTTCATGTTTTATAAGCTATGAAATGAGGCCATGTGAAGTATTTATTAAGGGAATATCATGATAATAGTTAGTGCATGGTCTGCTTAACTGTATAACTAAACCATGTGTGGGGTAGAAACCACCTCCTTAAAAAGTGGATCTAGGTCGACTTTGTAATTAAGCCACTTGTTTTTCCTCAAAACTTATCTAACTCTATATTTTCTTCTCCAAAAGGAAAATAAATCTCTCCCATAATTCAGGAGGTGATATAAATGCTTTCCTTTGTGATTTGAAGCCAAATTCTTGAGGTATGCAGTGGTTCCTCTCCGTTTTTGTAACATTTTCTCAGATCAACTTAGATCTACATCTCCTATCCTCTTGGTTTCTCTAATCTACACCCGTTATGGGTATATCTATGACATTAGACGAAAAATATGGTGATATTTTGTTTTTATCCTGATAAGATAAGAGATATAAGGTGGTTTTATGGAATTCTTACCTGGTTTTGTGTGTGTTCTTCTTCTTTTTTTAGTTTTCATAAAAAACTTCGAGGTAGGCGATTTAAATATCGACTTATCTTGCATGAATTAATTGTATTAGTTAAAATTGACTTATTTTAATGAAATTTATTGTGAAATATTATTGAAAAGAATGATATAAATCCTCTTTAGTGATGATTTATGGTTTTGATGGAATTATATACTTTTGGTGAATTTTTGGGAAAAGTAGTTTCGATTATTGATTTTAAAATGGTTATTTTAAAATATGTTTCTTGTACAAATATTGAAATCATTTTTTGGAAAAAGTATTTCAATAAAAATGTTTTTTTATTGAAATGGATAGATAAAAAAGGGTTTTTGATAAAAAGTTTATTTAATTGAAATTGTTTTGGCAAGATTTTTGGGCATATTTAGTGGGTGTGATAATATTTCATTTACAAGGCTAGGTTGAAATATGACCTTGTGATCAGTTCCAAAGGTGTAATGCCACATGGGACATAATTATCATGCGATGAGATGGTATATTGAAGAGAGACCACTCATGAGAATGGAACTGTCAAAATGAAGCATGCATGATTGGCAGTGTGGATTTGTGGAATGGATTAGTTATTCCAAAGGGAACACGTGGAATGGGATAAGGCCATGTAGGGTTTATTTCATTGAAAATGGGTCTTGATGAAAAAATGGTTTTTGTATCGCTTGTTTATATTGAGTTATAACCTATTTTGATGTTTTTTATATTTAGTTATAAACTATTTTGGAAATTGCTTTATATAAACTATTTTATATAATTGTTGTTAAATAGTCTATCTTAATGACAGGAGTTGGTAAGTAATTGGAAAAAATGTACTAAGATTTATACTCACCCCTGCTTTGTAACTTTGGTGCTTGTGTAAATTCTATCTTTCAAGACATGGGAAAAGGTAAAGTATCACATGTATTTAGCACCACCTCATGATAATTACACTGGTTGGTGATATTGGAGATGGAGTTTGTGGAGCGTGGAGTCTTATAGTTTTTTTGGATTAATTAATTATTATTACTCTATTCACCTTATTTTTGGTTTGGATTCCTCTATAGAATACTTTGGTTTGGTTTTTTATAATTATTATGGTTGATTTAACTTATTTTTATCACGTATCATATATGATTGTTTTGTTAGTGGTTTGTTTCTTAAAGAGAAAATACTCCCCCAAATTAATGTGAAACCCTTCAATATTTATTTCTAACCTTTGAAGTCTTGGGGATGTCACTTAAGACCTTGTAATAATTCATTGTATTATCAAGACAATGTGAATGGGAAGGTGATTACAAATGGAATCAACTTGTCTGATCCTTACCTAATAAGTGGTATTCAATTTCATGGTCTTGGAGTTGACCTCATTCTTATCTATTCCTTAGGTTGGAATCTTAAAAATGATTAGGATTTTAGGGAATTGAAATGCAGAGCATAAAAAGACATAGCTAACCTTTTTATTTGGAACTTCAAGTTACTTGGGAGTTGGGTACATAAGTGTTTTGGATACAATTATAGGATATTGGAACCTCACTGTCATGGGTGTATCCAATGAGAAGAGAATGGCATGCATTAGAGGGATTAATTACCATTGGATTTCATACATCATTTTGAGTAGTGATATATTATTTTGTGAAAACATGTTGATTTCTAGAAATTTTAAGACTATTTTTCAAATAAAATATTTTAAAAATAGAATGGTTGTGATATTTTTAAAATGGTTTGATTTTCCAAAAGTGAGTTGAGAGTTTTCAAAAATGGCTGAACATCATTATGAATGATTTCAGAAAGATATTTTGTCATATTTTATGAGATATAATTCAAAATGATAAGCCTGAAATTGTTAGAGAGTGAGACATATGGAGTTTCTAGTTGGATTAGAAAATGACACCCGATAGGCATCATAGAAACCAACTAGAAGAAGATGCAGAGAATGTGGTTGTACCTGAGCCACAAGTATACCAAGAGTTGGTTCAAAGTATCATCTAGGTGTTCCAAGTAGTGGAAACTAGGAATCTAAGGGATTATCCAAGACAAGTGGGAAATTTTGTCATGTTCTAGAAACAAAATCCACCCATATTCTGATGTTATTATGAACAGAAATGAGTAAAGGAATGGATGAACATGATGAATAACATCATCAATTTAATTGAAAATTCGTGGAGCTCAAGGTCGAGATGGAAACATATATGCTCTAGGAACATTCACGACTATGGTGGGAACTAGTGGTGCATACTAAACTTGATCAAGGCCTAAGTTGGGAGGATTTTGATGAATTGTTCAACAAAAAAATTCTATCCTCACACGTTCAAGATCTGGATTATGAAAAACTTCTTCATCTCGAAAAAATAAAATATCTCTATCACAGAATATGCAGCTAAATTCATGCATCTAGTGTACTTTTCACCTAAGGTTTTGGTTAGTGTAGCCTTGAAAGCACACATATTTGAATCATGGATAAGGAAAGATATTTGTTTGAAGATAGCTATTCCCTTTATTACAGATTATATAGAGATGATGAATAGAGTGAAAGTGACTGAATGTGATATATTAGGAACTATAGGAGGAAGATGTAGGATGATACCTACAGGGAGTGGGGATAACTCCAATGCTGGAAGCAAGAGGAATAGGGACACCTATTTCTAGAGAGGGAGTGGAAACCATACTCAGAAAATTAGATCAGTAAATATTTCTCCAAGACACACAACAAAAGAAAGATATTTCCAATGTGGATCCTTTAACCACATGAACCAAGAGTGTATATCAAAACCGAGATCATTCCACAATTGAAATAAGACGGGACATCTTAAGTTCTATTATCATAGTGCTCTAAGGTCAGGTGCTTGAGACACTTTTCAGGTATCACAAACATCATATGATTTGCCCAGATGAGGACAACAAAATCAATCTCATCAATAGAGCAAAGCTAGTCATGGTGATGCTTGGACCACCATGAATCCTCAGTAAGTGCAATCTCATCAAGGTAATAATGAGCATACTATAGTGATGAAGCAATTTTATGGAGCTGAGAAAATGATTTTAGATGACCAGGCATAACCATCTACACTAGTAGGTATGATTCTATTGACTTATACCCTTATCCGTGTGTTGTCTGATATTAGTGCATCACATTCCTTTATTTATTATTGTTCTATTGATTTTATATTTTTAAAACTCAAAATGATTCCATTTGTGTTATAACTTCAAACTCCTCTTAGGGAAAGAGATTGTAGAGTCTTCCTCTATAGAGAATGTTCTATAACTGTTGATGGAGTTGAGTTAAAATGGGACTTCTCAATGTTTGAAATGAATTTATATGATGTAATCCTCGATATAGATTAATTAAAAAAATTCTAGTCTCACATCAAATATTATAGAAGGATAGTTACTTTTATGGTTGGGGATGGCATTGAGCATATCTTTAATAGAGAAGGGGTTGTAAAGGTAGATGCAATGTAGTTTTTGGAACCAGTAGTGGGAACAATCTCTTACTATTTGGCGGTATTGACTTTGGAATCGATGGAATTTATTAAGGATAATAGTTTTCTAATAGTCATGGATAAATTTATAAATGTATTTCCCAAAAAATTCTTAGGGTTACCACCTTTATGGGAAGTGGAGTTTACAACTGATCTCATTCCGAGGATCAGTCATATCTCACTCCCATCTAATCTAATGGCACCAATAGAGTTTAGGGAATTGAATGTGTAATTAGAAGAGATGAGAAGAAAATGTTTCATTCATACGGGCATGTCTCTGTGGGAATTGCAAGTCCTAGCCATGGATAAAGAAGATAAAACTCTAAGGTTATATATAAATTATCCTAAGATTACCCATGTTATGATAAAGAATTGGTATCAACTTCCACACACTGATGATATGTTCTATCAGTTGAGGGAATATTATTGGTTCTCAAAAATAGACATGCGATTATGATATCACCAATTGCGAGTTCACATGGAGGATATTACAGAAACAACCTTTAGAAGAATATATGACCACTATGAATATGTAGTAATGCCTTTTGGTCTTACGAATGCACCAATAGACATTATGTAATTGATGAATTAGATATTTTAGAGATATCTAGATTCTTTTATTGTGGTGTTTGTGGATAAAATATTGGTGTATTCAAGGAGAAGGGATAATCATGAGCAACACATAACGAAAATGTTGGAAATCCTCATATATCATGACTTGTATTATAAAATTTTAAAGTGTGATTTTTGGGCACCAGAGGTACGCTTTCTCATCCATGTAATTTTTGAAAAATATGTTCTTGTTGATCCAGAGAAGATAGAAGCTGTTATTTCATGGAAACCGCCAAATAATGTCTTTGATATAAGAATTTTTCGTGGTCTATCTAGTTATTACCGACTCTTTGTGCATGAATTCTCATGACTAGCCTCTAGAGTGAAAACTTTGACAAAGAAGAATACTCCATTCCAATGGAATAAGGAATTACACAAGTCTTTCCCAAATCTAAAAGTTAGTCTTACATAAGAAACTATTTTGATTTTTCTAGAGTTATGATAGGGTTATTTTGTGTACATAACTACATATATTATGCCACAATCAAAATAATATGGGAAATATTTAGTGCTATTGTCGCATTAATATGAGGTCAGGTGCTTGAGAAACTTCTCAGGTGTCATAGTCATTGTATGATTTTCCTAGGCGAGGATAATATAATCAGTCTCATAAAAAGATAAGAGCTAGCCATGGTGACACTAAGACCACCATGACTCCTCAGTAAAGGCAGTTTCATCAAAGAAAAAAGGAGTATACTGTAGAAATAAAGCCATTGTATAGAGATGACTAGATGATTTTGGATGATTATGCTTAACCATCTATGCTGAGAGGTATAATTCTATTAAATTCTACCCTTATGTATGAGTTGTTTGATATTGGTGAATTGAATTCATTCATTTCTTATCGTGCTATGGATTTTATATTTTTAAAACTCTAAATAATTCTCTCTGTTTTAAAACTTCAAACTCCTCTCATGGAATGAGATTGTAGATCCTACCTATGTAAGGGATGTTCTATAATTTTTGATGGAACTAAGATGAAATTGGACTTCTCGATGTTGGAAATGAATGTATTTGATGAAATAATGTTTATGAATTGGTTAAAAACATTCAAGGATCACATAGAATATTATATAATGAAAATTAATTTCCTGATTAAGGATGGAATTATGTATCTCTTTAAAGTAGAAAGGGTTGTAAAGGCAACTGCAACATGCTTGTTGGCACCAGTAGTGAGAATGATCTCTTACTAGTTGGTGGAATTGACTTTGAAATTGATGGAAGAGATAGAGGATAGATGTTTTCCAATAGTTGTGGATAAATTTACCAATGTATTTCCCAAGATCTTCTTAGGATTTCCACTTAAAAGGGAAATGGAGTTTACAACAGATTTCCTTCCAGGGATCAGTCCTATCTCACTCCCATCCAATCGAATGGCACCAACAGAGTTAATGGAATTAAAAGTGTAGTTAGAAGAGATAGAAAGAAAAAGTTTCATTCATATAAGAATATCTGTGTAGGAAGCACAAGTCTTGGTTGTGAAGAAAGAAGATATAACTCTAAGGTTGTGTATATATTATCATAATCTTACCCAAGTTATGATAAAGATTTGATATCCACTTCTACATATTGATGATATGTTCGATCAGTTGAGGGGAGCTCAGTGGTTCTCAAAAATTGACATGATATTAAGATATCACCAATTGCAAGTTCTATAAGATGATATTCTGAAAACAACATTTAAAAGTAGATATGGCCACTATGAATATGTAGTAATGCCTTTTAGTCTTACAAATGCACCAACAGTCTTTATAGAATTGATGAATTATATATTTTATAGATATCTAGATTCTTTTATTGTGGTGTTTGTGGATAAAAATTTGTATATTCAAGGACAAGAGATAATCATGAGCCACACATAATAATAGTGTTTGAAATACTCATAGATCATCATTTGTATGACAAATTTTTAAAGTGTGATTTTTGGATACAAGAGGTATGTTTTCTCGGCCATGTAATTTATGAAAAAGGTGTTTTTATCGATCTATAGAAGATATAAGCCATTATCTCTTGGAAATCGCCAAATAATGTCTTTGATATATGAAATTTTCTTAGTATAGATAGTTATTACTAACTCTTTGTGCATGAATTCTCATGACTAGCCTCTAGAATGAAAACTTTGACAAAAAATAATGCACCATTCCAACAGACTGAGGAATTCCAGAAGTCTTTCCAAGATCTGAAAGTTATTATTACATCAGCAACTATCTTGATTTTTCTAGAATCATGATTGAGGTATGTGGTTTAGAGATCAAATGGTTTTACCTAAGACATTTCTGGAACAACTTCTACATGCTTACCAGCATTCCAGATGAGTTGTACATCTGGGAACATAGAAGATTCTTAAGGTATTGAAGGTGTAGTTTTGGGGGAGCATCATGAAACGTGAAACAGAAGAATTCTTTTTGAGGTGATAAACTTGTAAACAAGTGTTTCCGACACTTTCGCCGGGGCGCGTGCATTCGTCCGTCTGCGGAGGAGGACGCGTGGCGCTTGTTGCCCCGAATTTATGCTTTCCAAAGGCGGGCGGCATTCACTCCTTATTCAGGGATGTCTGCTCCTTGATCGAAACGGGATTATGGGATGTCGGTTCTTCCTTCTGTGGATTCCTCCTCAGAACTCATCACCTAGTCCGGGTATCCCTCATAGATTTAATACATAGTTTGTGAAACTCTTCCCAGTGCCATGTTTCCAGGGACTCCGGTTAATTACACTGCTTCTATCAGGACATTCCAAAGGGTCTAGTCAGGGCAGAAACCTTCGATCGGGGGAGTAGTCACATTGAGGCATCAGTAGCGTGTCTGGATGCTGGGGAACCTGGTATGTCTGTCTATTATCCCTGGTCACAGAGCTTCTCGAGGGAGTGGAATCCCGAGGCATCCCACATCGAGCGTGGGGAATTATATGCCATAGACATATATCTGAGGTTTTCCTCATCTTCCCGTATTTAACACAGGGTACGCCGCGAGTTTAACGTCCAGCGGAGACGGATCAACCCAACCGGGGCATTAGCTAGGATAGATCGGATTGAGGGATTTCCCTTGAAGGGATGTTGATACCGGGTCCAGCACATGGGCGGCTGTGAAGAGGAGCGTACCGACATGGTCTCACCGAGATATGACGGTCCGGGCGAGAATCGGGATGGGTGATAGGTGGATGAATGGAGTGGAGGGGGAGTGAAATGGGACCATCGCAGGGGCGAAGGTGAAGTTGGGATTGAACCTTGAAGAGGCTTCCTACGTATCCCCGTGGCAGTGAATCAAAGTCCGCGTAGTTCGGGATGGTGCCGGTAAACCGACGTGAAGGTGGACCTTGGTCTGATGAATGTCGTCAGCGAACCAACGTGAAGGTGGACCTTGGTCCGATGGGCATCGTTAGCGTACCGACGTGAAGGTGGACCTTGGTCCGATCAGAGATGGGCTTGAACCTCTGGGAGGATTCCTATGTACCATGCCTTGACACGGATCAAAGTCCTCATCGTTCGGAGGGTTTCATCGGTGAACCGACGTGAAAGTAGATTCATGGTTCCACTAGTGGTGGGCTTGAACCTTAGGAAGGTTTCTTACATACCATGCCTTGGCATGGATCAAAGTCCTCGTAGTTCAAAGGATTGATGGAATACAGTTTAACGTCATGTGGAACGGTAGTGAACCCTGTCGTGAATGAACGACGGGCGGTGGGTGTCGGTGAACCGACATAAATGAGGGACCTTGGTCCGATGGGAGATGGGCTTGAACCTCTAGAAGGCTTCCTACGTACCATGCCTTGACATGGATCAAAGTCCTCGTTGTTCGGGTGAAAATGGGGGCTTGGCACACCGACAAGGAGACGGTTTGGGCCAATGATTGTTGGGCTTGAACCTCGGGGAGGCTTCCTACGTACCATGCCTTGACACGGATCAAAGTCCTCGTAGTTTGGGTTGTGGAGTACAGTTTAATGTCATGCGGGATGGGGGTGAACCGACGTGAATGTGGTCGAAACGACCGGATGGTGGGTTTGAACCTCGTAGAGGCTTCCTACGTACCACGTCTTGACATGGATCAAAGTCCTCGTAGTTCGGGTTGGTCACAACGGCTTGCCGTCGGACCGGAATTGCAGTTTAACATCATGCTGGACGCAGGTAGAACTCGACGTGAATTGGGTGACGGGTGGGCTTGAACCTCATGGAGGCTTCCTACGTACCATGCCTTGACATGGATCAAAGACCTCGTAGTTCAAATGGGTGTGCAGTTTAAAGTCATGCGGGACAAGGGCATACAGTTTAACGTCATGCTGGACGAGGGCTTGCAGTTTAACGTCATGCGGGACGGGGCGTGCAGTTTAACGTCATGCTGGACGAGGGCGAAACTCGACGTGAACGAACGATCGAGTAATGTGGATTGAACCTCATGGAGGCTTCCTACGTACCATGCCTTGACATGGATCAAAGTCCTCGTAGTTCACTAAGGGTAGGGGTCAGGGTCGGTGCTCACTCTAAGCCCACGTGAGTCATGCTCGGTATGAGAAACAAGAGGTTGCAGGGACCTGACGATCACGTCGCGAAGGATGCGTCCTTGAGAAGCGAAGAGGGACTTATGCGTTAGGCGGCCCATGGTGCTGGGAATTACTCCAGGATGGAGGCCCGAGGTGAGGCAAAGCGCAGCGAAAGAGGGACTCGGGACTAACGATGGGAGGTGCCTCATTCCCTATCACGCCCTCCACTGACCTTGGTAGTGGGGAAGTATGGAGATGAAGGGGTGCAGCCATCCGTTGGAGAACTCGGGTCACCCTTCTCCTATGAACATACGCCACTCCAATAAAGAGGATATCATCCCTTGTGGATGGGTGATTCCACTCTCGTGGAGATGAGTGGTGTAAAAAATGTTCGAGCTGGGGGGACCCTGCGTGTGAAGCACGAGGTCGGGTCACAGTTTAATGTCATGTGTTGAGGACGTGATGCTTGGCAGTTTAACGTCCTGCAGCTCGGACGAGGTGGGTTCACTCCGAACCCCTAGGACTTACATAACCGGTACCCTCTGGTCCTTGGGGAAGGGTAGGTACCAGTAAGGCCGTGGTCAAGGGGGGTGTGGAACGAACCATTGAGGGGTCCACATTAGCGTGGCTATGTGAAGAAGCAATAGTCGTTAGCGTGCCTATGCGAAGAAGCATTAAGTGAAGCAACGCTACGAGTGGTATTGTCCATGGGACTTTGAAATCACATCGTGCAAACCTGGAGGGTCGCACGGGAAGAGGAATTTCTAATCAAAGGAGTGTGCTTCGCGAAGTGGAGTGCCTTGGCCTTAGCACGGGGCATAGGTGTGAGTGGAAGGTGCTTCGCGAAGTGGAACATTGTTCGCGGAGCACTGCCTTGCGAAGAAGGGGTGCCTCGCGAAGCAGGGTCCTGCGAAGTAGTGTGCTTCGCGATGTGTAGCGATCCTGCCTTAGCATAGGGATCACTAGTACATGTTGGGTGTTTCGCGAAGCATAAACGCTCCGCGGCTACCAGGGTTCCCTTGGGAATCCCCTTCCTTCACGAATGCCCTTGAGATTCGCGAAGGGCATCCCTCTCGGAAGAGGGGCTCAAAACGAGACAAAGCAAAGGCGTCTCGTGAAGTAGAAGTACCTCGCGGTGCTCATGATTCCTGGGGCAAAGAGTGATTCCCGATTCGGGAGAGGAGAAGCCGAAAGTTCGGATTGTCCGTCCCCAGTACTTAGGGGGAGTCCAGTATTTATAGGAAAGGGGCGCCGCGAAGCAGAACTCGCGCGCCGCCTTGGGTGCTGCTCGGGGTGTTTTGGCGCTGGTGCTGCGCGACGGTGCTTCGCGGCGGTGCTTCGCGGCGGTGCTTCACGAGGCAGCATGCCAGCCTTCTTTTTCGTCCCTCCCTTTCATGCAATATTTTGGTGCCAACAAATGCCCCCCCTCAGACTTGGAGCCGCGGAGGGCGAAGGGTTGAAGTCTGAGGGAAAATCGCCAAAATTGTCGGTGGTTCGCGATGCGGCTTCGCGAAGGGGGCCCGCGGTGCTGACTGGGGCCACGGATCCGGATGCACCGCGATGCTCCACGCGGGTGAGCCATGCCGCGATGCTTCGGGGTCGCCTCCTATAAATAGGGGGGGTCGACCTCTTTTGTCTTCACGTGACTTCCTTGTCTTTTTGTGCTCTCGACTTCGCGAAGCTCCGCGTACTCCGCAACAGCCCTCCGCGAATCGAGCTTCGTGGCGAACCGCGGGTCTCCGACTCCGCGTCCGCGCCAAGCGAACTTCTGCTTGTTGGCCTAGGCCAGACTTCGCGGCTTGGTCTCACGACCGACCTTCGCGATCCGGCTTTGCGATCCAGCTTCACGATACATCTTCGCGATCCATTCTGAAAAAATTCTTTTCTGAGGGTTGGAATCGAAATGGCCCATCAAGAGGCTGTATTGGGGGTGCTTGCAGATGTTGCCCGTCGGGATGAGATGGCCAACCGTCCAGGCCTTGGGGAGATGGTCCGAAGCCATTCAGACCACACTTCTTTGACAAATCTGCTATCGGAGGGTCAAAAGGATTATCCGCAGTGCAAGAAGCTGCCATTGTACGGCTTCGAGTTGAGGGATAACGTCTTCATCCCTGAGGTGAGTAGGGATGAACCAGCCTACTGGTTCAGGAGCACACCATGCCAGCACCAATGGTTCAGGGCGGCCGATGGTCATGCACAGGAGAACTTCACACCCGTCACCACTGACTGTCTCTACAACCATGTGAACGATATTGATGGGAGGCCACTGCAACCGGAGACGTACCCTCCTCTCTACCGTACCATACTGAAGGCGGCTTTGCAGGATTCAAAGAAGGGATGGTCCGATGAGTGGGACCTGTGCCAGGGTGGAAACTTCACTGATGACTGGGCCTGGTCCTACTAGGTAGGCGCCTCATGCGAGGATTTTGGGGCTGAGCTGAGGAGAGTGGGGTTGTATGAGGCGGCATGGGCCTCCCAATTCCACATTTACTAACCGAAGCAACTGATGCCGGAATTACTGAGCAGATGGTCGTCTAGGACCAATACCTTCACCTGCATCACGGGGAGGTGGGCATCAGCCTGTGGGATGTCCACCAGATTTCTGGGGTTCCGATCTTGGGGGACATGTATGATGAGTTCCTCCCCATCATCAGCGCGTGGGAGGATATAGAGCAAATGCCGCGACTGGTGTCAGTGCTGATGGAACTCATCCCTGGAGAGGACAAGGATGTAGTGAGGGATGTCCATTTTAGGAGATGGTTTAAATACTTCCTGAATTTCCCAGAGAATCGAGAGTTCCCTCCGAGGCCTCTAACTTGTCCGAGGGTGGCCCAACGGTGTAAGGGGCACTCGTATTGGCGGGTCTTGGAGGACAGCCAATGGAAGACTTGGGGTTTCAGTGTCAGCACTGAACAACAGCCGATAGTCAGGCTGGTGGCGTTCATCGCGGCTCTCATCTGTGGTTGGATCCTACCGGTGAGGGATACAAGCATGGGGGTGCGACCCAACTCGTTTATTATGGCGTCCATGTTGGCCATGGGGCAACGGATCAATCTGGGGATTCCAATGCTCGCCAAACTGTATAGAATGCTGCGGCACATTAGCGAGGGCAAGAATCCGCCAAGGATATGCGGGCCCTTCCACCTTCTGTATGGGTGGATCATAGCGCACATCAGGGGGATTTTTGAGTATCCAAACCCCATTTCGCCGCCGAGATCGAACTTCCGCCCCTCCATCCTAAACGCGGTCGGGAGCTTCCCATTCAAACTAGCTGTGCCGATGGTACTAAATCGGGTGTGGAGGGCGGATGAGTTTAATTTCCATCCCTTCCCATTGCCAACGAGGATACTTACGGATGACGGGCGGGGAATGGAAGAACATCGGGCTTACCTCCTGGACTTTCGAGGTGGAGTTTTGGTGGCACAGATAGATCATGAGCCACTCTGTGAACCGTACACCCCGCATCGGTTTGCGAGGCAGTTCCGGTGCCTCCAGCGGCTGACCCCGTAGGTCTAATGGGAGGTGCGTCACGAGGAGCACCCGTGTGTGATGAGGTAGCTGTGGCTCATGTTCACACGGGAAGATGGGAAGATGCGGATTGCATTGCCTCCATCCACCGCCGCTTTCGGATTGGTGAGGGACTATGCCATCAGTTGGGAGGATGCTTACCCAGGGGAGATGCTGAAGCAAGCAACTATCCGGGTCGGTAACGGTGGGCCTCCCCTATCCTGAGGTCAGGGTCGGAGGGCAGCTAGGGCCTCTCGTGGTAGCGGGGCTTCCATGGCAGCGAGACCCGCACCGGCCGAGGGTATGGCAGCAGCGGTGGATCTGGTGATTCCGGAAGAGCAGGGTCATCCGGAGGGGCAGCCACTGAGGGGATTTCGTAGGATATCCACTCAGGCTCCGGGGAAGCGGCTGCGTCATATCGACATGGAAGAGGATGATGTCTTCCCGGAAGCCTGGGACATTTGGGATGTCAACCGGCAATTCCTCAGCCCACCCGAGATATGCGCCCACCTGAATCGCCTCGGGATGGAATTACTGGGCATAGGCCCAGTCCGGGCTAGATTCATGGCGTCTCCGGTGGAGACAGAGCAATACTTGGATGAGCTGGAGGATTACGTTCACTCCAGTGGTGTCCCTCGCCCAATGACAGACCGGGTGAGGGTACTGTTGAATCAGACGGTCCCCCCGCATTTATCGGCTGCCGATCTGAGGGAGCGCTTCCCCCTGCCGGAAGAATCAGAGGACTTTTCTCGGGAGGATGAGGCTGGAGGAGGGAGCCCGTTGGAGGAGGGTGAGGTCGGAGATCAGGGATCAGATTCCGACGATTTCGCGGAGGCTCTCGAGGTAGAATTCTGAACTTATTTCCTTACGATCTGTTCTTGGGTCACTATGGACTTCTCACCGATGTTTGAGCCATGCAGGAGGAACTTGTTGGCAGGCCTCGTTCTTGCTCCTTGGCGGGTGATGATGCGGGACCTTCAGAACCTGCGCCTATGGCTGTGTCCAGTTCTGCATCTAGTGGGACCAAAGCACCTGAGGTGGCTCCTCCGGAATCCCCAGACCTTCTAACAGTATACGGAGGGCCTTATCTCGGGGTCCCGTCAGTACCGGCTCAAGAGCAGCGCCAGGAGGTCGATCTCCGTAAGTCTCCTCTACTGGTCTACTCGTTGTCACATGTTGACCATGCCAACTAACGTTTATGTCCCTCTCTGTCGTACAGTTTTTCGACTGGCGTGGGTTGCTGCGGAAAGACTGGTCGGGATGTCTGGTGGCGTCCCTCCTAGGGGCTTGCCGGTGATGGTGGAGATAGTCCCCCCATCTCCTCAAGCTGCGACACACATCATCCCAAGTGGAACCACCTGTAGGGCCGTACCCGAAGTCATTGAGGTGGACTCCGAGGAAGAGGATCAACCGGTCAGTCCCAGTCTTGTCATGCCTGCTTCGGCGCCAGGTGACGTACTGGATTCAACACCGGATGTTGATCCTGCTGAGGATTTCCTGAGGTTGTATCCCACGTACGAGCCTTCCAATCACGCAGACTGGGACGAAACAACCTCCGACGAGGAAGACAACAGCATAGTCTGCCGCCGGTCGTGGAAGTTGATCGCGCGCTTCATCAAGGACACCCCCCAAGCGCAATGGGTGGCCAAAATGGATAGACTCTGCTCACGGTTGCGTGAACTGTGCGCTGGGGGAGTAGATGCCCAATGTCCTTACACACTCATCCGAGATCTTATGGCTGAGAAGATCCGGGAGCATGATCATGGGCTCAGCGTGGGCTGGCAGCGGAGGAAGGCGACCAACATCAAGAAGCTATAGGAGGCTGAAGGTGAGGTTCAACAGATGCAAACCCGGGAAGATGAGCTTTCATCCTCTCTCAATGCACAATCTGAGCTGGTCTCACGGTTGAAGGCCCAGCTGGCAGAGGCAGAAGAGCATATAAGGAAGACCTCTGGAAAGATGGCTGCCGTTCAAGCTGGCATAGAGAGGGCCAAAGCCAGGACTGACGAACTGCGCCCCGCCGCTGCTGAGGAAGAGCGGGAGCTAAGTCAGTAGCAGCAAGCCTTGGACGCCACAAGCCAATGAGTGGTGGAGCTGCAACGCTCTTTTGACGGGGTCAACCCGTCCATGGGGGGGGGGGGGGGGGTGGTCGACCCCCGTGTATTGTAACAAACCAAAAACCTTTTATTGGTACTTTCATGCTTCAATTTTACTTTATTTGTTTTGAATGCCGTAGCGCGCACGATTTCCTCTGTTTGAATTGCCTTGTTACATCCCTATAATGTTTGCGGGACGTTCGACGACAATTCCCCAAGCCCACGTGGGTCGAGCCCGATGTGAGAAACAGGAGATAGTTGCCTTCTCATCCCACCTAACATAGGAGTGGGGACCATGCTCCGGGCATCCGGGATTCAGATTACCAGTCCAGATTCCCGAAACATGGGAGAGGCTTGATCGGAGAAGGAACTTTCAGGATGGCCGAATTACGGTTTCTTCAGCGTGATCTTATGCACGAACGGTGCAACGCCAGGGGAGCTGAGATCGATTCAAACAGATGAAAATGGGAAGTGTGAATCACGATACCCAAGATTCGGAACACTATGGGGATGGCGTGACAATAAGGGAAAACCTTTAACCTTGGAGGAGAAGCGGTATCCTTACTGCGCTAGCCTGTAATGGGGAAAACAAATGAGGGTCGACCGTTGACCATGTTTGAAACACAGGAACATGTCACGAATGTTGTCGATCAATCCTTCGGGACGTTGGCCCAGGACAGTTGGCAGACCATAGGTCAAACATCCATACTGTTAGGGGGTCCTTCCAAACATGACCAGTCTTCCGGAACGTTGGCCCAGGACGGTAGGTGAGCCGATGCCGCATGGGACCAGGCCGTTAGTTGGTCCCTTCAGACATGAAAGGGTACGAGGGTCCGAATAAGGGGCACGCAAAGCGTGGAATATAGAGGGATGGTTTGTCCGAACAGAATCCAGCACTTAGGTAGTTACACCACTGTGGTGGGAGTACACCATATGGGCACATTGGTTTGATCATGGATCATTCCTTCTTTCAGACAAGGCCTTTCTGGAAAGGGGATCTGTCACTTCCCAATGGGATCTTGGGGCATCCTGAACTTGTTCAGGGTAGAACCACAGTTTAGTGCCGTGCGTTGATGACACATGAACTCCTGTAGTTTAACATCATATGATAGGACGCAGAATAAAAGGGAAGATCCCAGGGAACGTGTGGTGCGGTAGATATGAAACCGACATGAATGAGGACTTGGAGTCCAAATCACACCACGTACTCCTGGTGGAAACTCTTCAGGTTGAGGGACCAAGAGTGAGGATTAAGCTGGGCCCGAAGCAGAGTGGTCGGGCGTTCCTACTTACCCCATGAGGATGGGAATCAAGCCATACATAGTTCTGGAAGTGCAGTTTAACATCATGCAGGACGAGGAGCATCCCGACTGTGTTGGTACACATCCTGCCAAAACTACTAAGCCCACGTGAGTCGTGCTCGGTGTGGGAAACAAGCAGTAGCGGTGGGAATTTCCCGACACAACAAGGGGCAGGTTAGGGAAAAGGGACACTCGGTGAATACCGACCCAATGACACTAACACGATCATTTAGCCCACCTAGATGCGCGAAGAGAAAGAGCCAAGTATGATGGAATTCCACTTGAACATGAGGGAGTGGAAACGTGTGAATCATGGCACTCGAGATTCAGATCACGATGATGGCGGCATGACGATGGAGGATAACTGCTGACCGTGTTCGTAACACATCATCATGTCGCATTAGCCTGGAATGGGGAGAGACAAATGAGGGTTGACCGTTGACCATGTTCAAAACACGGGACCATGTCACAAATGTTGTCAAATATCCGTAGGGACGTTGGCCCGAAACGATTGGAGGGCCCTTAGGTCCAGCATTCATGGAGAGCCCTTAAGCCTAGTATCCATGTCGTCCGAGGGTCCTTTTTGATGTGGAAGAGGATGAGGATCCTAATAGAGAGCTCATGAAGCTTGGTAATGGGACGAGGGGAATGTCCCTGTGAAAATACCACACTTCGGGCTCTTTGTCAAAACACATCTGAATACGGCAACGAGATGTATTAGATAGAGGGAGAAGATTCCTTTCCCATAGGGAGATCTTAGTTTAGGGTCATAGAATTCGGACCATGGATGAGAGGAGACATAAGAGGCACATAGTGGAGTAACTCAAACACCTGGCGTGAATGGGAATAGGGGGTGTGTGCGGTGCGATGAACAACCTGACGTGAATGAGGATGTAATCCCATATCACATCGCACAACCCCTTTAAAAGAGGTATTTTGGTCAAGGGACTGAAAGCGAAAGTTAGGGTGGGCCCGGGGGGAAGTGTCCGGGCGCTCCTACGTATCTCATAAGGATGAGAATCAAGCCTCACGTAGTTCTTGATGGACCTTAGACCATGAATGGGTAAAAGGAGTAGCGGACGCATGACATCAATACCCGACGTGAAAGAGGACCTAAGCCCTATTTACCATGCATTCTCTGGGGAAATGCTCGAGTCGAGGGACCGAACACATAGGTTAGGCTGGGCCCGCGAGGAAGTGCCCGGGAGCTCCTACGCATCTCATAAGGATGAGAATCAAGCCATACATAGTTCTAGAAGGTGACATGGTAGGATACCAGTGCCAGGGGAAAAGGGGAGTGCGACCGTGGCCCTTGCACTAAAAGAAGCGAAATTTGATAAATCTTGTTTGTTCTTTAAGGTGAGTAGGTTTTTTTTGTGAAGAGACATGCCTAGAGTAGTAGGCCGTGATGTCGCCACAAGGATCAAGCTGTGATGGGCGTTGAAAAATGGCATGGCACATGACCAATACCCAACGTGATGTCCTCTATAACGAGGTCACCACAATGCAGTGCCGTTTTTCGTCGTACGGCCAGGACGATAATTTCACAATTTAGGGTCATATGATAGGACCAAGCATGAATTTTATTGTCATGCAGTGCAGACGTAGCAGAGACGATTCTAGGTAGGGAATGTGCGCAGTGTTATAAAACACAATTGACGGAGACATGATCCCACATCACATTGTACGCCATTTGGAGAGGGAAACCTTAGGCCGAGGGGCCTATATAGAGGTAAGAGGTGAAACAGGGGAAGAGACTGGCTCCCTAAATGGGTTGTACCCGAAGACAGGGTGTTCGGGCGGTCCTACGTATCCCATGAGGATGGGAATCAAGCCACACGTAGTTCTTAAGGGTGCCTTTTAATGTCATGCTAGACAAGGAATAGGAGGGCTTACCCTCAGAATGGGGGTGTGCGTGGTGCAGCTATTGCAAACCTGATGTGAATGAGGAAATAATCATGCACTACGCCACGCAGTCCCGTAGTCGGGGTCCTGAAGGCAGGACCAGAGAGGTGAATTTGCTGAACTCAAGGTGGACCCACAGACAAGGGGTCTGGGCATTCCTACGTATCCCATTAAGATGGGAATCAAGCTGAATGTAGTTCCAGATGAGAATCTTAGTTTATGGTCTTAGAGCTCAGACCTTGGATGGTGACAACTTTCCGAGTAAGCACAGATGTCAACCCGATCCCTAAGCCCACGTGAGTTAAACTCGGTGTGGGAAACAAGGGGGGTATCCTCATCGCAATACTTGGGGCGAGTCAAACGGGAGATGGTAGAGAGCCCCAAAGGACACCTTTGACATGACTTGTTCCCCCAACGCGCGGATGTGCACGGAGGAAAAGTACCAAAAGTTCCGAGACTCCACTTGGACACGGTGAAGTGATGAATGGTGTGAATTGTGCACCCGACATTTTGGGCTTAATGGGTTGGCGTGGCAAGAGAGGAAAACTGTTAACCATGGTGGAAACACAGAGTCCATATCGCGTTTGCCTGAGGTGGGAACAAAAAATGAGCATCGACCGCTGACCATATTCGCAATGAGGGATTTTATCGATTTGTTGTCCGAAACCCTCGGGGGCGTTGGCCCGTAATGGTAGGAGATCCCTTGGGCTTAGTATCCAGGCCGTTCTTGGGGGTCCCTCCGGGTGTGAAAGATGATGAAAGCCCTGATGCAGGGATACACAAAGCCTAGAAAGCGGGTGTGGACGTGTCCGAGTAAAGCTTGGAATTCCAGGTAATAAACCAGAGTACTCTTAGGCACATTGGTGAGCCGCTGAAAAGGGATCGACGAAACAACTTAGGAGGGAGAGGTACATGGCATGGTCATTACGAGATCGACATGAATGAGAAAATAACCTCACACCACACCATACACTCCTATAAGAGAGGACCTGTGCCGGGGCCTGGAAAGGCCAAGGGGCCTGTTGGTTAGGCATTGGTCAGGAAGGCTTGACCTGCTTGCAGTTTATCATCTTGCAGTGAGGACGAGGGTCGGGGACCCGAGGAGGCCAAGGGGCCTGTGGCTGGGCCTCGTAAGGGAAGGCGTATGGCATGGTACATGATCCTGACGTGAATGAAGACGTAGTCCTACACCACACCGTACACCCCTATGGGGAATCAGGGCCGTGGGCCCAATCGCTAGCACCACCCAGGGGGAAGTTTGTCACTTCAGGATGGGGCAAAACAAATCACTGCACTCGATGTCTGGGACATCTCGGGGTGGACCCGAAGATCCAGGACACTGTTGACCATGTTCGAAACACAGCGTTCCTATGTTGACTTGATATGGGAGCAACAAATGAGCGTCGACCGCTGACCAAATTTGCGACGCAGGACTTTCATCGGCTTGTTTCTTGAAAACCCTCGGGGGCGCTGTCCCGTATCGGTAAGAGAGCCCTTGGGCGTAGTATCCAGGCCGTTCTTGGGGGTCCATCCGGGTGTGAAAAATGATGGAATCCCAGTCAAAGAGTGGGTGAAGCATAGCTGTATCCATCCATGAAAGAGGCAAACATCTTCAGGGGGGATGTGCAGCCGGGTCGAGGCTTGCTCAAAGTGAGTTGGGGAAAAAGTGTGCACCCTGCCATGTCTTGACCTGAGGGGCAGATTTTGGCTTTTGGGCTGGGCCAACGGACGAAATGCCCAGGCGTTCCTACGTATCTCATGAGAATGATAATCAAGACATACGTAGTTCTTGAAGGCCATGCAGTTTAGCGTCATGCGGTGAGGACGTGGGAGGATAGAAGAACGAGAGTGGGCACATGGTGTGACCCTTACAATCCTTGTGTGAGCGGGGTTGCATGAGCGGGGCCATGAAAGCCTACTCCCCGCTACACAAAGATCCTCCAAGGAAACTATTCCCAGGGGGATAGTGGAAGATAAAAGCTTGGGGCTGGGCTCAAGACGAGGCGTCCGAGCATTCCTACGTATTCCATGAAAACGGGAATCAAGCCACATGTAGTTCTTGAAATGCAGTTTAACGTCATGCGGGACGAGGAACATCTCATTTGGGGATATGTAAGGTAAGGCAAGTAATCTGACATGAATGAGGATGTAGTCCCGCACCATACCGTACAATTCCGTAAGAGGGTAAGTCGGGGAAAACCAAGGGGCCTGGGGTCGGACCGCGGTCAGGGAGACCTGACCAGCTTGCGGTTTAACGTCTCGCGGTGAAGACGGGGCCGTGAGCCCGAGGAGGCCAAGGGGCCTGAGGCTGAGCCTCGGTCAAGAAGACCTGACTGTCTTGCAGTTTAACGTCTTGCAGTGAGGACGGGGGGCCATGGGTCCAAGGAGGCCAAGGGGCCTGAGGCTGAGCCTTGGTTAGGAAGGTCTGACTGGCTTGCAGTTTAACGTCTTGTAGTAAGGACGAGGGGTGATCTTAGTTTAAATTCATAGTGCTCGGACCATTTTGTAGTTTATCATCTTGTAGGACGAAGATGCAGTTTAAGGTCGTGCAGGACCTTAACGTGCAGTTTAAGGTCATGCGGGACCATTTTTCAGTTTAGGGTCATGCAAGACCCTTTTTCCCTAGGCAAAGTATTGCTTGAGGAATTTGTCATTGGTGGGAGGGGTTATATGCTCTCCATCCGTGGTCACCAAGGAGTATGCTCCATTGGTGTAAAACTTATGGATGATATAAGGCCCTTCCCATTTGGGTTCTAATTTGGGCGGTTTCCTACCGGGAATCATTGGCGCTCGAAGGGCCAGTACCAGGTCGCCCTGTAGAAAAGAGCGAAAACGAACCTTCTTGTCGAAGGCCCTCGCTATCTTATCCTGATGCCTTTCCAAATTGTGCAGGGCATGAAGCCGGTTCTCATCCAGTGCTTTTAATTCAGCTAGACGGATTTCGGCTACCCCATCTGATGTCTGGTGATCATAAACTGCAGTGCGTAACGATGGCAGCTGGATCTCAATGGGTAGGACGGCCTCAACTCCATACACCCGGGAATATGGGGTCACCTGGGTAGAGTTGCGAGTCGTCGTCTGATAAGCCCAGAGGGCATTGGGGAGCTTGTCCGGCCAAATTTTCTTATTCTGACCAACCATCTTCTGCATAATGTTAGAGAGAGTTTTGTTGAACACCTCGATCTGTCCGTTTGCCTGCGCGTGGTAGCGGGATGTATGGTTCGACCGGATGTCGTACATGGCGTACAATTTTTTCAGTTCAGCCGCTCGGAAGTTGGTGCCGTTATCGGTGAGGACGGCATGAGGGACTCCAAACCGGTGGATAATATTGGAGCTCACAAAGTCAACGATGGAACGGGCCTTGACCTCTTTGAGCGGAACTCCTTCTGCCCACTTGGAGAAGAAATCTGTAGCAGTCAGGATGAACCTATACTAGCGTGCTGTTGCTGGTGGATACGATCCCACTGCATCAAGTCCCCATACCGCAAATGGCCAAGAGTACTTGGTGGGGTGGAGGGGTTACGGCGGCCGATGCAGGAAGTTGGCGTGAACTTGGAACACGTGGCATCTCTTGGCATACCCAATACAATAGTGGATCGTAGAGGGCCAAAAGTACCCTAACCTCCGGATTTGATGGGACAGCTTCGGCCCATCTTGATGGGCGCCACAGGAATTGGTGTGAACCTATTGCATAACTTGAGGAATCTCTACCCCTTGGATGCAATGGAGGAGGAAACCATCGAAACTCCTCTTATAAAGGATCTGTTCAAGACTGGGGCCGCTCTGGACGGTAAATTGCAGTGCGCGACGTCGAATTCGCTCGCGCTCGGCCCGGTCATCCGGGAGGTGACCATTTTGGAGATACTCAACCAAAGGTGCCCTCCAGTCGGGAGTGGCTTCAACCACTGCGTCTGATGAACCCGGGACCCCTGACGTGGAGGGTCCGACAGTGAGATGACTTACCCGCACGCCATCATTGTCTTCTTGGGTGATGGGGGCAATGACTCTCTGGTGTGGCACATGTATGATCAAATCATCTTGCTTGGGTTCTGCGAGCGACGCTGCTAAACCAGCCAAGGCGTCTGCTTGACCGTTCTGTCACCGTGGGACATGGGTAACCTCTGGTCGAGAAGAGAACTGGGCCATTAGGTGGAGGGTGTACTCCAGCAACGGTACAAGCTCCGACTTCCTAACGACGTAGTTGCCATTAACCTGTTTGATTACCAGCTCGGAATCTCCTTTCACATGTAGATGGGGCACATGGATTTCAAGGGCCAACTCGAGGCCGGTGATGAGAGCCTGGTACTCTGCCTCGTTGTTCGTAGAGCCTTCTGACAACAGGAACGAGTATGGCAGGACGGCTTGCACCGGGGTAATGAAGACAATACCCAGACCCACTCTGTTGAGCTTGGGATCATTGAGCCGCTTACCGGTGGGGCTCCGGGAGGCGCCGTCAAAATGCATTTCCCAACACGAGACGACATGATCGACTGAGAGGATCGTCTCGTCAGGAAAATCCAGGTCCAGGGATTGATCCGCGGAGGTTGGATGAGCAGCTAAAAAGTCTGCCAACGCCTGTCCCTTAATGGCCTTCTGAGGTAGAACCTGATATCAAACTGCTGGAGAATCACCGCCCACCGTGCTAGTCGGCCAGTCAGCATGGGGCAGTTCAGGATGTACTTCAGTGGGTCTACCCGGGAGACCAATTGCACCTCATGGTGCTGCAAGTAATGTTGCAACTTCTGCATGGCGAAGACGAGCGCAAGGCAGCTCTTTTCGATAGGGGAGTATCTGACCTCCGTATCGAGAAGCATGCAACTGAGATAGTAGAGACTGTTCTCAGTAACCTCGTTATTCTTCTGGGTGAGCAGTGCACCGAGGGATATTTCCAGGGCGGTCACGTAAAGGACCAGCAGATTTCCGGAGACGGGTGGCATCAAGACCAGAGGTTGGAGCAGATACTGCTTGATTTCCTCGAAGGCGGTCTGATACTCCTCATCCCATTTGTAGGTGGTGCCCTTCTTCATGAGCCGGGAAAAGGGATTACACTTGCTGGCTAGATTGGCGATGAATCAGCGTATATAGGCTAAGTGGCCTTGAAGGCCTCGAAGCTCCTGAATGTTGCTCGGGGGAGGCATTTGGCTGATGGCCTTGATCTTCTACGGGTGGATCTCGATACCTCGGTATCTGACAACAAAGCCCAGAAACTTCCCAGAGGTGACCCCGAAGGCACACTTCATCGGGTTCATCTTCAGGTGACGGGAATGGAGGAAACTGAACACTTTCTCAAGGTCTTTGAGATGGTCCTGGCGCTGACATGATTTGACTACGAGGTCATCCACATAGCATTCCACCAATGTCCCGAGAATCGACTTGAATATGCGATGCATGGCCCTCTGATAAGTGGCACCTGCATTTTTCAAACTGAATGGCATAACCTGGTAGCAAAAGGTACCTTGGGGAGCCCTGAAGGCAGTGGACTCCTCGTCTTCAGGGGCCATCCGGATCTTGTTGTACCCGGAATACCCGTCCATGAAAGAGGGAGCTTGGAACCCGGCCGTAGCGTCAATCAATAACTTCGTCACCAGGAGTGGGAAGTCATCCTTTGGGAAGTGGCGATTAAGATTGCGGAAGTCAATGCAGACTCTGATCTGCCCATTCTTCTTCCTGACTGGCACAATGTTGGCAATCCATTTGGGGTACTGGACTTCTTTAACGAAGTTGGCTTTGATAAGCTTGTCAACTTCGGCCTCAACCATAGCACCATGAGAAGGGTGCATCTTCCTGGGAGGCTACTTAAACCCACGATGTTTCGCCGGGAGGCCCAGATGGTGAACGGATACCTGGGGATCTAGTCCTGGCATCTCGTTGTAACTCCAAGCAAACACATCATGGTGTTGTTTGAGGAAGTCTACGTACTGCTGCCGCTCCTTGGGGAACATGGCTGCACTGATCAATGTGGGTTTCAGATCTTCCTCGCTACCAAGGTTCACCTGTACGAGTTCATTTACCGTGGTAGAGACGCCTTCTTCAAAGGAGGGGGGAGCATCCTCTAGGTATTCCTCTCCACCCGTGGGGGGATTTCCCGCAACAGGAGGTACTTCTGGGATATCAAAGCCTGAGGGGAAGCTGGTGCCGGCTCGGGCAGCCGTGGTCATCATATCAGGAGAATCACTTGCCATTGAGACCATAGCAATGAAGGAAGTCGACCCAATCCCATCTGGCCTTCGGCCTAAGGGGCCACGTTTGATGATATCAAAGTAGTGGTGACGTGTCGGCCTGAGTCGGTTAATTCCAGCCCAACAGAAGAGACACGTATGGCGCACCGCCGTTGTCATAAGCTTGACGTCCTGGTACCGTACAGGGGTAGAAGGTTCCGAGATCACCTGAGCCTGGTTGATGTAGGAGTACGAGGTTATTTTCCTCCGTCACTTAGACACGGGAACATTCCTTCCTTGTGTACTCGAAACAATAAAACATTGCCCCATGTCGAGGGTCGTGGACTCCAATCGGTGGATCGGGAGGACGTAGGCGTCATCCATGCTTGCCCAGGGATCACTTGTGGCAGGGGCGGGTTCATCCTCACTTACTAGGATTTTCTTATCCTTAATTTTTTAATAACCCGCATCCAGATAGCGGGCCTCACAAGAAGCAAAAGGGGACGCGTCTCCTTGGAGCATGCCTACTCGACCGTTGAGCGAGTACTTGAGTCACTGGTGATACGACGAAGGGACCGTTGCATATAGATAGATCCATGGCCTACCTATCAATGCGTTGTAGGCAGTGTCCTGAGAGACGACCATGAACTCGGTGTTGGAAATTAAGCCACCGAACTGAGTCTTCAGGCGGATCTTGTCGACTGGGGTTTTCTCGGTCCTGTCGTACCCCTGGATTCTGAGGTCAAAGGGAGTTAAATCACCTTCAGACAGACCCAACTTTCGCAACGTCCGGGTCGGAATTAGATTGATTCCGGAACCTGTTTCAACGAGGTAGCGGCGGACTTCCATGCCATTGAAGTGGCCAGTGATGTACAGCGGGCGAATGTGCCCCTATAGAGGAGGGCCTCATCTTTGCCGGAGAACGAGATAACCTCGTGACATTCGGCGTTTTCAATTGTCTCGGTATTTAAGGCTTCTGCAGCTGCTACCTCCGTCTCAAACTGGAGGGGGCTCCTTAGGGCCTCAACAAGTGCCTCGCGCATTTCGGATGATAGGCGAAGGGCCTCGATGATAGAAAGACTTGCCGGAATTCTGGCCAGGTGCTTCAGGAAATCATACTTTCGTGCCAAACGCGAACCTCTACTTACAGGAGGTCGTTCGGCATTTGGAGGCATAGCGGGTCCTGCTGGTTGAACCGGTGATCGGCTAGTACTGGGTACATCTTTCTGCCTACTAGTAGAAGCCTGGAGAGTAGTCGTCGGACTAGGATTGGGCAGCAGAGGCTGGCCTGTAGCCGGGCAAGACTGACTGTGATACGAACGAGGCAGCTCTACCTGATCTCGTAGCACGAACGGCGGTGGAGGTAGAGACGAGGGCGTTAGATGGGGTTGCGCGTGCTGAGCTCTGCGCTGAGCCTGCTGCCTGGTCTCAGTAGCGTGCACGACTTGAATGAAAGTGCCTGCTGACGTACCTCGATGACCGGCGCGGTTGCGATTCCGCTGACGTTGACGTTGGCTAGAAACGTTGGGGAGGTTCGCCTGGCGCTCCCCCTCGTCGGGAGTCATATAGGGCTTTACCAGCTCCACGGTGTTAACCAAAGCGTACCCCTGGCTGTCGCTCGAGGATTCATCCACCACTGGGCGGATTCTGGGAGGAATCCCCATTTCAGGGGGCATAAAGTCGCCGAGAGTGCAGGATGACGACAGCAACGGCGATGCGCGTTGCTTCTTCTTGCGTCGCCGCTGCTTTCCCTTTTGGGAAGAGGTCGACTATGAAGATGATGCGGGGGTACCAGCTGCTTCTTCTGAAGGTTCCGGCTTCTTCAGGCGTGCCCAGAAGATACCATGGGCACGAATGACGGTTTTTCGAGTCATCCAGTCGTCGTATTTCTGGGATCCGCAGTTGGGAACCTGCTGCCACTCCCCTTCGCTATCGCTACCGATCTCTGACCCTGCAAAGACACCCGCCACTTGCGCTGGTGCTGGGCCCAACTTGACTATGTTGTTGTTGACCTGGTCTTGAATCCAGTCTTTAAACACATAGCATTGCTTGAGGGTGCGCCCCAGAATCCGATGATAAGGGCAGTAGTTGGGGTGATCGGTGAGATTCGCCTCTGCCAGCCTTCTGCACTCCTGCAGACGCACAATCCTTTACTCTAGAGCACTTCAGAAGTATCCAGGGACCTGATTTTCGTTGAACGAATAAGTCTGGTGCCTTCTTTCCGGATAGGGGGCCCTGGGGGCCTGACCCTGACTAGGGGCCGAAGGGGCTTCCCGAGGAGGCGACACTTGATTGTCTCGCCTAGGTGGCGGTGGTGCATTGCGCAGGGGAACCTGTCTGTTCTGAGGCGGCCGCTGCTGGGCAGGAACTTGTGCTTGAGGTGGAGGACCTCTGCGAGGTTGCGGAGATGGTGCCGCTGGCAGTAATTCCAGCTGCCTAGGGGATTCTACTTGGGCCACCGCGGCGGGTTCAGCCCTGGCGGTCCTCCTGGCCGGGATCATGGGGGCAACAAACGCACCTGACTAGCCTGTTGCAGGGCTTCCTCAAGGCGCTGAGCCTTATCTGAGAAATCTCTGAACCCTCCAGGGTAGTTCTGGGTAATTAGGGAGGGTACCAGCTCTGTATTGACGTTCCCCACACACATCATTAGTAATTGCTCCTGAGTCAGTGGCATATCGAGGGAATACGTAAGTCCCTTCCACCGGGCGATGAAATCTGCGACTCGCTCATCAGGCCTCTGATGGCACTTGAAGAGGTCCGCAATGCTAGTCTTCCGCGTGGTGGAGCTGAACTGGTATAAGAACTGCTGGCGGAGATCCTCCCAACCGGTCACCGATCCGATAGAGAGCTGGCTGTACCAGATGAATGCCGGACCTTCCAATGTCTGTACGAAACATCGGAGCTTGGCGGCTTCTTGCTGAGTCGGGGTCCCCAGCATGGGGCCACACCTGGAAGAAAAATGAGCCAAGTGTTGTGGCGGGTCCCCTGTCCCATTGAAGGGCGAGAAAGTGGGGTTCCCAAAACCTGGAGGTGCGGGCATATCATTCACCCACGCGGGATACGGCTTTCCATCCGGTGGGACCGCCACCTTCCGCGTTTCCAATGCTTCGAAGCGGGCTGTGAGCGCCGCAATAAGACCATCCGGGTGGGGGTCCCTGTCTTCACGGGGATCCCTAACCACAAGTGCGTTGCCAGGTTCTTCGACACGGTAGATGGCTTTGGCATCTCGTGGATCAACTGGCGGAACAAGGCGGCTAGGGGAACCCGGACTGGATTCTTCAGATTGCCCCATCGCTCGGGAGGGTTTGGTGATACTTATCACACCCTCTTGCCGTAAGTTCCGGCTCCTGCCCTGTCTATGGCAGTAGCATGATCAGGGTTTCCTGGAGGCATCTCACCGGGGGGAACTTGTTCCTGCCCCTACTGCCCCGGCCTGGGATTACCATAGTCAGGTCGCCGCTCTACAGCGCGCTCAGCCAAGAGTTTGTCAACCAGCCTCTTCTGCTCAGCAAGCTGCTGGCATAGTGTGGCCTTCTCGGGATCTTCTTCCATTTTCTGTGTAGAGGCAGACGGGTCGGAGTGCTTGACAATTCTGACGTGGTCCTTACCCTTGCCGGTATTTCGACTGAGTACCAACGACTCGGTGGGTACGGGGAGGCCTAACAGGTTCCTCTACTGACGGGTAACCCTCCCTGATGGGTCCAACAGTGGCGGTACGCCCTCGGGGGGTAAGTCTCCATCAAGGAATTCAAGCTCGTCTTCTTTGTCCACTACATCATCCATGTGGACCGCGACCCCTCTAGAGGGCATGTCCTCGATGTCTCATAGCGAATCAGGCTACCGTCAGATAGGGTCGAAGAGGAGAGCGGCATAGTGTCCCCAACCACGGACTTGCACATGGGGGGTGGCTTCCCTGACGATTCTGCGGAGTACTTTGAAACTCTGAACACATTTCCGTTGAAGGGCGCTATGGCGGCCTGGCGACTCAGGGTGCTGGGCCACAAGGAGTGCAGCCGCATCGATCAGGCGGCACTATTCGCCGATTTCTTCAAAGTGCTCTCGACTTCTGGGGTACACCACCCATTCGTAACGAAGGAGGAAGTGTGTTTCCCATAGGGTTCGACAAAAAAACCCCACTTCTTTAGGGGTAAGAGACTCTGGTACGTGAATATTTAGCACCGCCATCGGCCAGAACATCTCTGGGAAGTAATCCGCTACGAGAATACTCTAGAAGCTCATAGGCTCGGACTCAGGGTCTGGCACTGTGTTTCCCCACTCGTCAACCGGGGGCGGCTGAGGGACCAGTAGTGGTACCGAGGCGAACCTCTATGATAGTAAACTCGGCGGCGGAGAATACGGCAAACGAGCTGACTGGCCACCGAATTCTGGGCCATCCTCTGAAGAGTGAGGTGACCTGGCCACGATGTCACGATACGACGGGCTGATAGCCATAGCTTCCGGCACAGGAGTCGCGGCTACCGGCGATAGGTCGTGTCATCGCTCTACCGCCGTTGGCCCCCAAATTAGCTCATCTCTGGTATACGTAGAGGGCGCTTCTGGTGACGATGGCGGTGATTGCACAGTCAAGACCTGCATAATTCCCAAGATTTCTTCCTCCTGGATGTACCTGCGGAGAGAGATGGGAATCTGGTGGACCTCATATTCCGGGAGAATGAGGCTAACTCGCCTGCTTCCTGCCCCAGTACTTGATACGGAGGAGCGGGGAGAAGGTTCCATTGCTAAGTCGCATTCCGCTTCCAAGTCGGAGAAGCGGACAGGTTTGATCTCCACCCGAGCCTTCACAGGACTCTTCTTGTGGCGGTGACGACCCACTCTCCTGCCCCGAGGTGGCTCTTCGTGACAGGGTTGATCCCTATCATGTAGTCTCGGGGCGGTGCTGGCGTTGTGGCGGAGGGGGACCCCACTCGAGATGGCCGAGGTGCGAGGGGCACCGGGGAAAATGTCGAAGGGTACAAGGGGAGGACCTCCATGAACATCACCCATGTGGGCGGAGCCTCTATTGAAACCGGCATGAGCATGGGGAGGACCTCCATGGCCTATGCGGTCGGAGCGAGGCTGGCCTTCACTCCTCATGTTTATTGGGTGAGGAGGACCTTCGCCCGTTGCAGAGAGGACGTAGGGAGGACCCCAACGTTGGAGAAGGACCGGATGGACGGTTCCTTCAGATCGGCAGTCGGGGGTAGGAGGATGGACTCCATACCCTGTATAGTGGGCGCGGGAAAGGTTTCCGCGCTGAGCGTCACTGCCGTGGGGCAGGTCTTCCTTCGGGATGGGGGTAGCACGAGGCGTACCTTCATGACAAGCTTCAGAGCGGGGAAGGCCCACGCTCTGTGGAATAGTGGTACGGGGAGGGCCTCCGTACGGGGTGACATCACCGTGGGTTAGTTCGCGGCGATCACCACTCAGGCCTGGCACCCGGAGAGTCAACCCAGCCTGCCCGTGGGGTGGTTGGGGTCTCGATCCTGGTTGGGCGAAGGAGTGCCCCTACTCAGCATATGCAGGGGCCCCATGATGCACGTCAGCGGTGGCTCGGGCCACTGTAGCTGTTGACGTTGACGCACCTGGGCGGGCGTCCTCAGTCCGGGCCCAGCGTTGACGTCGGGTCAGACGAGCTGGTGCAGGTGGTGCAGGGGCATAGCCTGCCTGCTCTTCCTGCGGAGCCGGACAGCGGCGCTGACACTGCCGAGTGAGAGCTCTTGCCTGGAGCCCTTGGGTCGGGACTCTGGGTAGGTTGAACCGGACGGCGCCCGCCTCATTAGCGTAAGGCAAGGATTCGTCAAGGCGTTCCGGGGACAGGCTCCCGAAATGGTTGAACGTTGGGGTGGGGAGCAGGGGCTCCCTGCGCAGCCTGTTAGGGCGGCGTTGATGGCGGGGCCTGGACGCCTCCAGGTCCAGGCGGGCCATATCCCGAGTTGGGATGACCCCTTCCTCCTCGTACCTACGCACGAGGTTGTTGATCACCCTTCACTGGATGAACTCTGATGGGGAAAGGGGACGTGGGCGCCCCATATTCTGTGATGTGGCAGCCGTCGTGGCGGTAGCGGCGCCATGTGGGGTGGCTGTGGCGGAGTTCCCCTGCCCCTGCGTAGGCGGGTGGGTGGTGATCGTGTCTCAGTAACAACAACCTGGTTCCTGAGAAACGAAGGGATCAACTCATCAACACTAAGAGGAAAAGAATCAACAACCAGTGCCCCAACGCCCTTCCATTATCCACGTCTGTAAGAAGGATCCACACCAACACGCTGTAGAACGGAGTGCCCCACGTTCTACTGCCCCGACTTCCGGTGAGTTTCACGATAGGCCCGCTATTTTCTTAGCGGGACCAGGCACCGGATATCTGGATCCGGTGACACGTCAATCTACTGGTGTCTCGAACGCTACCAATATCCATATTGAGGAGAAGAATTTCACATCGGGTTCACCATTTCTTTTTCCGACGCTTTCTCCGGGGCGCGCGCATCCGTCCGTCCGCGGAGGATGACGCGCGGTGCTTGTTGCCCCGCATTCCTGCTTTCCAAAGGCGGGAGACATTCGCTCCTTATTCAGGGAAGTCTTCTCCTTGATCGAAACGGGATGACGGGATGTCGGTTCTACCTTCTGTGGATTCCTCCTCAGAACTCATCACCTAGTCCGGGTCTCCCTCATAGATTTAATACGTAGTTCATGAAACTCTTCCCAGTGCCATGTTTCCATGGACGCCGGTTAATTACACTGCTTCTGTCTGGATATTCCAAAGGTCCAGTCAGGGCAGCAACCTTCGGTCAGGGGAGTAGTCACGTTGAGGCATCAGTAGCATGTCTGGATGCTGGGGAACCTGGTATGTCTGTCTATTATCACTGGTCACAGGGCTTCTCGAGGGCGTGGAAGCCCGGGGCATCCCACATCGAGCGCGGGGAATTATATGCCATAGACATATATCTGAGGTTTTCCTCAGCCTCCCGTGTTTAACACAGGGTACGCTGCGAGTTTAACGTCCAGCGGAGACAGATCAACCCAACCGGAGCATTAGCTAGGACAGATCGGATTGAGGGATTTCCCTTGAAGGGATGCCGATACCGGGGCCAGCCCATGGGAGGCTGTGAAGAGGAGGGTACCGACATGGTCTCACCGAGATATGACGGTCCGGGTGAGAATTGGGATGGGTGATAGGTGGATGAATGGAGTGGAGGGGGAGTGAAATGGGACCATCGTATGGGCGACAGTAAAGTTAGGCTTGAACCATGAAGAGGCTTCCTACGTATCCCTGTGGCAGGGAATCAAAGTCCGCGTAGTTCGGGATGGTTCCGGTAAACCGACATGAAGGTGGACCTTGGTCCGATGAATGTCGTCAGCAAACCAACGTGAAGGTGGACCTTGGTCCGATGGGCATCGTCAGCGTACCGACGTGAAGGTGGACCTTGGTCCGATGAGAGATGGGCTTGAACCTCTGGGAGGATTCCTACGTACCATGCCTTGACAAGGATCAAAGTCCTCGTAGTTCAGAGGGTTTCATCGGTGAACCGACATGAAAGTAGACCCGTGGGTCCACTAGTGGTGGGCTTGAACCTTAGGAAAGTTTCCTACGTACCATGACTTGGCATGGATCAAAGTCCTCGTAGTTCAAAGGATTGATGGAATACAGTTTAACGTCATGCGGGACTGTAGTGAACCCTGTCGTGAATGAATGACGGGCGGTGGGTGTCGGCGAACCGACGTAAATGAGGGACCTTGGCCCGATGAGAGATGGGCTTGAACCTCTAGAAGGCTTACTACGTACCATTCCTTGACATGGATCAAAGTCCTCATAGTTCAGGTGAAAATGGGGGCTTGGCACACCGACAAGGAGACGGTTTGGGCCAATGATTGTTGGGATTGAACCTCGGGGAGGCTTTCTACGTACCATGCCTTGACACGGATCAAAGTCCTCGTAGTTCAAGTTGTGGAGTACAGTTTAACGTTATGCGGGACAGGGGTGATCCAACGTGAATGAGGTCGGAATGACCGGATGGTGGGTTTGAACCTCGTAGAGGCTTCCTATGTACCACGCCTTGACATGGATCAAAGTCCTCGTAGTTCGGGTTGGTCACAATGGCTTGCCGTCGGACCAGAATTGCAGTTTAATGTCGTGCTGTACGTAGGTAGAACTCGACGTGAATTGGGTGACGGGTGGGCTTGAACCTCGTGGAGGCTTCCTACGTACCATGCCTTGACATGGATCAAAGAACTCGTAGTTCAAATGGGTGTGCAGTTTAATGTCATGCGGGACAAGGGCATACAGTTTAAGATCATGCTAGACGAGGGCATGCAGTTTAACGTCATGCGGGACGGGGCGTGCGGTTTAACATCATGCTGGACGAGGGTGAAACTCGACGTGAACGAACGACCGAGTAATGTGGCTTGAACCTCATGGAGGCTTCCTACGTACCATGCCTTGACATGGATCAAAGTTTTCATAGTTCACTAAGGGTAGGGGTCAGTGTTGGTGCTCACTCTAAGCCCACGTGAGTCATGCTCGGTGTGAGAAACAAGAGGTTGCAGGGACCTGATGATCACGTCGCGAAGGATGCGTCCGTGAGAAGCGAAGAGGGGCTTATGCGTTAGGCAGCCCATGGTGATGGGACTTACTCCAGGATGGAGGCCCGAGGTGCGGCAAAGCGCAGAGAAAGAGGGACTCGGGACTAACGATGGGAGGTGCCTCGTTCCCTATCACGCCCTCCACTGACCTTGGTAGTGGGGAAGTACGGAGATGCAGGGGTGCAGCCATCCGTTGGAGAACTAGGGTCGCCCTTCTCCTATGAACATACGCCACTCCAATAAAGAGGATATCATCCCTTGTGGATGGGTGATTCCACTCCCGTGGAGACGAGTGGTGTAAAAAATGTTCGAGCTGGGAGGACCCTGCTTGCGAAGCACGAGGTCGGGTCACAGTTTAACGTCATGTGTTGAGGACGTGATGCTTGGCAGTTTAACGTCCTGCAGCTCGGACGAGGTGGGTTCACTCCACACCCCTAGGACTTACATAACCGGTACCCTCTAGTCCTTGGGGAAGGGAAGGTACCAGTAAGGCCATGGTCAGGGGGGGTGTGGAACGAACCATCGAGGGGTCCACGTTAGCGTGGCTATGCGAAGAAGCAATAGCCGTTAGTGTGCCTATGCGAAGAAGCATTAGGCGAAGCAACGCTACGAGTTGTATTGTCTATGGGACTTTGAAATCACATCGTGCAAACCTAGAGGGTTGCACGGGAAGAGTAATTGCTAAGTAAAGGAGTGTGCTTCGCAAAGTGGAGTTCCTTGGCCTTAGCATGGGGCATAGGTGTGAGTGGAAGGTGCTTCGCGAAGTGGAACACTGTTCGCGGAGCACTGCCTCGCGAAGAAGGGGTGCCTCATGAAGCAGGGTCCTGCGAAGCAGTGTGCTTCGTGATGTGTAGTGATCCTGCCTTAGCATAGGGATCACTAGTACAGGTTGGGTGTTTCGCGAAGCATTAACGCTCCGCGGCTGCCCGAGTTCCCTTGGGAATCCCCTTCCTTCGTGAATGCCCATGAGCTTCACGAAGGGCATCCCTCTCGGAAGAGGGGCTCAAAATGAGACAAAGCAAAGGCGTCTCGCGAAGTAGAAGTACCTCGCGGAGCTCATGATTCACATGGCAAAGAGTGCTTCGCGATTCAGGAGAGGAGAAGCCGAAAGGTCGGATTGTCCGTCCCCAGGACTTGGGGGGAGTCTAGTATTTATAGGTAAGGGGCACCGCGAATCAGAACTCGCGCGCCACCTTGGGTGCTGCTCGGGGTGTTTTGGCATCGGTGCTGCGTGACGGTGCATCGCGGTGGTGCTTCGCGGCGGTGCTTCACGGCGGTGCTTCGCGAGGCAGCGTGCCAGCCTTCTTTTTCATCCCTCCCTTTCGTGAAATATTTTGGCACCAACAAAAAGTTAAGTCAGAGCATCAACGACCAAAATATATGTTGTAGTATTTACCTATCCCAATGTAGAAATGGGGAAATATATCTATGGATTTTTTTATTGGTCTCCTAAGAATGGTTTGGAAATAAAATGTCATATGGGTGATAGTGGATCAACTCACAAAGTTATCCCATTTCATCCCTATTCATGAAACTCATACAGTGGATGGTCCTTAAAAAATCTATACCCAAGAAGTGTTAAAGAGACATGGCATATATGTTTCAATCATCTCAGATAGAGATATGAGTTTCACGTCTAATTTTTGGAAATCATTACAGAAATCCCTTCTGAGTCAGTTGACTATGAGTACATCGTATCATCCTCAGAAAGAAGAAAAATCTAGATGAATAATGTATATATTGAATGACATGATAAAGGCTTATGTAATGAATTTTGTTGGCTCATGGAAAGATCACATAGCCTTAGTGGAGTTCTCATATAATAACTACTATTAGGACTCAATACATATGGCTCTTTTTGAAGCATTATATCGATGTCTGTGTCATTATCCACTTTGTTGACTGGAAATAGGTGAGAATTCACTAGTTGGGCTGAGAATTTTCTATAAAACAAAGAAAACGATTCATTTGATTATGAAACAGATGTAGACTTCTCAGAGTTGTCAGAAATCATATGAGGATCACTATCGAAGACCATTGTCGTTCGTTGTGAGTGATCATGCGTTCTTGCAGATTTCTCCAGGGCCTAGACATCGTCATTTTGGGAAGAAGGGAAGGTTATATCCCTAATACATAGTCCCTTTCAAGATATTGGAATGAGGTGGAGAGGTGGCATATCAGTTGGTAATTCTACCATGGTTCAGTTTGGTGCATATGTTATTCCACGTATCTCTACTGAAAAAGTATCACCCTGATCTAGATCATGTGATCAAATGAGATCATATTGACTTAGAGATTGATTCTTCATTGGTATATATCCTGGTGAATATTTTGGATTGGAAGGATAAAGTCTTTCATGGAAAAAACATTGGTCTAGTGCAGGTTTTATGGTAACATGGTAAAATTCTAAAAGAAACCTGGGAACAAAAGAAGGAAATGAAGGAGAAATGGATGGAACTCTCTTAGGCCATGGATGGTTTTCTACATTCCAAGGATGGAATGACCAATGGTGGTGAAAATTTAGTACCCCCTATTTCTATTATTTAATTCTCATTTATTTTTTATGTATAAAATTTATAAGTGTGAATTTTGGGAGAGTTTGGAGAACTTTTTGAGAGTTTTTTGGGGCTAAAGGGAGGGCGCACAGGCTACACATGGTTGGTCCAAACAGTGTGGAAGCCTAGTAGGAACCATAAAAACGTGAAATTGTTGGATAGAGAGACTTGGAATGGTTGGAACATGTTTTGGAATCCATACGAGGAGGCCATGCTATGTCTTTCTTAAGGAAGTAGCAGTAGCATGATTAGTGCACAATTTTTCTAACAGTGTGACTAAATTGTGTGTTTCTCAAAAACCACCTCCTTAAAAAGTTGATCGTGGTTAGCTTTACCATTAAGCCACCAATTTTTTTCCCAAAATAGATTTAACTCAGAATTTTTCTTCTTCAAAGGCCAAATAGGGGTTTCTCATCATTCTGGAGGAGATCTGAAGGCTTCCCTTGGTGATTCGAAGCCAAATTCGTGAGGTATGTTATCGTTCGTCTCCATTCTTGTAACGATTTATTATATATACATAGATATACGTCTCCTCACATCTTAGTTTCTCATATCTAAACATTTTATGGGTAGATCTTGGATTTTATTTTCCAAATATATTGAGATTTGGTCTTGATCATGATAGAAGAAGATATCTAAGGCAGTTTTATGGAATTCTTACTCGGTTTTGTGAGCATTCTTCATCCATTTCCAGTTTTCATCGAACTATTCTAGGTAGGTGGCTTCAATATTGACTGTTATTTCAATAATTGATTGTCTTAGTTTCAAATTTATTTATTTTCATGAAATTTATTGTGAAATAATTGTTAAAATCATGATATAAATCCTCTTTAGTGATGATTTATGGTTTTTATGGAATTGTATAGGTTTTGTGAATTGTTATGAAAAGTGGTTTGGCTTCTTGATTTTAAAATGGTTTTTGAAAATATGTTTTTTTGAAATATTGAAATGATTTTTGGGAAATTTTTTTTCAATAATATAGTTGTTTTATTGAAATGGCTTGATAGAAAAAGTGTTTTTGATAAAAAGTAGATTTTATTGAAATGGTTTTGGAATGGTTTTTTATCATACATGGTGGGTTTGATCATATAAAATTTATGAGGCTTGGTTGAAATATGACCTTGTGATTGGTGAAAAAAGTTGAATGGAACATGGGGCATGATTATCATGTGGTGACATGGTAGATCAATGAGAGATCACTCGTGAGTATGGAACTATCATAATGAATGAAGCATGGTTGGTAGTGTGGACTTGTGGAATAGATTGGTTATTCCAAAGGGAACTTCTGTAATTGGATAAGGCTGTATTTGGTTGATTTCATTTAAAAAGGGTTTTATTCTAAAAAATGGTTGTTAGAGAACTTTTTTATGTTGAGTTATAACTTATTTTGAAGTTGGGTATATTTATTTATAAACTATTTTCGAAATTATTTTATATAAACTATTTTATATAAATGTGGATAAATCTTCTATACCATTTGCATGAGTAGGGAAGTAATTGGAGAAAACCTAATGAGGTTTATACTCACCCATACTTTGGCACTTTGGTTCTTGTGAAGATGCTATCTTATAAGACATGGGAAAAGGTAAAGTATCACATATATTTAGAACCACCCCGGGATACTTGGTTTTGTTTGTGATGTTAGAGCATAGAGTCTTGTGGTTGTCTTGGAGTCATTTGCTGTTCTTCCACTGTTCACCATATTTTTGTTTTATCTTCTATTGTAGCATACATTGGTGTAATTTTTTATATAGATGATGGTTGAGTTGTCTTGTTTTTATCATGCATCATATATGGTTGTTTGGTTAATAGTTTTTTTCTTAAAGGGTAAATTGTTCCCCAATTGAATTTGTAACCCTTTTTCATTTATTACCATCTTGTAGAATATTGTGGATATAACTTATAGCCTTGTAATGAATCATTTTATTCTCAAGGTAATGATAAGGGATGATCTATTACAATTAGTTTTTCTCACACTATGTTTTTTGGTTTGAGTCCATTCGTAGAAATTGAAGGAATCATTTTAACATTGGATATGCTGTATAATGCGATGATAATGAGAAAAAAAATTGGATGAGGATTGGATTCAAAGAAGTCATTATTATTCCTAATTAGTTATAACTGCATAAGATTAATAACCCACACATTAACTAAATCTCAAACTCATAAAAAAAGATAAATATTGAGTACTCTAAGTGACAGAGTGGGAGAGACCATAGAGGTAATAAGGGTAAATTTACTTCATGTAATAAATGTTGAAATTGGTACCCAAGAGAACATTTAAAAGGAATAGGAATATGTTTTATGTGTGGAAAATAAGGGAATAAAATAATTAATTACATGGTAAAAGTGATGAGTTTAATGGAAAGAAATAAATTTCATCATAGTGATCCATCTATAGCATATTGTCTTGAATGTGCGGAACCTTGGAATTATTTGAGTCAATGCCCTATTTTAAACGTCAACTAATATGAAAAATAAGGTCTATGTTTAAGTAAAATGGTTGAATTATATATTTATTTTGATTCAATAATTATATCTTAGAATTATTTTTATCATTACACTTTTTGTTATAATAATCACGAAACACCTTTGAATTGTTTTAATTCTTAGATGATTTTTTTCTTCATCTATGATGAACACTAGAATAATGGATAACATAATGGGTTTATACATTTAAGGTTGATTATAAGGTCACTATATTGAGAATCTATTTTTTAGGTTTTATATAATTGTGAGTTTATCGTGATTAAGTGTATTTTGGGAGAAATTTATAGCATTACAACCCATTGGTTTAATATATTTTTTTAAAGAAAATGTTATTTAAGGAAGAATGAATTTAAATTTTGTGGACATAATATTAAAGTTATTGGATTAATTTATGTTTTATTTTATTTTTTATGTTTTGGTAATTATTTGTCATTATTATTGTGGAACTTTATATGAATTATATTAATATGGTTTTGAAAAAAAATCAGCCAATATACGGGGTAACAACCCATTTCATCTTGAAAGGCTAGAGGGATTGAACAGAAAACTGAATGGTGTTAATGGTGAAATTCCTACCACTATCATATGTTATGTTCAAGTTAATATGAGATTTTTTATATAAATTACTTGATTGATAAAAATTAAGTTGAACTTTGGGGGTCACTATTGATGTTAGATATTAATGTATTATTTTGAATAACTCATTCTAACCATTTTGTTTTTCATAAATATTTAGAGACACACATAATGAATTTTCACTCTTTTATGTATCTTATAATCCATTAAAATTTAAATTTAGATTTTATTTGGAAATAAATTCTCATCAGAAATTTATTACTTAGAGTAAGATCTGAAGTAGAAATTGATCAATGAATAACCAAATGATGAAATTTTGATTATGAAATAAACTGATATCAAGTAGGTACATTTTATTATATTATTTGATAGTAAAATAATTCGTCAGATTTATTAAAATTGTTTTCGAAAAAAAATTATCCTATTACATTCATATTCAATGATTCTATATTTATTTAAACCATTATATATTTTTGGGTTTTAGTTGTCGACTTGCTCTTTTTCGTTTACTTTCTTGTGATCATTGATCTCTACGAAATATCCGTGATTATTAATGAGTTTATTCTATGTATAAAATTTCACTTACTACCAATGTTATATTACTTATAAACAAATTTATAGTTATTCTAGATGAAGATTTTAGTTACATTTACCTCTTTTAAAAGATGTTTTTAACCCTTTTTTCGAAGTGGGTTTTCAAAAAATGTATTTTAAAATTTCAAACTCATTATTTTAGAGAACAAGTAAAATATTTTAGCATAAAATATATTTAATCTAGGTACAATGTAACACCTTGATATTTTAATAGAATATCATTATGTTGAATAGTGTATACAACATGCAAAAATTATCTTAAACAACTATTGAAATATATTTTTTGAATACGACTATTATAACCTAGCCATTAATGTGGAGGATATGAATAAGATTAAAAAATTATTAAACACACACACACACACACACATATAGTGGTCATAATCATTAAAAATTTATTGATAAACTCTTACTAAATAATCACTCAAATTTTTGTAAAGTCATATTATGCTTCAAAATACATTTTCTTCAAAAATAAGATTATATTGAATTTTAGGTTTTAGAATTATAATTAATTTTTACCAATTTAATAATTTTTATTTTATAAAAATATATTATTTTTTAAATCATCATATCACAATTATATTGGGGTAAAATTAATTTATTTTCTTTGAAAAGTGTTATATATTAGTTAATAGTAAAAAATACGTCTTTTTTGTAAGTGTCATTTCCATTCAAGAAATTAATTAATTTTAAAGTCACATTATGATTTGAATTTTATTTCAATGAAAATAATTTATTATTATTTTAAGGTTTAAAATAATTAATTCCATTTTAATCGTATTTATACCCTCTATTTCTATAATTTTATGTTTAGGCTTAAAAAACCATTTTCTGAAAAATGTCTTAAAATGTATAATGTTATTAAGTTTTAATTAATTAAAATAAACACTAACAAGGAAATATTAAAATTAAATTTATAGAACATATATAAAACTATATGAATTTGAATCCATATAATGATTATCACTAATCATATAGTTAATGCACTATCATCCTACACTTGAAAAATTTATTTCTTGAAAACCTGTTATTTCAACATGGGTTATGGGTTTTGGTTTAAATTAAATTATATGAAGTATATAAATTGAATTTCTAAAAATGGATTCAGGATTTTTAATTATAATAATTAATTTTATATAATATGTTAAAATTATTTTTTATTCAAAATTATTTGTAAAAAATAGTAAAATTTATTTACAACAATATAGTTTAAAATAGGGTTTTGTGCGTTACTTGCGCTTGTGTTAAAATTCATATTCCACACTTATGAAATTTCTATTTTATAAATTAGATTTCGTATTTCATATATGTATATCTAAATTATCTAATGAGGCTCATTTTATTTTATGCTTAAAGGATTCATTGACTAGGTAAAAATAACTAATTACCCTAGTGAAAAATAAAATGGTAAAATTATGTAAATATAGAGGATTAGGGAATAAAATGATTAAACAATGTTTTGTAACCAATTTTGAAGAAGTATATAGATATTAACATCTCTACAAACTATTATTTATCAATTTTGGAGGCACTTGCGAATATAACAACTTATCATTATTTAATAGTTATGGGTATTTAAAAAAATAACACTCTTTAATTATAAAAGGGAACTCACTCCCATCATCTCCTTAAACCTATCAATCAATTTTGCTCAAAAAAACCCAGAATAATATCTAACCCAAATTCTTATACCCATTATAAAGTTTCTAACCTTCCAAATAGAATGACACTATTTTCCTCAATAAGAGATCCAATGGATGTTCTTCTATGTGATGGTAATTTTCTTCACTAAGTTCCCAATATTTAATTCTTAATTTTCCACATTCAATTATGTATTAAAAATTAAAATATAATAAAAAACATATCTAACATATTTTTATATGCTATTATTTTTATGGAATAACAGTTATCCATATCCTCTTTTATAAAATTGAAAAAAATCCACCTTTTGTGTGTACGGTGGACTACCGCCTTGCAAGCCAATATAATTGTTTCCATCACTGAATCAAAAGGGTAGTAATAATGGTGTAAATAAGGAATATATATAAAACATCTGAAATTATATTAATTATTTAAAATTAATATACCATTAACTTCTTTACCATTCAACCAATTAAGAGAATGATATCATTGATCGTGTATAAGTACAAACAACCCTATCCACGAAGTGATGTGATTCATCTTCTATGTAAAACATTAAAAAATTGTTATTAAAATGTATTTAATGAATAAATATGATATTTATAACATTAATATAGTTTTTATATGATTAATCTGTATCCAATGCGTAGTAATTGGATTTTCCATGAAAAAACTTGCATGAGAAAACAAAGCATTTAACACCTAAAACAATGGAAATAATGAAATACGTTTACAAGATGTTATAATAAGATCAAATATGGTATTATAAATTTGAATATTATTATTTTATAAATCTCTAAAAAATCTAAAACTGTTATATAGGGGTTAAATCATGTTTAACTAATGGGGAATGCGAGGTAAGGGAATTTGATATCAATTTCATTTCCCTGAGGCATACTTTAATATTTTGAACCAATTTATTTTATATTATGTATATACAACCCATTTTATGTATTTAATATGAATAAATATTTATTCAATATGATTATTTTTTTCATTCAATTATATTCTTTCATGATGATATAATTTGAAAGTTACCCATTGAAAAAGAATTTCGTAACTCAGTTTCTTGACATTGGGTTACATTACATCTATATTGTATTTGACTTTATAAGATTACATGTTTAATTCAATTTAATTATTTTATAATGTATTTATAGTTATTTTATTTTGATTTTCATTTGATAAACATAATAAATTCATTGATTAATCCTCACTTCAACTGTTTGATCTTTGTAAGATATTTTCTCTCAATATCTACTCTATTGAGGAATATTGGTTATTTTGTACATATTTATTTTTATAAGGTGTATACATAACACCATTTATATGTTATATCATGAATCTATATATATTAATGGTATTAAATTTTTCATATTATGTTATTATTTTTATGTGGATTGTGATTCAAAAATTACCAAAGCGGTAATGGTTTATGATTCAATCTCATTTTAATCGAGATTGTTTATTCCTGAATTTCTATTGAAATAAATTATTTAATAATTTTATAAAAAAACAATTAAATCTATTATCCTCTATTTATTCATAATTATTTCAATTAATAGTATAATTTTCCTCTCTTGGGGTCTTAAAATTATCAGAAAATTGTTTTTACGAAAATATAACCTTATTTCTCTCATCGATCAAAAATCCTTTTTATTCAAAATCCATGTTTTCTAAAAATTATTTCAATAATGTCTTTAATATTATCATATGATTTATTAAATACATATCTTCCCATGATTACTTTTTAATAAATTATATAAAACCAATCGTCTAGTCATTTTATAAATGAGGTACTTATTGACTTTTCTAACAAAAATGTGAAATAAATATTTTCTTTAACACACTCGACATGAACATAATTGTCCACCATCTTGATTAATAATTTTTTGAAGATTAATTTACCTATTATCAAGGATTTTTTAAAATAAAATGCAATTCTGAATATTTTAGAATTTTTTATTTTGTTAAATGTTATTTTCAAACAACAAGGGTATTTTCCCAATAATGTTTTAATAAAATTTTTATTGTATATCAATTAATGAAACAAAAAAAAACCATTTATTTTACTTTTAATCCACTATAGATATATTGTAATTAATGTATCCTTATTTCATTATCTAGACACTTTATGATCATTTTGTCCAAGGAAAGTATTAATAGTCACTTTTATAATAGATTTTCTAGTCAATAACTTTCCCTTGAAACATTCACTCTTTTTTTGATTATTTTAAATTTCATTTCCCAAAAATATCCACATTATCTATAATGGATATGAATATTTCTTAAAACATATATCATTTCTATATAATGTTTTTTATTTTGAAGATTATTTGATTGACTGGGGAAATATTGATATTTTGTATTCTTCATTTAATATGGAATTTTATTGATAATGAGTATTATTCATGAATTAAATCTATTATTAGATATATGGGTAATGAATTGGACTTGTAGTGATGGTTGGGTCCTAGAAATATATATCCCCATGATTCATCGATTGGTCTGATGAATCAAATCTGAATATTGGATTTAAATGGTTCATTAATAATAGTTTTAAACTATCATGTGAATGGAATTGATGGTATGTATATGATGATGTATTAGATCATGATGTACAATATTAAGATATTAATTAATTAAGAATTTAGTTATTATTATTCATGATATTATTGAATTTATATTATCCATGAAAGCATTTTGGTGATCATGTTATTGATTAAATGGAATATGTTTTCAATTATATACCTACCCATATTGATTATTCCTTATTGAATCCTGGTGGAAAAGGTATTGATTAAATGGAATGTGTGGTCATTTATTTAAATTGACACATTTATTATGCCTTATTTATTCATGATGGATTATGTTTTATGTAACCCTTATTGAGTATTTTAGTTCAACATTTTTTTGTTTCCTTTAAATAGGATACAAACAATGAATATTTGGATGATTTGAAGGATGAACAATAATTAATTTTACTATTTTGAAATTTCTGTTTTCAAATATAATTATATAATCAAATATGTATCTTTTTTTACCAAAAAACTAATCCGTTATGTCCTTTGGGGTGAGATCAGTTGTATCTAGAACCTATGTAATAAAGTAACAACTAACTCTAGGCTATTGGGGTCAGTGTAGTTATAGTCCGTCATTTCTTCTTGAGATTTTAGGAGGGATTAGAGAAAGATTTGGGTACCCATTTTAAAATAATTATAGAATACAATCTTTATACCATTGGATAGTCTGAGAAGAGGATCTAAATATTAGAGGATATGCTGAGAGAATGTGTTCTAAAATTTGGTTGAGCTTGGGATGTTCACTAATCCGTGGATGATGTTTTATACGAAAATAACTTATAATCATAAATTCATATGATACATATTGAGGATCTTTATTCATGGTCAGGTCTCTCACTACTATATTAGAATGAGACCAGTGAGGTAGTAGTTATGGTGTTGATTATGGTACGAGAAACTTATGAGAGAGTTCAACTAATCTGGAAGCAGTGAATCACCAATCTAAGCATACATAGATCATAAATTGATCGGAGGATGTGTCCTTTAGTTTTCATTATTGGAAACTGAGTTTTTTATTAGAAAATACATGATTAGGACATAAATATTTGTAGAATGAAGGGAAGTAAGTACAAATATCTGTTATACTATTTGAGATTATTGAGTATATTGGGATAGTGGACTACCATTTATATCAGCATTCAGGGTACCATGGTATTTAGGATATGTTCCATGTGTTTTATCTCTATAAGTATATTACCATTCCTATGTTTGTGATTAAATACAATGAAATTGAGTTGGATCATGACGTATCATTTGTGGAGGTCCTAGGTAAAATCATAAAATTAAGAAAAAAAGTGTTTCAAGGTAAGATGGTGAAAATTTTCAAAGTATTATGGTAGAAAGATAGGTTTAAAGTAAGAAATTGAGAGTGTGAATATGATATCTAGCTGAAGTGGCATGATATTCACAATTTTGGCCACTAGAGGCTCTTCTAAAGGAATAAAAATTATTAGAAGGGGAGAATTATAGCATCTGTGAGATACAAGATATATATTTTTTAAATCACAATGTATATTGTCTTTTTTTTCTTCCTTGAGGGAATATATTAGTTGGTATGTGTTATATTAATGATTTTTGGTTCTAAATGATTTTGGGATTTTGGGGTCTAGAATTTTTGTTTTTGGAAGAAACATTCAATGGGAAGAATTTGTGCATGATCAGAAGTAACCATTAGATAACTATGACATATAGATCTATCAAATCTATTAGAGTTTATAATGGTTTTAAAAATCTAAATGTTCACATTAAAAACTTTTTCTGGTCTGGAAGCACTTTGGACAGAAAACTTGTGACTATTCCTTGGGCTAAGTGCTGTAAGCCTATAGCCATGGGTGGTCTTGGTATTAAAAACATTAAGTTCTTCAATGAAGCTCTTCAAGCCAGATTAACTTGGAACCTGATTCACAATGACACCCCTCCTATTGCTTTTATCAAAAACAGGTTCATTGATAGATTGAAAAGATCTAATAGAATTTTCATGACCTCTTCCATTTGGCCCTCTGTTAGAGACACTTATGACAATATTATGCACAATGCTAGATGGATGGTTTCGAGAAACTCTTCCATGAGATTCTGGTTGGACAATTGGACTGGTGCTCCTCTTATCTCTGTGACTCCCCTTGACCATATCCCTGTTGACATCAACTCCACTGTCAATAATGTGATTAATTCTCACATTGATTCCCTTCCCGAAAACATTACTCAAATTATTGATTCCTACCATTTTTCTACCTCGTGTGATTTCTTGATTTGGGAGATTTCTCATAATGGGATCCTTAATTCCAAAAACTTTTATAATCACTCCTTACACAACGCTGATAATGATATGAAATGGATAATTTTTTTTGACAAACCTTGGATCAAACCTTCTAGATTCACTCTTATTTGGCGTCTCGCCCACAATAGGGTTCCCACTGATGTTTGTCTTCAAAGTTTTGGTATCCAACTTTGTTCAAAATGTCGCCTTTGAAATCAGCATAGAGAAGATTCTAACCACTTATTTCTATCTTGTTCTACTGCCATCGCTCTTTGGAAGTATATTTTTGACACTTTTGATTGCAGATGGCTGGTTCAGAACTCAATTGATGAGCAGCTTAAGCGTTGTGTTGCTAAGGATAACTCTCAAAAAATCAGAAACTTGTTCCTTGCTGGGGTCTCAGAGCTGATACATGTGATATGGTATGATAGAAACTCAATTCTTCACAATAATTTCTCACACAACATTAATGCAGGTAAAACGCGAACTCTTATTGCTATTCGGGAAGCTGCGCTGATTCAGAATGGTTCCTACAACAATTCGGTGGATGATTTGATGATCCTTAGACGTCTTCGAGTTGAGGCCATTTTCACAAAACCGTTTCGCACTTTTGAGGTTTTATGGAGACCTCCCTTTCCAGGTTGGATTAAAATCAATGTGGATGGAGCCTCTAAAGGAAATCCAGGTCCTGCGGGTTGTGGAGCCGTCTTCAGAAATCATCATGGTAATATTATGGGGTGCTTTTTTGGAGGCTGCGGTACTGCAACCTCTCTGGAAGCGGAGATTCTAAGTGTTATTCATCCTACTGCTTTTTCTCTTCAACATGGGTGGAACATCTTATGGATTGAAAGTGATTCTACTACTGTTGTTCAAGCCATTTGGAAGGGAGATATTCATCTTGCTTGGCCGATTACTACGCGCTGGATGAATTGTCTTCAATCTCTCCATGACATCAGTTTCATTGCAACACATACTTACCGCGAAGCTAATATGGTTGCGGATTCTCTCGCTAATAAAGGCATTGATCAGACTTTAACATGGCTGGAGGAGCTCCCAGATAATCTGATGCCTTTGCAATTTAAAGATTGTAATTTGATCCCATCTTTTAGACTCTTGTAATCCTTGTTTTCTTTTTGCTAATAAATTTGCTTTGGTCCTTTGACCAAAAAAAAATAATGGTTTTAGAATGTATTTTATTAATATGATATGCTCCATGAAAACCATTTTAGTTTTTGGGTCTAGGTTCATGTATTGTTCACATTTTGACTAATCGTGCATCTTTTACTAGGAAACCCAGAAGTTGATTTTTATGGGATATTTTATAAATCATGGTTGGTGAAGTAATTTCCCAACCATGTGGCCTATCCATATAAACCATTTTATTTTCATAAAAGTAAAAATATACTATGATTCCCTTTATTATTTTAACCCATAATCTCCCCCCTAATATATAATTAGTTGAACCTATCCATTCCATATTTCTCTAAGAGGTTCTCTCCCTAGGCAGTCTAGGTTTCATATTCCTCTTCTATTAGTTTTTTAAGGTTATATCAATATGTTATGATCAATTGAGTTAATATATATCCTTTATAATAATAATCCTCCTTCATTCTATAGAATTGATCATAGATCCATGCCATATTGGTTATATCTTTGAATTTCAACCTAAATTTAATGGATGATTCGAGATTGATTGATATATCACTGTTGGATCATGGAATTTTCTGGTGGTAGAACCTAGATTATCCATTAGTGATCAATATATATTTGTAATTTGATGTGGATTTCATATTTTAACATGAAAATCCTTGAATCCCAATCTTGTGAAATATTTTATAATGGACTGGGCCATGATCTAAAGAACTATGGGGTGTGGGCATGATCTGGTTATTTCCAAATCTAATATTCCATTTTATTAAATCACTTTTAAAGCTATGTGTGAAATTTTTCAAAATTATAAGTTGGCATAATTCAAAATAAAAATACCACAAAACCAATATCCATCACAAATTTCCAATGTAAAATAGTTTTGAAATTCAAAATCATTTTAAATGTTTTTTAGCCACCACAATGCTATCATTCTAGTCCAACAGTCAAAATTAAAAAATATGTGAAACCGTGCATTAATAACCCCACCATACCACTTTGATTCTAGAAACAAATAAACACTGACATGTTAAGTCACGTAAAGTCCACATCATTGGCACCATGATTGCTCCACCGACGTCACCATACCATCCCCATCGATAAAATTAGTATCTTATTCCACTCGAAGCATTTTAGCACTATTTTTTATCCATAGATACAAATGAACTAAGAACTGATAGAATCCATCAACATCACCGAGCACCACCACCAAAGGAAAATATAGAGGATAATGAACCATTGAAAAACAAAACTAAAAAAACCTAAACAATTCAAAACTAGAAACCTACATCGAAAATGAATGATGTCATAAGGATGAAAACAAAACCAAAACATCCTAAAAACCTGATGACAAGAGAAAACCATCAGAGGATCCACTATAATCCAATTTGAAACTTCACCTAGACAAACCAAGGTTGAACCTCAAGACCATGATCAAAGGACCACCAGAAATCTAACAAGAACAAATGGATATGAACCCCAAAAATAGAACTGTTCAAATATAAGAGGAAAATTTCAAGACCAAGCACTAGATTCACACTACCGACATAAGGCCATGACACTGAATTCTACCTCGAACACCATCCAAAAACTAAAAAACACCATCATACCAGACTAAAATAGAGTCTCGTACACCAAAAAGGGAACCAATAGTAGATATAGGTATTCTAGTAAATGGGAAATCCACTAAGCATTGATACCAATGAACCCCAAACTACCAGAGCACCTTCGAGTCTAACCAATGTGCGGTTTTGGAATAAATGTTACAGTGATAAGAGAATAGTTGCAACATTCCAGGAGCACAAATCAACAACAAACAACTGAGAATCATAGAACAACAACAAAAAGGGGAACAAAAATCAAGGAGAGAAAAGAAGTCCAAAAAGTGGAATAAAACCCAATGAATGAGAAGAGGAAAAAAGGGAATCACCTACTGAAAGGACTGATGAAAGGTGAATTAGTGAGGAGAACCACAACAAGTGAGGAAGAGGGAGGAATATGGGAGAAGAAACCCTAGATCTTGGGAAAGAACTCTGAATGGGGAGAAAGGAACCATCCTCCGAAATTAAGTGGCTCAGTGTGATTTGGTTATCATTCATGGAAAAATCTTGGAAATTTTAATGAATTCAGTAAAGGTAGAAAGTTATTCTCATCTTGGACCATTTAATGTAGTTCTTTTGGAATTCTTGGATTTATTTGTTCCATTTTTAGGGACCATTGAATGATAAGATATGATTGGTATGTATGGGTGGCCCCTGAGACATATCATTGGAATGGTTGTATGTTCCATACTATGTATCACATATTATATGGTTATTTCATAGCCTATGGAATATTTGATATTCCATGATTGTTACATTATATGTTGTTCCTTACTCATTTTCTATACATGTTAAGGTTATTTATCCTGATATGTTGTTCCTTGTTATTTCATTCTTTACATGTGTATTTGTGCATAGCTAGTTGAACATTAACTCTATGCTCATCTTGACAGATGGCCTAGATCAACTTAGCAAACTCCTTAGAGGGGGATCTTGGATAAAATGACTCCTTATTTGTGACTCTAGAAATAGGATGGATTGTTCAAGAGCTTGGTATGTGATTATTCCATGGGATGAGGATTCCATATTCCATTGGAAGATGTATCATAGGTAGGTATGATGTGTCGATGGAGAACATACTTTTATATGTGTAGTTTTTTATTATAGTAGGCATGCCCAACATATGAACCATCAGAGGATAGTCATGGGCTATGGCTGTCAATTACCCTTAATGGTGGGCATGTACTTGTTCTTTAATGTTGGAATGTGTGTTTTCCTTGAAGGTAAAATACACAAATATAGCATGTTAAATGCCGTTTGGAGACTACATATGCCCTCCTGGTATGGAGAAAAATTGGGTTTGAATAAGGATTTTAGAAGTTTTATTAGTACATGATCACTCAATAGGTGAATGGTTGTTTGATTTTATGCGTATTTAACTTTCCACCATGATATAAAGCACTGTATACATGTGCACATGTGTTAAGGACACATTTGTGGGGTCTTATTGGGTTTATACTCACACCCCACACAAGAATGTCGATGTACATGGATTATTCCTGATTGGGGTTTTTGAAAAGGGAAGGGGCTAATGATAGGATGTTAAGGATCTCAGAGTCCGGTGATATATGTAGTTCTATGACATACTTTAGAAAATTACTTCTATATATTTATTAATCTATTTTTTTCTAGATTTCCTACTTATACTTGTAGACCTAGAACTTTAGGGGTATGTTTGGTTTATTATTGTATGACCTAGCCCGACATATGTTATTGCATCTTGATTATGTTATTTTCCACTATAATGTTTAGTTATCATACACATGTGTTGTTATATACTAATTTATTTCTATGATTATATAGGGTATAGTCTTCCCACATTACCTCTATACCCTCTCTAATAGTCAGAAACCAATTTCATACTAGAAGGTGTATATGAGGTCATGTGGAAATTCATCTTAGACTATATGATTCAGGTAGGGGTGTTACACTAGAGATAATATATTATATTCTCTAGTATTCAAGGATGAAAGCAATCTATAGATTCTAAAAAAATTAACTCAAAAAATTCTTCCATAAGTGTTCCATTCTCTTAAAACATATTATTCATGAATTAATCAATTTGTCTGGCAGTCTTATCCTCAAAATGTTTAAAAACATTATTATAGTTATGGTGATTTATTTCCCATTAATTATTTTCCAAAACTGGTTTGACATATAAAAAATGAAATAATTTGTCATTCATATATGTTTGATCATTAGATAAATTCTTATGTTAAAATAATTTAGGTGATAATTCACTATATATAAATCAAAAAATAGTGGAAAACCAATAAATCCTAATAACATGAAAAAAGGAATGGTTTTACGTAGGATATAATATTGAAATAAGAAAAAATGTTAAATAGAATAAAAACCTAACGAAAATCCATTTTAAAAATTTCTTTTGAATATACTAGGTGTATGTATATTGATATTATTATTCCCTATACAAAAAACAAAAACTCAGTAGGGGAAATGGTTTTTAACTTATATGTATACATCATCAATCATTCATATAGAAATAAAAATACTCTTATTTACCATATAAATTAAAATTCATATTATCTCCAACACCCACAATATAATGTATGAGTAAGAAGAGTTTTAAATCACATTGATTGATGTACCAAAGTGAGTAATAAAATTAACAAAAATTTACTTCCATATTTTATAGGTTATTTTGGGGGTTTAAGGATCATTTAAAAATTTAAGTAATGAAAACTAAATGAGGGTAGACATATTTCATATAGGGATCACACTATTACCTATTTATATTTCTATTATAAGAGAACATATATTTTAAAAAAAGAATACATTTGAATTTTTTTCATCACATATGACAATGGAATATTATCCTGTACTTCTTAATATATCCAATATTTCTATATACAACTAATATCCATTGATCTTATCAATAGTTCTCTACACCGAGGGAATGGAAAGTGAGGTGTATGAATTGAATAATTATCTTTTAAATTTATTTACCCTCCCAAAATAAATTTACCTCAATTATCACGTATAATTATTCACAAATTATGAATTTACAATGGAAAAAATGGTTCAATGAAATTTGATTCAATGGGTTTTGAACTCCCTTATAAAGTCTCTATATTAGGAAATACAATCACATGATTAAAAATTTTAATTTTACTCCCAATTTCTTAGAATAAAAATTTATTTTTTAATTATAATTCACTACATTAAATGAATTTTAAATTCCTAGTTTATTGAATTTTTACCCAATTAATATCAATTTATGTTTTCCTCATTTGTGTTACTAATTTTTGAATTAAAATTAATTTTTTATTAAATAATTTTTTTTCTAAATAGGACATAGTTTTTTGTGCTGTTTGTAGAAAAGTTTCTATAGAAGAAATAATTTTTTTTTCATAATTATACATATTCTATAAATTATTTTTTTGAGTAGGATAAATATTATTGAAATATTAATACTAGATAAAATAATAAAATAAATGTTTATATTCCATTCTTATGTTATGGTTGGATTATGGTTTACTATATGATAAATATTATGTTTGGAATATTCTTCCTTGAAACATATCAATATAAGACACATGTGAATATGAAAATTCCTTACATTTTACAATAAAAAGATATAATGAAGACTATATTCCCTAATTAATCGATAGTGAAAATAAGGGTTAATTTTATATTGGAATTTATGATTTTGATTATGATTAAACAACATGGAAGAAAATCTAGATAATATTTTTGGTTAGATATCCTAAATACCTCATAATAAGTCTAATTTAAAAATTATATGTAGACTTTTCTTATATTATTATAACATATATAACTCTACTATTTTCAAACTCATATGCATTTTCATTAATTTGAGTTATTAAATTCCATGAATAATTTAATGTTTTATATAACAATGATTCCCTTAAGTATAATTAATCCTTCTTGTATTCATTGGGACTAATGCCTCATAGAAAGTTTAAATATGAAATTGATTGTACATTTGACATTGAGAAAAACTAGAAAAAAGAAAATTAAATGTTTACCACTATTTTTAAACATATTAAATTTAAATATCTATATTTATATAAATTTATTAGTTAATGATTATTTTCATAGAAGTTAGGGTAAATTATTCTAATAATAAAAAAATTAAGATCCTATGATTTTCTAATGGAATCATGTAAATAGTAGAAGAAACACTCCTTAGAATCATCATCAAACGTTCATGGTATTACCAAAAAATTATTTCAGCCTTAGTTAATAACACCCCAAGTTTTTGGATCCATTATCTTTCCATGAATTATATGTATAATATTATAATGTATGTTATTTATATTCTTTAAAAATAATAAAAATGGATTAGAACATGAGTCATACAAGATATGATTCAAAATAATAATAGCTAATTAATACATAGTAGAAGATTATTAAAATGGAACATGAGACCATATATTATATAACCTAGAATATTATATATTATAGATGATTACATATATTTAAAGTGTATAAATTAAAATTTTATAATCAATATAAAATAATAATATCTTAAAAACAAATAAATTTCATGGATTATCTTCACCCTTGAGAATCACCATTAGTAAAACTAAACCTATAACAACAAAAAACATCATGAAATGTTAAATAATTATCTTAATAATTATTTGAAATATTTTTAATGGGTATTTTTATTTGTAAAGTTATAATGGATTGATTATATAGGAGATTATGGGATCATATAGTCATTTTAAAAGGGGTATGTAATAATTTGGTAAAGCACCAGTAAACTTATAACTAGTTTTTAGAATTATAAATACATAGTTGTTATGAATTTTCATTAGAAATAAAAATTTTAATAAAATAAATGATTATGTAATATAATTTAATTACCCTATTTCATTTGTGAAGAAACCAATAATTATAAAGAAACTATTTACATAGATTTCTTATTTAAATAAATTTATTACATTTTAAGAATGAAGTCAATAAAATGTACTTATTAAATACAATGAATTATTATTAAATTAAATTAATGACACTAAAGAAATAATTAATGAATAATAGGTAATAATAATTTATTTATTTTTCTAAACAAAAATATTTTTTGTAAAAGTTGTTTTATTTTGTTTTTTATATTTTGAAATATATATTTTAATACAAAGTGAGGCATTAGTTGGTCTCCCAACTGATGCCTCTATGAATTTATTAAATAAATAAGTTATTAAAAAGGACACATTAGGTATAATAATCTTACACCATTAACATATTGAATGTGAAAACATAAATATTTACATATAAGAACAAAAAACAGAGCATGAAAAGGATTAGTTAAACTAAATAAAGATATCTGAAAAAATCTATCGATTTGAAATTTAAAATATCCTACTCTCTCCCATGAGATGGATCATGGATGAAAAGTAATTATCATGTTGTATTATTAATCCATTATGATTTAGGAGAACTAGTACCCCTTCAAAACATAGCAGTCTATAAGATCCTGTAGAAACATAGAGAAAAAAACTTCAAATATTATGCTAGCATGACATCATCTCTTGTAGAATAATAATGTCATAACATAATATTCAAATTCATTTCAGACCATATAAATTATTTCAAACAAGAAGACAAAATTATACGAAATTCCCACAACATCAGAAGTCCATGAATCTGTTGAAAGGAACCTTTTGACCACAAATTTGATCCATACTTCATCAAATGAATCAAAAATCTAGTAGACATCATTTATCAGTGAGTTACATCTGATAATGTAATCAAAATAAGTTAGATTCATACTAAACATCAAAAATATACATAATGAAACCTATTCGTAATAACATACAAACATCCCAGAAATAAACACACTCAATCATGAAATCCACATCAAATGTACATATCAAGAACCTACAAATCAGATTGTAAAAATAAAAAATCCAAGTGAAAGAAAGGATTGTGCCATATTCTAAGAAATTTTCCATCCATAAGTATTTGTATCCTTATTCCAGAATACTTCAAATAATAGAGAGTTCCATCGTAAAAAAGTACATATTTTAGCATTTCGAGATCCTTACACTGATTGAATAGAAAATTCCCAAATAAAACATTGGGTCCAGATCAATATTACAATAGTCCACAATAACTGTACCATAATAGAACCTCTTCCATATGATTCAAAGAACACAAAACCCAAAATATTCAATTTAGAGATGTTTTATAATTGAATAAAATCTTCACGTTTTCCACCCTTTTTCATTTTGATCCACAATATATAATTCTTGTCAAAAACCAATAAAAAATAACCAAATAAAATATAAAAACTAACCAAAACAAAAAAAACCTCTAAACTCAGCCCTCCAAAAGTGAAAAAACAAACTGACACCCAATAAACATTAAACAACCAAACCGAACATCCCAAAAATTCAAAAAAAGATACAAAAAGAGATTGAAAAGTATAGGGGGATCAAATAATTATAAGATCCAAGGGAGGGATCATAAGATTCATTTCCATGGAATGTACTTATAATTAAAGTTAGTATTTATCTTTAATTCCTCCACTATTTTAGTAATAATTATCATAAATATTTGAAGGTATACTTTTTAAATGATTTCTCTATCTTTGTAGCTTTGTAGAAAAAGTACATCTTGATCCTCTAACCAAGTTCACAATCCACCCCCATTTCCTCCACGATCCTATATGCATCTCTTAAAGAGGTGTCAATATCTTCATAAAAAAGGACACTTTTCAAGTAATCTTCTCAAGGGGTATGAAATTAGTAACAACATCAATATTATATAAGTGTACCGACTTTTTTGTTTCTTACTATACTCAAAGGATCTAGTAAAATGTTTTCTTTAAATATAGGAATAATCTCTACATTTTCAAGATTTCTTGGGATTTAGGGTGATGTATCCACCCATATAAATTATTGATTTTTTACATTTATAATAGATTGAATTTAAACAACCATACTCAATCTAATAATATTGATCATATTAAACTTATAAAGGATTATTATCTTTATAATGTAAACTTCCATCTTTCTCTTTTGAGGTTTGAACCATACTTGAAATATCATGCACATGAGGCTCAATTTTGCAAAACAATTTTTATCTTAATTAAAATACTTGGAAATAAACTAAACATCATAAAGTATATAAGGATCAACATGAGAGGGTTGAGACATAGAATGATCAATCAGAATTTGATTAACTTCCTTACCAAAAACATTCCTATTATGTCCACAGAAAGAATAAGCCATGTTATGATCTCCTTTTTTAACCATGATTGACTTAAGTCGTGTCAGTGGATGGGAAACATTACAACCATTTCAGAATTATCTTATGTAATGTCTAATTATAAGTAATTTATTGTAATTAAATGGATGGTTTTGAAAGATAACATATTGAAGGAATCCATTATCACCATTTTGGATCCAAATGTGAGGCGGATAGATTGAGAGATATCAACTTCAACTTATAAATTCACTATAGAATGTTGAGAGAAGAGTATTTTTATAGTTCCTTATTTAATAGTTTTCCAAATTAATAATATTTATTTTTAATATAAATAAAAAAAAATCAATAAACATTAAATCATTGATTATTACTTAATGATAAAATCACTTAATGTTTAAACAAAACAGTTTTCAATGTTTTTATGTATGTGTAATGTTATTTTTATTTTAAATTATGTTGATAAATATTAATTAATTATTTTAATAAAATTTAATGATAACATATACAATAAATTAATATTCATCAAATATTTATTGATAGAATAATAATAATAATAAATTCTCTTTATGCTTAAAAACACATCTTGACTAAAAATCATTTTTTTCCAAGATTATATATTTTATAATAAATTTTTTTATCACACGTCGAAATTGAATATAATATAATATATTTCATCTTTAGAATAATAATTTTTGAATTAGGTAAAAGAATAATTTTATTTTTTATACAAAAAAATAATTTCCTGAAGTAAAATTTAGTAACTACTATAAAGGTTAATGGATTTTTTTAGAGAATTGTTTTTAATTTCATTGAGTGTTTTTTATAAATAAATTAACTTTTTAATTTTAAATTATAATTATAATTTAATTTTTATATGTATCAATGAATATATTAACACACATTTAACTACTAATGTATATGAAGTTATATTAAGAAGCCTTAATAAATTTAAAAGGAAACATTCCTACGAAAACAGTTTTTCTATATATTATATGTTTTAATTTAGAATTTAATTTTATTAAATGTAGAAGTTGAACTAGATTAAAGAGAGTCAAAATTGTCATCAAATTGAATTTTTTTAATAATTTATCTTCTTTTCTTCTTTATAAAAAGATAATGACAATATTAAAACAATTTAACAAGGTGAGAAGGGGGTAAAAAAAGGTAAATTATCATAGATAATTTTTTATAATTAATATTATATATATGAATTATAAAAGTCCTTATATAGGTGTTTGATTCTTACCTAAATATTTCAACAACATTTATCACTTATCTTAACTAACTCACATGTGATTCTTTCTTCACTATTCACCTAACTTAGTTTCCAAAGAAATGTCCTATATCTTGACCTATAAATGAAAATTCCACTACCCCAACCATTTTATTATTTATAATTAATATTGAATACCTAGAATTTTTTCTACTTATATATCCCTATTCCATGTTTGGGATCCCTTTGTCATAAGAATTTTTCCCAAGTACTCTATTTTCAAGAGGCCCTATAATGAAATAATTAAGCCATCAATGTGAGTATTATCCGCTCCTTAACATTTTATTCTCTATATTTTTCATACAACTCACCTAAAATTATATTCAAAACCTTAATAACACCAAAATAATATCACAATTTATCTATAATAATGATATTATAATAATTTAATAACTATCACAGTCATACTCACCCATATATTATAACATGTTCTTGTTTTGGCCAATTTAAAAACCTACATGAATGATGAAATAAATATAAATCAGGGATAACTATTGAAACATAACTATTGATAATATATTATATGAAATGGTTAATTATGTAATGTATCTTGTTTTTTCAGTCTAACATAAAATAATTAATGATCTATAAAAAGTAAATTGTTCTTATCATAAAATTACACGAAATAGGTTCTTTATGAATTCCATTTTCACAAACCCTAACCAAGACATACATAAATTAATAATGGTACTACATAAAAAATTTAAATTAATTATAATACTATATTTCATAGTCTTTTAATGATGGACATGGGTTTTATAAATTAGAATCAATATCACCATTACATAAATTGGATGAAGAAAACAAAATCACTAACATCTGATGATGAAAATAAACCATAAGAAACTAGTATTTGTATAATTAATGGTTAAAGATTAATTTTATATAAGGTAAGATATAGGAATAAGATTATTATACCAGTGATTAAAATTTTTATATTTATTATACTAGATATTATATCACATCTGACATACCGATAATCAAAGGTAAGGGTTATATATCACAATTCTATTTCTTGAGACATGTCTTCTATTGTGAAACATGTTTTATAATATATGATTTAATTAATAACTCATTGAACAATCCTATCATTATTATAGTTTCAAAAAAGATGTTTATAAGTATTTTTCATGATACTTCATTCATATTCCGTTTATTCAATTAATATAAATTTCGAAAGAGTTTTTATTAGCACCACTTCCTTTTAGAGAGTTATAATTATTATTCTTGAATTAATTATTATATGTATTGTTTCTTCCAATGTAAGATTATTTATATTATATTTTCTCCTTATTTTCTATGGAATTTTAAATTTTCACTCCATCTTCTTTATTATTGATGGATTTAAATGCTTTATAGGAAATATATTATTGTTAAGAATAATTATCATCCTTTATAATGGATCTTTATCTTCATTATCCATATTATTTATTTCAAAAAAAAAATTCTTCTATTATTTTTAAATCTAATGATATATAATCATTTTCAATATTCATATTTCTCTATATCTATTTTCAATATAATATTTTATTTCTCTTTCATCGATGTGATTATTTTTAAAAACTTTAATAAGAATCCATAAAATATATTTCATTTCACTTTCATTTATTTTGTATCTTACACTTAAAATATACTAATGTGACATTTATTTCTATCTAGGTCTCATTAATAGAGACAATTTAAATATAATATTTTAAAAAAATTATTTTCACCATTCCGATCATGAACTTTTTAAAGTAATGTTAACTTTATCTTTTTATGACAATATTAAAAATGTTTTATAAGATCTATTTTTATGATTTCTTACTGATTTTATTCTATTCCCCTAAAAGATAATATAATAATGGGTAATTTTTATGATCACTCTTTATATTATCTTATGATACATTTATTTTAGGAATTCTAAATTTTTATATAAACTAATCAAATTCATAGCATAAACTTATGTTATAACATTTAAAAATTTTATGAAACCTGTTTTCTTTCCAAGGATTTTCATGATAAAATGTATGATTGATTTATGGTCAGAAATAATTATTATTTATCATTATGTTATGTGTGTGGTCTTATATATCCCTCAAATTTATTAATTATTGGTTTTTTTGTCATAGTATAATGTTTGTAAATCATTGAAAAAAACTATGTTGAAATGATAGTGTGTAGACGTGATTGGAAAAATTTATGTTCAAAAGATAATATATGGACTTGATTATGATTAGTTATATTTGTATTATAATTTTTGGACATGATCTTGAATATTTATGTCTACCAGAGGATGTGTGGACATGATTGTGATTTTTTATATTCAGAACTTTATTATTGGAAATTATTTTAATTAGCTATATTCACAATGTTTGGATTTTATATGTTTTAGATTATGGAAAATTTTTATTTCATATTCCTATGTTAGGATTTATGGTTCATGATTACCGTCTATTGTTTCTAAACTCTTAATCCATGGTATATGTTTAATCATTTGTGGTTTTATGTCCTCATATCATACTTGATGTACAACTCTTATTGTTCCATAATCTTTTTAATCAGATATTTCTCCCATGATTATGTTTTCATAAATTCTTATGATCTAACCCATTATGAATCATTGATAAATATTCTCTTACTATGTAATAAAGATCACTCCAATTTTTCCTCAATTCCCTAGAGAATTATATTAAGTACTATGATTATAATAAAGTCATGTGTGGAGAATTTAGTGGGATATTTTGAAGAAACAAAGTGTAATAAGATATTTATTTAACTGATATCCAAAGAAACTAAATGATTTAGTTTTTAAATTTTTATATTCCTTGTATGATTTAATGATTAAATTATAAAAATGATGTACAATAATTGCATTTTTTTGTTTAATCTCATTTAGTATCAAATACAGTATGTAAAGTATGTTTTTTAGCAACAGATCTTGAAGTACGGGTTTGGGGAATATTTGTTGGTATCTGAGTGTTATTTGACTATGTTTTTGTGGTTATGACTATAAAAAATATTTAAAATAATAGGTATGTGACTAAATATAGGAAAACATCCAAATATTGTTTTTAAAGTGTAGAGTGTGTGTCTTCCTAGCACATAATTCTTTGTTTGGATACAAATAAGTTGATGTAGGATCTATATCAGATGAACCTAGAGGTAATAACATTGAAAAATATTTATTTGGCATTAGATCAATCTTCACTAGATTCACAATAAATGGGGATAAATAAACCCTAGGTTTGGCACTATTGAGGATATGATTTAGTTTATTTATATACTCTTTATGAACAATTTTTTCATGTTGAATATATTGATAAGATATATGACTATTTAGATAAGAAGACCTAATAAGAAAATAAAAATTTATTACCTAGACTGAATCATAATAAATTCACAAGTTTCTTTATATATTTTATTTATGATTTATTAATTCCATGTTAATAGTTCTAATTTCATATATACATATTTAGTTAGGTATCCATGTCCCTAAATTTCCTTTATTTTAGTAAATGTAAGTAAATAGGTGGAATTGATTTAACAATAAGTGTGAAGGAAAATTAATTGGTTGTATGAATGAGAAAAAAATGAGATATGAACTATATTGAAAAATAAAATTTTATTCATAAGCAACAATCTTTATTTTTTATTAATAACTTAAACCTAAAGGAATTTATAATCACAAAAAAAAGAAAAAAAATATATTTTTACGGATGTTAATGTGAGAAAGGTCATGCAAGGCAAAATATATTCTTCCTATGTGTCAATAATGTGGGAAGAGACACCCATATAAATGTATTAAAGGAATAATAATATGTAATAATTGTGGAAAAGGATATCATAGAATAACAAAATATTAAAGACAACTGAAGAGTTTGATTAACAATATAGAGAGAATTAAAATTAATTAGAATATATTTCTAACAATTAAATGTTTTAAATGTGGGTAGTTTAGAAATTATTAAAATCAATGGACCAATAAAGGGATAACAAGGATAATTGGCATCAAAAACCTCCTACACATTGGTAAAAAACAATAGCCTATGGAATAAATAATGTTGAAGTCAACCTTGATGTTGAAGTTATTAAATGTAAACATATTCTACAATCTCAATTTGTGAATGTATTATTTGATTTTTATTCTTAACATTCTTTTATATTACGCATGTTTTCAAGAAATATTGATTCACCACCTCAAACATTAGATATTAAATTATTTCTGAATACACATGTAGTCATGTTGATTGAATCCATGGTCTGAATTGATTCCATGATGATTATTTTTGAAAATATACTTATTGTAGATATATTACTTCTTCCCTTGATATAATATGATGTAATATTAGTAATTTATTGAATATCCCTACATATTTTTCATATCAATTATTAGAAAAAGTAAATATCATTTTATACCCAAAATCTTTCTATTATCAAATCTCAATTCAATGATAATTATTAACTACCTTTGGAAATAAATTATATAGGTCTTCATACCCCATCACAAGGGAAAGTTATCTCAAATTATTAGGTAGAAACTCAATAAGGCGATACTACATTTATGAAAAAATATATGATATTCATAGTCTAAAATTAGTGAGTGAGGTTGAAATAATATCTTGAATCTTTTCTATCTTAAGGATACCCTTATATATTTTCATTAGTGAGTAGTATATAATACTCCAAGTATTTAATTTATTTATGTGGTGGATAATGTGACCCCCATGTTCTTGGACCAAATTCATTAATTTAAAATATATGTCTATAATTCTAAAATATGTTTTTTATTCATTAAAAAAAAAATTGATTAGTAAATGATTCAAAAAATATATGAATCAAATTAAAAACACTATGTTTATTAATAGTGGAACATTATAAGAAAGATATATGAAACAAAGTATTACATACCATGGAGTATTGTATACCTTATCCAATTAAAATAATTAAAAGTTCATAAAAAATGTTTCAATAAATATACAATAATAATATTTAAAAAAATAGGATATCCCTTGTATAAAATTTATCATTGACAATAAATATTTTTATATCTAAGAATACAATGAAAAAAATAGTTAAAGGCGAAATTAAAATAAAAAATCCCCACTAAAAATTTATGGGATGATAATAGTTTTTTGATAAGTAAGAATGGAATGAAATTGATGGAGTTGATGGTGTAATATAGCCATTATAAATCAGTTTTACTTGTGACTCCCTAGACCTGCACATGAAGATCTTGTTACATAAAGAAATTCATTACATACATGTTTTGATACTATCTGTAAAAGTATAGATATAACCATACATAATTAAAAAATAAATAATTATTAACTGAAATTATCATAAATGAAGTATATTTCTATATTTAGATATTTATAAAATTAGGACACATCATCAACCAATGAATACCATTTATTTAACATATAGTATACATTTTACCTATATATAAAAAACTACTTAATCTGTAATAAATATTCAATAACTCCAAAAAAAATCTTCGGCACAAGCTATCCTTATAATCAGGTCACATGTACTATTTCTTCATAAATTGGATAAATGGAAACATAATATGGGTTGATATAAAACACTCAACAAGGGAAACATGTAACTAAAGAAATCATGTCATAAACATGACATAAAGATTACAACAAGAATAAGTAAACAATAAGAATCCATGATCAACTTGAAATTGAGATATTGCTATATACATGAAAATAAATGAAACAATATTAATAATACTAATATTATCTTTATGGAATGAATAATTATAGAAAAAATATTCTTTAAATTCATTTTTCCAAGACACTTTACTTGTCTTCAAGACTACAGTCAAGACATCTTGTTGAATTGGGCATACATACACTAGATACCCAAAACTATTTTATCTCATTATACCTATTGATGCATCGAGGTGATATATAATTATAGGACCCACACATCACTTAATTATGTCCAATTCATTCACCAAAATATTCATCAAGACCTCTCATATTTTTTATTAGTAATTTGTTATTGAATGAAACATAAAAGTCCTTATATTGAAAAATACAAAAATAAATAAATATTTTTTCATACATTATTATTCAATAATAATAAAAAAATGTCCATTATTTTTTCCATGTTATTAAAAGGGATAATAGGATCATTACCCATCTCGATGAATATGGTGGATGGTTAAAAAATATAAAGTCAACTTTTAAATAATCATTAGTGTTGGAATAACAACATATGAAACAGAATACATTCCACCATGTCAGTAGAATAACATTATTTCTAGGTGGGCATCATAAAATATTAATTATATAAAATACGATATTTATGAAATATATAGAAATGAGTTTATGTATAAGTAAATAGTTAAATAACAGGATCATAATTTATCCCTGGGAATGATGTGGATGGTTTTAAAACAACATTTACCAATGTAATAATTGAAACCTAGAAGGATATTAACATAGTCGAAAATAATCCATGAAAAATAATTCTTGAACGTTACCACCCAATAAGGGATCAAGAATTGGATTATCTTGTATTGTGAGTTAATTCCCAAAATTTTTATATATACATATACATTAGAGTTTAACTAGTAAAAAATAAACCATATTATGGTAAATAATTTTTCAAATGAAAAAATAAAATGGAAGTGAGAACTTTAAAGATATTTTAGAAAACATTTTTAAATTTTTTGTAAAAGAGGAATTTTTGGGTAATTTGTTTTAAAAAGGTGAAGTTAAAACTCATTAGAAACTTTTACTTTTAAATTAAGAACCAATAATATATCCTTTAAAATTAAATAAAAAATTTTAAAGGTAATTCGTATCAAAAAAATTTCTTAAGAAGTATTTATATTTAATACTTGAAATCACCTTTGATGAAAACTCACATTTTAAAAAGTGAGATAAAATTTTATTTTCATTAAAAAAGAATTTTTCCAAATAGGATAATAAAATACAACATAATGAAATATTATGGTGGGATAACCCAATAATGGTAGAACATTTTTAAAGATAAAATACTATAACTAAAGGAAGGCAATTTGAGTTGCCGATATCCATTATGAAAAAAATATCTCATAAAGTTAGAAATACTTTTCAAGTGTTTACGTAGTAAGAATTCTTGTCCATATAAAACAATGAGAGTATACAAAATAATACAATTAAATAAAGGAATGATAGAAATTTATAAGTTTAAGAGAACAATCATAACCCAATTAAAGAAAGTTGAGTTTCCAAAAATCCTTACTATTGGAGAAATAAAAAACAAAATAGAAACATGAAAAAATAAATGATATTGGGATACTAAATCCCTATAAATTAAAATATAATGACAAAAATGTGTCCATGAGAAGAAAATACACCATATCAAGGAATCACAGTACCCAAAATGTAATATATCTCAAAGAATTAGAATTGAGGCCAAGAAAAACCCTTATAGATAGAGTGACACATTAATAAAAACACCTTGAAAGATATGGATCATAATTGATCTTATAATACTATGAATAAAATATAATTCCTATTATAATATATAAAATTATAAGTATTTACTCAACATAAATGAAATTATTTGCATAATATAAAATACTTCACAAAGAGAGTAATTTGAGATGAAAATCCATACCTCTTATCATGAAATCAATGAATCTACTTTAAAATCACATATAATAAACAAAAATATCTTAATAAATTAATTCAAAACCATAATCATATCCATTTTAATACATACTATTCATAAATTGTCATTCTCTATATGAATTCCTATTATTTTTACATCGAGTGTTTGTTATTTTGATTGTTTGTATTGGTTTCACAATAGATGTTTTCTTATTCATTATTATTCCACATTTCTTCATTAATAAGTAATTAAAATTAATTTTATAGATGATATATAATAACTTATGTTGTTCCAAATTTCTTTTATGAGTTTTTTATTCTTTATCCTTGAAGATGAAATCGATAGTAATCATGTTTGGATGATTTTTGATAAACCAAGGGTATTTTCTAAATCGATGAATTATAAATTGATATAACATCTTCACAATTTAAAAATGATTATTTAAATATTAATATCATAATATTCTATTAAATAATTTCTCATATCCATCCATTACATAAATTTATAGTATTGTTCACGTATATGGTTAAATAGATCAAAACATGAATCTACCATGATTAGTGGATGATAATGAAATACATTAGTTGTGATATAATTATAAAAGGAGAATAATGATCATATTTAGTTTTAAATAGGTTTATATATGATAATATTAAGTCATTACTAGAAAAATTAGTGGATATGAAAATATTACTTAATTTGAATAAATGGTTATCCTTTTAGTACACTTATTTTAGAAGACTAAATTAATTATTATAATTATTGATAATATAATAAAATGATTATTTAATTTTTCATACCATAACATTAATTCTATCATATAAAAAGTATTTATCCTTTAATATGATCATTATATTCAACCTTGTAAGGCAGTGAAGAAAAAAAACATGTTACTTCGTGGTAGCAATATTCCTCATAATGCATGAAAAATAATTTTCTTTTTCTCAATGAATGGGGTATATGAATAATTAGTAAAAATAACCATAACATAGTGACATTATCATTTAAAATTGATAATAATATCCTTATATTATCATTTCTAGAATAGATTTTGAATAATATAATTAAGAAGAAAACTTTGTAGTTGATAACACTCATGTTATTGACTTTAATTTTCCTTGGAAGTATGCTTGAATTTAAAGGAAATAGGAAAACTATGAGTGAATATAAAATTGTTTTTTTAGGATAGGGTTATATAGAGAGTAAAATTATAGAGTATTAAGAGTAATTATATGATTAAATTTATCAATTATGTGGAGAATTTGTATGTTTTTATGAATGAATGTAAGCGAAATTCTGTAAACATAATTACATTTTTCAATAATTCATTGTGATTTTCAATTAATAAAAGATTAATAATGTAAAAAAGTGCACAAAAAACATTTATTTTTTGATACAATGCTCAAAAATTATAATCAATTCACTTTTTTAAAATGTTTTAGGACTTTTTCACCAGGTTAAACTCAATTTACCCCTTTTCCTTTTCCGCAACAATTTATTTGTAACCATAGAAATTCATTTCAAAGACATAAATTAAAATCAAAAAAATTACTTAATTTTAATATTATAATTTACAATTTATAAAATAAATTTATAAAATAAAATTTTTTCTCATACGGAACTTTCATTTTTAAATAAATACACTTAAATGAGTAAAACATGTTTTTTTTTGAAAAATAATGTTATTAGGTTTTTTTAAAAAAATATATATATATATGATAAAATTATCATTATTACTAATTTTAAGACCATAAATTAATTTTCAATGTATTGAATAAAATGTATGAGGATTCCATGGAAATCCAAAACTATACCTCACCATGAAAATAATTGATTTATAGAGAAGACAAAAATAGTTTTTATATCAATGTAACATTTTATTATTGTTATAAAAATATATGGAATATGTTTTATATGAAAAAAGTATATTTAAAAATGCATAATTTTATTCTTTATTTTAATATTTTATTCAATTAAAGGTATTTAAATATTCCGACTTATGTGTCATAAATTCAGGGAAATTAAAATTAATGTAAATAACATATTTTTGACTAAAAATCATCATTTTTAAAAAATTATGAAAAAATAATACTAAGTGAATTTAAGTTATGAGGAACTCAAAAATTATGTCCATTTTATTAATTTAGTACTACAAAATTTATGTATTTAATATTTTAATAAATTCAAAAAATTTAATGAAAACCCTTTTTTAATGAAAAATGACATTTCAAATATTAATTATTATTATTCTTATTTAATATCATTTAACAACTATTTTTTAACCAAATATTAATATTTAAAATAATTTATTATCATTAATATTATGTTTCTTAAAATACAAATTCATATCTAAAAAAAATATTTGTTTTCTAAAAATACTTTCTTTATCAAAAAAGATCCTATTAGTAATTTTTTGGAAGTTAATTGAATTTAATTAATTTTTGAAGTTCTATATATATATATTTATACATATATTTATTAAAATTGTTTATTTTATTCATTATTTTTTTTACATTTCTATAATTTAGTTGTCATACTTAAATATTTATATTTTACCTAGATATATCACATTTTCATTTAAGTTTGGTGTCACATGTAGAGAAAGATATTGAACCCATTTACTTATTAAATGGTAATAAAATGTTAATATCTCATGGTGTTATATTACCCCCCTTAAATAAATTGTTCCCTCACAATTTGACACATAATAATTTCTATAGGGGACTCATAATTAACCATACACTGCTAATTGATAATGAGTTTCTGTAGGAAGTATAATTTGATTTATCTATATTAAAAAATAATATAAGAATTATATTAAGGCTTCCAATACATTCAAAATATCTCATAGAATTTTACAAAGAAAAAAAGATCTAGATCAATAATGAATATCTTCCCAAAAAACATGAAATTTATTTATATGATAATAATACAACTTGAGATTTTTTATTTATAAACCCATATCATATATTTTTTGAAAACATACATGACATTGAACACTAGAAAATATAGAGTGAACTCTCCCTTTCAGAGTTATTAATAGTTTTTCATAGTATTTTCCTTGTTCAAATGGACTTCATGACTATTTCACTCATTTTCCCTTGTATTGAGTCACATAATGACCTAATGTATTACAATTTATGTCTTTTTTTCTATATGTTCTCTCTTTCAATTACACTTGTTAGTCTGAGAACCTATATCACTTCATCATTCATGAGACTCCATCTTTCTCTTCTTTAGTGTGTTTGGTAATTACACTATATTCACATTACTATTATTATTACATGATAGATGGTTTGGAATAATCGCATGATTTCTCACTAAAAATTGCATTCTATTGGGGGTTTCATTGAGGTATTCTCTATATTGTACCCCCACACATGATAACTTCAAGTTCCAATAATTAATAAACCCAAAAGGGTTGACATGAGTGATGAAAAATCATCAATATGTGGAAATTATCATAGTTAATAACATAAAATGTATTCAATATTAAACTGTTTTACCATTGTCACCATATTATCCTATAATTGCTTTAGTTCAACCAATATAAACCATAGATTAACCTTATAGGTCCATAAGAGACTATTTGGACACCCTCTCTAGTATTAATATTCTTAATAATCACAAATCATGTCAAATCATATTAATCTTGTCTAATAATTTAAATCATGTTTATTTAAGTTTCAATATGTATAATTATTATTATGATCACATATAAGTTTAACACATTTATTAATATTTATGTTGTAAGAATGTCCAAGCAGAAATATTTTCTATATATGACGTACTAACACTGACAGAAGAAATGAGACACCAACAGGTCAACTGAGTCACCGAATGTGCAAAACAACTCACCGAAAGATGACTCACCAATAGTGCAATCGATACACTGACAAACCGACTATCTCACTGATAGTGCAAACAGTCACTGACTATTCAATTTCCCCACTAACACAAGGACCTATTGATATAATGAACTACTTAGGCAAAGACCTTCCGACATAAGAACTTACCAACCCATGGTCATACCGAAACATGGTGCTACCGATGTATGGGGATATAGATGAAAGGACTCACTGAAAGTTAATATGGGTCACTAATGTAATGAGTCACCGATGCATGGAAATACAAACAAAATGACACATCGATGGAATGAGTTACTGACAAAAGGAGATACTGACAGAGGACTCACTGATAGATGGTTTAAATTTCCATTTATTTAATATTATTTATAACAGTCATATTTGGAGTGTTTTAATGCGACTAATTAGTTTAATGCTTTTGTAGACATATTTAATGGGGATGATAGAAGTACGAGGTACAACATCTAATTCAAAACATACACATTGATGGGTGGAAATAGTATAAAAGAAAAGTACTAGAGATGAAACATATACATAAAAAATCACATGAATGATATACACAAGAAGATTCAAGTAGACACAACATGATACCCACACGAGGAACATACAAAAACTAAGAACACACAAGGAACTCTTCATTCCTTCTTATTGTGATCTAGAGAACTGCTATCCACCAAAGTTCCAACATCTCTGCAACATCCAACTAAACTTAACGAAAAGAACAAATTATCCTCCAAGATGATAGAACGGAGTGCTCCACAAAACTCTGTTTTCAATGTCTTATTACAGAAGAGGACTCCATATTTAACTATGGTACATCAAAGATTCTAGAGTTGAACTACATAACTCACAAATACTTATTAACCCTATATAATATTTATTTCTCCATTTTGTATCTTTTTATTAACTTTTGGAGTAGTATGTGCATCTCTTTGTAAAACACACACTATCTCCTGCACTGAATTGGAGGATACTATATATCCCTACAAAAAAATATTTTCACACTTTTTTATCCCATGTAGAACTACAGTTGAGGTCCTGTGGGACCCATTTGTATTTTTTTCCCATAAAGAAATGTGGTAGAGGTCTCATAACCTGGATAGTTTGTGCACTATTGTGTAAACCCCGATCTAGTTTGTGGATCAAAACCATTATCTATATAGATTTCTTTGTAGAAGGTGATCACCAAGTGTAGAGGAATAAGTCTTGTATTGAGACCGAAACTCTTGTTTTATATCCACTATGTTTTTAAATTTAGTTTTCTCTATTTTTTACATGTATTTTAGAAAACAAAATTTCAATTTGATAGTTAGTCTCGACAAGTGTTTATAACTATTTTTCCTTATTATATTAGTTTCAAATGTTTTATAAATATCTCATATTGTTAATACTGAGAAATAATATTTCTTCAAAGAAATTATATGAACATTCAGACTACTATAAATTCACTACTTTGATTAACTGGCCTCCAAGGTTTTAAATTAGGGGAATCTTTTAAATAAGATTTTTATCAGAAATTTTTATAGGAACTCAATTAAACATCCCTCTCAAGTTTCCTCCTTTGTCTAACATTTATTATCAAATGATGTTTTTAACCTATTATTTTCACAAGTCTCAAATCCTTTTAAAATATTTTCAACTATGATTTAGTTGTGTTTTACCAATTTGAAATTTTTTGTTACTCCTAAATTTTTAGCTCATTAAAAATATTTTCTTTAGTATGGATAATAGATTAGTGGGCACTTCTATAAATATACCTCCCTAAATTAATGGAACAAACTATTCCCAGTGAAATCTTAATATAAAAATGAATTTATAAAGTATGTTATTTGATATTTGGAATGTTATGGAAGATAAATACAAAATACCAACAGCTGTTAGGAACACCTAGAGTGATTCTAGAAATACTACTTATAATAACAATTACAAAGCTACAAATGATCTTCTTTATGCACTTAGTGATGAATAATATAATATAATATCTCATTGTACATATGCCTATGACATTTGGGACACTTTAGATATTTCCCATGAAAGAACTTATAATATTAAAGAAATGAGACTTAACATATATACTATTAGGTTTGATAATTTATGATGAATCATGATGATCCTATTTATGACATATATATTAGGTTTAATTAAATTGTGAACACCATGATATCTCTGGGAAGAACTGTTAAAACCATGGATCAAATCATGAGAATAATCAGATGCTTAACAGATTGATGAAGAAAGACTTCTATATCTTTAATAAAATCATATGACCTCAACACTTTACCATTAATGGAGGTGATAGGAAAGTCAATTATATATGAGGGATAAATAAAAGTAAATAAATAATAGGGTGATGAACCCAAATGAAAGTCTGTTTCTTTGAAATCTACTGCATCCAAACAGAAGGAAAAAGATTAAGATGAAACTAAAAGTTCAAGTGATGAACTATTAACAATAGATAGTGATGAAGAGATGTATCAAATATCTAGAAGGTTTAAGAAATTTTATAAAAATAAGATATTATTTAGAAATCCCAACTAAGAAGGTAAATATAATCATAAGAAACATTTGAAAAATTATTGGAAAAGAAGTGACACTTCAAATAAACTCGTCTTTTATGAGTGAAAAATAAAGGGACATGTAAAGGATGATTATCCTAAGATAATGTACAAGAAAAAGTATGATGATAAGAACATAAAGTATAAAAATTCCATAAAGGGAACATGGAGTTATTTTGAGGATAGCTCAAGTGACTCAAAATCCTCTCATGATGAAATGACTAATAAGGAAAATATGCATTTTATGAAAAACACATCTGAGGTAACACTAAACTCTCTGGAACATAATGATTAATATTCTGGAGATGAAAGTGATTTTGAAAACATGACCAGTGAGGAAATGGTTGAATATTTAAAAATGATTTAGGACACTTTTAATGAATTAAATGGTAAATTTAAATCCTTAAATAAAAAACTTTCTTTTACTATCATAGTAAAATCTGAACTTGCTATAGAGAAAAAGAAAAATTATTAATTACTTAAGGAATTAAATGCTCTAAAATTGTCAAATAAGCTATTAAAAAAGTATTTAGAAAGGTTTTACAATGGAAAAAAATATTATTTGGAATTCATGGTAAACAATTAGATCTTAAATATACTATTTTAATAGGATACAAATATTGAAATAGGAATACAACTAAGACTCAATTTGTATCAAAATCTGGAAAATCTAGTTTTATGCCCAGTTCTGGAATTTTTTTACAAGTTATATCCATAAAAAATCTTATAATGTTTTAAGTTTTTTTTCAGAAAAAATACAATCTATTTAGAAAATACTTTAGACGCTACTTATAGGAAACCCATGAAGTAACTGTGGGTTCTGGAAGCTCTTATTACTAATGTTATTACACCCAAACAAATATGGGTACCACAATCGATTCTTATTTGATTTATTTTTGTAGGAAATCAGTTTCAAGAGCTCTCGTAAAAGATTATGGTACTTGGACAGTGGATGTTTAAGATATATGATAATATAGTACTCATTCTTCAAGAACCTGATAAAGATTGATGGTGGATGTGTCACTTTTGGTGATAATGAAAAAAGAAAAAATAATTGGTCTTGTAATGATTGGTAAATCTAACTCAATTTTAATTTCCAAAGTACTTTTTTGTTGATGTATTTAAATAATACCAACATAGTATCTCTAAGTTATGTGACGATGATTTTAAATTTAAATTTGAAAATGATTCATGAAATGTTTATAATTCAAAATATAAGTTAGTATTTTTGACTTTTATAAATGAAAATAGTTAAGATTATAACATAGATTCTTTGATTTCTCAAAAAGATTCAAGTTTGAATGATTTTCGTAAAGCATCGTGGATTTGGAATAAAATATTAGGGAATTTCTATATACACTCACTTAGAAAAATTACTAGAAAAGTCTTAGTTAAGGATCTACCCAAACTTGAGTTTATAAATGAAAAAGTCTGTAATCCTTATCCAAAGGGTAAACTACAAAAAATATCTTTCAACCAAAGAAATAAGTTTAAACTTATAACCTATTGATTTGGTTCACATGGATCTATTTGGGAATTCTATAGTCTCAAGTCTATGTGGGAATCACTATGTCTATGTTCTTGTAGATTACTACTCTAGATATACTTGGACCTTATTCTTGGCTAACAAAACTGAATATTTATCTAAATTCACCAATTATGCTCGGACTGTAGAAAATCATAGCGATCATAGAATTAAAACCTTAATAAGTGACCTTGGATGTGAGTTTGATAACCAAGAGTTTAAAAAAAAGTACCCACAAAATGGATATAGCCATAACTTCTCTGCTCCTCAGACACTGTAGAGAAAATGGTGTTGTAGAATGAAGAAACATTACCCTAAAATAAATTGCTAGAACCATGATTAGTGATAATGACATACCTATATACTTTTGGGTAGATGATTTCAATATAGCATGCTAAATAATCAATATATTCTTGATTAGACCTATACTTAAGATAACACATTATGAGTTCCAGAACAATAAAAAACCCATGGTTAACTATGTCAATGTTTTTGGTTTCAAAGTCTATATTCATAACACTAAGGATAATCTAGAAAAATATTCTTCCAAGGGTGATGAATGAATTTCCCTAGGATATTCAATTTATAGTTAAGACTATAGAGTCTTCAATAAGATAACCAAATGTGTAGAAGAATCTATACATGTAAAGTTTGATGAGATAAATCCAAATCATTTAAAGACCTCTCTAGAAAATCATGAGGATGATATGTCAAATCTAAACACCAATACTAAATCTTCTAACCACAATGTTAAGGGATATGTTAAAACCTCAAGTTCTAGAAATTCACTAGATTCTAGTCATGGTGAACCTGAACCTATTGATGAACATAAAATCTCTAGCCCTTCTTTTTGAAGACCTGTTAGAGCTCTCAAGAGCCATCCTTATGATGTTATAGTGGGAGATTTAAACAGAGGAACCCTGACTAGAGATTCTATCATAAATAATGTTGAAAATCAAGCTTTCATGCCACAATATAAACCTAAGAACATTAATGATGCTATCAATGATGAATTTTGGGTGATGGCTATGCAAGAAGAGTTAAATTAGTTTGAAGGATACAAAGTCCAAAAACTTGTTGATAGACTCGAAGTCACCTTGACTATAGGCACTAAATGGCTGTTTAGGAATAAAGTAGATGAATATGGTAATATATTTAGAAAACAAATCTAGATTGGTTTCATGAGGTTATAGTCAAGAAGAAGGGATTGACTCTAAAGAAACCTTTTCACCAGATTCTATACATGAGGCCATTATAATCTTTTTGACATATGCAGCACATATAGATTTTAAATTTTATCAAATGGAAGTCAAGAGTGAATTCTTAAATGGATATATAATTGATGATGTTTTTTTATCAACCCCTAGTTTTAACATTATTGACCTTCCAAATCATGTTTTTAAATTAACTAAAGCTTTATATGGTTTAAATAAATATCTACAAGATTGTTATGATTGGCTCAAAACTTTTCTTTTATTTTTAAATGGTTTACAAATGATATTACTGATACTACCCGTTTTTATAAAATTAATTTCCAATGATTTTTTAGTTGTAAAAATTTATGTAGATGATATTATTTTTTGGATCTTCTAATAATTCTTTATTTGTCAATTCTTTAAAGATGATGAAAAGTGAATTTGAAATGAGTTTAATGGGTGAACTCAAATTGTTTCTTGGGTTTAAAATATTTCAAAACAAAGAAGGATTTTTTTTGAATCAAAGTAAACATAATAATGATATTTTAAAAAGATTTGTCTTTAAAATAACTATGAATAGTTACAATCCAAAGGGTAACACTTGTAAGTTGGACCTTTAAGAAGATGGTAAATCTGTTGATCAAACCAATTACAAAAGAATGATTGGTAGTTCACTGTACATAACTGCTAGTAAGACAGATATTATGTTTAGTGTGTTTCTAAGTGAAAATTTTCAAGAAAACCCAATAAAATATCATTTAAATGATATTAAAATTATTTTCAAATACCTAAAACACACAAAGAATTTTGGAGTATTCAATCCACGGGGAAAACATTTTGATTTGGTGAGTTATTCAGATAATGACATTGGTGGATGTACGTTTGATAGAAAGAGCACCTATGGAACATGTCACTTTTTGGAAAAGTCACTAGTTTCATGGTTTTGTGAGAAACAAAATTCAATTTCAATATCTACTATTAAAGATGAATATATAGCTACTGGTAGTTTTTGTGAAACAATTTTATAGATGAAACACATGTTACTGGACAATGGATATCTTTAGAAATTTCATAAAAAACTATGATAACATAAGTGCTATTAATATTTTTAAGAATTATTTTTCATATTATTGGACAAAACAAATTGATATAATATATTACTTTTTTGAAATCGTACATAAACACATGTCAATGTTTTGATAGTTATTATTTATTAAAAACATGCTTTTTGGTTTTGACAGAGGAATTAATATTAAATTGATTTTTGAAAATTATGTGTTTTGAATTTTCAAAAATAAATTCTATATTTAGAATCAGGAGGTCCAAATTATGTAATTAGGTAACTTTTTTTAGACATTATGAATAGTAACCTCAGTAAATATTTTATTTACCATGGTTAAAGGGAAAATCTGGTAAATACGGGTAAAAAATTATATTATAGTAATATTAAATTACCCTAACACAAGTCCTAACCCTCTTGGATGATACATTTCAGACCATGGTCATCCTTGGGTCGATTTTCGGACCCCATGTATCTACTTGTAAGTGAAAATGAAATTTTATAAAAAATAATTTAAAGTTAAGGAAAATGTAACATAAACATTTATCTTTTAGTAAAACATTTTTTATATGGGGTTATATAAGTGTTATTTTCGACTATAAATAGTAATTAGAAATATAAAAATAATTCCTACATAATTATATTTTATTTATAATTTTTAGACAGTAAATAAATAAATTTAATTATGACATAGTGGTGATGTAGTGATTGTTTCATTAATAAAGGATTCAAATAAGTGATATTATTAATGTGAAAATAAATATAATTTTGTTATTTTGATGTCATCCATGAATTCTGTGGATGATAGATACATTTTATATTTGTATTAATGAATTTTTTTTTTGAAAAAATCAAGTTGTTTTAGATTTTTTTAAAAGTCATGATATGAATAGTTTCAAAATTGAAATAATTCATATTTAAAAATATAAAATATTTTATTAAATATTATAAAATTCCAAAAAATATAAGATTAATCCAAATAGTTATCATAAGTAAACTTTTTTTATTTACTCTTTATTTGGATATTTGTTATTTTTGGTAACGATTTTGGTTCTCAAAGTGTTAAATGCTTGATAAAATGGTACAAGTAAAAAAGGGTTAAATAAAAAATATATGGATTAAAAAATATCCAAAACCAGTCCAATTCTTATTAGATGATTTTATTTCGACTTATATTTATCTTATATTTCTATTTAATGATTTTTGGACCTTTTGAAACTGAAAATCATTTTATAATAAAATAATTCTTTCAATCTTTCCTAAAGAGCTCATTCTCCCTCTTATTAAAGGCCACCACCTCTAACTCATTACTCACATGTATATATCCCCTTGGATCATCAAAAATCGGATCTAAAAAGCTTGAAACATACCTATATTTCTCCTATAAGCCTTCCACTATGCATAAGACAATTCAAGAAAGCATTTTGGCTCAAATCAAAGAGATTTACCCTATTTAAAGGTAACGTCTTCTCTCAAGTTCTTCTTTTTATTTTCCTTATCCACTCCCTATTCTCTCCTTATTATTTTTTACATAACCAAACCATCATAATAAATATACTAGGTTGTTTTTATGATAATTATTCTAACAAAACATACACACACCTCTATCTAATGTGTATAGAATATACTATTTCTATTGATGGTGAACTACTGACTTACGAAATGATAATTATTCAATCTTCTCTTACAATCTCTCATGGTGGCCATTATGATGGAACTGTAATTATATATGATATTTATGATATTGTTTTATCTCAATTCTTCTATAATTCTCATTTATAAAAAACCTTTTTGTTATTCTTTTTGTATAAATATGATAATTAAACTTGAGGAAGTGCAGACTACCGCCCCCTCAAAGTGATATGTCTCATTCATATAATACATGGAACGTATAAAGGATGGAATTAAAAAACTTATGTAACATATATATAATAATGTAGTAATAATATACCTATGTATCATTTGTTTTTCATTCTTTTAAAAATGAAAAAAAAGAAATGAAAGTAGCGTTCATGCGTACGTATGGCTTACCATCTCCATAAACGGTGCATTTCAGTTTCATATATACAAATGATATGGACTATTATAAATACATATATAATGTATATATATGATATATATGATATCTAAATCATTAATATAATTCTGGAGATAATGTATTTTTGACCACATGGAGAATTTGTAATTATAACAAGTTCATTTTTTTCTCAAGTTCAGAACATCAACAAAATGTACGATATTAACTCAAATAATTAACTAATTGTTTTAGCAAGGTAATAAGTGATATAAATAGAATAATAAACATTAAAAAGGTTATTAATCAAGTATAAATTATCTTATGTTTTTTATTCAGGTTGAACAAGGAATATATGAGACCAGTCAGACTCAAGGTAAAGGAACCTTCAACCCTCCTATTTTAGTAAAAGACCTATTTTATGTCATGTATTTTAATTTCCATTTTATTATAATGGGATATGTTCTCCTATATAATTATTGTTGTGAATTTTATTTCCAAATTATTAGAGACCCTTTTCTCTCCCATCAACTCATTTTTTGAATTTTAATGTGACGACGTTACGTTTCCAAATTTTCGTAAGGGAATACATCTCAATATCATTTCATTAAGGCATATATTGACATTGTGCACCTTTATTATCCTATAAGGCTTATACACTTCCATTTGACATATTATATCATGAATCTCTATATTCTTAATATATTATAATTTTTTAAGGTTATTCTTTAATTATTTTTATTTAAGTATTTTCTCAAGTGGTAACAGACCTTTTAACTAAAATATTGTTTTAAATATTTTAAATGTATAATTTTATAAATATTTATCATTAATGTAAATTTTTTAAATTTTTTTAAGGATTTAATTATTTGTACATTAATGTTTTAAACAGGTAAACGCTATAAATTCTTAAATTTTTATGGGATATTTTGATTCAAAAATATGTTTCTTAATTGTTTTAAATGGTTTTCAAATTTTTTTTTTCTACGAAGCATTTTACTAAAAAACAAAAGGATTTTTTAACATACATGGTGACAATGAACTTTCCACCACCACGAGGATTATTTTATATTTGTCTTCCTATACAAGCCTTAGTGTTTTTAATATAACTCCCCAACCCCAGCTACCCAGATTCGGTGCATTATTTTTATACATTGGTATGATTACAAGGAATCATGCCCTGAAGGACCGACCAGTTTAGCAGTTTTGGAAAATAGATCCCATATATGAATGTTACATTACCCTTTATAACATACATCACAACATAAATAATCTTTTATGAATGCCATTATTCTCTTAGCTTAACCCTACATATCAATCACAATGCACCTCTTGGAATCCTGGGAAAAATAAAACATAGAAAGGGGTGAGCTCAGATGCTTAGTAAGAATAAAAATACAACGAAAACATTCATAAATAAGAATAAACATTTAAGGAAATGTATAAAACTAAAACAAAAGCCTTTTCAACATAAACTTCACCATTATATGGAAAATATAAATCAAAATAATTCCATTTAATTACTTAAATGGATACTCTACAAGTCAAATAATCATATGCAATATCAATAGACACTTTCATAATGATGGAATGCATAATGCCAGACATTCATAACCACATAGTCAAGGTCTTGTGCCAATACTAAAAATAAGATTTTTTCAAGGCATTGTGTCAAGACACATGTTTGTCTCATGAGACCTATAAATTCATCGAGGAGCTGTATCGGGCTCCACCAGTCACTTACTATGTTCAATGCATTCCTCATATGAAAAGGTTTAAACATAACATAAATATTCGTATTAAAACTAGCAGAATAAATGTCTATACTTTATCCATAAAACATGAATGGTATAAAAAAACATCAACAATCAAACATATCACAAAACCTTTAATACAATATGGAAGATTTGTATCATAATAAATCTTCTTCAAATAAGTTTAAAAATCCATCAATGGATGTTGACATAGATGAAAATGATTTGTAAAACACTTTGAGAGAAATATCCATTTTTCAGGAAAACATTTAAAAGTCACACAATTTAGAAAGGAAGACATTTAAAGAAATTTTTGAATAAAAGTGTCCTATACCACTTTGAAACTTTTAAAAGGAATTAACATTTTAAAAACATTCATGTTCTTATAGATAAATCCTTAAAAACCATTTTGACAACATGGAAATTAATTAGAATGACTTAGAGGAGTAAATATTTAAAACATTTAAAATGATGTTTTAGTAAAAAAACTCCCTTAAAATAATCCCTTTGAAAACTCTTTCATGAAACATGGACATGGATAATAAATATGTCCCAGTAGAGACTTATGTAAAAACAACCTCAAATAATAAAGAGATTGTGATATTAACCCTTACCTTGCACTTTTCTTTAGTCAAGGTTACTTTTAACCTCTTGTATGAAGACTTTAGTATGTTATTAAACTATAAAACAACCATATAAATATTTATTATATCATACATGATTCATTTATGACTTTATACTACCCATTTAATAATAATTTCCATGTTAAATTAACATTTTGGGTAATAATCAACTTCTTTATCGTACATGTTTTAACTTGTTACTATTGATTGTATCACTTAGATAAAGATATAAATAGTTCAAGAATATAAAAAATAATTTATATATCATATATATTTAGAATATAAAAATTTATAATAGACATATATATAAAATGGAAAACACTGTTTATGGAGACGGTGGTCCGTACATAAGCATAACCCATGTTTCTGTTTTCATATTATATTGAACGAAACTAAGTGAATAAGATATATATAATTACATGCACACGAGCCGTTATCCTAGTTGGTAAGGACTCCATAAGTGAATCCAAGCGATCCGGGATCAAATCCAAGCGGAGGCATAATTTCTAGGCTACTGTAGCAGCACTGTAGCAGTTACTGTAGCGGGAACTGTGCAATACTATAGTAGGTACTATAGATGGAACTATAATAGGCATTTTTTGGCACTATAGCAGCCGAGAATATTCCTCCATTTGGGCGTTTAGGCCACCGATTTGGTCCCCGAGTCCTTTAAGGCCTTCGGGCCACCCAGGCCTTCGGGTCAGTAAGGCCTTTAGGCCACCTCAAGGCATCCAAGCCACCTTCAAGTGCTGATGCATGCCAGACAACCTACAAGGAACAAGATCTACAAGGAGGATGATCAAGGAGCTTTCACCACAGTAGAAGCTAAATGGATTTCAAGAATGAGAGGGTATGTCACTTGCCATTGGGACAAGCCTGTGCATGCATGGGAATGCCTAGCCGAACAGCTATACAGAGGTGGAGAGATGATTTCATGATGAAGATGCTGGGGAGGAGCAGTTCCAAGTAGTTAGTCTAAGTTGTATATAATGTTTGAAGCCTACGGGTAATGAATTATTCTATGGCCTATGGGCCATATAATACTTACTCTTACAGTCCTTGTAAGGGTTCCACCTCACCCTTTGAAAGGTGGATTATCAAAATCAATAAAAAAATGAAGGCCTTTTGGAAATTGGAGGAAGATACATGTAAGTACATATATATATCTACTATATAATTATTATGGCATATATTACATACTTATTAATTATATATATTTTATAATCATTGTTGAATGGTGAACATGGAAATGAATCTCATCACGTTATGGAGATGGTAGTCTGTACGTACGCACGAGCGATAATATCATTATATTGATTATGAAATCGTATGTAATTGGATGGTATATCATATATAAAGAATCATTTCCATGTTATATTTATTATTTACATCAGTTATACTCATTATTATACCCATCCAAATAATGAAGTGTTTGAATAATAAATTACACCACGACCTGGAGACAATAATCTGTACGTACGAACGTATGGTGACTTTGTCATTTATAGGATGGATACAATAATGAATATGGTTGTAAAATTTCTATAATAAAATCACAGTATATATAAGATATTGGATTTATTATTTTATAATGGAAACAATAAAGAAAGAGTAAGTGGAAGAAGGAAAGAACTTGAAAGATGTGATGAAATGTTTACATATTTTTCGGGTTCTCCCTTTTGATTTGATCAAAAGGGCGCCATAGGTTGGATTAATGTTCAAAGGAAGGCCTCTAGGATAAAGGGAGTAATGGTGGGAGGATATTTGGGTAGGGTTTGGTTGATCCAAATTTATTTGGAAGTGTGAATTTGAGAGAAGGGGAAGTGCCCTTTTATATGAGGGGTGAGGGGCATCTTAGAAAAAACTTAAAATTTTATTTTATAATAAATTCATTTTCGGTTTATAATGGCTCAAAAATGAATTATTTAAATTATAAGGTGGGTATTGGTCTATAACCACTCAACCAATAGGATTTAGATAGGTTTGGCTCACTATATTAACCTTATCTTTTATATTTGACTCTTTGCCAAATGGTTTGACATTTTCCATGTCTCTTTGTATTTTTATATTATATGGTTAATAAACATACTATATACTTCCAAAAAAACCCCAAGTGGTTCATTAATGATACACCTATCATTAAATAAGTATTTTGGCCGAAAAATAGATTTTTAGTGATATAATATCAATTAATAATATTATATTTGTTTTAAAAACTCTTTTATGTCAATTTTGACACTATTTGGTATTTTGTTTTTGCTAAATTTCTAACAGCATTATTACTTCAGAAAATATTTATCTAACCAACCCTAATATGAAATATTAACCTAAAAAATTAGTGTAATTCATAAAATGTCTCAAATTACATTTATTTGGATATTTATAATATCAATTCTTTTAATCTTTCATTAATACGGTAATTGCTGCATCATTATTGTGTCATAAATAAATTTAATTATTTAATGTCTAAAAAATATAAATAAAATACCATCATGTAGGAAATATTATCATATTTCTAATTTATATTTATAGTCGATTTTATATTATGTGTAATCCTATATTAAAAATGGTTTAGTTATTAAACATTGAATTTAACACTTTTAACACTTATTTCAATTAAATAATAATAAATGTTCTAATCTAATCCAAGTGGACCCAGAGGATCATAATTTATTACTAATGTTGTTTTTGGTCGAATTACACTTATCCAATAGAATTAGGATATGTGTTAGGGTAATAATAATGTCATTTTTACCCTTAATTACCGTATTTATTTTTAATCGTGGTAAATAAAAGTAAAAAGTTACTATTCACCAAAAATTATTTTCATCTTACTAAACCAAATTTTACTTACTAATATCAATCTTATCTCTCAGATTTTTGAAATTCAACTCACAGAAATGGTAAAATTAAGTTTTATGCAAATTTGCAAATGCTCCTAGGAGGTGGGTAAAAGACGGTAAAATTTCAATAAAATTTTTATATATTTAAATTTATTATAAAATGACTCCAATAAATTATATTGAACTTATATAGGTATTATGTATCTATTTTGACCTAAAATAAATTTAAATAAAATAAATAATTATATAAATAAATAGTCGTTTTTAACCAATAGATCAGTATTTTTCACTGTTTATCAAAAATCGAAAGTTTTCAGAAAATACCAAAATTTCACCCTAAGCTAATTTTGATGTTATGAATTCATAAATTATGTCTATTTTACTAAATTCAAAACACATAAGTTTAATTTATTAATTTAAAATTAATTACCGTTGTCAAAACCAAAAGGTGTGTTTTTAAGAAATTATAAATAACAAAAGATTGATAATTATTTATGTTCAATTTCATAGTGAAATTATTTACAATGAATAATATTGGATTAAATGGTAAAAATATAATCTATTTATACTTCCAAACCATTAAAATGTATAATTTAACACTATAAATTATTTTGATTAAAAAAGTTGTTTTTAGTTAAAATATAGTATTTTTCACTATTCACCCAAATATGAAAGTTATCAGAAAAACACCGAAAATTTATTGAAACTAAATTCTTATGTTATGAATCTAAAGAAGAAGTTTATTTTGTCAAATTGAATATATAAAAGTTTCAAATATTGGATTTAAAAAGGGTTCTCCATTAAAAGGTGGAAAATTTTCTTTTAAAAAAATACATATTTTATCTGAAAAAAGAATTTGTTTTTTCATCGTGTCTAAAAAACTCATAATATGGATTCTAAAATCACAAGGATAATATAAAATTCAAAATTAAGTTAATACTATTATTAAATACTTTTGAACAACTAGTTTGGTAAATCGCGGTGTGCTTGAACTCTATGTTGTGTGTAGTGCAAGTTATTGAATTGCATTGATGAAATAACATACTATGAATTCATGGGGTGTTACATTATTCCCTCCTTCAATAAATTGTGTCATTGCAATTTAAAATTGATCTTCGAAAATAAAAGGTTGAAAATAGAAAATACATTTGTGGGAAAACCCACATCGGAAATTGGATTAAGAAACTTTAGTCTTAATAAGAGGAAAAAGTTATATATATATATATATATAAATGACAAGAAGAGTTTCATCCTTTAACAAATTCCTACAACAAACTCATATTTTACTCCAAAAAATTTCAAAATAATATTATATTTATCCTAATCATATCGGTTTCAAAAAATAATGAATTTATAATTCATTTGTAAGACTATTTAAAAAACTAAATTATACAAACTAGTACATCACGTAGTCCAGTTGTAGGTGATGCACCCTTGTCGCTCTTTGGTTTCGGGCTCAAGTCTCGCAGCCTTGCCAGATGCGACTTGTTGTCGCCCGACCTCTGGGTTGTCCTTTTTATAACAATCCAAAAATAACCTTAAAAAAAGTATCCAATCTCAAACTTAATCCATTCCAACCTTTAGACTTATCCAAAATACTTCTATCCAAATTCTGAGTCCAAAATTTATAAGGAAGTTAAAAATAATGAAGATCCTTTTTGTTAGGTAATAACATATGAAGTCCTGCATCATATATTCTTTTAAAACACTGTAATATTCTGAATTACCATAAAACCTTATTGATTACTTTCATGCTCCGTTATTCTTTATAGAATACTAGATATACTCCTTCTATCCAAAAATTTTGTAAACTCCAACAATAATGGAATATAAAAATCATTAATCATTTTCAAGGTAGTCAAGAATATCCAATATAATTTATCCAAATCAACCATCTCTTATTCCAAAAGCACTACCTCATTATCAGGACCATATTAAGGATTACCTTTCCTTCAACCATGTATTTTCCAAAAAGTGTAGCTTACTATTAAGTCACATTTCTTAGAACCATATAATCTGAAATCCTCAATAAAATATTATTGCCGTTAAATCCTTATTTATTTCCATAATTCATATAACTAGTATACTATTGATACGACACTCAAACGAAATAATTATATAATAACAAAATAAGAACACTAGTCGTTACTATTCATCTTAGGTAGTATCATAAATTGATTATTATCCAATAACATCATTTGCGGTATACTCTTATGATTGGGACATTGATTCGCGTAGTGTCTCAACGCCTTGCATATGAAGCATTTTACATTTGAAAACTTTTTCTTACCCTTGCAATCATGTACATAGTGTCCACACTAATAACAAAATCCCATTCCCATCAAGAATTTACCATGGTGATAATTTCCACATTCATCACATATTGGAAAATCCTTATTTCCTCTCATCCCTTTATCCATCTCTCTCTCTACCATCCCTTTCTTCTATTTATTCCCTTCAAAGCCATAGGGCTCAGAGAATTCTTTACTTATCTTACTAACACATGATATTATATCTTTATATGTTAAGAATACATGGGAGACCATTTCCATTCTTAATGTTGGATTAATACCATTAATGATATAACCCTTCTTACTCTTTGGATCATACATTTAGCTGGAGTTCCCATTCCTTCTACTGGGCTCTATTTCTAAACAATGGCATACACTAGGTCAGTTTATGACTTTCAATTCATAATTCCAAACATGTAAAATACCTAATGTAAATTGAAAGTTTATGGATATAATCCATAATCACAAAAATGTTTTTGTTGAGGAGGTATATACTCATAAACCCTTCATAGTGGTTTGTAAAGAAAATGAGAATTATCCTAAGCATATCCCCCGAGAGTGTTGCAATCAAGAGTGCATCAAGACCTGTTGTCGTGCACCAGTTCCCATTTGAGTCCAGCTCAAAGTGGTGTTTTTGGGTTTTACCCCTAGGTACATCTGTTCCAGAGCTGCCTCTACCTGCTCATATCTAGACAGGGATGTAATTCTTGGAAAACTCCCAAAATATCTACAGTACTGAAATTCTCGAACGTTCTTCTATACTAATACTCAAAGTCTATCTTAGGGTAATGTGCTCTAATCAGAGTTTATCTAAATCTTGTTTCCATGGTTATTTCTAAACTTCCTCTGATACCAAATATAATTCCCCAACCCCAGTTACCCAGAGTCGGTGCATTATTTTAATAAATTGGTATGATTACAACGAATCAAGTCCCGAAGGACCGACTAGTTTAGTAGTCATGGAAATTAGATTACATATATGAATGTTACATTACACTTTATAACATACAACACAATATAAATAATACTTTATAAATGCCATTATTACCATAGCTTAACCCTGTATATCAATCACAATGCACTTCTTGGAATCCTGGGAAAAATAAAACATAGAAAGGGGTGAGCTCAAATGCTCGGTAAGGATAACAATACAACAGAAACTTTCATAAATAAGAATAATCATTTAAGGAAACGTATAAAACTAAAACAAAATCCATTTAAACATAAAATTCATCATAATATGGAAAATATAAATCAAAATAATTCCATTTACTTACTCACATGGATACTCTACTAGTCTGATAATCACATGCAATATCAATAGCCACTTTCATATTGATGGAATCCATAATGCCAGACATTCATAACCACATAGTCAAGGCCTTGTCCCAACACTAGAAATAAGATTTTTTCAAGGCCTTGTTCCGAGAAACTAGTTTGTCTCATGAGTCTTACCAATGCATCGAGGAGCTATAGCAGGCTCCACCCATCAATTACTAAGTCCAATGCAATCCTCATATGAAAAGGTTTAAACATAAGATAAATATTCGTATTAAAACTACCATTAAAAATGTCAATACTTTATCCCTAGACCATGAATGGTAAAAAAACAAATCCACAGTCAAACATATCACAAATCCTTCAATACAATATGGAATATTTGTATCATAATAAATCAGCTTTAAAAAAGTTTAAAAATCCATCAATGGATGTTGACATAGGTGAAAATTATTTGTAAAACTCTTTGAGAGAAATATCCCTTTTTCATGAAAACATTTAAAAGTCACACAATTTAGAAAGGAAGACATTTAAAGACATTTTTGAATCAAAATTTATTATACCACTTTGAAAATTTTCAAAGGAATTAACATTTTAAAAATATTCATGTCCATATAGATAAATCCTTAAAAACCATTTTGAAAACATGGAAATTAATGAGAATGATTTAGAGGAGTAAATATTTAAAACATTTAAAATGAAGTTTTAGTAAACAAAGTCCCTTAAAATAATCCCTTTGAAATCTCGTTCATGAAACATGGTCATGGATAATAAATATGTCCGAGTAGATACTTACGTAAAAACAACCTCGAATAATAAAGAGATTGTGAAATTAACCCTTACCTTGCACTTTCCTTTAGTCGAGGGTACGTATAACCTCTTGCATGAAGACTGTGGTATGTTATTAAACTATTCCACAACCACATTAATATTTATGATATCATACATGATTCATTTATGACTTTATACTACCCATTTAAAAATAATTTCCATGTTAAATTAACATTTAGGGTAATAATCGCTTTCTTTATCGTACGTGTTTTAACTTGTTACTCTTGATTGTATCACTTATATCATGATTTAAAAACATAAAGAATATAAAACATGATTTATATATAATATATATTTAGAATATAAATATTTATAATAGACATATATATGAAATGGAAAACACCGTTTATGAAGACCGTAGTCCGTATGTACGCATAAACGTTGTTTCTGTTTTAATAACCTATTGAACAGAACTAAGTGAAAAAGATATATGTAAGTACATATATATATATATATATATATCCAGTAGAATTATTATATTATATATTAAATACTTATGAATGATATATATTTTATAATCATCGTTGAATGGTGAACGTGGAAATGAATCTCATCACGTCGTGGAGACGGTAATCCGTACGTACACACGAGCAACAATATCATTATATTGATGGAGAAATAGTATGTAATTGGATGATATATCATATATACAGAATAATTTAAATGTTATATTTATTATTCAAATCATTTATACTCATTATTATACCCATCCAAATAATGAAGTGTTTGAATAACATAATACACCACGACGTGGAGATGGTAATCCATACGTACACACGTATGGTGACTTTGTCATTAATATGATGGATAGAATAATTAATATGGTTGTAAAATTTATATAATAACATAAAAGTATATATAAGATACTGGAGTTATTATTTTATAATGGAAACAATAAAGAAATAGGAAGTGAAAGAAGGAAATAACTTAAAAGATGGGATGAAATATTTACCTCTTTTCTGGGTTCTTCCATTTGATTTGATCCAAAGGGATCTATAGGTTGGCTTTAGGACTAAATTAAGGACTCTAAGATAAAGGGATTAATGTTGTGAGGATATTTTTCCTGGTTTTTTCAAGCCAAATGTCTCTATAGGTGTGAATTTGAGAGAAGATGAAGTGCCCTTTTATAAGAGGGGTGAGGGGCATCTTAGGAAAAACTTAAAATATTATTTTATAATAAATTAATTTTAGGTTCATAATGGCTCAAAAAGAAATTATTTAAAGGATAAGGTGGTTATGGGTCTCAAAACACTCAACCAATAGTTTTTATACAGGTTTGGAGCACAATATTAACCTTATCTTTTATATTTAACTCTTAGTTAAATAGTTTGACATTTACCTTGTCTCTTTGTATTTTTATATTATATGGTTAATAAACTTATTATATACTTATAAGAGAACCCCAAGTGGTTAATTAATTATAACAATATCACTAAATACGTCTTTTGGCCAAACCTTAGATTTTTAGGGATAGAATATCAATTCATAATATAATATTTGTTTTAAAAACCTTTTTATGTCAATTTTGACACTATTTGGTATTTTGTTTTTCTAAATTCATAAAAGAATTATTACTTAGAAAAAAATTCATCTAACCAACCATAATATGTAATATTTACCTATAAAATTAGTTTAATTTATAAAAAGTTTCAAATTACATTTATTTGGATATTTATATCATCAATTAATTTAATCTTTCATTAATATGGTAATTATTGCATCATTATTGTGTCATAAATAAATTTAATTATTTAATGTAAAAAAATATAAATAAAATAACATTATGTAGGAAATATTTTTAAATTTCTAATGAATATTTATAGTCGAATTTATATTATGTGTAACCCTATATTAAAAATAGTTTAGTTATTAAACATTGAATTTAACACTTTTAACTATTCGTTGAATTAAATAATAGTAAATGTCCTAATCTTATCAAAGTGAACCTAAAGGGTGATATTTTATTCCTAAGGTTGTTTTTGGTATAATTACACTTATATAATAGAATTAGTACATGTTTTAGGGTAATTATAATGTCATTTTTACCCTTAATTACCCTATTTACTTTTAACTGTGGTAAATAAAAGTAAAAAGTTTCTATTCACCAAAAATTATTTTCATCTTATTAAACAAAATTTTACTCACTGATTTTAACCATGTCTCTCATATTTTTGAACTTCAAATTACAAAAGTGGTAAAAATAAATTTTACGCAAATTTGCAAACGCTCCTAAGAGGTGGGTAAAAGATGGTAAAATTTCAATAAAATTTTTATATATATGAACTTATTATAAAATGACTCCAATGAATTATATTGAACATATATAGGTATTATGTATCTATTTTTATCTAAAATAAATTTAAATAAAATAAATAATTATTTAAATAAAAATTCGGTTTTAACCAATAACTCAGTGTTTTTCACTATTAATAAAAAATTGATTGTTTTTAGAAAAATACAAAAATTTTACCCTAAGATAATTTTGATATTATGAATTCAAAAATTAAGTATATTTTACCATATTCAAAAAATATAAGTTTCATTTATTAATTTAAAATTAATTCCCATTCTCAAAACCAAAAAAGCATGTTTTTAAGAAATAATAAATAACAAAAGATTGATACTTGTATATGTTCAATTTCAAAGTGAAATTATTTCCAATGAATAACATTGGATTAAATGGTAAAAACATAACCTATTTATACTTCCAAACAATTAAAATTTATAATTTAACACTACAAATTATTTTGATTAAAAAAGTTGTTTTTAGTTAAAATATAGTATTTTTCACTAATCACCCAAATATGAAAGTTATCAGAAGAACACCAAAAATTTATTGAAACTAAATTCTTATGTCCTGATTCTAAAAAAGAAGTTTATTTTGTCAAATTTAATATATAAAAGTTTCAAATATTGGATTTAAAAAGGTCTATCCATTAAAAGGGGGTAAACTTGCATTGAAAAAAACACTTCTTTTATCTAAAAAAATAATTTGTCTTTTCATTATGTCTAAGATACTCATATTATGGATTCTAAAATTTTAAGGATAATATAAAATTCAAAATTCATTTAATAATATTCATAACCTCTTTTGAACGACTTGTTTGGTAAATCGTGGTGTGCTCGAACTCAATGTTTCATATAGTGCATGTTATTGAATTACATTAAAGAAATAATGTACTATGAAATCACGGGTTGTTACATTTAAAGGGAAAAGTAAATGATATATACCATTTTTATGTATTTTGGTATTGAAAATGGTTTTGATAATGGATTGATTATGTCAATATCTTGAATGGATATCTTGTGATTTCAATGTGGAAATGTTATCATTCCTTTATTCTTGTTCAGGTGTTATGATTATATTATGGTTTTTGGGAATTTTTTACGTATGCTGGTGGCTCCATGATAAAACTAGGGTGGGTGAGACCGAGATAGCTCTGCAATGCATTGGGTAATATGATGGAGGTAAAAATTAATATTTCTTCTAAGAGATTTAGGTAGTATACTATGATGGGTATTCCAGACATAACTCGCTATTTAGTTGTGAAATATTCAATTTAAGTATGTTATGGATGCCACAAGTTACCTTTATGATTTATTATTTCTATGTGTTATTCATAAATCTTATGATTTCCTGAGTTATGTTAAAGAGCTTATGTTTTTTGATTCAAAAGTATGATTTTATTTATTTTTAAGTATTGATAATATTTTTTTTGACTTATTTTATAACCCTTTATGAGCTTTTTATGCACATACCATGTTTTGGAAATGTCTTTCATAGTGTAAAAGTAAGGGTAAGAGAAAAGAAGAATTCAAGAATATTTATATCATGATAATAATTCTTATTTTATTTAAGGATTTTTATTGTTGGGGAAAAATTGTTTAGAGTAGAAGTGTCTACATTGTAATATTTGAGATATAATGTAATAGTTATTTCTTAATTCTCTAAAACTCTAAACCTAAAAAGATCCTCAACGTAGAATTAATTAATTAACTCAAGATTAAGTAATGTTTCAAGGCTGGGTCCTTACAATTACCCATCTGAATGAAGAAGATGGATATATAAATAACACATAATAAACTAAATAATAATCATCTATATTGAAATAAAAATATACACAACACTAATACTTTCCCCCATGTTAATTGAACAACCTTTTATTTTGGTGAACATCTTCCAAAATGAGTTATAATAAATTTTAATCTTCACTCCATATAGATAAATGAGTATTAAAATAAGTTAATAATTGGAAAATATGATCATAATCTATCCATGGGAAGGTGGTGGATGGTTTTAAAAGAAAATATCCCCAATATAATAATTAAAACCTAGAAGGATTTCAATATAAATGAAAATCAGCTGCAAAAAATAATTCTTTAACCACACCACCCATGAAGGGGACAAGAATTAGACTATTTGTTAGTGTGAGTTAATTCACTATATATATATATATATTATATTTTAAATAGTTAAACATAAACTATATTAGGGTAATTTCTTTTGAAAATTATAAGGAAAATAGATGTGAAAACTTAAATGAGATTTTACAAAACCTTTTTTAACATCGAGATGATAGAGGAAGCTACGAGATGCTTTTAAAATTATTTTTCAAAAGGTAAAGTGAAAGAAAAATGAAAAAATTTAATTTTAAAAGAATATTTAAGAACAAATCCATGAAAATGAAATAATGATTTTTATAGGGAATGTGGATCCAAAATATTTGATTATGAAATAGACATTTTTAATATTTGAAATTACCTTTTTTGAAAAGCTACATCATAAAAAGAGTGATAAAACATTATTTTCATTAAAATAAAATTTTCATAAAGGGGATTATGAAACACTATATAAAAAAATATTAGGGTGGGATAACCAAATCATGGAAGAATAATGTTCAAGGTAAAATCTTATAACTCAAAGAGGGATATTTTAGTTTCCAATATCTTTTACGGGAAACATATATCAAGATATGAGGTATAATTTTTAAGTTTTTACATGGTAAGAATGTATATCTACAAATCAATTATAGAATAAAACACAAAAAATCAATGATAAAAATATAAAAAATATATAATTTCAAGAGAACTATTATAAATCAATGAGAGAAAGTTGGTTTACTAAAAATCGTTACTACTTGGTAAAAAACTAAATGAATATGAAATTGAATAGGGGAACATTTTTTAGATATTAAATCTCATAAAATACAAGTATTCTGATATATATAAATCAATTGGTAGTAAATATCTCATACCAAGGTATCATGGTGTACAAAATGTATTTTTTCTCAAATAATTAGGATTGAGATGAAGATAAAACACCTTATAGCTTGAGTAGCAATTTAATAAAAACCCCTTGAAAAGGGGATTTTAATTAAAATTAAAAAATTGATAAAATTTAATTCATCATATAATATCTCATATTTTCTATATATACCCCACATAAATTAAATTAAGTACATAATACCAAACACATTTCAAAGAGTTGAATTTGAGACGAAAGCCTTTACATATTTTTCTAAATTTCTTGAAAATAATTTTATCTCATGTTTAATAAACATATATAAAATAATAAAATAATTTATAACCATAATAATATTCATTTTCATTTATAATATTCATAAATAGTCATTATTAACATGAATTATTCTAATTATTCCCAATAGGTGTTCACAGTTTTCATCGTTTATACTAGTTTCAAAATAGTGGCGTTCATATTCATTCTTCATCAAAATTTTATCATTAATAGGTAATTAATGTTACTATTATGGATGATTTATAATAATTTAGGATGCTTCAAATTCCTTTCACAAGTGTTTTAGTATTTATCCTTGAAGATGAAATTGGTAAAAAACATGTTTCAGTGATTTTTGAGGAACAAAAGGTGTTTTCTTAATTGATGAATTAAATATTGATATAATATATTTAGATTCAAAAAAAACATTATTTAAAAATTTATATCTTATTATTAAATTAAATAATTTCTTATAGTCATCCATGACATAAAAGTATAGTACTTTTTAAGTATGTGGTTAAACCAACCTAAACCAGAACCTACCATGATTAGTGGATGATTTTGTGATAGTTAAATTTTAATATCATTATACCAGGAAAATATAATTCTTATTTAGTTATTATTATTTTTATATGTGATTATTATAATTAATTAGAATAATAATTAATGGATACTAAAATATTACTCAATTTGAATAAATGTTTATCCACATAGTATTCTTATTTTAAATTATTAAAATGATGGTGATCATTTTTAATCCTAAAATGAATAGGTTATCTAATTTTTCATACCAAAACCTTAATTATTTCATAAAAAATATTTATACTCCTCATATCCAACATTTTAAAGTGGTGAGGGTAAAAAACATGTTACATCATGGAAGAAATAGTCAAAATATTGTATGAATAAAGGTTTCAATTTTTAATGGATTGGGTATAAGAATAAATAGAGGAAAAAAACTTAATATATTAACATGAGAGTATATAAATGATAATAATTGTAATGCCCTGACCCTAGTTACGCATATTCTCTGCATTATTACATATCATTGGCATGATCACAATAGATCAAGTCTTGAAAGACCGATTAGTTTAGTATCCTTTAAAGTACTAGATACATACATAAGTTTTACATTACATCACGAAATAAAGAAAATCAACACTGTATCCCTTTTCAACACACTCATATCCCTTAGCTTATTCTTTCAGGTTAATCATGATATTTTTTTCACATCCTGAGAAAAATAAAACACAGTAAGGGGTGAGATCAGATGCTTAGTAAGGATAACAATATGGTGGAAACATTAATAAATAAGAATAAACATTTAAGGAAATGTATAAGACTGTAACATAAGCCCTTTAAACATAAATTTCAGTATAATATTGAAATTATAAATAAAATAATGCCATTTACTTATTCACATTGATATTATATTAGTCAAATAATCGCATGTAATATCAATAGCTAATTTCATAATGATGGAATACATAATGTTGGACATCATAACTGTAATGACCCGGGTTTTTGGGGTCCATTACTTTGTGAAAATCTCATGTTGGGTTTTCTGGTCTGGGAATCTCGATGAAGTTTGGTGTAACGGTAGGCCTACCAGTAGCCTTAGCCTACCGGTATTAGGCCTACCGGTAGCTCGGTCTACCGGTAGCCGTAGCCTACCGGTAGCTCGGTCTACCGGTAGCCGCAGCCTACCGGTAGCTCTCTCTACTGGTAGCTGCAGCCTACCGGTAGCTCAGTCTACGGGTAGCTACAGCCTACCGATAGCTTGGTCTACCGGTAGCTGCAGCCTACCGGTAGCTTGGCTACCGGTCGCTGAAAGCCACCGGTAGCTCAGCTACCTGTAGCTGTCACCCACCGGTAGCTCTCAGCTACCAGCGGCTCTGGCCTACCCCACAGGTTCTTTCCAGTGGCGCTCCAGGCACAATTAGGGTTTTAAACCCTATTTTGACACCTTTAAGCATGTTTTAAAGCCTGATAACACCCATTAATATTTTAATTAAGTATTTAATGAATTAACCTGGTGTGTGCGTTAGTTTAAACCACCCGACCCCTTTAATAACGTGTGGGGCCATGTGGTCAACCCACGACCCTCGCTCCTTATGCTGTTTCATGTTCTTATATCAACCGCCCTAGACCCTTATAAACTAAAGGGGTTTGCCGTGGGTTTCTTGTTTTCTCGTTCACCCTGCGCTAGATTACCCTTCCTTCAGGTGAGTCGCATCGCTATGCGTGAAGTTCCGGCCTAAGCGTTGATAAACAAGGCTATTTTCGTTCAGGCGAGCCGCATCGCTATTTGTGAAGTTCCACGCCAGGCCTCAGTGTCGATCGTTGACTAACAGGTAGGGAATTTCTCCTTCACCTATCTCTTTTGTGTATCACGCGGGTTGGGCATGCTTTTGATTTTTGTAGAATTGGATAAACCAGACCTAAATAAAAATAAAGATAATGAATGGATTATTTAAATAAAGAAGGGGGGTTGTGATCATTGATACTGTTTTATATTATGATCTTCTTTCTGAATTTTGTGGCTTATGCCTACTGAAAATCGAGGCTGTTGGTGGTCGTTGTCTGTGCACTAATGAACCCTTACCTCTAGTGATGTTTAAATGGATCGTGTTTGTGGTGGATAACCCTTGCTGTGTAAAGGAATTTTTTTTAATTACGTATATTCGGCTAAATGAATTGGAAGCACCAGGATAAATCCTTTTCTGTGATAACCCCGATTAAAGAAAATGGAAATTGAAATCATGGAGTGTGTTAAATCTTATAAATATGAAAATACTGGCATGGCCCTGCTTTGTGTTGGTGGTAGTGGTTTTGTTGTTTTCTTTTATGGACCGATTACTGGAGATGTGGGAGGGGATGGGATCCCCTGTTTTAATACTTTCGGTGGTTGTGAGTTTTAAGACTGGGTGGTTACCTTGTTTATATCACAAATTGGGGTGGGATCCCCTGTTGATGAAAAACCTTTTTGGTGGAGGGGACACAGGGCAGTGTCTCGGGGTTGTCTTTGGTTCCAGTACTTCGAGGGATCTCACTTATTCCTTTGTTGTTGTGACTTTACAAGAGAACTAGGTGTGGATACTTAATTGACGTTTGGATGGTTTCTTTTCCTTGGTTATGCTTATGGTGTTAGTTTCCCAGTAGTGCTTAAACTTATTTGAACATTATTACTGAACATGAAAACAAGAAAGGGACAAATGGTTTTGTTGGCGAGAGTCGTGACTCGGACCTAAGTGTTGTTTGTGTCCTTTAGGCTAGTTGAAGAAAAACCTAACTTGGGTGAGTGCTTGTTACCTATATGTACATACTTGTAGTTTTGTGTTTCTTATTCACGCCCCACCCAAGTTGAGCACTTAGTTACGAACACCCCCATTTCACGGGTGATGGTGTTTTTCCCAGCACTATCATTAGTGGCTAGTTATTATCTCCCTTTTTTCTCCCTTTCCCGGAAAGCCCAAGTGTCTTAGGGAAGGTTGTGATGGCCTGAGGTCCATTATTATCCCAAGAATCTTCGGGCAGGGTAGTGTGGTGGTTGGCCAGGTGTGTTCGACAGGTGGTTTCCTAAGTGTCTTCGGGATGAGGCCCAGGTTTCCTCAGGCATGGCAGTGGATCTTCTAGCCCAGGTGTCTACGGGCGTGGTGGTGGTTGTTCTGGCCTAGGTGTTTGTAGGCATGGTTACGCGTGACAGTTGTGGACTAGGTGTTTGCGGGCGGGATTCGGCAGTGGGACTGCATGTGGTTTTGGCCCAGGTGTGTGCGGGCGGGTGTGGTAGTGGGACTGCGGTGAGAATGGAGGGATTGGTTTGATGCGTAGGATGTCTCAATAACTAGTGGGAAAGTGGCGCGGGGTACCCAAACATCGATGTGCTCTTATTATATATATAACTTGACTTGCGTTATTTGGGGAGTGTGCCATGGTGAGGCTTGGGTGGATAGTTTACTTTGTTAGGTGTTTGGTTTACTCCTTTTCTCATGGGACTTTAGTACATCCCCCCCACTTGTGCACGAGAGTCTTTGGTTTTCCCTACTGAGTGTACTTTTATGCTCACCCTACGTATATAAAACTGCTTTCAGGTTTCCAGGAGGACTTCGGGGATCGCGCAGGACCGTACTAGCTCGGACCTTTGGGGCAGTTGCAGTTGCTGATTTTTTTTCTTTCTTTGGTACTTACCTTTGTAGTCACTTTTGTACTTTGCGGCTTTTACTTTTTGGAACATGCATGTGGGAATGTTTTACTTTTGGCTTTACTTTTCTTTTAGTTTTGGTGTTGTTGGGTTTCATCATCTTATCTCCCGATCCTATAAAACAAAAAGGGGTAATGCCTTCCATCTGTGTTTAATTTTTATACCCTTGGTGCTAGTCGCCACTCCGAGACCTATTGAGGGTGGGTCTTTGGGGTCATTATCTCTCCTTCAACTTAAAGAAGGAAGGGCCTGTCAATCTGCTGACCCTTCCCCCCTTTTTGGTGAAGGCGGGTCGTGACAGAATGGTAGCAGAGGTGATGGTTGAGAGATAGGATGGAGTGTGGAGTTAGGCATAGTGAGGATTGCATGGGATGGTAGGGAAACAATGTTTGGTGACCTTGGTGCATGAATTAGGTTAGGGAAGACCGGATAGGACACAAGATTTTAGGGCCCCCCCGTGATCCAATGTAAGGACTATGGACCTACCGAACGACCAAGTGAGGCCACACTGATTGCAGGGTAGAGAGACCCTAGGAAAGGTACATGCATCATAATGACTTGTGTTCTTGTGTTTATGGGGTGTTTTGGGAATGAAGAATAAATGAAAAGTTTAAGAAGTTTTAAAGAACGACATTCTGCACTACTTGGGCTTAGACACTCCTTGTTTACCTTGTAGCTATGGCACCTAAAAGGCGACCACGTGTGGTACAGGCGATCGAGGCCCCGCAGACTACCTTGGACGATTGGCAGAGAGCTGACTGGGAAGAGGAGGACGACCAGTGGCAGAGGACTCTTTGGGCCTTCCAGCAACAGACCCTTGAGATGTATGAGGGCAACAACTCTGACATAAAGATGGAGAGCTGCTTAGAGTAGCTGGTGATAGCCTTCGGCTTGATCCGGGCTCTGGCCGAGTACTGGGTTCCTCTGGCCGTCAGCCAGATGCGGGGAGCGGCGCGTCAGTGGTGGACGCTTTACCTGGGGGAGAGGAGAGAGGCTGAGGTAACATGGGCTGATTTTGAGAGGGAGTTCCGGACAAAATTCCTCTCTTCGACGATGAAGGCGGAAAAGAGACATGAGCTACTCTCCCTCCAACAGAAGAGTATGTCAGTGAGGGAGCGAGGGATCAAGTTCAAGGACCTCATACGTTTTACTCCAGACCTCTTCCCCGACGAGGAGTCTCGGTCAAGACGTTTAGAGGAGGCACTCCGACCCTCCCTCCAGTATGCTGTTACCCCCTTTACCCTTCCGACATACTTGGAGGTCCATAAGAAGGCCAAAGTGGTGGAGATGATGCGTGCTCTAGGAGGAGTGTCATGAGAGGGGATCCAACTGGGACCATCGAAGGGGAAGGCCGTCAGCACCAGGCCTCCAGCGTCAGGACCCTCCAGGTTCTGACCGACAGGGAGTAGGCCGTATCAGTTTCAGTTTCGATCCCCTGGTCCTCACCCTTTTCCTTCGGCCTCGAGACCGCGGTGCTTCGTCTATGGGAGCCCGGGACTTCTCCGGAGTCAGTGCTCGGACCAGGTACAGTACGATGGTGGCGGAAAACCCCACCACCCGCCCCAGTAGTAGCTTCCAGCCAGGCTATTCCAGCAGCAGCAGCAGGGATAGCGAGCTCCCGCTCCTTCGAGGGCAGACGTAGGAGGAGGAGGCCGACCTCAGGGCACTCCTTAAGAACCTCGACTGGGGCGTGGTCGGGGAGGTGGCCGACAACTGAGGGGCAGAGGATCTGGGCGTGGAGAGTTACACACCGTAGAGGTAGTAGTTCCAGTAGGGCCGAAGGTTGTTCGAGGTACGATCAGTTTGTTTAGTACCCTTGCTTATGCCTTGTTCGATACCGGAGCTTCGCACTCCTTTTTTGCACCCTGTCTAGCCCGTGCCTTGGGTCAAGATTCCGAGAGACTCCCAGTGCCCCTGGTGTTGAGCACACTAGTCGGTGGTCAGGACGATTTGTTGTTTGTTTTTCGGGGATGCATACTGATGATAGGGCCACATCAGTCAGTTAGGGATCTTCTTCTACTGCGGATACAACCATACAGTGTCATCCTAGGCATCGACTGGCTATTCTCTATGTGTGCCGTTATCGACTGCTTCCGAAGAAGGGTTGTGTTCCCAAACATGGGCGGCCGACATGTTGTTTTCACCGGCGAGCGGAGCAGTCAGAAGGGAAATAGGCGAGAGGAACCCCTCCTCTCTTTGTTAGCTGAGCTGTTAGTAGGGTCAGTAGATGCTGAAATGGTGGAAGTGCCAAAGATCATATATGGGTTTATGGACGTCTTCCCTGAGGAGGTGAAGACTCTACCCCCTCGACGTGATGTCGAGTTCAGGATAGACCTGTAGCCCGATGCTCGTCTGATCTCGATGGCTCCTTATCGGATGACACCTTTAGAGCTACGGGAGTTGCAGATTCAAATTGAAGATCTGATGAAGAGGGGTTATGTTCGGCCGAGTGAGACACCGTGGGGTGCTCTAGTCTTGTTCGCAAAGAAGACAGATGGTGGTCTCAGGTTGTGCATAGACTACAGGAGGCTGAATCAGGTGACGATCAAGAATTGCTACCCTCTTTCGAGGATAGACAATCTTTTCGACCAGCTAAAAGGGGCAGGATGGTTCTCGAAGATCGACCTACGGTCTGGGTATCACCACCTAAGAGTAAAGGAAAGTGACATCCCAAAGACGGCGTTCAGGTGCAGATATGGACACTTTGTGTTTGTAGTTATGCCCTTCGGAATTACGAACGCCCCAGGTGTGTTCATGGGGCTTATGAACTCCATATTCCGGGAGTACTTGTATTGGTTCTTGGTTGTGTTCATCGACGATATCCTGATCTATTCGAGATCAGAGGAGGACATGCAGAGCACCTGAGGACGGTTTTGGAGGTCCTCCGACAACACCAGCTCTATGTTAAGTTGTCGAAATGCAAGTTCTGGACACGAGAAGTGCACTTCCTTGGGCACGTGGTGTCCGAGCAAGGGGTAGCGGTGGACACGTCAAAGGTTGAGGCAGTTGTTTCTTGGGAAGCACCCAAGAATGTGGCAGAGGTCCGTATTTTCCTCGGGCTGGAAGGTTAATATCATAGATTCATAACGAACTTCTCCCGAGTAGCAACCCCTTTGTTACCCCTGACTATGAAAGACCAGGTTTTCTTGTGGAGTGAGCAGTGCGAGTCAGCGTTCAGCTATCTGAAGGAGAAGTTGGTTAGTGCCCCAGTGCTAAGATTACCAGAAGAAGGGGCGTCCTATGAGGTGTTCTGTGATGCTTTAGGACAGGGCCTGGGATATGTGTTGATGCAGTGATAAGGGGTGATCTCTTATGGGTCCTGGAAACTACACCCTCCTAAGCGTAATTACGCCACCCATGACCTGGAACTTGTAGCGGTCGTTTTTGCGCGAAAGTTATGGCAGAACTACCTCATCGGAGAACGCTTTGTGGTCTTCACAGATCATAAAAGCTTGAGGTATATCTTATCCCAGCGGGACCTAAACTTACGACAGTGGATATGGGTGTAGTTCCTCTAGGATTACAACTTCTATATCTCTTATACTAAGGGAAAGGGCAATGTAGTGGCCGATGCCTTGATTCGGAGGACACAGAAGGATGTGGTCCGAGAGTCAGCGGACGCCTGGAAGGCGATGGAGGAGTTGACTGCCTCACACCTGGATGCGAGGATGGATAGTAGTAGAGGTTTCCTATATCAGATGATAGAGCAGTCGTCTCTGTTTCAGCAAGTGGATGAGTCTCAGTGGGGAGACCCAGAGTGCGAAGTGATGCGTGACCTAGTTGACCAGGGAAATGCTCCGGAAGGATGGACAGAGGATGGTCAGAACTGGATGCTTTTCTAGGGAAGGTTGTTTGTTCCAGAAGTGATTCACGGTAGGGTTCTTAGTGAGTTCCACAACTCACCCCTCGTGGTACACCCAGGAGTTTCCAAGATGTACTAGGGACTGAAGAGGCAGTTTTGGTGGACCATAGTTAAGCGAGTGGTGGCAGAATTTGTGGCCAAGTGCTTAGTGTGTCAGAAAGTGAAGGCTGAACACCGAGTTCCAGGTGGCCTACTGCAGCCTCTAGATGTCCCCAAGTTGAAGTGGGATGACATCTCGATGGATTTCGTCATGGGACTACCCATGTTCCAAGGGGGATATGACACCATCTGGGTGGTAGTGGACCGGTTGATGAAATTGGCTCACTTTCTGGCGATCAGGGAGTCGAGTGCAATGGATGCTTTAGCACGAAGGTACGTGGAGGAGGTGGTGCGGTTGAATTGAGTTCTGAGGTCTATAGTCTCGGATAGGGAAGCACATTTTACCTCACGAGTCTGGAGGGGTTTGCAGCATGCTTTTGTCACCCAGCTATGCCTTAGCACTACTTTCCACCCCTAGACAGATGGGCAGACAGAGCGCACCATCCAGATGTTGGAGGATATGTTGCGGGCATGTGTTTTGGACTCACAGGGATCATGGGTGCGATAATTTCCCCTGGTAGAGTTTGCCTACAATAATAGCTACCACTCTACCATTGGTATGGCCCTATTTGAAGCCTTGTACGGGAGGCCATGCCGTTCACCTGTGTGTTGGACCGAAGTAGGAGAGGCAAGCATCCTTGGCCCAGAGGTGGTGCAGAGAACGACAGAAAAGGTTCAACTCATACGAGAAAGGATGAAGGCAGACCAGGACTGACAGAATTTGTATGCAGATACGAGGAGGAGGCCCTTGGAGTTTGAGGTTGGAGACCACGTGTTCTTGATGCTCTCCCCTTGGTGTGGGCAGCAGAGGTTCAGCAAGGGGAGTAAGCTTTCTCCCAGGTTCATCGGACCCTTCGAAGTGTTGCGATGGGTCGGCGAAGTGGCTTATCAGCTAGCATTACCACCGCTGCTACTGAGGATACATGATGTATTCCATGTGTCCCAGCTCTGTCAGTATCTACACGACGATTCACACGTCCTTGATTGGGGTGAGCTGGACATCGAGGACGACATGACTTTTGTGGAGAGACCAGTGATGATCGAGGATCGCAAGGAGAAGGTGCTTCGTGGGCGAACCATTCCCTTGGTTCGTGTGTTGTGGAGACATGGTGGGCTTGAGGAGAGTACGTGGGAGAGGGAAGCACAAATGTGTACCCAGTACCCAGAGTTGTTTTGAGTTTTGGTCCTTGTTGCACCTGTTGTGGTAGAACGTTTTGTCTTTTTGGCTATGAAATGTACTGGTTTTCTTTCCTCTAAATGTGTGTAAAAATCCCTGGCTATGGGGGAGGAGAGAACCCGACCCCTAGTCAAGACACATTAATGTGGATGCGATTAAACCCATGTGGGCGAGTCAGTGCCGCCCAAAGCGGATAATATATTGACATGGGGGAGGAGACTCCCCAAACCCACATGCCTGGGCAGTTTTACATGTTATGTTGCTTGGTTCTTGACAGGAAATTGTTTTTTTAATTATCATGGGTTCACTCCTAAGAGGTATCTTTTGAGGTGGTTGTTCGGACCCTATCTTTCCTTCTGGTTTGTTTTTATTCTCAAGGATGAGAATCATTTACGAGGTATCTAATGTAATGGCCTGGGTTTTTGGGGTCCATTGCTTTGTGAAAATATCATGTTGGGATTTCTGTTCTGGGAATCTCGTTGAAGTTTGGCGTAACGGTAGGCCTACTAGAAGCCTTAGCCTACCAGTATTAGGCCTACTGGTAGCCCAGTCTACCAGTAGCTGCAGCTACTGGTAGCTCTGTCTATCGGTAGCTCGGTCTACCAGTAGCTGTCACCCACCGATAGCTCTCAGCTACCAGTGGCTCTGGCCTACCCCGCGGGTTCTTTCCAGTGGCGTTCCTTGTACAATTAGGGTTTTAAACCCTATTTTGACATCTTTAAGCATGTTTTAAAGCCCGATAACGTCCATAAATGTTTTAATTAAGTATTTAATGAATTAACATGGTGTGTGCATCATTTTAAACCACCCGAACACTTTAATAATGTGTGGGGTCGCGTGGTCAACCCACGACCCCTGCTCCTTATGCGGTTTCACGTTCTTATCTCAACTACCCCAGACCCTTATAAACTAAAGGTGTTCGCCATGGGTTTCTTCTTTTCTTGTTCACCCTGCGCTAGATTACCCTTCCTTCAGGCTAGCCGCATCGCTATGCATGAAGTTCCGGCCTAAGCGTTGATAGACGAGGCTATTTTCATTCAGGCGAGCCACATCGCTATCCGTGAAGTTCCATGCCAGGACTCAGTGTCGATTGTTGACCAACAGGTAGGGAATTTCTCCTTAGCCTCTCTCATTTGTGTATTATGCGGAGTGGGTGTGCTTTTGATTTTTTTAGAATTGGATAAAACAGACCTAAATAAAAATAAAGATAATGAAAGGATTATTTAAAGAAAGAAGGGGGGCTGTGATCGTTGATACTGTTTTATATTATGATCTTCTTTCTGAATTGTGCGGCTTACGCCTACTGAAAATTGAGGCCGTTGGTGGTTGTGGTCTGTGCACTAACGAACCCTTACCTCTGGTGATGTTTTAATGGATCATGTTTGTGGTGGATAACCCTTGATGTGTAAAGGAATTTTGATTAATTATGTATATTCGGCTAAATGAATTGGAAGCACCAGGATAAATCCTTTTCTATGATAACCCTGGTTAAAGCACACAGAAATTGAAATCATAGAGTGTGTTAAATCTAATAAATATGAAAATACCGACATGGCCCTGCTTTGTGTTGGTGGTAGTGGTTTGGTTGTTTTCTTTTACAGGTCGATTGCTGGAGATGTGGGAGGGGATGGGATCCCCTGTTTTTATACTTTCAGTGGTTGTGAGTTTTAAGACCGGGTGGTTACCCTATTTATATCACGAATTGGGGTGGGATCCTCTGTTGATGAAAATCCTTTTTGGGAGAGGGGACACGGGGCAGTGTCTTGGGGTTGTCTTTGGTTCCAGTACTTCGAGGGATCTCACTTATTCCTTTGTTGTTCTGACTTTACAAGAGAACCGGGTGTGGATACTTAATTGATGTTTGGATGGTTTCTTTTCCTTGGTTATGCTTATGGTGTTAGTTGCCCAGTAGTACTTAAACTTATTTGAACATTATTACAGAACATGAAAAAAAGAAAGGGACAAATGGGTTTGTTGGCAAGAGTCGTGACTCGGACCTGAGTGATGTTTGTGTCCTTTAGGATGGCTGAAGAAAAACCTAACTTGGGTGAGTGCTTGTTACCGATATGTACATACTTGCAGTTTTGTGTTTCTTATTCGCACGCCACCCAAGTTGAGCACTTAGTGCAGAACACCCCCATTTCATGGGGGAGGGTGTTTTTCCCAACACTATTATTAGTGGCTAGTTATTAGCTCCCATTCTGCTCCCTTTCCCGGATAGCCGAAGTGTCTTCGGGCAGGATGTGATGGCCTGAGGTCTATTATTAGCCCAAAAATCTTCGGCAGGGTATGTGGGGGTTGGCCAGGTGTGTGCGGCAGGTGGTTTCCCAAGTGTCTTTGGGATGAAGCCCAGGTGTCTTCATGTGTGGCAGTGGATCTTCTAGCCCAGGTGTCTACGGGCATGGTGTTGGTTGTTCTGGCCTAGGTGTTTGCAGGCGTGGTTACATGTGATAATTGTGGCCCAGGTGTTTGCGGGTGGGATTCAGCAGTGGGACTGCGTGTGGTTGTGGCCCAGGTGTGTGCGGGCGGGTGTGGCAGTGGGACTGCGGTGAGAATGGCGGGATTGGTTCGACGGGTAGGATGTCTCAATAACCAGTGGAAAAGTGGCTTGGGGTACCCAAACATAGATGTGCTCTTATTATATATATTACTTGACTTGCGTTATTTGGGGAGTGTTCTTTAGTGAGGCTTGGGTGGATAGTTCACCTTGTTAGGTGTTTGGTTTACTCCTTTTCTCATGGGACTTTAGTAAATTCCCTCCATTGTGCACGAGAGTCTTTGTTTTTCCCTACTGAGTGTACTTGTATGCTCACCCAACGTATATAAAACTGCTTTCAGGTTTCCAGGAGGACTTCGGGGATCGCGCAGGACCATACTAGCTCGGACCTTTGGGGCAGTTGCAGTTACTGGTTTTTTTTCTTTCTTTGGTACATACCTTTGTAGGCACTTTTGTACTTTGTGGCTTTTACTTTTTATAACATGCATGTGGGAATGATTTACTTTTGTCTTTAATTTTCTTTTCATTTTGGTGTTGTTGGGTTTCATCATCTTATCTCCCGATCCTATAAAACAAAAAGGGGCAATGCCTTCCATATGTGTGTAATTTCTATACCATTGGTGCTAATCGCCACTCCGGGACCTATTGAGGGTGGGTCTCGGGGGTCATTATCTCTCCTTCAACTTAAATAAGGAAGGGCCTGGAAATCTTCTGACCCTTCCCCCCTTTTTAGTGAAGGCGGGTCGTGACAATAACCACAAAGTCAAGGCCTCATTCCAAGACTAAAAATAAAGATTTTGTCAAGGCCTTATGCCAAGACACTATCATATCTCATGAGACCTACTGATGCATTGAGGAGATGTAGCAGGCTCCACCCATCACTTACTAAGTCCAATTCATTACTCATATAAAAAGGTTAAAACATAATCTAAGCATTCTTATTAAAACTAGCAAACCAAATGTCAATATTTTAACCACAAACCATTAATGGTATAAAAATAGATCATCCACAGTCAAACATAACACATTCAGTAGAATGTGAAAGATTTTATTATAATAAATCAACCTCAATCATGAATAATGAAGGATGTTGACATAGATGACAATAATCTGTAATGCTATTTGAGAGAAATATCCCCTATATCTTGAAAACATTTAAAAGACTCACTATTTATCAAGAAGCCGTTTAAAATAGATTTTTGAATCAAAGAGTCCCATACAACTTTGAAAAATTTTAAAATGAATTTGAATTTTAAAACTTTCATGACCATATAAATAAATCCTTAAAACCATTTTTAAAACATGGACATTAATGAGAAAGATTTAGAAGAATAAATCATTAAATCATTTAAAATGATATTTTAGTTAGAGTTCCTAACCAAATGAGAGACTCTTGAATACAAATAATTGAGGAAATCAAAACATTATAATATCATGATAATACATTAATTAATTATATAGTTTGTCAAAGTACAGTATAACCCCCATATAAAAGTGAATTGGTGCATAATAACAAAGAAGACTCAATGTAATGTAAATTGAGATAGAATCCCTTATAAAGACTGTATCCTTAGGTTAAGGATAAATCAATGACATAATTATTTGTAAAAAATATAAATTCACTAAATATGATTGGATATTCGGTGTAAATTAATCAGAAGGCATTCCCACATATTATTGTAAAAACAACACCAATGACTTGGATGGTTAACTCAATGAATGGAAATTGGCTTAAGATTACTCTTATCAAGTTCATATTGATGACTTGAGAATTTATAAATAGAGTGATTATGTGTATCAAAATTATATCCATACAAAGGTGAGTGGAAATTACTACATAAATAAATAAATAGGGATTTCTCACATAATCTTGGAGTAAAATAATCAATGATGTTTGAGTAAAACCCACTAAGTGGAATTCAAAATTAGAAATTGTTTTACCGATTTGGTAACATATGAAACATACACCCCAAGAAAGAAGGATCATACAATGAAGATATAAATACCTATAAATTAATTTATATTAAACAAATAAAAAAATCATGGGCAGTATATACACCACACAAAAGGAAATAGTGGCAATATAGCATGAATCCCACGAGAATAAGAAGTGAGATGAAAACCCCTAACCTTGTACTTTTCCTCAGTTGAGGGTAAATTAACCACCTGTATAATGGTAAAATAATTGTTATTAAATTATACAAGAACCATATAAATAAATATGATATCATATATTATCCTTTAATATTTCTTTGTTTATAATATTTTAAAAGTATCATTGTTTTTGGTGTAAATAGATTCATTTTTTCTTTATATTTTTTTACATAAGTCATGTTTGTTATGGATACGTTGTATTTAATTTTTATCCATAATGATATTCTGTTCTTAAAAATTATTTTTTTAATCATAAAATAATATTTATTCATGAATGGTTAAGATGGGGAATGAATCTCATCTTATTTGTGGATATGGTAATCCGTTCGTACAAACGAGCAACAATACCATTCTATTGATGGTTAAAACGTATGTAATTGGATGGTATATCATATATAGAGAATCATTAAAATGTTATATTTATTATTTATATCAATTATACTCATTATTATACCCATCCAAATAATTAAGTGTTGAATAAAAAACTACACCACGACATGGTGACAGTTAGTCGTACGTACGCATGTGTGGTGACTTTGTCATTCATAGGTTGGATAGAATAATGAATATGGATGTACCCTTTTTATAATAACATCAAATTATGTAGAAGGTACTGGAGTTATTATTTTGGTATGTAAAAAATAAATAAAGTGGAAGTGGAATAAGAAAAGAACATTAAAAGAGGTGATGAAATAATTACCTCTTCTTTGGGTTCTTCAGTTTGATTTGATCAAAAGGGCTCCATAAGATAGATTTCTGATCAAAGTAAGGCCTCTAGGATGAGTTGAGGGTAGTTAGGAGGATATTTGAGTAGGGTTTGGCTGATCCAAAGGGATTTTGTGGTGTGATTTTTAGATAAGTGGAAGTACCCTTTTATAAGAGAGGTGAGGGTCACTTTAAGAAAACATGAAATATTATTTTATTATACCATCATATTCAGTTTATTATGGATCTAAAAGGATTTACTTTTAGGATAAGTTGATTCTGGGTTGAAAACCTCTAAAAAAATTGGTTTTAGACAGGTTTAGGTCACCATATTAACCTTATCTTTTAGATTTAACTCTCGGTTAAATAGTTTAACATTACCATATCTCCTTGTATTTTTATATTATATATATAATAAACTTACTTTAAAATGACAAGAGAACCAAAAGTGGTTCATTAATGGAATATATATTATTATATATGTTCTTTGGCCAAACCATATATTTTTAGGTATATTATATCATAAAATAATATAGTATTTTTTTAAAAACTCATTTATGTCAAATTTGAAATTATTTAGTATTTGGTTTTTTGTGAAAGTCATAACAATATGATTTCATAAAAAAAATTAATCAACCCTAACATGTAATGTTAACCTATGAAATTTTTTAATGCATAAAAACTCTCAATTTTCATTTATTTGAATATTTATAATATCAATTATTTTAATCTTTCATTAATAATGTAGTTACTACATCATCATTGTGTCATAATTAAATTTAATTATTTAATGTATAAAAATAATAAATAGAACAACATGATGTAGGAAATCTTCTTATATTTCTAATTAATATTTACAGTTGAAATTATCTTATGTATAACCATATATTAAAAATGATTTAGTTATTAAAATTTCAATTTAACACTTTTAGCACTTCTTTAAATAAAATAATAATAAATGTACTAATCTAAACCAAGTGGATCAGAAGGATCATATTTTATTCCTATGGTTGATTTTGATGGAAATATACTTATCTAATAGAATTATGACATATTTTAGGGTAATTATAATATAAATTTTACCTTTAATTACCCTATTTACTTTAATCCTTGGTAAATAAAATTCCAAATTTACTATTCACAAAAATTTATTTTCATTTTATTGAACCAAATTTTACTTACTGATGTCAACCGTGTCTCTTAGATTTTTGAAATTCAATTCACAGAAATGGTAAAATTTTGTTTTATGAAAATTTGCTAAAGTGCTTAGAAGGTGGGTAAAAGACGTTAAAAAATTCTATAAAATTTTTTACATCTAATTTTATTATAAAATGACTCCAATGAATTATATTCAACTAATATAGGTATTATGAATCTATTTTTACTTAAAAAAATTTAAATAAAATAATTAATTATTTAAATAAAATGTCTGTTTTAAACAATAACACAACGTTTTTCACTATTCATCAAAAATTGAATGTTTTCAGAAAAATACCAAAAATTAATCCTAAGATAATTTTGATATTTCAAAACATAAAATGATATCTATTTTACCAAATTCAAAAACATATAAGTTTCATTAATTAATTTAATATTAATTCCCATTGTCAAAACTAGAAATCGGCTTTTGGAGAAGTAAAAACTATCAAAAGATTGATATGTGTTTATTTCCAGTTTGAAAGTGAAATTACATCCAATGAACAACATTGTATAAAATGATAAAAATATAATCTAATTATACTTCAAAACCATTCAAATGTAAAATTTAACACTATAAATGATTTTTATTAAAAATGTTGTATCCAATTTAAATTTAGTATCCTTCACTATTCATCAAAATATGAAAGTTATCAGAAAAACACCAAAAATTTATCTAAACTAAATTTTTATGTCCCCTTTTTAGAGAATAATTAAATTTTATCAAATTGAATATATAAAAGTGTAAAATATTGGATTTAGAAAGGGTTCTTCATTAATAGGTGGGAAAACTGCATTTTTTTGGAAAATAATGTTTTTATTTGAAAAATTGAATTTGCCCTTATATTATTTCTGAGAAACACAAAAGATGGATGTTAAAATTATATGGGATATATATAAAATTCAAAATTTGGTCATTACTATTCATAACCTCTTTCTAAAAGGCTAGTTTGATAGGTCGTGGTGCACTTGAACTCAATGTTGCATACATCACACACTATTGTATTATTCGAAAAGAAGCCTACCATGGAAGTTTGGGGTGTTACATTTTCCTTCCTTCAATAAATTGCATCCTCGCAATTTGAAATTGTTCTTAGAAAATAAAGGGTTAAAAAAATAGAAAATACCTTTACGGAAAACCCACATCGGAAATAGGATTAATAAAATTTATTCTTGATAAGAGGGAAAAGGAAATGAAAAAGTCACCACCAAATTAAAATTTTGAATAGGGGAACATTGGTGGAAATTATAATTATAAGAAAAATTTAAATATTTATAGGGAGTGATTAAGGTCATCATTCACAAACAAGTGAATGGAAATTTGAGGGCCTCAAAGCCATATATCTATGATGAATAACATAAGGTATTTGGATAATACATTTTTGGGTTTAAGATCCTTTCCATAAGGTTTAAGAATTTATTTCTTCATAGAATAAGAAAAAAAAATACTTGATAAGTAGAGTCCAAACTTCAACTAATTTCTACCACAAACTCATCTTTTAATCCAAATTATGAGTATTCAAGATGAATTGGTCACACCTGGAGTGATAAAATCAATTTATAAATAATCACATAATCCACAAAGGATGAACTATATATTTCCCTTATCTTTAGAGATTAGTCAAAACCAATTTTTTTAGTACATTATCATATGATCCCCAAAAAGGAAAAGCCTTTAGAGAAAGAAATAAAAATATTAATTTATAAAATTAAACCTACAATACCCAATGTTCAATAAATACCATTCAATAAACAATTTTCCTTAAAATCCTTTAATATAACCCAAACTAATATTGAAACCCAAAACTCCGAAGGATTTGATTACGTTGTCTTCCATGTAAAATTGTATCTCCAAATAACATCGGCTACTCTTAAAGTGACATACTTAAAAGTAATTAACCTAATAAAATATTCTCTATGATAGGTTAATCATTTCCATAAATAGCCCAAATAGATTAAATCCACAATAAAAATGGAGATACAAATCCACCATTACTTCTCAATTGAAATCCCATAGTATTCTATTTTCCTTAGGCATATAGTGTTCCCAAATGAGCAAATGTCGTCAAAAATAACATATATCACTTAATCACCAAATCATTTTCCTACACTAAGGATATACATTTGAAAAATATAAGATCCCAAATCAACTTATTATTAATCAATAAAATCATTTAACTAAAAATAATTAGCCATACTAACCAGGGACTTCACATAGTCCAGTAATATGCGATAAATCCCAGTCGCACTTTGGTTGTGGGTTCGATTCCTGCAGCTTTGTCGGGTGCGATGGGTTGTCACACGGTATATGTGTTTTCCTTTTTCAAAAACTATATTTTATAACATTCCCAAAATGAGATAAATTCCTCAAAATAACCATAACATAATTTAACCACAAATTTTATCTCAAACCTCACATTTTCATCCAAAAAATAAATAACCTGTACTTGCCTTAAATTGAAGGATCATATAAACCCAGATGGTTATTTATAACTATATCCACAAAATAAGAGATAATTTTTCCTCTAATATCATTTTCATATAAAAAATTGTAGGGTTACACATAAAAGATAAAATTATTCCAAAGTAATCACATCAACAAAGAGTGCTAATACTTTTAAACATTTTTTGATACATTTATTTCCACATAGGTTATTCCTGGACGAAGAGGTTATCCTATAGAATAGGGTATTGAATTGGGTAATGACAAGGTCCACTACATTTATTGCAAATGACTATAAATGGATTCTGGGGATCATTTTTATTTTCTTCCATAATACTCTTCATTTTTCCCGATCAATTATTTACTTTATTTACTTCTTTCCCACACATAAAGCATTGCATTATTCCATTGAGATTCTTTCCTAGCTATCTCTTTCCACATTTCCTGCATGATGGAAATCGAGCTTTCTTTTCTCCATGGTCTCCACTGCTGGAGCTCTTATCATTCACTGCCATTCTCTTATTTTTTGATTTTGGGAGTTGGTTAATATATATGTTATTGATCATATTTTTGAAGACTAATTCGGTATGAACATGATATATTTTTTGACTGTAAAAATTCCATTTTTTCTCATTTCCACCACCATTCCCACCTTGTACATCATGTTTAATGTTATTATGACTTCCTTGGAATCCAGCCATTGACTAATACCAGAAAGCATTGTGTGAGTAACAATAGTCATAAAATAATTTAGAGAATATCATGACACCTTATTTTCAATCTAAAACACCTTAGGATTAACCAAGGTTATTTATTCTCATCATATATTAAAATCCTTTAAATCAGTTTGTAAAGAAAATGTAAATTATCCTAAGAATATTCCTTAGGATGGCGTAACCAAGAGTGCAGCAAGGCCCGTTGTGGTGCACCAGTTCCCGTTTGAGTCTATATCAAAGCAGTTTTTTTTCTTTGGGTTTTACCCCTATGTACATCTGTGCCAGATCCACCTCTACCTACTCATATCCAGACAGGGATGTATTTCCTGGAAAATTGACCTAATATTTACATTACCCAAAATTTTGGATGTTCTTCTATACTAATCCCCAAATTCATTCTTAGGGTAATATTCTCTAATCAGAGTTTTTCTAAATCTAGTTTCCAAGGTTTGTACTAATTTTCCTCTTATACCAACTATAACACACTAACCCTAGTTACCTAGAGTCGGTTCATTATTACATATCATTGAAATTATCACAATATATCAAGTCTCAAAATACTGATTAGTTTAGTAGCCTTTGAAGTACTATATACATACATAAGTTTTACATTACATCATGAAATAAAGATAATCAACATTGTATCTCCTTTGAACACACCCATATCCCTTAGCATATTCCTACAGGTTAATCATGATATAATTATTCACATCCTAGAAAAATAAAACATAGAAAGGGGTGAGCTTAGATTCTCAGTGAGGATAACAATATAGAGAAAACTTTCATAAATAAGAATAAACATTTAAGGCAATGTATAAGACTAAAACACAAGCCTTTTAAACCTAAATATGATCATAATATGGAAAATACAAATCAAATAATTCCATTTATTTATTCACATTGATATTATACTAGTCAAATAATCTCATGTTATATCAATAGCTAGTTCCATAATGATGGAATACATAATGTCGGACATCATAACCACATAGTCAAGGCCTCCTACCAAGACTACAAATAGAGATTTTGTCAAGGCATTATGCTAAGACACTAGCTTGTCTTGTGAGACCTACCGATGCATCGAGGATCTATAGCAGGCTCCACCTATCACTTACTATATTCATTTCTCATATAAAAACGTTGAAACACAATTTAAACATTTATATTAAAACTAGCATACAAAATGTCAAAATTTTAACCACAAACAATGAAGGGTATAAAAATAGAACATCCACAGTAAAACATTACTTATTCAGTACAATATGGAATATTTTATTATAATAAATCAACCTTAATAAATAATAGCGAATGATGTTGACATAGATTAAGATAATCAGTAAAACTATTTGAGGGAAATATCCCATTTTTCTTTAAAACATTTAAAAGTCTCAGTATTTATCAAGATGCTGTTTAAAATAAATTTTTGAATCAAAGTGTCCCATACCGATTTGATACTATTTAAAAGTAATTTTAATTTTAAAACATTCATGTCCATATAAATAAATCTTTACATCCATTTTTAAAACATGTACATTAATGACAATGATTTAGAATAATAAATCTTTAAATCATTTAAAATCATATTTTAGTTAGAGTTCCTAACAAAATGAAAGATCCTTGAATACAAATAATTGAGGCAATAAAAAATTTATAATATCATGAGAATAAATAGATTCATTATATACTTTGTAAAAGTATAGTAAAGACACCATATAAAATTTAATTGGTGCATAATAACAAAGAAGTCTCAATGGAATTTAAATTGAGATGAAATCCCTTATAAATACAGTATCCTTATGTTAAAGATAAATCAATGAAATTATTATGTTTGAAAAATATAAATACACTAAATATGATTGTATATTCAGTGTAAATCAATCAGAGTACATTCACACATATTCTTGTAAAAACAACACTATTTACATGGATGTTTAACTCAATGAATGGAAATTGAGTTAAGGTTACTCTTATCAAGTTCATATCGATGACATGATAATTTATAAATGGAGATATTATGTGTATAAAAACTACATCCACACAATGGGGATTAGAAATTACTACATAACTAAATAAATAGTGGTTTCACACCTAATCTTGGATTAAAATAATCAATGAAGTTTGCGTAAAACCCAATGAGTGGAAATTGAAATTAGAAATTCCTTTACCAATTTGGTAACTTACGAAACATATACCCCATGAAAGAAGTATCATAAAATGATGATATAAATACCCTTAAATTAAAGTATATTACACAAATAATTCAATCATGGGCATTACATACAACACAGAAAATGAAATATTGGCAATATAGCATGAATCTCACGGGAATAAGAAGTGAGATGAAAAACCCTTAACTTATAAGTTTATTTAGTTGAAGGTACATTAACCTCTTATATAATGGTTAAATTAGTTTTATTAAATTATAAAATAAAAATAAAAATAAATATGACATCATATATGATCCTTTAATACTGTTATGTCAATAATATTTCAGTAGTATTATTGTTTCAGGTGTAAACTGATTCATGTTTTCTTTATATGTTTTGTTATGAAAGTCATGTTTGTTATGGATAGGATGTATTTTATTTCTATCTAGAATGATATTATGTTCTTAAACATTATTTTTTTAATCATAAAATGGTATTTATTCTTGAATGATTACGATGAGGAATGAATCTCATCGTGTTCGTGGAGACGGTAATCTGTACGTATGCACGAGCGACAATACCATCATATTGATGGTGAAATCTTATGTAATTAGATGGTATATAATATATACAGAATAATTAACACGTTAAATTTATTATTTAATCAATTATACTCATTATTATACCCATCTAAGTAATTAAGTGTTGAATAACAAACTACACCACGCCGTAGAGATGGTAAGCCGTACGTACGCACATATGGTGGCTTTGTCATTCATAGGATGGATAGAACAGTAAATATGATTTTAATATATTTAAATAATATTACAGTGTGTATAAGGAACTAGATTTGTTATTATGGTATGGAAACAACAAAGAAATAAGAAGTGGAAGAAGAATGGAATATTGAAAGAGGTAATGAAATAATTACCTCTTCTTCAGGTGCTTCCTTTTGATTTGATCAAAAAATATCCGTAGGTTGGATTTATGATCAAATTAAGACCTCTAGGATGAAGTGAAGGAAGTTGGGTGGATAGTTTAGTAGGGGTTGGCATAGCCAAATTGCTTTGGAGGTGTTATTTTGAGAGAAGAGGAAGTACCCTTTTATACGAGCAGTGAGGGTCACTTTAGGAAAACCTTGAAATATTATTTTATTATACAATCATATTCAGTTTATAAGGGCCAAAAAGGCTTTATTTTTAGGTTAAGTTGGGTCTGGGTTGAAAACCACTCAACAAATTGGTTTTAGAGAGGTTTAGGTAACCATATTAACCTTATCTTTTATATTTAACTCTTGGTTAAATAGTTTAACATTTACCACGTCTCCTTGAATTTTTATATTATATCTTTAATAAACTTACTATAAAATTCCAAGAGAACCCAAAGTGGTTTACTAATGACATATCTATTATTATATAAGTTCTTTGGCCAAAACAAATATTTTTAGAACTATTATATCAATTAATAATATAGTATTTGTTTTAAAAACTCCTTTATGTCAATTTTGACATTATTTAGTATTTTGTTTGTGTGAAAGTCATAAAAATATGATTTCTTCAAAAAAGAATTAATTAAATCACCCATAACACGTAATATAAACCTAAAAGTTTTTTGTAATGCATCAAAAGTATCAATTTATATTTATTTTAATATTTATAATATCAATTATTTTAATCTATTATTAATAAGGTAGTTACATCATCATCATTGTGTTATAAGTAAATTTAATTATTTAATGTCTAAAAATTAGAAATAAAATAACATGATGTAGGAAATATTCATATATTTCTAATGAATATTTATAGTTGAAATTATCTTATGTATAACCCTATATTAAATTTTTTTTAGATATTAAAATTTGAATTTAACACTATGAACTCTTGTTTAAATAATATAACAATAAATGTCCTAATCTAAACCAAGTGGAGAAAAAGGATCATATTTTATTCGTAAGGTTTATTTTGGTTGAAATGCAGTTATCCAATAGAATTATGACACGTGTTAGGGTAATTATAATATAATTTTTACCTTTAATTACCCTATTTACCATTAACTGTGGTCAATAAAATTCCAAAGTTACTATTCACCAAAAATTATTTTCATCTTATTAAACCACATTTTAATTAATAATTTCAACTGCGTATCTATAGTTTTTGAAATTCAATTTTTAGAAGCGGTAAAATTAAGTTTTATGCAAATTTGCTAATGTGCCTAGAAGGTGGGTAAAAGATGCTAAAAAATTCAATAAAATTTTATACATATAATTTTATTATAAAATGACTCCAATGAATTATATTGAACTAATATAGGTATTATGTATCTATTTTGGATTAAAATAAAAATAAAAAAAATAAAAAAAATTTTAAATAAAAATTCAGTTTTTAAAGAATAACACGTTGTTTTTCACTATTCATAAAAATTTAATGTTTTCAGAAAAACACCAAAAATTCACCCTAATCTAATTTTGATATTCCGAAACAAAAAATGAAATTTATTTTATCATATTCATAATATAGAAGTTCCAATATATAATTTAAAATTCATTCCCGTTGTCAAAACTAAAAAGCGCGTTTTTGAGAAGTAAAAATTATCAAAGGATTGATATGTGTTTATGTCTGGTTTAAAAGTGATATTACTTACCATGAACAACATTGGATTAAATGATAAAAATATAATATGATTATAATTCAAAACTTTCAAATGTATAATTTAACACTATAAATTATTTTGACTAAAAAAGATGTTTCCAATTAAAATTTAGAATCTTTTTCTATTCATCAAAATATGAATGTTATCAGAAAAACACCAAAAATTTATTCAAACTAAATTTTTTATGTCCCAATTCTAAAGAAGAATTTAAATTCATTAAATTTAATAAAAAAGTTTCAAATATTGGTTTTAGAAGGTGTTCGCCATTGAATGGCAGAAAAACTACATTTTTTTAAAAATATTTTTTTATTTGGAAAATAGAATTTGTACTTATATTATGTATAAGAAACACTAATGATGAATGTTAAAATTATATGGGATATATATAAAATTATGAATGTGGTAATTAAAATTCATAACCTCTTTCTAAATGACTAGTTTGATAGGTCGTGGTGCTCTTGAACTCGGTGTTGTATACATTACATCCTATTGTATTATTTGAAGAGAAGCATACCGTAGAATCTTGGGGTGTCACAATACTATCATTATATTAGAGTTTCTATAATAAATTTGAAAGAATATAATGAAGATGAAATCTATGTTGTTGGTAATATTGACATTCAAGATCGAATTATCCTTACACGTCTCCATGAATTTGAATAGATAAGCCAATCTAAGAGTGAAAATGTGATTATTTACATTATATATATTTCTTGTAATTGTTAAATTGAACATTGTCACGGAGGAATTAGAAGATTTAGTGTATCTTTTAATGCTGGAAGTGGTATATTTTTATAAGTGAATGTAAGGGCACTTATGGATACACATTTACATTTTTCAAAAAGGATATGTCCTTTTCAAGGTCCCAATACTTAGAAATGGAAAAAATTATAGGGTAAAAAGTATTGTTCGATCCAAAGGTCAACCATTTGATTCTCAGATCATTTTTTTTAAATTTTAGGAATTTTACACTAGGTTAAACTCACTTTACCCATTTTTCTTTTACTATGATAATGATAATTTAACCATAATAATTAATTTTAAAGAAAAAAATAAAATTTAAAATATTAACTAATTTAAATATTCAGATAAAAAATTTTAATACCAATTTATAAAATAAAATATCCACATGAATGGAAATTTAATTTTAAAATAAAAACCCTTCAACACGTAAACCAGTTTTTTTAAATAACATTATTAAGCTTTTAAATTTAAATATACGATGAAATAAACATGGTTATTGATTTTAAATCCAAAAATTAATTTATTTTTAATTTAATAAAACTTATTATGATTCTATGTTAATAAAAAATCAATACCAACCTTGAAAATAGTAGATTTACAGAGAAGAAGAAGAAAATAATTTTTAAATCAAAGTAACATTTTACTTTATTTCTAAAAATGTTTGGAATAGGTTTTATATGTAAAAATAATATCATAAAATCTATAATTTTTTTAATTTTATATTCTATTATTTTAATGGGTTTTAAATCTACAAGTCTATACTTACATAGTTATAAAATCGTTTAAATTAATGTTTTTTTAAATCTATTATTTCTGAACTAAAAACCCCCCCATTTTTTGAAAATAAAAAAAAATTATACAAAGTAAATATTTTTATGATGAATTTATTATTTTTTTCATTTTATTTATACAAAATTAAAAAAAAAATTAAATTCAAAATTTCATTAATATCATAAAATATAATGAAAACCAATTTTTATTTGAAAATGAAAATTTCAAATTATAACTATTATTATTCTTATTTCATATTATCTAAATACTAAATTAGTGTTCACAAATTATTAATATATAACATAATTTATCACAATTGATCATAAGTTTCATCAAATAGAGATGAATATTTAATAAAGATAAAATTTTAAATAAAATATTAACCTAGACATAAATGATCTTAATACTCATCTTTGAATAAAAATTGAATTTAATCCATATTAAAGAAAGTCTTTATTTTCTATATACATATATTTGATGAATAATTTTCCCATATTTCGTCATGTTAATTCAATTTCATGGTTTTAATGGTTATACTTAATTATTTATATTTTATCTAAATATATAATGGTTTTATTTAAGTTTTATGTTATGTGTCGAGAAAGATATGAAACAAATTTACTTATTTAATGGTAATCATTTATTAAGATCTCAGGGTGTCATAATGTTTCCATTAGTTACAGTAATGGTAAAAATGTTTCTTGTTTAGAATTTTTGGAATAAAGTTGACTTGAATTATCATTATAAATAACTTGTTTTTAATAATTTAATTAAATTTTTAATAAAGTTAAATGTTACCGATTCATTTGAGAAAACAAAAATAATTATATGGAAAAATATTTTAATAAATTTTTTAGAATATTTATTAATTTAAAGAATTATATAAATAAAATCAGTTTGTAAAATATAAGGAATCAGACGTAAAATAAATAAGAATTATTTAAGAAATAATTAAGGAACAATAAGAGAAAAATTTATTATTAATTCATTGATAAAAAAGAATAATTTTTATAAAAACATTATTTTATTTTATTTTTTTCTTATAATTGGAAATATTTTAAGTACAATTTTTAATAAAATATATGGATTATATATATAAAAGGAATAATAATTTATTGGCTGATTATTAATTTAATATGAAATCACTTAATGTTATATATAGAAAATTTTAAATCTATTGTTTTTATGGGTGAAATTGGTTTTCTATTTTAAATAAAATTGATTACGATTGAAGAATCATTTTAATGAAATTTATTGATATTATCTAAAATATATATACAATAATCCCATATTTATTTCTATTCATGAAATAAAAATAAATTTATTTAATGATTAAAAACGCATTTTGACTAAATTTTTTTTTCACTATGTTATATGTTTTATATTTTAAAAAAATTTAATAACATTTATAAATTGAATATTATAAAATTTATATCATATTTATAATTATTATGTTAAATTTAGCTAAAAATTTAAAATTTATTTTTAGAGACACAAAATTATTTTCCCATGTAAATGTTAGTTGCTGCAATAAATGTTAAAAAGTTTCTTTAAAGAATTGTTTTTATAAGGGTTGGAATTTGGCCATGTTTCTAGAGGGATTTATACCACTATGAGTTATCATTCAAGGTTTGAATAATATATTGAGTTCTCTATTTTAGATGTTTTCAGAAATAAAAAACTTGTCGAATTGTAGTTGGTTTTAGATCAAGCCCATGGAATGGTAACACCTCTTATTGTTGTCCCTTTGACAGTGAAGATAGATAATGCCAAAATAATAGGGAAATATTTTATAACTATTTGTTATTCTTCTAAAATTTTTAATAGGGATAGGTTAAAAAAATTTGAGTATTCATAACTCTTTTGGAATAATTTCTTCTTCCATTAGTGATATTGACGGGGAAAAAGTTTCTGGTGTGTCTAGAACTAAATCCATGAAGGATAATGTAGTTGTCGAGCTCTCGGATGATGGTGGTGGGCTATAGATACAGGTTAATACTTGAAGGAAGGGACAATACCCTCATGGTAGTGGTAGAAGGATCTCAGACCATAGTATTATCACTTTCTCTCTAGTGGGTTTATGATTTTTGTTTATATTTTTATGGATATTATTGTCTTCTATGTTCCTCAAATCTTTCCATTGTTCCACTTTTATTTTCAATAAAAGGAGAATTCAGGACTTTTTTTGAAAAAAAATTTATTGTAAACTTTTTATCTAGAGAAACTAAATATATCAAATTTGAATAATGGATTTAATTTAATTTATATTCATATAAAAAATATTAACAACCTTGTTACTAGTAATTGATATGAAATTATATTAATAACTCATATTTTTTAGGATACATTTCCAGTTGAATTTTTTCTATATATTATATATTATAATTTAAAAGTTAATTTTTTATATTTAGGAAATAAATTAGATTAAATAGAGTCCAAATTCAGAATCAACATGATAAAATTTGGTAGGAAGGGTCATCTTATATTTTAGTTGAAAAATGATTTACCATAGAAAACAATTAAAATGGTAAAAAGGAGGTAAAAAGAGGTAAATTACCAAGTATTGAATTTTTTCTAATTAATATGATATATATTAATTTTTTAAGTCCTATTTTAGGTTTGTTAGTCATAAATCCTCAATAACATTTCATCACCTATCATACAAAACTCCCTTGTAATTCTATCTTTAATATTAAACTAACATATTTTTACAAATAAATTTCCTTTATTTTCACCTATAAAAGGGGTTCTACAATTACCATTACAAACCAATATATTACTTATAATTACTCTTTAAATCTTATCAATTTTTACTCTTCTATAGGAATCTTCCTTTTCCCATCCCCTAATCAAGAGGTTTCCAAATTATTTTATTTCCATGTGGACCGCTAAGGAAACAATCAAGCCCTAAACGTGAGTATTATCTACTTCATATCTTATTTTTTCCTATATATTTCATTATGATATTCTTTATCCCAATTAATCACCTAAATAACACTTAAATAATTTAATTATACTTCTTTAATATATATATTAAAATAAAATAATAACTTTCAATGTTGTACTCACAGAAAGATTATAACATCTTATTGTTTGGATTGATTTAACAACGCACATGAATGGTGCTACATATTTATATCATGGATGAATGTGGAAACTAATTTACTTGAAACATATGATATTTAATATTGAATCATATTATAGATATATCTCTTTATGGTTAACACAACAAAAATGATTGATCTATATAAAGTAAATTGTTGTTATCACCAAATTAACTGAAGAACATTCATCATGAATCACATTTTATGAAACTATAACCATGTCTTCCATAATGTGAAAAAGGGACTACATAAATCAAAAAATTGTTAAACTATATTTGCTAATTTTTTAATGATGAAATTGCTATCAAGAAATTATAACCAACACCACCATTTGAAAACTTGTACATAACAAAAAATTATTATCATCCAATAATGAAATTAAACTATAAATAACTATTATGTGTGTAGTAAATGATTATTAATGTGGAGTATGAAAGTTAAAAGTCACGGATAATTCTTTTAAATAAGTGATTAATATAGTTATATTTTTTATATATATTGTTAGAGTTCATCCAACCTAGCAAGAATATATAGTAAGGGTTATTTTTATCAATTTAATTCCTTGGGGCATGTTTTAAACTATACACTATTATATCATCTATATGGTATGCTTAATATCTCATTTAAACATAAATTATTTATATTAGTTTTATAAAATATATTTACAATTCATTTTCACGACCCATCATCCATACTCTTTTGATTTAATTATTACCAAACATGTAAGGGTTTTTGTTAACTCAACTCCCATTCATTTAGTTATAATAATTATTCTTGAACTACATTATTCTATTTGTTTTTTTCACCATATTATTCTATTATATTATATTTAATCATTCTTTTCTATATAATTTTTCATTTTCAAATCAATTTATTATTCTTTGAAGAATTTATTTTCATAATAGAAACTTTCCATTGTTAAGAATAATTCTCATCCTTTATAATGGACCACTTCCTTCCATATATGTATTATTTATTTTCAAATATGTTTGATTATATTATTCTTAAGGATAAAGATGTATTAACTTCTATACTCTTAAAATCATTCTTTATCTATTTTAAAAAGAATGTTTTATTACTATTTCATTGATGTGAGGTTTTCTAGAAAAAATATATGAAAATAAAAAAAAAGTAATTTCATTTCACATTAATTAATTTTATATCTCCCACTTCACATTTAATAATATGATTTTTTTTGGTATCATTATCGTTGACCCCATAAAAATACTTTTTTTAACAATTCCTTATTAACTTTTCAAAAATAGTTTTGATACTAACTCATAACTTTTCTTTTTTACGATAATGTAAAAACAGATTTGAATATCATTTTATGATTTCATTTACATTTTCATAATTATCCCAAAATATATATCTCTTATGGATAATTTTCATGATCACTTGGTAAATTATCTTATGATATAGTTATTTTGTGATTTTGAATTTTTGGTATCAGCTGATCTAATTAGTGAGATCATATTATGTGATACCATTTTAAAATGTTATGTAACCCATTTTATATCAATTGGGTTTCATGATGATATGTATGTTTAATTTCATATGGAAAATAAGTTTAGTTTATCATTACATGACTAGTGGGTCCTATATTTTCTTCTGAATCATTGGTTAAAGTTTTATTTTTCATTGGGTATTGTGTAGACATGATTGTGAATCTCTATTTTCAAAAGACAATGTGTGGATGTGATTATGAATTTATATTTTTAAAAGATAATATGGGGACATGATTAGAAATACTTATTATCACAAGATAATGTATTCAAATATTATGATTAGGTATATTCACAAGATGATGCATGGTATGATTGTGATTAGTACTTTTTAAAACATTATTCATGGACATGATTTTGGTTTTCTATATTGACAATGTAATAATTTACTATTACTATTACTATGAAAAAGTTATATGTTACATGGATATTTTATACACTATTTAATGTCATTATTGTCTCTTGTTTCTATACTCTTAATCCATGGTATATGTTTTACCATTTATGGATTAAGTCCTTCTATAATATTTTTTTGAATTTTTTTTGATTCTAAAATCATTTTATTAAGACATTTCTCCCACAAACATGATTCCTAAAATTATCATGATTTAAAACTTTATAAATCATTGAAAATATTTCCATTACTATGAATTTGAGCTCATCCCTTCATTTTTTCCACCATCCCATTGAATTATATATAGGACAATGATTATAAGGAAGTCATGTGTGGAGAATTTAATGGGTGATGTTGGAGAAATAATGTATAATAATAAAATTATATCAATAATGTTCAAAGATAAGAAACCATTAGGTTTTGGGTTTGGGTGATTAATTGCGAGATAAAATATTTAAATTTTTTAAATTACTAAAAATAAATGCATGTTTAGTATAGGTCGTATCAATTAGTATAAAATACAATGTCCAAATTTTGACTTTTAGCACTGTATTTGAGAGTGTGAGACTAGGTAATCTTACTGTTACCCCATGTGTCTTGATAATGATCAAAACATATGAAATTATTCCATAAAATTATATATCTACTTGGGGAAAAACCTATAATCCTAGGGTAAAGATGAATAAGATCATATCACAATTCAATTATTATAGTTATTTTTTGGGTACTCTAACAAAACATTTTGAGTATGTAAATCTCATATAACTTACTCCCTTAGTTACCTTGTATCAGTCATTAAACCTAAATGTTCCTCAAGCTATTTTGGGTAAATATAGTATATTTAAAATAAAATATTTAGAACATGAAAGTGTGCATTCTATTTTAATATGGTTATATTACTCCTTATTTTCATTTATATATGTATAAATATGTTCAATTTCTATTTTTGGGTGAGTTGTAAATTTTTTTGGGTAGTCTGTAGAGTTTTAAGTAAATTTTATGTGAACAAAATAATTTCATGTATGTTATATATTTCTAAGAATAAAACATTATAACAATTTATACAAGTATAAAAAAATATAAGACAGTAAAGTTTTCATGAGATGTAATGGGTTAAATATGCATGATATTTAAATTAAAATAGTGAAAATTTTGAAATAATAATAGTAAAATACTAATGTGAGATTATTTATAAATCAGTATGTGTCAAGGCCTCAATCATTCTATAAGATTGTTTTTTATAATGAAAGTTGATAATTGTGTATCTTGTGATAGGCATGGTGGAAATAGATATTATAAAAGGTTAGGTAAACAAATATTTATTTTTATATTTGGGTGACAATTTGATGGGGATCCCTAATTTTAGGTTATTATAAGAATAGAGTTTAGTGAAATTGATTTAGATATAGATTTTTTCTACTCAGATATATATGAATCTAAATTATTATGATTCGAATGATTCCCTAATTAAATAGTAAAGTGGTAATATAAGCACTAAATTTGACACAATTCATACTAAAATATGCATCTTTTCTCTCTAAATAGATATAATGTATGTGGTTATCATTTTTAGTTTTAGAAAATTGCATAAAATTCTTTGATAAAGGTTTTTAATACCTGATACACACCCAAAGATACATCTATGTTATTGGTTATGTCCTATTTCATGGTAACAATTTTGATATCCATTATAGGTATAATATATAATAGAGTACAAGATTAGTATCTTGGGTTGGGAAGTGTTATTGAATAAATGAAGCATTCTAATATTCTAAATGTGAATATCATAAAAGATAATTTCACCAACTCTAACTCACAGGTATTGGATAAAGGGTGTGAATTAAACATTTTCATGGATAAAAATAAAACCATACATAAGAGAGAATTAAAATGGGGAGAAGTAAGATTAATGTAATTCATGGATAAAAAGTTACTTCCTTATAATTTGGAACATATCATTTCAGTTTAATGGGTGTATTAGTCCTATAATTGGAGAACAGTTATTATGATCCTACTATAAACAATGTTTTTTGGAACTTGTTTAGAGAAGAAGGGATTATTTCTCAGTATCATGAATAAGATATTATATATATATATGAATGAGATGATTTATGTAATTAGGAATATGATAAATATTTTATACATTCCTGATATGGCTAATACTATTAATAACAATAAAAATAAAAATGTAAGGCTTGATTCTAATCTCACACATATTTTTCATTTTTTCTTTGGTCATATAAAAGGGAAATGCATCCAAAGATTCAATAATGATAAATTTTTTGAACCATTAAATTTTTAATCCTTAAAAAATGTGAATCTTTTTTATTTGGTGTGATGAAAAAATATTCTTTTATAAAAAAATATTAAACGGCTAGTGAATTTATGGATCTTAAACATAATGATGTATACAGATCAATGAGTACTTATAGAAGTGGTGGTATTAGGAACTACATTAAATTTACTATTTATTTTAGTCGGTATGGATATTTGTTTTAAATTAGAGACAATATTCATCATTTTTGAAAAGATTAAAGAGTTTTAGAAGAATGTATTAATTTAGCTGGGTAATTGTATTTAGATCCTCTAATCAGATCATGTTGGAAAATTCTTAAGAAAGGAATCCATTGATCATCTATGGGATTGTTGAATTATTTCAAAAATAATTTATCATAAAACAACACAATGGAATGATCATTATGTGAAGATAAGTCATTTAATTTTACACATGGTTTGATCAAGGATGAGTCAGTGTGATTTTTCTATTTCAATCAAGCATTATGATATAAACTCTTTCCATTCTTACTCAACTGTTTTCTTTATAAAGTAGTAATAGAAACCATATGAGATATGATTTGGGAAAAATCTCATTATCTATTTGTTAAAAGTTTTTAAGGAAAATAATATTCATGAAATTTGGATTCAAAAAAGAATTACTCTCAATCTAGGAATGATTATTGTTTGGATACCCTAAGGAAACCGTAGGTTATTATTTTTATAATATTATTGAACAAATTTTTTTTATAAATTGATGTGGGGTTTTAAATTTAAAACATTAAATTAATCATTTAATTATTGTGAGGAAGGTTTAACAAAGATAAGTTCTACCCCAATAAATTGGAAGCGTTCCTAAGGTATAGGATGATCAAGTTCCACAAAATGCAATGGAAGAAGAACTGACCCATGATACACAAGAACCTATAAAGTCTCATAGGATTATTCAAGAACCCATGAGATATTTATTTCTCATAGATAATTTTTATAATTTAAAATTCATAAATGATGAACCTAACACCTACCTATAATCTATTACGAATTCTATTTATATGAAATGGTCAAAATCCTTAGAATATAAAATAAACTCCCGACACACTTACAAAATTTGGAGTTTGGTGGATGTATGTGAAGGGGTGATACACATTGGGTATAATATGGTTATCCATAATAAATATGAGAGAGATAGTATATTTTATAACTATAAATCATTCTAGGGGAAAATGATATAATGAAATTTTTTGTATTGACTATGAGGAGAATTTTTCACCCGCTGTAATGATAAAGTCTATTCATATTAGGCTGGAAATAACAACTAATTTTGATTATTAAATATATCAAATGGATGTCAAAACCAATATACTTAATTATAATCTAGTTGAGTACATGTATATGATATATCCCAATGGTTTTGAGGTTTTAAATAATACTATTGAGGTTTAAAATTTTCAACAATGCATTTATGGATGGAAGTAAGCATCTCAGAGTTGGAATATCCTATGTAATGAAGAAACAAAATATTTTGGTTCACCAAAGCATGAATAATTATTATGTTTTCAGTTTTATTTGGGAGAGAATAGTACATTTTTTGATATTGTATGTGGATGAAATACTTATTATCAGAAATTAAATCTGGACACATCATTCTATAAGGATGTGGTTGGGTAAATGCTTATTGATGAAATAAATGAGTGAATTGGCCTACATATTGGGTAGAAATATAAATATTGATAAATCTAAGGGGTCTTATGGACCCATTTAATTACTTTAGTAAAATGATATGAATTTTTATCAAGGAAATATCCAAAAAATAAAATCACTGATTATATATGGAATGAATCCTAAGATGATTGAAGATCCTTATAAGGAGTTAACATGGATGGATAGAATTCCTTAGGTCTCATCCATAGTTTTTACCAACTATTACCAATTTTATACTCCACATAATTTCACTTATTCTCATAGAATTAATTTTATATACCAATAAAATCCTAGTTATAGTCATTGGATTATTAGTGTGAAAACCCTTAAGTACTTGAGAAGAACTAGGGTTATGTTTTTTATTTTAGATTAAAGGATACTCATTACATAAAGGGTTGTACGGATGGTAGTTTCCATTATGGATGTGGTGAAATAAAATATCAATCTGGTTTCATGTTTTACCTGAATAGGGGAGGTATTATTTAGAGGAATTATTGAAAAGACAATACAGTGGACACAATAATAGAGGCATATTGTATCACTACATCAATAACTATGAAGGAATTTGTTTGGAACCAAATTTTCATCTATTAATGTGATTTAGAACCAATAAATAATGGAGTGATCAATATTTACTATGACAATAATTGAGTTATCACTCCAAAATTGGAACTATAATCTCACCATGCGACCAAACATAACCTTAAAAAATACCATCTTATATGAGATATTTATGAGAGGGGTGATGGCGGGATCTGTTGGGTTTCTATATATGAAAATGTAATTGATTTACTGATGAAATCATTATCACAGTAGAAGTATGAGGGTCATGTAATGAATATTGGGATATGATACATAATATATTTATATAATTGATTCATAATATATCAAGATATTAAAATAAAATACATTCTCCATTTATCATTCATTCATGTGTGGTGAATTTTTCTTTACACAAATAGTGGAATGATAATATCCCCTCAAAATATTACTTTGATTTATCCTTAATCGATGATCCTCATGAAGGAGAAGGATTTGTGATTATATTTTAGGAATAAAATTAGTAGTGGACTCATGAGATAATAATTGGATAATTATTATTTGGACGGAACCACCAAGTATATCCAATGCAATTTAATACATTCATAAAAATTCTTCCAGGGTGCATGCTTATAGTAAATTTCACTTACCTATGTTTTGAGAGATACCTTACATGAGAAAATTTATACTTTATTACCATTATTACACAATTCCTTGAAACTCATAGAATTACGGGTGGTTGTATCATTTTCTAATCATGTTGTATGTTTAAGAAAAATCATGATGGAATTTTTCCAATAATGTAATGAGAAAAAAACATTCCATTGATTAATTTAGACTACAGTAAAGAATTTCTATTCATAGCTGGGCCTCAAGAAATGTATTAAATTACAAGGGTAAAGGAAATGTGATATATTCATCTACTAAATGAATATAATTTGATTTATTCATTGATTATATTAGAAAATTTCAGATATTCATGAATAGATGCAATAGACCACACTAGATTGACATTATTCCATGTCTTGTTTCACTTGGTTTCATGGAAAAAGTAATCACATAGGTATATATACGATATATATGAAACATATTATGTTATAAAATTTTATATCATATATTAGTATGTTTTATGGAGATCACTTTAGTTCCCTTGGTATCTTGATTAACACCAATGTTATTCTGGAGAATTTTTTTGCTTATATGTCAGAAATAATGATTTTATATTTTGATGGAAATGATACTAAGTCATGTAGCATCACATAGTTTGGACAAAGGATAAGGAATATGTTTTAGGAAAAAAATATTCCATGATTAAAGATATATTGATGAATCATTATCCAAATTAGTTTTTAGAATATTTCCAAGAGTTATAATGTTTTTCATTAAGTCCTTATTGGATTTATGTATATATATGAGATTGATATAAATGTAAAAAAGGGGTTGAGTTGTATTGTATGATTTCTATAATGCATGGTAAGATATGTTTGAGATTCATATAATACCTTATGCTATCTGTATAATGTGAAGTAATGTTGGTAACTATATATTACCTACATATTATGGTATGATAAACCTAGGATATTAATGATTGATATGCACACATCATCTACATGAAATCCTTCATGGTTTCCTTATATTTTGATCTATAATATGGATAATTTAAGGTTCTTGGAACCATAATTGATGTTTACATTGATGAATAAAAAAATTATTACAACTTATGGGTTAGAACCCAATATACATGGGATGTTTTCCACACTTAATTAAATTAAAATCATTGGGAATTTCTATAAATGAATGAGACTTATCACTATTAGGGTACCACAGGTTCCCAACAACCTATGATGAAGCTCTATTCAACTTTCGAAGTTTTTTATCATTACAAAAAAAAATTTAGAACCCATTTGACATTTTTGGAATCCTTTTTTTGTGAACCAGGAACCTCAGTCAGGTGGATTACCTTTAGAGGTTGGAAATTTTGGTTTGTTGATCCTACAATCGTCATTAAGATGACTCCATTGGGGTATATTCTACTACTTTAGTTATATAGTTTTTAAGATTATTTTATATTTCCATGCTCTTTAATTAAAGATAATATATGAGTCCATTATATAGTTTCCACTAACAATGACCATTATATGATACATTAAAAACCATAAGGAAATTCATGAAAAGACAACTTATTTTTGAAATATATTCCTTGGAATACCTTCTTTTAATAAAATCGGTTACCATGGAGTCTTCTAAACTAATTTTTGACATATTATTCAATGACCTAATTTCTTTTGTGAACCAATCCATGATGGAGTAACAATAAATTATTTAGTAATCTAGTTTAAAAAATAGATAATTGAGATAGTGTGTTCAAAATTATTGAGGTGGACATTTGGTAAAAAACAAATTTATGATTTTTTATTTTATATTATCATGACATTTTACCATTATTTCCCATATAATCAATTAATTACTTTTTATAAAATCCTTATTATAAGACTAAAATCTAAAGTAACATATCTCTAGAAATTTATACATGATCAGAGTTGATCTCACGTGTAGGGGTGGGAGTTGGATGAGTTTCATTGGGGTAGTATAAGAATAATAATACATTTTAATGTGATAATATAGAGTATTTTTTATGAAATATTTTAATATTCTTTGAGAAAGGCGCTAAAAATCAATAATATTGTAGGAAATAGAAGTATAATGTCTTCTAGAATGAGGAATGGATTTTCACCCAGTTCATAAATAATAATTATTCATTTGTGCATTCTAATCTAAAACTTGACCAAAAATAAAATAAAAAAATTGAGAAAAAAATCAATTGAATGAAATGAAGAGAATAAATTGTTATTACAATAAAAAATTATAAATGTATGGGATTTTTATTTTAATTGAAAGGTGATGGATTTGAATCACTACAATTTAGAGTGAGTGAGGAATCCATTCAATAGTGTAAATTTGGAAATATTGTATTTACATAAAATAATAACCAAAACTCTTTATTCTATCTCAGAATACTTATCCATAGAGAAAATACCCCCATGAGATGCACCATAACATGACTCATTTTATGGGTATTTATAAATTTAGCAAGTTTATTATTACTATTTCCCTAGCATACAATGGGTACAACTTTTCTCAGAATTGAAACACTGTGTTCCAAGTGAAATATATCAATGATGGTAGGTATATATGATTATATAAATATGAAAATATTTGAAATTAATTGAATTAAAATAATAGAGAAAATAAAATTAATAACATCTAAGAAAAATAATTAGTTTTAGTAACATGCATATTGATCAGGAACTCACATTTTATAATGTATTGTTTTTTTATTTGGAAATTTCATTTATGTTGAATTGTTCATGTTTCCATCATCTCTCTATAGAGGAACTGATAGTTTTAATAATTAGAATAAATTTTTAGGATATTCCATTAATTTTATTTCCTTACATTTATAAATTAATTTAATTTTAGTTTTTTTTGAGATTAAAGTATCTTTTCATTGGATTTGGTGATTTTTTAAATGTTCACAATTAAATATTTAATCGATATATTTAATTTCAAAAATAAAATGTATGGATAGATAATTTTTTCCCTCTATTTTTTAAGGTGAAAAATCGACCTGAATATTGAAAAATATGACTTTCATGGCTCTAAAACCGATACATAACATTTATGGATGATCCATAACATATTTTTCACTTCAAATTCAAGAAAAGAGCCTTTCATTAAATATTTTGGCTAATGCATGATATCCTTGATCATATAAAGAGTAAAAAATTGAAAATTTGGAGATGGATACGATATTTAGAGAATTTTTATATTTTCACGTGATACTTTACTTTATTGTATGTTACGTATAATATTTTCTCTTCCATGTGAGGTGGAATGATGATGTATAATATTTTTCGTTGTATAATAAATTAAATTTTTAGAAAAGTCCAGAGTTGAATAAATTTTTAGATCATGAATTAAATATCTAGTATATATGTAATATATTTATAATGGGGTGGATATAAATTTATGATATTTTTTAATTGGATGTTTAGTGGTACATAACATTCTATACTTTCGTACTACAGACAACACATGAGATTTTAGAAGCTTGTCAAGGTATTTGTAAGGTTTTTTTACTTTGGTTAATTTTGGCTAAAATCACACATATTAAATTTTCCTTTGTTAAAATTGGAAACTTAATTCTTAAATGGTGGATGTATGACTCAATCTTTGAAGAGACTTCATCTATATTTCAGTGCTATTGCAGATTGTGAGTCGTTCACAATGCATGTATTTTTATTATACGATGGCTTGTATCTAGATTCTCTCATTTTTTGAAATATTTCAAAATTTTGTTTTCCCATATATATTTTTAAAACATACGAGGACACTTGGGGATAATTATTTATACTTATGAAAGAATAAATCCAACAGAGACATATAGATTGAATGAGGTAGAAATGGAAGGAAAAATTCAAAACTATATATTTCTATAGAGTTTAAAATTATTATGGGGATAATATTATTAAAATGATATAATATCAAGGGATTTTCAATAGGAAATAGAAGGAAGGGAGAATATTCTTAATGTAGTGAAAGTTGAGTAGGAATAGAGTTTGGTGTGTGTTGTTTCTACTCTAGTTTTCATTTTTCATATTTTTATTTTCTATATTATATTTTCATTGTAATTTTTACTTCACTTCCCACTACTATTACATATAAAATTGAAGGAATAGAGAATATTAGTGATTTTTAAGGGGAAGGAGAACCAAAATTTGATGCTTGATTTTGTATGACTTACTAATAAAAAATAAATTTTTTAATTGATTTTTATATTCATTACTCTGAAAATAGTTTGTGTGATTTTATGTGAAACTATGTTATTCATTTATTGAATATTTCCTTATTGTAATATCACATCTATCCCTGTACTCACTTTAGTTAATATACAATGTAATTGGATAAGATGAGTGGTGAGTATCTAGAAGTCATTGATAGATGTGTGGAAGATAGTAAATTATTTCAAATTTCATAGGAATACTAAAAAACTATTTGGATTTTTTTACATGGATTTAAATTACTTAAATTTTTAGGATCCATTCCCGCCTTTTCATAAAATTTGTAATTATTGTTGATCATATATTCACTACTATTGGATTAAACTTCACAATTTTATTCAAACTAGGTTAAATGATCTAATGGGTGAGGATTCTACCATTTACATGTTAATATGAAGGAGAATGAACTTTTAAGAGAAGGATAAAATTGAAATTAGTAATCGAAGCATGAAACTATCAACTTTATACACATTTGATAATATCTAATTGTTTAAATTGTTTTTAATACCCATAAATATGAATTATCATAATCACCACCCTTTTAACAACAACTAACAATTACATTTTTGCACCCATATCTGGAGAGAGTCATGATTTCCACTATACAATATATAAAAACATAAGGTATTAACTAGATTTTAACACATCTATGAAATTTGTGTCAAACTCTAATAGAAATATATTTTATTACTTTATTAATACCTTTCAATCATTAGGATAACTATATCATATGTAACATTTCATATAATATATCGTGTTGTACTAGGTGTTTTCTTTATGAATGATAGTTACCTTTAAAAAAATGTTCTTAGGAAAATATTAATTTTCAAAATTTAATGGATTCATTCTATATTATAACTTATATAAAATCCATTAGTCAGTACATTTGGAAAATAGTAAATTATTAATGTTCCTATTTGTGCATATTATCATGAAAGAATTTTGGGAACAATTGAAATACATATAAGACTCATAATTGACACTCATTTTACCACCATCATAACTATGATGTGTATAAGGGGATTCTAGTTTTATTAAGACTCATATACTATATTTTAGTGTTTAATGAATTCTTAGTAAAAATATTATATGACTATATTTCCTGTAGGATCATATATATTTTACTAATTATATTGATTACCTCTACTTTGAATTCATAAAATATCTAGGAGGAATATCATAAAATGTCTGAATTTACCGCTTTCTTTACCTTTAGAATTATTCAAATAAATCTTGTTGAAATAAATTTAATTGATTAGTAGATTTTTAACCTTTAATATATAATGGTTTATTTATATAAAACGTAATAATTAAGTTCATCAAATTACCTAAGAGTTTTAGCTCAAAAAATCTAATAACTATTTGGGGGTATATCCTTGAGAATTACTACTACTTTTACTTATGATTGATTAATTTTTCAAAAAATTGGTATTATTATATTCATATATTTTAAATTCATTATTAAATACAAAAATTCAATATTTATAGTTAACATATTATAAAACTATTAAATAGTGTAATATACCATAAAAAATCATGTAAACAATTAAATATTTTCACGTTATATTAATAACTAGACACTAAGATAAATATTGGGTAAAAATTAATAAAAATAAATAATTTTAAGAATATAAATTCCATTGGTAATAATGAAGTTTTGATATTATCTTATTTTACTTAGGCATCAATCTCTTTGACCTACATAGAAGGTTAACCTTCTGGTAATCATTTTGAACTTCAATGGTATAAATATTTGGATACAAATATACGAGTAATTTTTAGTTTTTTATACTAAAGTAGTAAAATAGAAACATTATATATAGTGATGTGTATTCATAAAGTATAATATTTTATTATCCATTCATTAATACATTATAGTCACATTTCTAGTGACTGTTATTTTCACATGTGACATTGAAGAATTTTTTATTTTCAATCTCTTTGAAATGTTTTCCTCTATTATGGATATAATTACCTATATAGAATGACTTAATAGTATCCTAGTCAGATTCTCAGATGGTCTCAAGTATGATTTCTCATACACTAGAGGATATAGACTAGTACAAAGTCTAGAAATAATACATTGATGGTTTATTCCATCAATATAATTACCCAACATATTAAATATATAAAATATAATTATCCATAGTGGATAAAAAGAGTACATATAAAATAACAACACATCCATGCTATAATAAATTAATATGTAAATATAAATCCATACAACCTAATTTTTCTCCCACACAAATTTACACATAATTAAAATAAATGAAAAAATAAATACTCGAAGGGGATCTACAACCATACCCATGCCTCACCACAACCGAGTCTCCAATCATGATCATGATTATCTAGCCTGATAAATTGAATAACCAATAGCGAGACATACCTAATAAACATTTGTTCTTTATTCAGACTAATTTCCCATGATATGTGTAGAAAATACATCATCATAGGGTCTCATAAAGTACGCCAAATATATGAAATAATTTATATTTTTAATCAAGTGGAGATTAAATGGAAAAACATAACACACACAAGAAAGAACATCCAGTTTTCATGTGAAAAATAAGCCATTATGACACTAGACCATATCATCTCAACCATTTCTAGAGAAGAAGTCACATCATACCAAAAATCATGATCCATGCATGAAGACTATGGGCTTAGGTTTCATACCAGACCATAATACATAACTGAATATGAAGGGAAAGGTGTCTTACCATACATCATTTAGTACTAAAAGATTTAGGGTAGTGTATTTTACTGACTCTTGAACACTACCCTCTATATTTGGGAAGTTTTTCACACTAAAACTCTACTATATCATAAAAAGTATAATATTATAACTGAACCACCACCATCATAGGTTGGGTAATGTTCTTCTATCATATGATACAATTATACAATGACCAATCCTCTCTCACTTAGGGCGGGACTCACTATCATGACACATCCTATTCTACACATAATAACTAATTGGTGACTAATTTTTTCTCACGCATGGTGGTTACTAAAAAAAAATTCTAACTATAATAGATTCTATAAATTGAGTCACATTCTATATAACATCAATCACTCCCTTCCATCAAGGTGTACTACACACTATGCCTCTTGCCACATCAAATTCTTGACCCATCCCTTCTCACACAAGTAAGTCTAACTAGTACCATATCACCTTATGTGAGAAAATACATTGAGATATAATCATCAATAACATCATATTTAACACTACCTCCACTCTAGTTGGATCCCACATACACAACCTAAAAACAACCTTATCACCCATGAAATGGTTCTAATGACACCTTCTCACTCAAGGTGGTGCCATACATGTACACAAACATCACTCACAAAAAAACTACTCTATTCTATCTAGGAAGGACTCAAATATGAAAGTTGACCACTACATTCTCACTCAATGTATGGTCATTCAAATACCTTATTAACAACTTTTTGGAATTCCATAAATTATATTCATCAATCATACACATAGTTTGAACACATAGACACAACAAAAAACATGACAACATTTCCCCTCACACATGATCAATAACTCATGAATTGTGTTCTAGTAATCAATACCAATCCTCAGGTTTATAAGTATGTCTAATAATCAAACTATACTCATAGGATATCCTTATCAAAACCATATTTATCATACATGAATATCATTTGAAACCTCTATTAATTACGACCTCTCCCATAGGGGAATCAATTGGGTTCACTAAACAGAACATGTTCTGTACTCATTATTACCAATACACAATCATCACCCAAAAGTAGTTTTATATCCAAAAATCTATACTTAATCCATTCCATAAAAGGATAAATGAAACTTCGTTCCAATTAAAAACCCATTATGCAATCACACTAACTATGGACCATATCAAATTGACCCGTATAAATATCCTAGAAATCATAATTCCATTCCATTCAAACAATTATTACAACACATTCATGAGTCCTAACTCACACCTTGTAACAGCCCAAGATTTTATAAAAAATATTCTTTTTAATGTCTTGTGTTGTATGCTACACCAAAAAGAGCTTGCACAACACACATCCTTGACTTGCCTTGCATTACACGCAATCGCGACCTTCCTCGATAGCGTGTGTTGTACGCAACACCAAGTTTCGCTAAACAACGATATGCTATTAAGATATTATTAAAACTAGCTGTTGTGAATATTAATAACCACTTTTTGAAATTTTGTAAATTTTATTTTTCAAAATGGACTTCATTTATGGATTCGGAGTATCGAATTTAGCCTAAGGTGAAATTTTTGTACTTTTCGGATAACTTTCATATTCCGATGAATAGTGAAAATTACTAAATTATAATTAAAAACAACTTTTTTAATCGAAATAATTAATAGTGATAAATCATTAATTTGAGTGGTTTTAAAGTATATTTAGAATATATTTTTACAATTTAATACAATGTTGTTCATTGGATGTAATTGCACATTTAAACCAGACATAAACAAGTGTCAATCTTTTGATAGATATTGTTTCTTAAAAACACGCTATTTGTTTTAACAGCGGGATTTAATTATAAAATTAATTAATTCAACTTCTATGTTATGAATTTGGTAAAATAGACTTCATTTTTGAATTCGGAATATGAAATATAGCTTAGGATGAAATTTTGGCATTTTTCTGAAAACCTTCAATTTTTGATGAATAGTGAAACTACTAAGTGGTAGGTTAAAAACTGAATTTTGCATAAAACTTAATTTTACCGCTTCTGTGAATGGAATTTCGAAAATCCGAGAGACACGGTTATTATCAAGGACTAAAATGTGGTTCAATGAGATGAAAATAATTTTTTGGTGAATAGTAACTTTTTACTTTTTTTACCACGGTTAATAGTAAATAGGGTAACTAAGGGTAAATATGATATTAATATTACCCTAACACATGTACTAATTCTATTGGACAAGTGTAATTCGACCAAAAACAAACTTAGGAATAAAATATGACCATTTAGGCCCACTTGGATTAGATTAGGACATTTATTATTAATTTATTTAAAGAAGGGTTAAAATAGTTAAAATCAAAGTTTAATAAGTAAATCATTTGTAATATGGGGTTATACATAAGATAAATTCGACTATAAATATTCATTAGAAAGATAAAAAGATTTCCTACATAATGGTATTTTATTTGTAATTTTTAGACATCAAATAATTTAATTTATTTATGACACAACGATGATGCAGTAATTATCTTTTTAATGAAATATTGACATAATTGATGTTATAAGCACCAAAATAAATGTAATTTGAGATTTTTTATGAATTCCACTAATTTTCTAGGTTACTATGATATATTAATGTCGATTTAATCAACTTGGTTCGAACATTTAATTCTTTTATGACTTTCACAAAAATCATATATCAAATAGTGTCAAAATTGACACAAAATAGTTTTTAAATCAAATATTATATTATTAATTGTTATTTTATTCCTAAAAATCTAAGGTTCGGCCAAATGACTTAGATAAGGATATATATATTAATAATAAACAATTTGGGGTTCGTTTGGCATGTTATAGTAAGTGTATTAACCATATAGTGAAAGAAAACAAAAAGACACGGTAAAAGTTAAATTATTTAACTTAGAGTTAAATCTAATTGATAAGGTTTAAAATAATATCCAAACATGTCTAAATTTGATTGGTTGATGAGATTACAACACTATCTCATCTAATCTTCGAATATGAGTCATTTTTGGAGGTTTTTAAGTGGGTTTAGATTTATTATAAATTAATATTTTTAAGAATTCCTAAGGTGCCCCTCTCCTCCCCTATAAAAGGACACCTCCTCCCCCTCCTCCTCACACCAATTTGAGCTCTCAAGCTCGGCCAACCCCTGCCAAAATCTCTTCTCCACTTCCCTAGCAACATCCTAGAGGTTCTGGTCTTCCTCAAAGACCAATTCTAGTGCCCTAAGAGGAGGTCTCAAAGAGGCGCTTCAAAGAAAAGGTAATTACCGTTACCAATTCTTTTATCTTTATTTCTTCTTCCACTTCTTCTTAGGTTGTTTCATTATGAAGTAATAACATCAGTATCACTCATATACTGATATGTTATTATAAGTATGAAACAAACCTATTTCACCATCTATCCATCCTACGGAAAAAGAAATCACCGCGCGTGCGTACGTACGGAATACCGTCTCCACGCCGTGGTGTAATCTATTTTCCACCACCACCTTACAAGGATGGGTATAATGGTGTAAAGAATAACTATACATAGTTATTACAACATCATATTGATTCTGATATATTGTATAATTCACTCCAATTCAATTCAATACTTATAGAAATGATATCATCGCTCGTGCGTACGTACGGACTACCGTCTCCACGACGCGATGAGATTCATTCTCCATATTAACCATTTAAGAATGATTATAAAGTATATATAAGAAATAATAATGAAATATATGACATTATAAAGCTACTGGATTTATGTATATATATACATATGTATGTCATCTACTTACTTCCATTTCAAGACAATAAGGAAAGGAAAACAACGTTCATGCGTACGTACGGACTACCGTCTCCATGAACGGTGTTTTTCATTTTATTTATCTACCTATTATATATATATATATACTGAATATATATGATATATAAATCATATTTTATATTCTGGAAGTAAGTAAATTATGATATAAGTAATAATGATGTCAAGAACAACAAGTCAAAACACCTACGATAAATGAAATGATTTTACCCAAAACGCTTCTTTAACATGGAATTTACAAAAGAACGGGTAATATAATGTCATAAGTGAACCATATATGATATCATAACAATGAATATGATTCTGTAATAAGTCAATGACATTATTTAAATCATTATACAGGAGGTTCGGACACATACGAAGCAAATCGGACCTAAGGTAAGGGAAATATCACAATCTCATTTTTATCCGAGATTGTTTGTACTTTGAAATTTACTGGGGTATATTTTATCATCCACATCCATGTTTCCTCAATATGTAATGTTATTTACAACAACCTACAATTGTTTAAATCCAATTTTACCCTTCGGTGAGTTTTTAGTAAATGATATGAAAGGAATCTTTTGTCGTTTTTCGTACGAGGTACTTTTTGACTTTTCCGACAAAAGTACGAAGAATGTTTTTTTTAACTTATACGGCACGAACGGATTTCTACTGTTTTATGAAGCCTTATTTTCATGAAGCTTCCTCTAAAATATTTTATGACTATTTTCAATAAAATATCTTTCTTTTAAAATTGCATGATGTTTTGTGAAAAGAAATTGATTTTGAAGAAGAAAGGATATTTTCCTCAAGAATTCAATTCAAGTGTTTTATCAAAATTATTTTCCATCTAAGATAATAAAGGGTTTTGTTTCTATCCATATTTTTACATTGATTTGACTATGTTGTGATGGAATTATGTTTATGAATTCCTTTATCTTATATGAATGGTTTTATGATGTCATGTTGTTTAAGAATCCCATTTTTATTACATGGGTTATGCAATGATGTATGATTTATGATTTTGTGGCACACATAAGAAAGGATTCATTAAGAGATGGGTGGGACCTATATCTCCCTCCAATGCATTGGGTAAAGATTTTATATCTCATGAGATAGACATGGCTGGAATGGTAGGTTATACCGGTTCAGTGAAACAGGACTGAAACGAGGATTACTCGATTCAGAAAGGGACTTTGTCCACTAAGATAGTCTTGGCAATGAGTCTTGACTAACAAGAAATGATTCTCTATGATTATGTGTGTATGCCACAATGAGTAATGTTTTAAGTTATGATTTCATTTCACTACTATGATTTATCCCATGTTATGAAATTATGCTCTCTTTTGCAGGTTAAGATTTCCAAAAAAGTTATGTTCTTATGAAAATTATGTGATTGATATTTCTTTTGTTTACCCTTACTGAGCATTTGAGCTCACCCTTTTATGTTTTCTTTTCCCCAGGATATAAAGAAAGGTTTTAGGTAAAAAAAAAGGGATGACCTTTATGGGAGATATTGAAGAACTCTCACCACGATTAGAAGATTACGTTCCGAGTTTCCAAAGACACTAAACTATTACGATCCTTTAGTGTGTGTTTTTGTTATGTACTAAGTATTCCGCAAATGTAATGTAATGTCCATGTACGATAAGCTACGGGTCTCTACAGTTGGTATCAGAGGAAAGGTTTAGTCAACCTTTGGAAACTAGGATGCGAAAACATTAGTGAGATCCCTAGAGATATTTCTAAGGTATGTCTAGGGATGCCCCTAAGGATAAGTATACGTATAGGATATAGTTCTAGAACTATGGTAACGATATTAGATTAAACCAAAGATGATAGATATTTATGTTACTCCCCCTTTATTACGATTTTTGCCTCTCACACTATTCTTTTTTGGGTTTTAGAATATGGCTGGAAACAAGATGATTCACGATAATGGAGGATATGATGGACAATGGAATGATATTCTTCATGAGCAACCAAATGAAATGGGATTTGGATGTCCAAACATCATTATTATGCCGAATCAACAATCTCACAACATGATCAATAAAGTAAAATTTGGTAAGTTTCCTGACTCGACTAATAAGAGAAAGATGGAGTTCCATGATGATCATAGAGGAAAGAAAGTTCAATTTCCCCTATGTAAATCATGTGGGAAGAGGCATCAAGGAGAATGTTTCAAGGGAACTGGAAGATGCTTTGGGTGTGTAAAAGAAGGACACAAAGCAAGTAAGTGCAAAGGAAAAGGGTCGGTTAACACCATGGATGAGGATAATGGTATTGCTACGACATCAAAAATGGTTAAGTGTTTTAAATGTGGAATGTATGGGCATTATGCAAACCAATGCCCTAAGGGAAAGTCTCATGAAGAGAATCAGTATGGTCGTATGGGAAGTATTTATGTTGATGATGATGAAGAAACTACAAATGATATGTGAGATGAAAGAAATGTTGAAGCTCGGTCAATGGTCTAAGAATATAGTGGAATGATTACATGTTTATCATGTGTAATGTTGTATAAGTAATCTCATGGAATAAGGAGACATCTAAGGATTGTTACACTGTTGTCTTTCCTTAAGTTTTGAAAGTGTATGATGAATGGTACCAATAACCATGAAAGGTTATTCAGATACTTTTGGAAAGTAGATGATAAGTGCATAATGAAAGGATAAGAAGATAATGAGATGTTTGATTGTATTCATGAGCTCATGATTGATATAAGGACTAAGTTATATCATGGTTTGAGTATATAGAATTTTGAGGATTTTGGTATGTGGAAAGTGTTAACTTTAAACTGCATTCATGTTTTCACTAAGGTATTCAAGAGAATACACGATTAAGGACTTTGAATGTTTGGAATGTGACCAACAAGACATATCTTATGATATGTGGGGATCAACGACAGTATTAAATCTCTGGTAATCGATGTCACTATATTATGAGAGTGGACTGCAGTATTATGTATAAGCCTAAAGATTAGACTGGATTATGTTGGACATAAGTTAGTATTGTTTAAGGATAGAAGATTTTCGATATTATTGATGGGATGTTATAGTAACGTAGTTTTAGAAAAAGGACAACCTGCAGGACGGGCGACAGCCCATCGCTTCGGACAAGGCTGTAGGAATCGAACCCACAACCGAAGTGCAACTGGCCTTTATCGCCTACCACTGGCCTACAGGAAGTCCCTGTTTAGTAGAAACTAGTTTTATTATATTAAGCAGTATGATATATGAAGTATAAGTCCATTTTAGGAACCATATATGATTAATCTCACTATAGATCGACTTATGCATATAATTTTTGCTAATCTTTTGTTTGAGACAGATGGAATGACCCGTCATTCTATCACATGATCTACTAACACTTCATGAATAACAAATTCAACTTCATTTATTTAAGAGATGAAGTGGAAATTGTTCAAGGCACGAACAACAGTGAGATTGTACCAAAATAAAGTAAGTATTTATTCTAATTCAAATTTTCAACTTTAGGGAAATGATCTTGAAAACCAAAAATGTTGTCCTAGTGATCTTATACCTGATGAATAAGATGGTACCTTATATCATCACAAATCTATGGATTTGTGATTACTGGCTTTTCCATAGCCATGTTCTCTACCACTCTCCATCAGAACATGATGGTTAGATTTCTCTTCCATATCCATATTTTCACCTATGTGGAAACCCAGTGATTAGTTTATTTGGGTAATCGTTACATTTCATACTTTAGTTTTTAAAGCCAAGTTTTGGTATTCCTTTTTTACGATGTGGGTTTCTATAAAAGAAACTTTCGAATAGTAAACCATTTATAACCCCGACGAATTTCGAGGGCGAAATTCATTTTAAGGGGGGTAGAATGTAACAGCCCAAGATTTTCTAAAAAATATTCTTTTTAATGTCTTGTGTTGTACGCTACACCAAAAAGAGCTTGCACAACACACATCCTTGACTTGCCTTGCATTACACGCAATCGCGACCTTCCTCGATAGCGTGTGTTGTACGCAACACCAAGTTTCGCTAAACAACGATATGCTATTAAGATATTATTAAAACTAGCTGTTGTGAATAGTAATAACCACTTTTTGAAATTTTGTAAATTTTATTTTTCAAAATGGACTTCATTTATGGATTCGGAGTATCGAATTTAGCCTAAGGTGAAATTTTTGTACTTTTCGGATAACTTTCATATTCCGATGAATAGTGAAAATTACTAAATTATAATTAAAAACAACTTTTTTAATCGAAATAATTAATAGTGATAAATCATTAATTTGAGTGGTTTTAAAGTATATTTAGAATATATTTTTACAATTTAATACAATGTTGTTCATTGGATGTAATTGCACATTTAAACCAGACATAAACAAGTGTCAATCTTTTGTTAGATATTGTTTCTTAAAAACACGCTATTTGTTTTAACAGCGGGATTTAATTATAAAATTAATTAATGCAACTTCTATGTTATGAATTTGGTAAAATAGACTTCATTTTTGAATTCGGAATATGAAATATAGCTTAGGATGAAATTTTGGCATTTTTCTGAAAACCTTCAATTTTTGATGAATAGTGAAACTACTAAGTGGTAGGTTAAAAACTGAATTTTGCATAAAACTTAATTTTACCGCTTCTGTGAATGGAATTTCGAAAATCCGAGAGACACGGTTATTATCAAGGACTAAAATGTGGTTCAATGAGATGAAAATAATTTTTTGGTGAATAGTAACTTTTTACTTTTTTTACCACGGTTAATAGTAAATAGGGTAACTAAGGGTAAATATGATATTAATATTACCCTAACACATGTCCTAATTCTATTGGACAAGTGTAATTCGACCAAAAACAAACTTAGGAATAAAATATGACCATTTAGGCCCACTTGGATTAGATTAGGACATTTATTATTAATTTATTTAAAGAAGGGTTAAAATAGTTAAAATCAAAGTTTAATAAGTAAATCATTTGTAATATGGGGTTATACATAAGATAAATTCGACTATAAATATTCATTAGAAAGATAAAAAGATTTCCTACATAATGGTATTTTATTTGTAATTTTTAGACATCAAATAATTTAATTTATTTATGACACAACGATGATGCAGTAATTATCTTTTTAATGAAATATTGACATAATTGATGTTATAAGCACCAAAATAAATGTAATTTGAGATTTTTTATGAATTCCACTAATTTTCTAGGTTACTATGATATATTAATGTTGATTTAATCAACTTGGTTCGAACATTTAATTCTGTTATGACTTTCACAAAAATCATATATCAAATAGTGTCAAAATTGACACAAAATAGTTTTTAAATCAAATATTATATTATTAATTGTTATTTTATTCCTAAAAATCTAAGGTTCGGCCAAATGACTTAGATAAGGATATATATATTAATAATAAACAATTTGGGGTTCGTTTGGCATGTTATAGTAAGTGTATTAACCATATAGTGAAAGAAAACAAAAAGACACGGTAAAAGTTAAATTATTTAACTTAGAGTTAAATCTAATTGATAAGGTTTAAAATAATATCCAAACATGTCTAAATTTGATTGGTTGATGAGATTACAACACTATCTCATCTAATCTTCGAATATGAGTCATTTTTGGAGGTTTTTAAGTGGGGTTAGATTTATTATAAATTAATATTTTTAAGAATTCCTAAGGTGCCCCTCTCCTCCCCTATAAAAGGACACCTCCTCCCCCTCCTCCTCACACCAATTTGAGCTCTCAAGCTCGGCCAACCCCTGCCAAAATCTCTTCTCCACTTCCCTAGCAACATCCTAGAGGTTCTGGTCTTCCTCAAAGACCAATTCTAGTGCCCTAAGAGGAGGTCTCAAAGAGGCGCTTCAAAGAAGAGGTAATTACCGTTACCAATTCTTTTATCTTTATTTCTTCTTCCACTTCTTCTTAGGTTGTTTCATTATGAAGTAATAACATCAGTATCACTCATATACTGATATGTTATTATAAGTATGAAACAAACCTATTTCACCATCTATCCATCCTACGGAAAAAGAAATCACCGCGCGTGCGTACGTACGGAATACCGTCTCCACGCCGTGGTGTAATCTATTTTCCACCACCACCTTACAAGGATGGGTATAATGGTGTAAAGAATAACTATACATAGTTATTACAACATCATATTGATTCTGATATATTGTATAATTCACTCCAATTCAATTCAATACTTATAGAAATGATATCATCGCTCGTGCGTACGTACGGACTACCGTCTCCACGACGCGATGAGATTCATTCTCCATATTAACCATTTAAGAATGATTATAAAGTATATATAAGAAATAATAATGAAATATATGACATTATAAAGCTACTGGATTTATGTATATATATACATATGTATGTCATCTACTTACTTCCATTTCAAGACAATAAGGAAAGGAAAACAACGTTCATGCGTACGTACGGACTACCGTCTCCATGAACGGTGTTTTTCATTTTATTTATCTACCTATTATATATATATATATACTGAATATATATGATATATAAATCATATTTTATATTATGGAAGTAAGTAAATTATGATATAAGTAATAATGATGTCAAGAACAACAAGTCAAAACACCTACGATAAATGAAATGATTTTACCCAAAACGCTTCTTTAACATGGAATTTACAAAAGAACGGGTAATATAATGTCATAAGTGAACCATATATGATATCATAACAATGAATATGATTCTGTAATAAGTCAATGACATTATTTAAATCATTATACAGGAGGTTCGGACACATACGAAGCAAATCGGACCTAAGGTAAGGGAAATATCACAATCTCATTTTTATCCGAGATTGTTTGTACTTTGAAATTTACTGGGGTATATTTTATCATCCACATCCATGTTTCCTCAATATGTAATGTTATTTACAACAACCTACAATTGTTTAAATCCAATTTTACCCTTCGGTGAGTTTTTAGTAAATGATATGAAAGGAATCTTTTGTCGTTTTTCGTACGAGGTACTTTTTGACTTTTCCGACAAAAGTACGAAGAATGTTTTTTTTTTAACTTATACGGCACGAACAGATTTCTACTGTTTTATGAAGCCTTATTTTCATGAAGCTTCCTCTAAAATATTTTATGACTATTTTCAATAAAATATCTTTCTTTTAAAATTGCATGATGTTTTGTGAAAAGAAATTGATTTTGAAGAAGAAAGGATATTTTCCTCAAGAATTCAATTCAAGTGTTTTATCAAAATTATTTTCCATCTAAGATAATAAAGGGTTTTGTTTCTATCCATATTTTTACATTGATTTGACTATGTTGTGATGGAATTATGTTTATGAATTCCTTTATCTTATATGAATGGTTTTATGATGTCATGTTGTTTAAGAATCCCATTTTTATTACATGGGTTATGCAATGATGTATGATTTATGATTTTGTGGCACACATAAGAAAGGATTCATTAAGAGATGGGTGGGACCTATATCTCCCTCCAATGCATTGGGTAAAGATTTTATATCTCATGAGATAGACATGGCTGGAATGGTAGGTTATACCGGTTCAGTGAAACAGGACTGAAACGAGGATTACTCGATTCAGAAAGGGACTTTGTCCACTAAGATAGTCTTGGCAATGAGTCTTGACTAACAAGAAATGATTCTCTATGATTATGTGTGTATGCCACAATGAGTAATGTTTTAAGTTATGATTTCATTTCACTACTATGATTTATCCCATGTTATGAAATTATGCTCTCTTTTGCAGGTTAAGATTTCCAAAAAAGTTATGTTCTTATGAAAATTATGTGATTGATATTTCTTTTGTTTACCCTTACTGAGCATTTGAGCTCACCCTTTTAGGTTTTCTTTTCCCCAGGATATAAAGAAAGGTTTTAGGTAAAAAAAAAGGGATGACCTTTATGGGAGATATTGAAGAACTCTCACCACGATTAGAAGATTACGTTCCGAGTTTCCAAAGACACTAAACTATTACGATCCTTTAGTGTGTGTTTTTGTTATGTACTAAGTATTCCGCAAATGTAATGTAATGTCCATGTACGATAAGCTACGGGTCTCTACAGTTGGTATCAGAGGAAAGGTTTAGTCAACCTTTGGAAACTAGGATGCGAAAACATTAGTGAGATCCCTAGAGATATTTCTAAGGTATGTCTAGGGATGCCCCTAAGGATAAGTATACGTATAGGATATAGTTCTAGAACTATGGTAACGATATTAGATTAAACCAAAGATGATAGATATTTATGTTACTCCCCCTTTATTACGATTTTTTCCTCTCACACTATTCTTTTTTGGGTTTTAGAATATGGCTGGAAACAAGATGATTCACGATAATGGAGGATATGATGGACAATGGAATGATATTCTTCATGAGCAACCAAATGAAATGGGATTTGGATGTCCAAACATCATTATTATGCCGAATCAACAATCTCACAACATGATCAATAAAGTAAAATTTGGTAAGTTTCCTGACTCGACTAATAAGAGAAAGATGGAGTTCCATGATGATCATAGAGGAAAGAAAGTTCAATTTCCCCTATGTAAATCATGTGGGAAGAGGCATCAAGGAGAATGTTTCAAGGGAACTGGAAGATGCTTTGGGTGTGTAAAAGAAGGACACAAAGCAAGTAAGTGCAAAGGAAAAGGGTCGGTTAACACCATGGATGAGGATAATGGTATTGCTACGACATCAAAAATGGTTAAGTGTTTTAAATGTGGAATGTATGGGCATTATGCAAACCAATGCCCTAAGGGAAAGTCTCATGAAGAGAATCAGTATGGTCGTATGGGAAGTATTTATGTTGATGATGATGAAGAAACTACAAATGATATGTGAGATGAAAGAAATGTTGAAGCTCGGTCAATGGTCTAAGAATATAGTGGAATGATTACATGTTTATCATGTGTAATGTTGTATAAGTAATCTCATGGAATAAGGAGACATCTAAGGATTGTTACACTGTTGTCTTTCCTTAAGTTTTGAAAGTGTATGATGAATGGTACCAATAACCATGAAAGGTTATTCAGATACTTTTGGAAAGTAGATGATAAGTGCATAATGAAAGGATAAGAAGATAATGAGATGTTTGATTGTATTCATGAGCTCATGATTGATATAAGGACTAAGTTATATCATGGTTTGAGTATATAGAATTTTGAGGATTTTGGTATGTGGAAAGTGTTAACTTTAAACTGCATTCATGTTTTCACTAAGGTATTCAAGAGAATACACGATTAAGGACTTTGAATGTTTGGAATGTGACCAACAAGACATATCTTATGATATGTGGGGATCAACGACAGTATTAAATCTCTGGTAATCGATGTCACTATATTATGAGAGTGGACTGCAGTATTATGTATAAGCCTAAAGATTAGACTGGATTATGTTGGACATAAGTTAGTATTGTTTAAGGATAGAAGATTTTCGATATTATTGATGGGATGTTATAGTAACGTAGTTTTAGAAAAAGGACAACCTGCAGGACGGGCGACAGCCCATCGCTTCGGACAAGGCTGTAGGAATCGAACCCACAACCGAAGTGCAACTGGCCTTTATCGCCTACCACTGGCCTACAGGAAGTCCCTGTTTAGTAGAAACTAGTTTTATTATATTAAGCAGTATGATATATGAAGTATAAGTCCATTTTAGGAACCATATATGATTAATCTCACTATAGATCGACTTATGCATATAATTTTTGATAATCTTTTGTTTGAGACAGATGGAATGACCCGTCATTCTATCACATGATCTACTAACACTTCATGAATAACAAATTCAACTTCATTTATTTAAGAGATGAAGTGGAAATTGTTCAAGGCACGAACAACAGTGAGATTGTACCAAAATAAAGTAAGTATTTATTCTAATTCAAATTTTCAACTTTAGGGAAATGATCTTGAAAACCAAAAATGTTGTCCTAGTGATCTTATACCTGATGAATAAGATGGTACCTTATATCATCACAAATCTATGGATTTGTGATTACTGGCTTTTCCATAGCCATGTTCTCTACCACTCTCCATCAGAACATGATGGTTAGATTTCTCTTCCATATCCATATTTTCACCTATGTGGAAACCCAGTGATTAGTTTATTTGGGTAATCGTTACATTTCATACTTTAGTTTTTAAAGCCAAGTTTTGGTATTCCTTTTTTACGATGTGGGTTTCTATAAAAGAAACTTTCGAATAGTAAACCATTTATAACCCCGACGAATTTCGAGGGCGAAATTCATTTTAAGGGGGGTAGAATGTAACAGCCCAAGATTTTCTAAAAAATATTCTTTTTAATGTCTTGTGTTGTACGCTACACCAAAAAGAGCTTGCACAACACACATCCTTGACTTGCCTTGCATTACACGCAATCGCGACCTTCCTCGATAGCGTGTGTTGTACGCAACACCAAGTTTCGCTAAACAACGATATGCTATTAAGATATTATTAAAACTAGCTGTTGTGAATAGTAATAACCACTTTTTGAAATTTTGTAAATTTTATTTTTCAAAATGGACTTCATTTATGGATTCGGAGTATCGAATTTAGCCTAAGGTGAAATTTTTGTACTTTTCGGATAACTTTCATATTCCGATGAATAGTGAAAATTACTAAATTATAATTAAAAACAACTTTTTTAATCAAAATAATTAATAGTGATAAATCATTAATTTGAGTGGTTTTAAAGTATATTTAGAATATATTTTTACAATTTAATACAATGTTGTTCATTGGATGTAATTGCACATTTAAACCAGACATAAACAAGTGTCAATCTTTTGATAGATATTGTTTCTTAAAAACACGCTATTTGTTTTAACAGCGGGATTTAATTATAAAATTAATTAATGCAACTTCTATGTTATGAATTTGGTAAAATAGACTTCATTTTTGAATTCGGAATATGAAATATAGCTTAGGATGAAATTTTGGCATTTTTCTGAAAACCTTCAATTTTTGATGAATAGTGAAACTACTAAGTGGTAGGTTAAAAACTGAATTTTGCATAAAACTTAATTTTACCGCTTCTGTGAATGGAATTTCGAAAATCCGAGAGACACGGTTATTATCAAGGACTAAAATGTGGTTCAATGAGATGAAAATAATTTTTTGGTGAATAGTAACTTTTTACTTTTTTTACCACGGTTAATAGTAAATAGGGTAACTAAGGGTAAATATGATATTAATATTACCCTAACACATGTCCTAATTCTATTGGACAAGTGTAATTCGACCAAAAACAAACTTAGGAATAAAATATGACCATTTAGGCCCACTTGGATTAGATTAGGACATTTATTATTAATTTATTTAAAGAAGGGTTAAAATAGTTAAAATCAAAGTTTAATAAGTAAATCATTTGTAATATGGGGTTATACATAAGATAAATTCGACTATAAATATTCATTAGAAAGATAAAAAGATTTCCTACATAATGGTATTTTATTTGTAATTTTTAGACATCAAATAATTTAATTTATTTATGACACAACGATGATGCAGTAATTATCTTTTTAATGAAATATTGACATAATTGATGTTATAAGCACCAAAATAAATGTAATTTGAGATTTTTTATGAATTCCACTAATTTTCTAGGTTACTATGATATATTAATGTTGATTTAATCAACTTGGTTCGAACATTTAATTCTGTTATGACTTTCACAAAAATCATATATCAAATAGTGTCAAAATTGACACAAAATAGTTTTTAAATCAAATATTATATTATTAATTGTTATTTTATTCCTAAAAATCTAAGGTTCGGCCAAATGACTTAGATAAGGATATATATATTAATAATAAACAATTTGGGGTTCGTTTGGCATGTTATAGTAAGTGTATTAACCATATAGTGAAAGAAAACAAAAAGACACGGTAAAAGTTAAATTATTTAACTTAGAGTTAAATCTAATTGATAAGGTTTAAAATAATATCCAAACATGTCTAAATTTGATTGGTTGATGAGATTACAACACTATCTCATCTAATCTTCGAATATGAGTCATTTTTGGAGGTTTTTAAGTGGGGTTAGATTTATTATAAATTAATATTTTTAAGAATTCCTAAGGTGCCCCTCTCCTCCCCTATAAAAGGACACCTCCTCCCCCTCCTCCTCACACCAATTTGAGCTCTCAAGCTCGGCCAACCCCTGCCAAAATCTCTTCTCCACTTCCCTAGCAACATCCTAGAGGTTCTGGTCTTCCTCAAAGACCAATTCTAGTGCCCTAAGAGGAGGTCTCAAAGAGGCGCTTCAAAGAAGAGGTAATTACCGTTACCAATTCTTTTATCTTTATTTCTTCTTCCACTTCTTCTTAGGTTGTTTCATTATGAAGTAATAACATCAGTATCACTCATATACTGATATGTTATTATAAGTATGAAACAAACCTATTTCACCATCTATCCATCCTACGGAAAAAGAAATCACCGCGCGTGCGTACGTACGGAATACCGTCTCCACGCCGTGGTGTAATCTATTTTCCACCACCACCTTACAAGGATGGGTATAATGGTGTAAAGAATAACTATACATAGTTATTACAACATCATATTGATTCTGATATATTGTATAATTCACTCCAATTCAATTCAATACTTATAGAAATGATATCATCGCTCGTGCGTACGTACGGACTACCGTCTCCACGACGCGATGAGATTCATTCTCCATATTAACCATTTAAGAATGATTATAAAGTATATATAAGAAATAATAATGAAATATATGACATTATAAAGCTACTGGATTTATGTATATATATACATATGTATGTCATCTACTTACTTCCATTTCAAGACAATAAGGAAAGGAAAACAACGTTCATGCGTACGTACGGACTACCGTCTCCATGAACGGTGTTTTTCATTTTATTTATCTACCTATTATATATATATATATACTGAATATATATGATATATAAATCATATTTTATATTCTGGAAGTAAGTAAATTATGATATAAGTAATAATGATGTCAAGAACAACAAGTCAAAACACCTACGATAAATGAAATGATTTTACCCAAAACGCTTCTTTAACATGGAATTTACAAAAGAACGGGTAATATAATGTCATAAGTGAACCATATATGATATCATAACAATGAATATGATTCTGTAATAAGTCAATGACATTATTTAAATCATTATACAGGAGGTTCGGACACATACGAAGCAAATCGGACCTAAGGTAAGGGAAATATCACAATCTCATTTTTATCCGAGATTGTTTGTACTTTGAAATTTACTGGGGTATATTTTATCATCCACATCCATGTTTCCTCAATATGTAATGTTATTTACAACAACCTACAATTGTTTAAATCCAATTTTACCCTTCGGTGAGTTTTTAGTAAATGATATGAAAGGAATATTTTGTCGTTTTTCGTACGAGGTACTTTTTGACTTTTCCGACAAAAGTACGAAGAATGTTTTTTTTTTAACTTATACGGCACGAACGGATTTCTACTGTTTTATGAAGCCTTATTTTCATGAAGCTTCCTCTAAAATATTTTATGACTATTTTCAATAAAATATCTTTCTTTTAAAATTGCATGATGTTTTGTGAAAAGAAATTGATTTTGAAGAAGAAAGGATATTTTCCTCAAGAATTCAATTCAAGTGTTTTATCAAAATTATTTTCCATCTAAGATAATAAAGGGTTTTGTTTCTATCCATATTTTTACATTGATTTGACTATGTTGTGATGGAATTATGTTTATGAATTCCTTTATCTTATATGAATGGTTTTATGATGTCATGTTGTTTAAGAATCCCATTTTTATTACATGGGTTATGCAATGATGTATGATTTATGATTTTGTGGCACACATAAGAAAGGATTCATTAAGAGATGGGTGGGACCTATATCTCCCTCCAATGCATTGGGTAAAGATTTTATATCTCATGAGATAGACATGGCTGGAATGGTAGGTTATACCGGTTCAGTGAAACAGGACTGAAACGAGGATTACTCGATTCAGAAAGGGACTTTGTCCACTAAGATAGTCTTGGCAATGAGTCTTGACTAACAAGAAATGATTCTCTATGATTATGTGTGTATGCCACAATGAGTAATGTTTTAAGTTATGATTTCATTTCACTACTATGATTTATCCCATGTTATGAAATTATGCTCTCTTTTGCAGGTTAAGATTTCCAAAAAAGTTATGTTCTTATGAAAATTATGTGATTGATATTTCTTTTGTTTACCCTTACTGAGCATTTGAGCTCACCCTTTTATGTTTTCTTTTCCCCAGGATATAAAGAAAGGTTTTAGGTAAAAAAAAAGGGATGACCTTTATGGGAGATATTGAAGAACTCTCACCACGATTAGAAGATTACGTTCCGAGTTTCCAAAGACACTAAACTATTACGATCCTTTAGTGTGTGTTTTTGTTATGTACTAAGTATTCCGCAAATGTAATGTAATGTCCATGTACGATAAGCTACGGGTCTCTACAGTTGGTATCAGAGGAAAGGTTTAGTCAACCTTTGGAAACTAGGATGCGAAAACATTAGTGAGATCCCTAGAGATATTTCTAAGGTATGTCTAGGGATGCCCCTAAGGATAAGTATACGTATAGGATATAGTTCTAGAACTATGGTAACGATATTAGATTAAACCAAAGATGATAGATATTTATGTTACTCCCCCTTTATTACGATTTTTGCCTCTCACACTATTCTTTTTTGGGTTTTAGAATATGGCTGGAAACAAGATGATTCACGATAATGGAGGATATGATGGACAATGGAATGATATTCTTCATGAGCAACCAAATGAAATGGGATTTGGATGTCCAAACATCATTATTATGCCGAATCAACAATCTCACAACATGATCAATAAAGTAAAATTTGGTAAGTTTCCTGACTCGACTAATAAGAGAAAGATGGAGTTCCATGATGATCATAGAGGAAAGAAAGTTCAATTTCCCCTATGTAAATCATGTGGGAAGAGGCATCAAGGAGAATGTTTCAAGGGAACTGGAAGATGCTTTGGGTGTGTAAAAGAAGGACACAAAGCAAGTAAGTGCAAAGGAAAAGGGTCGGTTAACACCATGGATGAGGATAATGGTATTGCTACGACATCAAAAATGGTTAAGTGTTTTAAATGTGGAATGTATGGGCATTATGCAAACCAATGCCCTAAGGGAAAGTCTCATGAAGAGAATCAGTATGGTCGTATGGGAAGTATTTATGTTGATGATGATGAAGAAACTACAAATGATATGTGAGATGAAAGAAATGTTGAAGCTCGGTCAATGGTCTAAGAATATAGTGGAATGATTACATGTTTATCATGTGTAATGTTGTATAAGTAATCTCATGGAATAAGGAGACATCTAAGGATTGTTACACTGTTGTCTTTCCTTAAGTTTTGAAAGTGTATGATGAATGGTACCAATAACCATGAAAGGTTATTCAGATACTTTTGGAAAGTAGATGATAAGTGCATAATGAAAGGATAAGAAGATAATGAGATGTTTGATTGTATTCATGAGCTCATGATTGATATAAGGACTAAGTTATATCATGGTTTGAGTATATAGAATTTTGAGGATTTTGGTATGTGGAAAGTGTTAACTTTAAACTGCATTCATGTTTTCACTAAGGTATTCAAGAGAATACACGATTAAGGACTTTGAATGTTTGGAATGTGACCAACAAGACATATCTTATGATATGTGGGGATCAACGACAGTATTAAATCTCTGGTAATCGATGTCACTATATTATGAGAGTGGACTGCAGTATTATGTATAAGCCTAAAGATTAGACTGGATTATGTTGGACATAAGTTAGTATTGTTTAAGGATAGAAGATTTTCGATATTATTGATGGGATGTTATAGTAACGTAGTTTTAGAAAAAGGACAACCTGCAGGACGGGCGACAGCCCATCGCTTCGGACAAGGCTGTAGGAATCGAACCCACAACCGAAGTGCAACTGGCCTTTATCGCCTACCACTGGCCTACAGGAAGTCCCTGTTTAGTAGAAACTAGTTTTATTATATTAAGCAGTATGATATATGAAGTATAAGTCCATTTTAGGAACCATATATGATTAATCTCACTATAGATCGACTTATGCATATAATTTTTGCTAATCTTTTGTTTGAGACAGATGGAATGACCCGTCATTCTATCACATGATCTACTAACACTTCATGAATAACAAATTCAACTTCATTTATTTAAGAGATGAAGTGGAAATTTTTCAAGGCACGAACAACAGTGAGATTGTACCAAAATAAAGTAAGTATTTATTCTAATTCAAATTTTCAACTTTAGGGAAATGATCTTGAAAACCAAAAATGTTGTCCTAGTGATCTTATACCTGATGAATAAGATGGTACCTTATATCATCACAAATCTATGGATTTGTGATTACTGGCTTTTCCATAGCCATGTTCTCTACCACTCTCCATCAGAACATGATGGTTAGATTTCTCTTCCATATCCATATTTTCACCTATGTGGAAACCCAGTGATTAGTTTATTTGGGTAATCGTTACATTTCATACTTTAGTTTTTAAAGCCAAGTTTTGGTATTCCTTTTTTACGATGTGGGTTTCTATAAAAGAAACTTTCGAATAGTAAACCATTTATAACCCCGACGAATTTCGAGGGCGAAATTCATTTTAAGGGGGGTAGAATGTAACAGCCCAAGATTTTCTAAAAAATATTCTTTTTAATGTCTTGTGTTGTACGCTACACCAAAAAGAGCTTGCACAACACACATCCTTGACTTGCCTTGCATTACACGCAATCGCGACCTTCCTCGATAGCGTGTGTTGTACGCAACACCAAGTTTCGCTAAACAACGATATGCTATTAAGATATTATTAAAACTAGCTGTTGTGAATAGTAATAACCACTTTTTGAAATTTTGTAAATTTTATTTTTCAAAATGGACTTCATTTATGGATTCGGAGTATCGAATTTAGCCTAAGGTGAAATTTTTGTACTTTTCGGATAACTTTCATATTCCGATGAATAGTGAAAATTACTAAATTATAATTAAAAACAACTTTTTTAATCGAAATAATTAATAGTGATAAATCATTAATTTGAGTGGTTTTAAAGTATATTTAGAATATATTTTTACAATTTAATACAATGTTGTTCATTGGATGTAATTGCACATTTAAACCAGACATAAACAAGTGTCAATCTTTTGATAGATATTGTTTCTTAAAAACACGCTATTTGTTTTAACAGCGGGATTTAATTATAAAATTAATTAATGCAACTTCTATGTTATGAATTTGGTAAAATAGACTTCATTTTTGAATTCGGAATATGAAATATAGCTTAGGATGAAATTTTGGCATTTTTCTGAAAACCTTCAATTTTTGATGAATAGTGAAACTACTAAGTGGTAGGTTAAAAACTGAATTTTGCATAAAACTTAATTTTACCGCTTCTGTGAATGGAATTTCGAAAATCCGAGAGACACGGTTATTATCAAGGACTAAAATGTGGTTCAATGAGATGAAAATAATTTTTTGGTGAATAGTAACTTTTTACTTTTTTTACCACGGTTAATAGTAAATAGGGTAACTAAGGGTAAATATGATATTAATATTACCCTAACACATGTCCTAATTCTATTGGACAAGTGTAATTCGACCAAAAACAAACTTAGGAATAAAATATGACCATTTAGGCCCACTTGGATTAGATTAGGACATTTATTATTAATTTATTTAAAGAAGGGTTAAAATAGTTAAAATCAAAGTTTAATAAGTAAATCATTTGTAATATGGGGTTATACATAAGATAAATTCGACTATAAATATTCATTAGAAAGATAAAAAGATTTCCTACATAATGGTATTTTATTTGTAATTTTTAGACATCAAATAATTTAATTTATTTATGACACAACGATGATGCAGTAATTATCTTTTTAATGAAATATTGACATAATTGATGTTATAAGCACCAAAATAAATGTAATTTGAGATTTTTTATGAATTCCACTAATTTTCTAGGTTACTATGATATATTAATGTTGATTTAATCAAATTGGTTCGAACATTTAATTCTGTTATGACTTTCACAAAAATCATATATCAAATAGTGTCAAAATTGACACAAAATAGTTTTTAAATCAAATATTATATTATTAATTGTTATTTTATTCCTAAAAATCTAAGGTTCGGCCAAATGACTTAGATAAGGATATATATATTAATAATAAACAATTTGGGGTTCGTTTGGCATGTTATAGTAAGTGTATTAACCATATAGTGAAAGCAAACAAAAAGACACGGTAAAAGTTAAATTATTTAACTTAGAGTTAAATCTAATTGATAAGGTTTAAAATAATATCCAAACATGTCTAAATTTGATTGGTTGATGAGATTACAACCCTATCTCATCTAATCTTCGAATATGAGTCATTTTTGGAGGGTTTTAAGTGGGGTTAGATTTATTATAAATTAATATTTTTAAGAATTCCTAAGGTGCCCCTCTCCTCCCCTATAAAAGGACACCTCCTCCCCCTCCTCCTCACACCAATTTGAGCTCTCAAGCTCGGCCAACCCCTGCCAAAATCTCTTCTCCACTTCCCTAGCAACATCCTAGAGGTTCTGGTCTTCCTCAAAGACCAATTCTAGTGCCCTAAGAGGAGGTCTCAAAGAGGCGCTTCAAAGAAGAGGTAATTACCGTTACCAATTCTTTTATCTTTATTTCTTCTTCCACTTCTTCTTAGGTTGTTTCATTATGAAGTAATAACATCAGTATCACTCATATACTGATATGTTATTATAAGTATGAAACAACCCTATTTCACCATCTATCCATCCTACAGAAAAAGAAATCACCGCGCGTGCGTACGTACGGAATACCGTCTCCACGCCGTGGTGTAATCTATTTTCCACCACCACCTTACAAGGATGGGTATAATGGTGTAAAGAATAACTATACATAGTTATTACAACATCATATTGATTCTGATATATTGTATAATTTACTCCAATTCAATTCAATACTTATAGAAATGATATCATCGCTCGTGCGTACGTACGGACTACCGTCTCCACGACGCGATGAGATTCATTCTCCATATTAACCATTTAAGAATGATTATAAAGTATATATAAGAAATAATAATGAAATATATGAAATTATAAAGCTACTGGATTTATGTATATATATACATATGTATGTCATCTACTTACTTCCATTTCAAGACAATAAGGAAAGGAAAACAACGTTCATGCGTACGTACGGACTACCGTCTCCATGAACGGTGTTTTTCATTTTATTTATCTACCTATTATATATATATATATACTGAATATATATGATATATAAATCATATTTTATATTCTGGAAGTAAGTAAATTATGATATAAGTAATAATGATGTCAAGAACAACAAGTCAAAACACCTACGATAAATGAAATGATTTTACCCAAAACGCTTCTTTAACATGGAATTTACAAAAGAACAGGTAATATAATGTCATAAGTGAACCATATATGATATCATAACAATGAATATGATTCTGTAATAAGTCAATGACATTATTTAAATCATTATACAGGAGGTTCGGACACATACGAAGCAAATCGGACCTAAGGTAAGGGAAATATCACAATCTCATTTTTATCCGAGATTGTTTGTACTTTGAAATTTACTGGGGTATATTTTATCATCCACATCCATGTTTCCTCAATATGTAATGTTATTTACAACAACCTACAATTGTTTAAATCCAATTTTACCCTTCGGTGAGTTTTTAGTAAATGATATGAAAGGAATCTTTTGTCGTTTTTCGTACGAGGTACTTTTTGACTTTTCCGACAAAAGTACGAAGAATGTTTTTTTTAACTTATACGGCACGAACGGATTTCTACTGTTTTATGAAGCCTTATTTTCATGAAGCTTCCTCTAAAAGATTTTATGACTATTTTCAATAAAATATCTTTCTTTTAAAATTGCATGATGTTTTGTGAAAAGAAATTGATTTTGAAGAAGAAAGGATATTTTCCTCAAGAATTCAATTCAAGTGTTTTATCAAAATTATTTTCCATCTAAGATAATAAAGGGTTCTGTTTCTATCCATATTTTTACATTGATTTGACTATGTTGTGATGGAATTATGTTTATGAATTCCTTTATCTTATATGAATGGTTTTATGATGTCATGTTGTTTAAGAATCCCATTTTTATTACATGGGTTATGCAATGATGTATGATTTATGATTTTGTGGCACACATAAGAAAGGATTCATTAAGAGATGGGTGGGACCTATATCTCCCTCCAATGCATTGGGTAAAGATTTTATATCTCATGAGATATACATGGCTGGAATGGTAGGTTATACCGGTTCAGTGAAACAGGACTGAAACGAGGATTACTCGATTCAGAAAGGGACTTTGTCCACTAAGATAGTCTTGGCAATGAGTCTTGACTAACAAGAAATGATTCTCTATGATTATGTGTGTATGCCACAATGAGTAATGTTTTAAGTTATGATTTCATTTCACTACTATGATTTATCCCATGTTATGAAATTATGCTCTCTTTTGCAGGTTAAGATTTCCAAAAAAGTTATGTTCTTATGAAAATTATGTGATTGATATTTCTTTTGTTTACCCTTACTGAGCATTTGAGCTCACCCTTTTATGTTTTCTTTTCCCCAGGATATAAAGAAAGGTTTTAGGTAAAAAAAAGGGATGACCTTTATGGGAGATATTGAAGAACTCTCACCACGATTAGAAGATTACGTTCCGAGTTTCCAAAGACACTAAACTATTACGATCCTTTAGTGTGTGTTTTTGTTATGTACTAAGTATTCCGCAAATGTAATGTAATGTCCATGTACGATAAGCTACGGGTCTCTACACACCTCACATAGGGGATCTCTCATGGATATATCTTGGAGGAAACCATCATAGTTAGAATATGTCAGGCCCCATAGTACCTATCTAATTAATCACATGAACTAAGACTCTAAACTACCTTAAAGAGAATGCTTCTTACTAAACATTAGATTTAGAGTCATCATACCCATTATATATATGTGTAAGACTCTTATTCCCATCCAAATAACCCTAAAAAACCAAACAATTTTATCATTATCTCATCTTGAGTCAAGATACATCTCTCAATCCCCTAAAAAATACATAAAATGGCTTCTCCCCCCATAGTGACATAATCTCATAAGGATTCCAAAATACTTAAATTTTGAAGGTGTACTTGTTCTAAACCTAGGAGGCTCAAAGAAACCCACTTTATTTATACATAGTTAAATTACTCCCTACTCATTATCTAGTAATATTCATTAATGAAGTCATTAAAAATCATAATTTAAATAAAATATGGTTTTTTATTATAGAGACCACTTACCTTTAACATAGTGTTACCATTATCACCAAGATCCGGTCATCATCAACCAAACACTTATAGGTATGATCTAATTTTTATCAACACCTGATCCCCTTTATCTCGTGATAAAATCTAAAATTATCAATTTTAACAAATTATAATTATTTATTTAATATAATAAAATTATAATTATTAATTGAGGACACCCTAGGAAATTCCACAGTCTCAAAATTCCACAAAACCTAGGTTGTTTATCTTCCTAGGATCCCCACTATTAAAACTGAAAAAATCCCAATTATATAAGCTTGATTATACCATGATCTGATGTACTAATCATCAAATCCTCACCCAAATCATCTAAAAAAATCAAAACAAGGGGAGATGAATAGAAGAAAATGATGGGATGTACTCACCTTGAATATCTGTGAAATAACCACAAAAATAACCCCTCTCTAAGAGGGATTAATAAAGGGAAGGCGTAGGAGAAGAGTCTACTAAACTATCCCATTAGAAATATCATTCCCTCTAAATCACAAGAGTGGTTAAAATATTAAAGAAATATCTTTCCCTATCTTGAAAATCATGAAAAAAGATTTTTCATGAAATGAATCATAAGATTCATGATGTGAATCCCTTTCCAAAATTACATCATGGTGTGCCCCTGTGGATATGAAAATGTAACACCCTTAAAAAAATAACTATGTTTGTCTCAAAGTTTCAAATGACCTCAAGTGAACCTCCCCATACACAATAGGATGAAGAATATATGTGGGGGCCTGAGAGGCATCATTGGGAGACAATTCTCTTGTTAACAAATAAAGAACACGGTATACTATAGTATAAACAACCAAAATAATAATAATAAAATAAGAAAAATCAATAACTAAAATACAACATAAAAAAGGATAATAATATTAACCCATATGATAACTATATAATAATCAATCATACTATACAAACCAAATAAATGGACCCCCATATATGGGGGGATCGATATACTAATATAGGAAAATGGTTAATTAATGTGCAGAAAACATCCAAGACTCCAAGTCTATCTCAAGAATACTATACACCATCCAAAAACGCCCCATCAACTACCTACCATGGCTCCCTTTCCCTTTACTGCAACCCTAATCAAAAAATATACATATGTACCAAGATAACAATGTAGTATGTGAGTATAAAACCTAGTAGGACACCACCAGTGGTCTTTATCATATGCAAAATATATACAAAAGTGCATGACATGAAAATAATCAATAAACAAGTAAATAATAAGAAATAAAACATTTACATAATGATTTTGGGTCACTAGAGAATAAATCTACCAACCTCGCCTCCTTTCAAGAGATAAATTTCAAACGTTGGGCTGGTGTAATCAGCTAACCAATCATCTATCCACATTCCCCTTGAATGGATAGTCACAAACTCTTTATTGGGAAATACTCATGTTAACCTGATTCATAACTTTGGTGTAAGCCACAATATAACATCCCGATACCCATACTCCAAGATCTATTTCTAAAATCATAAACATATTTTTTTTGGGATTTTATACTCAGAAATGTGACCCAATTTGTTCCATCCAAACCTTACAATGTCATAAGAAAATATTGGATCACTTATATACTCAAAGACATTTTATGTTTAGATTTTTAGGGAATTGGAATAAACTCTTATCAAATTGTATTCATAAACTAATGGTTCATAAATATCAACAAATTCTCCCATTATACCCAATTTTTCATATTGAATATTAATCCTTCAACACATCCCATAAAATTCATCACTTAAGAAACCTTTTTAGAATCAAATAATATATCATAACTAGGGGAAGGTAAAAAAAATATGGGTAAAATTATTAGGAAGAGAAAACATAAGTAGTAACTATTAAATGTCATCAGTAAGAATACTTTTTTTATAAGGGTATGATGAAATAATAAAATATTATGAGAATAAAATAGGGAATTTCATACCCATCAATACATATATCATAAAACATGGATCACATAAAAAATACTTTTCAATGTCTATAATCATAGTGATCAATAATCATGATCCATGTGATGTCAACACTGATCAAAGGATTCATTATAAACCCATATAATTTCACCCATATGAAATAAAAAATTCTTTTCTTTAAAAATAAACTCATTATCTTACCTTGAAAAATCACACGATATCTATAAAAAATCATAGAAAGTATAGATAAAACATTTAGTTAAATTGGGACATCATTTCCATATCAATCTTATAATCACTCTAAAAATGGAATTATTATATGATCAGCTTCCATACCCAATATATTGGAGGGAAATCATGGAACTAACCTTGCTTGGTTATAATGTAACCATCCATCCTTGTTTTATAAAGGAATAACCCATACTTGATTAATAATGAAACCAATCATAATCAGAAACAATTCCCAAATAACCATAATATAAATAAAGTACATAGATATTTCATTTCATCATAAATCAAACAGAAACAACCACTATTACTTTAAAAACTTGATTAAACCATGAAAAATAAATGGGTTCTATGAAAATTTATTAAGAAACTCATAATCCATCTTGAGAAACAATTAAAATGGTATCAATAAAATATATCCCTAGTGGAGTATAAGTAACATCAAGGGGTTTTGACATTGATAAATATAAATATGATGAAAATATCATTATAACCATCCTTGAGGAAGATAATATTCTCAATTAGAAAAAAACTTTTAGATACAAAAAAATCAAAAAATATTTGGAAAATAGTTTTCTTTGAGTATAAACTCGGGAATTTATAAATGAATATCCAACCAAAATAATGGTAATGATGTCAGGAGAATATATTCATGTTGTAAATGTGAAAAATAAATTTTATTTTCAATCAATTTGCAAAGGTATTCAAAGGTGACCATTTGTAAACTATTAAGAAATTTAATTTTTTAAAAAATTTAAATAGAGTCCAATGTTCATGTAAGAAAAAATTAGGATATAATTGTTTTTAGAAAATTACATTCTTGAAAACATTTAAGAAAACATGCATATGAAAAAGAATAATTCTCGATCTAAAAGAAGATACCAGATTAGTATAACATACAAATAGTTTTCTTATAGTTTATTTAATTATTAATGTATGAACTGGAAAGTAAAACTGTAAACCAAATTTATAATAAAAGTATAATAAAATAGATTTATCTTAAAAAATTAGAGCATATTATTATTCTCAACAGAACCTTGAATATAAAAATTCCTAAAAATAAAGGTGATCATAACCTAAATCATTTTCCACTTCGATAACCATTCAATCATATACCCCATGAAATAATAAACTCAAATGAAACATTAAATATCTTGAACATAAGGATATTTATGATATAATATTTCAAAAGGGTAATATATACACCTCATAAAATTATATAGGATAATATCATAAATGTGTGTCCTAAAGAAAGATAATTTGAGATGAATTACCATTACATAGATCATATCACTGAATTGAGAATTAACCAATGAATAGATTACGTGTAACAAATTTAAATCCAAAAAAAGTGGAAATATAAAATAAATCAATTCAGAGATCAATTGACACATAATCATGGAATAAAAAAAGTTAATAAGAAATAGTTAAAACCAAATGAAATGAAATTTTAGTGAAGAAACCCTTTACCACATGATAACATTCATGTCAAATACACTTGGATGAAATAATTAAATTTTCAACATAAAACAGAAAAAATTATAACACATTAAAGATATAAAATGTATAAGGTTCTGAATATTCTCCATATAAAATAAATCTGGAATATAACAGTAAAATATGCCGTAATGAATGTTAATTGAGATGAACTCCCTTAACTTGATTCAGACTCATCCCATATGATATATATGTTCTTAAATAAAAAAATTATGTTAATTATTTACATTCCTGAAAGATTTTTCAATTTTATTACTAATTTTATTTTACTTATTACCATGTTATAAATAATTACTTAATCATTTAAGTTCACCTTAGATGTTTTGATAATATTCATTTCATAAATCCAAAATGACTTTTGTAGGTTAACTATGGTCAAGGAGTTAATTATTTCATCATATATTGCATAATAATCATGAAATAATAATAAATTATATATATGAATTACACATTTAAATACAACCATTAAATATGGTCATTAAAAATGCACTATGTTACAATCCTGAAGATGGTAGGTCATATATACGCATGAGTAACATTTCCATTCTTAAATGATCATTTTATAAAAAAGGTAAGTATTATTTTAAACTTATAGAATGATAATAATATCATAAATATATTATTACATATTTAATATAATTATATATATCATGCATGCGATGTGACGATGAAAAAAGAATCACATCGCTTCGTGGAGGTGGTAGTCCACACATTCGTACGAATGAAGTTATCACTCTCAAATGAATGGAAATGTAAAAAAAATTAATTATATATTATCTAATTATAATAATTAAGTTTCATGAATATAATATGTATACAATAAATACATCATTATCTATTACTAGAGGCATGGTTATCAAAATTTAATTACCGCGGTCCATGGGGCGGTAGTCTGCCATACACACAAATGATGAATTCTTTTACTAATTGATGGTGGTTGGAGATGGATATAGGTTATTAAAATAACATAACAACATAAAATTATATGGTATATACTGATTTTTTTACTATAATAATTTTATAATATTTTATGGATGTTTAAGAATAAATAAAATGAAATCAATTGGTTATGAACTATACGTCCTCTTCCAACAACCTCATTTTGTTTATAATTTTTTCACTATAAGGTTAGTATTATGACCTAAAAAAGACCTATACAATATAGGTGGGGATATTAAGAAGGTATTTATTATATATTTTATAGAAAAAATGTGGTTTTATGTATGTAAAAATAAGAAGTGGGTCTTGTTTATTTAATAGGGAGGGGAACTCTTGTAATTTCTTAAAATATTAAATTAAATTAAATTAAATTTGATGTAAAAATTGATCCAAATTGGTAATTTTAAAATTTAATATGGTTATAAGTCTAAATAATCTAATAATATAATATTTTTACAAGTTTTGATTATATTTTTTCCCTTATCCTTTTTTATAACCCTCCATTAACTCTTTTCACAATTACTGTGACAATAAGGTTTTTTACTCTTTGAGGTTCAAGATAGTTACTATAAATAGAAAATTGGAACATAAATGGGCCATGGTTTATATTTTTAACAGTATTATAATATATTGGATGTTTATTTTATTTTTAATAATTCTAAATTATTTAAAAAAAATGTTCTTAAAATATCTATAATATCAATTTTATAACTATTCATTTAATTTCACTTTTATAACATCAAGAAAAAAATTTAAATGGAATAAAATAATTTAATACATACATAACCTATTATTATTATCTATAATTTTTTTGGTTAACATCAATTCATTAAAATTATACTACTTTTCATATTTTTTGTTATCATTTATTTTATTTTTCCATTAATTGAATAATTACTGTGTCAACATTGTGTAAGAATTTACAGTAATTATATAGTAAAAAAAATGAAAAACAAATTACCATGGTGAATATAAGTAATTATGTAACACCCCAAGGTTTTTAAAAAATAAATTTAAATGCATGAAACATTTTTTTATGTAGATAGTTATAACTATAATTTAATCATAATTTTTCCGTTTCTATTTTTTTAATATCCAAAAAGAGTCATCTACGGTTGTGATCAATAAGTTATTTTAAGTCTCATAGAACTAACATTATTTTGTGGTGAATCGAAACATACCTTTATGAATTGTAATTTGACCCAAATGAATATAAAATTGTATTATTATTTTATTTTCTTAATGCATTAATATAATGACATCTTGGTTAATTTGTCAACGTGATATAAAAGCACTTATATTTTTAAAATTGTTATTTTTGAATATATTGTGATTTTTTAAAAACCAAATTAATAATATTTGAAAAATTATTTTCCTAAAATTGAGTTCATTTTTTAATTCTACACATTGAAAAATGTTTAGGGGGAATTTTTTGGATTTTTATGAAATTCTTGATTTTTTGGTGAATTGTGAAATACATTAAAATATAGTATATTTAAATTATTAGTTAAATACACTATTTTTGACATCATGGATGATGTAATACCACATGGATAAAAATAAAATTCTATTATTACTATTTGGGTTCAGATGAATCAACACTATTCATAGTATTGAGCAAAAATATTAAACTAATGATTAAAATAATGTAAATACATTCTCTCTTCCTCTATAAAAACCTCCCTCATTCCCCTCTTCCTCACACACCTTTCAAGCCTTGTTAATTTTCTATATTCTACAAAATCCCCTAACCAAGGCCCTTTCTCACATCCAAGGACTAATGGTCTCACCCAGAGGCCAAAACCAAAGGCCTCAAGGAGGATCTCAAGGAGAAGAGATCAAGAGGTAAGAATCCTCTTCCCTTTTTCGTGTGTTTTCTTCCCAATTCCTATATTTTATTATACTCTCCCCATACAATTCTCCAAGAGGTATGAAATCTCCCGAATATTATATATTATTTATGTTATCATGTTCATGTAAAATATTAATCATCTTTATTCCTCTCCTCACCCTCTTATTCTAAGAATAAAACACTATTTGTGATGTGCTGATTTACCAAAATTGTGGATGATGTGTTTCTAATTTCTTGTACTTACTTCAAAGCTGATAATAAAACCCTTTTAATGGTTAAATAAAAACCCAATGTGTATTTTTTAACCTATATTATTTTATTTATTGAAATTATATTCTTGTTATTAAATTATATAATGAAACAAGTTTACGATTATCGAGGAACCGCTAAAAATGATCTACAAAACATCATTAAGGTTTCATCTAATGATCCATTCTCATATATGATAAAAAAATAATTTATGGTATCATTGTATATTTTGGAAACATATGAATACCATTTCATTAAACTTCTAGAATCTCATTTCCATTCGACAAGAAATTCAAATACAAATTGGCCATGGAAATCATGTAAAGAAGGCACCCAAAACAATGGAAGGAACAAAATAATAACAGTTAATGGGTAAAATGATGTTATGAAATGATCATATAAGGTGTTATAAACATTAATATGTTTCTTTAAGTTATTAATAACACTCTTTTAACCATTATAAAGAAAGATTAAGCAAGTTTTAATTAAGACAACCCTGAGGTAAGGGAATTTGTAACCTGATTTCCATTCTTTGGGTTACCTTTCTACTTTATTATTTATGTGGTATTAAAATTTAGTGTGTGATTAATTTTGTTTATATTTTGTTTATGTAAATTTTATATAAATATTCCATCCACTCTATTAATTCCCAGTTCAATTAAATGATATTTATAATGGACTTTCTTTTATAAACCGATTTAAAAATTCTATTTTACAGAATTCAAAAGATATGTTTTTATGAAATTATTCACATTTTATGATTATGATTAGGTTATTGGAAATTATCTATGATTAAGGGTGAGACATATATATCCCTACAATTCATTGGGTATGTGTAAGTTGGAGGTCGGCCATACGGTTACTCCAAGTGTAACTACGATGCTTACACAATATGGTAGCCTTGAGGGTTACATTGTAAGGTATCCGTGAGGGTTACAAATCATAAGGTATCCATAATAGTTACAAAACTAATTAAGTAATTGTCCACAATATGTTTATAGTTCTATTTATGTTTTATATGTTTTTTAGAAATCTCATGGAAATCTCATGTTTCACAAAGTACGTTTATATGGGTGACAACTAGGTGTTTTATAAAATGATTTCATTTGTTTACAAGTATTCATGGACTAATGTTTTCTTTCCTTATATATATATATATGTCTTTTACTGAGGTTTTTGTTCTCATCCCATATTTTTAAAGTATTTTCATTGTTTATAAGGATTTTAAGATAAATAATAGAGCTAAGTTAAATGTTATGATGGTTTGTCAAAGAAATCTTGTTTTATTTGAAATGATTTAGATTTTGAAAAAAATGGATACAGTTTTTATGGTATCCACTCTATATGAATGTGGAGTGTTATGTATAAATTATATCCCAATTATCTAAAACTATAAAATTTAAAATATCCTCTATATTAAAGGAAGTGAGTTCTTGACTAACATTCATTATTATGTAATGTAATAAAGCCGTGTCCATATAGTATGTATGAGAGGATGGTTTAGATAACATTCGTGGTTTGGATGATGTTAATATATTACCATATATAATTTTAATCTATTTTTAATTTGAAATGAAATAGAATTTAAATATTACCATGTTTATTTGACTAATATATGTTTTTTTAGAATGATTTTCTATAAAATAAACAATGAAGCTGAAGTAGAGAAGCATCGACATAAATATATCCATCCGAATCTATAGCCCAAAATGGTAGGGATTGGAACTGATAAATTTCAGATAGTAATGGATCAGCTGAAAAATGAAATAAATGGGTGTGGATCCATGTAAGAGAACAACTAGATCTACTACTAAGGAACATGATTATAGTGGAAGATTTTAGGAGGAAAAATCATTTTTCATTTAATGGGTCTTCTGACCCAGTAGCGGATGATGGATGGATGAAATCCATTGAAAAGATATTCAATGTTATGGGATGTTAATATAATAAAAATGTAAGTTTTTTCATTTATCATTTTAAGGTCAAGCTGATATATGGTGGTCAATGGTCAAAAATATCAGGAATAGAGAGGAGATTGATGACTTTGAGTGGAATGAATTTAAAAGTCTTTTCCTTGAAAAATATTTTCCAAAGGTGCTGTGAATTTGGACGGAGAATAAATTCCTTGAATTGATGAAAAAAGAGGAATATTCAATGGTTGTGTATGAAGAAAACTTCCCCAGACCGGCGAGGTATGCTCCAAATATTAATAAAAAAATAAACCACTTTTATACAGGATTAAAGACAAGGTATCAAAGGGAATTGGCCCCTTAGAAATTAAAAAGTTATTAAAAACTTTTTTGATGTGATGAGAGGGTAGATATAGAGTTTTTTTGATGATCACATGCTCTTTGAAAATAAGGATAAGAATAGGTTCATATGGAAAATGATTGTTAAGAATCAATCAAAGAAATCTGATCGTAAGAAAATTCTGTTTTTAGTTTGTGAAAAGTGTAGCAAGAAGAACCCTAGGGAATGCTTTACAAAAACTGGGAAGTGTTTTTAATGTGGTAGGATAGGACGTTTGGCCTGAGATTATAATGAAAATGATCCAAAGACTAATCACTATAAGTAACGTGTAATGTTTTTTAAATGTGGTGAGATGGGTCATTATGAAAATGCCTACCTAAAGAGAGATCTGAATGATGCAAAGAAGCCTGGATATATGAAAAAAGGTGTAGTGACATCTTTCCAAACTATGTCAGTAGATGTTGGGCTATCCAAAAAAGTTTCATTAGGTACCTTGTATGTTTACTCAGATTTTGATAATGTTTTTTTTGATATGGGGTCTACACATTCCTTTATTTATGAGTAATTTTTTGGTAAATTAGAAATATCAACTCAATAAATGAGACTGGAACTTATTGTTAAAACACCAGGGAGAAATATTATAGCAAAGAGGAATTATAATAATCTTTCAATTGTTGTTTGTGGAAAGAAATTACCTACAAACCTTGTTGTTTTTCCCTTAGTAGAGTTTGATGTCATTTTGGGAATGTATTGGCTTTCTGTTTATCATGATAAGATTGACTGTAGATCTAAAGAAGTTGTTTCTCAGAAATAGTTTCATTTTAAATACAATAATGAACCCATACAATTGATAACATATCAATAAGATGAGAAACATTTGAAATATGGAAATGAAATTTTTCTATCTTATATTGTTGAAAACAATAGAACTATTCATATTAATGATGTGCTAAGGGTAAATTAATATCTTGATGTTTTTCCTGATGAGTTACCAAGTTTCATATATGACCAGGAACTAAAATACACAATTGAATTGTTCTGGATGCTATGAAAATTTCAAAACCCCCTAATGAATGACCCAAACAGAACTTATTGAATCAGAAAATTAGTTGCAGGAGTTTCTTGATAAAGGCTTTATTCATCCTAGAACTTCACCATTTGGTGCTTTTATTTTATTCGTTAAAAAGAATGATGATTCTATGAGACTTTTAAATGATTATAATTCCATAAAAACATAACTATTAAAAAAAGTATCATTTCCCTAATATCGATGACATATTAGATCGACTCAAAAGATCTCAGTACTTTTCCATGATTGGCTTGATATCCGAATACCATCAACTGAAGGTGAAGGAGAATGAAATATTGAAAATATCTTTTCAAACTAGAAATGAGTATTATGATTTTTTTGTTATTCCATTTTGGGTAACTAATGCATCTGTTGTATTCATGTATCTTATGAATAAAATATTTCATGAGTTCTTGGATAAGTTTATGGTTGTGTTTATTGAAAACATTATGGTATTTTCTAAGAGTAATGTGGAGCATGAAAAACATCTAAGGGTTGTTTTTTAATCCATAATGGAAAAGAAACTATATGGAAAATTCAGAAAGATTGATTTTTTGTCGCAATAGATTTATTTTCTTGGGAATGTCATAAATAAGGATGAAATAACAGTTGATCCTTCCAAAACAAAAGTGGTTGATGAATGTCCAAGACCTAAAAAGTGTACAAAGATTCATATTTTTATTGTATTAGTAGGTTATTAGTGAAATTTTTTTAAAAACATTTCTTGGTTATCAATCCCCTTAACTATGTTAATGCGAAAGAGGGTTAAATTTATTTGGACAAAAGAATGTGATGTTGGTTTTCTGGAACTGAAGAATATATTGGGGAATGCTCTATTTTTGGACTTGCCTGCCCGAAATGGTGAGTTTGTCTTCTATAGTGATGCTTCATTAAAGGGACTTAGTTGTGTTATAAAGCATAATGATTAGGTAATTTATTATACTTCAATACAACTAAAACTTTATGATTTAAATTATCCCACACAAGATTTGGAATTGGAATCTGTGGTTTTTTTCTTTGAAAATTTTGAGGCATCATTTATTTGGATCCAAATGTCAAATATATACTGACAATAAAATTATGTAGTATATATTCACATAGAAGGAATTAAACATGTGTCTGATAAGATGTCTTGAACTAATAAAAGATTCTGATTTCATTATAAATTACCATCGGGGAAGAGAAAAAAAATCAGCAGACACCTTGGGTCAAAAACATTATGTATCATTAAAAATGTTACATTTAGAACATGATCCCTTGATAAATTATTTGATGAATTTTGGATTAAAAGTTATTGGTGTAGGAAATACCTCTATTTTGTTTCAGGTTTTTGTGCAGTCATCATTATCAGACTGAATTAAGAATGCACCCAAGGAAGACCATGAGCTATAGAAAAAGGTAGAAATAGTTAAAATGGGTAAGTTACCAAAATTTATCCTTGATAAAGATTATGTTTTAAGATTTGGTAAATGTTTATGTGTGCCTTGTGATTCCCAGTTTAAGAATGAATTGTTGTGTGAAGATCATAGTTATCCATTTGCAGTTCATCATGGAAGTACTAAGTTGTACATAGACCTTTGGAAGTATTACTTGTTTGATGGAATGAAAAGGGATATTTTAGAATTTATAGTGAAATTTTTGACATGTCAACAGGTTACAGTAGAGCTGCAGTTACCGAAGGGGATGCTTCAGCCTTTTCTAGTGCGATAGTGGAAATGGGAGAATATATCCATGGAATTCTTTGTGGGACTACTAAGGACATCTTGAGGAAGTAATGGAATATAGGTTATTGTTGACCAACTGACTAAAGTTTCACATTTTCTCCCTATTTGAGATATAATGTCTTTAGATCATCTTTCTCTATTATACCCATAAAATATTTTCAGGTTACATGGAGTTCTTCTTTCCATTGTATATGACTGGGATCCTAGGTTCACTCCTAACTTTTGGAAGGGCCTTAAGAAGTTTTTGGGCACAAAATTAAATTTTAGTACAACTTTTCAATCTCAATCAGATGTATAGTTAGAACGAATGATTCAGAATTTGAATGATTTTCTTTGAGCTTGTTCAATAGACTACCATGGAAGTTGGTATTATCAAATTTATTTAGTTTAATTTTCTTATAATATTTGTTTTCATTCTAGTATACCGATGGAACCTTTCGAGGCATTGTATAGGAAGTAGTGTAGAACTCCAGCATTTTGGGATGATGTTGGGGAAAGGAAGTTGATGGGACCAAAATTAGTAGAGGAAGTGTCTAAGAAAGTGAATAAGATCCAACAACACATGAGTACAGCTAAAAGAATGCAAAAAAGTTATGCAGAAAATAGGAGAAAAATATTTATTTTGAAGTAGGAGATAATTTTTTCCTTAGAATCACAACCTAGAAAACTGTTATGTTTTTTGGTAAGAAAGAAAAGCTAAGTCCATGGTTCATTGGACCTTATAAAATTCATGAGAGATTTAGAATAGTTTCCTAATAAGTAGCTTTGCCTATGAGTTTATCTCAAGTACACAATGTTTTTAATGTTTCGACTTTGAGAAAGTATGTTCCAGATTCAACGCAAGTCTTGAGCCCAGAAGCAGTTTAGTTAGAAGAGAAACTTTCTTATGAAGAAAAACCTATTATGATTCTTGAGATATGAGAACAAGTATCATGGAATAAATTAATACACCAGGTAATGTTTTTGTGGATAAATGACAAGGTTGAAGAAGAAACATGGGAATCTAAAAACTCTACGAGGGAAAGGCACCCTTACTTATTTAATAAGTAAATAAAATTATAAGGATGCAATTTATAGAAAGTGGGGATAATGTAACACCCCATGATTTTAATAAATAAATTGAAATAAATTAAACTTTGATTTATGTACATACTTATCACTATATTTTAATAATAATTTTGTAGCTTCTTTGTTTTAAATTTTAAAAAACGTTCATCTACGGTTGTGATTAGTAAGTTATTTGGAGTCTGATCGAAACAACTTGTTTTTTGGTGAATAGTAATATACCCTTATGAATAATAATATGACCCTAATGAATTTTAAATTATATCATTATTTTATTTTCTTAATAATTTAAGATAATGGCATCTTGGTGAATTTTTCAATGTGATATAAATGTAGTTATATTTTTAAAATTGTTATTTTTTGAATAAGTTATGATTTTATTTAAAAATTAAATTAATAATATTTAAATAAATTATTTTCAAAAAAATAGAGTTCATTTTTTAATTCTGAATTTCAATAAATGGTTGGTGATAATTTTGGGGATTTTTATGAAATTCAAATTTTTTTGATGGATAGTGAAATAGGATAAAATACCATATATTAAAATCATCAGTTAAACACACTATTTTTGGATGATTCAAGACCACTTGGTTCGAAATCACATTCACTTATTACTATTTTATTTCACATGAATCTAGAAAATTTATATTCTTGAGAAAAAATATTAAACTAATGATTAAATAATGTAAAAACCCTCCCCTCCTCCAGTATAAAGACCACCCTCATTCCCCTTTTCCTCACATAGCTCTCAAGCCTTGGGCATTGTCTATTTTCTAAAAAATACCCTCCCCAAGGCTCTTCCCCACGTTCATGATCTGATGGTCTCACCCAAAGGCCAAAACCATAGGCCTTAAAGAGGATCTCAAGGAGAAGAGATCAAGAGGTAAGAATCCTCTTCCCTTTTTCGTGTGTTTTATTTCCAATTCTTTTATTTTATTATACTCTCTTCCCTTCCACATATCCAGGAGGTATGAAATATCCATATTGTAATATATTATTTATTTTATCATGTTCATGTAAAAGTTTCATTATATTTATTCCTCTCCTCACCCTCTTATTCTATGAATAAAGACACCGCCCATGATGTGCCAATTTACCAAAATTGTGGATCATGTGTTTCCAATTTTTATTACTTCCTTCAAAGCTACTCAAAAAACATTTTAATGGTGGAATAATAATTTAATGTGTATTTTTAACCTATTTTATGTTCTATAATTAACTTCTCTAAGTTAAATTAAATTATATAATAAAACAAGTTCATGATTATTGAGGAACCACAAAAAATGATCTAAACACATATCATTAATGTTTTATCTAATGATCCATCATCATATATGATAAAAAATTATTTATGGTAACATTATATATTCTAGAAGCATATTAATACCATTTAATTCCAATTCTGGATGCTTATTTCCATAAATTATGAAAATCAAATACAAACTAGCCATGAAAATCATGTAAGTAAGACACCCAAAACAATAGATCGAACAAAATACTAATAATTAAAGGGTGAAATTATGTTATAAAATGAACATATAAGGTGTTATAAACATGAATATTTTTTTAAGTTATTAATAAAAATATTTTAACAATTATACAAGAGGTATAAAAAAGTTTTAAGTAAGACAAACCCGAGGTAAAGGAATTCTTAACCCAATTTCCATTCCTTGGGTTAAGATTCTAATTCTTTATTTATGTGGTATTAAATTTGTTTGTGTGATGAATTTTATTTATATTATGTTTAATTATGTTTATTTACATTATATATACATATTCCATCCACTCTATTAAGTCTTACATCAAATATATGATATTTATATGGGACTTTTGTTTTAAAAACCTCTTTTAAAATTTTATTTTACAAAATTAAAAAGATATGTTTTTATGAAATTATTCAGGTAGTATGATTATATTCTGGTTCTTAGGAATTGTTTCTAATGAATTGTGGGGACTATATCTCCCTCCAATTCATTGGGTATGTGTATGTTGGAGGTCAGTCATATGGTCACTCCAAGTATAACTACAATGGTTACACAATAAGGTAGCCATGAGGGTTACATTGTAAGGTATCCATGTGGGTTACAAAATCAAAGGGTGGCCATGATGGTTACAAAAATAATTTAGTAATTTGACATGATACCTTTATGTTTATATTTATGTTCTATACATTCATCTGGAAATCTTAAGTAAATATCATGTTTGACAAAGTAAGTCTATATGGGTTACTAGTATGTATTTTAAAAATGATTACATACATTTACAAATATTCATGGAATAATGTTTTCTACCTTAATTTTTATATCCCTTATAGATCTTTTTTGTGCTCGTCCCATGTTTTTAAAATGATTTTCATAGGTTACAAGGATGTGTAAGACAAATGATGGAGTTAAGTTAGATTTTATAAAGATTTGTCAGAGAAATCATGTTTTATTTGAAATTTTTATCATTTTGGAAGAAATAGATATTGTTTTTATGGTATTCACTCTATATGAAGATAGAGACTTATGTACGTATTATAAACCAATTTTCTAAACCTCTAAAATTAAAAATATTTTCAATATGAAAAGAAGTGAGTTCTTGAATGAAATTCAAGATTATGTAATGTAATAAGGCTGGGTCTTTGTAAATTTATATTTAAAATTACTATTTATTACCGAACATATCCTCTATTAATCCCCTTATTAAAAATATTATAACCATAAAAAAATGAGTGTGAAATTTTTTTACTGTTCTTTACATAAAATATTATTTTGTTCATAATATCATACAAACGAAAAAAAGGCCATATAATTTTTTTTTCTGATTAACGTTTAAATGGAATAATAAAATATAATTAAGTCAAGTGTTAGAATCATTTTATTGTCCTTATCATGTTATTTTTAACCCTTAATTACCCGATTTACCCTTATCAAATTAATAAAAATTACTATTGTTTATATTCAAAATGTCCAAAAATAAAGTTAAACTATTTAAAAAATTTAAAATCATTGATTCCAAATATGGAATAAATTTTTTAATATTGAAAAAAATATTTTCATAATTTAATTTAATAATAAATTGAAAAAACGTGAGAGAAAATAGTTTTTCCTGAAAATGTCCCTATTAATTATAATTTTTTATACTAAATCCATCTATAAATTGATGTTTCATATTTTTTATGCTATTGAGGATATTTATTGTTTTAAAATTTTGGGATATTAATCACAGATTGCATGTCATCCCAGTCTCACAGATTTATAGAAATCCACAAACCATGTTTTGACCAAATCTCAAGGAGCTGTGGAAAGCCATCATATCATCCACACTCCCCACTAAGGGAGAAACCAGTCTACAAGGATCAATATGGTCACCCAATTAAATTGAAATAGAAAATACATAGGTTTTAATGAAATCCACAATAAGGTAGTTTATAACCATTTCAATTCCAGCATGACTTATTTATCCCATAGAAATCCACATGAAATTCCTATCTAGCATAGGACTCAAGGGGCCACACACACTATATGCGAATCATATTAAGCATAGGTATCATAAGGCTAAAAACATAAAACACATGACAATTATATTAAAAAAGGGTTTATTGGTTACAAACAACCACCAAAAATCATTCTGAACACCCATATCTATAGGGCCTATTTGATAATAACTTACTACTTCAAGCGTATTGACATTTTGATGGCATAAATATCCACCCGAATCATGTTGATGATCCCAAGAACTATCCTCATTACATCAAATTATAATTCATGGATCATGATATAAGAAGGAAGTTAAACTATAATGGTCAGTACTATATTCTTCATACCATTTAATAGTTTCTATCGTCATTGATCTAGGTATAATCGCGAAGAAAATGATAATTATCTATATATGGTTATTTTTCTATAAAAAATAAATATTCTATCATTATATAATGTAAAAAACATAAATCTAATCATACAATTGTATAAATAATATTTTTAATAGAATAAGGATAAAATTAGAATATAATTGATGGTTTTTACCAAGTGAGGAGAACCAGATCGATTGACAATTCATAAGGCCCAGAGTTAGAAGAGAATAAGAAAAAATCACCTTGATGGGATTCGTAAAATTTCCAAGTTCAAGTGAGGGTCAAGGGATAAGATGATGTAAACTAAAAATAATTTTTTTTAAACATTCCATAAGACCACTAACCTCATCTCTCCCTCTACAAGTCCATCAGCTAGCCTATGGACATGACCTACTCATCTGTGGCCACTATCAAAATCCTGATCCACCAAAAAAACCAACTGGATACTAGTGGATCATACTCATATAGTTTTTGAGATATATATATATATATATATATATATAAAGTCCAATGTGATTGATGGTGGTCTTAATAGAATTGCTAAAACACTGCCCTTCACCATCCTCTAGATAGTTGTTCCATACCAGTTAGCCATAAACTCTTTTGCAGAGTCAGGGTTATTGCCATGAGATAGTAACCTTGAATTTCCAAAATAAAAATTTAAAAACACTTATAACATTACTTTATTCCTTTAATTAAAATATTAATGATATGTTAAATTATATAAAATGCATACCTTAAAATCTAGGATCCTATAAATCTCCCTCTATAAAGACTTATTTCCTTGAGAAGTATATCCACATGACTGTTCAAAAAACACTATCCATTGCACTCAAATTTATAATTCATGATATAAAGTAACTGATGGGATATTACCATATTTTCATAGTACCAGAACAAGAGGTATGTTCAAAACTCATAGTACCTTCTCACATTTTTGACGTCTTGAACTGATCATTCATCACACAATGCATCTAGTCCCAACACAAAATCCTCATAGTGGACCATTGTGTAGGATTGATATCATACATTGAATCTTAAGACACATGTAACACAATATAAATAGATTGATATAACAGAGTAATTTTCAACCAAAAGGCCACCCTACTGATGAATTTGATGATTTTGAGCTGGCTAGAAAACCACGGTGCCAACATCCTTTGCCTCCATAATCATTTATTTCCTAATCGATGTGAAACCTACAAGATGACTTGGTCACCCACAATGAACTCCAAATGGTGTCTCCTACAATCATAAAATGATCAATATCTACTCTAAGAAGTAACTAGCCACTTCGGAATCAATTGTACCCCAATTAAGGCCCCCTACGTTATACCTGACCCAATAATAAAGTAATCACATGCCTCATTCCAACATATATGTGAATGAAATGTTTTTCCATAAATATATCAGAATGAATCCATATGAATTGAATATTAAAATTAAAATTTTATATAAATTCTCTCAATGATTAATAATCATCCATCACTCCACAAAAATTCATAACGCATTCCCATAGTATATCCTCTAATTTGGAGATCATTGTATCTGACTACCCCTCAGTCTATAAAATAGAAGTCATAACATGATTTATCTAAGTCCACGTCACATTATAAAATACATTCTAAAGAAACAATGTAAACTAATCATCTTTTTCGTGAAACTATGGTCAAAGGAACTATTTGAAATTGTAAAATTTCTAAAACATAAAGCTCTTTTATCTTGTCCATTGTACGAGTTTCCCAAATTGGAAATAAATGATCCACTTTTTTTCAACTAATCAACTATAGACCAAACAAAATATAATCTTATTAGGATTATTGGAAATCATGTATTGAAGTGTATCATTACTTCATGTCACATAAAAACAGGCACCAGAAGTGTAGGATGAAACCCATAAGTTCATTGATTCTCATATTTGATCCTTTTACATGTAAAACAAAAATAGACAAAGCCTAACATGTTCCAATTTATGTTGAACAACCATAATCATCATCTGATTTTAGGATATATCTTAGTTTACCCTTTTTGCATTTCCCATTATTTGAGTTATTATCTTGGAAGCAATTATTTGTAATTTTTATTTCATTTATAATATAAGAATTTAATATTAATAATTTTTTTATTTTCATAATGCTGATATTTATACATGACTTTATTGTAATAATTTCATATAGTATCTATCACATTGAAAATCTCATAGTAGTTCACTATTATGATGGGAACCTCAAAATTCCATGAATATTTTCTTAAATATAGTTATATGGTTAGATAACATTCTATGATGGGATATATAGAATGTTGAATATTAGGTGAGAGTAGTAATAGAAAGTTGGAACTTCATATTATAATGTTATAACATGGTAATATCTAATATAATAGTTATTTGAACCTATCCTCTAATAGGAATTCCACATGTTTTTATGTAAACATACATTCTTATCTATGAGTGTGTGTTATAACAACCATACTCATTATTTCACATTAATACATGATTTATTACATAATATACCACTTAATATAACCTAGAAGAATGAAAATTATAGTGTATTTGATAATCAGTTACATATAATAACATCTTGAACAAGAGATACTACAATATTATTGAAAGGTAGCTTAACTTGCTTCTAAAATTACATGGATTTTAATATTGCTTAGGATGACTTGGGGAAATACATAAGAAAAGGGTGATATATAAATCCCAATAAGGGAATAAATAAATAATAACATTATGAAATTAATACATGTTAGAAAATATTAATAAAGGGTTGAGAATAATAAATATGAACAAGGATACATGACGTGGAATGATAATTATAAAGGAAATATGGGGAATGTGGAAACAACATAAAACACTAAATCATAAAAATAGGTTAAGGATATATTCCAATAGATCATGAAATACAAAGTACCATAAAGTAATAAGTATCACTACCTATCCCAACATGTTGTCTCACGAGACTAAACATTACCCAATGCACTGGAGTGATATATAATTTCAGGCACACCCATTGCATTCTTTTCATTCTCACTTAAATTGTGCCACATAGATCATGTAACATGGAATAATTCATCAGAATATTTTATTCTAAGGTCAAGGATTGTATAATAAATATATGTATATTAAAATTAAAATAGTTATAAGTGTATAAAGTGGAACACCATTTATAATAAATGGGTATTTGTATACATTAAATAATTGTTTTGGAATAGAAAATCACGGTTAAATTTTTGCAGCATAACAATATCACTTAAAGATTCATAAAAATGTTTTTTCGATAAAGAAATGGGTATATAATCAATTAAAATTAAAATTATATGTAATTGGGATATGTAAATACATGTACCATCATTATGGATTGGAAATTGAAGGAATAAGATACCAAATAATCTAAAATAAAGAGGAGAATGAAAAGAACCATTGCTTTAGTGTGTGACTCTAGATGATTGGGAGGATCTCATTTAGAGACTGGGGGTACATTGGGAAGACTATAGAGAGGCTCTGTAAGATTAAGGATGTTATATAATTATTTTTTGTGAAGATAAGTGGGAGATTGGTTGGGTTTATATGGGAAAAGAGTGGGGATTTCTTTAATATTTCTCAAACCTAGGTTATGGACTCTATATAATAAAAGAAACAATACCAAAAAACATCACATGGATTTATCCCATGATTTTTGAAAAATGGTAGTGTTTTTAAATAATTTATTAGGCCAAAATAATAACTTAATAAAATAATACCCCTGCTTATGTGGAGGGGAGTAATACCTTTAAAGAAATTATTTTGAAACCAAAAAATATATTATTGGTTCAATAACATTCATAATTGATTTATAAAATTAGTTAAATAAACCTATAATCTCATTATTTTAAATATAAAACATATATTTGGTCTTGGATACATTTTATAATATTTATTACATCACTTTTGGGTCATTATGATGACATAATACACACCACATATCTATATAGTATTTAATTTTTACATAAAAATTTGACTGAATAAAAAAATTATAAAAAATTAACCATTGGTTAAATTTGACTTTCTAATTCAAAAAATAATATTAATTTTTTCAAAATAATGTTCAAAATTTGTAAATTTTCACTTTTAAAATATTAATCAATATTTATTAAGAAATACTGGTTATTTGAAAATAACAATTTTCGAACCTTTATAAAAAATATATTTGATTTCATAAAAATTTTATGACAATTTATATTTGATAAACATTATTCAATAACAACATTTTATTAATTTTGTTTTTCAATAATCGATTAATTAATCAAAATGATTTCCTTTATTGAATTTGAATATTTCATAAAAAGTACATTTTTTTTGTTGGTTAAAAATCAAAATCATTTATAAAGATACAATAATAAGATGAGAAATTATTCATTATATAATAAAATAATGAACATAAACATTTTACTATGGTCTTGATACATGTCCCTTTAATACACAAAAAAATGATGGAAGAGTAAGGTGTATGATTGTGATACATTCATGGGGTGGTTCGATGAACAAGGTTTGGGTCGTGATCTCGATGAGATTGAACTTCTCCCTAAATGGTTTCATTCATGCTTAAATTGTTGGATATCATCTTGGTCATAGTCAATGGAAAATATGAATGATTCTATCTCCCTTAGAAGCACTGATAAATGGGCTATATAGGGTATAATCTTACATGTTGAGGCCATCAAATCCTTTTTGTGTGTCAATTTGGTTTGTTAAAACCCTATATTTATACTAATCATGTGATCACTATTTAATAGATATATTATCTATCGTAATGATACATAATAGACTTTTAAATTATATATGATAAAACCAAAGATGTTATTTTTTTTCTATTACCATATTACATAATAATTCATTAAATTAAATCATAAGGAGAGTTTTATTTATAACATTTTGGGAATTTACAATCTCCCCCCTATTAGAAATTTTGACCTTGAAATTTTATTTTTCCACACTAAAAAAATGAGGGTAACTCTGTTTTATCACCACCTCCAGTTCCCATGTCTCTTATTGAAACTTTTGGTTTCTCCACAGCACTTTTTCAAGGTGCATTGTCTTATTTCATTGAACGTTTACTCTACGAGCTAAAAAGTTCACCGACTGCTCTTCATAGGAAAGATCATTTTGCAATGGTACCACCTCTAGATTGAGTACTTGTGAGGGGTATCATATGTACTTCCTCAAGATGAATACATAGAATACATCATTTACCTGACATTGGTTTAGTGGGAGTGTTATTCGATAGGCCACTGCTCTTATGCAATCAAGGATCTCAATGGGGTAATATATATTGGACTAAGATTCCCATTATTCCCATATCTCATCACTTTCTTCCATGGAGATATGAATAGAAATACCATGTCCCCAACATCAAACTCTGGGTCTCATTGATGATTGTTAGTGTAACTGTTTTTTTATTCTGAGTAGCCTTGATGTGTCTCTGAATGGTCTAATCCTTTTCCATCATTCCCTCAACCATTTCAGGACCTAGCAGTTGGAATTCCCCAACATCAATCCATCAAACAAGTGTTCTTCACCTCTACCCATAAATATCTTTGTAGGGATCTATTTGGATGCTTGAGTGAAAATTATAGTTGTAAGATAACTCAACCAGAGGTAGATGTTGGTTTCATCCTCCATTTATGTCCATATAATGTTATATCAACATGTATTCTAGTTTCCAAATAGTCTACTCAAATTGGATATTAGTTTTAGGATGATAAGATGTACTGATGTTAAAATCAGTATTTTGATCATGTTAGAGACTTTTCCATAACTTGGAGGTGAATCTCATATCTCGATTAGATACAATCAATAGTGGTACTCCATGTAGTCTTACCACTTCTCTGATGTATATATATGCAATTTTATGTGATGAGAAGTCCAATAGAATTGAGATAAAGGGATTTGTTTTTATAAAATGGTCCACAACAACCCATATAGTTTATTTTTTCACTTAATGTATTTAGAAGTACATTGAAAAAGTACATCATGATGTTTTTTTATTTACATGTTGTTATGGGTAATGGTTACATCATTCCCTTAGACTTTTGTCTTTTATCTTTCACTTTATGACTTACCAGTCACATAAATGTATATTATGTGATCACATCCTTCATATTGTCCCTCCAATAGTGATCTTAGAGATCTCAGTACATCTTTGTACTTCCTGGGTGGATGGATAATGTTAAACTATGTGCATCATCCAACATCTCCTTCTTTAGCTATGGATTTCATGGTACACATTGTCGTGATTTTTTTTACAAATCCTACTTTATTAACATTTAACAATGAGAATTTCCATTTTCTTATTATTTATACTTTCTTCGAATTTTCCACATCACTCATTTGAACATCCTTTAAACTCTCTTGAAGAGACAATTTAGAAATAATTTGTGAATGGATTGATATGGTTCTTTCCTTTATTATTATTGTGTCTATCCTTTCAAAATCATATAAGATTTGATCCTTCCCATTTCACATAAATGATAGAATTTCATGATCCTTTCAACATATAATTCCTTCAAATTTGTTCACTTTTCCTTGATTATAGTCAATTGGGTAGTTATTGTCTTTTATTATCTATAACCACCTTTATTGGCATAGGTTCAGATATTTCAAGGTGAATATTTACTTAATGATTTTCTAATCTGTATATATTTCAAAATTCTCCCCAAAGAGATAATTCCACCATATTTTCAACATTAATATTACCATAATGAAATCCAGATCATGGGTTGGTTAGTTATGTTTTTTAATATTAAACATCCTTGAAGAATAGGCTATCACTTATTCATTCTACATTAACACACAACCCAATCGCTTCTTCAAATCATCACTGAACACCACTAATGTTTCTCCAATAGTTGTTAGAGTGAGTACATGTGCAATGATAAGCCTCCTTTTAAACTCCTTGATTCTCTCTTCACATTAATTTTCCTTAGAAAACTTCACTCCCTTTGCATTTATCATGGTAAGAGGGTTTAACAATCAGGATAAATTTCTCACAAATCAGCAATAATACCTAGAAATCCTAAGGAATCTATGTATATCTATCGTAAATGTTGGCCTTTTCCATACATTAATTGCTTCATTTTTTAATGGGTCCACATGTATTTCATTTTTTATGATAATATTCCCCAATAAAGTGACTTCCTTTAACCAAAAATCACATTTGATAGACTTGTCATAATGATTCTCCTTTATCAGGGACTTTGGAATAGTGATCAGATGCTCCTAATACACCTCCTTGATTACGAAGTATTTTAAAATATCATATATAAATACAATAATTTTCATGATGTAATATCTAAAGATTCATTTGATAAAGTCCATGAATATTTATGTCATATTAGTGAGTATAAACGGAATCTCTATGAACTCACAATGCCCATTCCATGTATGAAAATTGGTATTGGGTATGTCTTCCTTCTTAAACATTACTTAATAATATCCCGACCAAATATCAGCCTTGGAGAAGTATTGTTCTCCATGTAAAAAATATAACAAGTCATAAATCCATGAAATATGTTACTTGTACTTTATCGTGATCTTTTTGAGATCATTATAATCTATACAAATGTGCATTGACCCATCATTCTTATTGAAAAAGAGGACCCATGCACCCCACAATGAAGCACTTGGGTGTATGAATCCTTTATCCATATTATACTACATCTTTTTCTTCATATCCTCATGCTACAAAATATTTATTCCATACATAGTCATGGATAATGGAAAATACATAGGTATAATATAGATTGAAAATTCAAACTCTCAGATAGTAAAAAGACCAGGAAATTTCTTAGGAAACACATCATCATATTCCCTAAAAATGGTATGGTATTGAAGGATTATTATTTTATTATACCTAACCATTTGAGGATGATACACTTTCTTTTAGGGAAATAATAACCATACTTGAGAAGTTGGTGCTAAAATAGATTCATCCTCCTCTGTTCACCTATAGAGAATTAGAGGACAATTCATTATATGGAGAGTTATTTCCTTCTCACAATAATTTATGATGGATATATATAGGGAAAGACAATACATGCCTATAATTTCATAAAATACCACCATATTTATTATGAAAAAGTTCAAGGTGAAGTTCATCCCACAAATTTTGATAAGGGATGAGTTATATAATTAGGATGCAATCATTTCATTAAGTTATGTTTTCATAACCTGATCTACTTCCATTCTTTGTGGTGGTGTTTGAATAATTATAAAAAAGCTTCTTCGTATGGAGGAATGAGTAGAACTATAATAAGAAAGTACACTCACTATTCTTAAATGAATAAATATCATACCTATAACCAATTTTCTTTTAGGGTCCACCTCAGCTGTTGTGATAGAAAATTCTCACCTTTGGTTCCTTGGAGGTTATTTATTGTCTCTGAAAACCCTTGGCTTAGTGTGCTAGTTTGCAAAGTTATCGGGTTCTTTATAGTTGATGGAATGAAAATGCGCTAAGGGTTAACTGAAGCATTCCTTTAATTAATTCAATTAGTGTGTTTCTCATGTTGGAAATCATTATCAAGGTTCCCTTCCTTCCCATTGTTAAATCATTTCATTTTCCCTCATAAGCAATTTTGGAGGTTCTTTTTTCCTCACCTTTGACTAATGGGAAGTTAAAATTTCTTCACACTATTATATTTTTCCATTAGACCAGCTAAATTAAAATCCCCTTTCCAATTTTTATCCCCATGATACCTTTGAGATTAGTGGACCTCTATTTCAACTTTGAGGTCACATTATTTAATTTTATCATGTCTATCAAAGCATCAGATCACCATAGATTTTCATAGACTATGTTTTTCCCACCAAAGAAGAGGATAACCTTAAATTAGAGGGTAAAAAAAATACAAAGGCCTATCATGAATGAGTTGTGAAGTTTTACTCATAAAACCTAATATTTTCATTATCTTTTTTATTGAGGGTAAGTAAATCCTATTCCATTCTGTGTTAGAGGGTGTGAGGAAGATATTTATCAAAAAACATTTTACTAAATTCCTTCCACCCCATTACTTCGATCTCTTCCTCAGGCTTCATATTATTGATTAATGTTCACAAATGATCACTTTATATCTCCATATGATAATCAATGAGTATAAACTTATATTTTTTGTAACATTGAATGATGGATAAGATCTTCTTGATTGAGTTGATCCATTTTTTCCATAGTTAAAAGACCAAATAATCCATTGAAATTTGGAGGCCTTTATTGAAAAAAGGACTCAATTTAAGATTGTTCTTTATCATGGGGGTGTGGAAGCTGCTATTGATCCTAGTTTCTATTCATAACGTGATCCATTTGATAGAGTATCATCATAAAGTTTGTGATTCTTACTTCCATCAGAATTGGCTTCTTTTTTTGGCAGTCCTCACATTGACCTTAGAACAGATTGCCTAACTGATTACTTTTATTTATGGTCGTTGGATAAAATAAATTGAAAATTATGGATTAATAATTTTAAATTATTAAGCACATAAAAGTGAATCCAATAAATTTAAAGACATAAAATTAAATTTAATATATATCTTTAACTTATGAATTTATAGGATTCATTCTATGTTACCCATGATCTATTTCATAAAATATATTATTATGGGAACTTTTTTGTTTCCTTTATGATGGTTTTTAAAGATCATGTAATTTTACCAAATCATATCCCCTAGGAGTGTCAAACTAGGTGCACATTAAGTTCTGTTGTCAAGTACCATGTTACACCGAGTTAGGCCCGATGCACCTTGTCTGGGATCTTACCCCTAGGTTTCTCTATGCCAGAACCACGTCCACTTGTAGTATCCAGATAGGGATCTATTTTATTGATAATATAATTAATCTATACTTACTAAAATTTTGGTATCTTTTCATATACATAGCCTCATAGTAAGTATTTTCCTAGAGTTTTTTAATCATAATCCCAAAAATAACTAAACATTTCCTTTGATATCAACTATAACAACCATGTCTTTTATTTCATACTAATATATGATGTAGTACATTATATTATACTCAATACAACCTGAATGATATATATGTATAGTGTATTTTGGAATTATTTACATAGCATAACATCTTGAACATGGGATACAACAACATTATTGAAAGCTTCATTAACATGTTACTAAAATTACATGGATTTTAAAATTTTACGGGATAACCTGGGGACATAAATAAAAAAGGGGTGAGCTATAAATCCCAATAAGAGAATAAATAGGTAACAACATGTTGAAATTAATACATTTTAGACAATATTTATAAAGGATTGAGAATAAAAAACCTGAAAAATGAGCATGATATAACATGATAATCATAAATACAACTTGGGAAATGTTCCAACAACTTAAAACAGTGCATCATAAATACAAGTTAAGGATAACTACCAATAAATCATGGTATGAAAATTCCTATAAAAGAATTAGGTTCATTACCTATCCCAACACGATGTCTTATGAGACTAAACATTACTCAATGCATTGGAGCGCTATATAATTTTGGATGAACCCATCACTTTTATTTCATTCTCATGCTTAAGCATTCCACAAAGATCACACCACATGGATTCATTCATCATCTTATTTTGTTCCATGATCCGGGAGTTTGGAGTAAATATATGAAATTATCAATTCAAATAGGTATAAGTGTATAACTTTGAACACACTTGATAGGAAATTCATATGGTATACACTACACAATTTTTTTCGCATAGAAAGTCATAGTGAAATTTCGGCAGAATAAAGGTGTCACTTAAGGATTCATGAAAATGGGTTGAATATAGATGAATATGTCTCTCGTAATTTTAAAATAAAATGGGTAGTAATATCAACATTGACATAAATTTCCCAACAATATGAATTTTTAGTGGAAGGAAAAATGTAATAAAGAAACATTAATAAGGAGGAGAAAGAAAAGAACCCTTAGTTGAGTGTGTGACTCAAAATGCTTGAGAGGAGATTCTTGAGTGCATCAGGGAACATTGGTAGGACTCAAGAGAGTGGAGGGAAGATTAAAGACATGATCACAGTATTTTTATTTATGAGAAGTGGGATATTCAGATCATTTATATAGGGAAAGAGATAAAATTTCTTTAATATTTCTCAAACATAGGTTTCGGACTCTATCTAATAAAATAACCAAAACCACAAACATTACCAAGGATTTTCCCACAGTTTCTACAAAATGGGATTTTTATTAATTATTTTATGAGGAGAAGGACCGAAATTAATAAAATAACGCCCTTTATTATGTGGATATAACTCATACTCTTAAATAAATGATTTCAAAAACAAAAAATATATTTACGAATTTGGAGGTTTCATAATGGGTATATAAACTTAATAAAATAAATTTAAAATGTCATTATGTTAAAAAGAAAAAACATATTTGGTCAGGGATAACTTTTTGAGTATTTATTACATCACTTTTGGTTCATTATGATCTAATAATACACAACATATATTTATATGGTATGTAATTATTACCCAAAAATTCGAATGTCTCATATAATTTTGAAAAATTAACCATTGGATAATTTTGATGTTCTAATTCCAAAAAAATATTATTATTTTTGTCTATATAATTTTCTAAATATTTTTACTTTGACTTTTAAAATATTTTTTATATTTATTGAGAAATGATGGGGTTTTTTTGACAATAACAATTTCTAAACCCTTATAAAAATCACATATGACTTCATAAATATAGTATGATAATTTATATTTGATAAATATTATTTAATAAAATTATTTTATTAAAATATTATTTATTTCAAATATCAATTAATTCATAAAAATAACTTCTTCAATTGAATTTGAAAATTTCCCAAAAATTTTAGTCTTTGTTTTGTCGAATAAAAAAATCATTTATAAAGTAATAATAATAGGATAAAAATTTATTCATTATCACATATAATATTTTATATAATAATTTTAATATTTTCTTAACAAATATTCCTTTAATACAACAAAAAACTCTATAAGAGTAAGGTGTGAGATGGTGATACTTTTATAGGGTATTTAGACAAACATTGTTTGGGTCACGATATCTATGAGCATGAACATAAACCATAAAAGGTTTCTATCATGATTAAGTTATTTGATATTATCTTGGAATTGGGAAATAGAAAGTCCTAGAGATTTTATCTCCCTTGTAATCTTCAATAAATGGTCTTTATAGGTTACAATCCTATTGGTTGAGGTCATCACTTATATTTTCTATGTCAATTAGATTTGTTAAAAGCTTATATTTATACTAATTGTGTGATCACTATTAAGTAAGTATATTATCAGAAATAGCGATACTTAATGATATTTTAAATTATATTGGATAAAACCATATAATTTATTGCGTTTTCTATAACCATATTACATAATAAGACAATAAATTAAATCATATGGTGGTTTTATTTATAATAGTTTTGTTCATTACATGTGTAATTGCCATTAAGTTTTAAGATTATTACTATTACATATCATTACCCACACACTTTGATATATTTATATAAACGATAATGGGATAGTTCAGGGTGAATTTTGGTGCTTCATGAATGATGTGTTATTAATGAATAAGTCAACATAGGGTTTTTGTCTTTCATATTTATGAAAGATGAAATCTTCATAGAAATCGAGTGATGAAGAGTTTTTTCAAGTAATCAATGAAATTAATATCAACAAAATATGTTCATGACATTAGTATGAAACCTAATTTATGTGATATCATGAGAAATGGATTATATTACACATTGAGAACACATATGTGGTTATCAACATTGTGAAATTAATTTTTTCATATTGGGTGGATTGACCCATTTCTAGATAATAATCATAGACAATATGAATGTATACATATTGAAAAGGATAAATAATCCTATAGGATCACACACTATATGTTTTTGTAAATATAAATTAAATTTTATTCAAATTTAATTACTAGAGGAAATATTATTTTCAAGCCCAAGGAATAATTTTATTCACGTGTTGTTGATCACATAATTTAAATAAATTAATCTTAACAATGTAATTATTTAATTACCTAGATGTATAATATTTATTTATTACTTTTTTTATTGAATGAATAAATATTTAATAAAATATTCATTCATGTATTTTATAAATTCTAAGGAAAATAAGTGGACTAAGATTATGTTTGTTGATAAATATTAATTTTCATTCCAGTAAAATAATATTTATCTTTTCACCAGATAGAACACACCCTAGAAAAATAATATTATTAATATTATAGAATGTGGTCATTTAACATTTGAATATATTATTTATCTTTCATTGTTCAATATAATTATACTTTGTCCCATAACCAACTCTATAAATAGACAAGTATGTATTTTATGAGGAGAATGATTAAAATAGTGAATCATTGATCATAATAAAATATGTATTTTTTCCTCAGGAATTAAAAATACACTAGGGAATCTACTCCCTCCTCCTTCATCATAAGAATTATTGTTCAAGGTAGTTATTTAAACCCATAAGAAATTATCATAGTGATGAATATGAACAATGATCCGTGATACTAGCACTAATGATCCATCAACATTATTCAAAGATCGAAGGAGATCATGTAGATTGCCAAGATAGGGCTTTTACACTTATATCATACTAGAACATTAATGGTAGTCTAAAAAGTATTTTATAAAATCAATATATTCATCAAAGAAATATCTCACTATGAGGTATTATTTATTTCGATATATTTAAATTAATTATAAATTTAATGTGATAATATCATCCCTTTGTTCCATGATTTTCTTTGTCAGTATTCACTATAAAATGTTTCATTTCTCATGATGTACAACTCTTATACATTGAAAAAGATCCATGAAATCCTATAATTTATATGTTAGGATCAACCTCGATAATAACTTCTACTATGCTTGGAACCTTTAAGTGTTACTATTGTGGTCACATTCAAATTAATAATTATTTGTTGGATTTTTATCATTACACATTTAAAAGTTGAATTTAATTTCAATTTATAATTCATCCTTGATTCTTCATAAAAATATATTCCCTTTTATCTTACTTTCGTACTAATACAACCATGATCAGTTATTAAACAATGAAGAATGAATATAACAGAACCATCTAGAGGTGATAATTATATTGGCCTAAGAACATAGACATACATGAGATGTACTCCTTAGTCACATGTCATGTATCCTTGTTCATTCCACCAAGAAACTCATGTGGAATCTATGTCTTTTTTGTGTGAATATGAACCAATTACAATATATTGACCACATGTAAACCATACATGGTGGAACATAGTTATTTCAGACAACACATTATGTAGATTACACATATACCATGTAGTCCATATGGTTTCATGTGGTAAAACATAAGGTCGCGATGTATTGTGGAATTAATACAATGTGTGTATTTAATAAATGATTATTATATGCTTCAAACCATGAAACATGAATTTAATTCTATTTATTCTACTTATATTCAATGTACCACATAAATATCTATGGGAAGTACACTCTAAATCCTTAGAAGTGCAATGCGGATATCCAGTGAAGTAAAGTACACGTCATGTGGGAAGATTGTGGATGTAATTAACTTTACCAGTTTACATGGAAAAAACAAATTTAATTAATTACTATATTAAACTATATTGTCTCATGTTTCATCTATCATTTATTTTATAGTATAATACATCCATTAGGTTTTATATTATATTAAATTATTAACTAATTATACATAATATTCAAAACTACAAGTCATGTACGATAATTGTAAACTAAAGACTCCAACATTAAATTATATAGGTTTTATAATTTTCATGTGTTCCGTGTGGAATTAATTTTATAGTGCACTCCATGAAATTATGAAACATGTCATTTTCACAATATGTTGTGTGAGTGCAATGTATAAAAAAAGAACCAGACATAGTAGTTTGAATAGGTACCCTCCAATTTTCATCCAAGTACAACACTTTGCACTATTTTTATTAGATATTAAAAAAAATTAAATAATTTGTTTTATTTCATAACATAATGGTTGAAAATTTCCAAGATAATTGGATAGAATACAGTAAAATGAATTAATTTTATAATAATACAGTTAATCTAATTAATTATAGTGTGTTCTTTCTTATCGAAGAAACAATTTAAATGAATGCTAAATAGTTTTATTAAATGAATAGTCATTGCATGTTTAAGACCAAGCATAAAATTTTAATTGACCAACATATGTGTTTTTTAATGTAATTTCATTTTATTTCATGAGATTGAAATTATTTATGAATAAAAATAAATATATTGACCTATGAGTCATCTATATCTCCCCTGTTATGTAGGACATGTATGTCCAATGTTTTTGTTTTGGTAATTCCTCTTAATAAATCCTTTAGTTCCCCTCTTCCATGTCTGAGTTAAAAAACATATATTGGAAAATAAGATCTAAAGGTACAAGGAGGTGGTTCAATATAGAACTAATAAAAAAACCTAGATGATACATATGTGGATATGTGGAATGTGGAAACTCATGCCAAGACCCTGACAATGAGTTTTACACTACATTAATAGGTTGATTTGCTGCCATCTAAATATATCTACCTCTAAAAAAGATTATGATCATCTAATTTATTTATTTATCTTATTTCTATCTTGTATAGGATTAATTTTATTGATTTGATATCATGATAACATAAATAAATGTATTAATATTAAAAGATCAAATTAAAATAAATTTATTGGGAATAAATTTTGTATCAGAACACATTAAATCCCTAAATTAAGATCATATTCATATTAAAAATACATGTAAAGGATAAACCATGAAAATTAAAACACAAGAATCTCTCAAGTTAATATTATGTTTTTTAAGACATCAATCAAAAAAATAAAGATAAAAACATAGTTAAAGTTTTAGTTCAGCCTCTATTGAGGGGAACTTTTAATTAATGGAATTTCTTAGATATGATAATTGGTTGAATTAATTGAATTTTTATTGGGTTTAATTTCTTTAATTTTTCATAAAAAAATTTAAGGCACGTGTTGAGGAAATACTTGTCAGCATTTATGTGTTTTGAAATCCACTCAATGGTTCAATGAGATGATAGCTTTCATTTGGAAAGACCTCCAACAAAAATACTTTCTTATAATTTTCAGGGCTTATGATTGGATTTTAATAAGGGAACTATTGTTCTTTTCACTATAATATATACACGATGGGTAATTCTATGTTTAATGTTGTGGTCCATTGAGACATGATAAAATAGTGGGATATTTAATAAAATTATTATTATTATTATATCACGTTATGAAATCAGGAATATTACTAATAATATTCACTATTATTATTATTAAATAAGGAAAATTTAATCAACCATATAGTCCCTATGATTAATTATAGAGAAATTCCATATCTTAATTGTATGTAACTTCTTGTAATGGTTCAGATGCCTATGAGTACTTTAATACCATGAAAAAAAGTCTTAAATTCTTTAATCCACAGTATATGATATACTTATTAAGAAGGTGAGTGATGATGAGTTTATTTTCTATGATATTAACAAGATAAATGTGGTTAATGTTTAGTTTTTAATGTTTTCATCCATGTATAATGAACTCATTATTTCACATGAAAACATAGATTCATAAAAAAATCTCCAACATCTCTATGATCTCTATTAGCAAAGAGAAAGGTAATAATGGTTTGATATTTCCAAGGTGGTCTTTATAAGTATACTTAGAGAAGGAATTTCATATGGTCCCCATATAGACAAATTCATTGGGTATGTTGAGTGCATAGTGGGTATATGATTTAAACATCCTAAATAATTGTGAACTGATCTTATTTCATCATCACTCCCTCAGATATTCTCTAGTATTGTTATAAATTTCAATATAAACACCATAGAGAAGCATGTCCCAAATTCTATCATATGAATTTATCAATTTGAAAAGGATATGAAGCATGAAAATCCATTTGTCTTTATGGTGAATAAAAGGAATGCATAGGAGAATACTTATAAGTCTAAATATTCTTCACAACACCCTTATAATAAGAGAATAAGCAAGGGAATTAAAATGTAACATGATGCTATCAGTTTGGCATGTGTCAAGAAGGTCTACTGGAAGGAAAAAATGCACCCAATAAAAGAAACAAGGGGAAGCTTCCAGTGTGTTTGTTATCAAGAAATGCTTATCTATTACTAAATATTTAGTGAAATATAAGTCATGTGGTTCTAATATATGTATTAAAATACAGGAACCTTGTAGATTCTAAATGATTTCACATGTTGAGTTTGATTTAACATCATCCAATAGATCTCGGATTCCTATTATGGTTATTGGATATTTGCACCTCATGTTGCCCTCTATAATGACCTTGCTTCTAATATATATTTTTTATGTTACTTCAGTAAAAAAACTTTATTTTCATGTATATACTTGATATAAATGGATTTATTCTCCAAATTTGGAATAAGTGGTTCTTCTTTTATAAGGAAATAATTGGTCAATGGAAATAATGATTAAATTTATGACTTTATGAATTATATTACAAGAACCATGTAATGTATATTTATAAGGATAATAGTTCACATGACTCGTACAACACTCAAATATGGAATGATTTGATTGTTTATGTAAATTAATATCATTTGACCAAATTTCACCAAGAATGATATTTACATTCATTTGAACTGAAACCACATGGGTTATGTTAGACAGGTTTATAAGGAGAAATCATGAAATATATATTTTTTGGAATTATTTAAAGGGAAAAAGTGATTCATAAACTAGTATATTCAAATGTGTGGGTACTATTTCTAGTTGAACATAGGGGTGGTTACTCATACATTATAACAATTACTAAATATTTTAGTAGATATGGAAATATATAATTAACGATTTATAAGTCTAATTATTTTGATAAATTTAGGGAATACAAAATTAATGTTGGGAACCATCGTGGTAGGACAACTAAGAAACTTTGTTCAGACTATAGTCAATTATATCTTAATAAAGCCTTCATTGAATATTTACTAGAGTTTGTGATTTTACCCATAAACAACCCTCCTAAAACAAAAAATGTAATGGTTTATGTGAAATATAGAATCTCACCCCATTAGAAACAGTGATATCAATGATGAGTCTTGTGAGGAATTCATTATACTTCTGGGGGTACAGATTAAAGACGACGACACACATTTTGAACTATGGTCAAATTAAATTGGAAAATAGTATTCCATCTGAACTTTGGTATGGAAATAAATATGTGCTTCGTAACGTCTGAGTGTGGGGATGTTTAACGCTTGTTAAAATATTTATGGTTACAAATTTGTTCCCCAAGGCACTAAGTGTATCTTTATAAGACATTCCAATGAAACATGAGAATATTACCCATATAAACCTTTTCATAAAAATGTTGTCGTTGAAAAAGTACATCATTTTTTGAGATGTGTCACATATCTAAAATAGATAGTGGGTCCGAGATAGACTTTGATGAAGTGTAAGATCATGATACAAAAGAGTTATAATTATAAAAAATTCCACAAAACACCATGTAAAAGGTATTTTTAAGAAATATGTACTATGTAGGAGTACATTTGATGTTATAGAACATGAAATGTATGGTTTTTAGTCTTTGAAGCTAAAAACTCATTATTAGTTGATAATTGTATGCCTGTATCCTATAAGAAATACGTAAGTATCCAAAAAGATTCCACATATCAATATGCTATTAATTATTAAATGGATTCCATGAATTAACACAATGTATGGGTTCCGTTATGTCCTACATTGGATTTAATTATTATTTCTTGTAAAAGGGTATTCAATAATAAACTTGATATGGATAGATAATTCAGTACTAGTGTGAAAATATTGTTTTTAAAAGGGTCCAAATGGTATCAAGGCATATACTACAATGAAACATTTACACCAATTTCTATAAATAAATATATTATAATATTATTTTCAATAATATCTTAATAGGACTATGAGATTTTTTAGGTGGATTAAAAAAATATTAATTAATGGGAACATTCATGATGATTTCTATATAACAAAACCAGAATAGTTTGTGACTCCCAAGTATAAAAACCATGTATAAATGTTTTAGAGAACCATTTATGGATTAATTAAAGACTCTAGAATATTTAATATACAATTTATTAAAGAAATAATGGAAATTGGTTTCATAAATAATGAATTTGATCATTATTTTTATAAACAATTTAGTGGGTGTGAAATCATTTTCTTAGTAGTTTATTTTGATTAAATGATAAATATTGGAAATGAAATATGAGTCTTACAAACAATCAAATATTGATTAAACACCTTATTTCCTTAAAGGAATTAAATGAAGAATAATATATTATTGAGATCATAATTCATCATGATAGTTTCAATAAGACACTAAATCTATGTTAGTATACATTTATTGATAAAAAATAAAGATATTAAATATAGAAAAATCGAATATGATATATTTTTTAGTGTCACATGGAATTCATAATTCCATGAAAATGTGTCCTCATAGATATGGGGAGATATAGAGAATGTAAAGGATTATATATGCAACAATTATTGGTTCAATCAATTCTGTTATCCTATTAACTAGTCAAGATGTCACCTAAACCTTAAGAGTGGTAGGATGATATCAAGATGAATCAGGTGACCTTTATAGGATGGTATTTAAGACTATCCAAGTTTATTTGAGATGTACCAAGGATACAATCCAATACTATAGAGTAGATGGGGATTGAGTCATTAGGGGATATGGATATTTTAGTGTCCAAACAAGTTAATACAGTATGAAATAATAGTTGTGAAACATATTCACTCTCAATAGAGGTTATATGAGCTAGAAGATATCAAATAAGGACATGGTCATAAATTATAAGATAGATTATGAGTATATTTAAGCTTCTATAGTAGTTAAAGAATCTATATGTCTATCAAATCTCAATCATGGTCTTGATGTGATTCCTATAAGTAAAGACCCTATCAACCTTTATTGTGATAATACTATAGAAGTTTCTCTTTCAAATAATCTAATGTCACATTACCGAATTAAGAATGTACTTCATAAATATCATCTCTTTGGGGGGTTTTTCTCAGAATAGAGAATTCACAGCAAGTATAGTCTCTATGGAAGACAACATGGAAGAACCCTTGACTAAATCCTTAACTCAATAGAAATTGGATCATCATGTGATATATAGTAGAATAAAAGTTGTTAGTAATCATATTTAGTCTAGGTGGGGGTCTATTAGAGTTGGTGTCCTAACAACAAATGTTTATGTTGATATTTCTAGTATGTTAAATGAATTGAATATTAATAAAACATCTTATTGTATAATGTTCATTTATCTTCATGACTTTGATGTAAAAATGACCAAGAGTATATATCAAATTTAAAAGGTCTTAATAGTTCCCCACTATAATTATATCCTTGAAATAACATGGTGATATTCATAAATATAGTTCTATGGTTGGATTAAATTATATAATGGGGAACATATAATTTTTATTGTAATGTATGAGTTCTATTAATAATATTAGACTTAATATCATGAATTTCAAACTTATTAGTTTCCAAAATTGTAGATTGCGGGAAAAAAATGACCATTATGAATTTCTCATGTTTATGTGTCATAAAAAATAGCATATATGAGCATATGTAATGGTACTTATGTTTTATGACTATAATTAATTCAAGACATGAATCATGAACATCGATGCATTTTTTTAGACCATTAAGAGAAATATAATGGTGAAGTGTGGTATGTTGGGTGCATCACACATGATGTTTTATTAATGAATAAATTGAGTAATTGTTTGTACCTTTTATATTTATAGAATTTAATATCTTATCCCTTTAATTTAAATAAAAATATCCCATTAAATTTTATGGACATCATGTAATGAGTAGTTTATTTGAGGTATTCAAATAAATATTTATCAGGAACATTGGTTAATGAAAAGAGTATGTAGCCTGCTTGATGAGATACTTGAAAGATGAATTATATTACAAAATGACTAATTGTTTGAAGTTATCTATGTTATGACATTAAATTATTTCTCCAGTGTTCTTCATCAAATTGTTATACAGTAGTCTTGGTATTTAGGAATCTACATCTAATGCCAATAAGAATGAATCCTAGAGGGTCACACACTATGTTTTTTTATTGATCTTAATTAAATTATATTTTAATTTAATAATTTGAATAAATATTATTCTCAAGTACTAATAATTGGATTATTGATGATATATTTATCACATAAAATAAATAAATAAATATTCACAAGGTAACTATTTAATTATAGATATATACCATATTTAATTATTTATTTATTTATTGAATACATATTTATGAAAATATATATTTGGGTATACAATAAATGATGACGATAATGAGAATATGGTGATTATTTATGGTGAAAAATATTAATTTAAATGGTAGAAAAATAATATTTAACATTATTATTATTACCATACTCCATGAGAAATTATTATTGTTATTATTATGGAATAATAGAATTTAATGGATTAATACATTTTTGAAGATCCATTTTCAAATTAAATAATATTCTATCCCTAAACCTAACCCTATAAATATATGACTATGTCTATTGTGTAGAGATTGAAATAAATGGAGAATCATTGTGCAAAAAAATCAAGAGCTCCTTCTTAAGATTGAAAATTGTTATAGATAGTCCCATCACTCAATCATCATCTCACGAATGAGAGTGAATGGATGATGCTTAAAAATTGATGAAATTGTCATAGTGATCAAGATAAAAACTATAATATGATCGATCTTCCAAGATAGTACTCAGATTTATTTTTATTTTTCAGATATCAATGGAGAACATATGGAAAATTTCTAAGGATATTAAACACATGGATTCAATAATAAAAATTATGGTATACCAAAATGGGCTTCAAATAATCGCTATATTTATTGAATAATGATCTCATGATGAGGTAATATTTCTTCTAATATATTTTAAATCATTATAAATTTAATGTGAAATGATATTATATTGGTTATGAAATATTCATTTTCAATGTTATTTTGTAAATTTTAATTCTTCACGATAGTAAAATATTTTAAATTGTGATTTATCCATCAAATTAAACAATTCATAAGTTTGGTATGTCCTCGATAAGCGTTTTCACTATGCTAAGGAATATCACCCATTATGAAGCATGAGAGTCTACCATCAGTTCCTCTGTCATAGAATAAGAAACCAACACTATTCCAAGAATATAAATAATTTCACATCCATTTATGGTATATCTTAGAATAGGGTCATCTTCATACAACCTTTCACATATCATGAGTCAATATGGATCACATTATTGATAGGGCTTCAATCACTCTGCCAATGAGAATGTAATCACTAATGGTGAAAAAAAAATTATCCCTGATCCTCATCAATTCACACACACCAGTCTAACAAAAATACCATCAGATTCCACTCTTTTTCCAATACACGGTCTCTATGTTCTTTATTTTTCCTAATAAGAGAATATATAACAACATTCCGTTTTCCATGAGTATACATTGTATTGAAGTTGAACGTTTACAATTACATTACCAAATTCCTATTATTAAGGTTCAAGAATTACCAGGAGAAGATATGCCATAAATTATTATGGTTCATATATATTAAAAAACTATAACTAAAGAGATAATGACTTCAACACATCAATACATGAACAATGAAAGATAACTTCAGGTCATGAGTAGGGTAGTTCCAATCATGGTTCTATAATAAGAATGATACATAAGTAACTAAATAGTCACTTTTCATAAAAAAAGATCCCATAAAAACCCCAAAATCACCATAATAAAGCATGAACTTAATTCCAGGTTCATGGAAGATGATAATTATATTATATTTTAATATTCTATTTAGCTTTAGGAAAGATTATTTTTACTTAAAACGATTAAATATTTACCCCATTTTTTGTAAGATAATTCTTGGGCATTATCAAATGATAACATTTGTGAATGAACTAATTGTACTACCCATCCCGACCAAGGAAAATATGAATCTTGAACTGTAGAGACCCTAAGATTAACGTACATGAACATTACATTACTTTTGCGGAATACTTAGTACATAACAAAAAATACACACACAAGGATCGTAATAGTTTAGTGTCTTTGGAAACTCGGAACGTAATCTTCTAATCGTGGTGAAAGATCTCCAATATCTCTCATAAAGATCTTCCCTTTTTTTTACCTAAAACCTCTATTTATATCCTGGGGAAAAGAAAACATAAAAGGGTGAGCTCAAATGCTCAGTAAGGGTAAACAAAAGAAATATAAATCTCATCGTATACACAAGCACATAACTTTTGGAAATCTTAACCTGCAAAAGAGATCATAATTTCATAACATGGGATAAACCATGGCAGTGAAATGTAATCACAATAATCATAACTTAAAACATGAAACTTTGTGGCATACACACATAATCATAGAGAATCATTTCTTTTTAGTCAACACTCATTTCCAAGACTATCTTAGTGGACAAAGTCCCTTTCTGAACCGAGTCACCCTCGTTTCAGTCCTGTTTCACTGAACCGGTATAACCTACTGTTCCAGCCCTGTCTATCTCATGAGATATAAAATCTTTACCCAATTCATTGGAGGGAGATATAGGTCCCACCCATCTCATAATGATACCATTCTTATGTGTGCCACAAAATCATAAACCATACATCATAGCATAACCCATGTAATAAAAATGGGATTCTTAAACAACATGACATCATAAAACAATTCATATAAGATAAAAGAATTCGTAAAAATATTTCCATCACAACATAATCAAATCCATGTAATAATAGGGATAGAAACAGAACCCTTTATTATCTTAGATGGAAAATAATTTTGATAAAACACTTGAACTCCATTCTTGAGGAAAATATCCTTTCTACTTCAAAAACATTTTCCATTCTTAACATGTCTTACCATTTTAAACTAAAAGAAGTTGATTAAAAATAAACTTTAAAACTTGTAAAGGAATCTTATTCGAAATAATGTTTTAAAAATCCATTCATCCCATATAAGTTAAAAAAACATTCTTTGTACTTTTGTCGGAAAAGTCAAAAAGTACCCCGTACGAAAAAAGATAAAAGATTCCTTTCATATCTTTTACTAAAAACTCACCGAAGGGTAAAATTGGATATAAACTATTGTATAAGGATGGAAATAATATTACATAGGGAGGTAACATGGATGTGGATGATAAAATAAACCCCAGTAAATACCAAAGTAAAAACAATCTCGGATAAAAATGAGATTGTGATATTTCCCTTACCTTAGGTCTGACTTGCTTTGTAAGTGTCCAAACCTCCTGTATAATGATTTAAATCATGTTATTGACTTATTCCAGAATCCTATTCATTGTTATTATATCATATATGGTCCACTTATGACTTTATATTACCTGTTCTTTTGTAAATTCATGTTAAAGTATCATTTTGGGTAAAATCTTCTCATTTTTCGTTCGTGTTTTTAACTTGTAATTATTAATATGATTACTTGGATCATGATTACATATATCCAGAATGTAAAACATGATTTATATATAATATATATTCATAATATATATATATATATAATATATCGATAAATGGAATGAAATACACCGTTTATGGAGACGGTAGTCCGTACATACGCATGAACGCTGTTTTCGTTTCATTATTGAAGTGAATGGAATTAAGTAGATGACATACATATAAATTTACATAAATCCAGTATCATTATTATGTAATATATTTCATTAGTACTTATTATATATACTTTATAATAATTCATGAATGGTTAATCATTGAGAATGAATCTCATCGCGTCGTGGAGACGGTAGTCCGTACGTACGCACGAGCGATGATATCATTCCCATGGTCGTGGAATTGTGTTGAAGTGTATGTAGACTATTTCAGTATCAATATCACTTTATAATAATCATATATAGTTACTCATTACACCATTATACCCATCCTATTAAGGTGGTGGTGGAAAATAGATTACACCACGGCGTGGAAACGGTATTCCGTACGTACGCACGCGCGGTGATTTCATTTTTCCGTAGGATGGATAGAAGGTGAATTAGGGTTGTTTCATATTTATAATAACATATCAGTATGTAAGTAATACTGATGTTATTACTTTGTCATGAAACAACTAAAGAAGAAGAAGTTGAAGAAGAAAGAAATTGAAAAGATCGGTAATGGATATTACCTCTTCTTTGAAACGCCTCTTTGAATCCTCCACTTAGGGAACTAAGATTGGTCTTTGAAGAAGACCAGGACCTCTAGGATTATTATAGGGAAGTGGAGAAGGGATTTTGGCAGGTTTTGGACGAGCTTGAGTGCTCAAATTGGAGTGAGGAGGAGGGGGAGGAGGTGTCCTTTTAAAAGGGAGGCGAGGGGCACCTTAGGAATATCTCAAAATATTATTTTATATTAAAGTCAAAATCAGTTTATAATGGTTCCAAAGGGTCTTATTTCGAAGCTAAAGTGGGTATGGGTCGAAATCCTATCAACCAATAGGATTTAGACAAGTTTAGGTTATTATTTTAACCTTATCAATTAGATTTAACTCTAAGTTAAATAATTTAACTTTTACCGTGTCTTTTTGTTTTTTTACACTATATGGTTAATACACTTACTATAACAAGCCAAAAGAACCCCAAATTGTTTATTATTAATATATATATCCTTATCTAAGTCATTTGGCCGAACCTTAGATTTTTAGGAATAAAATAACAATTAATAATATAATATTTGATTTAAAAACTATTTTGTGTCAATTTTGACACTATTTGATATATGATTTTTGTGAAAGTCATAACAGAATTATATGTTCTAACCAAGTTTATTAAATCAACAATAATATATCATAGTAACCTAGAAAATTAGTTGAATTCATAAAAAGTCTAAAATTACATTTATTTTTGTGTTTATAACATCAATTATGTCAATATTTCATTAATAAGATAATTACTGCATCATCATTGTGTCATAAATAAATTAAATTATTTAATGTCTAAAAATTACAAATAAACTACCATTATATAGGAAATATTTTTAGCTTTATAATGAATATTTATAGTTGAATTTATCTTATGTATAACCCCATAATAAAAATGATTTACTTATTAAACTTTGATTTTAACTATTTTAACTATTCATTAAATAAAATAATATTAAATGTCATAATCTAATCCAAGTAGACCTAAATGGTCATATTATATTCATAAGGTTGTTTTTGGTCGAATTACACTTATCCAATAGAATTAGGACATGTGTTAGTGTAATAGTAATATCATATTTACCCTTAGTTACCCTATTTACTATTAATCGCGGTAAAAAAAGTAAAAAGTTACTATTCACCAAAAAAAAATTTATCTCATTGAACCACATTTTACTTACTGATATCAACCGTGTCTGTTAGATTTTCGAAATTCCATTCACAGAAGCGGTAAAATTAAGTTTTATGCTAAATTCAGTTTTTAACCTACCACTTAGTGGTTTCACTATTCATCAAAAATTGAAGTTTTTCAGAAAAAAGCCAAAATTTCACCCTAAGCTATAATTGATATTCTGAATTCAAAAATGATTTCTATTTTAAAAAATTCCCAACATATAAGTTGCATTAATTAATTTTATAATTAATTTCCGTTTTCACAACAAATAGCGTGTTTTTAAGAGATAATAACTATCAAAAGATTGACACATGTTTATAACTGGTTTAAATGTGAAATTACATCCAATTACCAACATTGTATTAAATTGTAAAAATATATTTTAAATATACTTTAAAACCACTCAAATTAATAATTTACCACTATTAATTATTTCGATTAAAAAAGATGTTTTTAATTAAAATTTAGTAATTTTCACTATTCATCAGAATATGAATGTTATCCGAAAAGTACCAAAATTTCACCTTAGGCTAAATTCGATACTCCGAATCCATAAATGAAGTCCATTTTGAAAAATAAAATTTACAAAATTCCAAAAAGTGGTTATTACTATTCATAATGGCTAGTTTTAATAATATCTTAATAGCATATCGTTGTTTAGCGAAACTTGGTGTTGCGTACAACACACGCTATCGTGGACGGTCGCGATTGCGTGTAATTCAAGCCAGGTCAGAGATGTGTGTTGTGAAAGCTCCTTTTGGTGTAGCATATAACACAAGACATTAATGAAATTAAAAAGAATATTTTTCATAAAATCTCGGGGTGTTACATTCTACCCCCCTTAAAATGAATTTCTCCCTCGAAATTTGTCGGGGTTATAAATGGTTTACTATTAGAAAGTTTCTTTAATCAAAACCCTCATCGTAAAAAGGAATACCAAAACCAATCTTAAAAAACAAAAGTATGAAACGTAATGGTTACCCAAATAAACTAATCACTGGGTTTCCACATAGGTGAAAATATGGATATGGAAGAGAAATCTAACCATCATGTTCTGATGGATAGTGGTAGAGAACATGGCTATGGAAAAGATAGCAATCACAAATCCATAAATTTGTGACGATCTAAGGTACCATCTGATTAATCAGATATAAGAGCACTAGGACAAAATTTTTGGTTTTCAAGATCATTTCCCTAAAGTTGATGAAATTGGAATTAGAAGAAATACTTTCTTGATTTTGGTATAGTCTCACAGTTTGTCATTATTTGGACAATTTCTACTTCATATCTTAAATAAATGAAGTTGAATTTGACATTCGTGATGTGTTAGCAGATCATGTGATAGAATGATGGGTCATTCCATCTGTCTCAAAAAGTTAGAAAAGTTATCAAAATATACATAAGTCCATCTATAGTAAGAATAATGATATATGGTTTCTAAAATGAACTTATACTTCATATATCATACTGCTTAATATAATAAAACTAGTTTCTACTAAACATGGACTTCTTGTAGCCCAGTGGTAGGCGATAAAGGCCAGTCGCACTTCGTTTGTGGGTTCGATTCCCACATCCTTGTCCAACGCGATGGGCTGTCGCCCGTCCTGCAGGTTGTCCTTTTTCTAAAACTACATTACTATAACATCCCATCAATAATATCGAAAATCTTCTATCCTTAAACAATACTAACTCATGTCCAACATAATCCATTCTAATCTTTAGGCTTATCCAGAATACTGCAGTCCACTCTCATAATATAATGAAAACGATTACCAGAGATTTAATACCATCGTTGGTCCCCATATATCATAAGATATGTCTTGTTGGTCACATTCCAAACAATCAAAGGCCTTAATCAAGTATTTTCTTGAATACCCATTAAACCTTAGTGAAAACATGAATGCAGTTAAAAGATAACACCTTCCACATACCAAAATCCTCAAAATTCTATATACTCAAACCATGATATCACTTAGTCCTTATATCAATCATGAGCTCATGAATACAATCAAACATCTCATTATCTTCTTATCCCTTCATTATGCTCATATCATCTGTTTACCAAAAAATGTCTCAATCACTTTTCATGGTTACCGGTACCATAAAATTATTGAAAACCACAATAGACCAAAACATAAATATTCCAATATTCCACAATACTATATACAACATTATTTTGGAATCCCATTACATAAACACTTACTCATTCCACCACATCGTTTTCATATTCAACATCGCCAATAGTGATCGCATGTGACTTCCCTTTGTCCTTTGCCTTAAGTGGTTTCTCATGTTTATCATCACTAACCCTTGTATTAGGGCATTTATTGGCATAATGTCCCATCTCCTTGAACTTGAAACATTGAAGTGTTGGTGGTGCGTTCTCTGCAGTCTTTTCTTTATTCACATCATTAGAAACCCTTTTCCCATTACTTCGACACTCAGCTGCTCGATGACCTTCTTTTCCACACTTAAAACATTTTCTAGTCCCTTTAAGACAATCTCCACCATGCTTCTTTCCACACTTTGTGCATAAGGAAACATTCATCTTCTTTTCACCATTATTTTGAGATTTCTCCTTGAACTCCATCTTTCGTTTCTTGTCAGAACCATGAGATGGATATGTAACACCAACTTCCATTTCTACCTTGATAGCACAACGCACAATTTCTTCATAGCTACTGAAGTCTCTTATAGATAATTCCCTTCGAAGACTTGGTTTTAAGCCACTGAAAAATCAATCAACTTTACTTTCAGGTTGGATGATAATGCCAGATGCGTACCTTAAAAGTCTTTTAAAATTCGCTTCGTATATACCAACAGATTCATCATCCTTCTGATTCAGCTCAAAAAACTCCTTTTCCATCTTTGTTTGAAGAATACGAGGGAAGTACTTACTGAAAAACAAGTTCTTGAACTCGTCCCATTCCATGGACTCAATTTCATCTCTTGGCCTCGTATTCTTGATAAGATTCCACCATTGATCAGCTTCACCTTCCAAACGATATACTGCTAAGATGAATTTATCATGTTCAGAACATTGATGAACTGAAAATATCTTTTCAGTGGTACTGATCCATTGTTCAGCAACAAGTGGATCGGAAGACCCACTAAAAGAAGGTGGACGTTGCCTCATGAAGGACTCAATAGAATATTGTTCCCCTCTCTGATCATTTGGAATTCCAGAATGATTCATAGCTTGTGTAAGTATAGCAATACGATTTTGCACTCCATCTCCCATAACATTTGCTTGTTCAGGAGGAAAATCATTGCATTTTCCATTGCATTGATCAACACGGTTCCTTCAGGTTCCAGCCATCGTCTAAAACCCAAAAAGAATAGTGTGAGAGGAAAAAATCATGCTAAGGAAAACAACATTATAAAGGGGGAGTATCCTCAATATCTAACTTCTTAGGTTAAATTCTAAGATTGTTACCATAGTTATAGGACTGTATCCTATACGTATACTTATCCTTAGGGACATCCCTAGACAAACCTTATAAATATCCTTAGGGATCTCACTAAAGTTCTCGCATCCTAGTTTCCAAAGGTTGACTAAACCTTTCCTCTGATACCAACTGTAGAGAACCTAAGCTCAATGTACATGAACATTACATTACTTTTGCGGAATACTTAGTACATAACAAAAAATACACACACAAGGATCGTAATATTTTAGTGTCTTTGGAAACTCGGAACGTAATCTTCTAATCGTGGTGAAAGATCTTCAATATCTCCCATAAAGATCTTCCCTTTTTTTACCTAAAACCTTTCTTTATATCCTGGGGAAAAGAAAACATAAAAGGGGGAGCTCAAATGCTCAGTAAGGGTAAACAAAAGAAATATAAATCTCATCGTATACACAAGCACATAACTTTTGGAAATCTTAACCTGCAAAAGAGATCATAATTTCATAACATGGGATAAATCATGGCAGTGAAATGTAATCACAATAATCATAACATAAAACATGAAACTTTTTGGCATACACACATAATCATAGAGAATCATTTCTTGTTAGTCAAGACTCTTTGCCATGACTATCTTAGTGGACAAAGTCCCTTTCTGAACCGAGTCACCCTCGTTTCAGTCCTGTTTCACTGAACCGGTATAACCTACCGTTCCAGCCCTGTCTATCTCATGAGATATAAAATCTTTACCCAATGCATTGGAGGGAGATATAGGTCCCACCCATCTCATAATGATACCATTCTTATGTGTGCCACAAAATCATAAACCATACATCATAGCATAACCCATGTAATAAAAATGGGATTCTTAAACAACATGACATCATAAAACAATTCATATAAGATAAAGGAATTCATAAAAATATTTCCATCACAACATAATCAAATCCATGTAATAATAGGGATAGAAACATATCCCTTTATTATCTTAGATGGAAAATAATTTTGATAAAACACTTGAACTCCATTCTTGAGGAAAATATCCTTTCTACTTCAAAAACATTTTCATTTCTTAACATGTCTTACAATTTTAAACTAAAAGAAGTTGATTAAAAATAATCTTGAAAACTTGTAAAGGAATCTTCTTGGAAATAATGTTTTAAAAATCCATTCATCCCGTATAAGTTAAAAAAAATTCTTTGTACTTTTGTCGAAAAAGTCAAAAAGTACCTCGTACGAAAAAAGATAAAAGATTTCTTTCACATCTTTTACTAAAAACTCACCGAAGGGTAAAATTGGATATAAACTATTGTAGAAGGATGGAAATAATATTACATATTGAGCTAACATGGATGTGGATGATAAAATACACCCCAGTAAATACCAAAGTAAAAAAAATCTCAGATAAAAATGAGATTGTGATATTTCCCTTACCTTAGGTCCGACTTGCTTTGTAAGTGTCTGAACCTCCTGTATAATGATTTAAATCATGTTATTGACTTATTCCAGAATCATATTCATTAGTTATTATATCATATATGGTCCACTTATGACTTTATATTAGCCGTTCTTTTGTAAATTCATGTTAAATTGGCATTTTGGGTAAAATCGTCTCATTTGTCGTTCGTGTTTTTAACTTGTAATTATTAATATGATTACTTAGATCATGATTACTTATATCCATAATGTAAAACATGATTTATATATAATATATATTTAGAATATATATATATATATATAATATCGATAAATGGAATGAAATACACCGTTCATGGAGACGGTAGTCCGTACGTACGCATGAACGCTGTTTTCGTTTCCTTATTGAAGTGAATGGAACTAAGTTGATGACATACATATAAATTTACATAAATCCAGTATCATTATTTTTTCATATATTTCATTAGTACTTATTATATATACTTTATAATCATTCATGAATGGTTAATCATTGAGAATGAATCTCATCGTGTCGTGGAGACGCTAGTCCGTACGTACGCACAAGCGATGATATCGTTCCCATGGTCGTGGAATTGTGTTGAAGTGTATGTAGACTATTTCAGCATCAATATCACTTTATAATAATCATATATAGTTACTCATTACACCATTATACCCATCCTATTAAGGTGGTGGTGGAAAATAGATTACACCACGGCGTGGAGACGGTATTCCGTACGTACGCACACGCGGTGATTTCATTTTTCCGTAGGATGGATAGAAGGTGAATTAGGGTTGTTTCATATTTATAATAACATATCAGTATGTAAGTAATACTGATGTTATTACTTTTCCATGAAACAACTAAAGAAGAATAAGTTCAAGAAGAAAGAAATTGAAAAGATCGGTAATGGATATTACCTCTTCTTTGAAACGCCTCTTTGAATCCTCCAGTTAGGGAACTAAGATTGGTCTTTGAAGAAGACCAGGACCACTAGGTTTATTATAGGTAAGTGGAGAAGGGATTTTGGCAGGGGTTGGCCGAGCTTGAGTGCTCAAATTGGTGTGAGGAGGAGGGGGAGGAGGTGTCCTTTTATAAGGGAGGAGAGGGGCACCTTAGGAATATCTCAAAATGTTATTTTATATTAAAGTCAAAATCGGTTTATAATGGTTTCAAAGGGTCTTATTTAGAAGATAAAGTGGGTATGGGTCTAAATCCTATCAACCAACAGGATTTAGACAATTTTAGGTTATTATTTTAACCTTATAAATTAGATTTAACTCTAAGTTAACTAATTTAACTTTTACCGTGTCTTTTTGTTTTCTTACACTATATGGTTAATACACTTACTATAACATGCCAAACGAACCCCAAATTGTTTATTATTAATATATATATCCTTATCTAATTCATTTGGCCGAACCTTAGATTTTTAGGAATAAAATAACAATTAATAATATAATATTTGATTTAAAAACTATTTTGTGTCAATTTTGACACTATTTGATATATGATTTTTGTGAAAGTCATAACAGAATTATATGTTCGAACCAAGTTGATTATATCAACACTAATATATCATAGTAACCTAGAAAATTAGTGGAATTCATAAAAAGTCTCAAATTACATTTATTTTGGTTTTTATAACATCAATTATGTCAATATTTCATTAATAAGATAATTACTGCATCATCATTGTGTCATAAATAAATTAAATTATTTAATGTCTAAAAATTACAAATAAAATACCATTATATAGGAAATCTTTTTAGATTTCTAATGAATATTTATAGTCGAATTTATCTTATGTATAACCCCATATTAAAAATGATTTACTTATTAAACATTGATTTTAACTATTTTAACTATTCATTAAATAAAATAATATTAAATGTCATAATCTAATCCAAGTGGACCTAAATGGTCATATTATATTCATAAGGTTGTTTTTGGTCTAATTACACTTATCCAATAGAATTAGAACATGTGTTAGGGTAATAGTAATATCATATTTACCCTTAGTTACCCTATTTACTATTAATCGCGGTAAAAAAAGTAAAAAGTTACTATTCACCAAAAAATTATTTTTATCTCATTGAACCACATTTTACTTACTGATATCAACCGTGTCTGTCAGATTTTCGAAATTCTATTCACAGAAGCGGTAAAATTAATTTTTATGCAAAATTCAGTTTTTAACCTACCACTTAGTGGTTTCACTATTCATCAAAAATTGAAGTTTTTCAGAAAAATGCCAAAATTTCACCCTAAGCTATAATTGATATTCCAAATTCAAAAATGATTTCTATTTTACAAAATTCCCAACATATAAGTTGCATTAATTAATTTTATAATTAATTTCCGTTGTCATAACAAATATCGTGTTTTTAAGAGATAATAACTATCAAAAGATTGACACTTTTTTATAACTGGTTTAAATGTGAAATTACATCCAATGACCAACATTGTATTAAATTGTAAAAATATATTCTAAATATACTTTAAAACCACTCAAATTAATAATTTATCACTATTAATTATTTCGATTAAAAAAGATGTTTTTAATTAAAATTTAGTAATTTTCACTATTCATCAGAATATGAAAGTTATCTGAAAAGTACCAAAATTTCACCTTAGGCTAAATTCGATACTCCGAATCCATAAATGAAGTCCATTTTGAAAAATAAAATTTAAAAAATTCCAAAAAGTGGTTATTACTATTCATACCGGTTAGTTTTAATAATATCTTAATAGCATATCGTTGTTTAGCGAAACATGGTGTTGCGTACAACACATGCTATCGTGGAGGGTCGCGATTGCGTGTAATTCAAGCCAGGTCAGAGATGTGTGTTGTGAAAGCTCCATTTGGTGTAGCGTATAACACAAGACATTAATGAAATTAAAAAGAATATTTTTCATAAAATCTCGGGGTGTTACATGAACACATTCCTAGGTCCTGGTCCAGATATCATTATATCCCCCTTCTCTAGAACAATAAATTCTTATACCTTAGAAACCCATTCAGGAGAAGATGAACCTCTTTGATCCAAATGATATATTTAGAGAGCTTTGAATAATTTCAATGAAATCAAAGTGAACACAATACAATCCCAAATTGTCTAGAATGTAATTCATAGGTCTTTCAATATATCAGGATTTCTTCCATGAACACAACATTGAAGGAGTACAAGTATTGGTGGAATATCTCTTTCATGATGTCTATGAACAACACTTTATAATTCTTTACCCCAAAAGTAATAACTAGATACTCATATAAACCATACATAATCCTAAACACTATATTTGGAATGTACTCCTCCCTATCCTGAAGCTGATGGTATCCATACCAAAGATCAATATTTTAGAACAACATATCTCCCCTTAATAGATAAAATAATTATTGAATCCTTGTAAATGGGTACCTATTCTTCATTGAAATTTGATTTAACTTCCATTTGTCCAAAACAGTTAAAACTTACCATCTTTCTTCATTGTGAACATCCCCAGATCACCCCAATAAAACGTTCTTATTTAGTAAAATTCCTTCACTTCTATATCCTAAATTTGTTCCTTAATATATTAATAATTGTTAGGTTCCATGTGGTAGGGTGGAATAGAAATAGGACTCACACATGGAATAACTTCATTTATAAACCCAATCCTAATATTCGAAGGTAACCATGAAAAATCTTCTAAAAAGATATCATGGTACTAGTCTACCATAACATAAAAATGGGATGGAGTCACTATCAAACCCACAATAAGGAATATGCCCCCCACATGAGCTATAATGACTAAAATATAACAAAATTATAATCCCACTCTTCCTTATTCAATATCCCACTAATTGGTTATCCCAAAACCCTCTTCCATAGGTTATGTAAAGAACAATAATCTTAGACAAGAATCGATTTGTGTATGGTAACTAGTCAACCAGTGCTTTCCAATATCATTGAAGAACAATCAATTTATAGAATTGTGAAATCCCACACATGCCCATTTCTATGAACTACTACAGGAATCTCTGAGAAAATATAGAGATGATCAATGTCTCTTCCAAATGGTGTATCGATGTAGGGAAACTCGAAATAAAATTTTACTGTCAAGTCCATCCTAGCAATGACTTGAGTAGATATAAATTAATAGAGGTTACCAATATCAAATAATGAAATTGATAGTGTAGATGTGCTTAGGATTGAACCTTGATCCATCGACGGTCCCTCTTCCTAATTAAATAGTGTATTTCATCCAGATAAACAATACCTATTCTAGATTCATGTCCTCAACTTTATGGCTCATGAGTCACCTAATTTGCATACCCCTATGGAGTTTGCATCTACTAATAAAACACAAAACATGCATCTTGGGATAACCTCAATGATCATATCCTAGAATCCATTTTGAAAAACCTATAAAAATTTCTTACCTTTCAACACCATTGAAATTTCTTTGGAGGGTTTGGATTATATTTGACATAGTTCCCCGTCCATCCATTATTATAAAACCTAGAAGAACCATCTTTTTTCTGATGAAATTTAAGGACCCTTTATCATCTTTATTTTTCATCAACTACCCTTACAAACATCCTCATGTTTTCACTTTCGATTATTATAATAGGAATCTTGGTTATTGTTGAAAAATCCACCAGTCATTATAGTGAATGTTTCTAGAATAACAGTAAATTTATCTTCCTCCAGTCCTTTCTCAATAGTTAAATCTTTTAGGAGCACCTCACCATAATTCATTAAATGAAAATTAATGACATGAATTTTTCAATAGGATCATTGAAAAATATTAAATATTATTTCCTTTAATTCCTTGATCCCATCGAAAAAAGTAAAAAATGATGTTTCTCAATGAATTATGTAGAATAATATGATAATGATATCATCAACTATATATGTTTCATGAACTCTAGAGTGCGATCAATAATTACTGTATCAAAGAATTATTCCTCAAAGAATAGGTATTTGATTATTTTTTAAGTTAGTACATCACAAAATTCTACCTGATTAATAATTTTCCACCACTTCCATGATGGTCTTTGGATCATAAAAGTACAAAGTTTCACCTTTTGATCCCTATGAGTTTTCACCATTTAAAATTTATTCTCAATAATGCATGTCTAGTATTTGGAATCATGAGGCCTCTGGTTCCCTAGAAGGATGGGGAATGCTATAATTGAAAGTCATGAGTGTAGTCGACCATAAATATTTTATCTCCTTCACCATTATTAGGAAAAATCCAAAATATTATAGGTAAGATCATTTATTGAGCCTTAACTGCTGAAGTAGCTATTAGAGCATTCCCAACTACACCTTATTATATTTTAGGAAGGGAAATAGGTGAATCATTCCTTGTGGTATCATTATAATCAGGTTCTCTTGGTGGTTCGCTAAGATTTCATTGAGGTGATATTTTCTGAAATTAAAATAAAAACTATTAGGAATGCTCAAATATCCATTATAAGGAAATCATTTAACACACAACAAGAACACTTAGGAGAAAAATGGAAAGAGACTCATCCTAACAGGATCTCTTAAAACTCAAGGTCAAAGCCCCTTATCACTATCAAAGTCTAAATCCATGTTTCATATATCTATACATCAGTCATAACCAAATATAAAAAACAAGCATAATATTCCCATATTCAGATAAATAAATTTAATAAATGACATTCGAATAAGGAAGAAATCACAATTCTAGTAGGAGTTTAATTAATTCAACCCTATATAATGTAAACAATATGAATGTGACATGTAAACCTACATTCCTAATCATGAATCATAAATTTAACCCAAATATGATAACTTAGAATATCATCATCATGTTTTACACCCAAGGTAAAATAAATCACTGAAAAAAAACACAAATCACACTTTCCTAGAAACTCATAGGACCACTCTACAAAGTTGGAAATAAATTCACATAATTACCCTAGAAAATTATCAACCATAATATATCCTATATAACACATCAAAAATATGAAAATTAGAAGAAATCGTGTGAGGAATAGGTGAGTCCCCTGATACTATTTTCTAAAACCTTGACCTGAATTAATACGTTTGGGTTAGAGTGACACAGGACCGCCTGAACACCCCCTTGTATGCAAGAGGATTATAACTATTTGTGAGGGAATAAGATGAATCATGGGGATACTATTACCTTTTTAATGTTAAACCGACAAGGAATAAAACATAATGAACAACAACAAAGAAAACAAAAATTGTAATAATAAAATAATAGAGAAAATAACTAGGAGAGAAAAATAATAATTGATAAGAATATCAACCCCTAATAAAATGATATAAAATTTTCATAATACAATATATATCAACACTAATGATCACCACATGTAATGAATCTATGTACTAAAATAGGATAAGAACAACTAAGTATATAACTCCAGGAACCTGTAATTTTAGATTAAATACATAAAAATGTTGTTTAATTGTTTTATAAAAGAATCAGAACAATTACTCAACATTAAATTAAATATAAGACCTTTTATGTTCTAGGTTATGAAGAAGTTTTTAACATATTATAATTTTTATAATTGAAAAAAATTAAAATAAAAGGATATACTTTTCTATGTGTCGCTATCTCCAAAAGTAAAGGCATCCATTCTAAAACCTCTAAGATACCTATGGAGAAAACTTAAGACATGGGATGAGTATTCGATTACCCAGTAAAGAGTTTTAAAACCCAGATAAAACCTTTTGTAAAAGATATTTTTAAAATTATTTTAAAATTATTTTTATCAAATTTAATTTTTTGATGTATAAAAATATTTTTAGAATTACATATTTTGAAAATTAATTTCAAAAAAATATAATTTAAAACACTTGGATTTATACTTTGAAATCACTTTGAAATTAATACTTTCTTCATGGATTGTTTTACTACCACGATGATCTTATAAAAACCCATATGTCCACAAGCAATACCACTAGTGGAACAATGTTTTGTGAGACTATGAGTTCAGTACCCATTCATCACTCTTTATCCAAATACCGAAGTGCTAGTTCAAATTTTAAGAAAATATCTTTAAGGATATTCAATTCTCAATGTGAATTCGTTAATTTTTTTTAAAACTTACATAAATTATTTTCATAATTTTTTTATTTATTCGAAATTATCTAAATCAGTTTTTCAAAAAAAATTTAAGAGAAATCCATTTTTTAGAAAAATATCATGGTTAAAATTTTTCAAATTTGGTGAAACAAAACTCTTAAATACATTAATAATTATACATTTTATTTTAAAAACATATCAAAATATCCTTTTATATACAGACATACATAGCTAAATCAATTTATATAATACAAAGTAACATTTTAAGAAAAACATTTCATCCTTTTTCAACAAAAAAATATCAAATTGAGTATGATTCATGATTTAAAATGAATTTTATATTCATTAAAGTCATGCAATAATATATATATATATATATATGAATACATAATTTTTTTAGAAGCCTTTCTTTAAAATAAATTGAAATTCACCTTAATTAAAACTTTAATAAATATTCAAAATAAAGTGCTTCTATATAAAAATAAAAAACCTTACAAAATTTTAAAATTAAGAGTAAGAAATGAATTAATAGATATTAAATAAAAAATCAAACCCTTGTAGTAGAATTACCAAAAAAATTAATTCCTATGTAATTTTAATAAATACATATCCATGAAAATTAAAGTATTTATATAAAAACAAAATAGATTATGTCCCTTACATAAAATTAAAATTTTCTTAAAAATGAATGAATAAATAAATAATATCATACACAATTATAAATCCAAATATTTATAAATATAAATTTTGAAATTACATCTTGTATGATAGTATAATCAAACATTGAATATTTTAAAATTTAAAGTTTCCACTTACATAAATCAAATAAAATAATAATAATAATAATCCCTTAAAAATTATTTATAGTATACTGTTTTTTCTCTTTTTTCCCTTTGGAATCTCTTGTATACTTCTAACTCACCACACTTATTACCTCATTGTAACAAAAAGTAAAATGAGCCGATCTAGTATAACTTATTTCTCCTAATTGAGGATCCTATTCAAAGACACACATCATTGAATAATTATAATTATTATACAAATCATGAATATCTTCATGTTTGAAAACATTCACAGAAATTATTGAGGTTTTAATTTAGATTCAGACCAATATATCATGTGAGATTTTATAAATTGATAGAGAACAGTATTTAGTGATTACGAAGAAAAAAATGAAAAGAAACGATCTAGAAGAGTTAATCCGGATGCTTGATTTTATTATTCTTGCATTGCAAGCATTATAGAGATTGCTAATATATTTATATATATATTTATTTAATTTTGATTCAAATTCATTTTAAATCTTTTTCATCATAATTTATTGAATCTAAAAAATATCTAAAGAATTTGTTGACAAATATTGTATACAAAAACCCTATCAAATTTGGTCATGCATTTGAATAAGAAATCCAAAAACGTGACTAAAAATGACACCGAGTTAAATAAATTTGATGCAAAAAGGGATATAAGACATAAATTAGAATGGAAAGTGGATGAAATAAATAAATCAAGCACTGTTAAACTTATTTAATAAAATTTGGTCATTAAACAAATACCTACTTGAAATAGATCTGCATCCCGAAAATAATGTTGAAAGAGGAAGGTGATTCCTATTCATATGTCCTTCAAATCTACTCGGTCTACCTTCGATATCATTCATCATGCTTGGATATCCCAACAACACTTGAACCATATATCCATGCTCGAATATTAATTCTTGAAATCCCTTACCATGCCCAGTATCGATAAAACCATTCTCTTCACTATGCTTGGTTCTTCAGGGAGCCGAACCCTCTCTCAGTGTTCCTCATCCCTGACACCTTCAATTGAACTCGATCTCAGCTTGTGCTCGCCCTCAACTTTTGAACATGGTCAAAACACTTAGGCTTTAGTTTTCCCCAAATCCATTGATGCACCTCACAAAAACCTACCCAAGACATAACCTGGTTTTACCCATTTTAATTTCACTTTCATTTTTTTAACATTCAATTCTTGTTTTCTATCATCATTTTAAAATTTAATATAAAATAAAGTTAAATTTTACTAAGAATGATGATAATTACATTTATTAATATATTTATAATTCAAAAATTAAAATTTATAATCTTGATTTTATATAATGATAATAATATTCATATAATTAAAATAATTTTGTTTAATATTTATATATAATTTCCTATGTATATATATTCATAATTCTAAATTTTATGCAATAGTAATAATCATTATAACATATACTAATTATTTTTAAAATATCATTTATTATTACTATTATTATATATACATATACTATGATACATTTATATATTACCCTAAGTTTAAATTTAGATAATATAGATAATTTTATTCATAATTTATTAGTCAAATAATAATTATAAAATTTTGTTTCACATTAATATGAATAGAATATTAAATTATTTTGTTAAAATTACTTTTTAAATAAATTAATAAGTAAAAATTTTATTGAAAGAGTTTAATTAATTTTATGAATTTTGATTTAATAAAATTTAATTTTAACCATCTTATTTATTTACATTGTTATTTCTCAATCATTATTTAATTTTATTTTGTTTTATTAATATTCTTATTTATAATATTTTATTAATAATATATTGAAATAATAAAAAATATGGGATGTTACATTCTCTAAACCTTACATGAATTTCACCCTCACAATTCATTTATTGAACTCAAGAAAATTATAAATTTTCAATATTCAGAATTAAGAAAAAAAATAGAATTTATAAGTGAACTAAATTATCTAAACATTCAATGAAAATCCTATTATATTGATTTTTTTTCCAAATAAGATAACATTTAATCTACAAAATTTTCTAGACCATTGCTCTGATACCAATTATAACACCCCAAACCTATGCTTCAACATTCAATGCATACAAATGTTGTGTAGTTTTTTTATAAAAGAAAATGTAAAATTACGCAATACTAAATAAAATACCAGACCTTTTCTGGTCTAGGATTTATAGAATTATATAACACATTAAAATTTATTGAAATTGAACAAAATTAAAATAAAAGGATTTACTTTGCTATCTATGCTCTATCTCCACAAGAAAATACATCCATTATAAATCATTTAGGTTACCTATGAAAATATGTAAAACACGGGCTGAGAATTCATTCTCCAAGTATGGGGTTTTAAAACTAGGTTAAACCCTTTTAAAAAAGATATTTTAAAAAATCATTTAAAATGATGTATGTAAAATATAATATTTTTAATATAAAAAAATATTTTCAAAAATACCTATTTAGAATATTAATTTAAAAAATATATCATTTAAAACATATAGAATTCTACTTTGAAATCATTTTGAAATTAACGATTTCATTATGGATTCTATTAATACATGGAAGATCTTATGAAAAACCCCATATAGGCACAAAAAATATCATCAGTAGAACAACATTCTATGATGCCATCGGTTCACTCCCTATTCCTCATTCTCCCTCCAAATACCAAAGTGCCAATTCAAATTTTACAAAAATATATTTAAGGATCCCACTTTATTAATGAAAATCCATTAAAAATGCTTGGAATTTTTCCTAAATTATTTTAATAAAATAAAATAATTTTATTCCAACAAAATTTGATAAATCATTTATTCAGAAATTTGGTGGGATAAATCCATATTTTAGAAAAAATCATTATTAAATAGTATGAAAATTACACAAAAAATCTCTTATATTCTTTCATAATTATAAATTTTATTTTAATTTTTTTATAAATTCTTATTAAATACTTACAAATATAGATTAAACAATTTATATAATTCAAAGTAACATTTTAAGAAAAACATGTCATCTTTAATCAACTCAAAAATATCAAATTGAGTATAATTCATCATTTTAAATGAATTGAATATTCCTTAAAATCATTAAATAATAGCTAAAGGTATATATATATATATATATTCATACATCATTTTTATAAAATACTTACTTTAAAATGAATTGAATGTTCATCTTTACTTAATCAGCACACTAATAAATTTTCAAAACAAAGTTATACTTTACAAAAATAAAACCCCTTATAAAATTATAAAATTAAAATTAAAACATAAATTAAGAGATCTAAAAGAAAATATAAACCCTTGTATCATAATTAGAATAAAATTAAATTCAAATACAATTTTAAAGAATAACTATTCCTTAAAATCAAAATCCAAACAAAAAAATAAAATAGATAATCACCCTAACTTAAAACTAAACAGATCTTAAACATATATAAATAAATTAATAACTAATCTCTTACAAAATTATAAATCCAAAGATTTAAACTATAAATTTTATAATTAGATCCCTTTTGATCGTATAATCAAACATTGAATGTTTAAAAATTAATCGTCTCCCCTTACATAAATTAAAAAACAAAAAATTATAATAATCCCTTAAAAATTATTTGCATCGGACTGTGTATTCTTCTTTTTCACTTCAGACACTTCTATATACATTGACCTTGCCACACTGGTACACTCTGTGCAACAACAAAAATGTACAGAGGCTACATTTCTTTTTTACTCCCATCTAAAGCTGCTACTTGAAGACACACATCATTGTATAAATGTAATTTTTATATAAATCGTTAATATCTACCACTTTAAAAAATTTAGAGATATTTTTTAGGATTAAATTCAGGTGCAGACTAGTGTATAAAATGATATTTCAGAAATTGACATTGAACTATATTCTAGGAAAGTGATGAAAAAAAGACAAAGAAACTACCAAGGAGAGTTAATCAGGATTGTTGATTTTCTTATTCTTATGGTGCAATAACTAAACAGACTGCTACTATGTATATATTTTATTTTTTTGATTCAAATTATTTTTCATGATTTTTCATCAAGATGAAATGAATATAAAAAATTCCCACTAAAATTGTTGATAAAGTCGGTATAAAAAACAATGTCAAAATTCATCATGAATTTGATGAAAAAATAAAAAAATCATGGCAAAAAATGACAATGATTTGAATAAATTTGAAACAAAATTGTGACATCAGACTTTGATGAGAAAATAAAGTGGATTAAATCGAAAAATCAAGCACTATTAAGTTGAGATCAAAATATTTTATGATTAAACAAATACCTACATAAAATAGATTTTCATCCTGAAAAGAAACTGAAAGGAGGAAGGAGATTCAGGTTCAAATCTTTTTAGACACCACTCGGTCCACCTTCATAGCTTTTATAATGATTTGATCTCCCGACCACACTCAAACCATATATCCACGCATTAATATTGGTTCTCGAACTCTGTTACCACACTTAGCCTTGACGAAACCAATATCATCACCATGCTCGGTTCTTCATGGAGCTGAACCATCTCTTAGTGCTACTCATCCTCGAATCCTCAGACTAAACCCGATCTCAACATATACTCACCCTCATCTCTCAATCTCACATGACACCCTTAGATTTCAGTTTTCCCCAAACCTTTTTATTTGCCTCACAAAAACCTCCTAAATCCCGAACCCTATTTTACCCATTTTAATTTCATTTTCATTTGTTCTAAACATTCTATTCTCAATTATTTATCATTGTTTTATATATTTGACATAAAAGGAAATATCATTTTCATAAGAATAATCACAATTCCATTTATTAATATGTTTATTATTCAAAATTTCAAATGAATAAAATAAATTTTATATAATGATAAAAGTATTTCGGTAATTAAAATAATTCCATTAATGATTTATTAATAATTTCATATCTATATATATTCGTAATTCTAGATATTATATAATATTCATAACTTTCAAAATATATATACAGATTCATTTTAGAATTTCATTTATTATTATTATTATTATGATATTAATATATATATATATATATATTAAGGTTTATTTATATGTTACTCTAAATTTAAAATTAGATAATGTACATAATTTTATTCATAAATTATAAGTCAAATAATCAATAATTTTTTATACATTAATATAAAATTTGTATTAAATTATTATTTTTTAAATTACTTAAAAATAAATTAAAAATTATTTTATATGGGACATTAATTAATTTTCATAATGGCAATTTAATAAAATTAAAATTTAACCATAATGTACATTTCTTACTTTAATGATAAATCAATATTAATTACCATTTTTTCTTATTAATATTACTATTTTTAATATTGGATTAATATTAGGATGATATAATTTAAAACATGTAGAAAATATACAAAAAATAGTAATAGAACACACATAATTGTTTATTAAAAACTCAGGTTGTTACAAAGTAACATGAATGAACATTTTAGACCAAGAGTTTATCCAAGCATTGCTTCACACCATCCTACAGCTCCTGCTGAACATCACACGGTGTGGCTCTTAACCTTTACTATATCCCTAATAAAAAAATATACACATGCACTAAGATATCAATGCATATTGTGAGTATAAAAACATTTAACACAACACAAAATATCCTTAACATAAGTACAAAATATACACAATTTCATTACATGAAAACATTCATTGCATTAGAAAACAACATGAAATAAAACAATTCTACACAAATATCAAGTACTTGGAGACTAACTCTACTATCTTTAACACCTTTCTCGAGTGAAATGTCACATGTTGGCTTAATATACTCATCCAAATGATCATTTGTACAAATCAACCTTGAATATCATATTAATTACCACCTTTAAGGGAAATAATTGTTTTGGACCAATTCAAAGCTCCCGAGAAAACCACACTATTGGTCAGAGTGGATACTCAAGAGGGGGTTAATTGAGTTCCAATTAAAATTTATGTTTAAAAACTTTGTCTTCAAATCCCCCAATTAAAACACAGAATTAAACTGTAGTGAATGTATATCAGCGTAAAGGTTCTGTTAGGTTCTCAAAGGATTGATTATTTCCCAGTTAATCAAATAAGAAGACTTGATTAACTTTTGAAACTAACTTACTGATTTACAACTAATATAAACAATTGCGAGTTTAATTATCAAAGTGAATTTTAAAATAGTTTTGGTTTTAAAGTAATTAGAAGTGGAATAAAAGAAGGAACTTTGAAAGATATAGCACAACAGATAACCAAGAGGTTCAGTCTCAATCTGAGACTTATTCCTCTCAAGAATTTGTATAAATTTGATCCACACCCTAGATCGGGGTTCACAACAGTTTACAACTGTCCAGGTCCAAGACCTCTACCACTGTTATTCGTGGGAAACCAAACAACAACAACTAGATGTCTAGGTCACACACGATCTCTACCACTATCCCAGTGGGAAATAAAAAATGTAAGAGAGTTGAGTGAGGATTTACAAATCCTCCAGTTAGAGTACAGGAGACAGTGTGTGTGTAATACAACATATAACACACACTGCTCAATATGTAAAAAGATAAATCACAGAGCAAATATTTAGAGTTTAGAAATGGCTCTAGTGATTGTCGTGCAGTTCTGGACTCCTTTGATTGATCATAATTCGCTCTGAGTCCTCTTCTGGTTTTTGTCTGGAAAACAGAGTATTATCTATTTCCTTGACTTCCAGGTGCAGAGACAGTCGATGTAGCTCTTCTGTTATGTTCTCGTTCTCAGCTCTTCACTGGTATGTAGCAATGAATGAGTTCTTCGTGTAAGTTCAGTCGTCACTTTGCATTCAAGCTTAGTTGTTCTTCCAGCACAGCTCATGGATGTATGTCTCTCTGTATTTGTCTATTCATCCCCCTTACTTTTTTTTGTAGTAGCACATCCTTCCTTTATTTAAAGCACGAGCTCCGGCAAAAGATGGTTTACTTTTTGCAGGTATGAGGTACGGTTCCCTGACATCCAACAAACTTCATTAAATAAATGACAGAGCATTAATATATACCTAATATGACCACTGGTTAGATTAAATAAAGATAAAGAAATTCAAACAGCTGTTTATGACTATCGGTGAGTCAAGTGATCGGTAGGTCATCAACATCAGCATCGGTGAGACATCTTTGGTGACTCAGATGATCAGCATCGGTGTGTCATGATCGGTGACTCATTTGATCATCATTGGTGAGACATTATCGGTGACTCATTTGATCAGCATCGGTGAGACATCTTTGGTGACTCAAATGATCAGCATTAGTGTGTCATGATCGGTGACTCATTTGATCAGCATCAGTGAGACATCTTTGGTGACTCAGATGATCGGCATCGGTGTGTCATGATCGGTGACTCATTTGATCAGAATCAGTGAGACATGATCGGTGACTCATTTGATCAGCATCGGTGAGACATCTTCGGTGAGACATCTTCGTTGACTCAGATGATCAGCAGCAGTGTGTCATGATCGGTGACTCATTTGATCAGCATCGGTGAGACATGATCAGTGACTCATTTGATCATCATTGGTGAGACATGATCGGTGACTCATTTGATTAGCATCGGTGAGACATGATCAGTGACTCATTTGATCAACATCGGTGAGACTGTTGTCCTTCGATATGGATTGGTGCGACCGTTGTCCTTTGATATGGATCGGTGCGACCGTTGTCCGTTTGATATGGATCGGTGTGACTGTTGTCCATTTGATCTAGAGGACTTCTAGAATACTTGTAAATCAATAACAAAGAGATAAAAACATGATCCAACCAATATACACAGATTCACTAAGAGATTGTGATTATGTATATGAGAAATCCAACCGGATTAAGTAATTGATGATTTGTTATTATTAAAACAGCAATCATAGGAAGAATTCAACAATCTTCTAGAGGGCTCAAAAATCTCCCCCTTTTTTATAATCACAAATCTTATCCAATCACAAATCTTAGCCATAAATAAATATAATATATCCTCAATAATAAGGCATAACAAGAATAAAAACATAATGAGATATAAATCTCCCCTTGAATTTATGCCCTTAAATACTTATGCAAGCATTGCCATAATGATATATAAATCTCCCCCTTGAGAGATGCATCTCCCCCATATCCCTATAGATCCTTAGATATACAGATTTCTCCCCCTTTGGGATAATCAAAAAGGAGGGAAAACAGATAAAGAAGAGATTAAAAGAGGGCATTAGTGAGAATAAAAAGAAATGAGAATAAAGTGTATAAGACATCACAGTACAATCACAACAGGGTTCACCCTATCAACAACAACACACAACTATTTCTGGGGATATAACAGGGCTTTGCCTTTGTCAGAAGGATCAATGGATGGTAATTTGGAAGGCTTGGAGGCAGGTTGAACTGGGAGAATTTGAAAAGGTGGTAAGATGACTCTGGAGGTTGGAGGAGAGGAGGCCACTGGGATTTGTTATGGAGCTATAGGAGCTGGTTGAGAAGATTGCTGAGGAACTGGTCGGAGTTGAGATAGAGCTTGAGCAACAGAGATCTGATTTGGAGCAACATCAGAGGCACTGAGAGGGTCAGCAGTAGGAAGCACAATGGCAGTGGCTTGTGCATTTAGATAAGGCTTCAAAAGATTTATGAAATTCTGAATAACTTCTGCACCATACTGCATAGCCTTCTCAAAATCATCCTTATTCTCCATGAACCATTCCAAGGTTGGGGAAAAATCTTGCAACTGTCGAACTTGAGTCTTGAAAGCTTGAGTGACTGGAGGTAGTCTCAGATTGTCAGCTAACACTTTGAAATTCGTGGTCATCTCATGCTTGGTATAGATTTTTGAAAAGTAGTGATCAACCTTTTCCCTGATCTCTCTCTAAGATTTAGTAGCATCTACTGAATATACTGTTACCATCTTATGAATGTGATCAGTGTGCTCCTTCATCTCCCTCAACGAGTCCAAATCAAGAACTTGCCTAATGGCGGCCAATTCATCATGCACAATCTACCTTAGAGACTCTAGCTCACGAGTAGTGATTTTGGTTACTTTGGATGTACTGGCTTGAGCAACTATCTGAGTTATCTCAACTTTCAACTTTCTCAGATCAGACATCTTAAGATGTTCAATCAGATTTCTCGACACTTCCATCATACCAGAGATGGTGGATCTAAATTCGTTAGATAAAGAAACTAAGCCATATTGTAGATCCTTCAGAATCTGATTTAGAGAGGCTATGTGCCTGCCAATAAACTCACCAGTATTGGCTAGGTCTGGTTTAATAGCATTTGAAATCTCTTCTCTGACTGAATCTCTCATAGCAGTAAGCAACTCCCTTTTGAACTTATCAAAATAAGACTGAGAGACAGTAGAACTAGGTAGATGAGAATCTGCAGCATCAACAGCATGAGAAGACCTTGCCTCAACTGGTTGGCTTTCCATCATTTCCGTAGTAGATTCTGATTCTTATTCTTCTTCTTTAGAATACTCTAAACCCAAAATAGCAAAACCAGGGTAATCATCCCAGACAGCAGCACACAAAGTATATTTTGGTTTATCATAACTTTCTTTTCCACTAATTTCAAGAGAATCTCTCTTTCCATTTGCATTTGTTTCTGGTACAGTTTGATATGTTTCTGTTGGAGGTACAACAAGACCATCCACTAGTCGGTTATCACCATCACCATCACCATCATCATCATCATGATCATCATCATCATCTCCATTCTCATTTCCATTCTTCACAGAAACGTCACTGTCAGATACTTCAGTGTCACTAGCTTCTTCATCACCATGAACTGGTTCGGATTCAGGTAAGGGTAAAGGTGGACTGGCAGATCCAAAGTCTATTATTCTCTTAGGGATCACAGTATCAGGATCACTCCTATAATCAGTAGGTGACATACTTCCTTATTCTGTTTCAGCTTCTTCCATCCCTTGTTTACCAGAATCTTCAGTGTCTTTATTCCTTTCAACATCTACTTCTTCCTCATCATCAGAATAAATTGTCTCCTCATCTGATTTCAAACCAGGGTCTCTCAAACCCTTCGGCCTCTTTCCATGATCTGTGGGATTGTAAGATTGATACAACTTTTCCTCATCAGCAACCCAACATTTCTTCCATGGGTTCCAGTTTATTTTCATCCGTTTAAAAATTTATTTGTTAACACAAGAAGCACTATCAGATTCAGCTATCTCATCAGCTTCATCAACACATTCCAGATTCTTTAACATAGTAGAGATCATTTTGGAATAGAACAGGGCAGTGGCTTTCTTAGAAGGTTTCACCATTCCAGCTATGTGCACCATTAGATATCTACACAAATTGATATTCTCATGGATCATTAGTAAAAACAATAGAAAAACATCCTGGTATCTTACAGCAGCAAAATCTCCTTTCCTGGGGAAAATTTGGTGCTGAATAAACTTAAAGAGAAGTCTGCATTCACCATCCAGCTCTGAGGCTATGATTCTCCTTGACTCTCTGTTTCTAGTAAAAATCTCCAAAGCTAACTCATAAGAGAAGTATTCAGTGGTTGGAGGAATGTTTCCAGCATAATCCTCATACCGACCCTAATGGGGTACATTCAAACATTCAGCCCATTGTTTAGACGAAAAAGATATTTTCTTTCCTTTCACTACAGAAGACATTCTGACAGCCTCGACACCATCTAAAGTAACTTGAAGATTTATATAAAACTCATGCACTATCTTTGGGTAGTATACACGAGTGTTATCTGAGAACCAGGCTTTCCATCCTTGCGAATCTAAAACTTGTAACAACAACGACTTACTTTTCAAAAGCCAGGCGGAACTGACTTCCTTTTCTACAGTAACAATCCAAGTTTCCAGGTTCGGATTTACTGATCTTTGAGTGGTACTACTCGACTCTCCTCGAGCACGCTTTGAAGGTGCATGACTTTCTGATCCTTTGCTCGGTCTCTTCTGCTTAGCCATTTGACGATTCTGGGGAAAGCAGGAGTTCGAAGGTTTGAAGTAGAGGAAAAGAGAGGAAATAAGGTTTGGCGGGAAAGAAATGAAAGTTCGATGGTTTCGGGAATAGAAATAGTCGCGTATAATTTATTTCATCATTTAGGGTTCCCATAATAAAGATACAAGTAGTTAATTAATCACAACAAAATAAAAGTAATATAAAGAAAGATCGGTTTCACAGATCGGTTTCACAGATCAGTTTCACAGATCCGTGTCACAGATCAGTTTCAGAGATCAGTTTCAGAGATCAGTTTCACAGATCAGATTCACAGATCAGTTTCACAGATCAGTTTCACAGATCAGTTTCACAGATCAGTTTCACAGATCAGTTTCATAGATCACTTCCATAGATCAGTTTCACAGATCAGTTTCAGAGATCAGTTTCACAGATCAGTTTCACAGATCAGTTTCATAGATCAGTTCCATAGATCAGTTTCATAGATCAGTTTCATGGATCAGTTTCACAGATCAGTTTCAGAGATCAGTTCCATAGATCATTTTCACAGGTCAGTTTCACAGATTAGTTTCACTGATCTATCATACATAATTCTTGTTTAATAAAATTCATTCTTTCAGAACATAAAGGATTTGTAAAAATATCAGCTAATTGATGTTTAGAACTAATAAATTCTAGAGAAATATCACCTTTCTGATAATGATCTATTAGAAAGTGATGTCTGATATCAATGTGCTTAGTCCTAGAGTGAGACACAAGGTTCTTAGATATGTTGATCGCACTAGTATTGTCACAGTTAATTGAAACCTGGTTAAAATCAAATCCATAGTCCAATAAAGTGTGTTTCATCCACAGAATCTATGCACAGCAACTACCAGCAACAATATATTCTGCTTCAATAGTAGACAATGCAACTGAGTTCTGTTTCTTACTACACCATGATACTAGGGACTTTCCAAGTAAATGACATGTTCTAGATGTGATTTTCCTATCTAACTTGTATCCAGTAAAGTCATCATCTGAATAACTAGTTAGGTGAAATGATTTTCCTTTTGGATATAACAAACTTAAATTCACAGTATACTTAAGATATTTAAAAATCTTTTTAACAGCCAGTAAGTGTGATTCTTCAGGATTAGCTTGAAATCTAGCACACATACACCCACTAAACATAATATCGGGTCGACTAGCAGTAAGATAAAGAAAACTCCCAATCATGTCTCTATAATAGGTTTGATCAACTGGTTTCCCAGTTTCATCAACATCGAATTTACAGGTAGTACTCATAGGTATATCACTTTCCTTTATACTATCTAAACCAAAACGTTTTAATAAATCCTTAGTATATTTACTTCGATTTAGAATAATACCATCTTTAGTTTGAAAGATTTCAAATCCAAGAAAATACTTAATCTCTCCCATTAAGCTCATTTCAAACTCATTTTGCATAACCTTTGAAAATTCAGTACATAAAGAATTTTTAGAAGATCCAAAAATAATATCATCAACATAGATTTGTACTATTAACACATCTTTTGAAATCCTTTTTATAAAAAGAGTGGGATCATCTATTCCTTTTGTAAATCCTTTTGAAATAAGAAAGTTTGAAAGTCTTTCATACCAAGCTCTTGGAGCTTGTTTTAAACCATATAAAGATTTAGAAAGTTTAAAGACATGATTCTGAAAATTAGGATTTATGAAACCAGGTGGTTGTTCTACAAACACATCTTCTACAATAAAACCATTTAAAAAAGCACTTTTCACATCCATTTGATATAACTTGAAATTCAGATGTGATGCATAGGTAAGTAAGATCCTAATAGTCTCCAATCTAGCTATAGGTGCAAAGGTTTCCTTATAGTCTATTCCTTCTTCTTGATTGTAACCTTGTGCAACAAGCCTAGCTTTGCTTCTAATGACGTTTCCAGATTCATCAACTTTATTTCTAAACACCCATTTTGTGCCTATGGTTATAGTGTCCTTAGGTCCTTCTACTAATTTCCAGACTTTGTTTCTTTCAAAATGATTTAATTCCTCTTTCATAGCCATTACCCAAAATTCATCATTGATAGCATCATTGATATTTTTAGGTTCTAGCTGTGATAAGAAGGCTTGATGTTCAACCTGATTTCTAAGAGAAGTTGTAGTCTGTGTCCCTCTATCAAGATTTCCTACAACAGCATCTAAAGGATGATTCTTCAGAATCCTAGTTGGTCTAGAAAAGGTAGGGCTCGAGATTTCAGGTTCATCTACAGGTTGAGGTTCAACAGAAGAAGGTTCTGGAAAATTTCCAGAACTGGATGTTTTAACTACAGGTCCACTATTTTTATCATTAAGGTTCAAACCAGAGAGATCATCTTCAAGATTTTCAAGAGAGGTCTTAGGTTCATGTGGATCAGTTTCATCAAATTTGATGTGAACAGATTCTTCCACACATTTGGTTCTTTTATTGAAAACTCTATAGGCTTTACTAGAAGTAGAGTAACCTAGAAAAATTCCTTCATCACTCTTGGATGAAAATTTGTCGAGATTGTCTTTAGTATTAAGAATAATGACTTTACAGCCAAAAACTTTGAAGTAGTTAACTTTAGGTTTCCTATGGTTCCACAACTCATAAGGGGTCCTCTTAAGAATATGTCTGATCAAGACTCTATTGATAACATAACAAGCTGTATTTACAGCTTCAGCCCAAAAATAAACAGGTAGGTCATACTCATTAATCATAGTCCTAGAAATTTCTTGCAGGGTTCTATTCCTCCTTTCTACTACACCATTCTGTTGAGGTGTCCTAGGGGCAGAGAAATTGTGACTATAGCCATTGTGTGAGCAGTAAGATTCAAACTCATGATTTTCAAACTCATGTCCATGATCACTTCTCAGAGTTTTAATCTTAAGTCCACTAAGGTTTTCTACAGACTTGGAGTATTTTACAAAGCAAGAACATGCTTCACTTTTGTGAGCTAGAAAATATACCCAAATATATCTAGAAAAGTCATCTACAAGAACATAGACATAATGCTTCCCATTTAAGCTAGAAACTCTAAAAGGTCAAAATAAATACATGTGAACCAACTCGAGAGGTTGAGAAGTTGAAACTTATTTCTTTGATTTAAAAGAAACTTTATGTTACTTTCCCTTTTGACAGGGATTACAAACTTTGTCTGCTGGAAATTCATATTTGGGTAGGTCTCTAACTAAGTTCTTCCTAGCAAGTTTTCTAAGTGAATGTACATTGCAGTGTCCTAATATTCTGTGCCAAAGCCAATACTCTTTATGAAAAACATTTAAACAAGTAATATTTTTCCTGGCTAAAGAATTTAAATCAATATCATAAACATTTTTATTTCGCAGGGCAGAAAATACTAAATCATTTTTAGAATTAAAAACATTGAACGAATCATTTTCAAATTTAACATAAAAACCATCATCACATAACTGAGAAATACATAACAGATTATATTTAAGTCCATCAACAAATAAAACTTTAGAAATTAATACTGAGTCAGTGTTACCAATCTGGCCTAAGTTGATGATTTTCCCTTTAGAATTATCACCAAAGGTGACAAAACCTCCGTTAACTCTGACTAAGCTTCTAAATCATGAGAAGTCTCCAGACATATGTCTTGAACATCCACTGTCCAAATACCAAGGCTTTCTACAGGATCTCTTTAAGCAAGTTCCCTACAAAACAGATTTAGATAGGAAATGATTTTGGTACCCAGATCTTCTTGGGTCCAGACAGGTTAGCAATTAGAGCTTTTGGAACCCAAATTTGTCTTATGGGTCTCATGAAAGTTGTAGAATCAACAGACTTTGAGAGATAAACCTTATTAGATCCATAACTATGAATATAACTAGTTAAAGCATATGAAGTTTCAGAACTAGCTACATTCTGTCCAGATTTAGGAATGAATTTAGTTGTGGTAATCTTCCTTTGTCCAGGTTGGTATCCTATACCAGTAGTGTATCTAGGTGCTACTTGCTTACCTAGAATCTGAGTAAGAGTATCTTTACCATTTGTAAATTTCTCTAAGTATTTCTTGAGTTTCTCATTAGATAATTTCAGTTCAGTGTTTTCTTTAATCAACTGAGCATTCTTTTCCATTTCAATATCAAGATCAGATATATGTTTAACAGTTAAAGCATACTGTTTCTTTAACCCTTTGTATTTGTCTTTCAGCTCACTACAGGTTTCTTCTAACATATCACAATATTTAAATAGTTCATATTTTGACATGTTTTCTGAGCCAGAATCACCTTCCGAATAATATGAATTTAAAGCAAGAGTTTCAGATGTTACCTCAGAGGTGTTTGTCATAAAACACATGTTTGCCTTATTTGTGTATTCAGTTTCAGAAACTTCACATTCAGGGGAGCTATCCTCAGAAGCACTCCAAGTAGCCTTCATAACCTTTTTTTACTTACTATCCTTATAATCATACCTCTTCTTGTATTTCAACTTTGGACAGTCTGCTTTTATGTGTCCCTTTCTTTTGCACTCATAGCAGAAAACATCATCTGATTTGTCATATTTCTTCCAATTCTTTTTCCAATGTCCCGTGCTATCATAATTACCTTTATAATTTGATTTTCTGAAAAACTTCTTCTTCCTATACAACTTTTTAAACCTTTTGGCAATGTGAACCATCTCAGCATCACTATCAGAAGCACTTTCGCTGTCTTCACAGCTTGAACTTTCATTTATAGCTTGAAGCTTCTCCTTATCCTTCTTCTTTGAAGTTGAAGTCTTGAAAGCAACTGACTTCCTTCTAGGTTCTTCTTCTTCTTCTTTGTTAACCTTGAGTTCCTCTTCATAAATCATCAAAATGCCAATTAGTTCCTTGACTGGTAGTTCACCAATATCACATGATTCTCTAATTGAGACAGAAGTTCCCCTCCATCTTTCAGGTAGACATCTTAGAATTCTCATAATTTTTTCCATTGATGGAACATCCTTTCCCAAAGAAGTCATTGTGTTGAAAATTTCATTAAACCTGAGATACATGTCAGAAATGGGTTCATCATGCTTCATCTTAAAATTATCGTACTTAATAGTATAAGTGTTCAGTCTCATTTCTTTAACATTAGTTGTTCCTTCATGAGAAACAGCTAAGGTATCCCAAATTTCATAAGCAGTTTTACAAGAAGATATTCTATTAAATTCCTCATATCCTAAAGCACAGTACAAGACATTCATAGCTTTGCAATTATTATTGTAGGCAGCCTTAGTAGCTTCATTCCAAGTAATTCTAACAGTAGTAGGAATTTTATATTCTGATTCTATAGCATTCCAAATGTCAAAACCCATGCTTTCTAAATGAATTTTCATCTTGATTTTCCACTGAGCATAGTTAGTGACTTTGAAAAATGGTGGTCTATTGGTAGCAACACCTTCAAGTCTATTATCCATGATGGATTACTTAAAGAAAAGATTTTAAAGAGATAAAAATTTAGAAATAACAGAAATTTTAAGAACTGTAAAATACAACTAAAATCACAGTTGAAAAACAGATTACTTTTAGAAAATATTTAAATCTTCCTTTGATACCAAATGTTGGTCGGAGTGGATACTCAAGAGGGGGGTGAATTGAGTTCCAATTAAAATTTCTGTTTAAAAACTTTGTCTTCAAATCCCCCAATTAAACACACAGAATTAAACTTTAGTGAATTTATATCAGCATAAAGGTTCTGTTAGGTTCTCAAAGGATTGATTATTTCCCAGTTAATCAAATCAGAAGACTTTATTAACTTTTGAAACTAACTTACTAATTTACAACTAATATAAACACTTGCGAGTTTAATTATCAAAGTGACTTTTAAAACAGTTTTGGTTTTAAAGTAATTAGCAGCATAATAAAAGAACAAACTTTGAAAGATATAGCACAGTAGATAACCAAGAGGTTCAGTCTCAAGCCGAGACTTAGTCCTCTAAACAATTTGTATAAATTTGATCCACACCCTGGATCGGGGTTCACAACAGTTTACAACTATCCAGGTCCAAGACCTCTACCACTGTTATTCGTGGGAAACAGAACAACAGCAACCAGCTGTTCAGGTCACACATTACTTCTACCACTATCCCAGTGGGAAATACAAAATGTAAGAGAGTTGAGTGAGGATTTACAAATCCTCCAGTTAGAGTACATGAGACAATGTGTGTGTAATACAACATATAACACACACTTCTCAATATGTAAAAAGATAAATCACAGAGCAAATATTTAGAGTTTAGAAATGGTTCTAGTGATTGTCGTGCAGTTCGGGACTCCTTTGATTGATCAGAATTTGCTCTGAGTCCTCTTCTAGATTTTGTCTGGAAAACAGAGTGTTGTCTGTTTCCTTGACTTCCAGGTGTAGATATAGTCGATGAAGCTCTTGTGTTATGTTCTCGTTCTCAGCTCTTCACTGGTATGTAGTAATGAATGAGTTATTCGTGTAATTTCAGTTGTCTCTTTGCATTCAAGCTTAGTTGTTCTTCCAGCACACCTCGTGGAATATATGTCTCTCTGTATTCGTCTATTCATCCCCCTTCCTTTTTTTGTAGTAGCAGATCCTTCTTTTATTTAAAGCACGAGCTCCGGCAAAAGATGATTTACTTTTTGCAGGTATGAGGTACGGTTCCCTGAAATCCAACAACCTTCATTAAATAAATGACAGAGCATTAATATATACCTAATATGACCGTTGGTTAGATTAAATAAAGATAAAGAAATTCAAACAGCTGTTTATGACTATCGGTGAGTCAAGTGATCGGTAGGTCATCAGCATCAGCATCGGTGAGACATCTTCGTTGACTCAGATGACCAGCATCGGTGTGTCATGATCGGTGACTCATTTGATCAGCATCGGTGAGACATGATCGGTGACTCATTTGACCAGTATCGGTGAGACATCTTCGGTGACTCAGATGATCAGCATCGGTGTGTCATGATCGGTGAATCATTTGATCAACATCGATGAGACATCTTCGGTGACTCGGATGATCAGCATCGGTGTGTCATGATCGGTGACTCATTTGATCAGCATCGGTGAGACATGATCAGTGACTCATTTGATCAGCATCAGTGAGACATCTTCGGTGAGACATCTTCGGTGACTCAGATGATCAGCATCGGTGTGTCATGATTGGTGACTCATTTGATCAGCATCAGTGAGACATGATCGGTGACTCATTTGATCAGCATCGATGAGACATGATCGGGGACTCATTTGATCAGTATCGGTGAGACATGATCGGCGACTCATTTAATCAGCATCGGTGAGACCGTTGTCCTTCGATGTGGATTGGTGCGACCGTTGTCCTTTGATATGGATCGGTGCGACCGTTGTCCATTTGATATGGATTGGTGCGACCATTGTCCGTTTGATCTAGAGGACTTCCAGAATACTTGTAAATCAATAACAAAGAGATAAAAACATGATCCAACCAATATACACAGATTCACTAAGAGATTGTGATTATGTATATGAGAAATCCAACCGGCTTAAGTAATTGATGATTTGTGATTATTAAAATAGCAATCATAGGAAGAATTCAACAATCTTCCAGAGGGCTCAACACACACATCTTGCATCAACCTAGTCTCATGGATCTGGGGAAATTCACATACCATGAAACAACCCAATATCATTGTTTTGGGGAAAACCATCAAATCATCCATACTCCCCCTCTATGGGTGAAAAGAGACCACATTTCTCTACCTATTTACTTAACTATAGAGATAGAGAAAAGGAAAATTTAACACAAACCATAATAATAAGATAGTTTATAACCATTTCATGCCAATAAATTTTTATATATAGAACACACATCCACATGAAACTCATATCAAGAAAAGGTCTCATGGGGACACACACACACACACCACATGAAAATAATATCAAGCATAGTTATCATTGGGATACAAAAACATACATGACATAAATGAATCATATCGATCATAGGTCTCAGGAATTACACATGCATGCCACAAAATCATCCCAAAATGAAAAAAACTGTAGGTCTTATATGATAATGACTTCCTACTTAAAGCGCAATGATGTTTCAGTGTCCTGAATCTCAACCCAATTCAAGTTTCATGTTGATGATCTATAATACAATCAACATTCCATCGTGAGAGAAATATAAGAACATTATATGAGGAAGAGACCACACCAAATGTAGTATGAGTAGATTGCACATATCTAGGAAGAACCTTTACCGTCAATGGTCTAGAAAAAAATTGAGAATCATATGACACTTCTCTAGATCTGGTTTCTGATTCTATCAATAATTAACAATTCTATAATTATATCAGGATGAAAATATCAGATTAGATCATGAAATAAAATATATAATTTTTTTCAATGATAAATGAGATAATTGGGTTAGAATTTATGAAACTAATAAAGATAGGATCATCGAATCAATTAGTGAATCACAAGGACAAGATTTGGGAGAGAAGAGGCTGGAATTTTTGGGAAGTGCTTCATATGGTTGGAAAATTCTAGTGAGGGTTGAGGGAGAGGATTGAAAATTAAAATAAATTTTTAACACTTCCTACATCCCCTGACCTTTTTTCGCACACTATGATGCCACATGATGACCAATTTTTATAGAAAGAATAAGTATCCACCTAGAAATCCCATATATGGGATGGTGTCTTATCACCAGCTGGCCAGTGGCTATGGATAGACCCAATGATTCTGAAAAATCCCACTAGAGGTTTAAAGAGTTACTTAGGATATAAGAACTCCCAATTCATATTTTGTGGGATCTGGAACATTGTTGCAAGACCACACTTCACTAACAACTTATTGGTTGTTCTTTACTACCTATCTAGTTGATCTATAGTATACATAGTATTACATCCTTGAGCCACCAATCTTTAGTTTTTAAACACTACCATTTTGAAACGCTCTAAAATAAATCATTAATTGATTAAAACTATTAAATGAAATTTCAATGATTAAAATGTGGTGTTACTTTTAAATTAAGTATTTTAAAGTCATGGAACACCTCCCTTGGGAAGAATCAATTTTCAAACATTCCATGACTTCATGGAATGACCTCCAACCTTTATAGAATGGGCTACTCCATGATGCCACTCCCATGGTTCAACCATCAAGCCTCACATTTTGATATATCCATAGGGTGAATACTTTTTTATTGTAGCCTAATGAACTTGAAATGGCCATTCTTATCATGTAAATCTCACAAATTAAAAACTTATGGATTCTCATACCGCATATAAAATAGTCTTATCCATTGCCACATTCTAATATGCATGCCTCCCCACCTTTTTATAAAACCCTACACAAATAATTATCCTATTCCTAAAAGGGTGAGATAATAATCCATAATGTTACTCCATATATAAGGAATTTTAATTTTTGATCAACCCTACAAAAATCCACCACACTATGAATCCCATTGTTCATAGTGCGATCTACTATCTCTACACTATAGTGTCCTATTTGGATATGGCATGGTCCTTGAACCTATAAAATCCAAACACTTCCAAATTGAATTTTTTCCTAATCATATATTATTCTTTATGGATATAGGAAAGATCCATTGGTGATTCTAGGTGAAATCCTATGTTCTTCATTGACTTTGCTTTTTTTCTTCATTATGTGTTGTTATAGATCATTGGGTCCTTCATCATGGATGGATCCTCTTATAATTTCATGAATATTTAAATCATCGATGTCTAAAATATCCTTTAATCCTTATCTATTTGTAATCTTTATCATTGATTGATTGTTAGATGGATCTCGATTAAATGTTTGGATGAACATTTCCTCAGTTATTTATATAATTTTTAAAAAATGGGGCTTTGGATTGACATGGAAATAGGTAATACCATGACAATGAATTCATGAAATCAATGATTTTTCAATTAAGGTATGTACCTTGGTTAAATCTATAATGTTTTTTGGAAAATTGAGTTTAATTTTATATCGTAACAAGGAATATATTTTTGGATTTTTCTCTTTTTAGAATCGAGAGTGTGTTTGTAGTGAGTGAAACTCCAATGGATAATGTTACAGACAAGGTAAGGAATTAGGTTATTTTCTTCAAAGGGTTTCAATTTAAATATATTAAATTTTCCTTTTTATTATTTCCACATGAGGGGGTGTTTTTCCTAGAATGATTTCATAAGGGGGGTATAAATCTTCCATGGATTGTTGGTTGAGCTTTTGACTAAATTGTAATATCTGGAAAGTATTTTGGCATGGGGGACTTTAACATTGGTTATAAATTACTTGTAACAATTAATTAATTGTAATATAGTTATAAATAATTATTTTTAAAGTATGATCATGAGAATAACCTCATGGAAATCGATGGAGGACGAATAAACTTTGATGGCTCAAAGCTACTGAGATTTTCTCAGTTGGGATTTGACTTCGTTTGAGGTTGGTGGTCCCAAGTAGTCTACCCTATGATATTATGCACATTTATTTTCATGATATATTTGGTGAAACACCTTGGGTGAATTACCTTTTAAATTAATTATAAGTTCTGAATAAAAAGTAATGATTAATTAATTAACAATCCTTATGTATTATTTAATTAATGAATATATGCCTTATGTAATTGAACAATGTGAACAGGGGCATGATGGTCCTATTACGCACTGGCTTGGTTCTATATTTCGATGGTCGATTCCTGATCACTAATGAGTTTCCTTAGATTCCATGGACTCCTATGGGTGTGTGGTTTTGAAACATGATACCCACATCCCATGAGACTATGTTCTACATTTGGATAACATGTGTAACTACTAAAAATCTTGATAATATTTCATGATCAATTGTGATGTTCAATTTTGTTATCTTGATGTGATACCCATATCATCACAGCTTCTTAACCATGCTTGATTGTTATCTCATGTGGGTGAAGGTATATCCAGTGATAGCTTTTACGATGCTTGATTCCATGATTATGTCTATGTATATTTTTTGACCATGTATGGTGTTGATCACATTTATTGTATGTTTCTTCTATCTTCTCATGATCATATATTATGCTAAAACTATATATATGATCTACCATATTATGCGTGTTGTTATATAATTTGAGGTATTTTATATGATATCTGGAAGAGGTGGATTGTTGTGGTATGGTTATCCCTTTATAGGAAAGTGATCCTGGATTACGGTGATGGATATGATGTACAAGAAAACATGTTAGGGTAATGAAAGACTAGAGGAATGGCATGAAGAAGTGACATTCATGGAATGATGTCCTGGTGGCCTATGTAATAGCATAAATGGAAGGTGATTTACCAGAGGTATGACCCATGATAGATTCAGGATATGAAAACCAGGAGGTTTGATTTGACTTGATGCTTTAAGACTAATGAGGGACACATTTTCTAACCATATGGCTAGTTATTGGCTACATATAGAATTACGCTGTGACTATCCTTCTGACACAAAGAAAAAGAAGGTATGATCAGGGTTTGTGGAAGATATGTTATCACATGGTCGCTCAACACATAGTTATATTTTTTTTGTGAATGGTAATTTTTTGATATGCATTTTTTCTCATGTTTTATCTATTTACATCATGATGATTTTATCACATTAACGTACAATACATTTACTAGTTAGGTACTGGATCATGTCGGTGGTAACCTATAATGTTTTACTCCGACCCTGATTGGATATCCATAGGAATTGGGTCCCCGAGAATCCCTCACTTGATGTAGGTATAGGTAGGGATAAGGAGAAGAATTTCGTTGTATGGGGAGTGTTATAAATCAGAATGGATGGAAAAAAGAATGCGCCCTATGCGCCACCCTCAATTCAATCTTTTTCGACCTTTGTGGATTCCTCCATAAAATCGCCACTGTCTCGCTCGGCTCCACCCCCTGCTGATCCCGGCTCCGGACCCCCCCCACCCCCCCCCCCCCCGTGCCAGACCTCTCCCCTGCGGGCATCGGGTCGATGCCCCGCCCCCCACTCTTAGCACTTGGTTCTGCCTCCCAAGCAACTTTTCACGATGTTCTGCGTGACCCCTCCTCATATGCTCCTCCCCCATGCTTTCCGGCGGTCGCATCGGGGGCGGTCCTCTCGTCGTGCGTAGGATCCCGGGTGTGACTTGACATTCTTGCCTCGACTTTCCAGCTAGCTTCGGATTCTCTACATCTCACTTTAGTCACCCGTTTTGGTGCATCTAAACCCTCCCTTCTGGTGTTCCAGCGCTGTGTGGGATCTTGGGTCCTGTGGTCGCCTATGTGGGTATCCCTTCTTCATCGGCACTCGTTTTGCATCATCCTTGGCTCACAGGAAGACTTTATTTAGGCCTGGTGCATAGCCCCTCGATCCTGGGGTCGATGGTGATTCTCCTTATCCCATTGGTCCACGAAAGCTCACCGGGGAAAAGAGTCCCCTCGTGCAGCGGTTTGGCTCTCTCTTCTGGGTCTCCCACTTCCCTTCCAAAATGCAGGTCTTCTGAAAGCTATCAGTGATTCTTTGGGTGGCTATCTGTGCTCTGATCTTCAAACCAGCTTCTGTGCGGAGGTCGACAGAGATCGCATCTGTGTGGAACTCGACCTTTCTCTCCCAGTACCAAAAAATCTTGATCTTCGAGTGCAAGAAGCCCTTTGCTAGTCCCAAGACATATCTTATACAGTTTATCTTCTTTTCTGCTCTCTCTGCCTTCTCCAGGGACACTCCTTGCAGGCGTGTCGGCACCTTCGGCAGGACAACGGGCGACATTCGGTTCTCGTCAGCACAGAACCACGGGTGTCCGAGGGGCATACCCCATTAGGACAGTATCCCATGTCATCTCCATCCCCTAAAGTGGCATCCGGCCTCTCTCCAGAATGTGTTTCTAAAGTGGTTCAAGTAGTGAGAAATGCTGGGAAATGGTGTCCTACATTCCGTGGAGTGTGTCGGCATCCAAGGTTGTCTCCCCAATCTTCTCCCAAGTCTTGTTACAGGGTCTCCTTAACCCACCTATCCCTATCACCCCCTTCCCCGAAATTCCCCTGGCATAGAGGGGCGGTCTTTGGTGATAATGCATTTGGGATACTCCTTTGAAGGCACTCCATCATCCGTGAACACCATCCACACCCATACCATAGGTGGGAAAGCCCCAATAGGGAAACAAAATGGTTCACAGGGAGAGGTCCAGTCATGCTCAGCTCACAGAGGGCGACGTTGGGGCTCCTACCAACGACCCGAGTCTCCTCCAACAGGCTCTGAACCTTCAGGAAACGGCGTGTGCACAAGATCTCAATACAGGAAACTTAAGGGCCGATCATCCTCCATCTTTGAGAAGACCATGCAGTCTGGGGCCAGTCCTAGACAACTCTTTCTCCAATGAATCCCCTGCTCATCTGGAACACCCGCGGCATCAGAGCCCGCGTCAAAATGGACTTCTTGGCATCAGAAATATCCATTCACAAAATATCGGTGGTGGCTATTCTAGAGCACAAGCAGCATCCAGGAAAAATTAATGAGGTTTCTAGGAGGCTCAAATTTCATGGATCCATGCAAGAAACCCCTTAGAACAATAACATCTGGCTCTTCTGGCATCGTAATTGCACAGTGGAGATGATAGAGGTAGGGGACCAACACATAACCATTAAAGTCACAGCCAGTATCCGAACCATCATCGTTTCCTTTGTCTACGGAAGCTGCGACCCCCTATAGTAGAAGTTCCTCTGGAGTTCTCTCAAAATCTTCGACCCCATCCACCTTCCTTGGCTCTTAGGGGGGGACTTTAACATCTTCGTAGAGCCATAGGAAAGGAAGGGTAGAGGCCCTTTTAATCGTTCGTCCATCCTCGCCTTCTCATACTTCATGGCAGGGAAAGGGCTCATGGATCTTGGATTCACGGGAGACCAGTTTACCTGGTGCAACAATCAACGTGATGCACACCGATCGTGGAGTTGGTTGGACAGATTCCTGGGGAACCTATCCGCTCTCACCGAGTTCGCTGGATCTCGGGTGTCTCATCTCGCACGCGGAATTTCGGATCACTCCCCTCTGTTAATAACTTTATACTCCAGACAGGAGCATCACCCTCACTTCTGCTTCTATCAACATTGGGTGAACACCCCATGTTATCATGACCAGGTTAGCGCCTCATGGAACTTGCCCAAGCAGGGGCAGAGGTGGTTATCCATCCACAACAAGCTTCATTGTCTCAGGTAGAGGCTCAAAGTATGGGCGTCGGATCCCCCTAATTCAGTGAGGGGCCTGGAAATCGTGAAATAGGACATCGACCGCATCGAGAGTCAACTCGAAGAAAACTGGGATTATCGATCCTTCGAGGAGATAGCGAGCAAGAAGGAGATAATGTCAGACATCCTTTTGAGCCAAGAGAGGAAGGATAGGGAGGAGTCCAGGATTAAATGTCTTATAGAGGGGGATAAGAACACCACCTACTTCCATGCATGTATGAAGGAAAGGAAGAGAAAGGAAACTCTGATCATTACTCTGGGGGATGGTTCCTACTCAGACAACAGGGAGGTGGTGGGGGAGCTTGCCAATGCACACTTCTGCAACCTGCTTACTGGCCAAAATGAGAACGTCCCCAGTGGCTACATTGGTGACGATGGAGAGGTTCTCGATGTTATTCAGCCCATCCTATCAGGACACGATAATGACTCACTCAGTGCCATAACGCATGAGGAGGAGATCCGAAGAGCCATGCAGAGTTTGAACCTGGAGAGCGCTACAGGTCCTGACGGGTTCCCTTTATCCTTCTATAGGGCCTTGTGGTACACTGTGAAGGTCGAACTCACTACAGACATTCCGGTTTTTTTTAGGGGCGGTGCCTTGCCTCGTGTTTCTAGTTCCACCACGGTGGTCCTCATTCCCAAGTCCAGATCCCCTACCACAGTGGAGCACTTTCACCCAATCAGCATGTGTAATGGACCTTATAAAATCATGGCATGCATCATTAATGCTAGGCTGTCATATCATCTACCTAAATGGATCTCAATGAAGAAGCATGGATTCGTGAGAGGGCGCTCCATCCAGGGGGCGATCAGCATGGCCCAGGAAATGATGAGAGATCTACATTTCAAATCCTGCAGCTCCAACTTGGCGGTCAATCTCGACATTAGCAAGGCCTATGATCGTGTGGAGTGGGGATTCATCAACAAGGTATTTTCAGGTATGGGTCTTTCCCTCTCGAACATTGATCTACTTTTCCAGTGCTTCAGTTCAGGATGGCTGGTGATCTCGCTTATGGGGAATACCTTCAGCTTCTTCAAAGCCACGCCTGGTCTTTGACAAGGGGACCAAATCTCCCTGAGTATTTTTATCATCACACAAAATGTCCTCAGAAGACTAATTCATAACTCCATAAGCAAGGGTGAGATCCTCCACTTTCGCAGGAGGATGAACCTTCCCCCCATCTCACATATCATGTTCACGGATGATGCAATCCTCTTCACCAACGCGTCAAGAAGATCAATGTGAGGCCTGCGCAGAGTGCTGGAGGTGTACTTCCTCTGGAGCAGACAACACATCAACAATAGTAAGAGCACCGTCCTCGTCTCAAATCACTGCACTGAAGAGCGCACCCTTAATGTGAGCCTCTCGCTGGGAATGCCAAAAGGAAACCTCCCCATGATGTATCTGGGTGCTCTGATTTCCACAAATCCTTTGCGCATTCGAGATCTTGACCCCATTTTCTCCAGGATCACGAAGAGGGTGCTCAATAGGAAGAATTGATATTTGTACTTTAAAGGAAGGATCTCCCTGATCAATAACATCCTCATGGAAACCCCTATTTATGCCCTCTCTACTATCAAGGTTCCCAATGGGGTCATCCGACGCTTGGAAAGAATCTTTGTAGGGTTCATCTGGGCTCCTCAGTCCGAGGGAAGGAGGCATTGAGCCTCCTGGGGGAATCTCTCCAGACCTATCAACAACGGGGGTATCAACGTTCGAAGCCTCAAAGATACAATGGCATGCATGCATGCAAAACTGGCTTGGGAGGTTCTGGAAAACTGCACCCATTGGGGAAGAACCATGAACACCTATTACGACAAGGTAGGGGCTGACAGGGACCACCGCGCCTCCCCCTTCTGGTGTGAACTCACTCCACTCACAACCTTGCTTAAGACCCATTCCCGATGGATCATTGGAATAGGGTAGATTTCCTTCTGGCATGACAACTGGTGTGAGGGAATTATTGGATACCCAAGTTTCCCAGCCACGAGCATCTCTTTCAAGGAGGCCAGCTGTCATCCATCCTTTATCAATATAGTCCTTAACAAAGACCAACTGGAAGTGTTTCATCTCATTGCGATGTCTTCACACCCAGACCACTTTGTCTTCACCCCGTCCCCTTCAGGATCCTTCACGTCTAAGGATTATCATCATATCGCCAACATGCAGGAGGAGGTGGATGAGTGGAATGATGTTCTGTGGGATCGTGCTATTCCGACCAAGCTCAACTTTCCCACATGTAGGATACACCATAGAGCCCTCCCCACAGACGATAACATTAAGCGATGTGGTGTGTAAATGGCCTCACGACGTGTCTGCTGTAAGGAGCACAATGAGGAGGGGATGAACCATCTGTTTTTCGAAAGCGACTGGGAAAAAGTCCTATGGTCTAGCTTCGGTGGTTTTATGGATTCTCGGTTCCTGGACTGGCAGGGGAATCCTTTCTTGTTTGCTAGTTCCACGGATCGGGGCCCCAAAGGTCAGAGGGGAAAGCTCGTGCTCTGGTTCTCCATGAAGGATGTTGGTGCGTTTGGGAAGCAAGGAAAAACCATCTTCAGGATGGGGCATCCTCCTCTGGTCGTGCGATCTTGATCAGAACAAAAAACCTTCTACTCGACCTGGTTAGAGCAGCAAACATGGGAAAGGATGACCCAACCATGAAACCAATCACCTATAGCCCACATGACCAAGCTTCCACCAATCATAACCTTGCTGGTAGATGGATCAGGTGGCAACACCCATCACAGGGCCATAAGCTCAACATCGATGGGTCATGCGTTGCGGGACACATGCGCGGCAGAGGGCTGATCCGCGACTCCAATGGTTCGGTCATTCTGGCCTTCTCCATACGATTGGGCAACAACTCGTCACTCATCTCAGAAGCAAACAGTTTGCTGGCAGGCCTCTCGGTTAGCAAGAAAAAGGGGATCATCCTTGAGGAGGCTGAAACAGACTCTCTCATTATTCATAATGCCCTCAAGGGAATGGGTGACACCTTGTGGGCTATTGAGTACATTATCTAGAAATGTCAGGATCTCCTTGTAAACAACATCAAAATCTCCCACACCTTACGGGAGGGTCTCCTATGACATTCATGGAAAAGAGAGTCTCTTCATTCACAACCTTCACAACCTGACTCTAGCAGGTACATACATTATCCAAGGGGATGCCCTTGGTCTTCACCATTTTCGACCCCTGTAGCCATCCCCCCCCCCCCCCCGAACCCTTGTTGGCACCTTCTCCTAATAAAAATATAGTTTATGATGATGGTAGGTATAAGGATGGTGAGGATAATCTTATGGGATATATCAATATGATTCTAAAGACAAGGATGCGGTGAGGCATGGAGTTATAGATCCTATTATACTATTATTATTTTCCTTATTATTATACGTGGTTAACCTAGTGGAAGATCTCCAGTAGTATCATTGATTAAATATTGAGTATTGTCTTCCCATTCACAGATTACTGATGATATTATATTTGTATCTATGTACTATTAATGAATATTTTTATTTATTAGGTGATTTATTATTTATTGATTACTCTGATGGTGGGTATAGTCTCCCTCAATATTACACCTGAGACTCTCTTGATATGTCAACAGTCTGTACTGTATAGGGAGGTCCTCTTTAGGTTATGTGGAATTCTAGATTATACTCAGTAATTTGGGGAGGGGTGTTACACATCTATCAAAAATAACCCCCAATGATTCATATCCAACAACCTTGAGTCATATCACTCATTATAGGACAAACCACTCTTATATTGTTCCACATGAAATCAACACCAAAATCTATAAGGTTGGGAATATATTTAATCCATCCATATAAAATGTCCTTGACCCCAAAATCACTCCAATCACTTTACCTCACAAAATCACAACTCTTTAAAAATTTCTTTTTAGGGACTCACTAGTTGATCCCCATCCTCATGGAAACTAGTAAACATTCTGAAACATATTTCATGTACACCATGCATGAACCAAACTATCACCATGGAATAAATTTTCTATTCCTTCACAATAAAGATCACTTCAAATAACATGTACTTAAATACTTTATATACATCACTAGAGAACTTCTCTCTATATGATCAACATGAACAATCATGAAAAACCCAACCATACTTCAAAACTGTTCTATAGTAGAGTAGAATTCTACCAGTATGTTTTAAAAGAAAACACAATAATATTTCTTATCACATAGAAAAATTGATTTTTTTACCCAATATAAATTACACATAAGAAAAAAAATATGATGTGAGTCCTACCTACCAAATATGATGTATTTATACCCACCTCAAGACATAACATGATAAGATTTAAAACCAAAAATAAAAACACAAAATCATCCCATTATAATTAAATAAACATATCAATTGTAATTGTGTAATTCAATATAATAAATATAATAACCATAATAACCTAGAAATCCTAAAAAAATGTATTCGTGAATCACTAGTTTGATTTACCTCACATGATACTACACATTCATATCTATTAATGCCAATAACAAAATGAAAAAAAATAAAAATATTCTATAATATGAGTTTATGAAGACTAATCTAAAATAAATTGATAGTATCTGAGTCAGAGCATCACATGTCTATATGAGTGCCTCTCTATATGCCGAAGGTAATTATCAAGTTGTGATGAACTGAATCATATATTGTTGAGATTATGAGCCCAGTATCATAAACATAAATAAAAAGGTAAATAACCAAGAAACATCCACAATAGATAATTAGAGTATGAATAAAATAACAACACAAACATACTATAAAATATTAATAAGTAATAATTTTTTTTACAAAGAAACAAGTTATCCATAAATCTATACACAATGGAAAAATAATAAATACTCATAGTGGGCTCTACAACCATCCCTATTTATCACCTAATAATATTTTAAAATCCTTATAGTTCAACTTGATTCTGATTCACAAAAAACTGAATCTCATAGCTAGATAATACATAATGTCTATATGGGAACCTATGTGATCATACATGGTATGATAAATACATCACTATTGGGTCTTAAATTTTTTTCCAAATATAAAACATCGTATACATGTGTATTAATGAGGAAAGGCAATGAAGAATCATATTACACACAATAATTGACATTATGTCATCTTGTGATAACTAGTCCAGAAGGAAATTCGGCCATACATCTTTATACATCATCATAGAATAAGTTTAATCATTCCATAAATTTGTATCTATAACCAAAAAAACAATGTAGGGTACTATAAAAAGACGTAAATGGTACCCAAAAATGTATGGTAGGGTATCATACCATAAATCAACCCATACCAATGATGAGTGGTAGAGTGTCTTACCATATATCAACCCATAAATAAAGATTCATTTTAGGGTATCATAATGATACCCAACCACTACCTTATCTCTCAGTATAGGGTCATTTATTCAAATTCATACTCATTGAACCAATTATCATATTATTAGTACACCACTATCCTCTCATTTAGGAAGTGGTTCACATCATTTCTATTGCAATAACACAATTATCACTATACTCTCACTCAGGGTGGGTCCCATCAATTTGAAATATCCCACACTATGAATCACAACTCCTCATATAACAATGCTATCACACTCAAGATATTAATTTCAAATAAATTAGAATCCAAGAAGAGGATATACAACCAATATCAGTCCACATCACATAAATTGATCCCGTCTCTAATGAAATCTCACACATGATGTCACATACTATGTCATATCTCTGACTTGTACCTTCTCAATCAAGGTGGTTCTTCTAACACCTTCTAACTCCAGGTGATTTTATTCATTGCTATCCCATCATTAAAAAAATCACAATTACCTCTACCTCTACTCATGATTTGTATGGCAAACAAAACCTAACCAGTACCTTATCACTCAAGGTAGGGTCTTTTTAGTACTATCCCACTCAAGGTGATTCCATATATGCACCACATCATCACCCATGTTATACTAACCAAACCTCTCTCTCAATGAGGTTCTTGAGGTTGAAAAATCATTACACACATATATATTACATCATTTTAGATGAATATTCAACACATATCAAAATATTAAAATACATAGAGCCATAACAAATTAGAGTATTTGAAGAATATATATATAATAAATTTATTCCATGAATGGTCTTTTATATATCTCACAATGTTATTATCACATAGTGAGCTTCTTATACATACCCTATTTAAAAACATTTTTCATAACATGGGGAAAAGTTAACATAATAAAGGGTGAGATCAGATGCTGAGTAAGGGTAAAAATAAGAGATATTAATCAATGATAATAAATGATCCTATGATAAAAATAAAGGTATGAAAATATAATAAAATATTATGAAATTTATACCCAATAATAAAAATATCATTATTCACGAGTCACGAAAAATTTATTTTTTCACAACAAAATTCATAAGTCATAAGAGTGTGGAATCATCAATAATCAATCATGACCCATGATAACATATTACAAGAATAAGAATTGTGTTTGGGGCATAAAGATAATATTAAAAAATAATTTCCTAGGTAAAGGATCAATACTAATACAATTATAGAGGGTAGTGTCCAATATTTTATTGATCTCACAACAAATTCCATTATTTCCTCAGTCATGGCTCACTACAAAGACTATCATAGTGTACAATGTCCCTTAGGGAATTGGGTTCACTCCCCGTTTCAGTTAATATTATCTAATAAGATATTATTATTTAAAAATTGGTTAAAGGTATATATGATTCTAGTTCTGAAAATCATATAATTAAAACAATACATAATCGTTCCATAAGATCATAAAACAATCAACATTTCGTAACCCACAAAAGATAATTCAGATTCAGAATAATATCATCTAAAAGTAAATATCTATTGGGACAGTAATGAGTGTCATAGAATAATTAGATAAATAATATATTAATAATAAATATATGGAAATAATGTGTATAATATCAAATATCATATCCTCAGTGAATCATAATAATCCTTAAAGTATGTTTAAATAGATTAAAAACATCTATTGAAATAAGATTTGAAAATTTTCCTAAAAACATGGGAACTAAATTTATATTTTCATATAATTAAAAAAATTCCTATAATATTAATAATTTTTTTTATTTGAAAATAACCATGATTTTTTTTATTTTTATCTTCAAATCAAATAACGACGATGATAGTTGTAAAATTCGTTCATTCCAAATATGTTAAACGTGATCAATCTTTTTCAGCTTTTATAAAAAGTTAAATGTATGTTTTATGAAAAACATAAAAAATAATTCATATTAACCAATATAAATAATATAAAAGGTTTTAAAAATAATATTTTACAAATATTAAGTATTATATATAAATTTTTATAAAATATATTTTAGAACACAGACATGGAGGGGAAGATATCTAACCGAAAAAGAAGAAATAAGGTCTTCTTTTCTTAAAAAACATTTTCTCATTCATTTTAAGATCCAAAGATTATAAAATTTTACTAATACTTGAAATTTATATAAGTAACCACAGTGTAATGAAATGTAGTTTTTTTAAAAGATAATAATCATTTAATTTATATCAATGTATAATTAACAAAAGAAATCCCAAAAAAAATTTATTGTAACATAAACCTGCACCTCAAGTCCCATATTTTTTATACACATTAAAAAATTGTATAACATATATTGATATATTAAAAATAATTTCCAAATCCATATTTAAAAATAAAATTTTAAATACCTTTCCATTAAAAGTTATAATTATCCTTTTATTAACAATTATTCATTAAAATTAATATTTAGGTGAACACTGGTCTATTTTCCTTTCATGTTTTGATTCGACAGTTATGATACTTGAAACTTGTCATTGTTTCGTCATATAATGTATATTATAAATTTATTGTTACCATATTTATTCTTTATACTAACTTTTATCACCATCAATATATGGTGTTGGGGAAAAATAATTTACATCACTTCGGGGAGATAATTGTCAACACGTATGCATGAGTGATGTTTTGAACATTGTTTTGGATTGAAAGAGATGAAGGTAAATATAAATTCAAATTTATAATTAAAAATTAATTAATAAATATAAAATATTTATTAATTAAATTTATCCCTACAACTATCCTTGTAAATTGATAATGAAAAATGAATCTCATCGCTTTGTGAAGGTTGTACTCCACATGTACACACAAGCACCATTATCATTTTCCTGCGGATGAGAAAGATTTAAAAAAGTATATAAAATTAACATAAAACATTATATTTATAGTAAAGATTCTGATTAGATCTTGTTTATAGTGTAGTATTTCATTTTTAAGTGTTTAATAAGAAAGAAACATGAAAATGGTTGGCAAGAATATATATCCCTTCTTTGGGTATCTTCCTTTGATAAAAACAATAACGATCCTTATATGAGTATTTTAAGAAGAAAAACATATCAACATAAAAAATAAGGATATTGGGGGATTATTTTCTGAGATATTGGTAGTGTTTAAAGTCTTAATTTGGGTGGATAATTTATAAGAGGAGGTTCCCTTTTAGATGTTTTTAGGGTGAAAACATGTAAGTAGTTGAATCATTACTATATAATATATGTATTACACAATTAAAGAGGATTAAAAATGAAACGTATTCAAATATAATAATACTAAAGTTAAAATTAAATCAAATAATAAAATTAAACTTGTTTTTTTATCATATTTTAATTCTTATCTCTTAGGATTATCCCCATGATAACTCTTTTAAACTCTTAATGTGGTGATAAATTTTAAATGGTAACAACTCATTATGAACAAAAATAAAATTGTGTATATAACTTAATATTAATTATGATTATTCAAAATATTTTTCCATTTTACCAAATTCAATTACTTAAACTTTTTATAGTTAATTCTAATGTAAATATGTAAATTGTGACAAACTAATTTTTAGGAAAAATGCATTTCTCAATCATAAAGTGCATTTCCTCACATTCTATGAATAACAACCACCATGAGATAAATATTAAATTATTTAATTGAATTAAGGATCTAAAATTAAAATAAAAATTATTCTTCATTACTAATTAAATTATTTTATAAAGGGGAAAACATTGTGATCATAAATACTATTTTTTTTGAAAACAACTATTTTTTACATTCATAAGATTTTATCCTCAATTATAACTTATTGATAATAAATATATAAATGATTTTATTTTTTTGAATTAATTAACAATACATTTCATCAAATTATTATTTTATTTGGTACCAAGGTATATAATATATATAAAAATTCAATACTTTATGAATCTGATCTTTGAACATAAAAAATATCATTTTTACAACATCCTGCCTTTTTATTACATAACTTTTCATTACATTTTAAAAAAAAGAAGATCTTTAAAGTCTAGTGTCTTGGAAATCAGGAACATGATACATGAAAACAACATAAAAAATTATTCTAAACCATTTTTAAGGCTTCATCATAGGTTCATCCTATATACATTTACTGCATCTCGTATCCTGGAGACATACATCAGTGGAAAGGGTGAGTAGAAGACCCAGTGAGGGTAAACAGAAGAATCAATGTACTTGTGATATCAATACGAACTTGAATAAAAACATAAAGACATGAGAAATGGAAGTATAGGAATATCATAAAGAAAAGAACTTGGAACATAACATATATATTTGGCTACAAAATTTCATTTAGACATTCATGAACATATCACCAAGGTCCATCCCCAAGGTTTCATAATAATTACTAAGGTTATTCACCAAGGTATCGTAAAACTTGTCATCTCTAGAGATTAATTCCTTAAACAATGAATTAGAGTGTTATCAGGAAACACCCTTAATATGTCTTTACTTTCATGTGATCCAAATAGATCATAATCAAAAATTTCATAAATAACCCAAATAGAATCAAATAAATGGGTTTCATGTCAAAATCGTGATGTTTAAAAAGAGCATAAAAATAAGATCATTATGTCATTTATAACCCAAGGAAAGGGAGTTAGGGTTATATGTATGTCAATTCCAGAATCAAATATATCATTTTAACATATTTATGAAAACACATAAAAAAGAAATAGGTTTGGGTATTCCCCAAAATAAACAATAGAATTTCGGGAGAGAAAGAGATAGAAATTTTAGATGAAATTTATGCAACATAATGGCTATATAACATGATTTTAGAAAACATTAAAAAGAGTAGGGACAAGGGACAACCACTCATAAATAATTCATAATATAGTTTGAGTAATATATAAGATCATGGTATGGATAATTGAATGATGTACCATAGGAAAAGGAAACATGAAAGAAAAGAGAATATGCGATTTCTTTTATGAGATATTCGACATCCTAACGGCGTCACTTAAAAATTCCGAAAACAAATTGATGGGAATGAAAAGGGTCTCTCAAAAATTAGAAATGAAATGGAAAGAAATTAGAACATATAAGAACATACCCTCAACATAAAGTGATGGAAATTATAAGGCACAACATAAAGGAAGTCATGACTTAAAAGAGGAGGGTGAAAGGATCCCTTACCTTGAAGAGTAACATCGAATTCCTGAAGGTCGGGACCTTGTGAGGCTTGAGGGAACCTTGGGAGGACTCATTGGGTGGCAAAGAGACCAGAACATTGTTGGCGAGGCTATGGAAATGAAATGAATGAGGTAATGGCTTGGTATTTATAGGAAGAAGTGAGGGAACAAAGCATTAATTGCCAAGGGACACCACATCGGGGGTATTGGAAAAACCATGGGCTTTAACATGGTATTTTACCATGGTATTGGACACTTGGGAAACCTCATACCTTATATTACTATTCATAAGTCGACCAGAATTATTGCATAATTATTACAGCCTTAATTGTGTCATTAAACACCTGAAACTCAAAACTATATTTTCACTATTCACTAAATATTCAACTTTCTCAGAAAAATCCCAAAAATTCACCTTAACCAATAATCGATGTTATGATTTCAAAAAATGAACTCCATTTTATGAAGATAATTTTCTAAAATTTTTTAATTTAATTAAAAAAAACTAGTCACTAAAAATTCATCTGTTTCAGAAAAATCCCAAAAATTCACCTTAACCAAATATCGATGCTCTGATTTCAAAAATGAACAGAATTTTATGAAAATATTTTTTTAAATTTTTAAATTTAATATTTAAATAAAAAAACAATTCCCCAAAAATTATCTAATATTAACTAATAATTTCTGAAAAAATTATTTACCTATTTTGTTGAATCACATTACTTAATCAAGGAGCCTAAATTATATTGATAATTTTTCAAGTGAGGTTACTTAATCCATTTGATTACATTACTAATCATAAGAATAAAATCACTATTCATAATTTACTATTAATGAAAAATTATGTTTATCTTATTAGACTCTAAATTTTATACTGAACACAACTGTAGAAGACTATTTTTTGAAAATCATTACACATTTTTAATTATTTATAGTTTACATAAATATTTTAAAATATCCTTTTTCTAAAATTCATCAATAAGATGCATACTATATTTTTCCGAAAATTTGAAAATTCACAAACTTCACCATAAGAAGAAATGATAATTTTATTTATCTCAAACGATTACACAAGGCAGTTACGATCTCGGTACATAGCCCCTTATAACACAAGCATATGACCGAAGTCTAATGTGTTCTAAGGTGATAGAATCCTGGCGGCGGCTCGACCAGCATTGGGTTAAATAGTAAAAATATAATCCATTTACATTTTAAAACCAATTAAAAAGATAATCTAACCATATAAATAAATTATATTAAAAAGTAGTTTTGAATTAAAATATAGCATTTTTCACTATTCATTAAAAATGTACATTATCAGAAAAATATAAAAATTTCATCAAAAGTAAATTTTGATGTCCAGTTTCTAAAGATGAAAATTATTTGTCAAATATAATATATAAGAGTGACAAAAACTACATTTAAAAAGGGGTTTCGATCAAAAGGTTGTAGATCACCCTTTTAAAGTAAATTATGCTTAAAATTAGATTCATTTATATTTTAATCCTCTTACATTTATTGGATTATTGTAAAAACATTTAACAAACATATATTATCAAGTTAAAGTTTTTACTCTTAATTTCATCCAATACAATAGATAGGTATTAACTACCATTAAAAATAATACTATTATAATATTAGTATGCAACATAATATTTCAAAAAACCCATTGTTGTGTGTCAGGTATGTCGTTGAATATAGAATCCCAATTAATACAAAAATATTAATAAATATGAAAATGTAATATTATTTATTTTCTTGGGATGTTACATTCTTCCCCACTTTTGGAAATTACATCCTAACAATTTTAAAATTGGGCTTGGAAATTTCCTTGAAAGTCCCACATTAGAAAAAGAGTTAGTAAAACTGTTACTTTAAAATAATGAAGGGGAAGTACAAAGGTCACCCTAGTTAATCCACACTAGTATTCCATGTAGGAAAACATAGATATGGAAGAGAAAACAAAGGGTCAAGATCTAATGGAGAGTGATAGAAAACATGATTATGAGAAATTTAACCACAAGAAGATCACAAACTTATAATGTGTTAAATGGTCTTTGATTACACAGTAAGAAACGTAAACCAACAATGTTTTTTGTTTTACATTTCTTTTCATAATTTTGTGGAATTAATTTACTACAAAGAATAAAAACATAAGGAAATATACTTACCTTCAAGTAGAGGTTCATCCTTTAATAAGTTTTTACGAAGACTAATCTTTTCTCTAAACAATGAGCATTCGAAAAGACTTGGTCTCATCAAAAGCATAATAATAATCTTCTAGAGAATCACAAAGTCCACATAAGAATAACTATATATTTCCCCTGTCTTTAGCCATCAACTAAAACTAAAATGGTTAGTATGAGATCATATAATCTCAAAAAAGGATAATCCTTTATAAAAAGAAATATTACTATTAATCCTCAAAATTCAACAAAAAGTACCCAAAGTTATAGAAAGACCATTCAATACACAATCATCCTTAAAATTCTTCAGAATAATCCAAACTAATAATGGAACCCAAAATTCAGAAGGATTTAATCACACAGTGTTCCATAATAAATCTTAACATTTATCTTCAAATAACATTTACTACTATTAAAGTCTCATAATAAAGTGTAATAAACCTAATCCCATATTATCTATACTAGGTTAATCATTTTCTATAAATAAACCAAATCACCATATGTCCACAATAAATACATAAATTCTTTGAAAAGAAATTCAGCCATTCTTCCACAAATTAAATCCTGTAGTATTTTATTTTCTATAGGAATATAGTATTCTAAAAGAGAAAACATCGTCCAAAATAACCTTTATCATTTTATCACCAAATCATTTTCTTATGAAAATGACTTATATTTGATAAAACATTAGTTTCCAAAATAAACTTATTCTTGATCCATAAAAATAGTAGGTGCATTAGTCAGTCCAAAGGGTATAACGACAAACTCATAATTCCTATATCTTGATTGGAAAGTATTTTTTGGAATATCACCATTCTTCACCCTCAAATTATGATAACCATAACGAAGATCAATCTTAGAGAAGAATTGAGCCCCACGAAGTTGGTCAAATAAGTCATCAATTCTTGGAAGAGGGTATTTTTTCTTCACCGTGATCCAATTTAGTTCTTTATAATCAATGCATAGATGCATCGATCCATCCTTCTTCATCACAAAGATAACTGGTGCTCCCAAAGGAGACACACTTGGTCGGATAAACCACTTCTCCAAAATATCATGGATTTTTTTATTTAATTCCTCTAGCTTTACATTTTCTATCCTATATGGGGTCTTTGACATCGGATGAGATCCAGGTATGAGTTCAATGGATAACTCTACCTCTCTTTCTTGGGGAGGTCCGGGTAACTCCTCAGGAAATACGTCAACTTATACATAGATTATGGGGATTTTTACTAAAAGAATAAATACTTCATGAGAAACTTATTTCATTTATGAATATTTTAACTAAAAAGGATTTTATGTCTTAAAACTTCATTATTAGACAATTACATTTTTCTATAATTCCTTCATAATGATTCATAAAAAGATTGAGATTAACCAAACATATCCCCTAGGAGTGTCGTAACCAAAAGTGCAGAAAGGCTTGTTGTTTTGTACTAGTTCCCATTCCAGTCTAGCTCAAAGCAGTGTTTTTGGGTTTTACCCCTATGTACATCTGTGCCAGATCCACCTCTACCTGCTCGTATCCAGACAGGGATGTATTTTCATGATAAACAATTTACTCAATACTCACCAAAATACCTGGAATATTTCCTATATTTAAAATTTTCTATAGGGTTTTTCATAAAGTTTTCATATCATAATTTCCATAAATAACTAAACTATCCTTTGATACCAACTATAACATCCCACCTTTTTATTACATAACTTTTCATTATATTTTATAAATCGAGGATCGTTAAAGTCTACTGTCTTGGAAATCAGGAACATAAAACATTAAAACAATATAAAAAATACTTCTAAACCACTTTTAAGGACTCATAAAAGGTTCATCCTATGTAAATTTACTGCATCTCATATCCTGGAGACATACATCAAAGGAAAGGCTGAGCAGAAGGCCCAGTAAGGGTAAACACGAGAATCAGTGTACTTGTGATATCAATAAGAACTTGAATAAAAACCTAAAGGCATGAGAAATGTATGTATAGAAATATCAAAAAGAATCAAACTTGTAACATAACTTAAATACGTGGATTCAACATTTCATTTAGACATTCATGAACATATCACCAAGGTCCATCCCCAAGGTGTCATAAAAATTACCAAGGTTATTCACCAAGGTATCGTAAAACATGTCATCTCTAGAGATTAATTCTTTACCCAATGCATTGGAGCACTATCAAGGAACACCATTAATATGTCTTTAATTTCATGTGAGTCACATAGATCATAATCAAACATTTCATAAATAACCCAAATGGAATCAAAGAAATGGGTTTCATGTCAAAATCATGATGTTTAAAAAGAGCTTAAAAATAAGATCATTTTGTCATTTATAACCTATGGAAAGGGAGTGATGGTTATATGTAAGTCAATTCTAGAATCAAATATATCTTTATTCTATATTTATGAACACCCATAAAAACGAAATATGTCTGGTTATTGACATAAATAAACAATAGAATTTCTTGAGAGAAAGAGATAGAAATTTTAAGACGAAAGTTATGCAGCATAACGACTCTATAACATGGTTTTAGAAAACATTGAAAAGATTAGGGAAAAGGGTAAACCACTCATAAATAATTCATAATACAGTATGGGTACTGAATAAGATCATGGTATGGATATTTGAGTGACATACCACATGAAAAGAAAACATGAAAGAAAAGAGAAGATGTGATTTCTTTTACGAGAAATTCGGCAGCCTAACGACGTCACATAAAAATTTATAAAACAAATTGATGAGAGAGGAAAGGGTCTCTAAAAAATTAGACATGAAATTTAAAGAAATGAGAACATATAAGAACATAACCTAAACATAAAGTGATGGAAATTATAAAGAACAACATAACGGAATTCGAGACCTAAAAGAGGAGGGTGAAAGGATCCCTTACCTTGAAGAGTCACTTTAAAAGATTGAAGGTTGGGACCTTGGGAGGCTACATGGAACCTTGGGAGGACTCATTGGGAGGTAAAGAGACTAGAAATTCACTGGGGAGGATTTTGAAATGAAATTAATGAGAGAATGTCTTGGTATTTATAGAAGGAGTGAGGGAACAATGCATTAATTCCCAAGGGACACCTCGTTAGTGGTATTGGCTAAACCATGGGCTTTCCCATGATATTTTCCCATGTTATTGGACAAATGGGACACCTCATACCTTATCTTACTATTAATAAGTCTACCAGAATTATTTCATAATTATTACATTCATAAAGATGTCATTAAACACCCAAAACTCAAAACTGTATTTTCACTATTCAACGAAAATTCAACTTTCACAGAAAAATACCAAAAATTCACCTTAACCGAACATCAATGCTCTAATTTCAAAAAATGAATTCCATTTTATGAAAATAATTTTCTAAATATTTTTAATTGTATTTTTAAATAAAAAAATATTCAATGACAATTCAACTATTTCAATAAAATCCCAAAACATTACCATAACCAAATATCGATGCTCTGATTTCAAAAATGAAATCCATTTTATGAAAATAGTTTTCAAAATATTTTTAATTTAATTTTTAAATAAAAACACTATTCCAACAAAAAAACTAATACTCAACCAATAATTTCGGAAACAGTTATTTACCTATCTTATTGAGTGACATTACTTAATCTAGGTGACTAAATTATATTAATAATTTCTTAAGTGTGGTTACTTAATCCATTTGAACAAATTACTAATCATAAGCATAAAATCACTATTAAAAATTTACTATTCACCAAAAATTAGTTTTATCTTATTAGACTCAAAATTTCATACAGAACGCAACTATAGAATACCATTTTTTGAAAATCAATACACATTTTTAGTTATTTATGGTTTACATAAATATTTTAAAATATTCTTTTTGTAAAATTCATCAATAATATGCATACTATATTTCTCAGGACATTTGGAAACTCACAATCTTCACCATAAGAATAAATAACAATTTTATTTATCTCAAAGGATTACACAAGGCAGTTATGGTCTCGTTACATAGCCCTTTATAACACCAGCATATGACCTAAGTGTCAGGTTTGTTAAGGTGATAAAATCCTTGGGGCGGATCGGCCAACATTGGGTTAAATTGTAAAAATATAATCCATTTACACTTTAAAACCAATCAAAAATACAATCTCACCAAATAAATAAATCACATTAAAAAGCGGTTTTGAATTAAAATACAACATTTTTCACTAGTCATTAAAAATGTACATTATGATAAAAATATAAAAATTTCATCCAAAGTAAATTTTGATGTCCGTTTTATAAAGATGAAAATTATTTGTCAAATATAATATGTAAAAGTGAAAAAACTAGATTTAAAACGGGTTTTCCATCAAAAGGCGGTAGATCACCCTTTTAATGTAAATTATGCTTAAAATTAGATTCATTTACATTTTAATCCTCTTATATTTATTGGATGAATGAAAAAACATTTAACAAACATATATTATCAGGTTATAGTTAGTTCTCTTAATTCCCACCAATAAAACGACTAGGTGTTAACTACCATTTAAAATAATAATAATATATTATTAGTGTGCAACGTAAGATTTCAAAAGACCCGTTGTTGCGTGTCAAGTACGCCATTGAATATAGAATCCCCATTAATTCAAAAATATTAATAAATATGAAAATTTCATATTCTTTATTTTCTTGGGATGATACAATTTTTAACATTGTAAATTTGAGTACTTAATTTCTAGGAATAAAAAATTAATTTTTCATTAAAGAAAACATATATATATGTATTTTAATATTTATTTACTCTTATTCATACCTTACTATCTAACATATCTGTGATAGTAGTCACATTTAAAAATATTATTTCAATAGTATATCACATTTTGTTTAAGCCCGATTTTGAGTGTAAAGAAAGATACCAAATAAATCAAATTTATTTAATGATAAATATTTCATAAAATATCATGGTGTTCTATTATAACCTCCTTATAATAATTTCGTCAATGAAATTTTGTTTCCCTTGTATAACAATATGGTGATACGTATCCCATATCACATCCTCATGTTCCCACATTCCTTTCACATAATTATGGGGTCTCCCCAAAACTTTGACCAGGTGAGTGGTCATGTTCTACAAAACGTTCTCTCATTGATCCATAATGTACATTATTTGTTCCCCATAACAATTATCATGATTTAACATTATTACCTTTTATTTAAATTAATGTAAAGTATTAGGTATGTAGTTCTTTACAATATATACAAAGATCAAATAATAATGTTAGGATTGGTTCGATGAGAGAGGTAAGAGATATAATACTACCTTGATAAAATATAAAATCATAAAGAGAGAAATATATTTAGGACTCAACATTATCTTATTTTTAAATATGATAACCTTATTGCATGTAGATATTCTAAAAGATACCTTATCACCAACATTTAACTACAAGTATATCAAATGATTATTATCATAACTCTTCTATAAAATATGAGCTATACCGATGTGTTGTTGAATAAGTATAAACTTCACTATCATTTACACAGTTGGGTAAACTCCCAATATAATTTTTTTCTAAATATTCCTTATTATAAAGGTATTTATAAGGATCCATCTAAATACTTGAGTGAAAGATAATATTTTAGTAAAATTTTACAAGATGTAGGTATTGATCCAAACCTCCATTTAAATCCATAGAAACAAATCTCAACATATCTTCTAGGGCCTAAATGACCCTCTCAGACTAAAAATACATCTTTTAATGATATATGGTGGTAAAGTTCAAATTCAGATTCAAATCATTTTGAATAATTATCTAGAACATCTTGGTAAATAGTAAATAATGATCAGATACTATAAATTGTGGAACCCCATGCAACCTTACCACTTGCTTAATTTATGTCTTAGTTAGCTAATCAAGTGAAAATTCTTCATTGATAGAAATAAAACGTTCTAACATCATAAGTAGATATACTATAACCCAAATAGAATCATGGCCTTTAGATTATTTGGGATTCCGATCATGAAATCTGGGGGTGATGTTTTCCAATTTCCATTAGGGTGTGGGTAATGGTTGATACATCACTTTGGAATTTTATCTCTCAACATTAACTTCTTTACAAACCATGAAATGATATATGTTATCCAAAGTATCCATTTTCATGTTGTACCCCCATAAATACTCTTTTAAAACTCTAATCATCTTCATAATTATAGGATAAATAAAGAATGATGAACTATAAGATTCATCAAATAGATCCTTAATCAAATATATTATTTTTGAGGAAAATACTAACTTCATAAACCTTATCTTTCTATAAAAAAACATGGTTTAACTTAAGAACATTCCTCACCCTATTTTGTAGTTCCACATATTCATTATGCACCACTTAATACATGGTTACAAATTCATCTAAGAAAGATAAGATATGTCCCATTTTTTCATGATTTCAATATCTGTCTTCAATAAATCAGTATGTATTAGATCCATTTAAATCCTGATAATGTAAATACTATCATGGCCATTTTAACTCAGATCATCAAAAAACTTGTTTTCATTCCTAGGGTGGTAATGCGGTGAGCATTTATATACATTAATCAACTCCAACCACATCCTTTGGACTATATTAAATTTTTTATATGTGAATATATACTTAAAACTTTTATAATAAATATATATATCACTTCATTCACCATAATGACAATTCATCCAAATTTTCAATGAAAAAATAATTGTTTATAACTACAAAACAATATTTTGGTAAATTTTATTATGAAACTTTTATTACAAAATTTCATAATCTCTCACTATATCATTTTTCATGATAAAAAATACTGGTACCTTATTTTATGTAGCATTATAGATCACAAACCTTCTCCATTATAGGGTAGTCTGATTACAGGTCCATTGATCAACCTTTATTTCAATTCCTTAAAATTTTTGTCACATTTATATATATAAAGGAATTTGGATTCCTTATATGTAAACATGGTACTGAGATTTTATAGCTATGAGAAATTTCCCATAATGTTTCTATAAAATCCAAAAAAACCCAAGATAACTAAATATTTCGATCACTGTGGTTGGTCTATGACATTTATCAATAACTTAGGTATTTGAAGGATCCACATATATTCCATCATTTATGATTATATAACCCATGAATTAATATTTCTATATCCATAACTAGCACTTTCTAAATTTAGAATACAATTTATCTTTCCTGAAGGACATTAACAAAATAAAACAATTATCATTATGCTCTTCCATTTCCATAAAATTTATAATAATATCATTAATAATGGATACCAAAAATTGGTGAGAATAATATTTAAAGACTATAATTATTAAAGTAATGAATATATAAGGGGCATTGGTAAGTTTAAAGGGAGTCATTATTAATTCATAATGCACATACTTTATACACAAGTTTTTATTGGGTATATCATATTTTTTGACCATCGGTTGATGCTATCTAGATTTTATATCAATATTGGTTTATATTGGTCTCCTCATATTTACTCAAATAGATCATCGATAATGGGTAATGTAAATGTGATATTAATAGAGTTCTTGTAAATTTCTAGATAATCAAGAAAAATAAACAATGACCTATATTTTTTCATAACAAAAATAATTGGTGTTAGACATAGTGACACACTAGGGTCTATGAATCCCTTGTAAATATTCTTATGAACTTTATTACTCAATTTATATATCTTATTGAAGGTCAATCTATATAGAGTCTTTGAAATCGTTGTATTACTCAGTATAAGTATTATTCAAAAATAAAATTCAAAATTTGGGGTAAGACTATAAAATTATTTGGGGAATATAACATAATATTCCCAAAAAATAGGGATGTCATTAATTTTTATTTCCCTCTTAACTATTTGAGAAAAATACACCTCACAAATAGTTAGTATGGCCTATATAATGGATGAAATTTCAATTGAATGTTCACATTAATCCTTTCTTTGAAAGATGATAATGATTTGATTCAGAATATCAATATGATTACGTTCCTCAGTAATTGATATGGGATCAATATAAATAGGGAAAATACATGAAAAAATAACAAAAAAATTCAACTAAAGGAAATATTCCATGATTTACAGTAATAGAATATTGAAAAACAATTATCTGTCATGACTTATAGACATAAGATGAGGTCATCATACCATTATGAGTTTTTACTACAAAATCAACATCTAATTATTGATGTGAAAATAAGATAACCTTAAAAAATATTCAGATATAAAAGAGTGGTCATATTGATAACCAAATAATACATTTGTAGTTATATATTGGATGGATAGTGTACCTTTAACCTCTTTTTTCTCATTTCCCACTTTAGCAGTTCGGATAACATGAGATTTCCCATTTACTCTTGGATTAATAGGTTTCTAACACTAATTGTCATAATTATCCCTCATATTATTGTATTGATTGTCACAATGTACATACTCATTCAAATTATATATTTTTAGTTTTGGTGGAACATTTTTTATGGTTTATGTCAATTTATTTCACTAACTAGCCTAATTACATTACTCTGACATTATTTTACTCAATTTCATTCTTTTCCACAGTGAAAATAATTACATGAACCCTTATGTAAATTTCACTCATGCATCCTTACACACATCTATCATGAGGGATGATTAATTTGCCTTCCTATATGGGTACTTTAATTATAATTTTTACAAAATCACCTCAATATCATCTTGTCCCAAAAAATGAAAATGAAAAGAGTTTATAATCATTATTTAGAGCTTTAGAACACATTATACTATTTAATTAAAGATATAAAAGTCTCTTATAGAGAATTTATTTTTTATATTTAATCATATTCTACTAAAAAATATATCATCTTTACTTTTGGGGTCTATGATAAAACATTAATTTTACCGTGCATGTTGGGTGAAATTTTCATCTTAGGAGCTAATCGATTCATCACCCAACTACTTTAGTTCAATAAATTCCCTCTCCATATTATTGTGAAGAGTTCTAAAAAATATGCATTAAAAAAATACATTCTTAATATCCTCACATATAATGGCATCAATTTCAGACTATTTCCTTATTTTTCTAATAAGAGTCTATCATCGATCAACTTATCCTTCAAATGATACAGAACTAAAAGAAAATTATCAACTTAAAGGATTAGAGAATAAAGAATACCATTTCTAAAAAATTGATTCACTACTCACAAATAAGTTATTAGAGGAACCAATAAAAGATTGAGGATGTTACCAGATAAGAGAATAACTTTTGAGATACTCCTTCCCTTTCTTGTTTGGAAGTTCAAATTTATTCATGTTACCATTCATAGATTTAGAGAGTGGGTTGAGAGTATCCACATGATTTATCATTTCAACACCCATTTAATTTTATTTCACATGAGGATTGTAATTTCATTTCCATCATGTTTAATGTTCACGTGATTCCTCCTAGATCTATCCGTTTTCCAAAAACAAAATTATCAGTTTGAGTTTCAAACATTAATAATTAGAGTATGAAATCATATGATTGTGAAGATAATTTTTATAATGACATAAATTATGGAATCTTCTATAAAATAATGAAAATTTTAACTCAAATCAAAATGGAATATAAAATATTTTCATAGATTATAGCTTATCATTCATCATAATGTTTCATAAATAGAAGGTGAACTAACCCAAGCATATCCCATTAGAGTTTCGAACCTGGTTTGTAGTTTTCCCTCTTTGTCGAACATCGGGTGAAGATAGACTTTATATCTAACTATATATTTTAATATTATAACTCCTAGATGCACATGTTCCAGATAATTTATCCACATATTATTATAAAAATATGCATTTCATTTATAAGATACCATACAATCTATACTTTAACATAAATTTATGATTTAATCTTTCATTATAAACTATCAACATGGTTTTTAAATATGTTTTCATATAATAATCTATAAAAATTACTAATTCATACTTTCATAGCAACTGAGGTGAACCGAGAATTAAAAAAAATATAACACCATTTTATATTAATATTAAATACATATCATAAAAATAAAAACACAAGAATCATAATGGTTTAGTATCTTAGGAGGAAAGATAAAAAATAACTTATTTTGTGAAATATTTTCAATGTCTCTTCAAATGTTATTCTCAAATTGAATCTTCATAGAAATACACTTTTTAAAACCATTCTTCATAATTAGGGAAAAGGAAACATAAGAAATATTGAGCTCATATTCTCAGTTAGGGTAGAAATAGTTGAAATTAATCTACGATTATAAGATAGAATTAGATAATCATAAAGGTATGAAAACCTAATCATAACTTATGAAATAACATCCAATAAAGAAAATATCATTAATCCATTTTCATGGAATTAGGTGTTTTCATTTCAAAATAAATATTTCATATGATTCAGAATAATAAATAATAAATAATGACTAATGAGAACATATAATAAGGATAATACATATGTGTGGGATATAAACCAAAGTGTAGAAATTAATTCCCTTAGTCAAGGATCACAACCCATACTTTCAGTATGGGTAGAGTACCATAGTGGAATAGGTTCACACCATATTCCATCATTTCCTTATTCAATGATCGCAACCATTACAATCATAGAAAAAAGCATCTCTTACTGAACATGGTTAACTCACCATTTATGTTCATGTTATCTCATAATATACCATTTTTACCCAATTAATTGTAAGGTTATATAATTTTTGGTTGAACAATAACATAATTAAAACCATACATAATTTTACTATAATATCCTAAAACATTCATCCAATCATAACTCAAGAAAAAATAAACGGGTTTTATAAATAATTTATCACAACATATTTAACCTTTTGGAAAGTAAATATTTTCATAACAAAATTATTAAAACACCATTATAACGAGTCATATAAAGAATGAATGTGGATAATATCATATTATCATATCTCATTATAGAATAAAAATCCATTAATGGTGTCAGAATAGATGAGAAATTACATTAAAAGAGAATTTTAACATTTAATTGAAAATAAGAAAATTATCATTTTCGTTCAATATCATTAAAAAATTCATAGAATATTGGAAAAATGTATTTATTGAAAAAAACCATTATAAATTATAAATTAATAATTGTTGTATATAATTTAAATGATAGTGTGAAAATCCAATCATGTCATATATGTTAAAAGAAAACATTTTTCACACTTTTGCAAAAATTAATGAAATTTGTCTTATGTTAAACATTTGAAAATAATCTTTCAAATAGTTTATAATTAAAGTCTATTTTGTTAAAATTAATATTTCACAAAAAATTACGTATATATATATATATAATATTTTATAAATCATTTTTATGAACATGGACACATAGGAGAAATATTCCAAACCAAAATAGAATAAATAACATCATATTTTCATAGAATCATTTTTTCAATATTTTTATTTACCAAATGGAGTAAAATGGTATTAATACATTAAAATTAAAAAAATAAGTATATTAAAATAAAATATGATTGGTTTTAAAGATAAAAATCACATAATTTCATTTAATATAAATTTATCATAGATAATCCCGAAAAGAAATGAGATTGTAACATAAACTGTTACCTTAAGCCCCACATTACATCGTGCACATTTAAACCTCCCATAAAATATATAGATATATTATAAATCTATTAAATAACCTTATTAATTAATAAATTACAATATATAATTCCTTTGGATATTTCCAATTATACTTTTATTAATATTTCTTCCTCAAAATGAATACTTGGGTGACAACTCATTCATTTTCCATTTATGTTTCAGTTGGATGTTTCTATTCCATACACCTTCGTCAATACTTCATCATGTAATGAATCTTAATCATTTCATAATTATATTATTTATTTATTATATATAGTTATATAACCATTTATATAATTTTGTGATAAAAAATGACATATATAACTATTTGGAGATACTAGTCTGTATGTATACATGGGTGATGTTTCCAATTTTCGATAGAAAGAACAAACAAAATTAAAATTGTAATAAACTAGTATAAAATAAAAAATATATCATAAATTTTATATATATTCATGAAACATATCCTTATTACCTTTCAAGTAAATTGTAAATGAAAAATGAATCACTTCCCTACGTGTTGGTGGTAGTCCACACACACAGTCGAGAAACTATATAGTTTTCAACAGATGTGGATCTAAAAAAGGGCTATAACATTAGAAAAATATGCATAGTAAATATACTGATGAAATAAAATTTGTATATTAATTTTACATTTTAAGTATTTTTAGGTAGCAAAAAACTCAAAGAAGTTCGTTAATATAATATAGCTCTTCTCCTTGTATATGTCTTTAAAAAGAACATTCATGATTCATGGATAGGTTTTTTTGAAGAACATAGACTCAAGGTAATAGATAATGATATTTATATAGTATTTGGTATCTATTCCTTTGTGATGACCCAGACCCTTAGTGTCCTTTCCTTTTCCAAAATCCGGATCCTAAGTGTAGCATCTCAGCATGAGACCGATCGGTGCGACCGATAGGTGAGACCAATCGGCACGACTGATCGGTGCGACCAATCAGCGCCACCGATCAGTGATACTGATCGGTGTCCCCCAGCCTTGTTGGGGTTTTTCTAGTAGCATCTCTTTTTTACTCTAATTGAGTTTTAAACCCTATTTTGACACCTTTAAGTTTGTTTAAATGCCCAGTAACTCCAATGAATGGAGTTTAATCAAATTCTTAATGAGGTACCCTAGTGTGTGTGTCGGTTTAAACCGCCCCAAAGGGAGGGGACCTTTTAATGACTTATGGGGCCATGTGGTCAACCCACGACCCCACTCCTTACATGGTTTCACGTTCTTATCACAACCATCCCCGACCCTTATAAACTAAAGTTTACTCATTGGGTCTCTTTTCTCGATCACCCTCCCATCGATTCATCTTATCATGCTTGAGTTCTTGAGGCCCCACCCCTGCGAATCGCACATCCCCCGTTCCTGGTGGCGTAAAGATAAACTTTGATCATTGATCAGCCAGGTAGGGATTCCTCCTTCGTCTCTCCTTACTATGTATCATGCACATGTGGGGTGGGTATGCTTTTTTCCTTGTGAGGGGATTGATGAAGCCCAAAGTTAATGAAGATAATAAACGAACTTTAAAGAACGGGGGGAGGGGTGTGATCGATGATGCTGGTTGTTTTATGCTCTTTCATGATTAATGATTCCTGATTTTCATGGGATTACTCCTACTAAAAATCATGGTCGTTGGTGGTATTTCTCTGTGCACTAATAAACCCATACTTCTTGTGTTGGTCATGTAAAAGAAATTGGTTAATTACGTATATGCGGCTAAATAAATTGAAAGCACCAGGACCAATCCTTTCTGTGATAACCCCGGTTAAAGTACATCGAATTTGAAATGATGGAGTGTGTTAAATCTTATAAATCCTAAAATACTAGCATGACCCTGCTTTGTGTTTGTGGTAGTGGTTTGGTTATTTCCTTTCACGGGCCGATTGATGGGTGATGTGGGTGGGTATGGGATCCCCTATTGTTGTGGTTTCACCGGTTGTGAATTTAAGATTGGGTGGTTACCTTGATTACATCATGAATTGGGGTGGGATCCTTTGTTGATGAGAAACTATTGGCTCCTGGATCTTGGGGACATGGGGCTGTATCCTGGGGTTTTCTTTGGTTTCAGTACTTCAAGGGATCTCCCTTATCCCTTTTGTTGTTGTGACTTTACCGGAGAACTGGATCTGAATTTTTAAGTTGCTGTTTGACCGTACTCTTCCCTTAGCGCGTGCTTATGCTTTCTAGTTACCCAAGTAGGTGCAGAAACTTATTTAAACATTATTACTAAACATGAAACAAGGATGGGATAAATGGGTTTGGTTTGGTGTGATTTGTGACTTGGTCATGGTACTGATTGCATTCTTTAGGCTGGCTGAAGAAAAACCTAAAATGGGTGAGTGCTTGCTACCAATACATATACTTGTAGTTTTGTGTTTCTTATTCACACCCCACCCATGTTGAGAACTTAGTGCCGAAAACCCCCATTTCATTGGGGACGGTGTTTTTTCCAACACTTCCATTAGTGGCTAGTTATTACCTCTTTTCTGCTCCCTTTCCCGGATATCCCAAGTACCCTCGAGCAGGCTGTGATGTCCTAAAGTCCATTATTAGCGCAAGAAACTTCGGGCAAGATAGTGTGGTGGTTATGGCCCAGGTGTGTGAGGGCAGGTGGTTTCCCAAGTGTCTTTGGGATGAGGCCCAGATTTCTTCGGGCGTGGCAGTAGATCTTCTAGCCAAGGTGTCTAAGGGCGTGAAGGTGGTTGTTATGGACTAGGTGTTTGCAGGCGCGGTTACGTATGGCAGTTGTGGCCCAGGTTTGTACGGGAGGGGTTTGGTAGTGGGACTGCGTGAGGTTGTGGCCCATGTGTGTGAGGGTGGGGTTTGGTAGTGGGACTGCGTGAGGTTGTGGCCCAGGTGTGTGCGGGTAGGGTTTGGCAGTGTGACTGCAGTGAGAATGGAGGGATTGGTCTGATTCATAGGATTCCTTCAATAACTAGTGGGAAAGTGGTGCGGGGTACCCAAACATTGATGTTCTATTACTATACTTTACTTGGCTTGCATTATTTGCGTTACTTCAGGAATCGCGCAAGACCATACTAGCGTAGACCCTTGGGATAATTGTTGTTGCCGTTTTCTCTTTTTATTGGTGTCTTTTTACCTTGGGGTTTTTTGTGGCTTGTATCATTTACTTTGAACATTCATGTTGGAATGGTTTACCTTTTTGGATTTACTTTTCTTTTAGTTTTGGTGTTGTTGGGTTTCATCATCTAATCTACCGATCCTATAAAACAAAAAGGGTAATGCCTTCCATTCGTGTGTGATTTCCATACCCTTGGTGCTAGTCGCCACTCCAGGACCTATCGAAGGCGGGTTTTAGGGGTCATTATCTCTTCTTCAACTTAAATAAGGAAGGGTGTGGCAATCTGCTGACCCTTCCATCCTTTTGGTGAAGGCGAGTCGTGACAGAACGGTATCAAAGGTGATGGTTGAGAGATATGATGGAGTCTGGAGTTAGGAACTGTAAGGACTGCATGGGATGGTAGGGAAAAAAGTGTTGGGTGACCTTGGTGTGTGAATTAGGCTAGGGAAGACGGGCTAGGACACGGGATTTTAGGGCCCCCCGTGATCTGATGCAAGGACTCTGGACCTACCAAATGACCAAGTAAGGCCACACTGATTACAGGGTAGAGACCCTAGGAAAGGTACATCCATCATAATTACTTGTGTTCTTGTGTTTCATGGGTGTTTTGGGAATTGAAATCAATAAGAATTTTATGAAATTTTAAGAACAATACTCTGCACTACATGGGCTTAGGCATTCCTTGTTTACCTTACAGTTATGGCACCTGGGAGGTGACCACATGTGGAGTAGGCGATCGAGGCCCCAGAGACTACCTTGGTCGATTGGCAGAGAGATGATCGAGAGGAGGAGGATGACCAGTAGAAGAAGACAATTTGGGCCTTCCAGTGACAGAACCTCAAGAAGTATGAGGGAAACACCTCTGACATGAAGATGAAGAGCTGGCTAGAGGAGTTGGTGATAGCCTTCGTCCTGATCCGGGCTCCAACCGAATACTGGGTTCCTCTGGCCATCAGCCATATGTGGGGAGTGGTGCGTCAGTGGTGGATGCTTTACCTGTGAGAGGGGAGAGAGGCCGAGGTGGCATTGGCTGATTTTGAGAAGGAGTTCCAGGTGGAATTCCTCTCTTCTACGATGAAGGTGGAGAAGAGGCAGGAGCTACTCTCCCTCCAACAGGAGAGTATGTCAGTATGGGAGCTGGGAATCAAGTTCAAGGACCTCCTAAATTTTTCTCCAGACTTCTTTCCAGAAGAGGAGTCTCGGGCAAGACGTTTAGAGGAGGGGCTCTGACCCTCCCTTCAGTATGTTGTTACCCCCTTCACCTTGCTGACGTACTTGGAGGTCTAGAAGAAGGCCGAAGTAGTGGAGAGGATGCATGCTCTAGGAGGTGTGACACGAGATGGGATCCAGCTGGGATCATCCAAGGGGAAGGCCGTCAGCACCAGGCCTCCAGCGTTGGGACCCTCCAGGTTTCGACCAGCAGGGAGAAGACCACAACAGTTCCAGTTCCGGTCCCCCAGTCCTCACCCTTTCCTTTCAGGCCCAGGACCGAGGTGTTTTGTCTGTGGGAGCCATGGACCTCTCCGGAATCCGTGCCCGGACTGGGTATAGTACAGCGGTGGCGAACAAGCCCAACACCCGCCACAGCAACAGCTTCCAGCTAGGCCCCTCCAGCTACAGCAGCAGGGGCAGTGAGCTGCCGCTCCTCCGGGGGAAGGTGTTGCGGGAGGAGTCTGACCTCAGGGTGCTGCTCAGGGACCTCGACCAAGGTGTGGTTGGGGAGGTGGCCGACAGCAGAGAGGCAGAGGAGCTGGGCGTGGGCAGTTGCATGCCACGGAGGCAGTACTCCTAGCGGGACCGAAGGTCATTCGAGGTACGATCAGTTTATTTAGCACCCTTGATCATGCCTTGTTCGATACCGGAGCTTCGCACTACTTCGTTGCACCCAGTCTATCCCGTGCTTTGGACCTAGATGCTGAGCGATTTCCAGTGCCCCTAGTGCTGAGCACACCAGTCGGAGGTCAGACCGACTTGTTATATGTTTTTCTAGGATGCCGACTGATTATAGGGCCACATCAGTCGGCCAAGGATCTACTACTACTACAGATACAACCATATGATGTCATCCTAGGCATCAATTGGCTGTTCTCTGTGTGTGCCATCATCGACCGATTCTGAGGAAGGGTTGTGTTTTCAGACTTGGGAAGCCGATGTGTTACTTTCACCGGCGAGCGGAGCAGTCAGAAGGGCCGCAGGTGAGAGGAACACCTCTCTTTGTTTGACGAGCTGTTAGTAGATTCAGTAGATGCTGAGATGGTGGAGGTACCAATAATTGTCAGTGAGTTTATGGATGTCTTCCCTGAAGAGGTGACAACTCTACCCCCTCGATGTGATATCGAGTTTGCGATAGACTTGCAGCCTGGTGCTCACCCAATTTCGATGGATCCTTATTGAATGGCACCTTTGGAGCTACAGGAGTTGCAGATTCAGATTGATGATCTAAGGAATAGGGGTTATGTTCGACTGAGTGTGTCACCATGGGATACTCTAGTTTTGTTCGCAAAGAAGGCAGATGGAGGTCTCAGGCTATGAATAGACTACAGGAGGCTGAATCAGGTGACAATTAAGAATCGCTACCCTCTTCTGAGGATAGATGATCTTTTCGACCAAATGAAAGGGGAAGGATGGTTCTCAAAGATCGACCTACGGTCTGGATATCACCAGTTGAGGGTGAAGGAGGGCGACATCTCGATGAAGGCCTTCAGGTGCAGATATGGACACTTCGAGTTCGTAGTCATGCCTTTCGGTGTTACGAACACCCCGACTGTGTTCATGGGGCTTATGAACTCCATCTTTCAGGAGTACCTGGATCGGTTCATAGTTGTGTTCATCGATGATATCCTGATCTATTCAAGATCAGAGGAGGATCACCCGGAGCACCTGAGGACGGTTTTGGAGGTGCTCCGACAGCACCAGCTCTATGGTAAGTGGTTGCAATGTATGTTCTGGATGCAAGAAGTGCACTTCCTTGGGCACGTAGTGTCCGAGCAGGGGGTAGTGGTGGACCCATCAAAGGATGAAGCAGTTGTTTCTTGGGCAGCACTCAAGAATGTGGCGAAAGTTCGTAGTTTCCTCGGGCTGGCAGGTTACTATCGGAGGTTCGTACCCAACTTCTCCCGAGTTGTAGCCCCTTTGACAGCCTTGACCAAGAAGGACCAGGTTTTCATGTGGAGTGAGTAGTGTGAGGCAACCTTTAGATATCTGAAGGAGAAGTTGGTTAGTGCCCCAGTGGTGAGATTACCAGAAGAAGGGGCGGTGTATGAGGTGTTTTGTGATGCTTCATAGGAAGGCCTCAGATGTGTGTTGATGCAGCAACAAGGGGTGGTCGCTTATGGGTCTAGGCATCTACGCCCTCATGAGTGTAATTATGCCACCCATGACCTGGAGCTTGCAGCGGTCTTTTTTGCATTAAAGCTATGGTAACATTACCTCATTGGAGAACGCTTTGTGGTCTTCAAAGATCACAAAATTTTTAGGTATATCTTTTCCTAGCGGGACCTAAAATTGCGATAATGAAGGTGGGTGGACTTCCTCCAGGATTACAACTTTGAGATTTCCTACACTTCAGGGAAGGGGAATGTAGTGGCCGATGCCTTGAGTAGGAGGTCGTAGAAGGATGCGGTCCAGGTGTAGGAAGATGCTTGGAAGGAGATGGTGGAGTTGGCTGCGTTGCACCTGGATGCGAGGATGGATGGTGGTAGAGGTTGCCTGTATCAGATGATAGTGCAGTCTTCTCTGTTTCAGCAAGTGTAGGAGTCTCAGTGGGGAGACCCAGAGTGCGAAGTGATGCATGACCGATTAGACCAGAGCAATGCTCTGGAAGGATGGATGGAGGATGGTCAAAACCAGATTCTTTTCCAGGGAAAGCTGTTTGTTCCAGAGGCAATGTGCGGAGAGGTTCTCTGTGGGTTCCAAAACTCACCCCTAGAGGTAAACCCAGGAGTTTCGAAGATGTACCAGGGTCTGAAGAGATAGTTCTGGTGGCCTGGAGTAATGCGAGAAGTGGTAGAGGTTGTGGCCAAGTGCCTAGCGTGTCAGTAGGTGAAGTCTGAACACCGTGTTCCAGGTGGCCTGCTGTAGTCTCTAGATGTCCCCGAGTGGAAATGGGAGGACATCTCAATGGATTTCGTCACAGGACTACCCAAGGATCAAGGGGGATACGATGCCATCTGGGTAGTAGTGGGCCGGTTGATGAAATCGGATAACTTTCTGGCGATTAAGGAGTCAAGTGAAGTGGATGATTTGGCATGAAGTGTCACGACCCATCCTCGGGGCTCGTGCCGTGACTACCCCAAGCCCGCCTTCCATAGGCCAGGGGCTGGCGACTAGCACCAAAGGCATAAAATCCCAATAACTGGGAAGGAATTGCCTTTATAAAAGAAAACAAGCACCACAGAGTACAAGAGGAAACAAAACACTAAGTACAAAAGAAAAGCTGAAAAGTAAATGGGCCAGAATACAAACCCAAAAGAAAGTACGACTACAACTGAACAAGTTACAACAGCAAAAAGACAAACAGCTGGAAGAAGGAAGTAGCTCCTGGGTCGTCCACCTCGAATCCTACCTGAAGGGTAGGTACAGATATCGCAGCTCCTGGTCGTCCACCACAGATCCTACTTGAAGGGTAGGTACAGATAGCCTCCTCCACGCTCTCGTCCGTCAACCTCCTCTGTGAGACGTCACATCGTGTAGACCACCTCCGGGTACTGGCTCGTTGTGTAGTCCACCTCCAGGTACCGTCCAGTCCTCGAACACTCGGCCTCCGTCAGCACTGCCCGTTGTCTGCAACCAAGACAACGAGGTGCGGGCATAGCCCGTGCAGGGGTGAGTATAACGATACTCAGTAGGGACCCCGAGACCCTCAAGGTCTCACTAAACCAACAAGGATAACAACAAAGAATATCTCAACAGATAACCTCTACTTAGGTATATGCCCATACATATACCTAAGTTATCAAGTAACCCATCTCAATCATGAGGAAACACAAGGATTGTGAAATCAACGGATAACCACTACCCAGGTATATGCCCATACATATACCTAAGTTAGCAAGTGACCCATCTCAATCATGAGGTAAACACAAGGTCAAAAGTCTCAGCTCAACCCGGATTTTCATTATCGAAACCGTAACTGCTGAAGAGCTCCGTCTCTGGAGTGTACAGTGATCCTGTCACGACTCCGAGGTACTGCTCACTAACCTAAGACTGCTGAGGTACTCCTCCTGTCGAGTACCGTGGGCCTGCCACCTCACACAGTAGTGCTTCCCGCCGGGGTCTGCCACTCAAACACAGTAGTACTCCCCCCTCATAGCCTACAGAGGTACTCCTCTTGACAAGTACCGCGGGTCTGCCACCTCACATAGTAGTGCTCCTCCGCTGTTGGTCTGCCACCTCACAAAGTAGTTCTCCCCACTGGGCTACGTAAGTCACTCCGAATCGAATCAGACAAGCAGTCTTCAGGTCTCTGCCGGCTACACGGTCTCCGTACTCCGTACGCTCGTCTCCGGGAGGGTCCGCTCCACGAGCTACAAGTCGATACTCCAAGTATCTCAAAGTCCCACGAAGAATTATCTCAAAGGACCGCCTCGTCATAGGGGTCTCAATGCAACAGACGGCGCGTCAATCGGACGCCCGGTCTGTGAGTTATTAGCCCTTTCGTCCCAGGGGCCCGGTTGTTTTCGTGAGTGAACCAACCCGGCCGTATCTCAACTGTACCCCGAACTCCCATAGGGTATACTTATAGGGACCGTTACTCAACGTGATCACCAACGCCGATGACGGTTCGTCAAACGGACGTCTGGTCTGAAAGATATCAGCTTTTCCGTTCTAGGGGCCCGGTTGGATTTCGGTGCGATCCAACCCGGCCACTATCCATCTGCATCCAATTCTCGGGCGGAGGATGCCAAAAGTTCTGTATCGTCAACAGGAACTCAATGCAACAGACGTCGCGTCAATCGGACGCCCGGTCTGAGAGTTATTGGCTTTTTCGTTCCCGGGGCCCAGTTGGTTTTTAAGGAAAAACCAACCCGACCGTACTCCTCCTGCGTCCAAACCTTGGGCGGGGTATGCCAAAAGATCCCTCTCATCAAGAGGAATTCAACGAAACAGACGGCGCGTCAATCGGACGCCCGGTCTGTTAGTTATTGGTCTTTCTGTCTCACACCCACCTTGGGAAACTTCCCAGGAGGTCACCCATCCTGATCACTACTCTAGGCCAAGCACACTTAACTATGGAGTTTTAACCACGTAGGCTCCCGAAAAAGAAGGTGCACCTTGAGTATAGTATACCGAAACGACCGTCTCGATCCAAGGATCGCGTTGCCGCTGACGGCGAGTCGTTTGGAGGCTCGTAGCCCAAGATACAGACATTTGACCGAAAGTGGCCCGAAACTGGGGGGTCTGGGCCCGGGCCGACCCGGCCCGACTCCCCTCCCCCTGGGTCGGCCGAACCGGGTCGACCCGCCGCGGGCAGCGACCCGGCCCGGCTCGGAAAGCCCGGCCCGGGCGGCGGCGCGGTTCGGCTCGGCGGCGCGACGGCGCGGGCCGGTGCGGCGGCGCGGTCCGGCGCGGCGGCGCGGACCGGCACGGCGGCGCGACCTGGGAGTCGTTCAAGTGCCGCGCGCGGGGGGCAAAGCCCTCCTTTGAGAACCGCGACCCCTTAATTGGGGCCGCTTTTGAGACCCGGCCGGGGGAAATTAATTCCCCCGGTCTCCACTGTCCGGCCGGTTTCGCCAACAAGGACCGGCGACGGCCGGTCCTTCCTTTGCCGACACCGGCGGCCCGGTACCGGCCGCCGGTCATCTTGGTCCGCCGCGGCCCGGAATCGGCCGCGGCCTATGCCGTCCGGCGCGATGCGACGACATCGCTTCCCTCCGCCGCGGCCCCGCTCCGGCCGCGACGCCTTTAACTTTCTTCGACGCGACGCGACGGCGTCGCGTTCTTGGATTTCTTTCCACGGCACGGCGCGACGGCGCCGCGCAATAATTGCCGTGCGATTCCCGCGTGGTGTGACGGCACCACGCCATCCCGTTCCATCCGCAAGGAAACAATTATGAACATAGGGGGGGGGGTTCGGCCGTGTTGGTGCGGTCCGCCCCCCCCCCCCCCCTCGTTAGACAATAACATTTAATCCTTTATCCTCGAAATTCGACATTCTAGAATCAAGAATGGAAAATAAATAAATAAAATATCAATAATCCCCTACCTCGGATTCAAGTGCGGAGCACGCCAATCAAGCCGCGGAAGACTAGCGTCCCGGAGGTCGGGCATCGCGGAAATCGAACGTCGTTTCCGTTGACGTCGAGGTGCGTCCGAAGAGGTACGTTGCTGGAGAAGCTTCGTAAGCTGATAGAGATATTCCGAGGAGGAAACGGCGTCTCCTTTTGTTGACACGGGAAGAAGATCGAAGAAGCGGCGTCGTCGATCTTCGGAAACACACCGGCTACGAAGAAGAGAAGCGGCGTTCTTCATCGGAGCTTGAGTGTTTTTCGTGTTCTTCGTCAAGGTTGAAGAAGATGGAGAGAGCTTCTCAAAATCTCTCAAGGTGGCAAAGGAGACCAACCCAAAATAAAATAAGCTTAAGCCTTATTTTATTTACACAACTAAACATTTGAATCTCAAAAGATAAGAAACGAACCATTAATTCATAGAATTAATTCAACGAAGGAAACAACTCATTTAATTTTCGAAATAAACCGCCCAATTAAATGGTCTATTAAGAATTTAAGAAAACGCGTCAGTTGACTTTCATAATGACGGGTTTTCGCGGGTGCGTTACTTAGCGGAAAGAAACGGAGGGGCTCGTGCGGGCCCCACCTCACAAATATCCTACCAAGAGGGTAGGATATTTCTGGATAGTACCCTATCCGGTTCAACTCAGTTTAAGCCGCTTTTAAGTGGCTTCAAGTGGCTTCCAAGTGGCTTAAGTGAAATAAAATAAAGTTGTCGCAAAATTGTTTTATTTCTTAACTTTAAGCCCGAAAATTTAAAAACCACACCCGAGTAAACGCAACTCCGGAAGAGGCGTTTCTAAGCAATTACCGGCGCTGCGATTCCATCGGTGCCCTCAGAATTCGATTCCGAGCACCGGTTCAAAAGTTAGAAAAACCCGCTCGTCCGTTCACTGAACATACCCGAGCCAAACTTCGGAAAATGATTCCGGGCACACCGGGCCTCGGAATTAGGTGCCGTCAGAAACTGCGTTCTTGTAAAATTCCAAGGAAAATTAAGAAAAAAAATTCCCTTGGAATTTATGGGTCTTTACATTACTCCCACCACAGGGCTTTACGTCCCCGTAAAGCTTCACCACAAACTTAGGGAAACAAAGCGGTACTGAGCACTAATCTGAGCCTTTTGCTCCCATGTGCTCACCTGGAGGTTACCGCGCTGCCAAAGAAAGTGCACAAGAGGAATCGATCGTCCCCGTAGGATCCGCTCCTGTCGATCCTCGATCCCCACAGGAACCTCCGTAGAAGACACTCATCGCCACCGTCTAGGTCCTCATGGTCGATGATATGTGAAGGGGTCGAGCACGTATCTCCTCAGTTGGGATACGTGGAAAACGTCGTGCACCTAGTGCAACTCAAGTGGATGGGCCAAGTGCTAAACCACCTCGCCTACCCAGCTGAGGAACTAGAAAGGTCCGTTGAACCTCGGAGATAACTTGCCTCCCTGGCCACATCTCCGTAAACCTCATCGAGGTGAGACCCGTAAGAAGACATGGTCGTCATCCTCGAACTCCAGAGGTCTCCATTTATGTTAGAACTAAAACTCAAAACGACTGCTGCTATGAGGGTAAGGTTGACCAACTCAAGAGTGATCAGTCTCACCCTCCTGTGCAAGAGTTACCCTGCACTGCCTGGGGTTTCCTTTTCCGCCGACCAAGGAAAACCCATCCCGACGTTTGCCTAAAACCGTCAATTTGAGTATGAACAGTTATTTCCCATTCCATACTCAAACTAACGTCGTAAGGCCTCGACGCTGCCAGCAAGAGATTCCAACCAGAACTCTCGCCTCGAGGGTCTGACCACACCGTCGGCGTATGTGTGATTATCGAGTCTCCCCCCAAGGTATCTCCAGACGTGAGGGTTAAGTCCATGGCTTACCGGAAACTCTAGGTCTGGAACAAGATTTGTGAAAGCATTGAATGATTCATATCGACGTCCATTACTACAGCAGCTAGTAGTGGACATAGACTGTACCTTGAATCATTTCTAGAGCCTTTGGGTCACACTCCTTGACCGCATGCAGCCGCACTCTTCCTCCGCCCTCCAGCTCCCTGATCCTGGAGGGAAAAACTAAGGCGGGTGGTTGTACCATGCTAGGATGTACACCACCTCATGCTGCTCTCCTAGCTCTGCCTCCGCGTCTGCCGCTTTGCAGACTCATCTCTATTTAAAGCTTCCTCTTTTTGAAACATTTAACATGCCCGAGTCTCTAAGACTGGCACCAGTTTCCTGTTTCTTACTGCACTGTGCAGTCTTCATCCGCTCCTGGATGAACTGCACCTCCTTTAGTCTCACAAGAGCTGCTATGATTTCTTCTTTGCCGATAAGAGAAATTTGGTCTCATCCCCTGGGTGAACCACATTCGTTGCCTAATACAGTCAATCCTGACATAAATGATGCATTCATGCCATGGATGACGTCGTAAGGGCTCGACATAACTACCAAGAAATCCAACTATCACTCTCGCCTCCAAGGGTCGAGTCACACTATCGGCATCATTGTGAGGTCACCGGGTCTCCTCCAGTAGAAATCTCGAAAGTGAGGGTCAAGTCAACAGTCTTAACCGGGACCACTCAGTATCAACCAAAAAAAAGGACAGGAAAGAAAACTTTACAAAGATAAGTGTATTTTCATTATTGCAGCTCATATTACAAACACATGAATACAAAAGCAACATGGAAGTAGAAGTACAAAGGATGTATCCACTAGTTCCGCTCCTGTCCAACTGCTCCCGGAGCTCTACTGCCTTGTCCACTGCTCGGCTATTTCTCAAGAACCCGCCGCTGCTTCTGTCTCGGTGGCTCCTCCAACACCCGCTGATCAACCGTGCGGGGGGTCGTACAGTCACGTGCCAGGTGACCCTTCCTGCCGCAGGAGAAACACTCTCTGTTTCTGGCATGCCTGACTCGGACCCCACCCCGGGTGCCCCGCACCACTGATCCTAAAACCCGAGATCGTCCAACTGCTGGTCTGGTCCTCCTGGACCTCTGCATCATCTGTCTATTCCCACAGATGACTCGACAACTGATCGAAAACCCTGAAGCAAAGGAAGAAGATCATGTACATGCTCGGGGTGTAGAGCTACTGGCACAAACTCCACCCTGAAGAAGGTCTCGAAGTCTTCCCATGCGAAGGCCATCCCATCGCAAAACTGGAACAAGTGGCTCCACCACCTGCCTGCTGCTGCCTGAAGAAGGCTGGCAGCAAAGATCACCATGAAGTCTGTCGGCGTCCCCACTAGCCTGAAGACTCCCACCACAGCCTCCAGCCAATCCTCAGCCACCTGCGGGTCCGTCTCTCCCCGGAACCTGCGTGGCCTCTGGCGCTGGAACTCGTGCAGCGCACCCAAGTAGCGTGCATCGCCTACTGCTAGGGCTGGTGGCATCGGTGGCCCAACGTATGGTAGTACTGCTGGTGCCTCCGCTGGTGCCTCAACTGCAAGAGGGCCCTGTACCGAAGCCTCGTCGCTTGACAGGTTGTCAGTACGCACATCCCTCTGGGCTCTAGCTGGTCGTCTGAGAAAAGGCATCCTGAAAGAAACAACATAACACGGTCAAATGTTTATACCTGGTGAGCTGACCTGGTTGAGCTTTTTTAAGGGAAAACCTTTGAAAACACACACGCAATCAGTGTTTTCATGCACAAAGTCGGGAATCAGTCGTCAGGGTTTTGGTGTATGGATTCATCGGCCACCCGCACCAACACTGGACTCCCTGAACTGAAAACCACACTCGGTACTCTTAACACTATTGCTTCACAGAAAGAAACATCAGAGTTATAAGTTCTGTGGTATAACCGAACTCCTATGATACCAATTTGTCACGACCCATCCTCGGGGCCTGTGCCGTGACTACCCCAAGCCCGCCTTTCATAGGCCAGGGGCTGGCGACTAGCATCAAAGGCGTAAAATCCCAATAACTGGGAAGGCATTGCCTTTATAAAAGAAAACAAGCACCACAGAGTACAAGAGGAAACAAAACACTAAGTACAAAAGAAAAGCTGAAAAGTAAATGGGCCAGAATACAAACCCAAAAGAAAGTACGACTACAGCTGAACAAGGTACAACAGCAAAAAGACAAACAGCTGGAAGAAGGAAGCAGCTCCTGGGTCGTCCTCCTCGGATCCTACCTGAAGGGTAGGTACAGATATCGCAGCTCCTAGTCATCCACCACAGATCCTACCTGAAGGGTAGGTACAGATAGCCTCCTACACGCTCTCATCCGTCAACCTCCTCTGTGAGACGTCACGTCGTGTAGACCACCTCCGGGTACTGGCTCGTTGTGTAGTCCACCTCCGGGTACCGTCCAGTTCTCGAACACCCGGCCTCCGTCAGCACTGCCCATTGTCTGCAACCAACACAACGAGGTGCGGGCATAGCTCGTGCAGGGGTGAGTATAACGATACTCAGTAGGGACCCCGAGACCCTCAAGGTCTCACTAAACCAACAAGGATAACCACAAAGAAGATCTCAACAGATAACCTCTACTTAGGTATATTCCCATACATATACCTAAGTTATAAAGTAACCCATCTCAATCATGAGGAAACACAAGGATTGTGAAATCAACAGATAACCACTACCCAGGTATATGCCCATACATATACCTAAGTTAGCAAGTGACCCATCTCAATCATGAGGTAAACACAAGGTCAAAATTCTCAGCTCAACCAGGATTTTCATTATCGAAACCGTAACTGCTGAAGAGCTCCGTCTCTGGAGTGTACAGTGATCCTGTCACGACTCCGAGGTACTGCTCACTAACCTAAGACTGCTGAGGTACTCCTCCTGTCGAGTACCGCGGGCCTGCCACCTCACACAGTAGTGCTTCCCGCCGGGGTCTGCCACTCAAACACAGTAGTGCTCCCCCTCATAGCCTACAGAGGTACTCCTTCTGTCAAGTACCGCGGGTCTGCCACCTCACATAGTAGTGCTCCTCCGTTGTGGGTCTGCCACCTCACAAAGTAGTGCTCCCCACTGGGCTACGTAAGTCACTCCGAATCGAATCGGACAAGCAGTCTTCAGGTCTCTACCGGCTACACGGTCTCCGTACTCCATACGCTCGTCTCCGGGAGGGTCCGCTCCACGAGCTAAAAGTCGATACTCCAAGTATCTCAAAGTCCCACGAAGAAGTATCTCAAAGGACCGCCTCGTCATAGGGGTCTCAACGCAACAGACGGCGCGTCAATCGGACGTCCGGTCTGTGAGTTATTAGCCCTTTCGTCCCAGGGGCCCGGTTGGTTTCGTGAGTGAACCAACCCGGCCGTATCTCAACTGTACCCCGAACTCCCATAGGGTATACTCATAGGGACCGTTACTCAACGTGATCACCAATGCCGATGACGGTTCGTCAAACGGACGTCTGGTCTGAAAGATATCAGCTTTTCCGTTCCAGGGGCCCGGTTGGATTTCGGTGCGATCTAACTCGTCCACTATCCATCTGCATCCAATTCTCGGGCGGAGGATGCCAAAAGTTCCGTATCGTCAACAGGAACTCAACGCAACAGACGTCGCGTCAATCGGACGCCCGGTCTGAGAGTTATTGGCTTTTTCGTTCTAGGGTCCCGGTTGGTTTTTAAGGCAAAACCAACCCGACCGTACTCCACCTACGTCCAAACCTCGAGCGGAGTATGCCAAATGATCCGTCTCATCAAGAGGAATTCAACGAAACAGACGGCGAGTCAATCGGGCGCCCGGTCTGTTAGTTATTGGCCTTTCCGTCTCACACTCACCCTGGGAAACTTCCCAGGAGGTCACCCATCCTGATCACTACTCTAGGCCAAGCACGCTTAACTATGGAGTTTTAACCACGTAGGCTCCCGAAAAAGAAGGTGCACCTTGAGTATAGTATACCGAAACGACCGTCTCGATCCAAGGATCGCGTTGTCGCTGACGGGGAGTCGTTTGGAGGCCCGTAGCCCAAGATACAAACATTTGACCGAAAGTGGTCCGAAACTAGGGGGTCTGGGCTCGGGCCGACCCGGCCCGACTCCCCTCCCCCTGGGTCGGCCGAACCAGGTCGACCCGCCCCGGGCGGCGACCTGGCCCGACGACCCGGCCCGGCTCGGAAAGCCCGGCCCGGCCGGCGGCGCGGTTCGGCTCGGCGGCGCGGCGGCGCGGGCCGGTGCGGCGGCGCGGTCCGGCGTGGCGGCGCGGACCGGCACGGCGGCGCGACTTGGGCGTCGTTTGGGTGCCGCGCGCGGGGGGCAAAGCCCCCCTTTGAGAACCGCGACCCCTTAATTGGGGCCGCTTTTGAGACACGGCCGGGGGAAATTAATTCCCCCGGTCTCCACTGTCCGGCCGGTTTCGCCAGCAAGGACCGGCGATGGCCGGTCCTTCCTTCGCCGACACCGACGGCCCGGTGCCGGCCGCCGGTCATCTTGGTCCGCCGCGGCCCGGAATCGGCCGCGGCCTATGCCGTCCGACGCGATGCGAAGACATCGCTTCCCTCCGCCGCGGCCCCGCTCCGGCCGCGACGCCTTTGACTTTCTTCGACGCGGCGTGACGGCGTCGCGTTCTTGGATTTCTTTCCACGGCACGACGCGACGGCACCACGCAATAATTGTCGTGCGATTCCCGCGTGGTGTGATGGCACCACGCCATCCCGTTCCATCTGCAAGGAAACAATTATGAACATAGGAGGGGGGGGGGGGTTCGGCCGTGTTGGTGCGTTCCGCCCCCCCCCCCCTCGTTAGACAATAACATTTAATCCTTTATCCTCGAAATTCGACATTCTAGAATCAATAATGGAAAATAAATAAATAAAATATCAACAATCCCCTACCTCGGATTCAAGTGCGGAGCACGCCGATCATGCCGCGGAAGACTAGTGTAACGGAGGTCGGGCATCGCGGAAATCGAACGTCGTTTCCGTTGACGTTGAGGTGCTTCTGAAGAGGTACGTCGCTGGAGAAGCTTCGTAAGCTGACGGAGATAGTCCGAGGAGGAAACGGCGTCTCCTTTCGTTGACACGGGAAGATGATCGAAGAAGCGGCGTCGTCGATCTTCGGAAACACACCGGCTACGAAGAAGAGAAGCGGCGTTCTTCGTCGGAGCTTGAGTGTTCTTCGTGTTCTTCGTCAAGGTTGAAGAAGATGGAGAGAGCTTCTCAAAATCTCTCAAGGTGGCAAAGGAGACCAACCCAAAATAAAATAAGCTTAAGCCTTATTTTATTTACACAACTAAACATTTGAATTTCAAAAGATAAGAAACGAACCATTAATTCGTAGAATTAATTCAACGAAAGAAACAACTCATTTAATTTACGAAATAAACCGCCCAATTAAATGGTCTGTTAAGAATTTAAGAAAACGCGTCAGTTGACTTTCATAATGACGGGTTTTCGCGGGTGTGTTACTTAGCGGAAAGAAACGGAGGGGCTCGTGCGGGCCCCACCTCACAGATATCCTACCAAGAGGGTAGGATATTTCTGGATAGTACCCTATCCGGTTCAACTCAGTTTAAGCCGCTTTTAAGTGGCTTCAAGTGGCTTCCAAGTGGCTTAAGTGAAATAAAATAAAGTTGTCGCAAAATTATTTTATTTCTTAACTTTAAGCCCGAAAATTTAAAAACCACACCTGAGCAAACGCAACTCCGGAAGAGGCGTTTCTAAGCAATTACCGGCGCTGCGATTCCATCAGTGCCCTCAGAATTCGATTCCGAGCACTGGTTCAAAAGTTAGAAAAACCCGCTCGTCCGTTCACTGAACGTACCCGAGCCAAACTTCATAAAATGATTCCAGGCACACCGGGCCTCGGAATTAGGCGCTGTCAGAAACTGCGTTCTTGTAAAATTCCAAGGAAAATTAAGAAAAAAAATTCCCCTTGGAGTTTACGGGTCTTTACACGAAGGTACGTGGATGAGGTGGTGCGTTTTCATGGAGTTCCGAGGTCCATAGTCTCAGATAGGGATGCATGGTTTACCTCAAGATTCTGGAGAGGATTGCAGCATGCTTTTGGCACCCAGATACAACATAGAACTGCTTTCCATCCCCAGACAGATGGGCAGACAGAGTGCACCATCTAGACCATGGAGGATATGCTGCGGGCATGTGTTCTGGACTCAAGAGGATCATGGGTGCGACACTTGCCTCTGGTAGAGTTTGCCTACAATAATAGCTATCACTCTACCATTGGTATGGCCCCGTTTGAAGCCTTGTACGAAATACCATCCCGCTCACCCGTGTGTTGGACCGAAGTAGGAGAGGCAGGCATCCTTGGCCCAGAGGTGGTGCAGAGCACGACAGAGAAGGTTCAGCTCATACGATAAAGGATGAAGGCTGCCCAGGACCTGTAGAAGTCGTATGCTGATAACAGGAGAAGTCCCTTGGAGTTTGAGGTTGGAGACCAAGTGTTCTTGAAGGTCTCCCCTCAGCGTGGACCATGATGGTTCGACAAGGGGAGTAAGCTTTCTCCCAAGTTCATCGGACCATTCGAAGTGTTGCGGCGGGTCGGCGAAGTGGCTTATCAGCTAGCACTAATGGGAAATGGGCCTATACCCATAGTTTTTGACAAAACCATGGGTATAGATAATTTTTGAAGACCAATACCCATGGTTCTGCAAAACCATGGGTATATGGGATTTTTTTTGAAGACGTATACCCACGGTTTTGGCCAAACCGTGGGTATAAAGATTTTTCGGCAGACCTATACCCATGGTTCTTTAAAACCCTCGGTATTGTGTTTTTTTGGAAGACCTATACCCACTATTTTAGGGAAACGTGGGTATAGCTTTCCCTCCATAATGTGGGAACAAAAATTATGTGGGACAACGAAAAAAACTTTGGCGGGAACACAGGTATGATTAATATATATAGATTCATACAAATAGAAATTCAAAAATTTTGTGTAGATGGGTTGGTGAGCCATCTGTTTGTGTACTACATCGACACGGGATCAAATCCAGGAGGATTATGTTTTTCTAAAACCATGAATAATATTAATATATTAATATAAATGTAGATACAAATTTACGTAATAAAGCTTGCTGGGTTGGTGAGGTGCTAGGAACTTGTTGCGCCAGACGCGGGATAGAAACCCGTGGGCTTTGTTTTTTCATAATACGGTGCTAAATTAATATATATTTAAAAATATAGATATATAATAACATAAATGGAGTAGCTGGAGTGGTCAAGTGTGATGAAATTAGTGGCCAGGTCGTGGGATGTTGTGAGTTCAACCCCTGCGGGCAGTAGGTTTTATGTATTTTTACCCATGTTTTAAAAACCGCAAGTATAACACTTTGACAGCGTGGATGAGGCCTTGACATGGTGGAAAAAAATACCCTAGGTTTTTCAAACTGTGGGTATAGGTGAACACCCCTATACCGATGCCACTCAGCCCCATGGTTCCCAAAACCATGGGTATAGGCTATACCCATGGTTTTGGGGGCTATACCCACGGTTCAAAACCGTGGGTATAGGTATTTTTTACAATAGTGTAGCATTACCACCATCGCTACTGAAGATACATGATGTCTTCCATGTGTCCCAGCTCCGTCGGTATCTGCACGACGATTCACATGTCCTCAGCTGGGGTGAGATGGACATTGAGGATGATGTGACCTTTGTGGAGAGACCAATGATGATCGAGGATCATGAGGAGAAGGTGCTTCGTGGGAGAACCATTCCCTTGGTTCGTGTGTTATAGAGAATTGGTGGGATTGAGGAGAGTACGTGGGAGAGGGAAGAATAGATGCGCGCCTAGTACCCAGAGCTGTTTTGACTCCCTTGTTGTTTCTTTCTGACCTTGTTGAGATGTTTTACCTGGTGCTTGAATATATGTGGAATGCTTTTTTTCTTAGCCATGAAATGATCTGTTCCATGTCCTTGTGTGTCTGTGTGTCCGATTGTGTGATGATGGAAAAACCTGACTGCTAATCGGGACACATTAATGTGGATGTGATTAAACCTGTGTGAGTGAGTCAGTGCCGCCCAAAGCGGATAATATCCTAACATGTAAGAAGGGACTTCTTGACTCATGTGTTGGTGTTTCTGGATGTCAATGGGGTTCACTCCTAAGAGGTATCTTTCTAGGTGGCTGTTCAGAACCTCTCTTTCCTTCTGAGTTGTTTTGTTTCTCGAGGACGAGAATAGTTTGAGAGGTATCTGATGTGATGACCCAGACCCTCAGGGTCCTTTCCTTTGCCAAAATACGGACCCGAAGGGTACCATCTCGGCGTGAGAGTGATCGATGCCACCGATCAGTGAGATCGATCGATGAGACCAGCTGATCAGTGAGACCGATCGGTGTCACCCAGCCTTGTCGGGGGTTTTCCAATAGCACCCCCTTTTTGTGCTAATTGAGTTTTAAACCCTATTTTTACCCCTTTATGTTTGTTTAAATGCCCAGTAACTCCCATGAATGGCATTTAATCAAATTCTTAATGAGGTACCCTAGTGTGTGTGTCGGTTTAAACCGCCCCAAAGGGCAGTGACCTTTTAATGACGTGTGTGGCCGCGTGGTCAACCCACGACCCCGCTCCTTACGCGGTTTCACATTCTTATATCAACCATCCCCAGCCTTTATAAACTAAAGGGTACTACTTGGGTTTCTTTTCTTGATCACCCTCCCATCGACTCGCCTTCTTGTGCTTGAGTTCCCAAGGACCCACCCTAGCGAATCGCACATCCCCTATTCCTGGCGGCGTAAAGATAAACTTCAATCGTTGATCAGCCAGGTAGGGATTCCTCCTTCGTCTCTCCTTACTGTGTATCATGTGCATGCGAGGTGGGTATGCTTTTTCCTTGTGAGGGGATTGATGAAGCCCAATGTTAATGAATATAATAAACGGACATTAAAGAATGTGGGGAGGGGTGTGATCGATAATACTGGTTGTTTTATGCTCTTTCATGATTAATGATTCCTGATTTGTGCGGGCTTACTCCTACTGAAAATCATGGCCATTGGTGGTATTTCTCTGTGCACTAATAAACCCCTACTTCTTGTGTTGGTCAGTTAAAAGAAATTGTTTAAATACGTATGTGCGGCTAAATAAATTGAAAGCACCAGGACCAATCCTTTCTGTGATAACCCTGATTAAAGTACAACGAATTTGAAATCATGGGGTGTGTTAAATATTATAAATCTGAAAATACTGTCATGTCCCTGCTTTGTGTTGGTGGTAGTGGTTTGGTTATTTCCTTTCATGAGTCGATTGCTGGGTGATGTTGGTGGGAATGAGATCCCCTGTTGTTGTGGTTTCGCCGGTCGTGAATTTAAGACCGGGTGGTTACTTTGATTACATCACGAATTGGGGTGGGATCCTCTGTTGATGAGAAACTATCGGATCCTTGATCTTGGGGACATGGGGCTATATCCTAGGGTTTTATTTTTTTTCCAGCACTTCGAGGGATCTCCCTTATCCCTTTTGTTGTTGTGACTAAATAGAGAACCAGGTGTGAATATTTAAGTTGATGGTTTACTGTACTCTTCCCTTGTCTTGTGATTATGCTTGGTAGTTTCCCAAGTTGGTGAAAATACTTATTTAAACATTATTACTAAACATGAATCAAGGATGGGATAAATGGATTTGGTTTGGTGTGATTTGCGACTTGGTTATGGTACTGATTGCATTCTTTAGGCTGGCTGAAGAAAAACCTAAACTGGGTGAGTGATTTCTACCTATACAAATACTTATAGTTTTTTGTTTCTTATTCACGCCCCACCCAGGTTGAGCACTTAGTGACGAACACCACCATTTCATGGGGGAGGGTTTTTTTCCCAACACTTCCATTAGTGGCTGGTTATTATCTCTTTTCTGCTCGCTTTCCTAGATAGCTCAAGTACCCTCATACAGGCTCTGATGGCCTGAAGTCCATTATTAGCCCAAGAACCTTCAGGCGGGGTAGTGTGGTGGTTTTGGCCCAGGTGTGTGTGGGAAGGTGGTTTCCCAAGTGTCTTCGGGATGAGGCCCAGGTGTCTTTGGGAGTGGCAGTGGATCTTCCATTCCAGGTGTCTTCAGGCATGAAAGTGGTTGTTCTGGGCTAGGTGTTTGCAGGCATGGTCACATATGAGAGTTGTGGCCCAGGTGTGTGTGGGCGGGGTTTGGCAGTGGGACTGCATGAGGTTGTGGCCCAGGTGTGCACTGGCAGGGTTTGGCAGTGGGAATGCGTGAGGTTGTGGCCCAGGTGTGTGTGGGTAGGGTTTGGCAGTGGGACTGCAGTGAGAATGGCTGGATTAGTCCGATGTGTAGGATGTCTTCAATAACAAGTGGGAAAGTGGCGTAGGCTACCCAAACATCGATGTGCTATTACTATACTTTACTTAGCTTGCATTATTTGGGGAGTGTGACTTGGTGAGGATTGGGGTGGTTAGTTTCTTTGTTAGGTTCTTGGTTATCTCTTTTCTCACAGGACATTAGTATGCCTCCCCACTTGTGCACGAGAGTCTTTTGTTTTTTCCTACTGAGTATACTTGTATGCTCACCCTACGTATATAAAACTGCTTTTAGGTTTCCAGGATGACTTCGGGCATCGCGCGAGACCATACTAGCGCAGACCATTGGGACAATTGTTGTTGCCGTTTTCTTTTTTTCTTGGTATCTTTTTACCTTGGGGTTTTTGTGGCTTGTATCATTTAATTTGATCATGCATGTGGGAATAGTTTGCCTTTTTGGCTTTACTTTTCTTTTAGTTTTGGTGTTGTTGGGTTTCATCATCTTATATCTCGATCCTATAAAATAAAAAGGGTAATGCCTTCCATTCATGTGTGATTTCCATACCCTTGGTACTAGTCGCCACTCCGGGACCTATCGAAGGCGGGTTTCAGGGGTCATTATCTCTTCTTCAACTTAAAGAAGTAAGGGCGTGGCAATCTGCTGACCCTTCCCTTGTTTTTGTGAAGGCGGGTCATGACATTCTTAAACTAAATGTCTTAAGTGGTGTATACAATTGAAAATTGTAGGTGTCATTTTATAAGTCTAGGGGTGGAAAATTTGCAACTATATGAAACTTTATTACATTATATATTTATTAATGAAGTCACATGGTTCCAAAATCCAAAATAATCTAAGATAATAAGGTTATGGTCAATATAAAATTATAAAATTAAATTTAATAAAATGTTTTGTGTTTTTTTATCCTTATATGTTAAGTTAACCCTCACATGAAACATTTTCAACCATTACCGTAGTTATAGATTTTAACATTGTTAGAATTCATTATGAAAAAAATTAGTTTTATAATATATAATAATATTATATATATTGATTAATATTATTTATCCCATATTAAAATGTTCAATTTTTAAAATTTTCGGGAAATTAATTCTAAAGTAAACATGAAAATTGTGACGAAGCAATTTTCTGGAAAAATATAATTTTCAATCATAAAGTAAATTTCCCATTATATATTCCTAGTAAATAACATTAAATTAATGTTAAATTTTTTAATTAAATATATAATCTCAAAATCGAATTAAAATAATTCAACAATACTAAATAATTTTATTTTTTAAGATAAAAATATATTTTTTTGCATACAAATAGTTTTTTGAAAAATAACTCATTTTACCTTCAATGGATTTTATTATCACTTCTAACCAAGTAGTAATAAAATTCTAAACAATCATTAATATTTTAAATTAGATACCAATATATTTCATCAAAATCATAGTTAATTGGAGATAAAGTAACATAATATTTTTTTAAAATACAACACTTTGAAAAATTTATCTTTTAACATAAAATGATAATACTTTAATTTTTTTTCAATTTCTGTAAGTTTTTTCCTAGGAATTAATAAATAAGTTTTTTTTATGAAATAATTATATATATATATATATATTATTTATTTATACCTATTCATACATACCAACAAAAATAATTTTACAAAACAAATCAAATTCAGTTAAAGAAAAATGTATCATAAAATATAATATAAATTTTTTGTATCACATGAAAATCATAACCACTACCATATAACTAAAGGGAGGATCTTGCTGACAATTTATCACTCAGGATAAGGCCAACCATCAAGTCACACCATTAAGAATACATATAAACATCATTTATACAAATAAATAAATATGAACTCACAACACCTCCCACATGCTCATCAACTCACAACATGGGTACTCCTCACTTAAGAACCAACCACATGAATAAGATCTTGTCTCATCATCAATCCATCATCATATATTACTCTCTTGAAGAATATATCTATATTCACTATATTTTTTATCATTTTTGGATCATAATTTCATAAAAAATGATATCTAATGGGTTCTCTATAACTAACTTGATCTCTACTCATTATTACGAATATAAAATCACCAACTCATTATTACTTGTCAACCTGTATTCCTAACCTAGACCAGGAATTTATAATCCAGTTATATATCCCTTACAATATTTCTATCACTACTAGATCCCACTAATTATAGAATTTTATTATCAATCTCATGTTATTCTTATTTAGATCCCAATGAAAAGTTATCTAGACAATTTCCTATACCCACACTTAGGTCCCATATAACATCTCCCCTATAATATCTCTCAATACCATTGTATAAAGTAAACCCACCCATGCCACACTACATCAAGACCAAGATGAATTATCCTACTCATCATATCCCCCAAAACAATAATACAATATTAAGAGGGAGATATTTATTAAACATTCGACACACTATCATCTGACCCATCATCTAGAGACCAAAACCTCTCATTAGCACACAATTGTTTTGAAAAAACCATCATATCCTATCTATATCTCACTTGATGTCGTAATACTTATCCTAATACCCTAATAAACATATCCAAAATCATATCCCCACTTTGAGACATAGTCATCGAGTGCTTCCAAAATCACCATTGTCGAAAGGTGGGCTTAATACAAACCTAGGAGTCTAAAAGCCACCCTATTTCCATATATAGGGAGAACTTAGTCCATACTCATTTACACAATCAAACTAATTGATGAAAATGTTTACAATAATGTAAAAAAATGCATATGATTTTTTATTATAGGGAATACCTATAACTAATAAAGAGTTACCATACATGGATTGCGCTACTCATCCCCATCCAAGCCTATCTGTGATTCATCCAAAATCATAACAATAACCAATAACCAATTTCACTCCATCAAATCAAAAATTATTAATTTTAACAATTTACAATTATTTTTTTATTTGATCCAATGAGTCATAATCACTTAAAAATTCACCAAGAAACATAGAACCATCAAAACTGATCAAAACCCTATACATTCATCCTCCTAGAATACCCTATAGAAAACCCACATAAAATCATCATCATTTCAGCACAAGCTCTCTATTATCTCATGATATCATCATCAATCCTTAGCCCAAATAATCCCAGATAAGTTGGAAACAAAGGTGAAGAGGATTTCATGAAAAAAATGGTAAAAAATCACAATAAACCATAGTGTATTTTCCATAGAAAATCACTACTCACCAAGTAACCATCTAATAAGAGTCTTTTCCACTGAAAATAAATTAAAGGATGATGAAGGTAAATATCCTAAAAAAATAATCTTCCATGTAACCACGTTCCCTTTAAATCATAAGAGTGGATGAACTAGAAAAGATACCACATTACTTGTTTTAAAAAATTGGAAAATAGATTCATCACAACATGGCCCATTTGGCACAAATTGTGCTTCCATTTCTAGATGCCCCATCAAGTGTGGCTACTCATGTCATAACATGAAACTAATACTTTGGGAAGAATTAAAAAACTAGTGGGTCGATCCTTTAGGGTTTGACCTCCTTCCTCCATAGAATGCCCTACCCCATGACTACACTCTCACAACATATCCCTCATACACCACACCATGAAGCACACCCATATGAATTCCATCAGGTTGTGTCATAGGGGCCATAGAGTAAAAATAATTCTATCATAAATCTCATAAAATAAATATGAATTGATTCACAAACCCCATCCATATGTTTCAAATCCTTGACCACATTCTTATATAAAGGTTTCATTTCTATAACATGATTCTTAGGACACAAAACAATACAAAAAACTCAGAGAGCTAAACCAATATATATGTTTTACTCACATAGTGTGATATACAAGGCTATTATGTAGCCTAACACATAAAGGGATTTCATCTCTATGAAACCCCACATAGGTAACCCACTCCATGAAATTGATTATACAGAATTAAATTCTATCTTACTACCTAGATTCCTTAATTGGATAGAGAATGATCATCAATTAGAACCTCATAATGACATTACCATCACCCATCGTGGCATTATGATCCATCTATTATAAATATCACTAATATGAGGCAACCTAGATCTTACTATAACTATTTATCACACACTTGAAACACTCATTATCCCTTAAATCGCATCCAAAATCATATTCTTGAGATATTTCCACCCTTATAATCCCAATATACGTCCCAATTCTAAAATCATCCATGTAATGTGACTAAAAGATCACGTTTCCATTGAAAATTGTTACCTATAAATTCATACTTTTTTACAAAAAACAATTAAATGAAACATTGACTCTAAACTAGAAATATGATTTTAAATTGTGTATCTCGCATCATTCATGATAAGGGGTGAGGAACCAGGTTCTCAACAGTTGTGATCAGCTTTAAAAAGTATATTTAATATATTCCTAAGCATTTTTCCATTAAATTTATTTCTTAATTATTAATAAATATATAGAATCTAGTTTATATGTATTATAATATGAGCTATTGGATAATTCTTATTAATATATATGATGAACTATGATAAATGATCAATATAACTTAATATCATATATATGAGATCACTACTAAGGTACTTGTTTTCATACTTGAACATGTATATTATAATGACTATATATTTTATCCTGATCCTCTATTTATCTTTTTCAAGTTCTATTAGATGAGTAATATTGTTTCTGAATCCATTTTTATATATTTTACTACATCTCTCAATAAATTTCTAATAATATAATGAAAAAAATATTGAAATAATCCTCCAGGTTTCTCCTTTTAGACTATTTTTCACCTCCACTCAGTCATTGAGTTGGATGATTATTAATAAGGGACTTCATTACATAATAAAAATTATTATATAAAAGTTCAATTTATAAGAGACATAACCACAATTGTAAATTTAAGTTATTATGGACATTTTAATTCTCCAAGAATGATTATAGTGATACAATGGATTTTATTTCCATTTCTCTATAACAAATAAAATAAGACATTTAGTACTTTTTCTTGATTACCAGTTGTGATGTTACTAATGTATTAATCAGTATCCCACTATTTTATAAATTCAAGAAATCCCTCATTACAGGATTTGGAATATCATATTTTTCAAGTATTATAGTGGCATGGAACCAAATATTCCATCAAATAATCATGAAAAGGGACTAAAAAATTCTCAAAAATATTATGGTAGGCCTTTCATGCCAAATGAATTAACTCAAAGCTCCATGATCAATTGAATGAACTCTAAAATCATGAAATTTTATACTAGGACTTCCTCAATGTTTATCACCAAGTTACAAATAGTCCTTCTAAGACAATAATCCTTTTATTTTATAAAGTCCTAGAATATTACTGAGTCTTTTTAAGTCATTCTAGTGTGTCTGATATTTAGAAAACGTTTTTCAAATTTTAACTAACTGTTTTAAAATGTATTTTCAAATAATATATGTAATTTCATGGGTTTAAAAATTTATTTAGTAAGTTACCATAGAATCTTTTAAATTTATCCTTATACATTATATTTATTTTGAGAATTTATTAATGATAATAAAGATTTATCTCAATTATTTATGTTTTTAGATAAGTGGAAATTCACTATTTTAAGTTTTTTTTACCAATACATATATCCATACCTATGTGTAATGCTAACATATGTTTTATAAAGGATGGGTAATGGTATTATATGGGTTGAAAACTATATATAAAGGTAATTTAAATCCAGGATGCACTATATAAAGGCACCTCTTTAGCTATGTAAGGGTTTGTTCTGAGTGGACAAAGGGTAAATGATATTTTCCAAATGTTTTATAAGTCATATTTAGGGGGGTGGATTCATGTAAAGAAAATATGATGATACTTATACTCACATAATGGTAACATTACTTTAATAGGAGCTATATAAAGGAAATTTAGTGTTTCTAAAGTCTACGAAATTGTTATCACATGTTGCCGCTTATTGTGTAAGGGTAATGTGTAACTCGTGATAGGGTAATAGAGAGTTTCATAAACCTTTGTAATGGTAATCTTCCACAAGAGGGTAAAATGATGTTACAATTATTCACCACTAGGGTGTCACTTATAAGTAATTTTGTTTCTTAAAACAATTTTTTTTTTCACTTTTTAGTCTATTCTGTAACATATTTTTAACATAAATTATGGAAATAAATATATAAACTTGTGGTTTTTGTCTTATTTCAGGGGTTTAAGTGTAATATTTAAACATTTATAGTTTTTTTAAAAATTTAAATGGGTTTATTTTAAGATTTGAAATCACACTAGAATAAATTTTATTAAATAGGAAGCATTGATGAATTTTTTAAGAAATATCTAGAGATAAATTTCAGTATTCTTAAAAATATATGATTAATCCCCATATATGATTTTATGCTATCCTTATAGTTATTGTGATCGATTATTTTCAGTTTTTGTTAGGTTATTCTTATTAAAATAAACTGGGTCAGTTCTCATGTTTCTTTTACTACACATACCCTCTTTTTATCTCCTCTGTTTAGGTGCTTGATCAGAGATCCTTCTTCTATAGGTAGGGGATCTGAAAATATCTCATATATTTTATACTATGAATGTGTGATTTTAACATGCTTTATACTTATCTATTTATATGGATGCGATTAACTATAATTAGATAAAACTATGGAAATTAATCACATAAAAATAGATTATTGAATAATATTAAAATATAGAGGAGGGATTACTAATATTTATTATTGTGTTTCTATACCTAAAAATTATCTCTAAACTAGATAATTAGTATTCTTAAATTTGAATATAATTAAATGAAAAACATTCTCTCATATTTAGAATATTTCATGTAGTGTATTATTATTATTGAAATATTATTATTTCATGATTTGAAGTAGAAGTTAAATGTTTTTAGTATTGTATTGCCATCTAATATTACTGGAAATTAATTGTTTTTGTTTAACATTGTAAATTAGATAATTACCTGATTTAATATTTTTAATTAAATCATACTAAGAATTAATTAATTATTAAAGAGAAAGAATCATTTCATATTGAAATATTATTTCCTTAGCCTATAAATTTAAATAAATGTGTTAATGACATGTCATATATAATTTTTATTATCTCAATGAATCCAATGATTCTTGAAAAATAATATTATTAATGCATTTTTCTATTTTAATAATTGAAATATATGTTTAATATTATATTTATATTATGGTTAACCTAATGTTGATATTTTCCCCATAATTGATTTATAAATAATATTTCATGATGTGGATAATTGTGGTTATCATAGAATCAATAAATTACATGTTGATATATATATATATATATATAATATCATTGGTAATTATTTCAGAAAATGAAATTTAAGGATCTATCACATGCATTAGATAACAGTATTTTCGAATTTTTAATATTATTGGTGGATAGGTAAAATAAATAACTAGATGTTATAGGATAATTGTGGTTATTATTGAAATTATTAATGATAAAGTAATAGATAATAACATTTCATTGTCGAATTATTTTTTTGACAAAAAAATGGTAGCATGGTACAATGCTAAACTTCATAAAGAATATTGATGATAATTATTTTATAATTATGGACATCATCTGAAAATCAAAATGAGAATTATTAAATGTTTAGAAATTTTAATATTTATTGATGTGGATATTAAATTATTGGTTAAGACATTGTGACATAGTGTTTTTACAATTACCTCACAATAATTACAATATATCATGAGATATATTATGATACTTGTTAATAATGGTTTTTATTCCTTGAAATTAAATAGCAACATCAAACTATTAATTCATTAATTATAATAAAAGATGCATGATATTGTTATTATATTCAATATTTTAGATATAATAAATAATAAATTAATGGGGGATTCTATTTTAAGTAAATAATATCTAGAGTTGGAAATTTTTAAGGATAGTGTTGATGTGAATTATTTATTATAAACCAAAAAATTAAACAAAGTAACTAAAAATTTATAATTGATTGTGAATTGAGAGAAAACATCGTTGTTTGGTAAATGACTAAATACCTTGTTTTATTTAGACTTAGTTTCCTTTTAAATATATGTGTGGAATTATAAATTTAATAGGTATTTAAAATCCATTCTTTTTGAGAATTAATTAAATGATTATTAACCTGATATGGTTGGTGTGATAATGGTTGAACAAGTTTTCATTTATTGAAATGATAATAAATCAGGGTGTTGGTTATGATGATGATGTTGGAATGAGATTCTAGATATTATTTTGTGTGTAATAGTGTGGGAAATTGTAGTTGTTGGGATTAGTTTAGAGTAAGGCTTGATCATGGTTTCTTACTTCTAGCGTGATGACTTATTTATGACCGATGTATGATTATTATTTATGTGAATATTTTCCAATTGCAGGATACAGTTTCATACTATATATAAAAGTGTATATTTTATTTTTTAGGTGAGGATAAGTGAAAGAGTGCCTATATGTTTATGAAATGATAATAAATTATTAAAATAATAGTATCGGTACTTGAAGAATATTTATGATGTTGACCTATATGAATATATAAAAATTAATTAATTGTTCCATCAATAGTAAAAGTAAATGGTTAAAATATTAATCTTTGGAATGAAAATATAATAATATGAATGAATCACTATTCAACTTTATGCTTGTATTATTTTTTTATATCCAGGCCTTGTAAGTGGATGTTCTATGTCCTATATGATGATTGAAGCAGATGAGTCTAATGGTTGGTGGATGAACATAGTGTGGTTTTGAGTTTTATCTAATTTTTATGTTTTTTTGGAATCATAAATCCCCATCAATTTCAGTAGGTAAACCAAAAATAAGAAGTTATAGGGGTGTTTTCTCTAATATCTTGGTTGGGGAGGATATGAATGACTGATTACCCCCTCTATACTTTCTCTCTCTAGTTATATTATTACATGCTTGTATTAATGGGGATTATTTCTCATACATATGCGATGAATGATATAATGGATTTAGATTATATAAAATAAATATATCTAGTCATGGTGGCCCCAACAACACATGGGTTTTTGTGCATGAGATGTGATGGCTTGAGGTATAATGCTTTTACATTGGCTTCAAAGGATTTTGAACATACACTTGGTTACATATTTTTTTGGTTATGATGATGAGGTGGATATGTGTACTAAATCCAAGATGAGATATTAGGATTTTCATGGGACTAAGTGATCTTTGTCTGATGCCTGACTCACAATAGGGGTGAATTGATAATTATGGAAGGTATGAGAGCTCATTATGTCTGACGTTGGGGTGTGAGAGCAGAAAATCGGTGGATAATTGGTTACAAGGTAACCATGTATATATTTTCTATATTATAATTTCACTTCTGTGCGTTCCTTGGTGAGAGAGCCTTAGTAAGTATGGGAAAGGAATAATATGTTGTCAAGGAGAATAGTCAGTTTCATTTGTTTACTCAATGTTGTTCAGTATGCTTACTTCAATTTTTGGATGAGAGGTTTCAAAGAGGACCCTACTAAATATACATATTTCGCTCACCCTATGTATATATAAACTATTTTTAAGTCAATAGGAGTTTATTGGTGTTCTATTTAAACATTATTTGTTTAAGGACTTAATCAAGAGTTACTGGAGAATCATGGTAACTATCAAGGATTATATATTTATTAATTTATTTTTACATGTATCTAGTTATATATGAGATCACATTAGGTATTTGGATTTCTTATTTATATATTATGATTATGAGTTTTTAGGGGGTTTTCTCATATAATATCTTACTTATCAATACATTATAATGGTAATACCTACCATGTGTGTTTTTATATACCATAATTTCTGGTCTCTAAGTCATGGACCATTGGTTTTACTATTCAGGGTTTATTATCTATTTTAAATAATTACCATCCGAGGAGTGGATCCCATAGATTTGGGGTATCCTATAAGAATGGTATAATAGGTGATTGTTGAGTGTTAGGATTATTTTTAAAGTTATGCACTCGTGAAGTTTCATGGGTTAGTTTGGAAATAGTCTAATATGGTGTTAGTAAATTATATAAACAAGGGATTCTATCTAGGAAATTATATTTTCTGTGACCTTATGATTTGAAACAAGGAATTTAATGTTTACTAGACATACTATGTGAAGTTATGTTTCTTACAGGTTATAGACATAGGAATGGATCTTGAATCATGATTGTATGTTCCATTGTTTGAACTAGGTATAAAATTGGAAATAAGTTAAAAATAAATTAACTAAATAACTTAAAATAAATATATTTATTGGGTAACGATACCCTAATGTTTTTTGTTTTATTGTATGGGATCTATGTTTATGTTTCCATTATGTTTATGTTATGGATCATCAACACTATTTGATAGTAAATCACAACATAGTGGAGGAAGATGTTGAAAATGATAAGAGTATACTCAAATAATTTATGCTCTAGAGTTGGTAGTAGTTTAAGGAATGTTTTCTAGATCATGGGACATGGGTTGGGTTAGAGGAGGTAGTGATATCCTTTGGTTTAAATCATTGTTGAAGGAAGTTTTAATTTTAAGGTACTGTGATGATGCCACATTGGAATGTTCGATAGTGGGGATTCTTGCCCCTTGGGGTTTATGATGAGTTAACTATTTTTAGGGATAGTTTTAAGATCCATTTCCATGTTTTGATTCCATATTTGAACACAAATTTTTATTTTCAACCGATAATTTTTTCCTTATCTTGTGAATTTAGGTGTTCTACTCTTGATGCGCTGGGATACCATCAAATTTAATATTAATCATAAAACCATTCAATTATTTTCTCATTGAGATGAATAAATGGTTTCTAATCATTATTTTATTTTTATCCACTCATAATGAGTACAGGGAAACCTAATCATTCACTCTATTGTAACCCACCAATTGAATCCTTGTACCATGATTTCTTATACCACATTATACTTTTCTTTCCAACTCACACCTAACAACCCTTAGAAATTGTAGGAATAACTCATTCCTTAGTATTTGTGTTGAGATATGCATATGGTCTGGGAAAATGGTTTCTATGACTATAGTCATATCATTATATAACTCCCTATTTCATCTTGGTAATGTGAATATATTGTCCTAGGGGAGGGGTTTCTATCATTATGTGCATCTAATACTCTTCTCTCAGACTCATTATTGTGGATATTTGTCTTGTGGAAAGTATTTCTTATAAATATTCCTTTATTTTAATAGATATGATATTCAACCATGTAAGGGTAAAACCGTTTTAGCAATATATAATGTTTTGGTGTCACATTTAGGTAGTGTTTTCCTTAAAACTCTAGTATTATCTATCAATTATCTTCTGTAACATATTGTCAACATAAATTAAGGAAATTAAGGTATAAATTAGTGGAATTTTTCTTTATTAAAGGGTTTAAATGTAATCATTGAACTTACATAAATTATAAATATTTTAATTGAGTATTTTATTGGAATTGAAATGAAAATGTATAAAATGGTAATTAATTTGAAACTTTGATTAGTTTTTTGAGAAATATCGGAGAATCATTTCTGTTCCCTTAAAAATTAGAGAATTACCCTCATTTGAGTTTCAAGAGATTTTCTTCAAGACTAGGTGATATGATATTATTCATTTCATTCTATGGATTATTTTTCATGTTAAATGGATTACTTGACAAGTTTTTGGGAACTACAGAGACCCTATTTATCTCTTCTATATTTTGGATGCATTATGAGATCTATGTTATCTTGAGATGGTGGTTTGAAAATGTCAGTAATATTTAATACTCTAAAAGTGTGATTTTAAAAATATTTAGACTCATTTTTTAGATGTATGTTATTAACAAAAATCATATAATAATCTATAATATAATCACATGGATAAAGAATATTCAACAATATTAAAAGACAGAGGAAGAATTACTAACATTACTTATTGTGTCCATGTAACTGAAACTTTTCTAGAAAAGACAATTTACATTCCTCAATATATAATTATATAAATAAATTTTACACTCTCATGTTTTCAATTTTTCTTCTAGTCTATTAATATTAATTAAATATTATTATTACAAGAATTAAATTAGAAGTGAAATTTATAAATTATTTTATTTTATTCTAACAATACTAAATATTAAATGTTGTAGGTTGATATTGTAAACAAGATAATTTCATATGTTATTCTTGGTAATTATTTCATTTTGATAATTAATGAATTGTGATTGTAAGAACCCGGTTTTTTCTGTGAAAGACTTTGTAATATTCTTGATGATATTCCAGAGCAGTGCCTTCAGACGGCGTGTGATTCCGAGTCTCGGAGTGGCCGTAATTAAATTTTCAGTGCATTCACAATGGAAACGCTAAATAAATGAGATAACTCCTAAACGGAGTTCCGGATCAGGGATCCGAGTGTACGGATGGGTCCGGAATGGGGTGTTTACCCTAGGAACGACATAAAACTTGTCGGCGCGGGATGTTTGGACCCCTCGCCCGCTCCCGGAACGTTAAACAGATAAATAAATAAATTAATTTAATTCTTTTAATGGAGAAACGCAGGTATCTCTTAAACGGTGGATCAGATTGGGAAACTGAGGGCACCGTTGTGTTCGGAATGTACCGTTTACCCTAGGAGGGGTATAAGTTTCGCGGGCGCGGGCCGTTTGTGAAAAATGGCCCCAGGGGAGTTTTCGTAATTTAGCGGCCTCAGACGTTAAATTTTATAACTTTTGAATGGGGTCTCGGATTAAAATTCTGAGACCGCTGTTGTGCTCGGGAGGTAGAGTTTAGCCTAGGGGAGGCTTAATCCCGACCCCCGCCAGGAGTTTGGGTTCGGGCCATCGGGCGGGTGGTTAAGTGTTTTCTATTTAAACACTTAACCCACCCCTCTCCTCTCCCATTTCTTCCCTGGCGCCAGCAGCTCCCAACGATGGAGGAAGATCCTCCTCACCTCCTCCTCTCCGGAAAGGCAACGACGCGGCGACAGATCCCTCACGGCGAAGCACCGGGTAAAGCCCAACAAGGTAGGATGTTGCGTTTTGTATTTTCTTTCCCAAACATTATTTCAAATTCGAATTTGTAAGTTTATTTGCTGCCCAATCTTCGATCTAAGCCCATGAATGCGTAGTAGGGGGTTTTCTCTTCCCATCGCATTTTTCTGAATTAAATTCCGACCTCGGAGGAGCTCGCAATCAACCGCCGAACATCGCGGGTTCTTGATTTCTTCCGGCCGGGTTGGGGGATTCCGGATGGCGGCTGAGCGGATGGAGGCTGAGCAGAGGTCGGCAGGGGGCTTCAGCGGCGCGGCGGCGAGCACCTCACGTGGCAGGCGGCCAGGGGAGCGGGGTCGTGCGGTGGTCGTCGGCCGCAGGCACCGCGAGCACGGAGTGCGAAGGGTGGGGGGACAAGCTTCGGCCGGTCGTCGCGGCACGCAGACCCGGGGTCTTCGTGACCCCGGCTAGCAGACAAGGGACTCGCGCCTCGCGGGTCCCGTGGGGAGACAGGTAGACCGGGCGACGCGGGCCGGCCCGCGCGGTGAACAGCGGGCCGGCACAGGCAGTGAGTGGGCCGACTGAACCGGCCCGGCCCACCCTTTGTTCCGAAAATTTTCTAAAACGCCTCTAAAAGGCAGCTCGGGTGTCGGATTCGCGTGCCGTCAGTGGCGACACGCTCCTTGAGTTATGCCGAGTATTTTGACGTGGTTTCGGGAATTTTTAATTCCCGAAACTAGGGGCCGCGGAGGCGCGACATGTCTTTAAGTAGACGAGCGTTTTCTTCCGGGATTCTTGTTTTGGACGGCACTGACGCGTCCGAAGTCCGTTTTGAGCGCCGTCAGTTGCGCTGGGACCCTAGCATCGAGGATGAGGTTGCCAGGGTAGTTTCAGGCATTGAGGCCAAAGTTGAGGTGCGGGCCCCACAACCCGTCTTTCAAGCTGCGTACAGCGTTTCACGCCTTTTTCACCGGACGTCCGTTCGGGGTGTGCGAGCAGTCGATGTTGGGTGTTTTTCCGAGGGCAACGCGATGGCGCAGTCTGCCCGCTGTATTTCCGCACGATGGTGCGGGCCCCCGCGAGGGCCGTTTCGGGAGTTGACGGTGATTTACAGCTTTATCACCGGGCGACCGTTTTGGACAAATGAGTAGTCCATCTTGTGTGATTTTTCTTGAGGATAACAACGACGCGATCTGTTCGTTGAGTTTTGGGACCGGGATGCGGGTCCCACGTGGCACCGCTCGTGTGCGGTGCGCCGAGATGCACCTTTTTCTCCAGATATCCGTTGCACTCAAGTGAGTAGTGCTTTTGACGTGTTTTCCCGAGGGGATCACAATGGTGTGATGCGCCCGACTGTTTTCAGGGCCGAGGCTCGGGATCACGGGACGTCGTTCGGGCATGAGGCGGTGTTAGTGACTTTTTCGTCGGATATCCGTTTGAGGTGAGTAAGTAGTCGATCTCGCATGTTGTTTCGCGAGGATTACAATGGTGCGATCCATTGGGTTGTGCGGAGCCTCTTGCGTGATTTTGTTGAATGTGGAATGTGGAAGGTGCTCCAGTGGTGGTTCTCCCTACCTTGTTGTAGCGGACCCTTGGCGTATGATCGCGCACTCTTGGGAGAGTGATACAAATGGTTCACGAGATGTGGTTGGCCGTGCCTGGGCCTTTGAGTGGAGTTGTTACGTCACACCTTCACATTGACGCTGGGTGCCGTGTGCACGATAGCCTTTGGGCTGGAATGAGGTATACTCCGGGAGTATATGGGAGCGCTTAGAGGTACGTGTGGTTGATTGTACCTGAGGATGTTTGTGCGCTCAGTTGGGGTTGACTTGGGGCCACATGTCGTGTGGGCCCCACGTGCGTGCCGTGATCTGCTTGGCGTACTTTGACCTCTCGCGATGTAGAGGGTCCCTCTGTGCTCGTTTGTTTGACCAGCCGGGTGGAGTGTTCCCCTGGCTTTGTGCTCGTTTGTTTGGCCAGCAGGGAGTAGTTTTCCCTTGGCTCTGCGCTCGTTTGTTTGACCAGTAGGGTGGAGTTTCCCCTGCTCGGGTGCTCTTTTTTCTAACCATCAGGGTTGAGCGGTCTCCCCCTAGTCTTGTGCTCGATGGTTTGGCCGGCAGAGATGGTTTGGTTCCTCTGCTTCTTTGGCTGTGAGGGGTTTCAGTACTGTGCCCTTTCATCAGACTGCGACACCGTCTGCGACTACGGGTGTCCGTGCAGCGTGGGTGTTTTCCCCACTTTCTGGGATGAGATGTCTCAGTCTTCTTCGACAGTGACTCAGCAGATTGGAGTGGGATCGCCTTGTGAGGCCTGGGGAGTTTCTCTCATTGCTCTGTGTTCCCTGGTAGAGCTTGTGGTTTCGGTGTGACTAATACTTTACGCAGGCACCGATCCTTTACCCAGGAGGTTGTTCCAGCAGGGCTGAGGTTGTTCCAGCAAGGCTGAGGTTGTTCCAGCAGGGATGAGGTTGTTCCAGCAGGGATGAGGTTGTTTCCAGCAGAGCTGAGGTGGTTTCGAGCGGGGCTCGCCAGTGGGTTACCATTCAGCAGGGATGGCCAGTACAGTGGTGTTTACCGAGTAGTACCATCCAACAGGGATGGCCAGAGCAGTTCCGGGCTTACCTCCAGCGGGGCTGGGCAGTGGTCCGCAATGTCGGGCTTACCTCCAGCTGGGCTGGGCAGTGGTCCCCGATGCCAGGCTTACCTCCAGTTGGGCTGGGCGGTGGTCCCCGATGTCGGGCTTACCTCCAGCTGGGCTGGGTAGTGGTCCCCGATGCCGGGTTACCTCCAGTTGGGCTGGGCAGTGGTCCCGTCGCCGACTTTAGCCGGGTCGCCCTCCAGTGGACTACCCTGTTACAGGACTGGGCAGTGAGGCACCCGTCGACTTACCGGTTATCCCTGTAGTGGGAATCTGTTGACTTCTAGGGATCCTCCAGCGGGGCTGGGTAGGGGGTCGCCTGTCGACTTTGAGCAGATTTCTCGACTGCGGGGCAGTGACAAGTTGTGGTTGACGTTCCCCCAGAACTCTCAAGTACGGGGAGCACTTTCCCCCACCGAGATGCTTCCTTGTGATGCGACCTAAAACCGTGCGGGCGAGTCAGTGCCGCCCAAAGCAGATAGTGTCGAGGTGTGGGGATTGAGCCCCTTGGCTTGCGGTTTGGGGCAGACGTGCGGGATGCTGGGCATCGATGGTGTTACTTCTGGGACTGTTGGCTACTCCTTCTTGGGCTGAGCTATGGGACGGAGATCCCCTTACGAGTTTGTTCAGGCTTCATGACAGAGCATACATATGTATATACCTTGTTTCCGGTACCCACTTCTTGGGTTTGGCTACTCTCTTTCCAAGAGAGGCGAAGACGCGCGGGGTATGCCCCGTGCTTTCCGTGTCTAGCTTCTCATGGTGGGATGAGTCTACTCTCCTACTATAAGCAGCGAAAGCTCGACGAGAAGTGCATCTTCTCACCGTTCCTAGCTCCTTGTGTTAGGACGAGTCTTCTACGTTTCTCTTGTTGGGTTGAGCTGGACTCTTTACTTCACTTTCAGTTGTACTCCTCTACTTTTCATGTTCGCTCTACTGATCACCCTTCGGTACCTCTTTTGTTGCTCCCTCGAACCTTCAGGGTATCCTACTGAGTATTTTTATACTCACCCCTGCATGGGCTTTTCCCACACTTGGTGTGCCCTTGCAGACGATGGACAGGTGGAGCGTGACTTCGGTGGAGCGTAGGAGCTTGGGAGCTTGGACCGCATGCGGTGGTCATGGCCGAGATCCCGGTGGGAGACCCGTCAGCTGTTCCTTTTTGTTCACCTGTTTCCGGGTTGTGGAAATTTTTGGTTGGGCGCGTGTTTTGCCCCTTTTCTTTTCATTTTTTACTTTGTACTTGTAGTGGTCGATGCACTCTGTGGTTTTATATATAGTAGTTTCCCTTTACTTTTCTTTTCTTGTCTTTACTTTTACTCTGCACTTTTGCATTGAGTTTTCTGCGTGTGTGTGTACAGGTGCTTAGGCAAAGGCCTCCCCGAGTTATTGTGCCTTCGGTGCTGGTCGCCAGCCCCTGGCCTATGGAGGCGGGCTTAGGGTAGTTGTGGCTCGAGACTGGGTAGGGTCGGGTCCTGACAAAGTGGTATCAAAGGTGGTTCGTTCCTTGGGATGTTGTGTGGACGTCCCTAAAAGAGGAATTGGTTGAAATATAGGGCAATAGTGTTAACGTGTCTCGAGAGTGGCTCTCAGGCCAGGGAGTCCAGTGATGGTGCAGCGGCCAACGTATCCATTCACCAGGCCCTTGATAACCCTCTTTTTGACTCGGCATGCTGAGACACTTGTTGTAGGGAAATTTGGTTGTGCATCACATAGGACTGAGTCTTGACTGTCCTTCTTGAGTCAGCTCCCCATCGTTGTTTTTTTGGTATATACATATATGCTCATCTGACCGCGACACTCCTTGATAATTTTTAGGATGTCTCCGCGAGGACAGCCAGCCAGGATACCAGCTCTGGTTCGTGACGACGACCTTGTGATCTACGAGGCCACGGTCCAGGACCCATCATGCGAGCCCCTTTCTCCGGGTGGGCCAGTAGCAGCACCCCCACCTGTTGAGCAACAGGCAGTTTCAGCAGAGCAGGCTGAGTTTGAGCGCAGGTTGAGCGCGCTCCGTGAGTTCTAGAGACAGAGACCACTGAGGTTCATTGGTGAGCCCGACCCTCAGGCAGCAGAGGTTTGGCTCGAGGCAGTGGTTCGCCTTTTCAGGCTTGTGCAGATGCCGACAGATCAGAGAGTGGATTTGGAAGCCACCCTTTTTCGTGAGCAGCTCGGCATTGGTGGAGTCTGGTGAATCAGTTTCTAGACGAGTCGTCGCTTTCGTTGGATGACTTTCAGTTGTTGCTCCGGGATGAGTTTTCCCCCTCATGCTTGCGCTCCGTTCGGATTCAGGAGCTCCTGCAGTTTCAGCAGGGAGGGATGACGGTGGCCGAGTACGCGGCTTGTTTTGCAGACCGTGCACGCTTTCACTCGGACTTGGTCCATGACAATAACCTCCGAGCATGGATGTTTGAGCAGGGTCTCTGCTGAGAGATTCGTGCTATCAGAGTACCCTCGGGCATTTCCACATATGCCGGGGTGCTAGAGCAGGCACTGGTAATAGAGGGATTCTTGTCATGTTTTGCGGCTGGTAGTGGCAGTGGGCGCGATGGAGCCGGGACGTCTGCCGTATCTAGCAGGCGCCGAAGGATAGGACCTAGATGCAGGTGGCCTTCCCCTTGCCTATTTTGGAGACATGGTCGTATACCACCATGACGAAAAGGCGCAGGGCCTCGCCGAGGATGCCCTTCCGTGAGTGGATCCCGGGCCGTGGTCGTACACCACAGTGGAGCCGGAGGGCACCAGGTCAGCCCAGAGAGAGACGGTGCTATGCTTCTGATGGGCGAGGTCACTTGGCACGAGACTGCCCGACCCGAGTTGCTGGGAGCTTCGGGCAGGCAGCAGGTGCACCACCACGACAGAGGCAGCGCCGTGATTGGAGTAGTACCCATGGAGGTGGTTCTAGCAGAGGAGCGGGAGGAGCTGGTAGTGGGGGACGACGTTACGAGGTCTTCCCATCACCACTAGGGGGTCCACGTCAGGCTCTGGGAGCTGACAGTTGGGACCGCGGGCAGCCGCGAGCTTTGGATGTCTACGATCCTGCAGAGCATGAGGAGATAAGAGGTATGCTCTACAGCTCTTCTACCTTTGTGCAGTAGAATTGTTAGACTATGTGTGTGATCTTCTTTCCTCCCTGCTCCTTGTTTGATGTGTTACCAGGGTGACGTAGGGCGTCGGGTGTGACCCTGTGTTGGTAAGGAAAAATGTGTGAGACCTTTTCCTTTAGTCAATGGTGTTGACTCTTTCGCCTTTTGAGCGTGTAAGAGAGCATCGACTATGGAACCTTGCATGACCAGATATCTTTGGCTGTTTCACCATATGGATATTTTGAAAGAGGGAATCACCGGGCCTTGTTTCAGGTGCGGGCGGTGATTCTAGTCGCGGCGTGCGACGTAGAGGTTTGACCGGGGAGGTGAGCTACCCCCGAGGGCCTTCGGGCGGTTTGTGACCGTGCAAAGGGATGGCGAGGTACCCTACCGTCTTGCCCTAGCCCCAATGTCTGGAGTGGGTGCACGACGTCGGCAAGGGCTGACCTAGCGTGAACAGATCGATCCTTTGGTCTGTGTGCGGTGACGTAGAGCTGTGCGTGGGTTCTTCTGGGTATGGGAAAGCCAGTTGTGGGCTTAGTACCCTGTGTTCTTCCCTGGTTTTGCTTTTCGAGGATGAAAATCTTGAAGGAGGGAATGATGTAAGAACCCTGTTTTTTCTGTGAAAGACTTTTCAATATTCTTGATGATATTCCAGAGCAGCGCCTTAAGATGGCGTGCGATTCCGAGCCCCGGAGTGGCCGAAATTAAATTTTCAGTGCGTTCACACTGGAAATGCTAAATAAATGAGATAACTCCTAAACGGAGTTCCGGATCAGGGATCCGATGGTGCGGATGGGTCCAGAATGGGGTGTTTACCCTAGGAACGACATAAAACTTGTCGGCGCGGAATGTTTGGACCCCTCGCCTGCTCCCGGAACGTTAAACGGATAAATAAATTAATTAATTTCATTCGTTTAATGGAGGAACGCAGGTATCTCTTAAACGGTGGCTCAGATTGGGAAACCGAGGGCACCTTTGTGTTCGGAATGTACCGTTTACCCTAGGAGGGGTATAAGTTTCGCGGGCGCGGGCCGTTTGTGAAAAATGGCCCTAGGGGCGTTTTCGTAATTTAGCGGCTTCAGACGTTAAATTTTATAACTTTTGAATGGGGTCTCAGATTAAAATTCCGAGACCTCCGTTGTGCTCAGGAGGTAGTGTTTAGCCTAGGGGAGGCTTAATCTCGACCCCGCCAGGAGTTTGGGTTCGGGCCGTCGGGCGGGTGGTTAAGTGTTTTCTATTTAAACACTTAACCCACCCCTCTCCTCTCCCCTTTCTTCCCTGGCGCTAGAAGCTCCCAAAGACGGAGGAAGCTCCTCCTCACCTCCTCTCCTCCAGCAAGGCAACGGTGCGGTGGCAGATCCCTCACAGCGAAGCGCCGGGCAAAGCCCAACAAGGTAGGATGTTGCGTTTTGTATTTTCTTTCCCGCACTTAATTTCAAACGCGAATTTGTTAGTTGATTTGCTGCCCAATCTTCGATATAAGCCCGTGAATGCATAGTATGAGTTTTTCTCTTCCCATCGCATTTTTCAGAATTAGATTTCAACCTCGGAGGAGCTCGCAATCAACCGCTGAACATCGCGGGTTCTTGATTTCTTCCGGCCGGGTTGGGGGCTTCCGGACAGCGGCTGGGCGGAGGGAGGCCGAGTGGAGGTCGGCAGGGGGCTTCAGCGGCGCGGCGGAGAGCGCCTCACGTGGAAGGTGGCCGGGGGAGCGGGGTCGCGCGGCGGTCGTCGGCCGCAGGCACCGCGAGCGCGGAGCGCGAAGGGTGGGGGGACCGGCTTTGGCCGATCGTCGCGGCACGCAGACCCGGGGTCTTCGTGACCCCGACCAGCAGACAAGGGACCCGCGCCTCGCAGGTCCCGTGGGGAGACAACCAGACCGGCTCAGCCGGTCCGGGCGACACGGGCCGGCCCGCGCGGTGAACCACGCGCCGGCACAGGCAGTGAGTGGGCCGGCTGAACCGGCCCGGCCCACCCTTTGGTCCGAAAAGTTTCTAAAACGCCTCTAAAAGGCAGCTCGGGTGTCAGATTCGCCTGCCGTCAGCGGCAAAGCACTCCTTGAGTTAAGCCGAGTATTTTGACGTGGTTTCGGGAATTTTTAATTCCCAAAACGAGGGGCCGCGGAGGCGTGGCATGTCTTTAAGTAGACGAGCATTTTCTTTTGGGATTCTTGTTTTGGACGGCGCGGACGCGTCCGACGTCCATTTTGAGCGCCGTCAGTTGCGCTGGGACCCTAGCATCGAGGCAGAGGTTTCTAGGGTAGTTTCAGGCGTTGAGGCCGAAGTTGAGGCGTGGGCCCCACGACCCGTCTTTCGAGCTGCGTATAGCGTTTCACGCCTTTTTCACCGGACGTCTGTTCGGGGCGTGCGAGCGGTCGATGTTGGGTGTTTTTCCGAGGGCAACGCGTTGGCGCAGTCTTCCCGCTGTATTTCCGCACGATGGTGCGGGCCCCGCGAGGGCCGTTTCAGGAGTTGACAGTGATTTCCATCTTTATCACCGGGCGACCGTTTTGGACAAATGAGTAGTCCATCTTGTGTGCTTTTTCGAGAGGATCGCAATGGTGCGATCCGTTCGTTGAGTTTCGAGACCGGGATGCGGGTCCCATGTGGCACAGCTCGTGTGCGGTGCGTCGGGATGCACCTTTTTCTCCGGATATCCGTTGCACTCATGTGAGTAGTGCTTTTGACGTGTTTTCCCGAGGGGATCGCAATGGTGCGATGCGCCCGACTGTTTTCAGGGCCGAGGCTCGGGATCACGGGATGTCGTTCGGGCGTGAGGCGGTGTTGGTGACTTTTTCGTCGAATATCCGTTTGAGGTGAGTAAGTAGTCGATCTCGCCTGTTTTACCGCGAGGATTACAACGTTGCGATCTGTTGGGTTGTGCGGAGCCTCTTGTGTGATCTTGTTGAATGTGGAATGTGGAAGGTTCTCTAGTGGTGGTTCGCCCTACCATGTTGTAGCGGACCCTTGGCGTGTGATCGCGCACTCTTGGGAGAGTGATACAAATGGTTCACGAGATGTGGTTGGTCGTGCCTGGGCCTTTGAGTGGAGTTGTTACGTTACGCCTTCGCGTTGACACTAGGTGCCGTGTGCACGATAGCCTTTGGGCTGGAATGAGGTATACTCTGGGAGTATACGGAAGCGCTTGGAGGCACGTGTGGTTGATTGTACCCGAGGATGTTTGTGCGCTCAGTTGGGGTTGACTTTGAGCCACACGTCGTGTGGGCCCCACGTGCGTGCCGTGATCTGCTTGGCTTACTTTGACCTCTCGCGATGTAGAGGGTCCCTCTGCGCTCGTTTGTTTGACCAGCAGGGTGGAGTGTTCCCCTGGCTTTGTGCTCGTTTGTTTGGCCATCAGGGAGGAGTTTTCCCCTGGCTCTGCGCTCGTTTGTTTGACCAGCAGGGTGGAGTTTCCCCTGGCCGGGTGCTCTTTTTTCTGACCAGCGGGGTTGAGCGGTCTCCCCATGGTCTTGTGCTCGATGGTTTGGCCGGCAGAGATGGTTTGGTTCCTCTGATTCTTTGGCTGTGAGGGGTTTTAGTACTGTGCCCTTTCACCGGACTGCGACACCGTCTGCGACTACGGGTGTCCGTGCAGCGTTGGTGTTTTCCCCACTTTCTGGGATGAGATGTCTCGGTCCTCTTCGACAGTGACTCAGCGGATTGGAGCGGGATCGCCTTGTGAGGCCTGGGGAGTTTCTCACGTTGCTCCGTGTTCCCTGGTAGAGCTTGTGGTTTTGGTGTGACCAACACTTTACGCGGGCATCGATCCTCTACCCAGGAGGTTGTTCCAGCAGGGCTGAGGTTGTTCCAGCAGGGTTGAGGTTGTTCCAGCAGGGCTGAGGTTGTTCCAGCAGGGCTGAGGTTATTCCAGCAGGGCTGAGGTTGTTTCCAGCAGAGCTGAGGTGGTTTCGAGCGGGTCTCGCCAGTGGGTTACCATCTAGCAGGGATGGCCAGTACAGTGGTGTTTACTGAGCAGTACCATTCAGCAGGGATGGCCAGAGCAGTTCCGGGCTTACTTCCAGCGGGGCTGGGCAGTGGTCCCCGATGTTGGGCATACCTCCAGTTGGGCTGGGCAGTGGTCCCCGATGCCGGGCTTACCTCCAGCTGGGCTGGGCAGTGGTCCCCGATGCCGGGCTTACCTCCAGCTGGGCTGGGCAGTGGTCCCCAATGCCGGGTTACCTCCAGCTGGGCTGGGCAGTGGTCCCGTCGCCGACATTAGCTGGGTCGCCCTCCAGTGGACAACCCTGTTACGAGACTGGGCAGTGAGGCACCCGTTGACTTACCGGGTATCCCCATAGTGGGAATCCGTTGACTTCCAGGGATCCTCCAGCGGGGCTAGGCAGGGGGTCGCCTGTCGACTTTGAGCAGATTTCTCAACTGCGGGGCAGTGACGAGTTGTGGTTGACGTTCCCCCAGAACTCTCAAGAACGGGGAGCACTTTTCCCCACCGAGACGCGTCCTTGTGATGCGATCTAAAACCGTGCGGGCGAGTCAGTGCCGCCCAAAGAGGATAGTGTCGAGGTGTGGTGGTTGAGTCCCTTGGCTTGTGGTTCGGGGCAGACATACGGGATGCTGGGCATCGATGGTGTTACTTCTGGGACTGTTGGCTACTCCTTCTTGGGCTGAGCTATGGGATGGAGATCCCCTTACGAGTTTGTTCGGGCTTCTTGACAGAGCATACATATGTATATACCTTGTTTCCGGTACCCACTTCTTGGGTTTGGCTACTCTCCTTCTAGGAGAGGCGAAGACGTGCGGGGTATGACACGTGATTTCCGTGTCTAGCTTCTCATGGTGGGATGAGTCTACTCTCCTACTATAGGCAGCGAAAGCTCGACGAGAAGTGCATCTTCTCACCGTTCCAAGCTCCTTGTGTTAGGACGAGTCTTCTACGTTTCTCTTGTTGGGTTGAGTTGGACTCTTTACTTCACTTTCAGTTGCAATCCTCTACTTTTCCTGTTCGCTCTACTACTCACCCTTCGGTACCGCTTTTGTTGCTCCCTCGATCCTTTGGGGTATCCTACTATGTATTTTTATACTCACACCTGCTTGGGCTTTGCCCGCACTTGGTGTGCCCTTGCAGACGACGGACAGGTTGAGAGTGACTTCGGTGGATCGTAGGAGCTTGGGAGCTTGGACCGCGTGCGGTGGTCATGGTCGGGATCCCGGTGGGAGACCCGTCAGCTGTTCCTTTTTCTTCACATGTTGCCAGGTTGTGGCACTTTTTGGTTGGGCACGTGTTTTTACCCTTTTCTTTTCAGTTTGTACTTTGTACTTGTAGAGGTCGATGCACTTTGTGGTTTTATATATAGCAGTTGCCCTTTCCTTTTCTTTGCTTGTCTTTACTTTTACTCTGCACTTTTGCATTGAGTTTTCTGCATGTGTGTGTACAGGTGCTTAGGCAAAGGCCTCCCTAAGTTATTGTGCCTTCGGCGCTGGTCGCCAGCCCTTGGCCTATGGAGGCGGGCTTGGGGTAGTTGCTGCTCGAGCCCGGGTAGGGTCTGGTCGTGACAGTGATAGGGAAGGAATTATCTCCATATTGAAATATTATGTCTATGACCAGGAAATTTAAAGGAATTTGTTAATGAAATGTCATAGATAATTTTATTATCTTCAATAATATATAGTTACATGATGAAAAATATTTTTAATGTGGTTTATAATTTGAAGAAATTAAATATAAATTTATTGGTTATATATTATGGTTAACATGTTGTTTTTCTAATTTACAAAATGTAATTAAAAACATATTTCATGCAGTGGAGAATTATTATTATCTTATATTCTTTAAATAGGTTATTGATATATATATATATATAATATTTTTAATAATAATTATAATAATGGGATTTATTGATTTATCACATTGAGTGGATAATATTATGTGATAATTTATAATATTATTAGAAGAAAGGAAAAATAATCATTTCATGTTGCAAGAAAATTATGATTATTATGCAAAACTATATAGGAGAGAGAAATGTATAATACCATGTCATTTTATAATTATTAAATAAAAAAATAAAAACTATTTCATTTTTAATTGATAAACCTTTTTAATAATATTTTTGAGAATTATTTTATAATTATTCATCTATTTTAGAGAATTTAAATTATAATTATCACATGTTTATGTAATTTAATATTTAATGATATAGAGATTAAATTATTTAATTAGAAATACTGATAGAATTCATTTATTGTTTCTTCATGATATTTACTATATAGATTTCTATTTATTGTGTTAGTTGTTAATTATATTTGATATTCTTGGGAACAAAATAAAAACATCTTGCTAGTATTGATTTATTTAAAATGAAAGAGGCATATAAAAATAATTATCATTTAGATTATTGATATATGAAAGTGAATAATAAGGAATAAAACTAGATAAAGTAAATAATATTTATATATAGATATTTGAATGGAAAGTTCTTCTAGAATTTAATCATTAGAAATTAGTTTATTAAATATTCTAATGAAAATTTGATGATTTCTTAAATCATTTATTTTGGGTTGAATGAGCCAATTGTTTTCTTAATAAAGTCTATAATGCCTTTTTTTGATGTGGATTTAGTTACATTTTGATTTATATGTTGAATAATACTTTTAATATTTATTAATTCTCAATTTTTAATAGATTAGATGTTAATTTTTGTTAACCTAATGTGGTTTCATTGATTATAATTTAATGAGGTGCCGATCATAATGGTGATTGTGGCTCAAGGAATTTTTTTATGATTATTATATTATCATATGATTTTATATGTGATTTTATTCCCAGTGGTGTGGGACATTTGGGGTAAATTGGATGAGTTCAGCGTGAAGATTTTTATCATTCCTTATTTTTAGATTGATTCTTAATTGATTGCTAATGAATAATTATTATTTATACGACCATTTTCCAATAGGAGGATATAATATAATGATATGAAATATTAGTGAATATTTTATGTAGTACCTTATGCTGAGTCCTAGAAAACCTATATATTTTTAAATGATAATTAATTAAGGAAAAAACATAACTGGTTCTTGATGCTCACTTATGATGATGACATTCTTTAGAATAAAAGTAAATACTTAATAGTATCATGTAAAATTTGATTTGATGAATAACATATTTATATTGGAAATGAAAATATAATAATATTATTTAATTTATAAAAAAAATATTTAATATTGAAATTTATAAGTGTATGCTTTCTTGATATCTAGAATGTAGTTATAGAAGATGAGTGTCATGTGTAATGATAAAAGAAGATCAGTTCAAGTCCAAGTATCTTCCCTTAGTGTGGTTGTGATCTATATCAACATTTAATGTCTTGTTATTTCATACTCACCCTCCCATGTCGAGATGTAAATCGATAAATTGAGGTTATGGGGGGGGGGGGGGTGTTTTCCCCAACATCCATGTTGGCGAGGATACATGTCATTTATTACCACCTATACCCCATTTTCACTTTGGTTATAATATTATTTTTAGGTATGTATGAGGTTAATTTACCATAAAAGTTTTCTTTGGTCTATAACTGGTCAAGTTTGTGTCACATAATTTTATCTAGACAAGGTTCATTGATTCCCATGGGTGTACATGCATGTTTTATGATGGATTGAGGTAAACCTCATTTATAAGGACTGCAATGGATTTCAGGCATATGTTGATGATGATGATATGGATATATAGAATAATTACAACATTATATTATAGTCCCTATATGGGAATAAGGTTTTTAAGGTTGAGTGTAAACTCAAATATGGGATGAAATGATTATTATGGAAGAGATGGGAGATAATAATGTCTAAGTTTGGGGCATGAGTGTAGAAAACTAGTGGGGAAGTAGTTGTAGGGTACCCATTTATATATATATCTCCATAGTTTGGTTATAATTTTTTAATTAATTTGGTGAGTGATCCTTGGTGAGGATGGGAAGAGAACAATATAACTTTTTATGCGATGATTTAGTTTTATTTGATTAATCATTATGACACTGTATACTTCTTTCACATTTTCACAAGAGGATCCAGGGATGACCCTACTGAGTATACAATTTTAGGTCACCCAATGTATGTTTTAATTATTTTTCATTTTATAAGGATTTGGTTAGTGATCGATCTGGAAATTACTAGTGTGAGGGGTTATTCATTAGATGTTGGAGTTTCATGGTTATTGTAGATGATTATGGATTTGGTAATTTTTTTAGTTGTATCTAGTTAAGTATTACATCACATAATGTATAAGTATTTTTTTGTATTATGATTACATTTTTTTTCTCATCTTATCTCTTACTTTTAAAATATTTATGAGGGTAATGCCTCCCCTACCTGTTTTTATATACCATCACTACTAGTCACTAAACCATGTTCTCTTGGAGGTCATGTTTGAGGGTCATTTACTTTTTTCATTCATCTTTGGAATAGGAGGTGTACCTTTAAAGGGATGGTGCATTGAAAAATTATAAATAAATTAAGTCCACAAATGTATTTTATTATAATTCCCCAATAATTAAAATCCCTATAATGAGGGATAGAAAAGTACATGAAACTATGGTTGAATTATTACTCATGTAATGGATGATGTTAATTAATTTAATAGTTTCTTTATATGATTTAGTTTAACTTCTATGTCAATGATATTTATTTTATGCATCACGTGCATGTTAATATTATGTGGAAATTACCCAAATAATTAATCATTTATAGTAAATTAATCTATGAATAATAATTTTATCATATTTATTTTTATAATACATATTTAATTTTTAAAATTTATGTGATATTTTTTAATCATCCAGATAAAACGTGAATCAAATAAATAAATTAATAACTATAAACATGAAAAAAGATAATAAATATGTGATATTATAATGAGCATTTATATATAGGTTGGTTTATGAGAAGAGATAAACCAAAATTGACCGCAGGGAAAAGAACTTATTAATCCAAAGAATGGAAAAGTTATAGCATCTCTCCATTAACATGTGGATCTACTTGGTTGGATTCACCTCAACTTGGGTCCAAAATTGTATCCCCCACTCTGAGCTCTAACCATAAAAATATATTCTCACTCACATATGAGATGTATCAAGGGTTTAGGTTTATATATAATACACCACAAATAAAAATTCCCATACATATTTATGGAGGGAAGGATGATACAAATATCATAATATCAAATTTAATTATAAATTATCACAAAAACTCTCCCATGGATATTAAATTATATAAAACCCTTACATTAACATTCCATTCATGCTCCTGAAAATCAAATTATGAGATACTAAATATTTAAACTTCATAATATTCATTTCAAATCATACTAATAAGGTTAAATATATTTTAATTAATGAATTAATTTACTGAATACTTAATTATTATTTTTATTATTCTTAACATATTCCTGAGATATATTTAGATTTCTATCTTTTCCAATTTAATTTAATTTTATTAATAAATTATTAATTTAAAAAATTGGTCGCACAACTTATGTTTACAAGAATAGACTCATGTAACTTTCTATATCAAATTAAATTCACTAATGAAATTAAATATATACATGTTGTGTATATTGTAGGTGACCCGACTTGTACCTAGCTTTCCCGATTAAATCAGATTATCACAATTAATACTTACATAGTTTGTAATATTAGTTGAAATATCATGTGACTCACGTAGTGTATACTCCATATTGTGCACTATTCATTTACATAATATATATTCCCAAATAGAATGTCTTCATATACAAAATGTGTTATTATGTTAAAAAGTCCATATATACATAATGAAGTGTATCATATCATGATATGCCATACATATACACATCATGTACTACTACCAATGAAAATGAATTAACCAGTATGTAAAAAACCATTAGATGCCATTTAGTTGTAAAATTTATGCATATAGTAATTATCATGAATTTTTATCAACATGAAATATGGAAAATATTCTAGTTTTTACCTTGTGTGGAATAACATTTTCCCAAAATGTGTATAGCCAGCTATACACCATATAGGTCTTGTCTCAGTTTAATTATATATAGGTCAACTGAAAAAACATGACTAAAGTATTAGTTTCTACCGTGCATGATTTTTAATGTCTTATATGGTGAGTAAATCAGGGTATATTATATGAAATGTGATTATTTCCACCAATAAAAAACATCTAGAAATTCATTATGCATCTGGGATGTATTTTCATGTGTAACATAACATGTATAAATAACTAAGGGATGTGTAATCCAAGTATTACTACATCATTAAGATAGTAATCTAGACATGAAAAGAAATGAAAACACATCATCGATCACACAACATTCCATGATTTATATAATGAAAAAACTATGTGGGAAAATTTGGTGTATACAATAGAAATACTCCATGAAATTCATATTGAACGTTATGCCATGATGGTAGTAAATTTATTTTTTTTGTGTAATTGAAAAAGATTTTAAAAGAGGAACATGTTGTTCAATTGAGTATATGAAATGAAGGACATATATTCTAATATAAGGTGACACCCTGATACTTTGTGATATTTTTTTGAATAATTTCATTCTCTTTGACAGATTGCAATCAATGAAACACCAAATTTATACAAAACAAGATACATTATTAAAATATAGTTATTTACACATAACCCTTATAACCAAGAAATTATGTTGGTAGCTATGACTAGGAGTAAATAAAATATAAGAATTATTGTTTTAAACATGTATAAAATTAATAAATTTATTATCTATTTAACAGAAATAAAATAAGAATCATTTAAATGAATTTTTTTCTCAAAAAATTGTACTTTTCTTAAAGGGTGTTCAATCACGTTCTGTAAAAATAATTAAAAATTAATTTTGATCACATTTAGAAAATATATTTTAAAAAATAAATTATTTTTTGAAATATGTATACCAAAATTATCTTAGGTTAATTTTTTTTTAACTTCTTCAAAAAAGATTCTTTTTTTCAATGAATAGTGAATAATATTGATTTTATTAAAAATTACCTTTTTTGTTTAAAGAATTTAGAACCACTATTTTATTTTCATGTGGTTTTAAAAGTAAAATTAGTAAAATTATATATTTATTCGTCCAAATTTTTCCATTTTAATTAAATTTATTTTTAAATTTTGTAAAAAACATTCTAATGTTTTGAAAGGATTTCTTTTAGAAAATTGTTTTTTTGACACGAATATAGGTTTAATTTTGAATTAAATCCAGCTAGTTATATGAGTTTAATTAGGAAAAATATATTCATTATTTGGAATCAAAATAATATATATTATATAATAAATTCAACTTAATTTCTGACCATATTGAATTGTGAAAAAATAAAAATTATTTACAATGGTTATAGAAGAAACGAGTTTACCCGGGGGTAAAACTAAAAATATTACGGTTAAAAATTTCTGAAATTTTTTATAATTATTATTTTTAGTTACCTTTAGATCTTATAAATTATGGTTTTCTACAAATTTTCTTTTTTTACATCCCCTTTTCATGAGAAAAATGTTTATGTAATTGTTTCCTTTCAAAAATACTAAGTGTATCCTCTCCCCAATTATAAAGGCCACCCCTATCTTGTTTATTAGAACCTAAAAACCCCTTTGGTTTTATGATGAACTGAATACATCACTTCCAATATTCCTTAACCACATCCTGGAATCCTTTTTTGGTCATGAATCCATCCTAGTATTACTTTTTTTGAAAACTAAATTAGGTTTTCCGAAGAAGAGGTAATGTCCTTAAAAGAGAATTTTATTTTATTTATTCTTCCACCTCCACAAATAATCTCAAAACATGTGGATATAATAACTTAATTTTATTAAATATACTGATATTTGTGTTAGGTTATGTACATGAACTATAAAAATATACTCCTCTCTTAAATGGGAAATGAAATCATTTTTCTTGTGTACAATGGACTACCAACTCACGAAGTGACATAATTAATTTTTCATAACTACATATCACATATGGATATAATGATTTATATAATTTTTATAAATTATATTAATTATATAATTATAAATATTAAATTATAATATCATAAATAATTTCAATATTTCTATACATGTTGAGAATATGAGAACATCGCTAGTGTATATGGTGGACTATCTCCTTGCGAAGCGATGTTATTTATTTTTCACTTACTAATTACATGGGTAGTAAGAAGAATTACTTTTTGGTTAATATATGATATTAATAAAATATTCTTAATTATATATAATAAATATATCATATAATTGTTTACCTTACCATTCATTGAATAAATTATAATTTCTTCAAGTGTACGGAGGACTACCACCTCATAACGCGATGTGAATCATTTTTCACTAATGCATTACATGGATGGTAATAAAAGATAAAATTAATGAATATATGTGATATATATTAAATCATAATAATTATGTAAAATTAATATACAGTCCACTTAATTACTACTTCACAATTGAATGAAATGAAAATATCGCTTGTGCGCACGTACGACCTACCATCTCCAAAAAGCATTGTGATCCATTCACCATGTTCAATATTAAATAATGGTTCTAAATATTTATCTAATAAAAAAATTAATTTTATGCGATTAATATAATTATAATATTATGTAAAAATATACTATATTTGGGATTCAAACCTTTCATGATAAAACATGCAATAGGAAACAATGCAATTAAGAACCGAGACAATTGTGATAATTAAAGACTATCAATGAAAATATAATAAGATTCCATAAAAATATTATATATAATATTATAAATAAATTTTTTTATATAAGTTAATTACATTTTTGAAACCCTATATATAAAAGGCTAAATTGTGCTAAACTAAAGGGAAGTGTGATGTATAGGGTTTCATAACTCATTTTTTATTTATTTGGTTATAAGAAAACTTCATTGAATATATCATGAATAAATTTACTATGAAATGAATTTTTATTTATTTATCTATTATTTTGACAATTCATTGTTGGAAACTATATTATTTATACATAACCATTGAATTTATTAACTCTCACCTAAATGACATGAACATTATAAAAGTTTCATCTCAATCTCTCTTCCTTGAGACACATGTTCTTTTAAGCACCTATTTTCTTTTGAATGGTGTATATGCTGCTCCATTACATACTATGTCATGAATCCTTCCGATGTCATAAGATGTTATGTTTCAATTCATTTACTTCATTCATGGGATGTTTTGATTCAAAATTTACCAAATAGTTAAGGGGTTATGTTTCAATCCCGTTTTAATTGGAATTTCTCATAATTCAATTTTTTGAAGGAAATTATTAATAATTTTTTAATAAACCCCTTATATTTTATTTTCCTCTTTTTATTCCTGGTTATTTCAAGGAGTATTACCATTTTCTTCACATTAGTTCATAAAATTATTGTGAGAATATTTTCTAGATAATCTCTATTCAATTATATATTTGTTCAAAAGTCTTGTTTCTTCCAAATTCTAGCATTCTATTTTATTTAAATTTTTTATTATAATTCTATAAAGTAATTTTTACCCCTAATTGGATTAAAAAAATTTAATCTTCTTGTTAATTTTTTGAAAATGGTACATTTTTTCCTTTTCTTAGAAAAATTTGAAATGAAAATTTTTTAATGTATTTAGCAAGAAAGAAACTCTTCTTCCATAACTAAAGCTCAATGATTTAAATATAACATCATAATATTAAAATGATATTTTAAAAATATATCTTTAATGTTGGGAAATTTTTTAAAATTTAAATACGTCTTTTAAAAATGTTAAGTAAATTTTCCTCAAGAAATATTCAATGTTATATTTGAAAGTCATTTTCCATATAAGATGGAATCATTATATTTTATTGAAAGTTAAATAGTTATTTACTCAAGAATGTTTTCAATATTTTTAAAAGTATTTTGATCAATGAAAATAACTATTGATGCTTTGTATTGATTCTAAATTATGTATAGATGTTTTCTAAATATATTCCAAGTTATTATCCCTTCCTTTTATGGGATGATACATTACTTATGATCATTTATAAAATGCATTTACTATGAAATATTCTTTGAATGTTATATGAGAAATGAATATACAACCCTTTGTTTCCATGGGTAATTCTTATTTTATGCCTTAAGATTGATTTAATTTATATGGAACACATAAGTCATGATCATGTTATTATGGGAATTCCCAAATAACACCCTAATGAATTGGGTAAATCATACGTATAATGAGACATCATGGATGGAATTAGAGAGAAATCTTAATCCAATATGGGACTCTATAAACCATGTGATATTTTCTAGGATGTTATCCTTGACTTATATTTATGTCAATATTTTTTTTAATGCGACATTTCTTTTGCTTCCATGGTCTTATGATACGTCTTTATTTATGTTATTCATTCATAATATTACTCTTGATCATTCTATTTTTAATATCATGATATAATTTTTACTCACATATTATATTTCTTTATCATGTGTGTTCCTTTAATGGTATTTTTAGATCACCCCCTTTTCCTATGTGTTACTTAGGTTATCCCATTTTTAAGTGCTCTAAATGATTCAGAGGATTGTTATGGAGAATAAAATTGTTTTATTATTAGTATCACTTTGATGTGTTATCTTCCTTGTAATCCAATGACACTAGGACTTTATGATATTTTGTTGTAATAATGGTTATTTATGTTTAGAAATCATGTAATAATATATGTAAAAGGCTTGGGTCATCATATTTGGTATCAGAGGAAATTTTAAGTTAACCCTTTGAAACTAATATTATAAAACCTTAGTCATAACACATAATATAATTATAGGGATTTGTTTAATGATCTGTATAAGTATAAATTTATTTATATATAAATATATAATAATTTTGGTGAATTTTAGAGTGAGTTTTTTCTGAGAAATGAAATCCATATCAGGATAATACAAGTGGATAAGGTTTTAGCACACATATACCTTTGTGTAATATCTTTGAAAACGTCAAGATTATTTTCACTAGAGAACTTATTGGTACACAATAATGGGCCATACTGCACACATAGTTTGAAAATTCAGGGGGACATGCTTTAGAAATTCACAAACGCATTATGAATCACCTTAAAGGATTTGAATAGTTGATGACCATGAATGGCCTAGTATAAACCTAAGGGGTATTTTATTGAAAAGAAACTATCATGATTTAGAAATATGATAAATTATGTTTGAGGATTATGTTGTTTTACACTATGATTATTACAGCTCAAATTATACATGGTGGTTTTATTCAATGGTGTTAACCTGAAGGAATTAGGATAACATTCAATATGATAGACAATGTGTTGATGTGAAATCAAATGGGATTATGAATGGAGTGAAGGATATTTTGATTATTCCTAATTAGTTATTAAGATACATGATTAGTAACTTAAACCATAACTAACTCTCACACTCACCAAAGAAGAGAATGATAGATGTTTATGAGAGTTTGGGTGGTGGAGACCATAGAGGAAACAATATTCAGTTTCCCGTATGTCATGAATGTGGGAAGAATCCCTCAATGTAATGTCTTAGAGGAATGAGAATATTTTTTACATTTTGAGAATAAGGGAACAAAGTAAATAATTAATTTGGAAAAATAAAAATTGCAGTTAATGAAATGAATGACAATATTGGTTTCCCAAAATAATCATCAATGGTCAAATGTTTTAAATGTATAAAGAATAGTAATTATGTAAATCTATATCCTAGAAGGAAATATAAATAAGATAACCAAAAATTCTGTATGAGTAATGGATTTACTATTTATAATAAAGATACTACAAATTACTTCTGAAAGTATTGAGTTATTAAAGAATAAGACGATGAAGCCTTATAAATGGAATGATTCCAATTTTTATGTAATAGAAAACAATAACTATGTGAATCATGATATATATATATATAATTATTGATATTTAAAATTATATGATAATCTATTTTCATGAATATATTAAATGATAGTAATGATATATATACAATATTTAATGGTAAAGATATATTTTATATAAAAATTCATAATTGTGGGAAATATAATTTTTATATATTCTTTATGTCAAGGTTATTGAGATTATTTGAGACATAGAGTCATTTATTTATGGAATTATATATGTTTAACCTTTGGTTTCACTGATGAATTTTAGCGATTAATATATTCAGTTTTGGGAATTATGATACATTATGCTAACTTTTTTGGTTTTAATAAATATATGAGAAATAACTTCTTTTTCTTTTGTGGATCATATGAGTTGTTAAAATTTTACTATAGTTCTTTTAGAAGAACAACTTCATAAGGGATATTCATTTAATTTAGTAATTGGTTAAGTGGAAATGGATCGAAACACAATGAATGTTTGAAATTATGTTTATGAATTAAAAAGATATCCAGTAAGAATATTTTTTCTGACCTCTATCATTATATAAAAATATCCCCTCAAACCAATGAAAAGGAATTTGAAATAAACAATTTATCCTACTAACTTTATATATGATGAATAAATGGTTTTTTAATTCATTTTAGATTTATGGGTTTTTTATTTTTAGTTTTCTCTTAATAATTCACTTTATTTTGATCAATAATATATATTTCTCTCCGTAATTATTTATGATTTTGTTTCGTACTGAAGTTTTCACTTAGCATAAATATTCTCCAACATGGAACCATAGATGTGTGTTATTGTAGATGACCTTATATTTACCTTTACCTATTTTTAAGAGGAGGTTTTATTAACCATTTTTATGATGTGGTCTTCAAATAACGGTATTCTCAAATGTTAATTCTATAATTACAGATACCAAGATTCAATTAGAAGGATGAATTTATTTATGGGGGGGATGTAATACCCTAAAATTTTAAAAGAGTAATATCTCATTCAGTAGAGTATATGATGTTAAATGTAAAAATTATAAGACAAGTTAACACATTATGACTGTAATATATATTTATTTTATATAAATCCAAAATCTTTGATATATTTTGATGCACAAAGCAGCAAATTTATACAAAATGTGTCACTTTAATAAAATATTATTATATAAACATGGTCATTTTAACCTAGCCGTTATGTTGGAAGTTAATAATTGGAATAAATAAATTATGAAAACTATGTGGTTTACAGATGTATATAATAAATTCAATTATTATCTATTTATTTCAAATAAAAAATAACCATGAAAAAAAAACTAAATGTTTTCCAAAAAAATTGTATTGTTATAAAAGGTTTTTTAGTCATTCATTGTGTACATAAATGAAATTATTTTTTACCAATTTTAAAAAATATATTTTTAAATATGAACATGATTTTTCAAATAATCACATAAAAATAATATTGGGGTTAATTGTTTGGTTTTTTATGAAAAATACCATTTATTGATTAATATTGAAAAATAATGTTTTTTTATTAAAAAATGCTTTTTATTTTAAAGAATTTACAAGACCAATATTATTTTAATGTTTTTTTAAAGTAAATTTATTTCAATTATATATTTTTTATCAAAATAATTTAATATTAATATTTTTTTTGAATTTTGGTAAAATTATTTTTTAAACGTTAGGATGTTTTTCTTTTGTAAAATATTTTCTTCAAAATGACTGCAAATTAAATTTTAAATTACATTATGACACTTATGTGAGTTGAATTTGTAAAAATGGATTCCATATTTTTAATTATAATAATTAATATTATCTAATAATGTAAAATCAAAATTTTACCATCATGAATAGTGAAAATGATAAAAATTATTTAGAGAAGTTAAGGTAAAAACGAGTATACTATGGGTTTAAAATAAAAATATAAGGTTTAAAATGAACGAGATGTTCTATAATTCCTATTTTCTAGTCATATTTTAATATTATATCTTATAATTGTTTAAAACTGTCTAATTTTTATCCTTTTTCATCATAAGAGCATTGGTTAAATTCTTTATCTAAAAAATACCTAGTGTTTCCTCTCCCCCCATTTATAAAAGTCCAAAACCTATGATCTCTTATAAATGATTCAAAAACTCTTTGGACTTGAAAATCCATTCCCAAATTAATTTTATTCTTCATTACAAAAATCAAATAAGACTTTTTTTGTCATAAATGTAAGGCCCCGACCATAAACATTATAGTCTTGATTTTTGATCAAGAATATACTCTCGTTAACATTGATGATCTTTTCAGGTTATGATTTTTAGATAATTCATCCATAACTATTATTTTACATCTCAAATAATAGAAAGTAGACACTTCAACTCTATCTAATTTATTAATTACAATAAAACTCCTATAAAAACAAGATTTATTTTATAGATAAAAATATTCTTGAATTCTTCCTTTCTCTTACCCTTCACTTATACCTTATGAAAAACATTTCAAAAACATAGGATGAGCATAAAAATCTCAGTAAGAGATATAATATAAGGAAATAAAACATTAGTCCATAAATACATAAAAATCAATAAAATAATACTTTTTATCAATAAAACATGATCTCTTTAACATACCTCATGAAATCATAAGATTTATGAATAACTCATAGAAATAAAAAGTCACAAGGTTAACTTTTTTGAATCCATAACATACATAAATTTTAGCTTTCACAGCCACACATGGAGTAACATTCATTGGTGCGTTTTGAATGTCCATCACCTTATATTCCCTAAATCTCTTAGCAGAAACCTTAACGATTACCTCCGTCATATTACCCAATGCATTAGAGAGCTATCACAAGCTCATATACCCATGGTTTATCATGAAACCACTTATATTCTTAAGTAATTCCCAATAACCACAAAATTTTAAAAACATACAAACCAAGCATAAAGGAAATATTACATTTCCACTTTAAAATCACATTCCATCCTTATAATCCACACACTAATAAATAAAAATATATTATTTTAAAATAAAATCATAAAATTTTAAAGTAAATATAATTTAATTATGGTGACATGAAAGTGTGAAATTCCAATCATGGCCTATATATAAAAAATAGTCAAATTTATTGAAATAATCAATCCCCTTTATAATACAATAAAACCTTTTAAAATACGATTTTTGAATAAAATTATCTTGTAACACATTGAAACTTTTGCATAGAATTTATATTAAATACATTAGTTTCAATATAAATATGTTCTTAAAATAATTTTGAAAACATGGACAGGAAAGAGTGGGATTTAGAAAATTACATCTTCATAAAATTAAAAATAATGTTTTAGTTAAAGAGTCCCTTACCACTTGAGAAAATAAATCAATAACAATATTTATATAATAACATTAAAAAAACATATAATGTCATGAGAATAGGGATATTTCTGATATAATATGTTGAAGGTAAATATATGAAACATATAAAAGTGAATTTTTGTATAACAACAAATAAGCCTTAATGTAATGTAAATTGAGATGAAATCCATTAAAAAGATTGTATATTTAGATTAATGATAAATAAATGGCATAATTATGTGTGAATAATATAAATAAACCAAATGAAAATTAATATTTAGTGTAAAAAAATCATAGGTAATTCACACATATTCTTGGAAAAACTAATCCAATGACATTGATATTTAACTCAATGAAATGAGATTGAGTAAGGATTTCCCTTACATTGAAACCAACTTGTCTCATTCATTATTTATATTCATGAATAATAAATGTATGTTAAGTTCTAATTTCATGATAAAATTAGCACAGTTATTATTACGTTTATATCACTTATTACTACGTTATAAAAATTACTTAATTATTTAAGTTCATATTGGTCGTTTTGTCGATATTTTGTATTTGAGTTGAAAATGAACCTTTTTTATATATATTGTCCATGTGGTAAAATTTAAATCATATCTAGAATAATAATAATGATTTAAATATATATATATATATATATATTATATATTCTTTTAGAAAAGTCTATAACACTTGGAGACAATAAATGAAATCCACTGTTTATGGAGACAACAGGTCGTATGTATGCATGAATGCTACTTTAATTTCCTTGTCATATTAAAGGTATGTAAACTAAATTATACAATGATATATTATAGTTATAGAATAATATATATTTTATATATGCTACTTAATTACATTATCTCCATCCATCAAAAGTTCCATGTATGGCATGAATGAGTCATATCACATTGAGGGGGCGGCTGTCCACACTTCCTGAAATAAAATTATCGTATTTACACATTATGGAAAGAATAAATGTATGTGGTAAATAAAAATTAAAAAAGAATAGTGTCAATAAAAATATAATATATATAATATTTATTCATTCCATTCATGTATATAACAATGGTTTAATTAAGATCATATAGAATGAATCACATCACATCGTGGAGACGGTAGGCCATACGTACCCACGAGTGATGATATAATTCACTTAATGGTTAAACAGTATAGAATTGGATGGTATATTAATTATATAGAATCATTATAATATTATATTAATTATTAAAATCCACTATACTCATCATTATACCCATCCAAATTAATCCTTTTAAAAAAATTACACTATAGCGTGGAGACGGTAAGTCATAGGTAAGCACACATAGTGATATTGTTATTAGTAGGATGGATAAATGAGGTATAATATTGTACCATAATTATAATAAAATCTCATAATGTATAATATAATTTATTAATTACTTTAGTATGGTAATGACATAGGAAGACGAATTAATAGAAGAAAATAATTTTGAAAGAGGTGATAAAACAAATACCTCGTTTTTGAGTATCTCGTTTTTTATTTTCACAAAAGGTTTCTTTAGGATGAATTTATGCCCAAAGTGTATCCCCTAGGAATATGGGAGGGATCTTGGGAGATTATTTGAGCATAATTTGGATGAGACAAGCGGATTGAGAGGTGTGAGAAAGTGGGTAGAGGTGGTGGCATTTTATAAGAGGGAGCGGTACTTTAGGAATGTCTTGAAATATTATTTTATTAAAAATTGATTTGAGAATTATTATAGCTACAGGGTGATATAATTAGAGTATAATATGAGGATGGGTCTAAATAATCTAACAAAATAGTTTTTTAATATGTTTTGGTCATAAAATTAACCTTAACTTTTAGGTTTAACAATTGTTTACAAACATTAACTCTTACAATGTCTTCATGTATTTTCATAATTTATGGTTACTATAGTAACTAAAAAATGCCAATAGAGCCAAAATTGGATCATTATCGACATATGTAACATTATATATGTCATTTAGGCAAATAATATATATTTAGGAATATTATATATTTTAATAAAATATTTTTTTTTTAAAAACTCATTTATGTCAATTTTAACACTATTTAGTAATTGATGTTTTCTCAACGCCATAACAACTTGAATAATTCAATAAAAAGGAATTAAATCATCCCTAAAATTTCATTGTAATCAAAAAAATTGGTGGATGTCATCAAAATGTTCTAATTACATATAATTTAATATTTGTAATATCATTTATTTGAATCTTTCATTAATAATGTAATCACTTCATCATTATCATGTCAAAGACAACTGTTTATTTAATATCTAAAAATTACAAATAAAATACCACGATTTATGAAATATTTTTATATTTCCAATTAATATTAATATTTAAAGATATGAGTTATATATCCCTATATTAAATTTGATTATTAAAAGATACATGTTTATGTGAGATTTCCTTTTTTATTAAATTAAATATTATGAAATGTCATTTTCAGGCCCAAGTGGATCCCAAATTCCAAAAGTTAGTACTAAGGATCCTCAAGGTAGAGAATAGCTCATAAAATAGGATAAGTATATGTTTTGGGTAGTTTTATATTATTATAATATTATTTTTACCCTTATTTTCCTGTTTTACCCTTTAACAATGTTAAATAAAAATAATTACATAAGTTACAAATCATAATGTCCAAAACATAAAGGGTACCTATTTAAATAATTTGAACCTTATGATTCCAAATATGGAATACACTTTTCAAAATTCAAAACCCAGAATTCACAAAAATTAATTCAGAATTAATTCCCATTGTCAAACCAAGAAAGCATGTTTTTAAGAAGTAAAAACTATAAAAATATTGACATGTTTTTATGTAAAATTTAAATATAAAATTACTTCCAATGACCCTTATTGGATTAAATTATAAAATATAAAACAATTACATTTTTTTAAAAACAAAATGAGCAATATTTCTGTAAAAATAAATTAAATGAAAAGGATGTTTGGAATTAAAATGCAATACTTTTTACTATTCAGGAAAATATGGATTTTATTAGAAAAATACCAAAATTTTAACCAAAGTAAATTTTGATGTCCCACTTCTAATGAAGAAGTTTATTTTATCAAATATATCTTATAAATGTGACAAAAAACCATTTTTATAAACAGTTCTTCATTAAAAGGTGGTAAAATGACCTTTTAAAAATATTAGAATATTTTATGCTTAAAATTGGATTCTTTCTCATTTTAAGCCTATAAAATTCATTTGATAGATGTAAAAATATTTTTAAAAAATATAAAATAATAATATAGATAATTCTATTCATTATTTCCCTTACAACGACTAGGCATTAACTACCATTTAAAATAATAATAATATTGTTGTATTATTTTTCGGTATAACTCAGTGTTTTGTGCAATATATGATTTTAGAGAAACCCATCATTGTGTGTCAGGTATGCGGTCATACATAATGTCCACTTTAAACTGAAATTAATATTAAATTTAAAAATATTAATAGATATTAAAATGTATTATTCTATAAATACCTGGGATGTTACATATTTCCTCCCTTTTGAATATTACGACCTCAGAATATTAAAAATGGGCTAAAAAACATCACTAAAAATCCCACATTGGAAAAATATTCAATAAAACTATCACATTAAAAGAAATAAAGAGAAGTATAAAGTTCACATATGAAAATAAATACTAGGATTCCATGTAGGAAAACATAGATATGGAAGAAAAACTAACCATATTCATTTTATAGAGAGTGAAAGAAGACCTGTTCAAGAGAATGTAAACATCAAGAAAACAATAAAGTTGTGATAGGTTAAACAGTATTTGATTTCCCAGTAGGAAAATTAGACAAAAAACATTTTTGTTTTAACATTCTTTTCATAAAGTCATGGAATTTATATGTGATCCTGATTAGGAACATAAGTAAACATACATAATTTTCACGTAGAGTTTCATCCTTTAATAAATATCTACCACAATCTCATATTTTCTCCAAAAAATAAGTATTCAAGATGAATTGGTCACAAATAAAGTGCTAGAATAAACTTCTAGAGAGTCACATAATCCCAAAAAGGTGAACTATATATTTCCCATGTCATTTGACATTAACCAAAACCAAATGGTTAGTATAATATCTGATAATCCCCAAAAAGGATAATCTATTGTAAAAATAAATACTACTCTTAATAACCATAATTCAATAAAAAATATCCAATGTTTAACAAAGACTACTCAATACAATCTTTTCCTTAAAATTCTTTAAAGAAATCCAAACTATGATTGAAACCAAAAATTCAAATGGATTTGATCACATAGTCTTCCACAAAATTTCATAACATTTATCTCTATATAACATCAACTTCTTTTAAAGACTCATACTAAAAATAAATTAACCTAATCCCATATTAACCATGATTGGTTAATCATTTCCTTAAATAACCCAAATATCTATACATCTATAATAAAAATATAGATTCTTCCAAAATAAACTTCAACCATTACTCCTCAAATGAAATCCTTTATTATTCTATTTTTATTTGGCATATAGTGTTTCCAAAAGAGTGAACGTCTTCAAAAATAACATTTATCACTTAATAACCAAATCATTTTACTATACTAAGGATCTCTATTGGATAAGACATATGTTCCGAAAATCAACTTAATCGTAATCCATGAAATCATTTAATTAAGGAGAATAATTTATACTAACTAGGGACTTTATTTAGGCGCATGGTAGGTGGTAAATCTTTGCCACACTTTGGTTGTGGGTTTTACTCCCCTGGTCTTGTCCCATATGACATGTTGTCACCCTTCCAGTGGGTTTTCCTTTTTCTAAAACTATATTATTCTTATAGCATTCCCAAAATTATATAAAATAATAAAAATAACTATAATATAAATTAACCTCAATTTTATCTCATGCCTTTCAAAATGTAATAACCCATAATTGCCTCAAATTTAAGGATGATATAAACCCTAAAGGTTTCTTATAACTATACCCATAAAATAAAAGATAATTATTGCCCATTTTTACATAACAAAATTAAGGGTTATAAATACAACAGGTCATACAAAGTATTCCCATAATAATAAATTTAAACATATCATCATCCATATATACATAATAAATCTTCAATTCCTAAAATGTAAAAATATTAATCATCAAACATTCTTCATGACAATTTTTACATGCTTTCCATATTACTCTTTAATACTTCATTCTTAAAAAAATCATGCATGATGTCCTAAGATTAAATAATGTCAAAACCTGATATATAAAATAATCCAAAACATTCATAGGTCACTTTTATTTTCCTCATTTTCTATTGGAATTGAAATAGGTATTGGTAATCATATATTTGAATGGTTTTGATGATCCATTTCATGAACCTTCTTCATCAAAAATCTATATGAATAATAACCAACTACCATCATTTAAAACATACAATTAATAACATGTAAATAACTTCTTTTTTATTTCTAAGTGTTAACTGAAGTATTAATTTTTCCGTGGAATTTTATTGCTTTATGAAATTCCTTACCAAATCAATAACATCTTCATATCCCTATGAAACATTTTACTAGGTGTTTCTTTAAACATCCTTGACACATAGGTTGTTGAATATAATTTCATTTATTATTATTATTACATAAACTTCCATAGGGATTTTTTTTCTCACATATATTATGTCTTAGAGAAATCACAAAGGGTAAAGTGCGCAATCCTAACACGAGATAGTTGGTTTAGAATAACCACAAGAGTTCTCATTGCATCTACCATTTTATTCAGTTGCTTATTTAGAAAACCACCATATTTTCTTTCACATCCATGCTTACTTTTATTCCAACTTGATACTACCATTTAGTAAAACAAAAAAGGGTTAGTGTGAGTATATCAATAAAATCGTCATATATTATCATATTTGGAGGGTAAACACTAAGATATACTTATTCATGTTATCTTAAACTCATTCAAATTATCCAAAAAAATAATTAATATTTTTAATTTTATACCCATTATGGTTATATAAAACTTGTTACTTATCCTTAAATTACACCGTAACCTCTAAAGTTATATAAACTAACCTCTAATACCATCTGCAAGGCCCCAAACTTAAAAATTACATAGTATTTATTTTCCATAAATAAATCACGTTATTTTAAATTTAGGATCTATTTAGGTTTGTAGTTTTGGATAATTAGGCCATAAATATTACATTACATATCAAATATTACAATGAAGACACTTTTACTCTAACAATTTTTTTCCCACAACAATAAAAATCATTAAAAAAGAATTATTTTTTTGACAAAAATATTCTTGAATTATTTCTTTCTATTACCCTTACCTTATAACCTATGAAAAGAATTTCAAAAATGTTGGGATGAGCATAAAAATTTTATCAAGGGATAAAAAATAAGGAATGAAAACATTATTCCATGAATACACACAATTTAATGAAATCATACTTTTTACTCATAAATAAGAAACTCTTTAACATATCTCATGAAATTATAAGATTTATTAATAAATTATAGAAATCATAAATCATAATGGTAACTTGTGGAATCCATAACAAACGTATATTGTAGAATTTATAGCCATGTAGGGAGAAAACATTAGGGTTTTGTTTGGAATACCCATCACAACATATTTCCTAAATCTCTTAAGAGAAACCTTATTGTTTACCTCTATCACATTACCCAATGCATTAGAGAGATATCACTGACACACCTGTCCTTGGTTTATCATGGAACCACCCGTATTATTAATCAATTCCCAAGAACCATAACATAATTATAACACATATACAAAGCATAATGTAAAAATAACATTTCCTCTTTGAAATCACATTTAATCTTTACAATCTATGCACTCATAAGTGAAAACACATTATTTTAAAATAAAATGGTAAAGTTGTAAAGTAAACATCAATAAATAATAGAAACATAAAAGTGATAAATTCTATTCGTGACATATATATATATATATAAAATCAATGTTATTGAAATAATCAATCCCCATTTAAAACATAATCAAAACAAATTGAAAGAAGGTTTTAGAATCAAAGTGTCCCATAACACTATGTCAATTTTGAAAGGAATTTACACTTAAAAAATTCATGTCCATTTAAATAATTCCTTAAAATCATTTTTTAAACATGCAGATGAAATAGAATTATTTAGTAGATTAAATATTTAAAACATTTAAAATGTTTTTTTAGTTAAAGAGTCCCTTACCACATGAGAAAATACTTGAATAAAAATAATTGAAGAATAAAATAAAAAAACATATGATATCACTAGAATAATTAGACTCGTGATATAATTTTTCAAAAGTTTTGTATATATACCATATGTAAGTGAGTCAGTGTATAACAACAAATATGTCTCAATGGAATGTAAATTGAGATGAAATCCCTTATAAAGAACATATCCTTTGATTAAAGACAAATCATTAACATAATTATGCATGGAAAATAAAAATAGCCCCAATATAAATGGATATTTATAGTAAAATAATATTAGTTTATTCACACATATTCTTGAAAAAACAAAACCAATGACTTGGATATTTAGCTCAATGAAATGAGATTGAGGTAAGAATTACAATAACTCGAAGTTGACTTGTCTCGTTCATTATTTATATTCTTGAAAAATAAAATTAGGTTAATTTAAAATTATTGACACACTTTTAATATTGATTATTCCATTTATATCATTTTTTACCATTTTATAAAAAATAAACAATTATTTAAGTTTATATTGGTAATTTTATCAATATTCAGTACTTGAGTCAAAAATGAACTTGTTTGATGTAAATTGTTCAAGTGGTCAAAATTATATAATCAATAAAATATTATTCATGATTTAAATATAATATATATCCATTATATATGTTTTTATAATAGTCCACAACATTTTTAGATTATAAATCAAATTCTCCATTCATGGAGATGGTAGGTCGTAAGTTCACATGAACATTACTTTCATTTATTTATCATATTGGAAGAATGGAAAATAAATTATACATAGGTATATTGTAATTAAAGTATAATATATATGTAACATATGTTACATAATTACATTAAATCCATAATTTATACATTTCATGTATGACATGAATGAGTCATGTCACTTTGAGGGGGCGATAGTCCACACTTTCTCGAATGCAATTATCATATTTACACATTATGGAAAGCACAAAGGTATGTTGTAAATAAAAATTACAGAAGAATATATTAAATATAAATATATTATATATTATATTTATTCATTAATATAATGTATATAATTTTGGTTTAATGAAGACCATATAGAATGAATCGTATCACATCATGGAGACAATAGGCCATACGTACGCACGAGCGACAATATCATTCACGTAACGGTTAAAAAATATAGAATTGGATTGTATATTAATTATATAAAATTATTATATTGTTAAATTTATTATTTACTTACATTAAAATCAACATTATACCCATCCAAATTATGTCTTCTTGAATAACAAATTACAGCACGTCGTAGAGATGATAAGTCGTATGTACACATACATGGTGATATTGTTATTCGTTGGATTGATCAAAATAGGTATACAGTTGTAAAATAATTATTATTAAATCAGATAATATATGGGATACTGTATTTATTACTTTATTATGTAAACTACAAAACAAGAGGAATTATAAGAAGAAAAGAATTTTGAAATACGTGATAAAACAGATACCTCTTTTTTGAGTATCTTCTTTTTTATTTTCACAAAAGGACTTCTTTGGATGGATTTAATATGAATTTTTGGAATCTAGGGAAAAGGTAGGGATGTTGTGAGATTATTTGGTTAGAATTTGGGCCATCCAACGGTCTTGAGAGGTGTGAGTAAGTGGGTAGAGGTGGTGGCCATTTATAAGAGGGAGGAGGTGCACTTTTGGAAAGTCTTGAAATATTATTTTATAAAAAATTAATTTTAGAATTAAAATATCTTGAAAGTGATATAATTAGAGGATACTATCTTTATGGGTCAAAATAATCTCAACCAATAGGTTTTATAAATGTTTAGGTCATTAAATTAATCTTATCTTTTTTTCTTTTACCCTTAGTTAAAAACATTAAATCATACCAAGTCTTATGTATTTTCATAATATGTGATTACTTTAGTTATTTTAAAATTCCAATAGAACCCAAAATGTAAAATTAATGAAATTTTGTACATTAAATAATTCATTTTTCGAAATATTAGATTTTTAGTACTATTATAACATATAATAAAATAGTATTTCTTTTAGAAACTCATTTGTGTCAATTTTGACACTATTTTGTAATTGATTTTTGTTAAAGTCATAAAAACTAGATTACTTCAACAAAAAGGCATTAAATAATCCCTAACATATCAATCTAATCAAAAAAAAATTATTTTATGGAATCAAAATGATCAAATTACATTTAATGTAATATTTATAATATCATTTATTTAAATATTTCATTAATAAGGTAAGCACTACATCATCATTATGTCACAAAAAATGTACATACATAATGTCTAAAAATTATAAATAAAATACAATGATGTTTGAAATTTTTTATATTTTCAATGACTATTTATAATAAAATATATCACTTATATAACCCAATATTAAAATTGTTTTAATAAAAGATACATGTTTATGTTATATTTCCCTTTTCATTCAATTAAATATTATAAAATATCATTTTCAATCCCAAGTGGCTCTTGAATGCTGAACGTTCATCATAAGGATTATCATGATTGGAAGTATCTCATAAAATTGGATTAGTAAATGTTCAGGGTAGTTTTATAATATTATAATATTATTTTTACCGTCATTTACCTGTTTTACCCTTTAACCATGGTAAATAAAAATAATTATTGAGGTTACTATTTCAAATGTCAAAAAATAAAGGCTACATGTTTACATTATTTGAAACTTATTATTACAAATATGTAATCCAATTTTCCAAATTCAAAACAAAAAATTGGTAGAAATTAATTAACTATTAATTCATGCTGTCAGAACAAGAAAGAAGGTTTTTGAGAAGAAAACAATTTCGAAATATTGACTTGTGTTTATGTCCAATTTAAATGTGAAAATAGTTCCAATAAGCATAATTGGATTAAATGATAAAAAATTAATCCAATTAAACTTTAAATCCAATTAAAAGGAAAATATAAATATATAAATAAATTAGATGAAAATTTCATTGTGTATAAAAATGCTATATTTTTCACTATTTATAAAAATATCAATTTTATCAAAAAAATATCAAAATTTCAATTGAAGTAAATTTTTATGTCTTTCATCTAGATAAGATTTCTATTTTATCAAATAGAACATATAAATGTAAAAAAATAGTTTTTAAAAAGTTTTCTCCATCAAAAGTTGGTAAAAAGACTTTTAAAAATTTAAGAGTATTTTATGCTTGAAATTGGATTCATTCTCATTTTAAGCCTTTAAAATTCGTTGCATAAATGTAAAAACATTTAACAAAAATGTAAAATTATAATATAGTTAATTCATTTCATTCTTACCAATACATCATCAAGGAATTACCTATAATTTATAATATTAACATGATTGTTTTGTTATTTTCTGTTATAACTCAGTGTTGTGTGCAGTGTAAGATTTCAAAGAAACCCATTGTTGTGTGTCGGGTATGCTATCATTCATAGTTTCCTATTTAAAATAAAATTAATTTTAAATTGAAAATTAATAATAGATATAAAAAGTGATTATTTTATAAATAGCCGAGATGTTACATTAATTCCATACTATGAAGGGTTTTTGATCAAACCAAAAGAAGTTTTCACAAGAAGAGGTAACATCCTTAACTGAGACTATTATTTTATTTTATCCGCACTCTAAATGAAATATTATTAAACCATGATGACATAATAACATAATTATATTCCATATAATGATATATTTTTGTTTTATCGTCATGACTGACAACCATATCCACCTCTATCAAGTGGGAAACTGAAGTATTGATCGTGTGTATAGTAGACTACTGCCTCCCGAACCAACTTAATTATTTTTATATTATCACTTCTCATGGATGTATATAATTATGTATCTAATGTTTATATTTTATAATTATTATATATTTATACGTAAAAAATTATAATAATATATATAACTTTTATCATTTCATTCAGTATATAATATGATGACGTTCCTCATGTGTATGATGAACTACCGCCTTGTGAACTGATGTGATCCATTTTTCACATACGATTTACATGGAAGGTAATAAGGATTAATTTTTTTATATATGATATTCAAGGAATACTAATTAATTTTAAAATGAAATATTAAATTATTTATCACTTTACCATCCCTTGAATAAATGATAATATTGTTTGTGTGACTAGTGTCTCACGAAGTGATGTTATTCCTTTTTCAGTAATGATTTACATGGATGGAAATAAAGGATAAATTTAATGAATACATTTTATATATAATAAATTTTATTTATTCTATAAAATTAATAAAAAAATACATACCCTTTCAGTAATTATGGAAATGATAACGTCGCTTGTGTGTACGTATGAATTACTGTCTCCACAATGTGGACTGATTCATTATCCATTATTAAAAATAAATAATTATATTAAAGATTTATCAAATTAAAATAATTATATATGAAAATTAAAAAAATTCAGTATATTGTGTAATTTAATCCTATATTCAGGATGCACAATATTCATGATAAATCATGCATGAGAAAACAATGTAATTAACACCTGAAACAACAGTGATAATGAAATGTTATTAATGAATGGGTAATAAGGTGTTATAAAAGAATCATATTTAATATTATAAATATTAATATTGTTCTGATTCATGATAATAAAACTATTAAAACCACTTTATAGGAGGTTAAAGTGATATCAACAAAATGGAAGCACAATGTATGGGGTTTCTGAACTCAATTTCCATTCATTAGGTTATATGACTACTATATTGAATATATTATTCCATAATTTTGTGTTAAAATAAATTTGATATATTTATGTTTTATTTAATATTATATTTGTTTGGATATAAATTTTTTACAAAAAATTATAAGAATGATTTACTCACCCCTCAATGATACAATCTTTGTAAGGGTTCCATCTAAAACTTGCTCCTTTGATAAACATGTTCTTTTATTCGCCTTAATTCTTTTTAATAGTGTATACAGATCCCCTTTGAATAATATATTATGAATACTTAATAAATCAAAATATTTTACATTATAATTCATCTACTTATGTCATGTAAAATTATTATTCAAATGTTACATAAGCATAAAAGGTTTATGTTTCAATCTCATTTTAGATAAGATTTCATATTCTTGAATTTCTATTGAAGACAATTATCTAATCATTATATAATAAACCCCTTTAATTTTAATATCCTATAGTAATTCATGGAATTTCCTTTTAATACTACCATTTTCTCTCTTAGGTACTTAACATGATTGAAAAAATGGTTTTAGGAAAATATGACATCATTTATCTGTTTGGTCGAAAATCCCTTTTCTTTAAAATTCATGTTTTCTAAAGAATTGTTTTAAAATATGTGACACTATAAAATTTTAATAAAATTTATGATCATAATCTTCTTTTATAAATATGTTTTTACATAAAATAACCAGTAATTATTTTAAAAAAGGCACTGTTTAAACTTTCTTACAAAAATATGAAAGGAATATTTGAATTTTGTAAAGTATTCAGCCTAAAGAGAACTCTTCCACCATCGTGTCCACTGAATATTTTAAAGCAATCTTTTTTCATTTCAAAGGATATTTTGGAAAATTTGTTTTATTTAATCTGGAGAATGTTTTAAATTTCAAATAAGTTTTTTAAAAATGGAAAGGATATTTTCATCAATAAATGTTCAAAGTGTTCTATCAAAATCAATTTTTCATCTAAGATGATACACTTTGATGTTACTCACTGTCAAAAAAGTTTTTTTTCTCATGAAATTTATTAATATTTTTGAAATTATTTTCATAATTGTAAAAAACTAATGGTTTTATTTATTTATTATAAATTATATATATGCTACTCACATATACACCTAGTTATTATCCCTTCATTTGATGCGGTGATACATGACTTATGGTCATTTCTCAACTTCTTTACTTATGCAGTTTCTGTTGAATATGATATGAAGGATGATTGTGTAAGATGTTTTATTTACATGGTTAATTCTTATGTTATTAATTATTAATGAGTTAGTTTTTTTGGAACACATAGATCATGAACATATTTTGATGCGTGTGCCCATATAGTGCTCCTATACATTGTGTAGGCCTTAGTCTCATGAGACATATTTTATGGTTTATGGTTGTAAACATAATCCATTACTGGAATCTATTTATAATTTGATTTTTTCTTGGAAGTTATCCTTGACTTAAATTTATATCATGTTTTTTGGTTCTTCCACAATTATTACGCTACAATGAAATTATGAAACTATGTTCATTTTGTTATATTTCTATGAGATTACTCATGAGACTTCTCTTTATGATATCATGACATGCATTTGACTGACATGTTAGGTTTTATTATTATATATATTCCCTTACTGGGATTCTTATATCACCCAATTACATTTTATCCCATGATCCTTAGGATCTTGAAATGAGTTAGGCTCTCATTATGGAGAATTAATTTATTTTTTTATTTTTATTCTCACTTTGATTTATTATGAACCTAGTCTTCTAAAGAAACTAGGAATTTATGATTCCTATATTGAATTAATGGATATTTATTTTTATAAATCATGAAATAGTATTTTTTAAAGTGTTGGGCCATTATATTCTATGAAACTGTATACCGATCTATATGGAAGGACATGATTATGTTGGCTTACTCCTTGTGTGGTTGACTATGGGTACTTGGGATGAAATTTACTATTACATTTTGTGTATCCATGTCATGCACCCAATAGATTTTTATCATCAAGATAATATATATATGTATAAATAATTTGTTATTGAACTCACTATTTTTACTAAGACTCGAATGAACATACTATCTCAATTTTTAAACTAAGAATGAAATTTTGGAAATTAATTTTTGTTTAAATTCACCAAGAAAATTATAAATAATTATACATTAAAATTTGATTTTTTGGTCCACTTAATGGTTTTAATGTGTAGAGGAAGTGGCATTATGGTGCCCGATTTTATATTTTTCATCTGTTCCACTGGATAAATCTAAATAAAATGTCGAATGCAACCCTGGAATCTCATAGACACAATCATTTCCATTTATTTTATAATTTTTTTAAAACATGAATTTCCTAAAATGTAATAATTTTTCATGATGAATTATAAAGATTATCTTATCATATTTTCATTTTAGTGAATAATCCAAGTGAGGATTACATGTTTTGTATCAACACATGCTCCATAAATATCTAAATAGGTATTTCGGATGCTAATGTAAAAGAATATAGTGGTTTATATTTCTCACTTATTAGTCTTGAAAAGAGAATTAACTTGTTCTCTCTAGTTCATTATTGGGAGTGAGGAGGATTGATTTGTTCTTGAGAAGTTATTCATTGTTCATGACACCTATAAACTTCTAAAATAATATAAGTTTGATTTTATACATAGGTTTAAAAAATTAATACTTACAAAAAATTTCTTTATTAATTTTTTTATTAAAACTAATCCGTATTGAAAATAAAAATAAAAATATAAATATCTTCCAAATCCATGAATTTATCAAAATATATATTTTTTAAAATAAAAGCTAATTTTTATTTAATTGATATTAAATAAAATATACCATTTCAAACTCATCCCTTCAATCATCCAATAAATTTAATAAAAAGTGATTTATAAAATATTTCATCAAAAAAAATTTATTCATTTTAAAAATAAACAAATATTATTTTCTTGGAACTCTTGATTGAATATTTATTTTAAAATTTAAATAACAAAGTAAATATTTTAATTAACCTTTTTAAAAAACTCATAACTAAATAAATAAATATATATGTATGTATTACCCTATGAATAAATAACAAGAGATAAAATTAAACTAACATATTCTAAAATAAAATATCTGGGGATCAAATTTATAAAATAATCCTTACTTGATTATTTTTTCAACTAAAATATGAGAATAATATTTAATCTTAATAATAAATTTATGTTAATTTAATGATTTTTTAAATACAGTTAGTGTGTGAATCTCTATTAATTTTTGTTGGCAGCAATTGGTGAAATTATATGAAGTCAAAGATCATTGTCTTTAACATTTCAAGAACCCATATATAATGTTAATTTATTAATTAAAAAACATTCCTTTGAATTATAGTGAGTAATATAACCCCTTTTACACAATATCTCATAAGGGAGAATTCATACTCACTTCATCACCCTACATTATTGATTTATCTTTCAATTACTATTTAATTTTAACTCATTGATAAACATCCATAGCCATGGATTTAATAAAATAGTTCCATTTTAGTTAATGGGAAATAAATATGTTCTTCTTTCAACCGATAAGGTTCAAATAATTCTATGGGTTATTCAATTAACATTGTACCGCTTCTCATGAACCCAACATATATTAACTTTACATAAGAATCTAACATCATTTTCTTCATCTATAAATTAAAGTATATGATTCCTGATATATATTAGTAATAATATTTAGTGTGAGGACTAACACATTCAATCATATATAACCATATCCAATGACACATAAATATTTTTAATTCATATTGGTAGGTCTTCCCTCCTAACCTTTTCTATTAGAGATTTCCATGTTATAATTTCATGATAAGAATTATCAATGTCTTATAAAACATAATCACATAGTGGTCCAGCAACATCTATTTCCCATTAGATAGATTTTATATAAACTAAATGAAATGTTTTTCAAAATATTATTATAGAATTTATAGGACCTCCTTTTAGTGAGGAACATTAATAAACATTATATATTTCACATACTCTAAGGAAATTATCACAATAATGCTATAGATAATTAAATACTCATTTGAAAACATTTTTTAATATTCTCATAATCAAATGTAGAAATTAATATAGTTACAGGGAACTAATAAAGAAATAATTTCTATATTTTATAAGGTTATGTAATCTAGATGCAAGGATTAAAAAATAATTTTGGCTAAATTTATTGAGATATTTTACTGTTTCTATAAATGTATAATGTAAACTACTATTAAAAGAAAACACATTTAGTGAGATTTGTGATGAGAATAAAAAAGTTGGATAACATATAAAATCAGGTGGGGGATACCCATTTGGGTTATCCATGAGGGAATATTACTTCACATAATATTTTTTAAAATGATGGAACTCTTGGAAGGCATAAGAATTTATTGATTCAAAGTGTTTTTATCTTTCTAATATCAGTGAAATTTTTATAGGATTTTTTTATTATATTGATAAATAATTATTTTTAATTTTTCATTGTAAAAAATAAAATTTTTACATGGATATTATGATAAAATCATTAAATACTAGGCACATAGCCACTCAAAAACAAGAGAGTGTAAACATTATAATTCATTGTGTTGTGTTATTTACTTTCATACATTATCTATATATCATAACCTCTATTACCATTTCATTTTTTATCATATGATCCAATCACTAAACACTAATCTGTGAAAGTAATTTTAAAATTGGTATATATATATATATATATATATTGGCATTGATTCACTCACCTCTGAGTGGTAAGGAATATATTAACTAGTAATAATAAGATACATTAGATAAAAATTCATTTTAAATCTTCAATATAAACCATTGGGGTTAATGTGTTTTTAAAGTTTATGATAGCATCTCTTGGTCCTATGTTTTCTTAATCTAGTGTATTATGATTTTAATAAATGGTTTCACCCATGGGGTTTTTATTAAACACCATAATATTGTTGGCTAATTTAATTAGGTTGGGTTGAGAAGATATCCATGATATCTATATAGGTATTTAAATTTGATAAATTATTTTTTGGAGTAAACTTAGGTTTTAAATTCAGATCTCATTTCTGTCAAGGATTTCTCTTATTTCGTCCTTATATCTGAAATTGAAATTTTATTTTATATGCTACTAGAATTTTTTAATATGATTCCCATTGAAAATTAGAGTTTATATATAAAAATAATCTATAAAATTGATGTAAAATGGGAGTAAAGTAGTTGATTAAATCAATTGGATTTATTGAAGAATCACAATTAGTGATTTAGGAAAATTCTATTAATCCGGAGAAATGAAACGAGAAGATTATTTCATGGATTTTTAATATTATATTAAATACTAATTAGGATTAGGGTAATTAAATTTTAAAGGTTTTTTAGGGATCATATGTTAATTCTCTATTTTATTCATATAGATAATATTTTATGACTGATCAGTTCATCATTGAAGGATTTTGGGATGAACTCAAGGATTCTAGGATGAGTATGTTCAATTCATTAAGTGTTATTATAGAATTATTACACTCTAAATTCCAAGTGATTGATCTTATAAAATCTAAAAATTCATATTTAGAATCTTAAAAACTCATTACTTTTATATTAAATATATTTTTAATTAATAAATAATAAAAAAATTAATATCCCTTTTGATTGGTTAATAATAGAAAACAATATCTAAATGAAAGAAAATAAGTTAGTATAATATTTTAGCATTCAAAAAACATTTTATGAATAACAGTGATACAAAATAATTTTATAAGAGTTAGATTGATTCTAACGAGGACACTCATAAATAGAATAATATGATTGGATAATATGTTGAGGGGAAAGTGTTCAAGTATTTCTGACGAACCAAAAAAATATATCTTTTGAAGTGGAAGAACAAGAATCATGGTGGGTATAAATCCTACCAAAATATAATCATATTGTAACTATAGGGATATATCCATGTAATGATAAAAAAATAAAATCCTAAGTGAAAATGGATGTTGTCCTTTTTCAAATAAAGAAGATAGTACAATAATATTTGAGATATAATGATTTTACTTAATCTATGATCAATTAACTATATTAGGGTAATTTCATTATATATTGTTTCTTTGAAAACAATTGAAGGAACTACTCAACCTCAATTTTTGGTGTGAAACATAAGAATAAGTAGTAAATCCAACAATCCAATGATGATTAAAATGTTTCTATAAAATCTTGTTTAGTCACAAATAGCATTGAATTATACAATAAAAATTATTACCTAAAAAACATAACCCACATGGATATCATAGAAAACTGAGGTTAGATACTGATTCAAATTCCCATATACGATGGATTTATATTTATTTTCATGCAATGATTTTAGAACAAAATCTAGAGGATACTACCAAAAATATGGTTTATTATAAAGATAATATAAAATATATCACTCAAAGAATTTATAATACTTTTTCTTTAAACATATTTTATTTACATTATCAATAAAATAGAGCAGTGTCATAAGATTTTGTCCTTTAAAATTTAAATTTAGTGAAAATATAACTCTACACATAAATATAAATATTCTAACTAATCAATTATATAAGGGGATAAATGACAGTAGGTTCATTTATGTAAGGAATAAAAGATGAAACTGTTAGAACCCAGTTGGAGGAATGAACCACTGAGAGGGGGGGGGGGTGAATCAGAGGTACCCCTTTTCCCCCTTTTTAAGTTCCCTTAATATTGAGAACAACCTTTGTCTCCTGTTAAAGATATAATTCCCTAGTGAGAAAACAAACAAGGACACATCCAAAGGAACACAACAATTTACAAGGTTCACTATTCAACAAGAATAGCTACATACTTGGTATGGTTGGAAACAATATAGCACCATACAATACACTAAGAAAACAATCCTTGGATTACAACGAGTAGGATATACCCTTACACTCATGAAGCACATTGAAACAATCACTTCAGTTCGTGTGCACCCTCTTAGCAGAATAGAGAAATGTCTCTTTTCTTGTAACAACTTAGGTTACCTCTAATTCCTTTCAAATACACAAGTGTAAGCATGTTCAGAATAAATCTTCATGTCCTTACCTAGAAGAAGGGTAAGGTCTCCTTGGACTTGAGATAGATCAATTACAGTTCAAACTTCTCATTTTGAATCTCCATTCCGAATTTTCCCAATCCGATTCTTCAATCTGAATTTTGTCCTTCAAACCAATCATTAAATCCAAATATTCCTCAGTCCAAGAAACACAATACGGTTTCAACCAATATTGATTCCCCATTCTGATTAGTTCAGTCTTAACTTCCGATTCCGAATCTCCATTCCGATTTTTCTCATTTCGAGAAACTCAATACAATGTCAACCAGTATCAAATTCTCGTTACAATTGAAACCGTAATGAAACTCTATCGAATAAACACTTCTTTATCTCTTTAGATTATCAGAGCTTCTCTCTCTACTTAATTATCACACTTTTACTTTTTACTATGATCTCCTTTTATAGGTTCTCAAAGTGTACTTAGGCGGGAAACCAAAATATTTTCCCGCTCACTTAGATTCACCCAAATCATAATTTCTTCTAAAATCTCAGAGCAATTAAGGCTTTTTCAAAGATTCTAGAATATTCTCGAATCTTCTTCCACTTCACTTGATTTATAACTTTGGCTTTTTCCAGATCCGACTTTGTTACACATGTTTCTCGGTATCACATTCCTGGATCCACTCATCTGTCTTCTCTACATCATATTATTGGATTCACTCATCTGTCTTCTCAACCTCACTTTCTCGGATCCATACTTCTTGATTCCTTGGCATCACTTCAATTCTCGGCATGAATCTTCACTTCTTCTTCAGCATGACACCATTTCAATTCTCAGTAGGACTCTTCATCACTTCTCAGTATGTCTTTTTATTGCTTCCTCTATATAAAAAATTCTTCATTCTCGGTTTGACTCCTCTTTATTCATCAATAATGAAGATTTTTAATTCTCAGTATGACTTCTATGGATCTCAATATGGCTTCAACAGTTATCGGTACGATATTTTGGTTCTTGGTGCGACTTCACCGATTCTCGGTACAACTTCACCAATTCTCGGTATGACTTCTGGTTCTCAGTGCGACTTCACCGATTCTCGGTATGACTTCTCCGATCAACTTTTGCTTTCATTGTGAGTACTTGCATATACTCACAAATTTAGAGTTACAAAACAACAAATCATCATCACAATATGTAATGAAGTCTTAGAGCCTTCACATCTTCTATCAACTAGCTTCCGAATTCAACCGCATCCAGGTTCTGATAATTTGCAACTTCCCGGTTCTGAAATTCTCAATTTCCAGATTCCGAGTTCTCCAAACACCAGGTTCCGAGAATTGAAACTTCTAGGTTTCGAATATTCAAACTTCCAGGTTCCGAATTCTTTGAAATGCAAGGTTTATTTCCTTTAAGAAAACTTCCTTAAGACCAACAAAAGACAAACCATGCAAACCATCTCTGCTTTTTCTTGGTCCAAACAATCTCCCCCTCTGGATTTTATTGTCAACCAAGTTTTCATAAATCACTAAACTTTGAAACCTCAAGAAATAGAGTACTTATCAATAATTCTAATCCTACGTGATCAAACTCGATGTTGGAAACAAGAATCATTGACAGAAAAACCATGTTGTCCATAAGGTAGTGAATATAAAATATTCATCTTCCTTTTATAACATCTTCATTCTTCCTATAAACAAATTCAAGTTCTTTCCAACATCCACTCCAATCAAATAGTTAGAAAAGTTTACAAACACAAACACCACTGATTTTACATCTTAACCACAACTCTTTCTTTAACCAATAGATTTATGATAAAAAAACATCACCCCCTTAAAAAATCAATCCAAGGGTAATAAGAGAGGGGACGTAACAACATACCTTAGCCTTGAAGAGAAAGAGGTTGGACACCCATGTTCATCTTCAATCTTGAGAATGATTCCTTCGGAAAGGGTTTCATGAAAATATCAGTAACTTGTTTAGCTGAAGAAACATATTCGAGTTTCAATTCATTCTTTTCCACATGATCTTTTATGAAATGATATTTGATGTCAATATGCTTCGATCAAGAATGTTGGCATGGATTTTTGGTAAGATTAATTATGTTTGATTATCACAGCCCAAGAGCAAGGGTAACTTCACATCAACTAACAAATCTTACAATTGTGTTTTTATACCGATAAGTTTAGTAGCGGCTATGGTGGTAGCAACTATTAAGATTCAGCTGTACTGAGTGTCACAGAATTCTACTTCTTCAAGTACCAGCCAACACAACATTTTCCCATAAAGAACACTCCACCAGATCTGGATCTTCAATCATTAACATTTCCTACCCAATCTGAATCTGAATTGCCAAACAAATCAATGTTATTTGAACCACTATACTTGATTCCGAATTCTGTTGTGCCTTTTATGTATTTGAGAATTATTTTTCTAGCAACAAGATTTGATTCTTTAGAAGCACTATGGAATCTTGCACATAAGGTAACAGCAAAAACAATATCCGGTCTTGATGCAGTTAGGTACAAAAAACTAGCAATCGGCTTTTTATATTCTTTCTGATCAACTTCTTTTCCTTCATCATTTTTTCTTATATTTTTTCCCACTAAGATAGGAGTTGATACAGGTTTTTAGTTTTCCATACCAAACTTCTTTAGAAGTTCCTTAGCATACTTTTCTTGGGAGAGAAAAATGAATTCTTTCTGTTGCAAGATTTTTAACCCAATAAAGTATCTCATTTCACCCAACATGGACATCTCAAAGATATTCATCATTTCTACACCAAACCTTTTACATCTTATTTCATCATTCCCAACAAAAATAATGTTGTCAACATAGACAATCACAATGAGAGAAATATTTTGTCTTTATTTGATGTAAATATTGTTATCAACTCAATCTTTCTTGAAGTTTATCTCTTTTAAGAAAGTATCCAGTTGGGAATACCATGCTCTTGTAGCATGCTTTAGACTATAAAGGCTTTCTTCAACCTGCACACATAACTTTAATCCTTCCCAAAAACAAAACCACAGGGTTGTTCAATATGAACTTCATCCTTAAGATCACCATTAAGAAATGCGGATTTGAAATCCATTTGAAAGATTTTGTATCCTTGTTTTAAAGTAATAGAAAGAAAGATTCAGATAGTTTCTAATATAGCCACCAGAGTAAAAGTTTCTTCATTGTCAATTCCTTCATTCTAAGAGTAGCCTTTGCAAACCAGTCTTGTTTATTTCTGATAACTTCACCTTCTTCATTTAGCATGTTCCGGAAGACCCACTTTGTGCCAATAATGTTCTTATTTTCTGTCTTGGGTACGAGTTCCCATGTATCATTCTTTTCAATCTGATCCAATTCGTCATTCATGGCCTGAACCCATTCCAGATGTTCAAAGGCTTCTTTAACATTATTTGGTTCTACTTTGGAATACAAGGAAGTATGTGATATGGAATTACTTGTTCTTCTTATTTGAACTGTGTGACGTTGATCACCAATTATGTTTTGATCTTGCACTTGTTTCATCAACCTTGGATAAGGTTTTCATGTGCCTTCCTCATCACTTGATATGGCTGAATCCGATTCTTCATCTTGATTAGGATTACAATTCATTGCATCCTTATCCGAATCATTAACTTCATCTTCCTCATCTTCCTTGTCTGTCTGGATATGCTTATCTTTCCCTGGATTTTCAAAGAAATTTACAATAACTGCATCCTCCATTCTTCCAATTTCTTTGTTAAAACATCTATAACCTCTTCCTTCTAGTGCATAACCATGAAAAATTCCATCTTCTCCTTTCTGCTCGAATTTTCCACTATTTACACCTTTCTTCTTAATAATGCATGGGATCCCAAAAATTTTAGCATGATTCATACTTGGATTAATTCCATAGAAAAGTTCATATGGAGTCTTTTTTGATTGGGGCTTGTAGAAACATTGATTTTGAATATAAACAACTGTACTTATAGCTTGCCTCCAAAAGTAATGAGTAAGGCCATGTTCAAGCAACATGGTTCTTCCCATTTCTACCAAGCTTCTGTTCCTTCTTTCAACAACCACATTTTTTTGAGGGGTATATGGAGCACTATATTCATGCTGAATTACATGCTTCTCAAGATAGTATTCAAATTATTTACTTCTATACTCACCACCATTATCTGTTCTAAACTTCTTCACTGAGTACTCACATTCTTTCTCAACTTTTCTTCTAAAGATTTTAAACATTTTCAGGGCGTCTGACTTGTGCTTCATAAACATAACACATGTAAGGCGATTAAAATCATCAATGAAGGTGGTGAAGTACTTGTCTTCATTTGTTGATTGTTTTCTCATCGGCCCACATATATCAGAATGTATTAGTTCAAGGGGTTGTTTGGAACAAATGTCAACCTTCTTATACACAACACTTGTAATCTTTCCTTTCTGAAAGGTAGTGAAACACCAATCTCTTCTTCATGGAAAATATGGAATATATTGAACAATGTCCCTTTTAGATAACTTGATCATATTTCTCTGACACATGTGTCCAAGTCTTCTATGCCATAACTAATTTTCTTCCACTAAGATCATGTAAAAAGGGTTTTGTGAATTTCCAACCTGAAACAGATTCCCTTTGGTTCGTTGTCCTCTGGTAACAATCTCCCCATCTTCTTCACATTTCACAAAAAATCCATCTTTCTTGAAGATAACTTAGTTACTCTCATTACAAAATTTTGATACACTCAGCAAGTTGTGCTTCAGCCCATCAACATACAGATTTTTCTTGGACTTCAATTTTTCCTTCCCAATGATGGATGATCCACCACCTTTGATTTTAAAAGATTCATCATTTCCAAATGTCAAAATTCCTTATTTAAACTTCTTCAAATTCTTTAGAAACTTTAAGTCTCCTATCATTTTTGAAGAACACCCACTATCAAGTATCCAAGGTCATTCTTCCTTTGTAACTTTTAGAGCAGTTTCAACAACAATAGCTTTTTCTTCTTTCACTTCTTTCTTCACCATCAGCTTATGAGAATTAATAACTTTTTGTTGAGCTGGTAACATCACAAGAAATCCTTTTGAAAGATTTCCAAGTTGTTCACACCTTTCGCAAATAGTCTCCAGTGACTGGAACCTATTTCCTATCTTCACTTCATTAATCTCAACTTTCTTCAAGAAAACATTCTCACTCTTCTTTCTTTGAGGAGATTGACTACCCCTCAATCTATGCCTTTCATTACTTGTGGGGTGTTGTTAATAATGTTGACTGAACGAACACATATTCGATGTATGCCTGAATCCACCACAAAACCAATAGTACCCATAGAAGGAGTACCTTCCTCTAAAGCTTGTGTACTGATATTTTTTTGTTACTCTTCCTTCAAACCCACCAACGATTCTTTTGTTAGAAAGATTATTCTGCTGGAATTCTGCCCTCTCTAATTTTACTTATTTTTCACCAGTTTTATACTTATGTTTCCTTGAAACTTATGAGTCTCTAGCAACAATGGTCTTGGCCACATAAATAGCTTTCTTATCTATCTTCTTCACAGAAATCACTTTACCCTTCTATTGAATTTTCTCAGGATTTTCTTGTTGAGGGCTTTCACATACATTAGTAGTAGAGTTTTGAAAACACATGTTTCTTGATTTAACCTTTTAGAGCATATTTTGAATGATATTTAATTCTTTCCCTTTTGCTTTCTTCTTAACTATCATGTGCTCATTTTGGGTTTTCTCATCTTCAAGAGACTTCTTCAAATATTCAAGTTCTTTCCCAAGTTCTTCTTTAACATTAGCTTGATTGCATGCTGAGGAATATTTATCTTCCAACTTTTTGTTAAGTTTCTCCAGCCTTCTCATCTACCTTAAACATTCCTTCAATTCTTCTTTCAGATGCATCTCAAGCTGAGTTTCTTCTTCTTTTGAGCTGCTGCTTCCGAAATCTTCATCATTCACTGTCTCAATGAATGTTTTCTCCACACCATGCTCAACTGATTCTTTATATTCAGCATCACTTTCTTTATCTTCTTCATTAATAGATAGAAAACTTTTTCTCTTGGATTTGAAGAACTTCTTTTCTTTCCCTGACTTTCCTTTACCACCCTGCTTCTTCCATAACTTTCTTGGATTTATTTCTTCTTCATCATTGTCTTCTTCATTCTCCCTTCGAGGACAGTTAGCCGAAAAGTGGACAATGCCTCCACATTCAAAAAACATCAAGGGATGTTTTCCATTGTATTTACCTGTGCCTCTTTTAACATTTTTTGAAAACAAGGATAAAATATCGTTAGGATTTTTACATATCTCACTTTCAGAGTCAGAGTCACCACCATATTCTTTAATAAAGATCTTCTTAGTATTATCCTTTTTCATGGATTTGAATGATAATTCTCGGTCAACCTTTGTCTTGGTCTTCATAGCCTTTTCCCTTCTCATCTCATAAGTAATGAGTGTGCTATGGAAATCATCAAGAGATAGAGTCTCTGAGTCTCTGTCTTCTAATGAAGCTACCTTCACATAAAATTTATATGAAAGAATACTCAAGATTTTTTCAACCACATTAGAGTCTTTCATCTCTTCACCAAGACATCTGATGGTACTAACAATATCATTCAACCTGGTGAAGAAATCCCCAAAAGATTCATGCACTCCCATCTTCAAGTCTTAATACTTTAACCTCCATATTTAAAGTTTTTCCTTCTTGACTTTTGTGTTGCCTTCGTATATGTTTTTCAGTTGTTCCCATATACCTTTGGTTGTGGACACTCCTTTCACTCTCAACAACTCACTTTCAGCAAGTGAAGACAATATAGAATTCTTGGCTCTTCCATCATTCTGAAGAAACTTCTTGTCAACGGGTGTAAGTGGAACATTATCATCAACAGAAGGAAACCAAACTGTTGCAGCTTCAAGAACATCATGATTAATAGACACAAGATATGGTAGCATTATATCCTTCCAGATGTGATAGTTCTTCCCATTGAATACCGGAATGCCTTTACTGTTCACACAATTTAGATTTTCCACCAGCAAGGAAAACAAAGGAACCTTCCTCTGATATCACTTGTAAGAACCCAGTTGGAGTAATGAACCACTCAGGGGGGGGGGGGGTGAATCAGTGGTACCTCTTTTTCTCATTTTAATTTCCCTTAATATTGAGAACAATATTTGCCTCGTGTTAAAGATATAATTCCCTGCTGAGAAAACATACAAGAACACATCCAGAGGAACACATCAATTGACAAGGTTCCCTATTCAATAAGAATATCTACGTCCTTGGTATGGTTGGAAATAATCCATCACCATACAATCCAATACGAAAAAAATCCTTGGATTACAAAGATTAGGATATACCCTTACACTTGTGAAGAACTGTGAAACAATCACATCAGTGCATGTGCACCCTCTTAGAACAATAGGGAAATGTCTCTTTTCTTGTAACAACTTATGTTACCTTTACTTCCTTTCAAATAAACAAGTTTCAGAAAGTTCAGCACAAATATTCACTTCCTTAACCAAAAGAAAGGCATGGACTCCTTGGACTTGAGATAGATCAATTACAGTTCGAACATCCCATTCCGAATCCCCATTCTGAATTTTCCCAATCCGATTCTTCAATTCGAATTCTGTCCTTCAATCCGATTCTTCAATCCAAATATTTCTCAGTCCAAGAAACTCAATACGGTTGAAACCAATACTGATTCCCCATTCCAATTAGTTCTGTCCGAACTTCCCATTCCAAATCTCCATTCCGATTTTTCTCATTCCGAGAAACTCAATACGGTGTCAACCAGTATAAAATTCTCTTTACAATTGAAACCGTAATGAAACTATGCCGACCAAACACTTCTTTCTCTATATAGATTATCAAAGCTTCTATCTCTACTTAATCATCACACTTTTACATTTTACTATGATCTCCTTTTATAGTTTCTCAAAGAGGGATTAGGCGGGAAACCCAAATATTTTCCCGCTCACTTAGATTCACACAAATCTTAATTTTTCCTGAAATCTCAGAGTAATTAAGACTTTGTCAACGCTTCTAGAATCTTCTCAAATCTTCTTCCACTTATCTTGATTTAGAACTTTTGCCTTCTCCAGATCTAACTTTGTTACACCAGTTTATTGGTATCACATTCTCGGATCCACTCATCTGTCCTCTCGGTATCATATTATTGGATTCACTCATCTGCCTTTTCGGCATCACTTTCTCGGATCCATACTTCTTGATTCTTCGGCATCACTACAATTCTCGACATGAATCTTCACCGCTTATTTAGAATGACACCATTTCAATTCTCGGTATGACTCTTCATCAATTCTCAGTATGTCTTTTCATTGCTTCCTCGGTATGACAAATTCTTCATTCTCGGTATGACTCCTATTTATTCATCAATACCGAAGATTTTGAATTCTCGGTATGACTCCTCTGGATCTCAGTATGGATTCACCAGTTCTTGGTATGATATTCTGGTTCTCGGTGAGACTTCACTGATTCTCGGTACGGCTTCACAAATTCTCGGTACAACTTCTGGTTTTTGGTGCAACTTCACCGATTCTCGGTACGACTTCTCTGATCAACTTTTTCTTGCATCGTGAGTACTTGCATATACTCACATATTTAGAGTTACAAAATAGCGAAGCATCATCACAATATGCAATGAAGTCTTAGAGCCTTCACATCTCCTATCAGTCAGCTTCCAAATTCAACCAGTTCCAGGTTCTGAGAATTTGCAGCTTCCCTGTTCTGAATTTCTCAATTTTCAGATTCCGAGTTCTCCGAACACCAGGTTCCTAGAATTTCAACTTCTAGGTTCTGAATCTTCAAACTTCCAGGTTCTAAATTCTTTGAAATGTAAGGTGTCTTCCCTTTATGAAAACTTCCTTAAGACCAATAAAAGACAAACTATGCAAACCATCTATGCTTTTAGCTTGGTCCTAACAAAAACTAATACGCTATTGATGTTCCCAAGAAATAAAATAAGTGTCTTGATCCAAAGGATATGATCATGTGATAAATCAACTCTAAAGTAACTATGTTAATCTTTAGAGTGTAAGGTTATTTTAAATAGTAGAAAGTCATAATTTAAAAAATTTAGTTACCCAAATTTGAAATCACTTCGATGATTTTTTTCTTGGATTAATAATTATATTTTTGTAAAATAAGGTATAAAAAATAAAAAAAATAAAAGGAGGAAATTTCATGGAATTTAAAATTTTTAATTATTTATAGACTAAATGGATTATTTATATGATTAATCTTGTTTTCATAAAAACTTTTATTTCAAATTCATAGAGTGGTTAATTAATTTTTCTATTTTGTTGTATCCATTTTTTTGGATTTATTGAATTTTTTTATGGTTTCCATATAGATAAATTCTTAAAGGATCATCATTATAAGGATTACTCCTCATAATCATGAAATATCCTCTCTGTTCTTCTTTTTTCTTTTTTAAATACATTCATTTACAGAAAAATCTGGGAATAAAACATTTTTTATCGAGTAGGTATTAAATATATAGGGTGAGAATAATTCTGAATTTACATTAAGGTCAATAATGTTACCATTATTTAAAGAGTGTAAAATTTTCGAACCCATAAATAGAGTGAGACCGAGTTATAATAACAATCACTCACAATTTATTTTTTCATTGAATTATATTTCAAAAGGATAATATTAGACACATATATCTAAATATATCTTATGGAATTCATAAGACGCTTAAATATGAATTTTTTCAGTAATTTTTTTTTCAATTATTATTTCATAAGCTTTCATTATTTTTTCCAAAGTATTGGTGGTTATGATAATTAGGATTTTTGAAAACCATATTGTCAAAAACCACATTGGGGGTATTTATAATCTCATGAAATTCATGAAAATGCAGATTATACATGTCATGTTTAATTTATAACCATTATATATTTAAAAAATATATAGATTAATTTTTTAATTCATGTTATCAATATGAAATCTATCTATTTAATTATTCTATTTTATACATTATATTTTTAGTCAATGCTCAGTATGATGGATTTATAAAAAGGAGTTTTTATGGCCAATGGTGTTTTTATGATATGAATGTTTTATTGGACATCCAAAAATAAATTTATCATTATTAGATAAGAAAAATAACTAATTTCAAATTTTGAATATGATTGATGGAGTTTAAGAATCATATATGAGATGAATATATAAAGAGTTTCTATGTAAGGTATAATTAATAATGAATATGTAAATCATTATCATATTCTTTATTGAATCCAAGAGGATAAAAATGGATGAGTGAACTCATCAATGGAGTAACCATTTTTCATATTATTTCATGTCCACTAGTGGATGTTTTTCTCTCAGAATCAATATTTAAACTAATAGTGGGGTGGCATGATCCTTTTTAAGGATTTGGATATTTCTTCTCTAACTAGGGTTGTTTGTGTCACCACAATGTATTTTTTGAGAATAGTTTTTATGACTGTGTATTTTAAGTATAATTTGAAATAAATTATTTTGATTAATATAAATATTGATATAACATATATCTATCACATTAGTAATGATCATTGGGGAAAGAGGGATTGTTGTTGAATATTAAAAATTCATATATTCATTATTGTATTGAATTGTAATAGATCTTTAAATATATTATAGATATTGAATATGAATAATTAATGATTAGAGACTCAAACATGAGTGAAGTCAATAAAAACATTAATGGTAGAAAAAACAAAACTATGGAGCTTTATAAAAAACACTATAGTTGATCAATAGTAGAAAATACTTTTAAAATGGGAATGGTGATACTCCTAATTATCTATAATATTAGAGGGTTGAATAAGTGTTGTAGGATGAGGGTAATCAGTATAAAAGTATGTTGTTACATATTTTTTACATTTCGAAAATACTTATGGTGGTTTTGTCCATAATTTGGGATGTTACTAAATTATATGGATTGAAACCATATATATTTAGAAGAAAAATGAACATGAAATTCATAATACTATCATGGGGACTCCAAAAAATTTATAGATATATTAGAGAAGCACAAACATCATTACTTTATTAAATCACATCATTATCAGTCATTGAAGCCCTTATGATCTTTTGATTGCTTTTACTAATACTGAATCCAACATCTACTATTTATAAAATGGCCATAGATTATGAACCAAGTCATGTATTTAATGAAAAATTATATTGGATTAGTTACTTGTGGTTCTACAAACAATTTAGCTATATGAAAATAAACCATGGTCTGGAAATTTGAATGACTTTATATATTTCATCAATAATGAGAATGACTCAATGAGAAATAAATTTCAGAAATTTTATAATTTTAATATATGATCATGGTTTCCTGATAAATCATTGAGAAAACATTGTATTCTATAAAGATGTTAGAAACGAAATATGGTTTATAAAATTATAGAATAACATGATTTTTAAAGTCATATTCTTAAGGGATAAATCTAAAACATTATATTGGATTACTCAGTTATAAGAAAAATGAGTTTTCCTTGAAAAAATTTATGCATTCCACAAGTAAAATGGAGAAACAAAATCTATACATAAAAATCCTTCAATACTATTGATGAACATATGTTAATACAAAAAATTGACTAAAAATGGATCATTTCTATTCCTATTTAATTATTAATATTATGTTGGAAATAATAATAGTAATAATGACTAATTGATTAGATAACATCATGAGAAGAAAACATAATAGGATTATCTTAATAGGAGATTGTTGCATTAAACATTTTGTTAACACTAAGGCACTTGAGAAAAGTTGAATATAATTACACTCATTGTATTTTTTTATTTATATACTGTTTTAATTTTTATGGTTACAGTGCTTCAGGACTATATTTATACTATATCCACAAACTTTTTTATCATTATCAGTGATACATTGATGTAAAACATGTGATAAAACCCATTGGATTCCATGTATATAGTCACTTCATAATAATAGTATAAGCCTTTTAATACCTTATGTCATGTTATATAATTTCTTATTCTCTATTTCTCTGTTTATATCCATTAATATATCAATATTAATCAAATTATCTATGCACAAATCTAAAAAATGGGAAATTCTATTTTAAGTGGGATTAAAATTTCTTATAGTTCCTTGACCATTGTTTAAAAAATTCCACATAAATATGACAATTTAAATTACATGAATTAATGAAAATATTGTACTAAAATAAATTTAATTGATATTTTATTTTTATAGTTTTTAATAATTTGTAAAAAATATTAACTAAAAACAAATATATTTTTAAAGTAGTGGGAATTTTTTCCACTATATAATTAACCTCTTAGTAAATTAAAAATCATCAACATCTCCCAAAAATTTTCAACATAAAATAAATTTTTAGATACATCATATGTATTAATTTTATTTGTAACCTAAATTAAAGGAAACATAATAAAGGTATGAGATAAGATACTATGTAAGGGTAAAAATGTGCAATAAAAATCAAATTTCAGAAGTGAGCATATGATTAGAATATTGGTACTATATATATATATAAAAGAAAATCATACCCTATAAATCCTGTATTATAAAACACGAGTCATGGAATACAAAATTACATAACATAATAAATAAATGAAGAGATTATAGTAACATGATTCGTTTAACATGATACATGACTACATAACCTCATCATAAAAACAAGAATAAAACTAGGGGAAAGACATAATAATAGGAAATATTTTTGAAAAAATCCAAGTATGTCCAAATTTTATGTTGTGAACAAATATATGTATTTCCACCCTTTTAGTTGTAAAAAAATCCATGAAATTCTATGTATAATTGTCTTATGTGATATAAATCATTAAGAAATTAATATTATAGTGATGTTGGACCCAAAGTTCATCTTCCATACATATGAGTTCCACTTGAAATCAATCATTCATCATATCACAATGAACCCATGGAATTAAAATGGGTTTAATTTCCTTTTCAAAATGTATTCACGTAAGAGATCATTCATAAATCTATAAATAATTAATGCATTATAAAGCATCAGAAAATAATTTTTTATACAATGATATCAAATAGTGTTTTAGGTAAAAACCATTATTTTAATGAAATGATGAATATTTTTTACATCTTATGGATATGGGGTATTTGGTTATATCAAAAATTTACCCAATATAACAATTTATGTAATCTGGGTGAACACCTATCAATCATGAGGAATAAAATTTTTATTATTTATAGAGGAAAAAAAAATATAAAAAAAATTATTGTTATAAACTGACGATGATCTGGAATGAAAATGGTATTGATGAATCATTTCTCTTATATATATTTTATTTTTCTAATTTTAAAAAACATTGGAAAATAATTAATAGGTCAAGGAATAATAATTTTAGAATATTTGATGAATTCTACTATTAAATTTATGAATAAAATAATTGTTTTTTATGAAAATAATTGTAAATAAAATTCCTAGTATAATGTTAAAATATTTTATTTTGTAAAAAAATGTAAAATGTAAAAGAATATTCCAAGTTATGAGAAATATATTCATGTGAAAAGGTTTTAAAAAGAGTATTCTTTACTTAGTTTTATAGAGAAAGTACAATCTATAAAATCATGATTTTCTTTTGAAATGAGATTTTTCAAAAGGTTGAAAATAATAATTTAATGATATGTGAAAACATTAATTTCTAAGAAATATCCAATAACAGAGTCATGAAAAATAATATGTGTGTCATATACTTGGAGGAAAAAAATATCCTTGTCGCATTAAACCATTTAATATTTTGAAACACCATTATTGAAAACCAACAATATATATAGGGAAATACAATTTCTATATAAAAAGTGGTTATGGAATGTCAGAGGAACAACAAAATTAATCCATATTAAATTTTATAAAAGGTTGGGAAAACATTTAAATGAATGAAAATATTGACATGAAATAAAACATTTATTAGTAAGAATGAGTGTTGTTATTAAAAACGTTATTCGATTTATTTTAAAAACAATTTTATTGAATGGGAAGTAACTAAGGATGAGAAGTAATTTATCTAGGGAATAAGATGAAAACCAATGTAAAATAGAGGAAATTGAAGGTTTAATTAAATCATGATAATTATATTTATGTATGAAATTATATGACCCAATGTCTCTGAAATAGAGTCAGTGAAACCCTTACCCCATTAGAACATTTCAAATGAAAACCCCTTCGATGATATGATTTCAAATGAAAAATTAAAATTCATGAATAATTATAGGATCATGATACACATTATTAAAGGTTAAATATATAGACCATTCCAAATATAACATGATGTAATATAAAACATATGTGTCAAGAAATATATTTTGAGACAAGAAACCCTTAACCTAATTCTCAAATTCTGCTCAAGAGTTTGAATCTAAAGTATAAAAAATAAATATCTTAGTCAACTATTTTGAAACATTATTCATTTATATAACCTTTTATGTACTTAATTTGTAATTATACTCTACATGTATAGTATCTAGTTATTATCTATTTTTATTATTGGGTGTAAGTTATAATGATTGTTTTGAAATAGTTTTATAGTAGTGGTTCTATTCCTTTTTCTTGTCCCTAAGTTTATCATTACTAGATAATTAATGGTACTTTTATAAAAACATATATTTATTTATAAATATCTTATCCCATTGAAATATTCTTTTAGTTATTTTTTTAAAAATGGAATCAATGTTGGTTTATTTCAATAATTTTAGCTATCAAAGACGATATTCTAAAAAAAAATTAAATATATAACATAACCTTTAGATTACAATAAAAAAATCATTATTTTATTATTAAATTATAATAAAATTTTTTTTCTGTTCCCACTTTCATCCATGATAGAGTTTTATATCATAATTCATGTTGGTGGGTAGACTGACCCAAACATGAATATATTTTAGTTTTATGGGTGATTTTGGTTATGAAAACGATTATTTTGATATAATATCAGTATAATAGAATAATAATGATATTATTTAGACTTTTCTAATTATTTTAATAATATTTAATTTTTTGGATAAATAATGGAAATAAAGATGTAAAATGATAAAGATTAATTTTTGGAGGTTGTAATTTGTGGAACAAAAGATTAATGTTTTCATTTCTTTATGATTGATAGTAAATGAAGGTGGATTGTATTTTTTCTCTTAATATTCATATTTATATTATTCATGTTACATTTATTCCACAATTCCATCCTTATAATGAGGGAAGAGAGGTGGTGGTGAAAAATGGAAGATGTCACTTTACTGAGGAGGTAATCTAAAAAATGAACGATCAATGTTATATTTGTTTTCTATGAAGGTGGGAAGGATTAAAAGGGTTTTAGAATTAATATAATAAAACATTAATATTAAAATTTTGTGGATGTAAGTATATTAATATGGTTATTGTTGGTTTGAAATAGAAATATTAAGAATAAAGGGATGGGGTAATGAGACCTTAAACAACCAGTTAGTGAATTTTATAAGATTAATTGAAATAGGATAACTTGTATTTACCATGGGATTTATGACATGAAATATTCTTATACGAGATTAAATTTTTTTAGGTTTATAGGATATTTTAAAGGTAGGTTGGTGCATTGAATGGGTGGAAGTGACCCCCATTTATAACTAAAGAAAAGAGCACTTTTCTGAATATCTCTTAATTCTCAATGATTTAATTACACAATTGAAGGATACAATGACTCCAAAATATAAATATATTAGATTATTTCATGATATTGGATCCGTAAATCCTAGGATAAGCATTTCCACACATATTTTAAACATTTTTAAGTCATTTACTCTCATATTGTTTACTATTTTTTTTTTCTATCTGGGCAACTTGTATTTACCCAAGTAATTTAAGTTTTATTAATATATATATATAAACATCTATTACCAAATTTGGGTGTTAGAACCCTAAAATTAATCACTATTTATTCACATTAATTTTAAAAATTAGGGAAAATTGAATTTTATATTAAAACATTTTGACTATAGAAAAATAGCTTTAAAGAAAGATGTTGTTTTCAAAATTCAGTGTTATTGATATTATTTAGTATTGATTTATAATTGATTTAGTGATAAAATAGTTAAATATATGGTTAAAAATTATATAAATTTTATTTAATAGAATACATAAAATATTCACAACCTGAAATGTGGAATCAAATATAAAGCCTCTTTTTTCGTTGACTTTTTAGTTTTAAGAGATCTAGAAGTGCCTAATTGATTAAAAACTTGTTTTAGGAATTTTGAGAGAAAAAGGTTGGGCCATTACCATGTTAGATATAATATAATTTCTTTAGGATAATTAAATTAAATTAACTAAGCCACCATATCCATATAGGTCTTGGTTTCTGAAATGGCATGTTAGTAGTCACCCTGTGCTCCACAACCAACATGCCTCACTATGGGAATAGTGGATCCCATATCCAGGAAAAAACAAAATCTCTTTCATATTTAGGGAGTGGTCAGAATCTTGGGTGAGGCCACCACACCTTGGTTGCAATTACGTAATCATGTATGTTGGTATTTCATTTTTTTTACGCCTAATCTTATGTGGGTGGTTATTATTGCCATGTACAACCATAATTAGGGTTTTTTATTGTGTTTCAAAAACTTTATTACCTATATTAAACTAATTTTCACTTCCCTTTGGATTATATTTTATATCTATAGTGTTCTTAAAAGTGGTTTTGGGTGGTCATTCTTCACCAAGTAGTGGATTAGGGTGACTCATTCCCTCTTAGTCATAGGAATTATTTTTTTTTGATCATGAGGTATATGTCTCTATACTATGGTGTATCCCTTTATATGATTTGTGTTTCTATGATTCCGTTTTGATTTTATTTTTGATATTGTTGATTACAAATCCATAAGAGTTAAATTTTATCTTTTACGGCTATGAATGTGATTTCTAAAAATTGTTTTTATTGAAAGCCATTTTAACACAGATGATGTGTTTGAGAAAATTCCTAGAAGATATTTTTAAAATAATAATTATTTTTTATGCATAGAAGTAGTGAGTAATTGATATATTAAATGTTTTATAAAAATGATAGAATGCAATGTAATGGATTTTATAGGGAATTTTTCTATGAGACATGAATTTTTTTTCTTAAATAAAATTAAAATGTAATAGAACATGGGTAAGACCATGGGAAATGAAGGAGAACTAACCATATGAGAGCCACAATCGAGTAAGCTACCAATAAAGAAGGTTGTTTGGATTCATTGGTTACTAGTATATAGTATTTTAGGGGGGGTCAAGGTACCTAAACATTAGAATTTACTTTTTTTTATATTTATCCTTTGAGTGTCTTAGTTGTGTACACCCTTATTCCATTGATTAATTCTAACTAAATTTTGAATATATTACATTTTTTCCCCCTTTTGGATTTATCTCATCAATTATTTATGCATGAAAACGTCATTATTATGTTCAATTATTCATCATGGATAGTTTTTCATATTCTTATGATTTATTGAATATGTAATGTTTTTAAAATAAAACCAATGGATGCTTTGGATGTAAATGTATCAAATTGAAATTTTTTCCTTGTGAATTGTACTATAAATCTAGTTTTTAATAATAAATCACTTATAAATATGGATAAAAATTATTAATATTCTTTCAGGTATCCAACTAATACTTATCTCTCATATAATATTTTTTTGACTTTGGGACTCTATAGCCATTATTTGAAGGATATGTGTAATAGGAAGAGAATCAATTTAAGGGTAACACTCCTATATCATGTTGACTTCTGGTGGGTTAGGATAGTGGTAGCATCTTTCCATTATTAGATGGATCCATTTTTTTCTTAAGTTTCTATGTGGATGGTATTTCCATCTTTTCATCTATAACATGTAATCTAGTTATTGGATAATACCATTAAAGTTTTTTTTGTTTTGATATATGATACTTTTTTGATATTTATTGTGACACACTATTTTTTCATATCTAAAAAAAGTATTTTGATGGTGAAATCATTCCAATATTTATTTACATAATACCATAGTTTTTGTATCCCACCCTAGTGATTATAACCATCCATCAGACCCTATGGTGGGACAAATTGTGGGAAAATATGGGTTGACTCTGGATAGTCCATTAAAAATTAGCATAAAAGGGTGAGGTTATACTTAAGGATCAGGTCTATTCTTCTATATCATCCTACTAAGCATATGTGTAGTTGTTAGACTATAGATATGAATATTGTCACTCGATTAGTTGTATGGGAGTGTGTCTGGGTAACTTATTTTCATGAAAAACAGTGAATTTATATGAGAAATTTGGAGTTGGAAAGCATCATTTTTTGTAGTTTTATCCATTTTGGGATTTATTTTTCAAAATTAGGTTCATCAAAAAGGAATTAAATTGTGTTCTAAATGGTTTTCATGTAATTATTTAATATATTATCTATCATCCAAAAAACATCTTAAAATTATTGATAGGAATCTGCAGAGAATTTCATATATGAGGATCCTCTAGTTAGCTTGGTGTTGTTTGAAACTATAGTATAAAAAATAAATTCCATAGTCCAAGTAGCTAGTGGTAACTAAAAAAGAAGGTGGCCGATGATTAATAATTCACTATGATGTATCCACTTATCTTCTTTGGTGATAAAAAAATTAGTAATCAAAATAATGTATCGAGATAATAAAAAGTATTTTACACTTCATGAAAACTTTGAAAGTTTATAAAGTTGATTTCCTTACATATATCCAAAAAGGTTTGGGAAGGAAGTGGTGAGAATATTTTCTTTTAGAAAATTTTAGGAATATCTAACCATAACTAATTTTATGAAAATCATAAATCAATAGATCTATTCTAAGTCACTAAGAGAAACAATATGCTTGGATTTTTTTTCCTTTAGGGAAAGGATATCATTTTTTTCTTGTATTATGCTACTGAGTTTTCTGAGTTGGTGCACATGTTATCAAATCTTGTTTCCAATGAGCATATAAAGGTGAAAATATTTTAGATGGCTTTGAGAATTAATATTTAGTCTATGTTGATTATTATACAACTAACAACCTTTATCCAGGTTTTGGAAAACGTTTCTATGGATGAGATAGACATAGTCTGGAAGACTGTGCTCTTTGAAGCATCAATGATAGAAAAATATATGAATATTTCATCTTTTAGGTAAAAGTAGTAGTTGGGTGGCCACTTCTATAGTGTTTGAAGGAGTTTATAATAGATTTTAATGTTTGGAATGTCCTTATTTTACCAGTTGGGAAAATAGTGAACCTAAAAAATTATTATAACATGGAACACAATGTGTGTCATTCATTTGGGTAATTTGTTCATGTTCAAAATTTCTAGGACATATCATCCCATGGTAGTGGAGACAGATCCCACATAACCATGGAATCATAGTTTATATTTAACATAGAAAATTGTGTGTGGATACTAAACTCATGACAATGATAATGCTTAGGCTTTTAATAATGTGTATGATGAGGTGTGATGTTTCTCTATAGTGGAGTGTGCACCAAAAGGGTTAGATACAAGAACAATTACCATAATTGGTATGGTGTTTATTAAATATTCTATGGTTTTATATTTATTTGATAGTAATTCAACTCATTTATTTATCTCATACATGCTTATAGATGTTTTGGGTTTGAATTAGAAGATTATTCCTTTAAATAAGAACTTTCTGCTCCCATGGGAAAGAAGTCAGATTAGGGTCATAGATGTCTTGAATGTTACATGATGATCACAAATCACCAAACTGAATAAGCTTTTATAGTATGTGATCTTGAAATATTTGATCTCATTATTGGTATAGATTTTATGATTTTCTATAAATATTTTATTGATTGGTTTCATCATTAGGTCCAGTTCCCCTATTCTAATGGATTCATTCATATATTTTAGCCTGAGTGGGATCCTAGATTGGAGAGAGTAGGTAAATTTGACCATAGTGCTAAGATAATCACAAGCTAGTATTTAGAGATGTTTCTTAATTTAATTGATCTACATCTTGGTGGTTGTATTACCAAGTGAGTGGGATCCATGATCGGAGATAGAATGTCCCTTAGACCCCATTAATGAGCTTGATTTTCCAAAATTGATGTCCACTATAAAGAATTTGCCCTACTACATCTTTGGGTAGAGGTTCATAGTGCATTCACACCATAAGGGTTTTAAGAATATATTAATTCAGAGGGATCTAAACATGAGATTGTGACACTTGGAAGAGTTAGTTTATAAAATTTATTTTGATATTACGTAAATCACTAGAATATGAAACAAGGTCATAGATGCTTTTAGTATATTTTTTTGACTCATTCTATGATGTAATTAGTGGAAGAATGGTTCTTGATGACATTTTTTGATGAGATGCAATTGGATTAAGGAAGAGATGATAGAAAGGTATTATTAGAGTTTTTTTATGGATAGACTATCTATGTATGATCCAATTCAACTTGGAAAATATGAGAATTTATTGTGTCAATAGGAATTTTTGTGGTTGAGAGAACTCATATAAGTGGCCCCAGCTTGCCAATAAAAAATTTCACTTCGAGGAAGGATGGTTCATCTAATAGACTTAAGACATAGATTATTGGATAATGGATATTCATCTATTTTTTTAATATAACTCAGATCTAAAGAGATTCATCATGACCTAGGATGTAATAATTGTTTGTTGGGATTACGAAAACCGATTGAATATTTTGTGTTTTGATGCATTACATGTCAAATAATTAAGGAAAAAAATCAAAAACCTACTAGTTTTTTGTAACCCTTACCCATTACAATAATGAAATTGGATGATAAAGAATGTACTTTCTAATTGGGACACCATATAATCCTTGTGGTAGAAATGTGATATGGGTGATTATTGATAGAATCATTAAATATTCACATTTACAACCTATTGAGGAGTCAACAAAGGTATATGAACATATAAACATATATGTGTGGGAGGGTTCAAGAACCATGTTGTTACATAATCTATAATTTTGGATATGGAACCTATTTTGTAGTTCCTTGAAACGTCTGTTCTAGTTTTACGAATCACTATTTCCAGGCAGTTTCCTTTGGATTTATTTATAGAACCGAGAATTTCCAATAGTTCTTTATCCAATGGGGACCTACTTTCCAAAGTTAATCATTCGTTAAGTTTGAACCTTACGATACTTAAGAACATGCATTGGTCAAGAGGATGGGATGTCGAACTCATCACACCATTTTGGGGGGAATTCTTGTCCACTCTGGGACTGTCTTTGTAAATTTACGATATTTTCATGAATACTTTTTAATTCACCAAGCATAACATAAGTTTACCTTGAAATTTACAATCACTTATTAACATGTGTAAAATTTAGAATGATCAGTATGCATTCAAGGTTCTTTATTAATGGAAATATCTATATGTAATCGAGGTTTTCCATCAATGGTATCCTCTAACACAGTGCTTAGTGATTCTTTTATCATCATTGCGACGATACTGGTTTTTAATCCACTCAGTGATGTACTCTAGAATTTATTTTCATCCTGGGAGAAGAAGGTTTTATGTGATTTTGGGATTGTGCCTATAAAATGGGCTACCTATATATCATTTTAAAAGGAATAAGAACCCCCGAAGTTTGGTTCCACTGAATGGGACACATCAAACCTTTTAGGATCATGTGATTATGACCTAGCCATATAGATTAATGTCATGTGGTATGGAAATCTTAGAGGAAGGAGATTTTTCAAAACATAATGTGGGACTTATACTGAAGTAGCCCAAGGAACATGGAAAGGATATGGGTTTCCAACTAGGGTCAGACCCTATTGGGAATATCGCCCAAGGAGAACAAGGTGGATTTAGGGTATTGGGTTTGAACCTCAAGAAGGATTCCTATGTATCCCATATCGATGGGAATCAAATCCCAATTAGTTCAATTAGTCTCCTAAGAAAGTATAGTCCTTTGAGAGAAATGATTTTGGGCTAATTTCCTAAAAGGATTCCCTGGTGACTTAAGGGTAAAATTTGTGGATTATCCCTAAGGATAATGATGTAATGCCCTGACCCTAGTTACCCAGAGTCGGTGCATTATTACATAACATTGGCATGATCAAAAAATATCATGTCTTGAAAGGCCTATTAGTTTAGTAGCCTTGAAATAACTAGATACATTCATAAAGTTTACATTACATCATAAAGTGAAAACTAAAACAACATCTTGTCTCCACACTCATATCCCCTTATACTATCCCTGAAGGTCATTCGTAAAATACTTCTTCACATCCTGGAAAAAATAAAACATTGAAAGGGGTGAGCTCAAATGCTCAGTAAAGATAACAATATAGCGGAAACCTTCATAAATAAGCATAAACATTTAAGGAAATGTATAATTAAAACAAAAGCTTTTTAAACTTTAAATTCAGCATAATATGGCAGAAATAAAATGAAATAATGCCATTTAATTATTCACATGGATATTCTACTAGTTGAATAATCACATGAAATATCAATAACCATTTTTATAATGATGGAATGCATAATGCCAGAATATCATAACCACAAAGTCAAGGCCTTGTGCCAAGACTACAAATAAGATTTTGTCAAGGCCTTGCGCCAAGATACTAGTTTGTCTTATGAGACCTACCAATGCATCAAGGAGCTATAGTGGGATCCACCTGTCACTTATTAAGTCCAATGCATTCCTCATATGAATAGGTTTTAACATAACATAAACATTCGTATTAAAACTAGCATACGAAATGTCAATACTTTCTCCATAAACCATGAATGGTATAAAAATAACTCATCCAGAATCAAACATATCACAACACCTTCAATACAATATGGAAGTTTTGTATCATAATAAATAAACTTCTAATAAGCTTAAAACCCATCAAAGGATGTTGACATAGATGAAATCAAAACTATTTGTGAGAAATATCTCTTTTTTTGAAATCATTTAAAAGTCACATAATTATAAAATAAAACATTTAATTTAAAAATATTTTATAAGCTTGTAAGGGAAGCTTCAACGATTTTATAATGGTGGAAAATATCTGCACTCGCTGTATAAGTTAAAAAAGACATTCTTACCTTAATTCTGTCAAAAAGGTTAAAAAGGACCTTGTTTGGAAAACGATAGAAAGATTCCTTTATAAACTACATATAAAAAGTAAAAAAGGGTATAAATGACTTTAAACCATAGTCTGTAAAATAGTAAGAATGATTTGAAATACATTTTTAAGAAACATGGGTATAGATGATAATGAGATCCCAGTAGATAATTACGTATAAACAACCTCAGATAATGAAGAGGTTGTGAAATAAACCCTTACCTTGTACTTTTACTTGGTCGAGGGTAGGTTAAACTCTTGTATAATGGTGAATTTTTTTTTATTAAATTATACAAGAATCATATACATTAATATGATATCATATATGATCTTTTAACATTGTTTTTTTAATAATATCTTAGTATTATCGTCGTTTCGGGTGTTAAATTACTCATTTTATTTTATATGTTTTGATTCGTAAGCCGTGTTTGTTATGGATAGGTTGTATATTATTCATATACAAAATGATATCAAGTCATTAAACATTATTTTTAATCATCAAATGGAAATTAGACTTGAATGGATATGATGGGGAATGAATCTCATCGTGTTCGTGGAGATGGTAGTCCGTACGAACGCACGAGCGATAATATCATTATTTTGATATTAAAATAATATATAATTGTATGTTATATAATATATACATAATCATTATCATGTTATATTTATTATTTACATAAATTTCACATCATTATCATACCCATCCAAATAATATTGTTTGGAATAACAATTACACCACGATGTGGAGACGGTAAGCCGTACGTACACACATATGGTGACATGTCATTGAAAGGATGGATAGAATACTAAATATGGATGTACCATATTTAGACTAACATCACAGTATATATAATATACTGGATTTATTATTTTAGAATGGTAATAACAAAGAAAGAAGATGTTGAAGAAGAAAGGAACTTGAAAGAGGGTGGTGAAAACATTACCTCTTCTTCGTGTTCTTCCATTTGATTTGATCAAAAGGGCTCCTTAGGTTGGCTTTCTAATCAATATAATGCCTATAGGTTGAATTGAGGGATTTTTAGAGAATATTTGGGCAGGTTTTGGCCGAGCTGAAAGGCTCTAAAGGTGTGAATTAGTGATAAAGGGGGGGGGGGGTGCCCTTTTATAAGAGGGGTGATGGGCGCCTTTGGAATGTCTGGAAATATTATTTTATAATAAATTCATATTCGGTATAAAATGGCTCCAAAGTGTATTATTTATTGTTTATGGTGGTTATGGGTCGAAATCCTTTCAATAAATATATTTTAGACAGGTTTGGGTCACTATATTAACCTTATCATTTATATTTAACTCTTAGTTAAATAGTTTGACATTTACCATGTCTTTTTGTATTTTTATATTATATGGTTACTAAACTTACTATAAACTTTCAAGAGACCCCCAAGTGGTCCATTAATGATACTAATATCATTATATAAGTCCATTATATGATCCTTAGATTTTTAAAAATATAATATGAATTAATAATATAATATTTGTTTTAAAAACTTTTTTATGTCAATTTTGACACTATTGGGTATTTTGTTTTTGATAATTTCATAACATCATTATTACTTCAAAAAAAATTATATAACCAATACTAATATGTCATATAAACATATAAATAGTGTAATTTATAAAAAGTCTCAAATTACATTTATTTTGATATTAATAATATCAATTATTTAAATATTTCATTAATTAGGTAATTACTACATCACCATTGTGTAATAAATAAATTAAATTATTTAATGACTAAAAATTATAAATAAAATACCATTATGTAGGAAATTTTTTTATATTTCTAATGGATATTTATAATCGAATTTATCTTATGTATAACCCCTTATTAAAAATAGTTTAGTTATTAAACTTTGATTTTAACTCTATTAACTCTTCTTTAAATTAAATAATAATAAATGTCCAAATCTAATCCAAGTGGACCTAAATGATAATATTTTCTTATTAAGGTTGTTTTTGGACGAGATACACTTTTCTAATAGAATTAGGACATGTGTTTGGGTAATATTAATATCATTTTTACCCTTAATTACCCTATTTACTTTTAACTGTGCTAAATAAAAGTAAAAAAGCTACTATTCACCAAAAATTATTTTTATCTCATTGAACCAAATTTTACTCCTTGATTTTAACTGTGTCTCTCAGATTTTTGAAATTCCACTCACAGAAGCGGTAAAATTATGTTTTATGTGAATTTCCAAATTCTCCTAGGATGTGGGTAAAAGACGGTAAAAAGTTCAATAAATTTTTTTATATATCTAAGATTATTCTAAAAAAACTACAATTAATTACATTGAACTTACATAGGTATTATGTATCTATTTTGACCTTAACTAAATTTAAATAAAATAAATAAAAATTTAAATAAAAATTCTGTTTTAAACTATAACTCAGTGTTTTTTCACTATTAATAAAAAATTGAATGTTTTCAGACAAATACCAAAAATTCACCCTAAGCTAATTTCTATATTCCGAATCCAAAAATGAAGTCCATTTTGAAAGATAAAATTTATGAAATTTTAATAAGTGGGTATTACTATTCATAACGAATAGTTTGATTAGTTCTGGTGTGTGTTAGAACTTGAAGTTTCGTACAACACACGCTACTCTATTATTCAAAGAGAAGCGCAACATGGAAGCTTAGGGTGTTACAGATGACCAAATTAAAGGAATTAGGGTTGGATTCCTAAAGAGGATGCCTAGTGATCTTAGGTCCTGAAAGGGATTCCTACTAATCTTGGTTTGAATAGGAATTAGAGTTCTGTTAGTTCCTTCAATTGTGTAAATGTTGTGATCATGAAAAATCTCTAAGCCCACATGAGTTATTCTCGGTGTGAGATACAAGATGATGTCAAAGATTAAACAAAGGCAATCACAGTTTCAAAAGTTTCCTCCTTTGCTGGTGGACGAGGGTGCACTTATGGTGTCCAAGGTGAACAAGGTCGAGGCGACCATGGAAGAGGGCAAGGTGATGAGCCTTCCCTCTGTTATTTTCACATTAGACAAGGGTCCAATAAAAGGAGGAAGGGATGAAGGTTGGGGGCTTACACGATGATGGATTCCCATGGAAACAAAGCACAATGGGAGAAGAAAAGGGTAACAAGAGTCCATGTGCCCATCTCCCCTTTGTTCGTTCGATCTAAAGAATAGAGGAGGGGAAATGATTCCACCTCCTTCAAAAAAAGAAATGGGATTACACCAGGATGGTTGCCCTAAAATTGATCATAGTAGAAGAGGGAGACTTCTCATTTATCTTTAAAAGGAAAAGTATGTATGAACTCTATATTCTCTTACCAGAGACTTGAGGTTCCTAGTCATCTCTTTGATAAGGGAGAGGCCAAAACCCAACCCTCCTCCAAAACAAGAACTTCTGAACACTATTTCTGGGAGAAAGGTCCACGTGACTGTGGGTATACAAACCCCAAAACACTCCATGAATCCTAACCCCATTGTGAAACATATGTGGGAAACCTCGGACTATGTATTTACAAACCCAAAGAGGAGACACACTAATGTGCCTTTCCCAAAGGTTTGATAATTCAGGAGGTTTTGGTGGAGGTCTCAAAATATCCCTTTTAGATAAGGGAGCCAATGAAGAAGAAAACTTTCCATGAAGGGCATTGATAAAGGATTGGTGGCTTGTATATTGAAGTGAGTGAATAATGTATGTTAATCAAGGAGGGGTGCCCAAGTAGAGAATGGTGCAAAAGTATGGGTGTGCAAGTAGGAAAGGGCACACAAGTAAGGGCATGCAAGTAGGCTTGGAAAACTTGATAGTCACTTAGGTGAAGAACATCATTTATGGTAGCTCTTGGGTGAGACCTTGATCAATCCTTCAAGAGTATTCACAGGTGATCCAAGAAGTGGGGTGCTCATGTTCTTGTGAGAGGAATGGGAGGAACACAAGTATTTCTGAGTTGGGGAGGCAGGGAACTTTTGGAATGTAAGTGTTTATGGTTTTAAAACACTAAAATGGCCTAAGTCCAATGATCCTCCCTTAAATTGGATGCCCAAGGTGTTGAAGAACTACCCTAAATGTTTCATAAGACTAGTTCAAAGTACTAGGGTGACCATAGAAGAAATTGGGCTTCAAGTAAATTCATCCACACAAATGAGGGCCCCAAGGGTCTATTTATAGGAAAATAAGTGACCTTGGGACAAATGAATAGGGTGCGCAAGTGGGATGCACGACATATTAGGGCTCGCAAGTGGGATGCACGACATAGTGGGGCGTACAAGTGGGTTGCGCATCGACATAGTTTTGGAAAGACTAGGGTGACCAAAAACATATGCCTTTTAAAATCTTGAATTTTCTTCATGTACATTCCCTCGTTTTTTAATAATGGATTCTCTTTTCCTATTTTTAGACTATTTGATGAAATGGGGTGTCATCAAAAGACCCCCCCCCCCTCAAAATTGGATCCGAAATGAGAAGAGGATCCTATACTGAGGTAAAGTAATGAAGGAGAAATAAAAGTGCATTGGGGAATACAATTATTGGTGCTCAAGTAGACCTGGGCACACAAGTTTGCAACACGTAATATTTCTTGCGTGCAGGGTGACATGCGTCACTTATAGGTAACGACTTCACATCCACAGAAAGTCTCGCAACTTCTGAATTTTCATCTCTCGGCGTGGAAGTCTTCGTCTATTCAGGTGCTTCTGTTTCGCTGTGCTTCTTCTGTATGATTTTTAGCTGCATGATATAAGTGGGGAACCATACTTGTGCTCCTACTTAAACTTGCGTGAAAAGTTTTAAACTTGCATGCCTTAATTCCTTTCCGAATTGTTTTGTAAAACAAAAAAAATGAACTTACATTTACAATATGATGTATATATTTTTTTGCAAGTTCAATGGCTCTTAAAAGAATTGGAACAGCTGATGAGCTCACCAGCAAGAGGATTGGTGACATGATGAATGTTGTTGGTCATGACTAAATTGATGTTTGTGAAACCACCCTTTTGTATTTAGATTTTTTTGAAGAAGTATCATTTTAACAGTCCTCGAAGCACCTATCTTTCATTGTATTGATATAGCCATTGGAAGGATGCTAACATTCCAGATCCAAAGAACTATATCCCATATTCATGGTTTTAGGATTATACCAACTTCTCTTCATCCAATGTTTCTATTGGGGGCTCATTTTCTAATGTTGGGACTGTAGAGAAAGATCATATTTTGCATCATTTCCCGTGTGCTCCAGATTGGAAGGCACACACACCCAAGCTGCAGCCACACTACTATTCATCCATCTTTCAAGATTCATATAAAATTCAATACAAGGGTTGGAGGAAAAGTTTCGACTTTCACCCTGGAGGAGGTGTAAAACCCACATGGATGTGTGTATACTTGGTGCAAAAGACATGTGCAGAATATGCAGATAATTTGAGAGTCGTCGGGATTTATGAGGTTGTCTGGTTTGGGAAAACCTATGTGTATAGGAATGATTATTTCATGCCAGAATTATTAAGTCGATGGAGCCCATATATTAATTCCTTCCATTTAACACATGGAAGGGTAGGTATTATCTTGTGGGATGTTTATATGATTTATGGAGCTCCAATCCTTGGAGACAGGTATGATGAGTTTATTCCGCCCATGGTGACATGGAATCACTCGGAGAAGACGCCATATTTGATTCGTGAGTTGATGAAAATATTTAACAATCTCAAGAATTCAATAATTAAGAAAACTTTCACCAGGAAGGATATTCATCTAGAGGAATGGATGGAAATATTTTTAATAAATTAGAAGGAAAAGGGTCCCACATACACCTGTCCGACTAGCTGTCCAAGGGAAGAGAATAGAGGCACTCATGACACATTTAGGAATCATTGGAGAAAGGAGAATTTGATAAATGGGGATATTAAATCAACACAAAAATTCTTACAAAGACATGTCTGGTAGTTTTCTTAGCCATGTGGATCACCGTGTATTTATTACCAATCTGATACTCCAAAGGACGCGTGAGGACATGAACCTTTTCTATTGCAGCTAAGTTTGTGGATAAAAGGATCGTAGGGTTGGCTACTCCTGTTTTTTCCATGATTCATTAGATTTTTCTTCATGTTTACAAAGTTAAGTCTACATTTATAATAGTGGGACCATTCCATGTTTTGTGGGTATGGAATTCTACTCACTTTAAATCTTATGTTGTACAAAGTGGAGAACGAGTTTTTGGAATTCTTTCCGACCATCTATTCAGGACTTTTATGGTATTTCACCCTTGTCCTAGAATGCTTATAACATCAAGTATAGAATGAGGATCCATAAGGAATTCCATTTTTTTCCTTATGGGAATCCTTCTATAGGGCGATTCATTTATGACAGTATTTTCAGTTTGGAATTGAGGGAATATATGCTAGCTTGTAGAGACGGTTTGTTGGCCACCAGAATCGATAGAGAAATCATATGTGAGGCCTATGATCCTTATAGATTTTCATGTCAATTCCAATGTCTACTATAGAATACTATATCCCCTCTCATGCAATATAGATTAGAGAAACACCCAATGGTTTCCTGACAACTATGGTTGTAGACATCTACAGAGAAAGATGTGGTAGTATTTAATTTTCTCGTTGCTGATGCAGTAATCAGATTGACCATCTGGTATGCTAAAAACTGGGTAGCATCTTACCCTGAAGGGGTATTAAATCATGCCTTCCCTATAGTGGGGATAAAGAGAAGTAGTAGGAATTAACCCTATAATTTGGAAGATAATTATTCATCATTAGGGGCCGACTTGCATGAATTAGAGGGTGGGGGTGACGACGCTACAGATTCACCGAAGAGACCTTGTGCAAGATGTAAACCTCATGTCCAAATTAAGAGCGCAACTCCATCAATCCTTACTGAAGTCGTATCAAGGAAATCTGGTCTCCATCATTCTGAAAAGTGGCATGTTCCATTTTATAATCCTTCATCTGTGACTGTGGGTGCTGGGAAGAAACACACATCCAAGGTTGTAGGATCCTCCTCACAACCCTCAGACATAAATTTCGAATATATATGACTATTTGAACATGAATGAATCTATACTGTGATGTTGAAACCATGTGGATGGATTTGTGCGAAAGAATTCATATTCCAGGAGAAGGGTATTTGTGGGATTTTTCTAACAATATTTTTAAGGACAATTCCAATGAGTTAAGGACCTATATTCGAGACCTAGAAATGCTCATATATGCCACTGATGAATAAATTCCTACCACAAAGAGGGTAAAGTAAATGATATATCATGGTACCACTGAAGAGATCAATCCTTCATTAGATGAAGAGTGTCGTGACATTATAGATCCAAAGGATGTATGTTTCCTTTCTTTAAAATTATCTTCCATTTTGATACTTGAAATTTAGTCAGAACATTGTTACATAGGAGAAATATCATCTTAACATACAGTTGGGTAATAGAAAAACAACTAAAGTTCCATCACCGCAATATATCCCTGGAGGCACTGCTCTTGGTGCTATTCGGTCACCCTGTGAATTAGGAGAAATATATTCAGGCCAATAGGTCTTGGAGGAAGAAATATAGATGGTACTATATTCTCTGATACCTGTCTTTATAGATGATGATACAATCCCTCCCAAAAAAGAGAGGACGCAAAAGAACCGATGAAAGAAGTCCATGGTTAAGAACTTTCTTAATAGTGGTATGTCTCCCTAATTATCAGGAAATTTAGTCTTTATTGACGAAAAAGTGTTTAAATATTTTAAAGATATCATGGGGTTCTTTTGTTTCTTCTTTGAAAGAACCTACTGATAAAATTCAAGGATCCATAGAAGGTGCTATTGAGCATACAAAATTCTAACAAATCAAGTGGTTCCTGAATAGGTATTGAAGCCAATGAAACCAACATCTGTTCCCAGCACTGCTCCGATTCTTGCAATCAGAGGAGAGGAAACTTCTGGTAAATCAATAATACATTATAAGGAATCAAATGCAGCAATACATAACTTCCATTATGTGATAATTTTTGGTTCATCACATGCACCAGAACATCAGGAAACAACTGACATTGACCCCACAATTGTTGTTGAAGATGCTACTCGGGGTCAAAGGTTACCGGAATAATGTTGTGAAGCAAACACACCTAGTGCTCCCATGGGTGAGACTAACCTATGATATGAGATATCATTGGATGAAATGATCAACCTTGGCATGTATTTTGAAGAAGTATTAGTACATGTTAATATATCAAATGCTTTAGAAGATTTTAGAGTTAATTGTATAGAATCAACTAGACATGATTTCTCATCATTCATCTTGTTAATATTCTTATGATTAACCTGCTGACCATGGTGGATTGAAATATTCACTTCTATCTAAATAAATTTCTTCCGTAAAGGTACTTGAAGGAAGTGTTGATATTAATGTCAACCCCACTATTGTGGATACATTGGCTTAGGTGGATCTTGAGATATGAGATCTTCTTGAGATTTACTCGGAAAATCTTGAGCATATTAAAGATAGCACTCATTATCAATAGACATCAAACAAAATTGATGAAACTGAGAACATTGGGGAGGATTCTTCTCAAGCTGTTGACCTACTGTTAGGTAAGAGATATTGTTATAGTGATTGCATTCACATCTGTTATCTCTTGAATATAATCATAACTATAATTATTGATTTACCATAAAGGGCTATCAACATCAATAACTAGGTCTCGAGGTGAAGCCTTTGCATCAACCCAAACAAAATTGGAAGGTGGAGCAACCATTATTCAAGAAGGAATATAACATGGCACTTCTTTAAGTGAATTAGTCCCAGAATATACCCCTCCTTAAGACATTGATTTTGAATCGAACCCAGAACTGCAGAAGGAACATCGTCTTGCTCGTCGCAAAACATGGAAAAATATCTAGAAGATAATATCTGAGATTCCCCTTGAGGAACTGCCTTCAATAATTGTAACACCCCGAGATTTTATGAAAAATATTCTTGTTAATTTCATTAATGTCTTATGTTATACGCTACACCAAAAGGAGCTTTCACAACACACATCACTGACCTGGCTTGAATTACACGCAATCGCGACCTTCCACGATAGTGTGTGTTGTACGCAACACCAAGTTTCACTAAACTACGATATGCTATTAAAATATTATTAAAACTAGCCGTTATGAATAGTAATAACCACTTTTTGAAATTTTATAAATTTTATTTTTCAAAATAGAAATCATTTTTGAGTTCATAATATCAAATATAGCTTAGGCCTAATTTTTGGTATTTTTCTGAAAACTTTCAATTTTTGATGAATAGTGAAACCACTAAGTGGTAGTTAAAAAAACTGAATTTTTCATAAAACATAATTTTACCTCTTCTGTGAGTGGAATTTCGAAAATCCGAGAGACATGGTTAATATCAAGGACTAAAATGTGGTTCAATGAGATGAAAATAATTTTTGGTGAATAGTAACTTTTTACTTTTTTTTACCACGGTTAAAAGTAAATTGGGTAATTAAGGGTAAAGATGATATTATTATTATCCTAACACATGTCCTAATTCTATTGGATAAGTGTAATTCGACCAAAAACAAACTTAGGAATAAAATATGACCATTTAGGCCCACTTGGATTAGATTAGGACATTTATTATTAATTTATTTAAAGAAGGGTTAATATAGTTAAAATCAAAGTTTAATAAGTAAATAATTTGTAATATGGGGTTATACATAAGATGAATTCGACTATAAATATTAATTAGAAAGATAAAAAGATTTCCTACATAATGGTATTTTATTTGTAATTTTTAGACATTAAATAATTTAATTTATTTATGACACAATGATGATGCAGTAATTATCTTATTAATAAAATATTGACATAATTGATGTTATAAACACCAAAATAAATGTAATTTGAGACTTTTTATGAATCCCACTAATTTTCTAGGTTAATATGAAATGTTAGTATTGATTTAATTAACTTTTATCGAACTAATAATTCTGTTATGATTTTCACAAAAATCAATTACTAAATAGTGTCAAAATTGACATAAAATAGTTTTTAAAAAAAATATTATATTGGTAATTGTTATTTTATTCCTAAAAATCTAAGGTTCGGCCAAATGACTTAGATAAGGTTATATATATTAATAATAAACAACTTGGGGTTATTTTGGCTTCTTATAGTAAGTTTATTAACCTTATAGTGTAAGAACACAAGAAGACACGGTAAAAGTAAAATTATTTAACTTAATGTTAAATCTAAATGACAAGGTTAAATTAGGAACCTAAACTTGTCTAAATTCTATTGGATGAGAGGATTTAGACCCATCCCCACCTTAGATTAGAAATATATCAATTTGGATCTATTTAAAACCGAACTTGACTTTATAATAAAATAATAGTTTTAGTTATTCCAAAGGTGCCCCTCTCCTCCCTTATAAAAGGGCACCTCCTCCCTCTCTTCCTCACACAACTTTGAGCCTTCAAGCTCGGCCAACCCCTGCCAAATTACCTTCTCTACTTCCCTAGCAACATCCTAGAGGTTCTGGTCTTCCTCAAAGACCAATTTTAGTTCCCTAAAAGGAGGTCTAAAAGAGGCGCTTCAAAGAAGAGGAGGTTTGGACACTTACGAAGGAAATCAGACCTAAGGTAAGGGAAATATCACAATCTCATTTTTATCCGAGATTGTTTATACTTTGGTATTTACTGGGGTGTATTTTATCGTCCACATCCATGTTTCCTCAATATGTAATATTATTTCCATCCACATACAATTGTTTAAATCCAGTTTTACCCTTCGGCGAGTTTTTAGTAAAGGATATGAAAGGAATCTTTTGTCGTTTTTCGTACGAGGTACTTTTTTTACTTTTCCGACAAAAGTACGAGAAGAATGTTTTTTTAACTTATACGGAATGAATGGATTTTTAAAAAATTATTTCCAAGAATCTTCCTTTACATGTTTTCAAGTTTATTTTTAATCAACTTCTTTTAGTTTAAAATTGTATGACATGTTAAGAAAGGAAATGTATTTTTGAAGTAGAAAGGATATTTTCCTCAAGAATGAAGTTCAAGTGTTTTATCAAAATTATTTTCCATCTAAGATAATAAAGGGTTCTGTTTTTATCCCTATAATTACAAGGATTTTATTTTGTTGTGATGGAAATATTTTTATGAAATCCTTTATCTTATATGAATTGTTTTATGATGTCATGTTGTTTAAGAATCCCATTTTTATTACATGGGTTATGCAATGATGTATGGTTTATGATTTTGTGGCACACATAAGAATGGTATCATTATGAGATGGGTGGGACCTATATCTCCCTCCAATGTATTGGGTAATAATTTTATATCTCATGAGATTGACATGGTTGGAACGGTAGGTTATACCGGTTCAGTGAAACAGGACTGAAACGGGGGTGACTCGGTTCAGAAAGGGACTTTGTCCACTAAGATAGTCTTGGAAATGAGTCTTGACTAACAAGAAATGATTCTATATGATTATGAGTGTATGCCAAAAAGTTTCATGTTTTATGTTATGATTATTGGGATTTCATTTCACTACTATGATTTATCCCATGTTATGAAATTATGCTCTCTTTTGCAGGTTAAGATTTCCAAAATGTTATGTTCTTATGAATATGATGTGATTGATATTTCTTTTGTTTACCCTTACTGAGAATTTGATCTCACCCTTTTATGTTTTCTTTTCCCCAGGATATAAAGAAAGGTTTTAGGTAAAAAAAATGAAGATCTTTATGGGAGATGGTGAAGATCTTTCACCACGATTAGAAGATTATATTCCGAGTTTCCAAAGACACTAAACTATTATGATCCTTGTGTGTGTCTTTTTGTTATGTACTAAGTATTCCACAAAATTAATGTAATATCCATGTACGCTAGGCTTCGGGTCTCTACAGTTGGTATCAGAGGAAAGGTTTAGTCAACCTTTGGAAACTAGGAAGCGAGAACGTTAGTGAGATCCCTAAGGATATTGCTAAGGTATGTCTAGGGATGTCTCTAAGGATAAGTATACGTATAGGATATAGTCCTAGCACTACGATAACGATCTTAGAATTTAACCTAAGATGTTAGATATTAAGGGTACTCCCCCTTTACTATGTTGTTTGCTCTAGCATGATTTTTTCCCCTCACAAGATTCTTTTTGTGTTTTAGTTAATGGAGGGAACCAGAAAGAATTCGTTTAACATTGGATCCAATGGACAAATTGGTGACTATGAGCAACAAAATTGTGTAATTCCTAGAGAGAAAGATATTGTGATTATGTCGAATCAGTCATCGCGATATATGATTAACAAGGTGAAATTTAGTGGTATGCCTAATTCATCAAAGAAGAGGATGATGAACTATTATTCATGTTCGCATGTTGAGGATCATAAAGAAAGGAAGATTGAGATTTCTAAAGAAGGGAAGAAGAACCTTGAGGAATACCTCAAACGGAGGGACCGATGTTATCTGTGTGGAGAAAAGGGTCATAGAGTGACAGACTGTCATGGAGTTCAATGTCTTATTTTCGGAGAACATGGGCATTACCCAACTCGATGCCCTGACCTAAAAAGTTACTTCTAAATCAAGGAAGGACTTATTCCAGGACACTCATTGAAGTGGATGGACTGAAGTGTTTATGTATTGGTATTCAAGAATAATGTTTTTGAAGTACTTTTTTGGTGTATTGAAATATTTATGTATTGGTCTATTGTGGTTTTCAATAATTTTAAGGTACTGGTAACCATGAGAAGTGATTCAAATATTTTGGAAGTAGATGATATGCGCATAATGAATGGATAGGGAGAAAATGAAATGTTTGACAGTATTCACGAGCTCATGATTGATATAAGGACTAAGTGATATCATGGTTTGATTATATAGAATTTTGAGGATTTTGGTATATGGAGGGTGTTAACTTTTAACTGCATTCATGTTTTCACTAAGGTTCAATGGGTATTCAAGAGAATACATGATTAAGGACTTTGAATGTTTGGAATGTGACCAACAAAACATATCTTATGATATATGGGGATCAAAGATGGTATTAAATCTCTGGTAATCGTTTTCACAATGTTATGAGAGTGGACTGCAGTATTATGGATAAGCCTAAAGATTGGAATGGATTATGTTGGACATAAGTTAGTATTGTTTAAGGATAGAAGTTGTTTCGATATTATTGATGGGATGTTATAGTAATATAGTTTTAGAAAAAGGACAACCTGCAGGACGGGCGACAACCCATTGCGTCGGACAAGGCTGTGGGAATCGAACCCACAACCGAAGTGCGACTCACCTTTATGGCCTACCACTGGTCTACAGGAAGTCCCTATTTAGTAGAAACTGGTTTTATTATATTAAGCAGTATGATATATGAAGTATATGTCCATTTTAGGAACCATATATGATTAATCTCACTATAGAATGACTTATGTATATTTAATAACTTTTACTAACCTTTTGTTTGAGACAGATGGAATGACCCGTCATTCTATCACATGATCTGCTAACACTTCACGAATAACAAATTCAACTTTATTTATTTAAGAGATGAAGTGGAAATTGTTCAAGGCACGAACAACAGTGAGATTGTACCAAAATAAACTAAGTATTTATTCTAATTCAAATTCTTCAACTTTAGGGAAACGATCTTGAAAACCAAAAATGTTGTCCTAGTGCTCTTATATCTGATTAATCAGATGGTACCTTAGATCGTCACAAATTTATAGATTTGTGATTGTTGGCTTTTCCATAGCCATGTTCTCTACCACTCACCATCAGAACATGATGGTTAGATTTTTCTTCCATATCCATATTTTCACCTATGTGGAAACCCAGTGATTAGTTTATTTGGGTAACCGTTACGTTTCATACTTTCGTTTTTAAAGATTGGTTTTGGTATTCCTTTTTACGATGTGGGTTTCGATTAAAGAAACTTTCGAATAGTAAACCATTTATAACCCTGACGAATTTCGAGGGCGAAATTCATTTTAAGGGGGGTAGAATGTAACACCCCGAGATTTTATGAAAAATATTCTTGTTAATTTCATTAATGTCTTGTGTTATACACTACACCAAAAGGATCTTTCACAACACACATCTCTGACCTGGCTTGAATTACACGCAATCGCGACCTTCCACGATAGTGTGTGTTGTACGCAACACCAAGTTTCACTAAACAACGATATGCTATTAAAATATTATTAAAACTAGCCGTTATGAATAGTAATAACCAATTTTTGAAATTTTATAAATTTTATTTTTCAAAATAGACTTCATTTTTGGATTCGGAATATCGAAATTAGCTTAGGGTGAAATTTTGGTGATTTTCGGATAACTTTCATATTTTGATGAATAGTGAAAATTACTAAATTTTAATTAAAAACAACTTTTTAATCGAAATAATTAATAGTGATAAATTATTAATTTGATTGGTTTTAAAGTATATTTAGAATATATTTTTACAATTTAATACAATGTTGGTCATTGGATGTAATTTCACATTTAAACCAGTTATAAACAAGTGTCAATCTTTTGATAGTTATTATCTCTTAAAAACACGCCTTTTGTTTTGACGACGAGAATTAATTTTTAAATTAATTAATGCAACTGATATGTTTTCAATTTGGTAAAATAGAAATCATTTTTTAGTTCATAATATCAAATATAGCTTAGGCCTAATTTTTGGTATTTTTCTGAAAACTTTCAATTTTTGATAAATAGTGAAACCACTAAGTGGTAGTTAAAAAAACTGAATTTTTCATAAAACATAATTTTACCGCTTCTGTGAGTAGAATTTCGAAAATCCAAGAGACATAGTTAATATCAAGGACTAAAATGTGGTTCAATGAGATGAAAATAATTTTTGGTGAATAGTAACTTTTTACTTTTTTTTACCACGGTTAAAAGTAAATAGGGTAATTAAGGGTAAAGATGATATTATTCTTACCCTAACACATGTCCTAATTCTATTGGATAAGTGTAATTCGACCAAAAACAAACTTAGGAATAAAATATGACAATTTAGGCCCACTTGGATTAGATTAGGACATTTATTATTAATTTATTTAAACAAGGGTTAAAATAGTTAAAATCAAAGTTTAATAAGTAAATAATTTTTAATATGGGGTTATACATAAGATAAATTCGACTATAAATATTCATTAGAAAGATAAAAAGATTTACTACATAATGGTATTTTATTTGTAATTTTTAGACATTAAAGAATTTAATTTATTTATGACACAATGATGATGTAGTAATTATCTTATTAATGAAATATTGACATAATTGATGTTATAAACACCAAAATAAATGTAATTTGAGACTTTTTATGAATCCCACTAATTTTCTAGGTTAATATGACATGTTAGTGTTGATTTAATTAACTTTGTTAGAACTAATAATTCTGTTATGATTTTCACAAAAATCAATTACTAAATAGTGTCAAAATTGACATAAAATAGTTTTTAAAACAAATATTATATTGGTAATTGTTATCTTATTCTTAAAAATCTACGGTTCGGCCAAATGACTTAGATAAGGTTATATATATTAATAATAAACAAATTGGGGTTCGTTTGGCTTCTTATAGTATGTTTATTAACCTTATAGTGTAAGAAAACAAGAAGACACAGTAAAAGTAAAATTATTTAACTTAATGTTAAATCTAAATGATAAGGTTAAAATAGGAACCTAAACTTTTCTAAATTCTATTGGATGAGAGGATTTAGACCCATCCCCACCTTATCTTCGAAATATATCAATTTGGAACTATTTAAAACCGAACATGACTTTATAATAAAATAATAGTTTTAGTTATTCCAAAGGTGCCCCTCTCCTCCCTTATAAAAGGGCACCTCCTCCCTCTCTTCCTCACACAACTTTGAGCCTTCAAGCTCGGCCAACCCCTGACAAATTCCCTTCTCCACTTCCCTAGCAACATCCTAGAGGTTCTGGTCTTCCTCAAAGACCAATTTTAGTTCCCTAAAAGGAGGTCTCAAAGAGGAGCTTCAAAGAAGAGGAGGTTCGGACACTTACGAACCAAATCGGACCTAAGGTAAGGGAAATATCACAATCTCATTTTTATCCGAGATTGTTTATACTTTGGTATTTACTGGGGTGTATTTTATCGTCCACATCCATGTTTCCTCAATATGTAATATTATTTCCATCCACATACAATTTTTTAAATCCAATTTTACCCTTCGGTGAGTTTTTAGTAAAGGATATGAAAGGAATCTTTTGTCGTTTTTCGTACGAGGTACTTTTTTGACTTTTCTGAAAAAAGTACGAGAAGAATGTTTTTTTTAACTTATACAGCATGAATGGATTTTTTAAAAATTATTTCCAAGAAGCTTCCTTTACATGTTTTCACGTTTATTTTTAATCAACTTCTTTTAGTTTAAAATTGTATGACATGTTGAGAAAGGAAATGTATTTTTGAAGTAGAAAGGATATCTTCCTCAAGAATGAAGTTCAAGTGTTTTATCAAAATTATTTTCCATCTAAGATAATAAAGGGTTCTGTTTTTGTCCCTATAATTACATGGATTTGATTATGTTGTGATGGAAATATTTTTATGAAATCCTTTATCTTATATGAATTGTTTTATGATGTCATGTTGTTTAAGAATCCCATTTTTATTACATGGGTTATGCAATGATGTATGGTTTATGATTTTGTGGCACACATAAGAATGGTATCATTATGAGATGGGTGGGGCCTATATCTCCCTCCAATGCATTGGGTAATGATTTTATATCTCATGAGATAGACATGTCTAGAACGGTAGGTTATACCGGTTCAGTGAAATAGGACTGAAACGAGGGTGACTCGGTTCAGAAAGGGACTTTGTCCACTAAGATAGTCTTGGCAATGAGTCTTGACTAACAAGAAATGATTCTCTATGATTATGTGTGTATGCCACAAAGTTTCATGTTTTAAGTTATGATTATTGGGATTTCATTTCACTACTATGATTTATCCCATGTTATGAAATTATGCTCTCTTTTGCAGGGTAAGATTTCCAAAATGATATGTTCTTATGAATATGATGTGATTGATATTTCTTTTGTTTACCCTTACTGAGAATTTGAGCTCACCCTTTTATGTTTTCTTTTCCCCAGGATATAAAGAAAGGTTTTAGGTAAAAAAAGGAAGATCTTTATGGGAGATGTTGAAGATCTTTCACCACGATTAGAAGATTATATTCCGAGTTTCCAAAGACACTAAACTATTACGATCCTTGTGTGTGTCTTTTTGTTATGTACTAAGTATTCCGCAAAAGTAATGTAATGTCCATGTACGTCAGGCTTCAGGTCTCTACAATAATTCTAGAACATTCATCTCTATTTATCATGCTAGGATTTGGAATATTTAAATACTTTTAAATTCATACTGCGATGAAATAGATTATCTGGAGGAGGGAGAAAAAGAAAAAGCTTCGACAAGACATGAAAAAATCCAAAAATTCAATCAATATTGAAGAGTTCCAAGTAGAACTATCCCAAGAAGAGGCTAATTATAATGAAAAGTTGAAGGGACTGAAGCAGACAATTAAAGAAAATACTTTTTAGGCACTGAACCTTCAATAAGATTTAGATATCATTATAGGGGAGCTTGACCAGCCTCATAACTCATTATGAGAAGTCTAGAAGGATGGTGAAAAAGCCATTACAGATGCAAGAGAAGCACTTCATCATGCTAAAAAGAGTGAGGCTAGTAAAATATAAAAACTTCTATAACCAGTTGATGGGACACAAGAGGCTATCAAAAAAATAAGGAATTACATAGAAAGCCTTTAGTAATTTATGAGAGAGATACTCCAATTTCTGTATGCTCTGCTATGAAATTTTTTCATAATTTAAAATTATTTTTTCTTTAATCATTTTTGTTTTCACTTTTTCTAACTTCTTTTATTTTACTTAGGACATTGGGCCCAGTAATCATAGTTTGATTTTTGGATAGAGTTATATGTACAACCCCACTAACTTTATATCTCTTGAATTTTTATCGCTCAATATTTCCTAAACCATAAAAAATTCACATTTAGTGAGATAAGACTTGACTTTTGTTCAGAGTTACCTTTGCAGGTTCTCAATTTAATGAGTACCAAGTCTTTTTTTGTTTGTAAATTTAGAGTTATGCAAGTTGGACTATAAAGTACTGGTATTTATGGTCGAATAACATTGACAATAAATTTTGAAATTAGATCCCAATCAAGACTCTTTGGCTAAGAATTGCTTTAATATTTTTTAAATATTTCTAAGGGGAATCTTGAGCCATGATTTTTATGGCCACCAAATTTAAAACCTATATCAACATAAAGGGCGTCTTTTCCAGGAATGAAGTTACCATTATTTGACAAACCCGTTATGGGGGTTGTGTTATGCAGGGCCAACTGGGGCATATGCTGCATAGACAAATAGTGGAATCTTTTGACTGACAAGCCTGTTATGTAGGAAACCTATGCAAGGCTACCTAAGGTTGCATGCTTCATAGTCAAACAAAAGAGATATTTGAAGTTTAACATTTCACGGTTGATAGATAGGGGAAATAAGATTTGGGTTACTCAAGACCGTAGTAGGCAGTTTTTCCAAGGAATGGAATTTTAAGAATGAAAAAGGTCTATTTTATACTGACATAAGTCCTGAATAGAAAAATGATTTCTATACAAATTTGGTGTATGATTAACAGTTACAATTTATCCAAAAGGGGAATTTATGATATCATATTGTGCTGTTTTAAGTCATGCAGTGAGGACATTGGTACTGTGCTGTTTTAAGTGATGCGGTGAGAAGATTGTACAGTGTAGTTTTATGTCATGTAGTGAGGAAATTGGTATTGTTTAGTTTTAAGTCATGTAGTGAGGACATTGGTATAATGCAGTTTTAAGTCATGCAGTGAGAACATTGGGTGGCTTTAATTTATGGTCTTTAGCTCTGAACAAAGGTACGAAACTCTCCCAATTTCTTGATAATTTGTTTGGAAACGTACTATAATATTCTTGTATAGAAGGGGAAATTGAAAACTCTAATTTGGGAATTTCTGGAACTGAGGAATGATATGGGAAAAGGGATAAAATCATTATAGGAAATCTTTTCCAAGAACCAAGTTACAATTACTTAAAAATCCCATTATGGGGGCAGTATTATGCTGGGCCAATAGGGGCATATGCTGCATAGACAAATAGTGGAATCTTTTAACTAACAGACCTATTATGTAGTAAACTTATGCAAGGATACCTAAGGGAACATGGTGCATAGTCAAACAAAATAGCTCTCATATGTTTGATGTTTTATTGCTAAAAGATAAATAAATTTCATGGAGATTCAGATTTTCTTAAGCACACAGTTAGATTTATAGAGAAAGGTACCTGAATATTGAAAGGGTATTTTCAACCAAAATTTCCTAATAATCGGTGGAATAATACTTTTTTGAAGGTATGACCCTAACGTAAGAGGTATGGTGTCTGTAGTTTTAGGTCATACAACTATGTCCAGAAATGGAAACAATATATAATATGCGGCTAAGGGACTTCAATATAATTTAATATTTTATTGAACACATGGTGAGGGAAATGTGTAAATCATTGTCTTGAAGTCTTTCATATTGTGAGAAAGATAATGGGACATGTATACATGAATGACTGTTTTAAAATACTATTTCTTGTATATTCTCATAAAAAATTAGTTTGGACAAAGATATTATAACCAAGAACGAAGTTACCATTATTTGAAAAACCCATTATGGGAGATGTATTAGGTAGGACCAACTAAGGAATATGCTACATTGCCAAATAGTAGAATCATTTGACTTACAGTCCTATTATGTAGGCAATTTATGCAAGGCCAACTAAGGGCACATACGACATAGTTAGAAAAAAGAGCTCTCAGGTGTTAGAAAATATATCACCAAAAACCATAAGAAAGATTATGAGGATCTATAAATATTCAAGATTAAGAGTGTGAAATGTGGAAGGGGTTATTCCCAATGCATATGAGAAATATATGAACCAATATTGGCCATGAGTTAAATGTTATTTACATAGATCTGACTTATATGTAAAATAGATACTTTCTTTGTTTCCACTGAATTAATATTGTGATGTGTAGTTTTAAGTCATGCATTGAAGACATTATATGATGTTGTTTTAAGTCATACTGTGAGGAAATTATACTATGCTATTTTAAGGCATGTAGTGAGAACATTATACTATGTAGTTTTATGTCATGTAGTGATGACATTATACTATGCAGTTTTAAGTCATGTCGTGAGGAAAAAATACAATGCAGTTTTAAGTCATGTAGTGAGGGAATTATACATTTCATTTTTAAGTCATGAAGTGAGGACATTGATTGCCACATAAGAAATTGAAATACCTTATTTATATAAATAATCTACTTACCCAATTCTTAATCCCATGTGAGCTATGCTTAGTGTGAGAAACAAGGAGCAGTAAGTGTTTCTTTTACAGAGAAAAGGTTATGCAATTTTTGAATAGGGATGTTGAATTTCGATGTAGTTTAACATCATGCGGTAAGGATGACAATGAATTGATGTGAAAGTAGATACATATTGTAATTTAATTAAGGGATAAAATCCAAGTTTCACTATGTGTCTTACAGGGAAAAGAATCAAGTCATACACAGTTCTTAAAACATTCCCTATGAAGATTTAATACTTACACAAGAAATGAAGGTTTTTTTATCGTGATAGGGCCAAATATTGGAGATCTAGGCATCCCTATGTATCTCAAATAGATTACAATCAATCCCTACCTATTTATTTAAACAATCATTCTTCATGCTAATCAAGTTTTACATAAAGAATGGGGTTTTTGACACATTCTGAAAGAACAGTAAATCTAAAGATATAAAATGGTATAAAGGCCAAATCATAAATCTTAAGGAAACACTCGGTATAGATATGATTCATATACAAGAGGATAAAAGAAAATAAGAATATTTTGTGATTATGGATGGACCCAAAATTGGAGATTTAGGTGTCTCTATGTATCTCACAGGAAAATGAGAATCAAGCAATACATAGTTCTTGAAATAAGGTCTATATGCAGATCTGACTCAGACATAGGAAAGATCGGGACTCATGTACTACTAAAAGTAGTGATGATTTCAATGATGTTTTTTATGGAAGCTTCTAATGTCAAATAGAGAAAATGTTAGTTGTACAAATGATGTCATGTAGTTTAACATCGTGTAAAAAGGACAAAGATGCTATGTATTTTAATGTCATGCAACATGGATGATTATGGTTATTATGTAGCTTTAATTTGTTACAACTAGTACATGGGTATTGTGCAGTTTTATGTCTTGTAGCAAGGACACTGTACTGTGAAATTTAAAGTCCTGCAATGAGGACGAATGCGCACAACTACACAAAGTATTTATTCAAGAATAATGCATTGGTTGGAGTTGTAATAAGCTCTTAATCTATTGAAAAAAAGGCATAAGATCCATTTGAATAGACCTTATGTATATAATAAGGTCCTTCCCACTTTGTCTCATGTTTTGGAGGTTTCATTCCTCGTATCATTGGAGTCCTATGGGACAATACCAATTATCCTTGAAGAAATTAATGAAGGAAATATTTCATGTAAAAATCTTGTGCTATTCTATTCTGATAGATTTCTAGATGATGAAAATTATACAATATTTTCTTGACTAGTCGTTCCAACTCATTGAACCATTTTTGAGACCTCTCTTATGTAGACAAATGATCACAGATTGTAACTCTGAGTGAAGGAAATTGCATTTCAAATGGAAAACCGCTTTAGTTCCATATTCTATTGAATAAGGAGTTTCTTGGGTAGCAGTATGGGTAGTTGTATGATAAGCCTATAAAGCATTCAAAAGTTTATCAGGACACGATTTTGTAACCTTATCCACCATCTTCAAGAGTATATTTGATAGGGTCTTATTTAAGGCCTATATCTATCCATTGGTCTCCGCATGATAGCAAGATGAATAGTTGGATTTGATATTATGTTCCTGATATAAATTTTTTTACCTCATAAGAACAAAAATTGGGGCCATTGTCCATCAAAATAGTATGAGGGACACCAAATCGGGTGATGATATTAGTTTTGAAAAAACTAACAATGATTTTTGCTCCAACATCCTTGAGAGGTATTGCCTCATCCCATTTAGAAAAGATGTCAGTAGCAGTGAGAATATACTTGAACTTCTTAGTGGTGGCTAGGGGATAAGGCCCTACTACATCTATTCCCCATGTGGAAAATGGCCATGAGTAATTAACTATATGTAGAAAATATGGGGGTTGATGAATGAAGTTGTCATGCACTTGGTAGGGATGAAATGTTTTAGTCAAAACTATACAATCTTGAATCATTGAAGGCCAAAAGTATCCAAGCCTTCAAATCTGATCAGAGAGTCTGTGCCCAAACTAGTGGGCACCACAAACTCCTTAATACACTTCTTTCATGATAGCTACAGTATCTTCTCCATCAATACATCTGACGTGAATGACATCAATGTTTGTCTTGTAGAAGATCGTTTGGCGGTCTAGACTACCATAAAGAGTGAAATTTTCTACTCGTCATCAGATTTGTTGTTTTTCATCCCTATCTGGTGGAAGTATTCCATTTGGATGATATTCCATGATGGTTGTTCTCCATCTTGTGGTATGACCATATGGTTCCGAAATAGGACTAATTTCATTAATTTCCTCTATTTTAGTTTGAAAAAAAGGTAAAACCACATGATGATGGGCTATGCTGATGACTATCATATCCCGATTTGGATCTACCAAGGTTGTAGATGCATTAACTAGTGCATCTGCTTAGGAATTTTGTGATCACGAGACATAAGATAATGTAGGATCTAAGGGAAATTCCCCCATTATCCCTCTTATTTAATCACACAAAGGGATTAACACTTTTTTTCTGATAGAATATTCCCCAGTAATTTGTTTTATTACCAATTCTGAATCAACTTTCACCTTTAAATGATTCACTTCCACTTGAAGGGTCAATTCCAAACATGCGATGACAGCTTGATATTCTACCTCATTGTTGGTACCACCTTCTAACAAGAGGAAGGAATAAGTAAATACTAATTTTTTGGAGAAATAAAGACAATTCCTAACCCCAATTTTTCGAGTTTAGGGGTTTCCATTCTTTTCCTTGTAGGACTTCTAGAAGAACTATCAAAATACATTTCACATGTTTTGGAATTATCCAGAATAGAGAAGACCTATTCATTAGGGAGTTCAGTATTAAATGATGTATCATTTATAGATGGATGCTCAGTAATGAAGTTAGCCAGAACTTGGACATTTATTTCTTTTTGAGGCACAAAATAGATATCAAACTATTGCAAAATGACCACCGACCTACCCGACACCATGTAAGAATAGGACGACTGAGGATAAATTTGAGCGGATTATTGCCAGACACCAATTGGACTTCATGAAGTTGAAGTTAGTTCCTCAAATAATGAAATTCAAAAATTAATGCAAGGTAGCACTTTTCAATACTTGAATATCGAGTTTCCACATCAATCATAGTTTAACTGAGATAGTAATGACTGTTTTCATTCTCAGAATCATTCTTTTGGGTGAGGAAGGCACCTAGTGATCGCACTAAAGCTGTCACATAGAGAATAATAGGTCTTCCTAAAACATGTGGCATTAATACTAGTGGTCTCAAGAGATATTTCTTGAGGGTATCAAATGCTTCTTGGCAGTCTTTAGTCCATTGGTAGGTGACTCCCTTCATCATTAATCTGGTGAAGGGAAAACACTTTCTTTCCAAATTGGTGATAAAGCACCGAATATAGGCTAAGTTTCCTCAGTATCCTCTTAATTATTTCAAATTTAGAGGAGGTGACATACCAAGTATTGATTTTTTTCTTAGGATCTACTTTGATACCACGATGGCACACAACGATGCCAAGAAACTTTCTTGAGGTTACACCGAAAAAACATTTCAAGGGGTTCATCTTCAAAATGTGTTTCCAAAGTTTATGGAATATGGTTTCCAAATCATCCAAGTGATTAGAAAATTTTCTGGATTTGAACACAAAATCATCCACATGTCATTGATCAAATTTTCCCAAGAAGGGTTTGATGATATGGTGCATGGCACGTTGCTATGTTGCACCTGAATTCTTTAAGCCAAAGGGAAATAACCGATAGCAAAACACAACTTGAGGGGCTCTGAAGGCTATCGATTCTTCATCCTCTATGTCCATATGGATTTTATTATACCTAGAGTAGCTATCCAAGAAGGAAAGAACTTAATATCAAGCCATTGCATCAACTAAAATCAATGTAATTGGAACTGGAAAATCAACTTTAGGACAATGCTGATTAAGATCTCTGAAAACTATGAAAACTCTACTTTTTTCATTCCTATTGTTCATTGGGGCAATGTTTTATAGCTATTCGGGATATTGAACTTCCCAAACAATGTTAGCCTTTATATGCTTATCAACTTCTGCTTCAATTTTGGAGGCATGAGTTAGGTGTGTTCTTTTTTCCCCCTGCATGAATCCATGATGTTCTTTTGGAAAACCAAAATGATGGGTGGATACATCAAGATTAAGACCTACCATTTATATATAATTATAAGAAAATTTATCTCGATGTTGCTTTAGAAATTAAGTATACACCTCTTTCTCTTCAGAGGTCATGGACGCACCAATTAGAGTGGGGAATAGATCCTCTTCTATACATATATTTATTTCTCTGAGCTCATCCACAATGGTAGAGACATTTTCCTCAAATTCAGGAGGAGCATCCCTGAGATCTTACACTTCTTCTTCATTACGATTACCTCTTCTGTTTCCACTTTCATAGTAGTTGATGAGAAAAAACTTACAGAGTTAGTGGAAGAGTCAGTATTTGAACATTCTGAAGAAGAGGCCACCATATCTGACCCTACTGGTGACAAAGAGTTTTCCTATGGTAATAAAGGGGAAATAAGGGATTGAGAATAAACATCCTTGTCTTCTTCTAACAATGCTACAATTTATTATACTCTGATTGAAAAAGTGGAGTCTTGTTGTAGTTCAGTGGATGAAATTAAGACATCTCCATTTAAACTTAGCTCACTGCTTGGTGGATAAATAGTTTCCCCCATGTTGTCAGGCTCAATTTCCGTAATTGACATTATGGAAGTTACTAGATGAGTTCCCGAATTAAGGTTTACCCTTTCAATTTGACTAATGTGTAACACAAAATCTGTACTCAGAAGTATTAATTAATTTGCTGGGATGTTTTCCAATCCATTCAAATCATTAACTCTTGTTTTTTTGTTATGGACTTCGTTCCTTTTGTGTGATAATAGTCTACCTCAACGTATTGATATTCACATGTTTTGAATGGAGCCTTGTCACCATACAATGTTCCAATTTGACCATTGAAATAGTACTTAAGACATTGGTGGTATAACGAAGGAATGGTTTCCTATTGATACAACCAAGGACTTCGAAGTAGAATACTGAAGGATGTGTCCTCATGAACAACCATGAAATCTAAATTTGAAACAAGATCTCAAAACTGAGTTCTGAGTGTAATCTCGCACATAGGTTCTTGTTAATTCTTATCATAAGCATGTAAGATTAATGTGGAAGAAGATAAGTCAGATTCAGTCAGCCCTAATCGACGAAGTGTACGAAAAGGAATGAGGTCGAATTCGAAGCCATTATCAATGATGGCTCATCTGATGTCGATATAATTGAATTTTCCATAAAAATACAGGGGTCTAATATGTCCATATACTTCATAATCTTCATATTCATCTATAAAATATATTAATACTTGAAATTATACAAGATCACTCTAAATTCAATAAACCTCAGCAGCAGCAAATTCCATTTCGAACTCTTGGAGACTTGACAAAGCCGCAATGAGTTCTTCTCAAAGATCTTTTGACAGATTCAATGCATCTAGAATTGATAACAAGGCTGGTACATAGGAAAATTGTTTCAAGACATCATACTTTTAGTCCAAAGGTCTGTGTTCCCCAAAGAGGAGATGTGGTTTTTCAAGTGCTTTCGATGTTGATGCTTCTGATGTAGTTATATTCTGTGTCTGAGCAGAAGCTGGAAATGATCTTGGCTTTGGTAGATTAGACCGACTAGGTCTATTCACTTATAGAGAAGAAGACAATGAATCTTCTAATCAGTCTTCCAAAATAATTATGTCAAAACTGAACATGTCTTTCATGGAAGAAACTCATTGTTCTTGTTGAGTCCACAGAAGGGATCTTCCATGAGTTTCTACTGCATATATGGTTCGAGCAGAGGTAGAGTTAATATTTTGATTTCTAGAATTCCCACGTCTTCCCCTCTATCCTCAACCATTGACTCTTCCTCTATTTCCCCACTTAGGTACATGTAATTATGTCTCATTGCAATAAGAATCACCATTGGCATAAGGATCTGTTAAATGGATAAAATTAATAGAACCAAAGATCAATTCTTCATCTGAAGAAGATTCATCTAGACAGGTTAATTCTGGTTGTGATGTTTGGTGGGGTGGTGCGAGTGCTTTTGAAATAGATGGCATAAAATCTTGCAGGGTCAAGGAAAACGTTATCCTTAACAAGAGAATGTCTTCTTCTAAATTCTCTTTATCCTTATAATAACATCGCTTCTTGGAGGAATGGCCTTTTGATAAAGATGGTTTTACTATGGTATGAGTGGAAGAAGACACAATCAGTTGTTTAAACTATGTTCGTAAAATGGAATGTCTCTGGTTGATCATTTTACTGATCATACAATCGTCATATTTCTGCAAATTTTTACTTTTGACCTCTTTCCATTCAACTTATACCTCTTGATCTGTAGTATTAACACATTCTACTAGAGCTGATTAACTTTTCAGTTTCACTTCCCCAGAGTCTACCATCTTTTGTAGAAGTTCCTTGAAAAGAAAACATTCCTAGATGGGATACCCTAATATTCGGTGAAAGGGAATATAATTCAGAAGATCTTCATCTCCTTCTTTATTTGGTTTCTATGGGATTGAAAACTGAACCAAATTGTTTTTCAGAGCTGATATGAAGTAACCAGGAACATGTTTATTCCGAAAAGAATAAACTTTGTTCTCTAATTATTCAAATTGTTTCTGCCTTTGATCTCTTTGATCATCTTGACGAGGCAGTCATTGTTACTAACACTTTGGAGGCAGAGCCCTTCGGTATGATGATGGTGTTGAAGTAGAAGAGGTACAAGTTCTTGGTTCAGTTTGACTACAGCAACTTATGGCTATCCTATCCTCCTACCTGAAGATGATGTAATTACATGAATTCTATTCTTAGTTTCTATAATAGAGTCTTCTATCTATTGAGTGATCGAATTATGTTCTCAAAACGCTCATGTGTATTTCACACGGATCAGTGGGGTGTGTAATTTATCATGTAGATTTTCTACACAAATCGACAGCAACACTTTTTGATGGAGTGATATACTTAAAGAATATGTTAACCATTTCCGTCAAGCAACAAAATATGAAAATATTTCATTCTACCTTTGTTTACAGTTAATATGATAAAATTCTACCATCTTTGATAGCGTTGGGCTAAATTGATGAAGGAATTTCCGATGGAGACCTTCCCATCCAAAAATTGATCGAGATTGTAAACTTGTATACCAGACAAATGCTGGTCCCTGTAATGACTGCACAAAACTTCTAAGCTTCATAGATTTTTGTTGATGAGAAGTTCCCATCATGGGATCACAACGAGAAACAAAATGTGGTAAGTGTTGTTCTGGATCTCCCAAACCATTAAATATTGGGAATGTGGTATTCAAAAAATTTGGTGGGGGAGTAATAGTATCCAACCATTCAGGGTAAGCTCTATTTTCCGACTAAAATAGAGCACATTATTCCTCAATCGATTCCAATAGAGTTGTTAATGACTCAATTGTCCTCATAAGAATTTGGGGAATATCCAGATGATATGGATTTTGTGAAGGTATAGAAATTGGAGCTTGAACTGGTGCAATGACCGGCAAAACCACTGATGGTGGTGTTGATACTTTTCTGGGATAACCCACAGGAACAAGCCTATCAGGATGTATTTGATCCTACCCCAATTTTGTACCGAGTGAAGGGAATTCATTATCCACATATATTGTTATTAAAAATACTCTTTGATGATAAGCTCTTACAGGATGTACAAGTTAAGGACTTTCCTAGGGAGTACGTCTAGCAGAAATTCTATTTCGAAGTAACTCTGTACTAAGTCTTTTCAAATCTTTCATTTCATCTTCTTGTTGTGAAAATATATCTTCAAATAAAATATGTTGACCTTATCTAGTGGAAAAGTGAGATACTATCTGACTTTTTTCCTTTCCCTTGGTTAGATGCCTTTCGAAGAGGGGGGGAGGTTTTTATTTGAAGGAATACCATGATTTTCAGTAAGCCTCTAATTTTGGGTGCACACACCTTCTTCATTTTCCTTAGTGTGTACCATATTATGGACATGATCATCTTCTTTTGATTCCCCTAAATTGGATTCATTTTCTAGAGGATCTTTTGCAATGGTGTTTATGACATTTACTGACGCATAATGCATCAATGGTATTCTATCAGTATTTTGGCAAGATCGTATTCCTTTATGTCTTCCATGAGACTTCGTTCTTCTATATAATGATTTCCATGAAACTATATGGAGGACAGTACCCCAAAGGGAATCCTTATATAGTTCAATTGTATGCTCTCTTTGTGGCTTCTTTCATAGTCAGGAGAAAATGGACTTTGTTTGAGGAGGGGATTTCAAATGTAAAAAATACCCCAACACTACAAGCTGGGGCTGTTCCTGTTCTTATTCTTCAAATATTTGAATTTTTTTGAAATAATTTAAAGGTTTAATTAAATTATCATCGAGCCTTTCAATCTGGGGTGATTCTTGAACTATTATGGTTGAAATTCGTGCGACTGCTCTTCTAATTTTTCAGATTTTGGTCCGTGTACATTAGTTTGGTACATCATCTGTAACTACATAAATCAACTTTTCAGAAGATCAATTTTTTATTTCAGACATTTCCATTCACTGACGCATGACATCCTTTAAGAAGGATGCCTACTCAAGATTCTCATATACTTGATGTAAAAGTAACGCAACAACATATTTTCTCTAGGCCTGACTCTGATGAGAGTTGATTGAGGCCTGTTCTTGAGCATACATTCGATCACATACAAAATTTATTGATTATGGTCAACTATTGGAAATAACATGGCATGATACCTGTTTTGGAGGACTTTGCTGATTTTGGAGTGTAGTGAAATGCAATGCTCCATATGCACCCCATCCTTTGATACGAATAGTAGATGGGGAATCCAAAATTTACTAGCGTAGCCTCTTTAGAGAACCGAGAAATGCACACTGAAGGGTTCTCTGCAGTTTTTCAACTATTGGACGTTGGGAAACTAAAAGTGATTCTAAGTCAATTTTGAATTGAAACCCTTATATTACCTTTACATGATTATGATCTTCATAATATGATAATACTTTGGTTTTCATATAATGAATATTTTCCCATGTATTGAGATGAATTTCATGAATATAATATTCTGCCGTCAATTCTGGAATGTTATAATGATAATTTTCCAAAGGACAGAACATGACGGGTATTTCTTCTTTAGCTAATTGTTTCCTCATATTTAACACATCTTCATCATCTTTCACAAGAGGTTTCTCCACCTGGTCTGACTAAAGTGGATGCTCTGTTTTAGAAGACAAATGAACCAAGGGAGGTTTCGAGAATGACCATTCCCTTAAGATATCTTTTGGTTGAGAAAGTGTTTCACCCATAAATGACAAGGCATAATACATGAATGGCCTCATGTTTTCAAGTTCCCCGAGATAGGAGGTATTTCTCGTCGCTACAATGTCAACGATAACATTTTCTGGACAATGTGAAATACTACTGCGGAGAGAAGTTTCGTAGAGAATGCCATCATGGTGAGGATCACCATGATGGATTATAGAAAGGGATAAATATTCTTTTTCCATGGTCTTCGAGCCACATGGAGGGTTTTCGTGGCTCTCAACTGGAGATTAGCACCTTGGATTGGTCTAAGTTTCATGAAGCAAGCCTTCATGATGAAGTGTCTGACAATAAACTTCAGATTTAGAACTTTCACTCCCATAATTTTGTAATGAGATGATAGACTTTTAAGCTGTAATAGATAAATGTCTCTGGGCTTCAAGAACTACAGCATTAAGAGGAGCCAAATCACTTCTTGACTCTTGATTTTACAATAGTGCATGGAGAGACTTCTTCTTGGATGTTCTCTTATATGTAGTTTGGGACACTTTCTAAGAAAAGTGGTTACCATGGGAAAGTGTATATGTCTACCTTAGAGTGGATACTAGAATAGACCAATTACCTCTTATTAGAATGGGTGTATATTTCCTATATTGTTGTCTGTATGATATGGGGGAGAATGCATCATGACCCTCCTGGGCTGGAAAAGAGGTGTGTATCTGCTCTGGGATGGCATGCCGATGTGTCATCCCACGTGTGGGGATAGAATTATGTGTCTGTTCCATTTATACTGTTGAAGTAGTTGTTATAATATCCTGGAATGCTTTTGGAATATGGAATGGGATTTGCATCTACCCTTTCACCATTGATAAGATGTGTTTGGTGACATCAGCATCTATAATGGTAATATACATCCATTTTATATCTAGAGTAGGTGTATGTGTCGGCTACTATCATTGTTTTCCTATCAATGGATATTAACAGTACTCATGTATGGGGGGCGAGAGTTGGGTCTGCCCCTAATTTTTCGTTGGAGCTTTCTGACTGACTTCTCCGGGTGCTACCAAATGAGACTATTGGTAGAACTGATGAAAATTGGCAAGTGAATGTTCCTACTAGCAGTTTATAATCTTGTATTTTTGATAGACATCCTTCAATACTGTCAGACGATTCTGCTAACAGAATTGGTGATTGTAAATAGGTGTTTCTTCATGTTTACGAGTTTCCACCACATTTGATTGGCAGGCTTCTTTAAATAGAGTCAAAAGAGTTTGCTGATTGGTTGATAACTTGTTAGCAGGTGTATGTTTCTTTTCATAGTACTCTACCATATTTATCTGGTGTGATTAGTGGGTTGCTTCCAAACGAACCTACTGAGCATCAAAATTAGGACAGACAGGTGTATGTGTCTACTCGTTGTTTTCCATCAAGTTAAGTTGATGGAATTCTCCAAAGGAGGAAGAGGTGAGAAACTACTCCCAGTTGACCATACGTCATCTCTGGTGGTTCGTCTTGTATGTCCAGGTCTGAGAGACATGATCCGAACATCTAGAGGTGACACCACCATCATGTTGGGGGTATATTACCGCGTGATTTTGGCGGTGATTGCTGGTGGAAGTCCTCAGGAAGGACTCTTGCATTCTTGAATTGAGGCCTTGATTGACCTCTCGATCCACCTCCTTGTAGTATGGGAGGGGTTGATTATTGAATTATGAGGATAAGGAATTGAAATGGTTAAATAAAGTGGTTGGTACTGTCTACTTCTTGATCATTGTTTGTTGTTGGCCAGATGATTGAGGATTTTTCTTGACCTAGAGGGCCTGTTGAGTAGCCTCCAACGTCAAGATTGTATCTTGCTTGCGATATTCCATTACCAACAACTTAGAGACCCAACGTTGAAGATGCTGGGTTAGTGATGACATCCTTCTTGTGGATGGAGATCCAACTTTAGCAGCAGTCAAGAAGTTTATATATATTTTCTTAGAGAAATCCATTTTTGGAATGAAGGGAATTTTGAGAAAAAAAAATGAAAACAACAACGAAATACATTAAATAAACATCTTTTTTATATGGATACATATGTGATTGGTTCTTTTTTCTAGCCTTCCTTTCACTATTGATAGGGGCATAACAAGTGGGTATAATTATTAACTTGGTTAAGAATGCACGTTGGGTTCAACATTTCTGTTTCGTAGTTCCATGAAATGCATGTTCTAGTTTTAAGAATAATTGTTTCTAAGAAGTTTCCATTGGATTTATTTATGGAATCAGAAAAATCCAACGGTTATTTATCCAAAGGGGACTTTCTTTCCAAAGGTATGTGTTCATTAAGTTTGAACTTTACGATAATTAAGAATGTGTATTAGTCAAGAGGATGGGAGGCCGGACTCATCACACCCTTTTTGGGGGAATTATTGTCTACTCTGAGACTGACTTTTTAAATTTAACATATTTTCCTAAATACTTATATATTCACCAAGAATAACATAAGTTTCCCTTGGAATTTACAATCACTTATTAACATGTTTAAAATTTAGAATCATCAGTATGCATTCTGGGTTCTTCATTAATAGAAATATCTGTATGTATTCGAGGTTTTCCCTCAATGGTATCCTCCAATATACTGCTTATAGATTCTTTTATTCATCGTTGTCATGATACTGATTTTTAAGCCACTCAGTGGGGCACTCCAAAATTTATTGTCATCTAGGGAGACAAAGGTCGGATTTTATTTTGGGATTGTGAACATAAAATGGGCTACCTACATATCGTTGTAAAAGGAATTAGAACCCTTGTAGTTCGATGCCACGGAATGGGACACATCATACCTTTTAAGGTCATGTGATAAGGGACTAGCCATACAATTTGACTTCATGTTTTATAAACATATATGCGGAAGGTTTTTAGTCAAAACATAGTGTCGGAATTATACTGAAGCAACCCAAGGAATTGAAAGTATATGAGATTCTAAGTAAGATCAGACCCTGTTGGGAATATGGCATTAGGAGAACTTGGGTGAATTAGGTTATATGGTTTTAAGATCAAGGTGGATTCCTACGTATCCAATATAAATGAGAATCAAATTCTACATAGTTCGAATAGTTTCATAGGATAGTAGTGTCCATTGATAAAAATGAATTTGGGATTACTTCTAGAAAAGGATGCCTTAGTGACTTAAGGGTTTAATTTGGGGCTTATCCCTACAGAGGATGCCTAGATTAAAGGAATTAGGGTTGGATCCCTGAAGAGGATATCTGGTGAGCTTGGGACCTTGAATGGGCTTTCTACAAATCCTATTTTGAACGGGAATCAGAGTTCTCGTGGTTCCTTTAATTGTGCAAATGTTATGATCATGACATATCTCAAATCCCACACGAGCCATGCTCAGTGTCAGAAATAAGAGAATGTAAATGATTAAACAAAGGCATTCATACATTCAAATTTTTTCTCCTCTGTTGGTGGAAGAGGGTGCACCTATGGTGTCCAAGGTGAATGAGGTCGAGGAAACCGTGGAAGAGGGAGAGGCGATGAGCCATCCCTCTATTCTCTTTACATTGGACAAGGGTCAAATGAAAAGAGGAAGATATGAAGGTTGGGGGCTTACACCAGGATGGCTGCCCGTGGTGACAAAGAACAATGGGAGAGGGAATGGGTAACAAGAGTCCATATGCCCATATCCCCTTTGGTCTTTGGCACTGAATAAGAGAGGAGGAGAAATGATGCCACCTCCTACAAGAAAAGTTAGGGGCTTATGCCATGATGGTTTCCCTAAAATTTATCCAGGTAGGGGAGGGATACTTCTCCTTTATCTTTAAAAGGAAAAGTAGGTATGAACTGTATCTTACCCTACCAGATATTTGAGGTTCCGGATCATCTCTTCGAGATAGGAGAGGCCAGGACCCAACCCTCATCCAAACTGGGAACTTCCAAACACTGTTTTTGGGAGAAAGGTCCACGTAATTGTGGATATAAAAACCCAAAAACACTCCTTTAATCCTACCCCATTGTGGAACAACTGTAGGAAACCTATGACTATGGATATACAAACCCAAATAAGAGACACGTTGTTGTGCCATTCCAAAAGGTTTGATACGTCAGGATGTATTAATGGAGGTATCAACAGAATCCCTTTCAGATAATGGATCCAATGAAGAAGAAACCTTTCCATGAATGTCTTTGATGAAGGCTTGATGGCTTGTAGACTGAAGAGAGGTATGAAAGTAAGTGAATCAAGAGGGGAACCAAAGTAGATACGGGCACACAAGTATGGGCACTCAAATAGGAAAGGGCGCACAAGTAAGGGCACATAAGTAGTCTTGGGAGACCAGATGTTCATGTAGGTGATGAACAACCAGTATGGTAATACTTGGGAAAGACCTTTCTCAACCTTCAAGAGTATTCACAGGTGATTCAAGATGTGGGGCACTCAAGATCCTTTGAGAAGAATGGGTGTCATGCATGTATTTATAACTTGGGGAGGTCGAGAAAATTAAGTGTACAAGTGTTTATGGTTTTCAAACACTAAAAGGACTTAATTCTAATGATCCTCCCTTAAATCCTCAACTCAAGGTGTTGAAGAACTACCTTGAATGTTTCTGAAGACTAGGGTGAAGTACTAGGGAGACTAGAGTAGCAATTGGGCTTCAATGAAATTCTTCTATAAAAATAAGGGACCCAATGGTCTATTTATTGGAAAATAAGTGACCTTGGGTCAAATGCGTTGGGCGCGCAAGTGGGCTGCGTGACATATTAGGGTGCGCAAGTGGGTTGCGTGACATAGTGGGGTGCACAAGTGGGCTATGCACCGATAGAGTTTTGGCTAGACTAGGGCGACCAAAAACATATGCCTTTGAAAATCTTGACTTTTCTTTATGTATTTTCCCCCTTTTATTTACAATAGACTCCCTTTGTCATATTTTTAGAATCTTAGATGGAATGGGGTGTTAAAAGACACAATATTCACATCATAGTTTGGGAGTTTTTGGTATAAAGTAATATGTTCTTAGTTAAATTTGACCATGACCTATCATCCCCAAATGGATGGCCAGTTTGATCGAATCACCCATATTCTTGAAGACATTCTTCAAGAATGTGTTCCTAAATTAAGTGGATCATGGTAGAAACATATGACCCTAATGGAGCTTTCCAATGAAACTTGTTTTCTATATTTCAGTAGGATGTCCCCATTTGAGGTGTTTTATAAGAGCTGTTTAACATTACCTATTTATTGGGAATACAAAAAATAATAATCCTTAGATAGATCATGCATTATCTATGTGATTATGTATGTCAAGAAATTGACTGGAAGAGGTTATCTATATCATAGATTTTACAAAAATCATAAATTTATTGGTGTCATTATCTGTTGAAGATTATGGTATTTGATTGGGTTTTCCTCTTGATTTCACCTCATTTAGGGCATAGATGATTGGGGAATGTGGTAAGTTAAATTTTTTTTATATTGGCTCATTTTACATTGTGTAGAGACTTATGAAAATGGATTATCGATTGGACTTACTGTCCCATTTGACTTATATCCATGACGTGTTTCAAGTTTCCCAAAAACAATTGTTTTAACAAAATCTATACCACATGATCGGGTGATAGGATATTGAAATACAACCCAACACCTCAATGGATGAAGGAAATATATAGATAGTAGAAAGATATGATAATGTGATACATGAATATAATATCCCATTGGTATGAGTTTGATGGTAGTATGGTAGGGACAACCATGATAAATAATAGTAAGTGGTCTTTATGATATATTAACGACCTTATCTCTTTTCAGGTTTCAGATCTTGATCCTTTAAGGAATATAATTATTTTATGGTGGATATAATTATCACACCTTGATATTTTGAATTGGGTATGAAAGATATTATGATTTTTATTAAATTGTATAATATTTGGAGGTTCAAAATTGCATAAAAAGTAATTTTTATGATTTTTTTGAGAAAAATGGGTTGGACCATGATTGTGGTGGAGGATGTGATTTGAATTTGGGCCTTTTAATTGAAAATTCATGAGCCACCACACCCAATGAATGGTATATTCTTGGGCACAACATGTTGGTTGTCTCCCTATGCACTAGGACAAAATTCATCACCATGGGTGTGTGAAAGTTCGTATTCAAACAAAGATAACATGGGATTTAGGGGTTGGTTATGGTCGGTTACCATGGTTAGTTTCCTCTATGAGGCCATCACACAATGGTTAGCATAAAAACGAGATAATAGTGCGGTTTTCTAGTTTTTGAACATCAAAAACGACTCCTGATACTATATGAGAGATTATTGTAGTAGTGTTGAACATTAATGAGGGGGTTTTAATGTGTGTTTTGATTTGAGTTCCATATATTAAACCAATTGTTCCCTAAACTTTAGCTCAGATTCACGAACCAAATGGTCTAGGAATGGGTTTGGGCATTTATCCTTTATCATGTATATAATTACGATGAATCCTTTCCTCTTGGGATTTGGAAATATTGTTTTCTTCAATAAAAATGTAGGTTTCTCTAACCAATAGTATATTCCTTGGATAGATTTGTGTTCTTTTGATTCCATTTAGTTTTGATTTGTAAAATTCATGATTAAAAATCAATGAGAGGTGTATTATTCCTTTTATGTCTATGTAATTAATTTAAAAATTATGTTTTTAAGACTATGTTGTCTCACATGATGTTTTTGGTAAAATTAATCAAATATGGTTTTGAAATTGAAATGGGTTTTCACGCATGGAAGCAATGTGGCATCAAAATAAAAAATAATTAATGAAAATTTAGGAAATAAATATAATAGGCCTTCTCTAGATTTTTTTTTGGAAATATGAATTTGATTTCTTAAATGAAATGATAATGTAATTGAACATCAAGGAAAAATGGGTTATGGTTTAAAACTAAAGACATGCGAGACCTTGTGGAGTAATCTATAACTAGGGTAGGTTCTAGTGATGCCATGGTTTCTTGTGGGTAGTAATTATTAGGTAATAATGTTCCTAGACTTTAGTTTTCACTTTTCTGGGCAGTTTTGCTTTGAGTGTCTCAATTTTGTGCACCCCTAAGTTATGGATTACACGTTTTGGTGATTTAGAGATACATTACAAGGATGTTTATTCAATTTTGGATTACCCTCAAAACATGTCAATTTATGGGAACATGGTTATTACCTTTTATTATACTAATGATTAATTTTTTATATTCTTGTGATTTATTGAATATGGACTATTCTGAAAATAAAACAAATGTATGTTTTGAATGGAAATGTTTTGAAAGGAAATGATGTCATTATGAAATTATTTATAAATATTGTTTTTAATAAGAACTAACAAATTAATGTGCAGAGAAATTATATAGATTGGTGGTTATAACATACTGATATTTAATTATCACACCCTAATGTTTCCATTGAAAATTTAGAGTGTTGGTTTTGAATGATACAAGTAAAGTTAAGAGAATCAAGTATAGTAAGACTCTCATGGATAATTTTTCTATTTTTGTGGTTGTGATGGTGGTGACATATGGTCATAATGATATTGACCCATGGGTTTCTTTGAGACCAATGATGATGGAATTTTAATTTTTTTTCTAGATATTATTATCTTGTTATTGGATAATACCTTTTTTATTTTAAATATGAAGAATTTTATATATATGTTTTGATAAATTATTTTTTCCAAACATATCGTATGTCTATTTAGGGTGAAATTATTCCCACATTTCTTTGTATTATACCCCGGTGCTTATAATTATCCCATGGAGATCATGAACACTCTCTAGGCCTTATAAAGGAATAATTTAGGTGAAATTAAGGGTTGACTCATGTTGGGAAATTATGAATATATTTTATTAGATAAAATTTATATAATAGTAATAAAACAAATCTTTGAAAATAATTTGTTTACCATTATTGTAGTCCTTACCTTTAACTATAGTAGTCATAATTTTATTACCAGAAATGAAATTGACTAATTACATTATATAATCAAGTTAATCTCAAATATAAAATCCTTTTTTAGATTTTTTTTTAAATTTTTGAAAAATAATTTTTAATATAAGAGAATAAATCATTTTTTAGATAAAAATATACCTTATATTTCCCAAATAATATTCATGTGGTTTTTTCAAATTCAAAAAACCCTTTTTAAATGATTTATTTTATTATTAAAAAACATATTATATACAAAAAAGTTCTCCATAAATTTTAAATTATTATTGTGTTAAGATAATTTTGAAAAATTTATAATTTTTAGCTAAATCGGTTTTTTACTATTCACCTAAAAATGAATTATTTTAAAAAAATATGAAAACTTAACAATAATATAATTTTTAAATGTTGAAATAAAAAATGATGTTCATTTTACAAAAATTTAAATTATAAAATTTATTGGTATATCTTTAAAATGAAAATAAAAAATATTTTGAAAAACTACTTTTGTTTAAAAACTCTCTTTTAAAACATTAACTATGCATAATCCTATTATGAATTTGTAATTGATTAGAATATTTTATTACATAACATAGGTTTTTTTATCGGTATAATTATGTTTTTCTAAAATGTATTTGATTTTTTAGTTCAATATTGTGTGTAAATTAATTTATTGAAAATAATATTAATTCATAGAAAAATATATTCCCAAAAATCAGGGTGTTACAAATTCACCCCCACTCAATGTTTGGGTATATCTTCACTATGTATAATGTTTACCTAAATATCATATGATAACTAAAAGAAACAAATTCACCCTTGAAATTTAATTCTAAAACATTTAAACAAAATTAAATTCCATTTTAATTTTAATAAGTAATTAATTAAAAATTATTCAATATATCCAAAATGTATAAAAAATAACCATTATAGATTACTACATGGATTACATATAATGAATTATCAGTATAAAATTTTATTAAATTATTGTTATCTTAGGTACGTGCCCATAAATATACACTGTCATGGTTTATGTTTTCCATCATTAACATGATCATAAACAGAACTACTAATAATTCTCATACAAGAATAGTAAAAAAATTTATTGTGTTATACCTCCATTTTACTTATAATGTTAATGGAAACTTATATACCTATTAAAAAAATGTCAACAATATTAGAACATAATTCCTCAGAAAATCATTCATTTAAATGTACACATTTCTCCTTTTATAAAATTATTGAATTCAATATTTCAACCACATCATTCTGTTTTGGTGTTTGTTAAAAGGGGTGGTCCCTCAACATTATTTATTATTTATATAATCCATCAATGAATGTATTGAATAATACTAATCAGTTATTAGTTATAAGAATTATAATATGTAACCTTTAATATTTTTAAACATATCAATCTATTATTTAATATGATTAAACACTTCATTTGTATATTTTTGATGTAATAAACCTATATATTTTGGAAAAATTTATAGAGAAATGTGTAATAAGTTGTGAAAATTTTATTATATTCTTCTAAAACTAGATACTAAAAATCTAAATGAATATGTTCCATGATAACTCTAAAAGAGTGCGTGTTAGTGTAAAACTGATCCTGAAACATTTTTCATTATTTCATATTATGATTTAAATATTTAAATACTTATTTTATCACTAAATTAAAGAAATATGTTTCCATTCATTTGGAATCTAATAAATTATGAAATTAAATTAAAATGAATTAACCTCATAATTTTAAAAAATACTTCAAGATATATTTCCATGTACAAAGCCTATATCGATGATTTCTGTGGTATTTATTTTATTTAGGATGAAATGGAGTTTATAAAAGAATATTAAAGAATAAAATAGAAATTTAATTTGATTTTTCATTGCAAATATTATCCAAATTACAATAACATAGAAATTATGAAGGTTGTATATGATTTTTTTGAGGAATTGTGAAATTTATAATAAACTAATGGCAGCTAGTAATGATTTATCCATATTTTTTTCATGTTGTTTATGGATATAAGGTCTCATGTATGAATATTTATATACTCAAGGATGAAAAATTCAGTTAAAATAAGATTCACAAAAGAGTAAATATATTTTTTAAATGTTATAACAGCAAAATAAAAATACTATTGAAGTTATTTCCAATGTTATTTAAGAATAATATTAATTGGATTATGAATAACATTGATATAATTTGATCTATGTTAGGTTAAACATGGATTTTGGGTTCTTGTTTAACATAAAATGAATTTCATGCAAGTAAAAAACCAGACCATAGAAAATTTTTTATATGAAATCATTTGTGATTAAAATTATATAAAAACCATCTATTCATTTTTATTGAACTTCTAATTCACCCAAAAGACTTTTATACCCATTTAGAACTATGTATGGAGATCTAAGTAGCCTTTTAATACATTTATAATCTTAAAATAAAAAAATAGGTCTAACTAAACCTGGTTTAACCAAATTGGGAAATTAATTGAAATTTTTTTTATGTGGAACACATAATGCTATCCAAGTTACATGAGTTGATTTATAGGAAGGAAGAAATATGGGTGGAAGAATAAAAAATGATGATTATGTAAAAATTTAATGTGGTATATCTTATGTAAAAAATATCTAGACCTCTAGGATTATTCCAGAATATCCTATTTGTCCCTAAAAAGGAAGGTACAACCCACTATAACATGGTTCAACTATTTTTATTTTCATTTTTATATATTTATAACCCTAGCTATGTCGAGATAAAACTATTGTGGTTGTTCTACAATCCCCCCATTTTTATTATTAAATCCCAAATATTCTAAAACAATAAATTATCTTTTCTAAAATCCATGAGGACCCACCTGTATTTATGAGAAATTGGGTAGTTATCACTATACTAGTTTCTGTCTCTCAGATTCATCCTATTATTTTTTTATTTGTACACATTTATTCCTCAATATTATTTATTCATCATTCACTACATTATTATGTGAATGAATATTTTACTTGAACCTATACCCAATGAATAATCCTTGAGTGCTTATTCATTAGATAACCATATTTATACCACTACTATTATATTTTCATTGATTTTTTAAAATTATAATCCTTCCCAATAATTGGAAACTACATCTTTAATTTGGGACTGTTAATAATGATACACACAAATCATTATAATTTGTCTTAAATTTTAATTATTTTATATTTTTATTCTATTTTTATTAATTTTCTTATACTAGTCCTTGTATAGTACAATTCAATAATTTTTAAAATATTATAATATCCTATCGTAGTTATAAATATTTGATAGATATACTAACATCGTGAAAAAAATGTTCATGAATAAATATATATATCATCATTATTTCCCATAAGTGTGAAGAGAAAATTCAATAGAATATTTGTCAAAATAATATGCACAATATTCATAATGATTTATTAAATAGTGAGTTGTCATTAGATTCCATTAGAAGGATTAATTTTTTTTATTCCATTAACAACATAAAGATACAAAAATTAAGATATTGTTAATGAAATTAAATATTATATTGGGGAATTAACTTATTAGTAATGAAATGATATGAAGCAGAGTAAAAATGGAAAATTTAAAGGACCATGCAGTGAAACATACACCTGATATTCTAGTTTTGACAAGAAATAATTATTAAGGAAGTATATATGGAAATATAATAATAACATATGACTTATGATATTTAGCAAGTTCATAATAAAATAGAATAACATACATTTATTTCTTTCACAATTATATTTCCTATAATATTACATGTGGAATAACAAATTTTTGTTTACATGCATTACTAAGATAAAAAATTATAAACATACTATGGGTACTTTTTAAAAAAAAGAATTTTCAATTCGTCCTCAATGTTTTAATTTCTTAAATCCAATTTATTTTATTACTCTAGAATATGAAGAAGTGGTGGCTAGTATAAAGGTATTGAATTTTAATGGAAAATTTTATGACCCAATTCCAACACACATGTCAGTATAATTTTCAGGAATTCTTTATGAATAAAAATAAATACTAAGGATATACGTAGATAATATTTTTAAAAAATATAGATAAATTGTTTCTAAGATAACATGAAATATTTGATGAAACTATGGTGGGGGTATTGAACATTGATGTTAATGAATCACTTTTTGAGAAACCCATTGAACTCACCCCTTTTGATTTTATTGAATTATATATTATGGTAGAAAAATAAAAGCATGCCAATGAACACTAAATACATATACCACCCAACTTTTTTAGACAGAACAATTAATCAAAGGGGAGAAAACATACTTTGGATAAGAGGGCATAAAGAAGAATCATAGGAAGTGTAGTGTAATCAACCAAATATGTTGTTTCCTACCCTAAATCCAAAATCAAAATATATAGTGAGGATAATATAAAGGATTTATTATTGTTGATATTAATAATAAAACCCCACTTGGAAGATATACCCAACAACACTTATACTTTTTAATTATTTCTCTATTATTTTCAATTGTGTGGTCTTATTTTATAATGAACTGGTAAGTCTTAAAAAAATATAGGAAGAATGATGGAAAAAATATTGATACTTCATAATGATCTTTAAAATACAAATAATGTGGATAATCACTTCCTTACAAATCTATACACAATGAATAATAAATAAACATATGAACTCATTACCTTATATCCATACATTCCAGTATCCTAATATTTTTTATGAAACTACATGGTATACATTAGGTTATATTATGGATTTAGTATAATTTGAGTATGAGGGAGTGTCTAATATATATATGCATAGTTTTATTTATTTTTATTATTTTTAGGGTTTTTTTTGTATTTTTACTAATGATGAACTTCAAAAATCATACATTCAACCCTACTAAAATAATAATAGGATATATATATATATATAATCATGTTTTCAAATTGTGAAAATAAATGTAATTGAAAAATGATTTAGTGGAATCAAATTTTTCAATAAAGAAAGAGGATTTTCGAACTTATTTTTTGGAGACTAGTTCACTATGAAAGAGTAACACGTTATGGAGATATCTTTACCTATACTATAGCTTGTAATTTATCTTCCATTTTTCACCTTCTAATCATTCCTATAATACATTTCACCCTCTCAATATTTTCTCTCCCCCTCCCCACTGACCGTCAACCCCAATTCCTCTTGCACACCCTCGAATATCCTACCCCATACCCCCAAATATCCTCCCCCAATACTATCTCAGCATCCCCTCCCTCATCCCAATATCCACCTATTCCCGAAGCCTCTACCGTCCTTCTCCCATCCCAAGATTAACCTGTCCTCCAACCCTCTCCACTCCTTCCCCCATATGTCTTGTATCTATATCGTCTCCTCCTCCACATTGGTCTCTAACTCTGCCTCAAACTCTTCATCCCTACGTAAGACTCCCCCTACCCTCCTCGCCGCATCCACATCCCAGCAAGAGGAACCTACAAATCCATAAATTTGAGTATTTTATTTCTATTTAAATCAATTATTTTCTCATCCTTGATTTATTTACCTTTTCCCTATTTCAATCCGAGAAACATACCTTTTCTGAATCAACGTGATCAATCTGTCAGGGTAGTAGAAAAACTCATGAGAATGAAGGAAGAACCATTCAATAAAATTCACATAAATTATCTAATGAAATTTCAATTAATGGAATCATTATTTTCTGATTGGGGGTCTGTCGATGATGAGGGCTATCTCTCTTTTGAATCGTAATGATTTGAGGGAATGGTAGGGAATGAGATGACTGCCTCCCCCACCATCTACCTAGCATCTTTAATTTAGAGCCTCATGGGTATCCACTGGGTTTGGGTCAAGAAGGGAATCGATCTCTCCATTAGTGATATTTGAACTAGAAATCCTTACTTGCTCATCAATATAGGCAAGAAGGATGGTCTTCCTATTGACAAAATTTTTTTATTAGATGCTTTTAATGGAATCATAATCCGCATAATAGATCAAATGAAGACTAGTGCTTTGACCTATTGGTAACCCTTTCAGTTTTCTTCCTGTGTAAAAATATATAATTGCTTGATGTAGAAACTGAATATTGGGTTATTAATAAGAACATCAACCCTAAATGGATTAAATATCTAACTTTATTTTTGATACTAATTTACCAATCAAACTGGTTAGTTTTTCATTTATAGATAAAAAATGTCTATTTTTGTAGAACTGAATCTATTTTTTGGTGGTTATCATGTATTTTTTATTAACAATAATATTATCTTAAAATTTATATTTTTTTTGGGATTGTAAAATATTTACTATTCTTGATTCAAACAACAATACAAGATTTAAGAAAAGAAGATATATGAGCTTGCTCACATGGTTTCATTGTCAATAATGTTTCCAATCATATATATTAGTTGTAGAGTATGATATTTCATTTAACTATTAATAAAATTGACAAGGGAAGTGTGGGGTAACCATTATACATTTTATGGTTCTGACTTTATAAAAATTAATAATCTTTTATCGTTATTACTTTCACTTTTGTATAAAATAATTTTAATCATTTTTTTGAACCTCATTGATTCTTAAGGCCATTGACTGGGGGAAGACTTGAAGGATTCGCTGATGAGTGATTGATGGATGAGAATAGGGCACCTTATTTAAAAAAAAATCATAGTATCCTAATAGATACTTCCATTATTGTGTATATACCTAGGTTGATGTAACTAAATATTTATAAAAATATAAATATGTTTTTGATTCATTGATAAATGAAGAGATTTAAATTATAGGGGAATGTTATTGAAAATGTCTTATATAAACTAAATCAAACTTCACAATAGTACTCGAAAAAATAATTCGGTAAGACATCCACTTTTATTTATGTTCACTATTTTTTCACTGTTGGCCTGTTGGGTCAATTGTTATTATTATTTTTAAATATCTATATGTTTTGTTCACTACATACTAAAACCACTGTATATGTGTTTCTATTCACTTTATTTATATTTAATTCACTATTGTTATGTTCATTGAAAATATGTTTTCTTTCAACTGAATATGTGTTTCCATTGAATTTAAGTATATTGAATCCACTATATATGTGTTTGAACTGGATATATGTTTCCAATCACTTTTATTAGTTTTCATTCACTATTAATAAATTTAACCCACTATATATTGTTTTGTATGGAGTAAATACTTATGTCTATGATTCATATGATAGAATACACTAAAACCAACATTTTAGGATATGTTTATACATCATAAAATTATTAATGGATTTTTTATACAAGAGACTTTCATTTATAGATAAGGTTTTCTTAGTCACGCGTGCAATGAAGAGTTAAGGATGGATCACAGATCACTTATGGTTTTCATTATTTATGTTATTTATTCCTATAATTTGTAATTCTATAAAGGTAGTATATAATCTTTCTAACTTCTTTTCATTGTAAATAATGTTTTCAATCTAATGTAGTAGTGATATGTTAGAATATTTTATTTCACTATCAATCAAATTATCAAGGAAGACGATAGGTGACCAGTCTATATTTTATAGTTCCGACTTCACAAAAATTAAAATTCATTCATTGTTATTTGTATCAATTTTTTATAAATTAATTTCAATAATTTCAAATTATTTAGTGAACATGATTGATTTGGATGGCCATTGAATGAGGGACCTCCCTACGGTGTCTTCCCAAACTCAAGGTGTGACACTCCTTTTGGAGTCTGATGAAGTTGTGTCCAAGGAAGAGTTATCTAACTCAAAGGAGATCCATTATTGAGACCCTCTATGTCTAGATCTAAAATAAATCTTGGATCTATTTCATCCCATGGGGAAAATAGAGATTATAGTTAATGATCCTTAATTAATCATCCTTTTTAAGTGGATTGGCTATTTGGTTTTTAGGATGAAATCATGGAATTGCCTCCCCCCACTCTTCTTGTTAATGATTCATGATCTTCAACCTCATGAAAACCCAATATCTTATAGTGACTCAATATTTATGTCTACTAAATATTCTTATTTCTACCCCCACTGAGTTTCAATAGTCGAATTATTTCACTCGTCAAGTGTCCCTAATTCATCCAGCAACGTAGTCCCTTTCTCCCCCATCATGTGAAGTGATCCCTGAAGTGAAATATAATATTTTATAGTCGCTGGTTCTTGTCTCTCCCCCTATCTCATGGAGGAGATTATTGATTCAAATAATTTAGTAGATTCCATGGACGTTATTAGATATGATCTTGTCCAATATACTCTATTATGTGGTATGTAAAGGAAGATGAAGTCATATGTCCCCCTCCCAATAATGTCATGATACACTCAAAGAAAAATAATAGGAATGAAAGATGGTATGATAGATATTATATTGACATTAACTTATCCATGAATAAATTTTTTTCCACTATCATGGTGGATACATCTTTGAACAGTGACTTTCTTGGGAACTCAATCAGGGATCTCAATATTTATGACAGATAGGAATTCAAGGTTAGTTTTTGAATTATAATGGCTTCATATTTTATACAAGAAACCCTCACTATATAGGTTAGATCAAGATCAACATGGATGTTTCATCCAAGTTAAATCCAGGCCTATATATAGAACGAAATAAAATCAATTTATAGAATTTTTTTTGATAATTCACTCATGTATACATGAAATTAAAAAATGCATGTTTTTTAAACATAAAAACACATAATTTAGTGTAATAAAATGTTTAAACATACATTATACTCTTGTATAATTTTTTTATAAATATATAATGTTCCATAAAATTTCGTAGTAAATAGTATTGTATACATTATACTCCTACTTTTTATAATCAATTTTGTAAATGGACTTGTAAAATACTTCTACTTTTCACAACATCGTTACTTTTTTAGAATGTAATTTATTGGATTTTATTTAGTGGTAGTGATACATTAATTCATGTGTTGTATTCCCATATAAATATTTTCATGTTGTTGCATGTGACTAATCTGTGCAGAGCATATCGACATATATATTTGATGTGTAGTATAATAATGCAGTTGATTCTAGTACTCATATTGTTTTTCATTTCGCTTATTAGGGATATCCCCAATTCATGAATCTATTTCAGATAGCTTTTATTGAGTCCTATTGTATCATATGGTGGAATTGGAATGAAAAAAGGTACATAATCCATTAAATTAACATTAACTTTTCCATGAAATTTCTTTTTTCTTCTATTAAGGTGGATACATCTTTAAAGACTTACATTCATTGGAACTCAATCTAGGATCTCACTATTTATGATAAATTGGGAATTCAAGATTAGTTTATAAATTATAATGGCTTCATCTTATATGTATAGAAACCTCCCTATATAGGTTGGATCAAGATCAAAATGGTTATTTCATCGAAGGGGAATGTATACCAATATGTATAATGAAACAGAAAAATTTGATTGAAGAAGTGGTGAGATTACACACCGGTATAAATACACTTCAATAGTGATCATTGTTTAAACATACATGCACATTGGTTTGTTCCATAAAATGTTTAAACATACATTACACTCATGTATACAAATTTTAGAAATATAGAGTGTTACATACACTTCTATAGTATACAGTACTATCTACGTTACAATGGTATACAACTTTACACATTACATTACACCCCTATTTTGTATAATCAAATCCATAAATAAATTTTGAAAATAATTATCATCTTTATATCATCTTTAATTTCTTTAGAATGTAACGAATTGGATTTGATTTAATGGTACTAAAAAAATTAAATCATGTGTTTTATTCCCACATAAAAATGGCCATGTACTTGCATGTGACTAATCTATGTAGATTATACAGAATTATCTATTTTGAAGTGTTATACATTAATTATGTTGATTCATGTACTCTTCACAATTTCTATTTCACCTAATATGGATATTACCAATTCATGAATCTATTTCAGATAGCTATTACTGAGGATTTTCTGATCATATATTGGAATAAGAATGAAATATGGAATTGAAACCATTACATTGATATTAACTTATTCAATAAAAAAAATTCTACTATAAAGGTGCCTATATCATTGAATACTTACATTATTGGGAACTATAACTAGGATATCAGTGTTTAGGACTGACTGGGCTACCATGGTTAGTTCATTAATTATAATGCCTTCAACTTTTATTCTTGGAAACCTCTCTATCTTGGTTGGATCATGATCAACATGGATTTTTCTTCCAAGGTAATTGATGACCTGTATATAGAACAAAACCGAAATATTTTATTAGAAAAGTGGTGAGATTAAACTCTTGTATTCATACACATTAATAGTGCACATTGGTTAAACATACATTCCCAATGTTTGGTTACAAAAAATGTTTAAACATACATTACACACCTGTATAAAAATGTGAGAAATATAGAATTTTCCATAAACATTAATAGTATATAGCTCTATACACATTACAATCATTTATATAAATGTATACATTACACTTAAACAGTGCACTTGTATGTATAAAATTGTTAAAATAGACATTACACTCTTGTATAGAAATGTATATATTACACTTTAATAGTGTACCTATATGTTTAAAAATGTTAAAAATATACAATACACTTGTATACAAATGTATGTTTACAAATGTTAAAAATATTGAATGTTCCATACACTCTTGAATACAAATGTTAAAAATATAGAATGTTCCATACCCCCAAATGATTTTCCAAACAATTCAATAGTGAACATTGTTTAAAATTACTTTACACTCATATATAAATACACGTCATACATTTTTTAAATTTCCCTATATTTGTGAACATACATACACATTATTTAAAAAAATTCATGATGCTTATAGTTGTATACATTCATTATGTATGTTGTAACATTATTTAAATAATTATATGCATACGTATACTCATCATATTATATATTTATGTTCATATAGGTGTACACATTATGTTGTTGAATTTACCTATATCTGTAAACATACATACACATATATTGGTTTATATTTATGTGCATATACACTGAGATTACACATGTGTTCTTTGAATTACCATATCATTTATTTAAATAATGGTATAAGAGGAATAAACAATAAAACATTAGGGAAAATATAAAATAGTTTTTTCATATTTTTTATTTATTACATTATGTTCTACTCAACTCTCTCTATCTCTCTCTCATCAGGTTTTTGTGTTGTTCCCTAAAGCATAAAGCTACCAATAATTGTGGGATGCACTCCCCCTTGAATTTGTACTCAATATTGAGAAGGTTAGACAACTAATATCATCACATGAAGCAGTGGAGAAAGGTGGGTCACTTTAATGGATGGATTTTATCCATGAGATGTTGATGCCACCAATTATGAACTAATATCAGAGCATTATTGAAGACCCAATATCTGAATTTACTTAGTGGGGATGATTAATATGATATTGGACTTCATTTTTGGCTTCTAAGAACATAGTTTTAGCACACTCCTTTAGGTATAAATCATTTTATGGATTATTCCAATAATTGGAATTTACTGTTATGAAACATGCTAAAGAATTAAAATTTATTACAGTATTAGTCTACATGATGACATTATGGGGATCTGATCATGAGAACATGAAAACTGATACTAATCAATAGTTTCTAACCAAACAACACTACATAGTATGTTAGGAAGCTACTGGAATCACTGGCATTAGTGAAGCAAGTCGCTTCCAGGGAATAATATTATCAATGACATCCAACGCCACCACTTCCGTCCTGATATTAGAAAATTAATGAAGACACAATACCTAACCCATGGTGGGGGGAAAATCTTCATGAGTTTGCTCTTAATTTTTGGACACTAAGACATTAGGTAATTCACTCTTCTTTAGGTTTAAATCATTTTCATATTATAGGAATAAATGAGAATTTTTATTGGACGATGAATGAGAAACCTTGCATAGTGGTGCAGATTATTATGATAAATTCAAGTAAAAGGATGGGAGATTCCATGAAAATATCTTCTAGGGAAATGTCAAGGGATTTATTGAGCTATAATAATTTTCATATTAAATCACATTAAGGAAATATATACTTGTGGAAGCCATAGATTTCATCAAGAGTGGGGAAATTTGATTTTGAAAAATCATAATCTATAAGGAGAACATTGGGGCTTCCCCAATATAAGAGCATGTAAATATACACTTTAAAATTATTCCTTAGTAGCAGTCACACCATGTATAAACTTTAAAAATTTATATAAAGAATCTGTGTGAATTTTCCTAAATGGAGTCTGATATGTTACAGTTTTTGCACTGGAGAAAATATCTACAGATAAATGGTCCTCTTTAACATTAACATTTATGAACCAATCTGTATAACATTGTTTCCATGTTCCTTTAAGATCCTTGTCATCCATTTTATGCTAGATAATTTTTTTACATGTTTTACATTTGACCTTCCATTACTTACATTATCAATAAAATACATCTCTTTCATCACTTATTGCCTTAATGATTATATCTTAAACTGATTATCTTAATCCTAAAATATTTCTCCCCCATAATCACATTCTTTCTAGAGAAATAATCATTTTTTTATTTCCTTCCCTCTTCCACTAACATACTATGACATATTATAGGATCATTATATTCATTTTCTATTCACATCTATTTTTTAATTTCTTATGTATGTTAAGTAATTAACTCATTTATTTCATTTTAAAATAAATATTTGTTATTACTATATTTAGGGCCTCATATACCAAATCATGGATATTCTTATCTATGATAAAAAAATGATTTCTAATTGGACCTTCGACAATATAATTTATTGATACTTTTCATGTGATATGATTTTAATTAATCTGAAACAATGATAACATGTCATTGGAACTTAATTATTTGACAAATCACTTATTTCCCACCCATAAAGGGAAATTTGAATTCCACGATGTAAAACTAATATCCAAAACACTGTTGTTATACAATTTATAATGGATATCAATACCACATACCTAAGTAGGTGTCAAAGTTTTAGGAAATGTATTCATATTATCATTTTCTTTCTTTATTATAGCCATAATTCAATCTTCAACAACATTTCCTATGGGTTTCTCGATATAAAAATATCTCCATCTATCACAAACGTTAGCCATCTCCACATCCCTTTCACTAAATGTTTTCCCCTAAACCAATTAAACTTTCAAATTATTGTATAATTGATAAAAATTTAAACTTTTCTTACTTTGAATACTTTATTCTCTTCTAATATATCATGTTTACAAAGGATTTAAAAACATCCAATCATTAGTGTGTGTATTAAAATCTATAATTAAATGATTATTCCATTAAAATTCATAGTTTGGGTATAAGTTGTATATAATAATTTTAATGGTCATATTAAAATTTTTCAAGAGAAATATTAGGGATTTCAATCTAAACCTACCTATAATATCTAACTATTATAATTATATTCAAGGCATTCTATCTTTATTGGATTATTAATTTTTTTTCTAATAATATTAAAATAAAAATTGTTTTATTCATGAAAAATATATTAAGAAATGTTTATATTATGTATCTTTTTATTGATGATAATTTAAAAAAAAGGTATAATAATATCAAATATATACGAGGGAAATAAAATATAATATTTTTTTAAGTGTTAATCACGGGAGTGTAAAATGGAATAGATATATATGAATTGTAATTAAAATTGATTTTTAAGGAATGAAATTATTCATATTATGATTATACTAATAATTATTAGTTTAATATTTATTGTATTAAGGCTCTTACATAAGGGGAAGTAGAACATTTGTAAAATTGGTAACTACCAGAAACTTTTTATTAAAGTGTCGGGTATTGATCATTTAATTTTTTTCATATTTTTTTTACTTTAGGTTTATATAAAATAAATTCCTATTTTTCTCTCCAAATTCATGAACAACAATAAAATTCTTTAGGATTCTCATATATTAAATAAATCATTTAAAAATTTTCAACTTCAACTATTTAATGAAATTATTTCATGTGTAATATTCATAAAAAAATATATATTAATAATTGGTTTGTAATTTCTCATAATAATAATTCAGGGTTTTCAAAAAAGGATATAAAATAATTAAACTAGAATTTATATTAATGTATCATGGGAAATGTTATCAATGTGGGAATATATCATAATTTTCATGGAATAATAAGGAATTTATTATCGAATTGAGAGTTAACAAAGAAAATTATGGACACTATATATGAATAATACTAGTTTTTTCCAAAATATCATAATAACAAATAGTAGTTAGTATAAATACATGAAAATTAATATTACAAATATATGGAAATTAGATTCCCATAATAGTAAATATATTATTTTATAGATTCATAATAGTAAAAAATGAAATCCATAGCCTATGTAAGAGACTCTAAATGTTATATAAGATAAATATCATTTTTTTAAGGATAAAAAGGATTACATTATAGACAAATCAAAACTAAATAAGGATTTATCGTGATCAAATTACTAAAAAATGGATGTTTCGTAATAAAAAAATAGATCACCTCTGAGTCGCTTTATGAAATTCATTGAGATTACAATCATTTATGGAAAATAGAATCATCATGAATAGAGCCTTAATTACTACATGGTATGTTCATAAATTTATTCATAATAATATATGAATATTATATAACATATATTAGACATGAAAACCCATTAAAATTAAAATTATCAACATGAGAATTTGATTTATCCAATCCATAAAATGTATAACATACACATCACATGGAACCCATCAAGATATTTAAGGATTATGGTCCATTGGAAAATAAGGATACTAGATGGGAGGAAGAATATTTAAGGCATTATATGTGATCGTGTCAATTAAAAAATCCTACAAGTAGACCACATAGACCATTGTAATCATTCAAGAATTTTCTATTTTTTCTTATAATAGAATATAAAACTCATAATAATAGGTATTAGTCATTGTGGTTTTAATTTTTTTAATCATTTTAACTCTGGTGGTTATGAGACAATCCTCTTTTGGATGAGTTGAAGAGATTTTATCCATTTTCACCCATGATTCATAATAGTTTTAATTACTTAATTCTTCTTGAAAAACGTTTTTTATGGATTTATTTGAATACATGAATAATTTGGTGGTTATCACCATTCCTCCATGTTTCTCTTGGTTTCTTCCAATTTTTATTGGTTTGTAAAAATGTATAACTCCTAAATTTTGATTCCTCATATAGTAAAGGCAAGTGGGATTCAGGGAGAAGTGATTAAGGGATATTGATATCTTTGAAAATGTTATTTCAAAGAAAGTAGTTTCCATTAAATGTTTATATATAATCTAAACACACTAAGGGAGAGTGAGTTGAATAAGGTATCAAGACACTTAATTTTTGAATTAAGGAAGTGATAGTTTTTAAGGGATTCCCTAATGCTCCAGCACATTACACCCCTGCATTCCCCATGCCCTTTTGTTGGTCTTAGCCTTGGCCCATTCCTATTTTAACTTTTTTCTTCAATAAAATAAAAATAAAAATATTAGAGTATAGTCTTTAAGGGATTATTATATATTCTTTAGAGTAAAATTAGAGTTGTAGATAATATTTCATAATTAATTTCAGTTATATTAAAAAAAATATCTATTTAATAGACATAATATGATCTCATTCATTATAATATTAAATAAAATAATGTTTTACCAAAATATATGAAGAGAATAATAATTGAGTTTCTATTTAGTATACATCCCATATTAAAAAAAATTACTATATTTTCATAGGTTTTTTAATTATATTCATGAACAACCAGAAAAATAATCATAAAACACTTCCCTCTAAATTAATTATCATAACAAATGATTAAAAAACACAGATTTTATATAATAACACCATTCAAAAATGTTTTTTACTGAAAACTACAATCCCTTTATTTCTCGTGTTATTTAGTTTTAATTCCACAAATATCCCTTTCTAACTTCATCTTATTAATGTAAAAATATCACTACCATTATCATTGAGTCACTCATTATAAAATATAAATTACTCATAAAAATAATTTTTATCATAATTAAGGATCCCATGAAGACATTAAAGAAAAATCTCCCTCTAGAGATTTGATATAATTTAATCTACATGGATAATTAAACAAATGTTTCTTTTCATAATAAAGTGATTTTCTAGGAATCATATGACAAGACCACCCTTTCATAAATCACGTCTTGTATAGATTCAGAACCAATAAATAAAATCTCATAGACATCCAAAAAATTCACAGTAGTATAAAAATATTTGAAAAAAATCATTACTCATTGAAGAAACAAATATTGTTTTAAAATCTAGTTTCAAGGACCAATTAATTAACCAAAACAATCGTACTAATAGTCAATAAATCACTACAGTCACCATGGGTAGAAATAATTTAAAAAATTAGTTCCTTAGAATTAACAATTTATCTATTATTCAATCATTATTTTATTCTCTATAGACAATACTTTTTTATATAACCATTATTTTTGTATAAATAACATCAATAACATTAGAATTAAATTTAGAACATGACTTATTACTAAATATTCCCCTATTTTGATTTATTATACAATTTTTAAGTACCATTCTAAGATTAAAAGAATTATAAGGTCCTGAATAATTCTTCTTAAATTCCCTTAATTATATATAATTATTTATGACAATGAAATTAAATGTTTTACAAGTTTACATCATAGTTTTTATGAAATTGTTTATCTAGAAAATTATCCTAAAAGTATAATCCCAGAAACATAAAATCAATCTTCACCCTAGCTCTACACATATCTTGGAAAAATCTATCAAAATTATCAATTTAATATTAGAAGAATAGATGTTCTTACATCATTATCATATAATAATGTTTTTCATATAGTGCATGTTCATCGAGGATTTTTTTTATAAAACATTATCTTCTATATTCATTTACATTATTCTATGGTTCAAATTGTTAATAATATCATAGAAAAAATCATTGAATAGATTTAATAAAAACTAAAAATATCCCCTAAAAAATATTCATATGTACTAAAAGATTAATATTTATATAAAACATAGTTATATTTTCCAATTCTAGTTCACATCCACATTGAAATAGCATTTATAGTATCATTAAAATTCTTGAAAAAAATCATTGTGACCATGGAATTTCTCATCATTATATTTATTATTAAAACTACAAATCACCCAAACTAAACACCATAAATTTCATCTTCAGTTTCTAAAGAAACATATTAAAATAAACAGGTTTATAATTGATTTTTTTCAATTGTATGTTTGTAATGAATTATAATGGAAAGAATGAAGAGATTATTACCATTTATATTTTCAACATTAATATAAACACCACACTGTGAAATGTATTGAGATTCAACAAATTGATAATGTAGTACATCATAAGTACCATTGTTCGATTTTGTAGGATTCATAAATTCAATGAAACTGATGGTTACACCATGATGGGTACATAAATTGAAATATAGTGGTGCCCCTTTTATTAAATATGGTGAAACAATAGGGCATCTTACCTAAAATCTATAATTTATTACTTTTGAATATTTTTCATATTTTATTATATATTTGTGATGTATTTGGTATTGACCTAGAGGGATTTAATGATAATTTCATGTTCTTATAGTGTTTCATGTTATTCAATGATAAATATGTTACACTAAAAAAAGTATTTATAGAGGTTTTTAGTATTCTAAAAATGTATATAGGTTTTTGGTATTCTATAAATTGTATTGAAAAGAAGGCCTTCAGGCCATTTGGAAAATTTTTGTTCCTGCATTATAGAGTAAATACGAAAATATGACTTATTTAATTGTAAAATATGTTTGAAAAAATCACTCTAGGACTACTTACCATTTAGAATCAATAGTTTTATTATTTTAAAATAATAAATGTGTCTTGTACTAAAACATAATTAATACCATGAAGGTTTATACCATGACATGACACTTCTTGAAGTTGGAAATATGTAATAGGTAAATTAAATTGTCGTTCTAAAAAATTGCATGTCACTTTATGTTTATTTAAATATGGATAACAGAAATAAAATAAATGATGTAGAAAAAGTTTCCCATAACTACATGTTCAAAATTATTTGTAAGAGATATATTGAGAGTTTCTCTAATGACTATATTTAACACAAAAGAAGTTGGAGGTTCATTAAATTTTGAATTAAAAAAATTGAAAATAAAACATTCTTTATGAATAAATATGGTTTCACTATGTAAATAAGGAGTTATCACTCATAAAAATATTAAGAATCTAGAAGATTTATTAAAGGAGTGTTTTAGAAGTGATCGTTCATTGATTATTTGAAATTGAGAAGTGAATTAGGGGTGGGATGAAGTTGCTTAAAGGCCCTTATTTTAAGAGAAAATGTTTGTGTATATCTTTAAATATTCATACGTGGGTAAAAAATAACCATGAAGAACCCAAATTATTTTCTAAAATAATATTTTAATTTTCTACTATTATGTGTTCAGCCTAAATGTAAATTATATTTATGTACACTTCTTATGGAAATGATTGGAATATATGATGATTTGGTCTGAATTAAATCTTAATTGGGATTATTATTATTCTTTTAATCACATACTTTTAGACTTGTGGTAAATTTTAATATAAATACATCATGGATATGTACTTCTTAAATGTATCCCATTATATGTGATCAATTTAGAACTAAATGAGTACATGATTATTTAATTTTACATTTGGTTTATACTTGATTATGATTATTGAGAAATATTCATGGGGTATTTACAAATATTAAAACAATATACACTTTAGTTCAATGAAAATAGAAAATTTAAAGACATGTTAATTCACTATCTAGGGTTGTTCTATGTAACCATATGTTATAATAACAAGTATAAGAGGCAAGGGATTTTTGAATTTGTTAAGGTAAATATGTTATCATGGATTATATCATAAAATATAAAGGTATTACCATATTTTATGGGTGTAGATATAATATTTATAAGAAAAAAATGTGATCAAATTTACAATCTCTTGGAAAAGATGTACACTCAACACCATTACATGGAATTAAAGTAAGTGATTACATTCAAAGATCAATTATGGAAGTTGATAAGTGACTTTTATGGCTTAAAATACCTTTTATTCAAAATTATATAATAAAATATATATTTTCTGGTGATGAATTTTATCACAAAAAATAACTTTTTGATGAATTAAATATAATTATAAATACAATAGAAATGTGAAAGAAGAAAAATTGAATGTTTTACAGAATAGGGTAGATGACTTTAAAATGTGTTCTAATTAAAATATGGAGGGTTTCTTTAGTCCTATTGTAGAATCTTTTGTTTTTATACATAAATATGGTCATTATCTATAGTATTTTAGGTTATAAATAATATAATAATAATATTTTCACTAATGTAGAAAACACATGTTTTAGAACATAATGAAATTAATTATGGATAATTATCCCTTAATGAATTAAACAAAAATATGGTTGAAAATAAAATGTAGTTAAAAATTTATAAACCTTTAGAATATCTGTATAAAAATATAGAACTTAATTATTTTGGTAATAATTAGGTTCTGGATGATAAAAATAAATATAACATATGTGATGAGTTCATTTCCATGATGGGAGGAAACCTTAATAAAGGAAAAGGAATATTTGAGGGTAAATTAGCCCCAATATGTTTCTATTTTGGGATAGGTGGGTATATCAATTATCTGTGTACAATGAGATATGATGTAGAATATAGAGAGTTTCAATCCTTGTAGAAATAAAAGAATAACTTTCCTCCTAACATAAAAAGTTAACTATTGTTGTGAAAATGGAAATATATTTTGGAGGATGGTATTAGAAAATGAAGTAGAAGAAGATAAAAATAAAGATATGCTGGAATACATTGAGACTAGTATTATATTAGATATATTTGATTTAATGATGTTTTTAATAGAAAATTCCAATAATAAAGTTTAAGAGAGTGATCACCTATGGGGTTTTGTAGATCACAAAATGGAAATAGATGTTTTTCTTGAGGGTTTCAATCTATAGATAAATAAGAATAGGAAAATTATAGTTTTCTTGAATAATTATTAATGTTATATTTATTAAATTGAATTTGAATCTTTTTTTGTCGATAAGTTATTATTTTTATAAAAATGAAACATTAAAAATTTGTGGGATCATTGAATTAAAAAAGATGAATGAGATCTGAAAAGTTTAAGTAATGATATTAATATATCTATCAATGATAAAGTTAAGGGAATTCAAAAACATGTACAGGAAGTCATATCTATAAGAAATGAAATTTATTAATAGATTAAATTTGAAAGTTATAAGAAAAAGTTTCAATTTGAAAAATTCTCTAATGAATTCATGAATAAAATGTAAGATTGAGACACACAAACTTTTAAATAAATTTTCGAGTTCTCAAAAGTGATGTATAATATGTAAAAATGATATTGGATATGATGGTGAAATAAAATTAAAATTCAATAAATATGAAGAGAATAGATAATTAGAATATATAGGAATATTCTCAACCATTGAAAACATTTCAGTAATTCAGAAGGTCTTCAAAATTAGAATATTTATAGAGAAATCGCAATATCAGAAAATTTTCATTAATGATGTATTGAGTTTAGATAAAAAATATAAATTTGTATCATATAAATAGAAAAGATAATATTTATCCTATAACAATTGAAGAGGAAAACAGCTTGAAGAATTAGAATTTAGGACACCTTAATCCACAATGTATAGAGAACTTACATAATCAAGGAATAATTTTTAATGGAGCGGTTGGCATGGAGGAGAGGGAATATTAGTAGGGGTGGTATGCATGGAGTATGATTCATCTAGTATGTTCTAGGTAATGAGATGAAGAATTAGGATGGGGATGGAGATAACATTGACAATCATTAATGGCGGGCCATGCAATGTGGGTAGCTATGGTTGATGATAGACTAGGTCGATCGGAATCATTACTGATTGTGAATATAAAGATAGCGGGACATGGTAGTTACAAAGATAATTCTAGGTGAAGGGTTATTGCGGTTTAGATTGGCTTGACCAGTACAACAAAGTAGGTGTCATGAGTATGGCTACGTCAGTATCGATGACACTTCCGAATGAAATTTTGACAATAAAAAATCAATTATGGTAGGAGATGTGAGGTTAGCAGGGGGATTCTACTCATTCAGAGGATGGGTTGTACTTGGCTTTAATATCCCACTAGGTCTTCAATGGATATTTGATGGGATTTCTCTAACTTTATTAATAATTGGTTGTGTCTTAATTTAAATAAATTAATGGGGGACTTCTCCCCTTCCTTTAAAAAATATATGTATATAGCAATAGTGGACATTCATAACATTAAGGGAGATTGAGAAAATATTTTCAATGATTGTATATAAGAAATTATTGTTTTAAATCTATATTCTCTAGGAAATAATGAGACATGAACTTTGCAAAATCAGGTCCAAATGGACATGTGTGGACTAATTGGTCAGTCTAGAACATATGGTAAGAATTACAATATTTTATTTGATGATAATTATAGAATGATAGGATGTGAACTATTTTAAAATTATTTATTGAACTTTTAAATTTCATAAATATAATTTAATAAAGAACACTAAATGAAACATGAAGAACTATAAATATTATAAGATGAAACAATGGAATATAGTACACTTTCTATAAGGATGAAAACAACATGGAATTAAATATTATTAACTGTGAATTATATTTGTAAATACCACCCTAATATAATGGGGTTATAGAACAAAGAAAATATATAGTGAGAAGCATGGCTAGAACACTCTTTATTGAACAGGAAACCTGACATAATTACATAAAAAAAGTGATGTTGGTGGTTGTGTACAATATAAATAGATAATTTATTTGTTTTAGAGTAGGTAAGAATCCATATGAAATATTGATCAAAAAATAATCATCACCTAGGAATATTGGTTTGTCTGGAAGAAAATAATTTCTCTAAAAAAGAGTGGAATTAGTAATATCATGGTTGTGTAGTGGATAAACGTATTTTCTATATCATTGAATCAAGGTGGAAGGTATATAAGTCTTGATGTAAATAAATAAAAATTATTATTGATAAACATAATGTGATGATTCTATTGAATTATAAAACTGTGATATTTTATAACATAATTCCCAATAAAAAAATTTTATTTCTTTGATATCATTATTTACACACAACATCGAGTTTAAATGAACCATGTTATACTATTGAAACATTATTATTTAATGTGGAAGTTACTTTCTAGCTGTTATATTAGAGGGTATAAAAAAGACTAACTAAATTATTAAAAAATTATGGTATAAACATGTATAAAATGAATTCTTTGGTTATCAATTGAATATAAACAAAAACTAAATAATTATAAAGTAAAAGATATGTTTTCATGAAAAACTAATTTTATGTATGAAATGTGTTTTTATCTTAATAAATTAAATTAATAACTATTTATGAATAATATTAATATAATTTAATGATTTTAAATTCAATAAAGTGTTTTAATTTTCAACTATTGGTTTTAGTCATGGAATATGAATAAATTTTGTTTTATACTTAAAATTGAATTTTTCTAAAAAAGGATTCCCTCACTTTTTGCATTCATATTTTATAATTAATTTCTTCAATTAATTGTTTAAGAATCATGATAATTGATTTTTTTGGAATCATTAAGATCAATTTTTTTATATAGACCCATTTTATTTTTGGTTCTAGTGAATAGTTTCCTTAGTAAATAATTATCGCCTCAATTAGGGTAAAACAGAAAAAAAGCTTAAAATTTTGGGATAATGAATTATAATTTCGGTAAAAATTTTCTTTATTGAATATTATGAGTTTAGTTAAACCTTGTACATATTGTTTTTGAGAATATTGAATATTTTTTCTATTTTTCTTTTATTATGACATTTATATTATTTTAATAAATGGATAAATGCAAAATGTCACTCTCTTGATTTTAATATCTCAATTTTTCTTCATATTTATAAAAATAGGTTAATTTAGATTAGAATTATTTATTTGAATGATGAATTATGTTTTTACCATTTTAATTTATTTTTAAATTTTAGTAATAGAATAATTTCCTCAAATTCTTAGACACCGCTAAAATAGTATTTGTTCTAGAAATAGATAAATTAAATAAATGATCGTAAACATATAAAAGGTAGTAAAATTTAGATTATTTGTTAAGTTACATACATGTTTTAAATAAATATAACATGTTAGGGATGTTTTAAAGTTTTTTATTTATATTATATGACTACATTTATGAGTTTTAAAGTCAATGTTAATGAATAGTTCCAAAAATGATAATAATGATATTTTATAATAAACAATAATTTATTAAATGATTAAAAATTCATAAAAATAGTATTATTGGAGAAGTGAATGGTATATGGTTGACCATATAAATCCCGGTCTATTTATGGGTTCCTTTTATTTTTATCATAAAATTATTTACCATTAAAGAGTAGAACATTTTATATTACGGTGACTATAAAAAAGATTGACGAGGGTTAAAACAAATATATAAGGGTGAAACCGTCATATAAACATGTTTAAATTTAATTTTATAACATTATTCAACCACATAATAATTATATATTCAAAATATACCAATTTCATACCACTTTCCCATGAAAATAAATTTATATTTGTTTAATACATTTTGTAATTAGAGGAGTGCACATCCCCTAACTTATAACGGGGAACATCTTCCCCTCTCCTTCTCACCCTTTTTGATATTTTTATATTAGAAAATGACTACCATTATTCCTTAATTGATTAAATCCCCATATCTCGTATCTTATTTTCTTTCCAAAATATTTTTCTATCAAGGAAGAAGTTGTAAGCCAAAGTGGTTTTTCAATGAAGAGGCATAAATATTAACCAAATAATTTCAATTTTATTTCATATTTTACTACAGATATATATCTATGTTATACATTATAAAATGTTTAATTGAGTATAATCATTATATTTAATTTTTATTAGATTTACATAGCAACCATTATCCACATTCTTGTAATCATATCAGAGAAGAAAGCATCACTCGTGCATATGTTTGTGGTACGACCTCCATGAAGTGATGCATATCTGTTTCCATCACCACATAATATGTATGGATATAATGATAGACTTGATTAATATATATGATATATATTGTTTTGATTTGATTTTTATGGAGAATTATTCTTTATCTTTATTTCATTAAATTAATGAGAAACTAGAAACATCACTCATGCGTACGTACGAACTACCCTCTCTCTATAGTGATGTAATTCATTTTTCATCAAAACATTATTTACATAGTTATAAAAGTGTATATGATTATTATATTTGATAATAATAACTTTACTAAAACAATATATATAATAAAAACATGTTAAATGTATAAGGATCGTGATTTCATAACCAAAACATGTATGAAGAATAAAGTATTTATGACCCAAGACAATGAATTTAGAATATAATTGTTGATAAAAGTGTGATAATATTTAAAATTAAATAATATATGGTATAATATAAAAGATTATGTTTCTAGAATATATATAGAATAAATCTATACTGATTATTCTGATGGATAGAATTTCTATAAAAAAATGATACGTGTGGTAAAGGGTTCATGTTTTAATCCCATTTTAATAAGGATAGTCTATGCTTGATATTACACTAAATAAATTATATTACCACATTTGTTTAAATGAAATCAATTTTTATGAATTTTTTTTTATACAATTGTGATGTTTTATACAATTTCCATCTCTTTGGTACTCAAAATGGTTAAAAAAAATGCTTTTATGAAATATCATCCTTATTTCACCTCATTAAGACAGAAATAATTTTCTTTTCATATCTATATGTATTTTAAAAAAAATTAATAAAATTATTGGATATTATATAAGGATTTTTGAAATTAAAATTCATAATGTTTTAATTTTGAATTTTATTTTAATAATTCTCTTGTCATTTTTTAGAAGATATACTTTTTTTGAAGGAATGAAAAAAATATTTTTTTAAAATGATAATGGCATAATCTTAATTTCATTCCATCACGAACACTCAATTATTTGAATATTACTTCATATTTTTTCAAGGATATTATAAAATAATAATCTCCCAAAATATTTTATAATTATTCAGATTTAATCTAAGTGATTTTAAAATATAATATTTATTTTCCTCAATAAAGATTCCAATGATATTTTAATATAATTTTAATTTATGATAAAATACATTGATGTTAATTATGATTTACTGGGGATATGATTCATTGGTACCATTTTTATTATTTAGATATATGGTTTATGATTATGATTATGAGATTTTTATGTAACTAATTTATTTTCCATGGGTTATGATATGATGAAATGTCTCTAAAATCTATTTCCATTCTGTTGGATATAATGATATAATGATTGTTTTACGATATTATGGAACACAAATGTACAATTTTCTTTATGTGATGGGTGGGTTTGGAATTATATATCCCTGTAATCAATTTTTTAAAAATTTATATCTCATGAGATACTTGTGGGAAATAAGTTAATGTTCTTGATCGACTATTGGAACAAAGTAGGGATCCCCAATCCATCATTATAAACATGTGGTGATTAATTATAAATTATTACATAGGAAAAATGTGTTAATTCCTAATACAATGTGATATAATGGTCTCAATAGTTAACATTTTCATGTGAATTACTTCACATGACAATGACAATGCCTTTCTTTTAGGACATTTTTTAAGAATATGATTTGAACTCATGGTTCATTATTGAATAGTTATTATTTATATCTCATATGATTTATATCTTTAAAATAAAAATAATTTATATAATAATTCTTGATTATGATCATTAATGAATAGGGTATGACATTTTTAGGTTTTGATAATAATATCATACCCAGTATAAGGAATCGACCATAAAAATTACATAAAATAGTTAATTCAACTAGAATTCACTTTAATAAATTCTTAGAGATCATTTTTAGTTTAGTGTTTTAGATAATTAGGTCATAATTCAACCATGAAAACCCAGATGCATGAAAAGTGGATAATACTAATAAATTAACCATTTTATCCCATAATAAATATGTTTTTAATAAAACATGAATTATTTTCATGAAAAAATCTTCACAACATTTATATGAGATTTTTATTTTCACTTAACCATCCTTAAAACCTAAGGAAAAAATTTTAAAAACTAGGATGAGAACAGTAATATCAATAAAGGACCTAAAAAGAATTAAAAAAATCATTATTCCATGAATACTTAAAAACATATTAAATCATTTTCACATGATATACTTCTCTCCCTTAACATATTATATACTTTCTTTGTGAAACATGAGACACACATAAAAAAAGAAAAAATAAATAAGCTACTTAGGTAACTTAGGGAATATTTTTATTACCTAAATTACTTATTATGTTAACCCTCACATCTGTGATATGATTTTTAACCCTCTCGATTACCATAAAATGTTACCCTTCTGGCTACTATTTTATGTAACTATCGTAGATATACTTGGAATGACCACAACATTAAAATTCCAATATAAACTTTAATCGAGGTATATCATGTACCCACCAGTATTTGGTTTATAAATTAACCAACAATCATTATAAATAATTCCCACTAACTAGATCATAATCTTAAAATATGAATACTTTCATTATAAAAACACTTCTTGAAAAAAAAAACAACTATTTTAAAAGAATATTTTTCACATGTAAAGGAAAAATTTTATTTGAAATTTGCCAGGAAATATTGTCAATAAGACTTAAAAAAATAATTAAGAATGAAATCAATAAAAATACATTCATTCCACGTATGTTAAAAAATAATCTTTTAGAATTTGCTAACAATATTTATTTAAAAGGATTTTAAAAGTATAACCCCTTACCTCAAGTTTGATTTTCTTAAAATGTTTTCAAACCTCCTGTATAATGGTTTAAATAGTGTTATTAATTTATTTTAAAAATATATTCCTATTTATAATTTCCTTTATTATCTTCTTATGAAATATTTCCATCTATTTATTGACAATATTTTGTTACTTTTATTTTTTGGGTGCGTTTGTTTCAAGGATTTCATCGTCGGTTTGTTATGGATTTCTTTTCAAATGGAAATAATACTATAGAGGAGTGAAAATATATATATTTAAGTAATTTCAAAAAATTATAAGTGAATTTAAACATTCCATGAATTAAATAATTATAAACAAAGACTCATCGTATGTGAAGGTGGTGAATTGACACACAATGGATGACACTTTCATTTTATGTAGAATAATTTGAGAAAATACGAAATTTGAATATTGATAAACCATTAACACAATAAAATTCCTAGAATATAAATTATTTCAGAGTTATCACGAGACATTAGATGAGGGTGAGGAAAAGGTATAAGTGAGAAAGAATTTAATAGAGAAGGAGTAATTTAACTCTAAAATATTTTTCCTTGAGAACCATCTTAGGAAATTGTAATTAGTATTTCAGTGAGAAAAAATACACTAAAATGTGGAAATAGATGAGTATAAGGGAATTATTTCAGAGGATAATAAAGATAGATAGGTTAAGGTGAAAAAATTAAGTGATGTAATGAGTCTTTTTTATAATTGAGGTGAGAGTAAATTTTGGAATTACATAAAATAATAAAGTATATTAAGTTTAATATTTAGTTAAAGAGTTACAAAAAGCCGAAAAAATCACAATAGATATCATTTTTGAAATAATATTATGATATTTTTCTTTATTCATGATTTTTGAGATTTTTAAACATTTTAATAAAATATTCTTTTTACTAAATATAATTTCTCTCAAATTCAACACTATTTATAACTATGACATAAAAATAATAAATAAATGTTTTGAATTAGAAAAAAATTATTTAATTATATTATATACATAGAGTATCAATATATATAATTCTTTTATTAACTTAAAATCAAAAATTATATTTATTTTAATATTTTTAATACAAATTATTTATTTTTCTGTTAAATAAGTAATTATTACATTATAGTTGTGAAAGACTTTGAGGTATTTATTTGTTTCTTAAAAATTAAAAATAAATTTTCATGAAGAAGATAAATTTATTTTATTTAAAATTAAATTTTTTATCAAATATTACTTCAAGAAAACCATATACTAAAATATTATATGAACAAAAAACTATAGTGCGAACAGATTAACATTCTTTTAAACAAAATATTATAAAGGATATTTTTCATATACAAGTGACCCCAAATGGTCAGTAATTTGACAATTGGATACCAATGGTTGATATATAATCAAAAAATTAGTTTTTCATGTTTTTGGGTCATTTAATTATTATTAGTGTTTTAATTTAAATCATTTTGTTGATTTTTCTTCTGCTTTCACAAGCATTGCAGCAGCGTTACAAAAGTATTAAAGGTAAATATTTCATATATTATATCATTAAAAAACTAATATAATAAAAATAAATTAATTATGTTAAATATAATTATTTAAATTCGTTCAATATGTATATTTATTCATATCTATTTCAAGAAAACACAATTTATTTTTTATTTTGACTTTTCTTTCCTTATGTAAGCATTGGACATGCATTGGGATAATATTTATGATTTATTACATTAAAAATCCAAATCATCTTTCAAAAACATAAATTATTAAATTATAATTAATAAATAATTTGATAAAAGTATTTTTATCACTAAATTACTATATATAAGGAATAGAATTTCTCTTTTTCAATGCTGTGCAGACACCGTATCAACACTAAAAATGTTTTTTATATTTATCAGAAAAAATAAAAAAATCACATAATCTAAATTATTTCGTGCACAATATTTATATTATAATTTCATATTTTATTCATTACATAGTTTTAGTAAACTTTATGTCATAACTATGTCTTGGTGATGTAAAAATACTACATTATTTTTAGAAAATTGTATTCTTTAACTATTCACAAAAAATTATATTTTCTCAAAATATTATTAAAAATTCGTACTAACAAAATTTTAATGTGATGGATTCTAAAATAAAATTAATTTGTAAAATTAAATTTCAATAATTTCAAAATTTATCATTTTAAAATAAATATATAAGAAATTAGTTAAATTAGAATATTTATTTTAATAATTAATTAACGTGGTGAATTTAACTATTTAATTCGAGAATACAAATAAATATGAAGAAATGTATTCTATCATTACCTTGGTTGTTACATTCTCCCACCTTTTGTAAATTTCGTCCTCTCAATTTATTCACTTATTAAACAAATTGGTATACCTTTCCACCATATCATTTTTAGATTCCCAGGTTGCTTCATTAACCTTATTGATTATGCAAAAAAACATTATACTCATGAATTATCTTATTCCTAAAAACATTATTTCTAGGATAAAGAATATGAAAATATTTATATTCATAAGATTGGTTCTCTTCCAATTGAACTACTTCTCGACAAAAAACATGAGATGAATCTGTTACATACTTTCTCAACATAGAAACAAGAAAAAAATTTGTTGTTTGGATAAACTCATAGAAAAAGCTTCTGAATTGAAAATTTGTCTAATATTCTCCATGATTTTATATGGTCTAATGAATAGTGAATTTATCTTTACATTCTTTCCAAAATGCATAACAATTTTCTATGGAATGATTTTAATAAGAACACGATCACCTACCTAGAAAGAAAAGTCATTCTTCATGTTATCCTCATTACTTTTATACCATCTCCAAACTATCCTTATCATTTTCTTGATCATATGCAATTTAATAGACACTTAATCTACTAATTTTGGTCCCATCAACATCCTTTCCCCGAATTCATCCCAAAATGATGGAGTTCGATACCATTTTCCATATAATTCATCAAAAGGTTCCATATGTATTTTGAAATGAACGTAGTAATTATAAGAAAACTCATCTAAAGAAAGATCTTGATCCAAACTTCCTTGGTAATCCATTAAATAAGAACGAAACATGTGCTACAAGGTTAATATTTTTCACTGATTCTACCCATCATATTGAGGATGAAAGGATTTGGTGGAATTTAATTCATTTTCCAACCACTGGTAAAGGCCTTTCCAAATGTTATTTGTGATCCTGGGATCACAATATGATACAATGGAGAGATGAACTCAATGGGACGTGAATATCCCTTTGAGTAATAGTATCTAAATTTGATCTAAAGATATACAATCTCAAATAGGAAGTAAATGTGTATAAATATTCAATCAATCAGTAAAAATAAAAATCGCATTATTACATAGAGAAGTATTTAGTTGTCCTTCCATGAAATACATGGATATATTTTTCCAATTATATTCTATCTTAGAAAAAGGATGAATTATCCCCTTAGGTATTTTTTCACTCTACTTTATCCTATTGAAAAGTTAAACATTTCAAGGTAAACTCATTAATATGTCTTTTCATTCCATCCCACCAGTAATACTCCTGACGGACTCTATACATTTTATTACTTCTAGGATGAACTAAAAAAAGAAGAACTTTGAGATTAACTTAACAATTATTTATTCATTTTGGAATCACAAAGCATAGATAATCATTTTCCAGATCTCAATACCCAATCCTTATCAACATTATTTTCTGGAAGATTACATTTCTTCACTAATTATAACTTTTTCTATAACTCACGGTCTTCCTTTTATACTTAATTTATTTTGTCTGAGATTGATGGGTGCACTAACACTTAAAAGAAAACATATGAATATCATAAAAAAACATTCAATCCAAAATTTATCAAATCATTAACCATGGATTTATGTTCTGAATGTAACATGGTTAATTTAGCATGATGTTTTCGAATCAAGGAATCCTCCACTTTTTTTCTTTTCCAGGATGGTAATTGATCATTCAATTATAATCCTTAATTAGTTCCATATATCTTTCCTAACTCATGTTTAATTACTTCTGAGTAGATATATACATCAAACTATTATGGTAAGTATTAATTTCACATTTTGATCCATATAAATGATTCTTAAAATTTTTTAACGAAAAAATAGAATATGCTAATTCCAAATCATTTGTGGGATAATTTATCTCATAAGGTCTCAATTATTATAATGAAAAAGAAATTACCTGATCATTTTTCATTAAAACAAAACCAAGTCCCTTTAATGAAGTGTCGCTATAAATGAAAAAAAAACACATTATTTTATTTCAAGATGAAAAATGGAGCATTAACCAATCTCATTTTCAGTTCCTAAAAACAAACCTAACATTCCTTTGCCCAAATATATCTATCCCCATTTTTTTAACATAGTTAGTGGGATATGTTAAGATGAGATGTTTTTAAATAACCATCTCTAATATCCTATTAATACAAGAAAAATATGAATCTTAGTAACAAATGTTGATCTTAGACATTCATCAACCACTTTTGTTTTGGTGGGATCAAATTTTAGGCCATATATTTTTACAATATTCCAAAGAAAAGAAATCTATTGTAATGAAAAATTACATTTTCTGAATTTCCTATATAAATTATTTTCTTTGATAATTTTCAAGATAATGTTTAGATATTTTGAGGGTCCCCATAACTTTTAAAAAAAACCAAAATATCATTAATAAAAACAACCACAAACATATCTAAATATTCACATAATATTCTATTGATAAGATATATAAATATATAAATATAATTTTTCAAACCAAAGTGTGTGACAAAAACACATAATTTACATATATAGTATAAAATACAATTTCTGGAATGTCATCCATCTTCACTTTCAGCTAATTGTACCCTGATCTTAAGTTAATCTTGGAAAAATACTGAGCTCCTTGGTGCTAAAAAATCATCGATATGATTTCATAAATATTTATTCTAAAATATAATTTTATTCAAAGCTCTATAATCTATGATAATACCCATGTAACCACATTTATTTTCAAAAAACAAAACAAGAGCACCCCAGTAAGAATTTCTATGATAAATGAAACCTTTTTCAAGAAACTCCTTTAATTGCTTTTTCAATTATATAAATTCCACTTGAGACATTCAATAGGGGTTTTAAATTTGTATTAGAATTATGAAATAAGTTGATAGTAAATTCAACTTATAGATCAGTTATAAAAATACAAAACTCATTAGAAAAAATGGGCAGGTATTCACTTACCACTGGTACATAATTAATTTGAAAAGTTCCATTTTTTCAAAAATATGTTATAGAAAACATTATTTTATATATTTTAATAGTTTCACACCTTCTTTCTATGTTATATATGGAATGGGTTCATTCTTGTATAAAAATGAAACACTTTATAAAAAAAATTCTTTATCTCTATAATCTATCTTTACATGATAAAAATACATTAAATTCATAACCCTAATAACATAAAACACTACTAATGGAAAAAGAAAATGTTTTTTAGGTGATTTATTTCAACAGATTACAAAAAGAAGATTTTTATAATTTATTCTGGCATTAATATTTCAGCCTGCTATTTTTTACATATGTTATGGTTTCATTTATTAAGGTGAAATTTCCATATTTAATTGAAAACTTTAGAGAAATAAATGAATGTGTAGACCCCGTATCAAAAAAGGCGTTAGAAAAATCTGAGTAAAAAAATATACCTAATACCACTATACATGATTGATAAACATATTCTGAGTGAGTCAAAAAGAATTTCACTACACATTTCTACTTATACTTTGCTGCTTCCCATAATTTAGATCCTTTTATGGGAATATATGCACATAATTCATCATCTCACCATATTTAAATCACTTTACAGTTTTCTTATCAGATTTAACCATACCAACACTAAGATATTTTTCATTGTAATCTCATGAAATATTTCCAAAACTACAACATCATAAATACTTTTCAATTAAGTTAAAGAACTCCCCAAGGTATATTTTACCACACTTCCCACAAACAGGAAACTAAAATTTCTTGCCTTCATATTTTTCTAAATGATTCTTAATCATTTCCAGCCATATGTATCTTTTCTTTATCTTATTTTTCAAAGTAAATGTGATTGTTAAAAGAAATATATTTCTACCCAATTAGAACATCAAAAATGTTTCTTATAACCTTTGAATTCATGTGAGTCCAATTCCATTTGATATCTTGGCTTCAATCCAGAGTAAAAACAATTGATTTTACTATTATAATCCCAAAAAAGATTTAGAGTGTACCTTTCCAAACCTATGATGTTTTCATCAGACACATCTACATAATATTCGACCTTTTAATTAAAATACCATAATTTATTTTCCATCTTAAGTCGAAGCATCTTAGGAAAATATTTTTCATGGAATATATTCTAAAAAACAACACATTCTAAGGCATCAGTCACCCCACTATCCCTGATAATATTGACCACTGACCACCACTGGTCAACTTCACCTTAAAAATAGTAAATAGTAAGGCTAAAATTTTGATTATTTGAACAAACCATTCCATAAAATATATTTTAAATGGATTTAATCCAACCATTAATAACGATAGGGTTAAAATATACACCAAAAGAAGAAGGTTCTTACCTCATTAAATCTTCCACTATCATCCAGTTTTTTCTGATAGATTTGTAATTTATATTTCATAGATTCCACATCTATTTATAGCTTATGTAAAATAATAAATTACTATCACAAACATATTTTTTCAAATTCTGACCATTTTAGGATGTAGATTCACAAGTATATCATTCTATCAGTGACTTCCCACATCAGCTACCATGTTTGTTCTATGAAAAACCATTCTGAATAGATATTTCTTTGATAAAGCTACATGGTAATATTCAAATGATATATAATTTAAAATTAACCATAAATTAAAGAAATTTATTATATTTTATCAGCATCATACTAACCCCTAATATAATCTAAATCGTTATCTGATTCCAACTATTAGGACCTAACCATAAACATTACATAAACTACTTAATTCAACTAGAATTTACTTTTATACATTCCAAATGATATTATAAGTTTGATGTTTTATAGAATCAAATAATAATTCACATATGAAATCCCAAAATCATGAAATGTGGATACTTCTAAAATACTAAATATTTTTTTCATAGTAAAAATGTTTTTAATGAATCATGTATTACTTTTAAGAAAAATAATCACAACATTTATCTTGGCTCTTTCTTTTCTCTTACCCATCCTTAAACACTATGAAAAAAATTTAAAAACATAGTATGAGTACCAAAATATCAATAATGTACATAAAAAAGAAGGAAATAAACTATTATTCCATGAATACTTTTAAACATATGATATTATTTTCACATAGATATACTTCTCACCCTTAAAGTATCAAATATATTCTTTGTGAAAACATAATATATCTATAAAACATAGAAAAATTTAATAAAACACTTAGGTATGTTGGTGAATCATTTTATTACCATATTTAATTATGATTTTAGCCCTCATAGAAAACAAATTATTTTTAACCCTCATGGACACCTTACAATGTAACCATCATGACTACCTTATGATGTAACCATCACTGTTACACTTGGAATAACCATAAAGGTCAACTCCCAATATTCCCAATGTATTGGAGGGATATCACAGACCCACCCATTTATCATTTATAAAAAAACCACCCATCATCATAAATAATTACCATGACCTAGAACATAATCATAAAACAAGAATACCTTCATTATAAAAAAAATTCCACGTGAAAAAACAACTTCTAAAAGAATACTGTGAACACGAAAAGGAAAAAAATTCATTGAATGTATCCATGAAATATTTAAATCAAGAATTAAAAAAAATCTTCATGAAAACTAGAAAATCCATTCCCTCCATATAATTATAAAACTGAGATTTTTTTTAATTTAATTAAAAAATACAACTAAAATTATTTTAAAAGGAAAGTCCCTTACCTCAGATTAAAATACCTTAAAATGTTTTTAAAAATCCTATATAATGATTTAAACAGTGTTATTAATTTATTACATAACTATATTCATATTTATAATACCTTATATGATCTTATTATAACATTTTCCTTTTGTTTTATTAATAATATTTTATTATTTCCATTATTTCAGATGCATTTATTTCATGGTTTTAATGGTCAGTTATTTATTTATTTTAATGTATATTTGAAATAATAATTTGAAAGAGTGAAAATATATATTTTTAGTTCATATTAGATAGTTATATGTAAATTTAAACTTTTAATGAATACTGTAAAGAGAAACAGAAATTCATCGTCTATGAAGGCAGTTAATTGGCACACAATAGACTACGACTTCATTTTTAAGAATAAAGGGAGAAAACAATTATGGTGGATAGAGAATTAAAAAAACATTATAGTATATAAATGATACTGATGTTATCCAGAATCATTTGATAGGTGTGTGGATAAGGTATAATTGAGAGATAATTTGAAAGAGAAGAAGGAAGAATTTACCACTCATATATTTCTCCTCGAGAACCTACTTAGGAACATGTAATTCGTATTTTTTTATGAAACCAAAAACACTATAATGGGAAATATATGTGAATAAGGGAATTTGTTAGAGGATAGACAAGAAATATGGCTCAATACAATGAAATTAAGTGAATGATTGAGTCCATTTTTATAATTGTAATGAGGGGCAATTTATGAATTATATAAAATTTTAAAGTAATATATATATATATATATATTACTTTCAGGGGTTGCTATTAAATTAAACAAAAACACACCGCACACACATGGTCTTGAAAGGTAGGTCATAGACCCCTAAGGGATAACCCCCCAAACTAGCCACTTTATTACACAACATAGATTTGGCTCGAAGGTCGATTGGGAATAAAGTCCATTACATGGCCCACAGGCCTGAATTTTTTTCCCAATGCCCATTCTTTGAATAGGAACATAGATGCTACAGTACATACTACAGTACAGTCACCTTACAGTACTTTCCTTAGTAACTGATGCTATTATAATACCACTATAGTACCCGCCACCAGAATAGTGCGCTAAAATATGCTATAGTACCCTATTCCCAATGGAGTTTGAACACCATTTTGTGGATGTATTATTATGGATTTATTTCCACTAAGATAAGCCCTAACTATATATTAAAATATGATATAATTATAATATTTCTCCTTAATCATTATTTTTTTGACTTTTAAACTATTTAATAAAATATTTTACTCATGAAATATAATTTTTTTTTGAATTTAACACTATTTATAACTATGTCTTTAAAAAATACATAAAAATCAAATTTTAAAAAAAATTATTTCCTCAAATTATCATAAACATCTAAAGAATTAACGAATTACCTTCAAAATCGGAAATTTTATTTATATTAATATTTTTATTATTAGTTATTTTATTTTTTTATTAAATTAATAATTAATACATTCCTGTTCTGTATGACTTTGAGGTATTAATTTTTTTCCTAAAAATTAAAAATAAATTTTCATGAAGAAATTAAATTTATTTTATTTCAAATGGCTATTTATGGTAAAATATCTCTTATGTAAAATCATATAATAAAATATTATTATAATTAAAAACTATAGTTTGAAAAACCTCACATTATTTTAAAGAAAATATTATAAAGGGTTTTAATAATATCTATGTGAATTGTAATGGTCATTAATTCGACCCTTAGAAAAAATTGGTCGAAAATAATCAACCAATATTATTTTTCCATGTTTTTGAGTCATTTAATGATTATTATAATATTAATTAAAATTATTTTATTTATTATTATTCTAATTTCACAAGAACTGCATTACCATTGCATAAAAATTAATGTTAATAATTTCAAATATAAAACTAAAAAATAAATTACTATAATAAAAATAAATTATTTTGGTTCAATATTGTCATTTAGATTTATTTATTATATAAATTTAATCATATCCCTACCAAGATAAGTTCATTAATTTGTTAATTAGAATTATCTTTCATTGCGTAAGTATTGCACATACATTTGTATAATATTTATTCTATATAAATATAAAATTATAAACATTCAAAAAAACATTAATTATACCATAATAATTAATATATAAGGTGAAAAAAGGTTATCACTCAATTTTTATCTTTAAGGAACCAAATTTGACTTGGTCAATGATGTGTAGGTACTATGTCTGTATTGATAATTATTTTTATACTTATCATGAAATTAATAATAATTTACAAGTTAGGAATCATTTATTATACAATATTTATATTAAAATTGCATAATATATACATTCCATGGGATTAATTATTTATATTTTATAACTAGGTCTTGGAGATGTCATTAAAATACTGTTTTTTACAATTCACAAAACATTATTTTTATTCATAAAATTGTAAAAAATTTGTAATAAGAAAATTTCAACAGGATGAATTCCAAGATGAAATTATTTTTTTTCAAATTAAAATTATACAATTTTTAAATTAATAATTAAATATAACGGTATATGAAATTTGTTAAATATAATTATTTTTTTAAAATTAGTTAACATATTGAATTTAAATTTATAATTCAATAAATATAGTAAATATGATAAAAATATTCTATTAGTACCTAGGATTTTATACACTAATTTTTATATTATTATTCCATATTATTATCACTTGATATCTCCTTTGTTAACCATTACTCAACATCTGAGCTCACCCATTATTATGTTTCCATTCCCTATATTACAAAGTATGATTTTAAGTAGAGTATGTCTAGAAGGGTAAAAAGTGAGATAATATTAATGAGAGATGAGGTAAAATGAACCAAAATAATATTTTTATTTATCTAGTCTACAAATACAATAAAATATTACAGTTCTATAACTGGTCTTAATGTTATGTATTGAATGTTAATCTAAAATGATGTAATAATTATGAATGAAAGTATTGGGTAACCTCAGTTGCTATTAGAGTGCGGTTTATTCAATCATTGTAGATTAATATTTAATAATTTTTTAAACCCTTAGAGATAAACCTAAGTATATGTTAACATCATTAATTTTTTGTAATATTGAGATTTTGTGGGTTTTCTAATAATACATTGCTGTTTGAATACTACTTGTTGACATGGTTTTGGATCATATTCATCCAAGGATTATAATCCAAAAATGAGTTATTAGAATTATATCCCATCCATAATTTTGGTACATTTGGAATGTGCCCTTACTATGAACCTGGTTTTAAACACCCATGGAATATTTTTATGGTAAATCACATTTTCATTAAAAAAAATTATTATATATTTCAATAGATTGTAACCATGGATGGAATAAGATAATCCTAAGGGGATATAGATTTAAAATATGGTCACATTTATAAGACATGCAAAAAATTATTTTTCTAAATTATGTGGTTTCCCATTATGACTATTATTTCTCACAATATAATTTTTGGTCTTAGTCAAATGATTGAAACTGAACGAATCATGTTAAGGATGAATGTGATAGAGAAATAAATGATTATCCTCAGGGAAAACAAAATTCTATGGGAGGTATAATGGAAAATATTATTTATATACTTATGAAACTTTCTAATTTATGAATCATATCGATCTCCCAAACGATTAAAAACTATTGAGTCCTTCATGAATAAATATCCACCTTCTTTTAGTGGATCGTCAAATCCATTAGTTATTGAGTTATGGACAAATACCACTGAGAAAATATTTTCTATTCTCCAATGCTCAAAACATTAAAAAATTGTCCTAGACAATTATAATTTGGAAGGGAAAGAGGATCAATGGTGGAATATTATTATGAATATGATACAAGGGGAAACATTTACTCCATGTAATGAGAGGAGTTTAAGATGATATTTTTCTATATGAACATCCATCATATTCAATATACAAAATGTATAATGAAAAATATTATCCTAAAGAATAAGGATAATCAATTCAATGGTATTAATAAGAAAAATGTTACATGAATTTCAATGTGTTATTCTTGTTTAATTATAAAATCTAAAAAATTGTTAATTATTTGGTGGATAAAAAAATCTCTAAAAGGTGTTATCTAAATGAAACTTTAGTATCCATAAATCAATCATTCAATGTTAATTCAAAGTTGAAATATAAATTATAGATTCCTACCATTTTAATGGTTTTGATAATAAAATAAAGATGGTGACTTGTGAAAACTCGATTAAATCACACCATGGAAAGAAATTATCGACATCTACATTATAGAAGTGTGGGAAGAAACATCGAGGAAATTTTATGAATGGAACTGTTAGGTTCTTTTAATGTGAAAAGATAGGTCATAAATCCAATAAATGTTAAGAGATTATCAATAGGAAAATTAATGCAATATAGTAAAATAATATGAAAAAATGCACCACAATAACTATAATGCTTCAAATGTAATGAGATTGGGAATTTTCCAAAGAAGTGAATGAATCTAGAGGTTTATAAAAATGATCTACATTTAAAGGTAAGTCATCCCAAATAAAATTCATATATCAAAGAATCATGACTATTGAATTGGGTTACAAGAATGATGTAGTGTAAGTTACACTTATCATCTAATCTAGAACAAGAAAAGAATTATTTGATCCTATATCTATCCACTATTCTATATATAAGGAATTTTATATGTGTATTGAATTTCCATGTCAATGATTTGATGGTATATTAGTGGTGAAAACTTCTAATGTTATTATAATTGCATCTCAAGTCTATAGTACCTCTCCAATTAATGATTGTGGGAATTTGATTCTATAAAATCTTGTGATTATTCCTTTTAGTGAAAGTTATGTGATTCAAGGCATATATTATCTTTCCTCATATATCATCCAAATAATGTTTTGAGTAACAAGAGTAATATTTCCTATTCTAAATAAGCCTATGATCATTTATCAATGTGAAGATGAATAAAAATATTAAAAGTAAATTACATCAATGTTTGGGGTCTTAATTCCTATCCATGAAGGTTTTCAATCTTATATTTTATGGGAGAAACTCATCATTGAGAATATGAAGCTAGTACAAGAGTTTTTTTTGTCTTTACAAAATAATTTCATATTAAACCTCTGATACCTAAAGTTGATATTTCAACACAACTTATAACTAGTTCTATAAATATTTAAAAAATAATCCATATAAAATATTCCCATTTGAGTTTCTGGAATTAAAGATGAAACTCTATGTGAGAATACTGATAAGGGATTCATATACTCGAGTGACTCACCTTGGGGTGAACCTAATCTTTTTATTATAAATAAAATGGGTCAGTGCGTAGTATCATTAATTATCGAGAACATAACAAGATCAATATTAAGAGAAAGTATCTTCTGCCCCATAACGATGATTTCTTTAATCAATTAAGAAGAGCTCAATAATTTTCTAATATTCACCATCATTTTGGCTATCATCAATTGATGGTTAATAAGGAGGATATATGCAAGAGACCTTTCCACATGAGGTATAGGATAAATAAATTATTAGTGATCCCATGTGGACATACTAATTCCAAATTTATCTTTGTGTATTTACTAAATATAAACATTAGATATAACCTTGATAAATTTTTTTATACATTATAGATGATATTATTACTAATTCAAAGAGAAAAGAAGATCATAAATATCATTTGAGAATTTTTATGATGATTTAATGGAAGGATAAGTTGTACACAAAATTTAGAAATTACAAATTTGGGCTTCAAAACATTTCATTCTTGGGATAAATATTCTCATGTGAGATTATATCAGTTGACCATTTAAGGACTGTATTTATTGACCAGTGGACTAGAAAAAATCGCATAAAAAAAATAAACAATTTTTTTATCTAGATTCACCAATATTTTTTGACAGATTAATCATAACTATCTAATCCAATCACCATAATGACTCGTAAGGTGGTTAAGTTATTATGGATGGTTTAATGTGAGGAGAATTTCATTGAGCTGAATAAAATTTGTGTGGGTAAAATTGTGCACACACTACCCTATAGTGGAGAAGGGTTTGTGATCTTTTTTATTATAACAAGTAAGGGTTTGGGATGTGTCATCATGTTGATGGATATAGTGATAGTATATTTCACTCACAATTTATAAATACATGATTAAAATTACATGAATCAGGATTTAGATGTGGAAGAAGTAATTTTTTTCATCAAAGATATGGAGGTATTATCTTTTTGGTGAAATGTGTGACATATATTCAAATAATAAAATATTAAATATATATTCACCTAAAAAGAGTTGAATACGTGCCAGAGAAGATTGTTTAAATTGATTAAATATTATGAAGGCTCAAAACATTACCACCCTGGTAAGGTGAAAAAAAGTGGATGAGGCTATGATTCAAAATAACATTTCCAGTTTATTTAATATAAGGATTGGAAGAGATCCAATATTTATGGATTTACAGAAAATAGACCTTGATGTCTTGAGTAAATGGGAATGACATTATATTTCTTATATGAATGTTTAACCATATGTCCATGTGAGGATTAAAGAGGAATTGAAGGAAGATGTGGAACTATAGAAGAAGGTCAAAATGTTCCTGAGTTCAACCGTGATTTTGATGAAATGATAAGGTTTAGGAATATAATACAACTCTTATAAATAATTGAATTGAAGAAATAACTGTTAGAGGATTCTTATAGTTATTAATTATCCATACATATTGGAAGTATAAATATGAATATATATATCTGAGTAAATATTATTTATGGGACAAATTGAATAGGGATATTTCAAAATATGTATATTTATTTCTTCTATGTTAGAATGTGAAGGTAGAGAGACATATGTATTAGTGTATATTAAAATGATTCCCCATATATGAATAGAAATGCGAAACATTTTCATGGATTTCATAATAGGACTCCCCATAACATCTAAAGGGTATAATGATATTTGGGTTATAGTTGACCTCCTTATGAAATCCCAAACATTTATTGAAATTAGAGAAGATTTAAATCTGGATCTACTATAGAGGTTATACATTATAGAAGTTGAAATATTGTATGATTTACCATATTCTATTATATCTAGTCAGGATATGAGGATTCCCTTAATATTATGAAGAAGTCTTCCGCAAGCTCCAGACATAGAGTTGAGCTTTAATACTGCATATCATGATTAGATATATGGTAATTCTAAGAGGAACACTTAATCTATGAAATTAATTCTGAGAGTTTACTCTATATATTTCAAATGTGTTTGGGATTAACACCTTCCTTTGGTAAATTTATCTTACAACAATATGTTTTATTCCTTCATTCAGATGTCCCCTTATAAAGACCACTATTATATGAAGATTAAACATTAAAATTTTGTGAATTAGTAAGATAAATAATGTTATTTAGTCCTAATTTAGATGAATAAATTGAAGATAATGTTATATCCTCCATCGGAAAATAAAATAAATATTATAGTCTTTTAAAGAGTTATGTTGACAATCATCGGTGATATGTGGAGTTCAATGCTTTTGAGAAGGTATACCTAAGAATATCACATTGGAAGAATTTTATGAGATTTAGATATAAGGTAAGATTGAAACAAAGATATATTTCCCCACTTGATGTTCTTGATCTTTTTGGTATGTTAACATATCAATTAGAACTTCCACTGAATATATCTCAAGTTCGGGATGTGTTCAATATATCTGTCCTCAAGAATTCCAAACCTTATTCTTCACATATACATAACTTAGAGATCATGAAACTATAGATATATTCTTATTATGATGGAAACAATAGGGGATATTTTCCATCATTGAAATAATGTACTATGAAACAATAAAACTCACCTGGTAAATTTTTTTTGTGAAACCCTACATTATAGGAAGCTAAGTGGGAACCCAAGGATCTTATAAGGCACAAGTATTCTATGATTATTATATCATAGTGATGGACTTTTAAGGGATAAATTTTTATAAGAGGTATAATTTAACAACCCACAATTTTATGATATATTTATATAAAAATATATTTTATTTCTTTGATAGCTTGCTTTAAAATAAACACTGAGTTTAAATTAATTGTGTTATACTGTTGAAATATTATTATTTAACATGAATCTTAATATCTAGCCATTAGATTGGAGGATATGAGAAGGACTAAATATATTATAAAAAATGAATGGTTTCACATGTATAAAAATAATTTATTGTGTATCAATCTATTAGAAAAGAAAAAAATAATTTCAATGTAAAAAAATATACTTTTATAAAAATAAATTATTTCATGCACAATGTGTTTTTATTTTAATAAATTTAATTAATCACTATAGACGGATGATTCTAATGAAATTTAAATATTCAATATTCATTATTGTTTTTAAATTCCTCTTATAGTTTTTATTTGTTATGGAATAAAAATAAATCATGTTTTATGCTTAAAATTTAATTTTTTTAAAAATATTTTGGTCATGTTTTTACTGCATATTTTAAAAAACATTATTATAATTATAGAAATAAAAATATTAAAATTTATTCAATATTTTTTAATTATGAGGATCAAATTTTTTGAACAGGTTCTTTTAATTTTTTGTTATTATGAATAGTAACCATGGTAAATATTTTGTCACTTTGTAAAGGGTAAAACAATTGAAATAGGGTTAAAATATTGGGATAAGGATTTAAAATTTCAATAATAATTGAATTTTCTTATTGGATGATTACAGTTCTAAACATTCCATACAAATTTTGAAAATTTGGAAATATGGTGTATTTTATCTTTGATAATGAACATTATATTATTTTATGAAATGGATAAATAATAAATTCCACTCTTGACTTTAATAACTCAAATATATTTCATATGGATAAAAAATGTTTTTTTTACATTATAAATGTTTATTTGATATTTTAATTATTTTTTTTTCGAGTTAATTTATTTTTAAATTTTAGTGATGATGTAATTACATTAAATTATTATCCAACGCTAACAAAAATTTGATATTGTTATACAAAATGAAAATAAATAATTTCAAAACTATTAAATGTAATACAATTATATTGATTTATTGTATTAAAGAATTTATTAGATATATATAACTTATTAATAATGTTTTAAAGGATTGTATTTTAATATTACAACTATCATAATGAATTTAATGTCAAAGTAAATAAATAGTTTCAAAAATGACACTAATCAGAATTTTTAATAAATAATATTTTATTAAATAATTTAAAATTCCTAAAAATATATAAATTTATGAATTGAATGTGATATGATTTAAAATATAATCCATGGTCCATTTATGTGTCACTTATTATTTATGGTAACATTCAAGACCATTATAGCGTAAAAACATTAATATAGAGGTAATTGTTAAAAGGATTAGAGGGAGGTTAAAACAAATATATAAGAGTGAAAACATCACAAAAACTAGTCAAAATATTATTTTATGAAAGGATACATAATCATAATACTCATATATTTGGTGAATATCAATGTTTTTCAACTTTTCTAGAAAATTTAATTTATATTAATTTAATGCCTTATGTAATTCCAAGAGTGTCACTCCCCTCACTTATAAAAGGGAACCTATTATCCTATCTTACTAACTCCTTTTTAGAATTATATAATATAAAATAAATAATAGAACAACTTTATATGTTCCTTCCTCACTTACTAGGTTTTTTTCTTAGATAAATACCATACATTCAAATCATAATGTGTAATCAAAAATAGTTTTCTCAATGAGGAGGTATAACTCTAAACCGAGTACATTAAATTTTATTTCTTATTTTACCACATATAAATATATATTATCAATTATAAAAATAGGAAGTCAATAAGCTAAATATAATTAATTATTAATGTTATTAAACAACCATTAACCACCAAATTTTTATTATATGAGAAAACGAAACATCACTCGTGTATGCATGTGAACTACCAAATCCATGATGATATGTGTATCACTTTTTATAACTACCTAAATTTGATTTTTATGATGATGGAATTACTGAATATATATAATATATATTATTCTATAATTATTCTTTAAAGGTGAATTATTATTTACCATCCTTTCATTATATCGATCAAAAAATACAAACATCACTCATTCATACATAAGGTCTACCATCCTCAAGATGTGATGTAATTTGGTTTCCATAATCTCTTTATATAAATAATTTTAAAAGTGTATAATATAAATATATATTATACTAATAAAATTATTATGATTTTGATGATTATGGAACAAAGATATATTTTTATTTAGTGGGTCATAAGAACTAAAAAATCATGAAAAACGAAGTAGTTATCCCATGGAACAATTATTTTAATAAAGAATTATTAATTAAAGGGTGATAAGATGTTATAAGTAAATAATATATGGTATGATATATATACAGCTAATTTTGGAATACATGAATAATAAATTTTTATTTATTATACATCAGGTTTGAACATATATGAAAAAATAAGATATATGAGGTAATGGATATATGTTTCAGTCCTATTTTAATTTGGACTATCTATGCTTGAACTTCCTTTAAAGAAATTATATTATTACTATCATATAAATTTATTTAAATTTTATTATACTATATTTATTTCTTCAATTTTGATATTTTGGAACCATTTTCTTCACATTTGTACTCAAAATGGTATAAAATGTTTTTAATAAAATCCAACTTTATATATCTTCAATTAGTAAGAAAATGTTTTTATTCTACATCCATGTTTTAAAAAATTATTTTTAGAATACAATTGGATATTCTATAATGAAATTTTAATTTCATTTTTATCCATGTTTTATGTTTTATAAAAAAATTTAACGATAATTTTCTTTTCATTTTATATATGAGTTACTTTTTACTTATCATGTGAATGAAATATTTGTTTTAATGGTTATGGAATGAAAAAACTTCACCATAATAACTTATAATTTATTTTAAGATTCCCTTAAATAGTCCCATGGTTACTTTAAAATAAAATTTTTCTATGATGTTTTAGAAAAAATTTTATTTTAAATTAGTGATTTCAAAATGAAATGGGTATTGTACTCAAGAAATATACAGGTGATATTTTAAAGTAATTTTTATCTATGATAACATCCTTGGATGTTAATCAATGATATTATCCTTATTATTTATTTGGATGTTTTATTTTTATGATTATGATATTTTAGAAAATATCTTTATTTTTTATGTGATAAAATTTGATGAAATGATGAAATTTTTATGAAACGTGTTTCCTTTCCATGTGTTATGATTATTGTTTGAATATTTTATAAACATTGGGAAAAAATAGGCATGGTTTGTAAAATTTCATGGGTTGGACTAAAATTATATATCACTTACATGCATTGGGTAAATCCAAATGTCCCATAAAATAATTGGGGGAAATGAATTTATGTGCTCGATCAACACTGGGAAACTAGAAGGGGGTCTTGATCCTTTATAAGAAAGAGGTAGTGATGTATAATTTGTTATGATAACGGAAATAGGTGTTAATGCATGATACAATATGATTAGATTTTCATATTATTTAACATTAATATTTTAATTTTGTTGTGCCTATGATGGTTCCCAACTTTAATGACATGTTTTTTATTTATTGATCTGAACTTGTGGTTTATGATTTATTAGTGATAATTTATCACCCTTTAGATTCATGTCTTTAAAATTATAATTATTAATTTCACAATTCATGGTTATGATCCATGATAAATTGGGTATTAAAAATGTAATTTAGGATCATAGTATTACATCATTATTCTTATCTAGTGATTATATATGATCACTGATTAATATCTCACTTTTTTACCTCTATTGAGCATATTAGATCACCCTTTCTTATGTTTCCTTCATACAGATTATAAAGATAGGTTTTAAGTAATGTATGTCAATAAAGGAATAAAGTGAGAATAAATTTATGAGATATTCTCCATAATATACATAAATTATATTTATGATGCATTTAGTCTTGATAGACACTAAACAATTATGGTTCTCGGAATGGATCAAAATACTAATTATTGAATATTCATATAAAATGATGTATTATTTTTATATGAAAATATTAGGTCATCCAATGAAATATTACAAATAAAATTATGTAAATTGTAATTCAATAAAAGTGTATAAATAAGTATAATAGATAAAATTCGATTCAATATATTCCCAAAATGTTTAGATTAATGATGATACAAAAATTGAAATAGTACAAGAATAAATTTTGGATTTGAGTCAATCTACAACTCAATCAAGATGGTTAAGATTTCTTATTCACCAATGAATTATTATTTTAGACATATCTACTCCAAAATAGACTAAAATAATGTGAATAATGGATCAAATTCTCTATTATCAGATATATAACCAACATCCTTGGAAGAAGTAGAAAATAAAGAATCATGGAAGAAAACAAAGAGTAAAGAATTAGTTTAGATTAAAAATAACCAAACCTTGAATATTTTGGATGGAATAAAATATCAAAATGTTTTTTTTTAAACTGGGGTTTCAAGGGAATGTCTTTTGATAAAATAAAGTGTCATTCAGAATAGATCAAGATTGGTATGTAAGAGATATTATCATGTTAAAAGATTTGATGTGGAAGAAATGCCACATTGGTGAACTAAATAGATTCTATTATGAGTTTTATATAATATTCATTCAAAATAATGTTTATATTATTCCAAATGGATGTGAAGTAAACATTATTATCAAGAGAATGGGATGCATAATTTTATATAAGGAAATATGTAGGATTTTTTATTAAATTAATATTCAAAATTATTCAAAATAAAAATGGATTTATATATCCTAAAATATAACTATATTCTTGGTACACCTAAATATATTATTATATTAGTAAACTATAATTTAAGGGAAGGGGAGTTAATCACATTCAAATTTTAAAAAATTTATAAGAGTAATAATTTTTGTTGATGGTGTGTGCTGATAAAAACATATTTACTAAAAGAAAAAAAAATAATTTGGTTGAAAAAATATATAAATTAATGAGTTATTCATTTGTGATATCAATTATTTAAGAAATAACATATTTTATTTTGTAGAAAGTTCTTCTTGTTAGAGGTAATACATCCATAACACTCATGTAGTATGTGTAAGTACCCATTTTTTCCTTACATATAGATTATTTAAATTTCAGTATAATTCATTATTTTGGACCGAATTTGGATTCTTATTGAGTTCGAAAAGGTAATAAGGGTTTATGGGGATTATTCAGATCTTGGAACCCAAGGTTTTTAAAAAAATGGCCCAGTTTAATGGTTAGATTAAATCATGATAAATGGGTGCACAATTATATCTAACCGTATGGATGGTCTACATTTTGTGCATAGATATCTCACACAGTAGGTGAAAATTTTCCCTAAAAGTGTGGCCTAACCATGAATGTGACCCTCTTCTCTAAGTACATGTTCATGGTTTGTACACGGTTTTTCAAAAAGCACAAAAAACCATGAAGAGGCTATATTTTGGTTACTTTTTCCATTATACCATTAATGATCTAATTTAACCTCCTCCTTACTCCTATAAAATTTTCCAATATTATGAACTCTGTTTTATCTCATTTTTATCTTTATGAAGGATTATGATTGGTAAGAAGAGATCTCCTTCATATGGAATTCATTTAAGATTCCATTCATTGTGTTAGATGTGCACCGATAAGTACTCGAGTCTGTTTGTGGCATTCTTCTTCTCTCTTTCTATCAACCTAGTTTTTGAGGTGAGACAATTTTTACCTATTTCTCAAATATACTCTTTTTTTTGCAATGAAAATTAGAGGATAATTATACATGAGCTGAGTCGTAAAAGCTGAAGGTGGGTGGTCTGTAACTCATCCCTAATGTTTGTGGATTTTGGAATGGTTGTGTGAACCCCACCAATTTCTTTGGATTTCATTTATTAAATTTATATGCCATGATTATAATCATTAAAACCATATGGTTATTCCCTTTCACAAAATTTGATTAATTATTTTTTGTTACTCCCACAAATCCAATTTATCCCATGTATGATGTTATGCATTAATTTTTGTTTTATTATTTTGACACGTTTGAGCCACTGTTTGTCTGTGCCTTGGATTGAACATTCTCAGGGTAAGAATTTCCATATTAAATCACTTGATATATATTATTAATTTCATAATGGAATAGAATATTAATTATCACCACATGACCCGCTTAAGGTAGGATCATTAATTGATAATTAAATTGGAAATACAAATTTGAGAGAATACTAAGTATATGACATGAAATAATTAAATATAATTTGACAATATGTTTCATGTTTATAGAACCTATTACTATGTTAATGGAAGGTTGAAGACTGAACCTTGATGATTGAGAATTAATTAAATGGATTAAATAAATGGTGACATAACACTTGGTCTTGTCACACCAATGAGAGGCAAGGCTTGGACCAAATGAAATAACTGATTAATTATGACATGATTGAATAGTTTCATCTTTAATTTTCCTTGTCACCCTAATGAAATGTAATGGATTGAACCTTTTTAATTTTATATTACTTCATTATAAAAATAGGAGTGGATTGACTCAAGATTTATTTGGATTACCAAGGGAATTCCCTCAGCACTTGAGGACCCAATTCTGAATTCCAGGATATGGATTTCTTAGTTTGAGACCCACCTTGAAACCAGTAATTATCTAACTTTGTATTCCCAGTATAACTCCATAGGATCCCTCATCTAGTTATATAAGATTCCTTGGATACACTCCTTAGATCAATTATTGACAAGTTAGTTCCATTATTAAATCCCATTAGGCCCAGTCCTTACATAGCCCCATTTTACCTTTGATGAACTCCATGGACTTGGTAGGCATATTATTGTGAAATTCATTGGACTATTCTCCTTGTATTACACCATTACCCCTAGCTAGGCTACATTTGTTACTGAGTTGGTGACCCTTGAGGTATACGTTGCCTTGGTTATTACCATGTAACTTCATTATTAATATGATTATAGGTTTCCTAGTTACTTATTGGAACTTTTACTATTGTTAACATGGGACATAAATATATACTATTAATAAACAAATTAAAAATTGGTTACATGTTTATACAAAAAATGAATTCTAAACCAGGTACTTAGATATTTAGTTACATTATACTTCATTATGTTAAATATAAATTCTTTTAAATTGTTAAATTTTTATTACACGAGCTCGATATTATTGACACAATTGGTGGTGACCCAATAAGATTTATTTCACACCCCCTCCTGGCACCGTTTGGTACCCAGAGAATATTACATGTATGCAGTTGTTTAAAAAGGGATGCATTCAGCTTTAAACACTTGCTTGCTTACTGTTAAAGATGGAGCATGATAGAAGATGACCAATCCAGAGATTGAGATATTTGGGATAGTCTTTTGAGTTCCATTATGATTTTGTGGAATATTTTATTCCAATTTTTTATAACCATTTTCCCAGTATTCTATTGACATGAAATATCATCATCAGTTATTCTAGTTAACTAAGTTATTGTTATCTTGTTCTATCAATTACTTTTGTTTTCTTACTCTATTTACTAATATTAATTCTATAATTTTACTTGGTTTATTATTATCCACTTTGATACACTCTAGAAATGAGGGTACAACCTCCACGCATGGACACCCTAGGCCCTTGCTACTAATCATCTATATCTGGTGTTTGGGGATATGTACTTGTGGCCATGTGGCCCACCAAGATCATGGAACCTATTTAGTGGAATCTAGGTCCGGTATGTTACAAAGTTGTATTAGGGAAGGTTTTACTTTCTTGATTTACAATTTGGAGACAATATATTAGAGATTAAGAATTCTATGGGACTTGTTCATAAGTCGTGCTTGGGCATCCTAAACCCATGTTCAGGGTAAAATCCAAGTTATCCAAAATATAATTATTATTCTATTTTTACTATTTCATTTGAAATTATTTCACCATTGGGTGACACACATGATGTTTGGTTTTTTTTATTTTATTCTTATTTATATTCTATTTTATCAATGACCATATGATATGAGGGAATAGATCATTGTTACATGAATCATTATAGGAACCTTGAATTTTCATGTCATGCTTATTGCCATGTCATAGAGGTAAATTTCACTACATTACATTTCTTGATATGCCTAGATTTTCGAGTGATGGAGTGATAGTTATATTATGTTTATATTACCCTTGGTTATGATTTTGGGTTTTCTTATCTCAATTCCGGAGGTGTATGTGGCCTCGTGGTTTGGGATGAGTAATTTACCGAGTCGAGCCACTATTCTATAAATAAATGAAACATTCCAGGTAATTATAGAATAAGAGTTCTTAGTATTTATTAATATTATGAATAAGATATTAATTTTACCTTAAAGGGGTTCTATGTCCAATAGTGTACCCGACACTCAATAACGTCTTTCTTTGAAATCATATGTTGCTCACATGACTGATTTATACCAAAACAATATTATAGTATTATTAATTTAATTTTTAGTTATCACATAGAAATTTTATTGGAGGGAATGAACAAAAAAGAAAAATATAATGTTTACACATATTTATTAAATATTTTTAATTTCTTCAAATAAATTTTAGTGGATTAAAATGAGAATAAATCCAATTTTAACCATAAAATACTCTAATATGTTTCTAAGTTAGTACACCACATTTGGAAGGAGAAACCTTTATAAATATAGTTTTTTTTACTTTAAAATGATATATTTGAAAAAATAAACCTCTTCTCTAGAATTGGGACATCCAAATTTTCTTTGGTATAATTTTCTGATTTTTTCTGGAAAAATTATTATTTTAATGAATATTGAAAAATATTGCATTTTAATTCAAAACTATAATTTCATTTAATTTAATTATATTGATAAATTATCGTTTTATATGGTTTTATGGATTTAATATATGATGTTTTTATCATTTAATCCAATGTAGTACATTGAATTCTTTTTCAAATTAAAATTAAATGGAAAACTATGCGAACATTTGAACGTTTCACTTAAAAAACTCTCTTTATCATCCCATCAAATTGATTATTGTTAAGCCCAATTTAACAACTCAAATGTGTTGAATTTTAAAAAATGGACATACATGGTTATAATTAGTATTTAAAATGTGGTTCAATTGGATCAAAATATTATTTTTTTGAATAATAACTTTAGTATTTTATTTACCATAGTTAAAGATATATAGGGTAATTAAAGGTTAAATTAATATCATAATATTATAAAATTACACTAAAAACCTTTAATAATATTATTTTATGGGTTATTTTATACCATTACTATCCTTGGATGAAATTTTGACCTTTGGAAGCCAGTTGGGTGTGATTATGAAATTTATAACATTTAATTTAATGTAAAGGAAAATATGTTATAAATATGTCTCTCTTTAATAAATAATTTTTAATATAAAGTTATATTAGTGATATATTCAAATATTAATTTTACTTATAAATATAATAATATTACCTATATCCTAGTAATTTTTTTATAAATTTTAGGAAATAAATAATTAAATTAAATATCGACATAATGATGATGAAGTAATGGATTTAATAATGATAGAATCAAATAAATGATATTAATAATATTAAAATAAATATAACATAAAAAATATGTTTATATCCATGAATTTTTTGGCTGACTATAACATGTTAGTATTTAGATAAAGTAGTTTTTTCAATGAAATCGTGTTATGATTTTTTTAAAGGTCCGGTAATGAATAATGTCAAAATTGACCAAATTCATAACATAAATAATAATATAAATAATTATATGATATAATATTTATAAAAATAAATTAATTGACCAAAAAATTATATAACTCTAAAAATTTCATTAATGACTCATTCATGGGTCATTTTGTATGATTTGGTAACTATTTTAACTCTCGAAGTGTAAATTACTAGATAAAACGATAAGAGTTAAAAAGGATTAAAAAGAAGAAATATTTAAAACTATTCAAAACTTGAATAATTCTCATTGGTTGATTATATTTATACTTATTCAAATTCTATCTTTTAACTAAATAAAATTTTACCCAGTTTGAATCGAAATGAAATTTATATTAATTTAATACTTTTTATAATTTCAAGGGTGCCCCTCATCTCACCTATAAAGGAACCCATTCCTATCTATTACTCACACTTCAAAAACAATTGGGTTCAACCACTATTTTCCCAAAACTCTTCCTAAAATCCCTCCCCAAATTCTTGAATCCTTAGTTTAGGAAAATAACCCTTCATTGAGTTGTTAATATGTAATGAAATGTGATCATCCGAAGGAAAGGTAATGTTTTCATTTAAGTGTTTCAGTTTTATTTCTTATTCCACTTCCATTAAATCACTTCATATATGGGGGAAAATAACTAAAAAATCCACAATATAATTATATGTTATTATGTTAATATCATCACCAAAACATATCTCCAATTTCATCAAATAGGAAATTAACAATACATTCATGTGCACGTCGAACTACATCATCTCGAACTGATATAGTTTTTTTTCATTAACGACTCTCCAGAATGGTCATAATGATAGAATTAATATTTTTATATTATTTTTATGACATATTTATCATTATAAGAGAAAAATATATCAATTATTTTATTAATTTCCATGCACACAAAAATGATAACATCCTTTGCGTGTACTTGTGATGTATCACCTTGACAAAGCGATGTGAAACGTTTATATTTAACGCATCAATTGTATGATATATATATATATAAGTATATTTAAATGATTATAATGACTTTAATTATATTATAATAATTATGTAAATATAAATTAATAATTACCTTATTCCCATAATGACCAATTAAAAATTGAAAGGTTACTCATGCATATATATGTCTTACCATCTCTATGATTGTAACATTGATAATTTTTCATATCAATATTTAATTAATGGATTTGAAGGTATAATTGATATAAAAAATTATTATTAGGTAATAAATTTTATTCTAGAGTTGATATACTTATTACCACATAGATTTTTTACATCATATTAATTACTGTTTGACTCAAGTACCAAATATCGGCAAAACGTATGAAATAAACTTAAATAACTACGTCATTGTTATAACATGGTAATAAGCGATCTAAAATGAATAATAAACATGATAAATGTTCTAAAACTGGTTGAAATTAATATAATTTTATTATTTAGGAATATGAATATTCTACATGACGAGTTAGACTCAAGTTAAAGTATTTCTTCTCAATCTCTTTTCATTCATAATTTATTGATGACATGAACATTTTTTATTTCATAAATTGTATGTATAGACCCTTTGACATTATGAATCAACATTATATATATAGTCATGTTATTTAATTTCTTTAACTTCTCTACTTTAATGTTTCTTGTAATTTAAATATTCAAAATGGTAAAGGACTCTTTATGTAAAACACCGTTTTAAATGTTTTAATGATTTCTCTGTCTAATTCATTAAAATTAATGCCCATGTTTTAAAAATGATTATATGGTTTTACTTCTATGGAAATTTATATTTTAAAATTTTAATTCCTCTCAGTATTTTCAATTTGGTTTGGGACACATAGATTCAAAAAAACTCTTTTTAAATGTTTTAACTGTGTTTTAAAAATGGATGGATTATTTCAAAAACATGGAATGTTTTGTTTTTAATTTATAAGTCGTGAATGTAATTCACTAATATCAATTCATTTAAATATATTAATGTTTTATTTAAAAGTTTACACATTTATTTTCAAATAAATACTTTTCATTTATGAGTGTGAGGGTTTGTAAATATGAAATGTGATTTCAAAGTGGAAATGTTAGTTTTCCCTTTAATCTTGTTTTATGTGTTATGTTTATGTTATTATTATTAGGAATTATTTATCTATGTAGGTGGTTCTATGATAAACCAAGGGTTGTTGTGCCAATGATAGCTCTCCAATTCATTGGGTAATGAGACGAAGTTAAATGATAAGATTTATTCTAAGTGATTTAGGTAATATACTAAGATGGGAATTAAAAATATTACCATGAAAGTTACTCCCCATGTTGCTATGAAAGCTACAATGTATATATGATGTGGATGAAACAATTTACCTTTATAATTAGTGATTGGTAAGAAGATTTTTTATAATATTATAATTTCATGAGGTATGTTAAATAAGTATTTTTTAAAAAATTAGGATTTTGGGAAAATGTATTCATGAGTTTAAAATATTCATGGACTAATGGTTTTATTCCTTATTTTATATCCCTTACTGAGTATTTTCTGAAAATCCCATATTTTTGAAATGTTTTTCATAGGGTATAAGTAAGGGTAATAGAAAATAATAAGTCCAGTTGAATGTTATGAAGATTTTTAGTAAGTAAATAAATCATATTTAATTTTTAAAAAAATTATTTTAGAAGAAAAGGATACTATTTTAGTTATATCCAATTAGTATAAATTTGATTTGTTATGTAATATTGAGGACATAATTCGCTAAAACACTAAAATTGAAAAGAGCCACAATGTGAATAAATTTGAATTCTGGACTTAACTAAATATTATGTAATTCTTTATGATGGGGCTTTATATTTGGTATCAGATAAAAGGTTTAAAAAAATTTAGGGATTAGGAGTTTTGTTTAAACATATGGTAAGTTTAGTTTTCTATTAATTTATTTAAATACTTGTTTTATAACCTTTTCAGATCAAGTAAAGTCAGCTACAAATGGAATCTTGAAGATCTCAATCCACATTATTATCAATTCCTATGGAAATTCCTGCAATAATTAATGAAAATTCATAGCTGGATGATTCTAAAACTTTTTCTAACATATAAATCACATGAAAACAATTGTTTGTGATATAAAACACCTGCACTATACCTCAATACCATCATGGATCATTGGTTGTTTTTAATCAAATCCTATTTTTTAAATATTCAAATATTTTAAAGAAAGGTAAATATTATCATGGTATATTCAAATATTTTACTTTATCAAAAGATTTTGAAGTATATAATGATATTGAAAAATAATTTAAGTGGGATACCATTGATCATCCTATTTATACTTTCATTTAAAATATATTCTTTTTGTCACATACTTATTGAATTTTAAAGGGACGATTGATTGAAAGTTTCATGTCATACTCAGTTTAAATGGTTAATAAAAATCATGTTTTGTTAGATGTTTTAAAATTATATTTCATACATGATTATTTTACAAAACTATTTTTCTACAAACACACATATAACCCATGTTGCACAAGGTGTATTTGAATAAAATTTTCAAGTGATTTTGAAGAATCTCTAAATCATTGTTGCAATGCATTGACCTTTTATCCACACGAACAAAATGAAAATGAAACCTAGTAGACACCTTGATCAAGGTATATTGTTCTTTATTTTGGGAATAGTTTTATTAAATCATATCGAGGTTAAATAAAAAATTTCAATATATATTAAACTTTATGAATTTAGATGTTGAGGTAATTGAGATTTGACATGAAAATTAAAGGTATAAGAAAACATTTGTTGTTAAAAAATATAATGGATATTTTTAGGAATTTATCAATTTTTTTGAATTTTATAAGAATTATATAGTTTAAAAAAAATAAAATCCATAATAAGGGTGAAAACCCCTAGCATCAGACAAGTATGCGTGAATTGAACCCACAACAGAAGTTCGACAAGGCTTTTTCTCAAACAACTATCGTAAATAAAGTCTATATTAAATAAAAAAATTTACTATCAGTTAAATGAGTTGATGAAATAAGAATAAGTTTATTTTGGGAACTTATTTTTTATAAAATAGATATCCTTGGTACTGGAAAATGATTTTTGGATTAAGTGATAAATTTTATTTCGGAATACGTTCAATATTTTGGGAACCCTATATGTCAAGGGTAAATAAAATACTATGGGATTTTATTTGAGGTGTAATGGATGAATTTTATACTAGAAGAATCTATAATTTTATTGTGGACTTATGGGGAATTATGTTATTTAAGGAAATGATTAACCAATATTGTAGAATTTTTGATCTTAGAAATTAATTTTGGTATGAGACATTAATAGTGGTCGATTATATTTGGATATAAATGTTAAAATTTATCTTGGAAGACTATGTGATTAATTCCTTATAAATTTTGGGTTTCAATATTAGTTTGGATTATTTTGAGGGATTTAATGAAAATTATTTACTGAATGGTCTTTGTTGAACTATTTGTATTACAGTTGAATATTGGATATTAAAATTAGTTTTTTGTCACCTTATGGCTTATTATTTTCAGAGAATTGTTTTATCATATCCTCACCACATTGTTTTTGGTTAATGTTTCAAGATAAAATAATTAAATAGTTATTTTTTTGATTCTATGATTCTATAGATGTTGGTTCAAGTGTTTTAGGAATGAAAAAATCAAATTTAATACTCATTGGTTATCACAAAAGATGCGTTTTTGGTGGAACTTGATTAATGGATGAAAATATACATTTCAAGTATGTATGTTTCTTTATGTACTTAGTCAAGGAAGTAAAATAATTCCATAATTAGATTAAAAGGATATTAGAAAAATAAAATTATCCATTTTAGTTTTCTTAATACAAAATAAAATAGAACTTAACCCATCACAAATTTGTAGCTTTGTGATTGTAAAATTTCTCCATAAAACATTTTCTATCACTCTATCTAAGAACATGATGCTATGTTTTCTATACCACATCCATGTTTTTCTACAAGAAACCCTAGTATTTGTTATTTCATGTGACCTTTTTTACTTCATTTTCATTCTTTCAAAGTGGAGGTTTTATAGAATATTTTTCTGGTATGGGATTTCAATGAAGTTAACATAAAGAAATTTAAAATTGCAAGGATTCAATTTCCAAAAAGGAGTGAAGGATGTAATATATGAGGAAATTATCGAATAAATTTTTTCTTCATATTTATTCATATTACTTATCGAATAAAAAAATTTCATATTTATTACTATTACGAATAAGATAGTAATTTTACCTTAATGTGAACTATGTTTTATAGCATACCCGACACACAAAAATGAGTTTCTTCGAATTCTTATGTTGTACACAAGACTGAGTTATACCTAAAAAATAACATATTTTAAAATTATTTTTTAAATAGTATATATTACCTAGACATTGTATTAGAAGAAATGTACAGAAGATACTATATTCTATTTAAAAATGTTTATTAAATACTTTTTATTTCTTAAAATAAATTTTAAAGGCATAAAATGAGAATAAATCTAATTTTAAGCATAAAATACACTCGTATTTTAAAAATGTAGTTTTACCAGCTTTTGATGGTTGAACATTTTTAAATATAGTTGTTCTCACTTTTATATGTTCTATCAGAAAAAATAAACTTATTATTTGGAATCCAAACATCAAAATTAACTTTTGTTGAATTTGTATTATTTTTATGATAAAATTCATATCTTAATGAATTGTGAAAAATAATGCATTTTAATTCAAAACTGCATTTTCATCTAATTTATTTATATTTTTATATCATACTTTTATTTAGTTTTAAGGAATATTTATATGAAATTTTTATATAATAATTCAATGAAGTTCATTGGATGATTTTTCAAATTAAAATTAAATATAAAAACTCTATGAACTTTTGAATGTTTTACTTAAAAACCCATTTTCTCGATCTATCAATGGGATTACTCTTAAAACTAATTTAACCACTTCTGTGAATTGAATTTTCAAAAACATAAATACATGGTTGTACTTAGAATAAAAAATTTGGTCCAACTGAACCCAAATCATTTATGATGAATAGTAACTTTAGTATTTTATTTACCATGGTTAATGTTAAATATTGTAATTAATAGTAAAATTAATATTAAAAAATTAAAAAATTACAACAACACTTTTAATAATATTTTCAGATGATTTATTATTGACCATGACAATCCTTTGGATTAAATTTTGTTCTTTGGAAGGCACTTGGGAGCGATTATGATATTTATAATAATTAATTTAATGTAAAGGAAAATATGTCATAATTATTCCTCTACTTACTAAAATAAATTTAATATGGAATTATATAAGTGAAATAATCATCTATGAATATTACTTATTAAGTTAAAAAGATTACCTACTTCTTGGTAATTTATTTATAATTTTTATTAAATAAATAATTAAATTAAATAGTGACTCAATGATGATGTAGTAATTGATTTATTAAAGAAAGAATGAAATAAATCATTTTAATAATATTAAAATAAATATAATTATAGATATTTCATGCCATAAACAAATTTTATGGATTCCTTTGACATTTTAGGACTGATAAATGTATTTTTTTAATTAATCAGGTATTTATAATTTTTTTAAAGTCAAGTAATGAATAGTATGAAAATTGTTAAAATTCATAACATAAATTAAAAAATATATAATTAAATGATGAAAAATTTATAAAAAATCAATCTTCAACCAAAATGTTTTTATAACTCTACAAATTTTATTAATTACTCATTAATGGGTCATTTGGTATAATTTGGTAAATCTTGAAACTATCAAAGTAAAAATTACTTGATAAAATGATAAGAGTTAAAAAGAATAAAATAAAATGATAAGGAGTAAAAATTATTCAAAACTTTTCTAATTATAATTGGATGATTATATTTTGATTCCTAATTGTCCTATATTATAAATTATTCTACTTAGACCCATTTAGAATCAAAATTAAAATTATATAAATTTAATATTTTTTATAATTCCAAGGGTGCCCCTCCCCTCTCATATAAAAAGGAACCAATTCCTCTGTTGAACTCACACATAAATAACAATTTGGTTCAGGTAATCTCTACACAAAACTCTTCCAATAATCCCTTCATAAATTTTTGAGGAATTATTTTAGGCATAAAACCCTTGTTAGAGGTGTTAAGGTGTTATGAAATGTGACCATCTAAGGGAAAGGTAATGTATTTATTTTAATGTTTCTATTTTATTTCTTCTTCCACTTCCATTAAATTTCTTTAATTCCAAAAGAAATAATAAATCCAGTATACTAAATAGAATTATATTTTATTATGTTAATATCATAATCCAAATCTATCTCTAATTTCATCAAATGGTAAATTAACATTTTATTCGTGTGTACGGCGGTCTACCACCTCGCAAACAGATATATTTCATTCTTTCACTACCGACTCTAAATAATGGTAATAATGATGGAATTAGTGTTTTTATATGATTTTAATGACATATTAATCATTATAATAGAATAATATATCAGTTATTTTTATACTTTCTGTGGACATAAATATAATAATGTCATTCGTGCGTATGTGTGAACTATCACCTCCGTGCAGCGATGTGAATTCCTTTTATTCACCACATCACTTGTATGATATATATAAGTATATTTAAATTATTATTATTATTTTAATTATATTATGATAATTCTTGAAATATAAAATAAGAATTATGGTATTTTCACAATGATCAGTGAAAAATTGAAACATTACTCAGGTGTACATACGACATACCTTCTCCATGACTGTAATGTTGTTCATTATTCATATCCATATTTAATGAAAGGATTTAAATGTATAATTGAGATATAAAATTTATTATTAAGGATTCAATGTATTTATATAGATAATGTACTTATGACCACATGGACCACTGACATCATACTAAGTTCATTTTCAACTCATGTACCGAATATCGACAAAACATTTTACTTGAACTTAAATAATTATGTAATTGATATAACACGTTAATAAGGGATATAAAATGAATAATAAAAATGAGAAAGGTTTAGAAGAAATATATAACTATTCTAAGTTTATTATTAATGAATATAAATATTTTATGTGATGAGTATCACTCAAGTTAAGGGTTTTCATATCAATCTCCATTCATTGAGACATTTCTTGATGATAAATACCTTGATTTTTTTATAAATTTTATATACAACAACTTTGACATTCCCTAACCACATTAAATCTATAATAATGTTAGTTAATGTTTTTTAAAATGTTCTAATTCAATGTGGATTAAAATTTAAATGTTCAAAATGGTAAGGGACTCTTTAACTAAAACACCATTTTAAATGTTTTAAACATTTATTCTTATAAATATTTCACATTAATGTCCAAGTTTTAAAAATTGTTTTATGGATTTATTTATATGAATATGGATATTTTAAAATTTTAATTCCTTTTAAAAGTTTCAAAGTGGTATGGAAAAATTTGATTCAAAAATCATCTCTTAAAATGATTTAATTATGTTTTAAAAATGGATTGATAATTTCGATAACATGGAATGTTTTTTTACATATAAATCATGAAAGGAATTTATCACTTTTATATCACATAAATGATTATATTTTTACTTTAAATGTTTACAGGTTTATTTTCAAATTATGAGTTTCATTTATGAGTGTGCAGCTTTGAAAAAGTGAAATGTGTTTTCAAAGTGGAAATATTTTTTCCATCAATCTCGTTTTATGTGTTATGATTATGTTTTGATTATTGGGAATTGTTTATGTACGCAGGTAGTTATGTGATAAAACTAGGGTGGGTTAGGTCTTAATAAATCCTTAATGTATTGGGTAATTATAAATATTTAAACAGTAAGGTTTCTCTTAATAGATTTAGGGAATATACTGCGATAGGTATTCAAAATGTTTCCATGAAGGTTACTCCACGTGTAGCAATAAAAGAGAAAATGTAAGTATGATATGGATGCCACAAGTTACCATTATGATTTATGATTTCTAATAAGTTATTTTTTAATCTTATTATTTCACGAGGTTTATTATAGAACTTTGGTTTTATGGGGTTAAAGTATGCTTTTTTGAAAATAATTTCCCGAGTTTTAATTATTCATGGACTAACTCTTTTATTCCTTATTTTATATCTCTTACTGATATTCTTGTACTCATCCAATGTTTTTAAAATGTTTTACATACCGTATAAGGATTGGTAATTGAAAATAATAATACAAGATTAATGTTATGAATATTTTTATCAATAAAATAAATCCTATTTATTTTTTAAATTTTTTATATTGTGGAAGGAATTGATACTATTTTAGTTGTATACACATCATATATATTTGATTTGTTATATAATAGTTATTTCCTAATTATCTTAAAATCTAAACCTGAAAATATCCTCAATTGGAACAAATGTAAATTATTGGGTTAACTCAAGGTTATGTAATAAATTGGTGTCATTATTGATGATAATGTGTATGGGCACTAATTATATGGGAATGTCTATCCATTAGGAAGTGAAAAATGAAATCTATAATAAAATGGTTTCATGTCCTTATCCTTACATGCCATGTTTATGAAAGCTAAATGAGTATACTTAGTAATTAAATATAAAAATTAAATAGAACATGTACTTTAGCACTTCCCAGTAAGTAGTTGTGGTAGTATGACTTGGTAATTGACTATTTCCTTGTTTATCTCCCATAAATATTGTTGGATATCTAGTTAAATCATTTTATGAGATGTTTTCTTGCCATTTGTATACAAATTCCACCATGAAATCCTAGTATTGTACACTTGAAACGTAGTGATGATGTTACTTCAAACATGGTGGGCCCCGATTCGCCAATCTTACATCGAGGAGTTCCACATGATGCACCATAGGTTGTACCTAATTTGGGAACTTACAGACATGTTTTTGATAGTTTCATAATTATTTTGTAGTCCATGCATGGTTTTCTATATCTTTCACCTACGATGGATGATCTAACTCGCAAGTTCCAGCAACAGTATGTTCCTACTTTCTTAGGAGATGGTGGTCCAAAAGCTACTGAGCCTTGGCTAGAGACCATCCTATCTATCTTTGATCATCTAGAAATTCCTATAGTGAGGAGGGTAAAACATCTACATAGATTCTTTAGGATTCGGCCAAGTGTTTGTGGGATCTGGTTTCCCATGATGATTGCCATCGAGAAATGATATGGGATGACTTCAAGACTGTTTTCTATGGTTAGTTCTTTCCTCAGACGCTGAGAGATGATAGAGATAGAGTGTTCATACATCTCAAATAGGATACTATGTCAGTTTTGGAATATTCCGAATATTTCACTAAGTTAAAAATACTATTCACTACTTCTATATGGTGATGTGCTTTACCAAGATAGATGTTTTGTGCATGGAATTCAGTACACCATCAATACAGAGGGGAATGTCTTTCACCTGCCTAATGTTTTTTAAAATATTCAACCAGGTTCTTATAATTGATTGAAACTTATGGGATGAAAATAGAACTAGATATATAAGATCAGTGCTATGACAAGATAGTAGTTCTCCTGGTGGGAGGAAACATTCCCTCGCAGTTTCTCTTTAAGACAATTAAAACTAGAGTACCCATTTTGATAGATCCATGGTGTGTAAATAGTATGGATGATGGGGTACCTGAATCCTCATTGTGATAAAGAACCAATGGAGTGTCGGGCTTGTGGTTTTATATGGAATCATCAGTGTTTATGTAGTATGTTTACACTGGCTTCGAGTGTAAAAGGATCTTTACCAACTCCACCTTCAAGAGAAGGTTCTTTTGCACTATGTCAGGTGGGGAGTTGGAATAGAACCCGCAGTTCTGGATGAGGTGGAGGGTGTGGCCATGGTAGCCAGACCTCTGAACACCCAAAACACTACTACAGTAGTTTTTTTCTTGGTCGTTTAGATTTTGTTCAAGGATGTGGAACAGTACAATTTCATGCACTACTGTTGATACCCAAGGATCAGGTTGTGGGACTATCTATAGTACGAGGTACTATTATAGTGGCATCATCTATAGTATCTAAATTATTTAATAAAGGTGCTTAAAATACTTTGCCCTATAAATTTATCATGGAATGTATTGGATTTAGATATAATAGTACTTTTGTGTAAGGAAACTAGATACACTATTGATGATACAGTCAGAGGGAATACACCAGTGTAAGGACTGTCCCCTTGAGGTAGGCAGTTACCCATTCTTATGGAACCTATTTATTCTTGAAATGATGAACTTTGATGTCATTCTCAAGATGCATTGGTTGGTTCAATATCATGATTTGGTAAACTATTATCATTCTTGGGTATCTTTTACATCACTAGAGGGCATCAATTATATACCTAAGGGTGAGTCAGATGTCTAGACTAATAGAGCTAAGCCAAATCATCATGGGCTATGTGAAGTGACCACCCAAAATAAAAAACTCTTCATGAAGGATCACAATTTAGAAAAATATGATTTATCTCCATTAGTGGATCATTTTAGGGACATCTTTCTGATGAGTTTTCTTGCATACCTCCTTAGAGGGAGGTAGATTTTACAATCAATCTTTTTCCATGAGCAGATCAAGTGTCCATTCCCCCATATAGGATGTCACCTATTGAGATCTATGAGTTGAAGTGGAAGTTAAATGATCTAGAGTCCAAGTGATTTATAAGGCCTAGTAAATTCTCTTGGTGTTTTCTATTGATTTTCACCAAGATGTTGAATAGAACATTACATATATTTGTGGATTACGGATGGATGAACCAGCTTATGATAAAGAACTTACATCAACTACCTTGGATAGATTATATCTTAGACGATATCCGAGGATCATTAATATTATCTAAGATCATCCTGAGATTGGGATATCATCAGGTACGAGTTAGACCATTAGACATATCATATAAAACATTCCATTTAATGTATGGTTTGTTTGACAACCTAGTTATGGTGTTCGGTATTACAAACACACCAACATATTTTCATGGCTCTGATCAATAAGGTTTTCCACCATATTTGGATTCTTTTTTTTTGTAGTCTGTGTTGATTACATATTTGTGTTTCCTCACACTCATAGGGACAATGAAGATACCTTGAGTTCATTTTGAGTACATTGAGAGAGCATCATTTTTATTAAAATATTGTTAATTACCACTTCTAGATTGACATAGTTCACTTCCTAGGTTATATTATCTTGGAATTAGGTGTATTTTTTAACCCTAAAAAGGTCAGTGATCTAGTTTCCAGAGATAATCCCAAGAACATGTTTGATATAAATCATTTCTTGAACACAATTTAATATTAAAAGTGTTTCAAAAATTACTTATCATGCATTAATTCACCTCTCAATGGTCATACAAATAAGGGTGTTATGTTCCTTTGGTGGGAATCATGTGAGAAAGCCTTTTAGGAACTGAATACGAGGATTGTCTCAACACCTATATTGTCTCTTCTAGATATAGGCATAGGTTGTAGCATCTATTGTGACATGTCACACATTATCCTAGGAGAAGTTCTGATGTAAGAGAATATATTTGGGTATAGATCCTAAAAGTTGAGGCCTCATGAGAGAAACTAGCTAGAAAACCATGATCTAACAACTGTTTCACATTACTTACATTGCTGGGGAAATTATCTATTGGGATAGCACTTTTTGGTGTACGCTAAACACAATAACCTCAAATATATCTTTTCATAGTGGGACATGAACCTCATACGGTGATGATTGGTCAAGTATCTATAATATTTGGATTTTGAGCTTGCCCATACTCTTAAAAAGGGAAATGTGGTTGTGGATCCACTAGGTTGAAAAACTCAAACATAGGCCATAAGAGAAGCCAGGGATTAATGTATGTTTATGTCCGTCTTCTCTAAGATGCATATAGAGTTTCATGATACTGATGAGCAGCCTTACCTCTCATATTGAACATTTAACTCTTCCCTCCTTGAGAAAGTGAAGGGTAGATGATTTTAGATTCTGAGGGCTTGGTCCTCCATTAGTGTATATCAAGAGATAAACTGCCTCCAGATTAATATATGGATAGAGTTGACATAATCCATATTCATGGACAAGTCTGGGTTCCTACAAATATGAGAGACTATTGATGCATGATTTCTACACTTCTTAGTGGGTAGTTCATCCAAGAATATCCAATATGTATTGAGATATGAAATGTTAGTATAGGAATTTGGGGACAAAACATTATATTTTAGGCTTTATAAATAGGTATTCCACTTATCAACAGGTGAAGGAAGATCACCAGAGACCTACAGAGTTATTACAGTTTTTTCCAATCCTAGAATAGAAATGGGAATATAATTCCATTAACTTTTTAGTTGGTTTATCTAGGTCACCTAGAAGTAGAGACATTTTATAGGTTATCATTGACAAACTAAAATAAGTATCCCACTTCATTCCTATTAAGGATAACTTCTTATTTGATGAGCTGTGAAGACTGTATGTCCATGAGATCATATAACTGCACTAGGTCCCTCGTTCTATCATTTAGGATAGGGATGCTAATTTCATGTCACTATTATAGTAGGGATTTCAAAAATCTATTGGTACACAAGTGGTACTAATCACATCTATTAACCCTTATATTAATGGAAAATGATAACAGACAATACAGGTTCTGGAGAATATGCTCTGAGCATGTGTCCTTGATTTTGACGGTTCTTCAAAGAATCATATCCCTACCATTTGAGTTCCAATATAATAATAGCTTCTTGGAATATATTTAGATGGTTTATTTTTATGAGTTTTATGGTAATTTGTTATGTTCTCCCCTTTTCTGGCTAGAAGTAGATGAGGCAGACCTACAAGGTCCTCATCTCATTCAAAATAATTCAATGTAGATTCGGAAAATTAGGAAGTTGATGGATAATTCTCAAGTGAGATAGAAATATTTTTCCAATTTCAATCAATGAGATCTAGAGTTTTGAGGTAGTGTATCATGTTTTCTTTTGAGTATCACCCGGTCTAGGTCATAGATGGATATAGGTGCAATGTAAGCTATCACCTCGTTATGAATCACCGTTTGAGATTCTAGAGAGAGTCTGGACGATATCCAATTAGTTTCTACTACCTCAAATATACCATGCCATGCATGCCATATTTCATGTTTCACAGCTTCACCTATATCATGCTAACCCATCTCATACTTTTAATTATGATTAAGCTTAGTTAAATACTAATTCTACATTTGATGAGTATCTAGTAGGAATTGATGATCGGGGCACAAAGGCTCCATGGGGTCGGTCAGTCCCTCTAGTATGAATTCTATGGTATCACAACTGTGTACATGATAGTACATGGGATCGGGAGGCTAACATACATGCTCTATGTCTAGAGATATTCTCAAATAGCGTTTCATGTCACTTGAAATGTGAACCGAAGGACGAGTTATTTTAAGAGGCCAAGACTGTAAGAACCCCATTTTTCACTCAAGTATGGATCCTTCAAATTTCAATCTAATTCGTTATTTTTTTCATAATATAGAAGAGTATAATGTTGTCGAAGGTACCACAGTTATTTGGGGATTTTTTAGAGCCCAAACCCCATATTTTTGGAAAGAATGGCCCTATCACACATTTTGAGTAAACCGTGTGGAAATGGAGAATGATTAGATCTAACCATGAGGATGGTCTGCATTTTGGGAAAATCCATCTACCATGGTTGGTTCATAGTTTCCTTCATAGTGTGAGTGTCCCTCCTCTATGGGTCCCCATTCATGGTTTTCAAACTATTTTTCAAACCATACATAGGCGAAATTTTGGCTAATTTTTCCATTTTACCCTTAATGATCAAATTTTACCTCCTCTTTCCTCCTATACGATTTTCCAGCAGGATGAACTCCATTTTATCTCATTTTTTAAATTTAATGAAGGCCTAATATAGGGATCAAGATATCTCAATCATCTGGGATCCATTTAATCTTATGTTTGTTGCGTTTTATGCACAACGGTAAGTACTCATGTCCATTTGAGTCTTTCTTCTTCTCTCTTGCTCTTGAACAAATTATCAAGGTGTGAGTGTTTTTACCTTTTTCTGACATATACTCCATTGAAAGTCAAATTAGAGGCTAATAATGGATCTTTACCCCTAAAACTCCATCCATACTATGTATGATGTGTTTCCATAACTTTCCTTTTAGTTTTTTGACATGTTTGAACTATCGTTCGGGTGTGACTTGCTTTGACCTTACTAATGCTAACCTTTTCCATATTAATTTTTTTGATTTATATTGTCTATTTAATAGCAGAAAGTACCATGTATTCTCACCACTTGACTCACCTATGGAAGGTGAGTCAATTGATAATTTAATGTGAAATGGAAATTGGAAAGCATAATAAGTATATGACTTGGCCTTATTAAATATAATTTAATAATAGGTTAAATGTTCATAGAACTCCTTACCATGTTAACGGAAGGTAGAGGTGTGAACCTTGATTATTGAAAATTCCTTAAATTGATTAAATGTATGGTTTCATGCTACTTGTACTTGTAATACTAATGAAAGGAGGGGCTTTAACCAAATAAAATTATGGATTAATTATGACATTATTAAATGAATGAATGATTAATAAGACTTATAACACTAATGAAAGGAAATTAATTGACCCTTATGAATTATATATTCATTAATAATCAAAATTGGAGTGGTATGAATCTAGATTTACTTGGATTATCAAGGTAATACCCAGAGCAGTTGAGGACCCCATTATGAATTCAGGGATACAACTATCTTAGGTTGAGACCCACCTGGAACCTGATCCCTATCTAACATTGAATGCTTGGTATAAAACCATAGGATCCCTGTTGAAGTACTATATGATACCATGGAAATACTACTTGGAGCTAGCATTGACAAGTATGTGTCAAGGTTAAATCCCATCGGGCCCAGTTACTGCTTAGCCCCATTTTACCATGGATGAAATCCTTGGGCTTTGTAGGGGTCTTATTCTAGATTGGATTAGACCGTGCTCAATGGAATACACACTTGCTGTTATCGAGGCTATAGTTATTACTGAGTTGGAGACCCTTGAGATCTATATTTCCTTGGTTATTACCTTAAAACATAATTATTAATATCATTATAGGTTTCATTGTTACATTTTGGAACCTTTACTATTGTTACCATGCGACTCAAAAATAAACTATTAATAACCAAACGATAAATTGGTTACACGTTTAGACACCAGTAAAAGGCTAAATCAAGTACTTGTGTATTTAGTTACATTTTACTACTTTAAATTAAATATGAATTCATGTACATTATTAGATTTCCATTTCACAGGCTGAATGTTATAGGCACCACTAGTGGTGACCCACTGGGATTTATCTAACACCCTCCATGGGATTCGTTTAGTAACCGAGGAATATTACTTATATAACAGTGCTGATAAAAGAAAGAATACAACATCAAAAACATTACTACTTACTATTTAGGATAGAGATTTATAAAATATGACCAAGCTGGAACTCGAGATGCTTGGGATAGTCTTTTTTATTTCCTTTATACTTTTATGGAACATGTTATGCATGATACATTGTAACCATGTTTTAATGTTTTATAGTGACATGAAATATAATCATTAGTTATTCCAGTTGATTTAGTTATTATTATCCTTATCTATTAATTATTTTTGTCTACTTCCACTATTTACAAACATAACTTAGGCTATTTAACTCTATTTATATTTATTAGTTGTGCGATACTCAATTAATGAGGGCATATTATCCACATGGACACACCCTATACACTCGTTCTTATTTGAAATCCTCTAATATTTGGGTAGATGTGATTTAGACCATGAGGACCACCAAGCTCGAGGAACCTATTTACTCGGATCATGGTTTGGTACATCACAGTATGCAAAGGAACTACCAAAAAATACATATTTGAAGAATGAAATCCATTTTTAACTCAGAAAGTAGTTGGAACAAATAATGGTAAGAATGAAGACAATGAGGAAGTAGAATCAAATATTTATAGAAGAATTATTTAGAGTTTAATTTTTATCACTGCTTATTGGAAAAACATTTTCTATGCTATGTTCATAGAAGAAGGATTCAAGAGTTTTATAAAAAAGGACAAAATTTTGGTATCAATGAGAATGATGAGACATATTCAAGGAAATTAAATTATGTTTTTGGGGATCATGGATTTAAATTGTATGGATTATAGGTTTATATGGATGTATATTAGGTCGGATACATTATAGATAAAAAATCATTATGTGGTGGATCTTTTTATCTTGGAAGAAATTGTTTTGGAAGGCTATGTAAGAGACATAATTGTGTTTTTTTGAGTATTTAGAAGAAAAACATAATTTATTCACTAAGTACTACAAACATCTGGTTTGGATAAAGCGATAATTAAAAGAAATAAATTACATGTAGAAACATGTACAGGTGATTTTGAATGAAAAAAAAGTTACATTGAACAAATAAATATTTTTCTACTAAACATTTTCACAAAACACTTTGAGTACTGATATATTATTATAAAATAGAAGGTGGAGGATAAAATTATGAAAGAATATTTCATTAGAACAGAAAATCAAGTTTTATATATCAGCAAACCATTGGTTTCAAATTTCATTTATTATAATAAATTATACCTTTCTATTTAAATATTCAGAACTAAGCCTTTAACTAATATTACTACTAGATTTTAAACATAAATATCCGATAAATATAAAGGATCGTTATTCCCTATTTCATAGGAAGACTAGGTTTATAAAAAATAAACATGAATATAAAATTAAATTAAATTATTTTAATCTCCATAATTAGATGCAAAATCCATTTGATTTCCTAAAATTATATCAGATAACCTGAATAATACATAATGAAAAATAGTGAGCTATAAGTCAAAGTAAAGGAATTATCATGAAAAAAGCATATCATATATGTCAAAATGAATATCATGATATCATAAAATATAAGGATCGTGAATAATAATATGGGAGCATGTAATAAAGAATATTGAATAATAAGATGATGTTAATATAGGAATTTCGTAACAAATTAATACATGACATAAGTATATGTTAAGGCTAGTTGTGGTGGCAATATCATATAGTGGATAAAGTCTCATAACAGATTAGATTTACTCAAAATTTCCCTCAAAAATATTATCATGAGACATAAAAAAGTACCCAATGAATTAGAGTGTTATCTGGGAACATCCATAAAAACATGTACAAGCATATGTTTTCCACATAAGTAAACAATACATAAGTTATAAGAATTATAAAAACCTGTGGAATGGAAATTGGCTTCGTAATCATGTCTTACAGAATAAACAAATGCAATAAAATATTTAATTCCATTAAACAAGTGATTAAATAATACTTTTATGTTCATATATAAATAATGAATATTAGGACATATAAATTAAGTCTACATAAATTTAAGGCATAAAAATGCGTGAATAAATAATTTTGGAAGTATTCCTTTATGTGGGGTTTGGGGAACATGGTAAATAATCATTAATGAGGATAATATATTTGTAATTTAAGAAAAAAATGAACTAAAATGGGTTTAAATAATAAAATGTGACTTTTTGAAAAAAAAAATGGAATGTTAAAAACATTACATTTGTTGGTAATCAAAATGATGTGAGAAAACATACAATTTATATTTAATCAGCTCCTCTTAATGAAATAAATTTAGAAGGGAACCTTTAAAAAATGTATTCCCCCATAAAGGAAAGTTGAATTTAACTAGGTATATATGTGTGTGACATATATAAATAACATATACAATGTAAATAATAATAATAGAGAGATACCATGATGTAAAATAAGATAAATTTTAATCAAAAAGAAACAGAATGGTTTGAGGGGATCCCTTACATTGGGTACAAAATTGTTCAGGACATGCACATATTGACATGAAGAATATTATTAGATTAAATAATAGTTTTATTAAGAAAATATCTATATTTAATTTTCTGTAATTATATTGTTAAAAATTACAATAATTCCAACAACATATATATTTTAATTTCACTATTCTAGGGTTGTTTGGTTCATGGTTCTTAGGTTAGATCACGTATGAATCATTTTGTAAGTTATTATAGAATAGTTTTATAACTCTAGAAGTGTGATGTAAAGAACTTAGTATGTTTCAATAAGTTCCAAAAACTCTTACAGAAAATTTTTATACATAAATAATAACTATTTGGGGAGTGTTGGATTTATAGCTATATAGTCAGTTCATTTAGTAGTGTTTTCCATCCATGATGAACTTATTGTGTTTCCTTATTTTATTATTGATATATATGCATTGAAAATGTAAAAGAAAATATTATATAAGTCTTAAAATAATTTTCAATAATATTATGTTAATTTAAACCAGTCATGAAGGTGATAATAGAAAATAAAAACTCTTCATCCACGGAGGCGGTGGACCTAACATAATATGGGCGATGTTTTTGTTTTTAGAATACAAGAAGTGATATAGTGGATATACAATATGTTAAATATAAATTTAGTATATTAATAATACTAAAATTATCATACCATCATGGATAAGACGTTTTTGATGAGGATGAATAAGGAATAAATTACAGAATGCTCGGTTGAGAGTTTTGCCTTCTTTTTTTAATGTCTCCTATTAGGATTCCACTTAAGGCACCTTGGGACTGTTATTTTTAGAGGATAAATTATTCTAGTTATGTGAGTTGAGATATTGTGAGATATTTGGGAAGATAATGGGTAAACTTAATGGCTAAAACTGTATGGGGATAAGGAGCGATGAGAGGTGGTATTTATAAGGGGTGAGAAGAGATTTTATTAATATAATACCTCAAAAATATCGACAGTGTTGATAATTATGACTATATATATTAATTAATTCATGTTAGTAATTTTTAACGGTCACATAAATTATTCATCACTCCATTCTAAATGTATTTTTGTTACTTTACAAATTTATATATTTTTCATTATATTAGTTTTCACAAAACATCATATATTTTAAAAAACTACTATGAATTATAACTAATTTTTTTCAATGTGTATATTATAAAAATAAAATCAATTTTATGAAAATAATTTAATAAATTTGATAAATTCATTCTAAAAGTAAAATACATATTTATTTAAAAAATATTAATTTTATTATTATGATTTATCTTATGACCCTTTGAAGAATTAATTATGGAATCATAAAATTATATTGTCATTATAATAAATTATAATATTTTCTTATAAAACCATTTTAGGATAATATTTTTTTTTTTAATATTTATATTTTTTTTGATGAAAATATAACATAAATGTTTTAAAAAAACAAGCACTTATTGTATCATTTGAAAACACTTATTTGCTTGCATCATGAAATAAATATGTCATATCATTATTTTTTGAGATATTAAAATTTTATTTTAAACATTAATAAAAAAATATACTATTATATTGGTCATGTTACTTTCACTAACATCCATATGAAGTTTTCAATTATAAGATTAATATTTGAACTAATAGATTTGTAATGGTTTTATGGGTTCCCTTCTTTCTATTAACGAATCATATTTCATTCATTCTTCTTGTACTTATTTTTCATATCAATGTTATTTATATTTTCATTTTAAAAATAAATATTTTAAGTAAAATGGGTAGTATATACACCAATGAAAATAAATTTGGTTCATAACATTTAAATATGCCTTAATAATTGAAAATTTATATGAATTCCTCTTTTTCTTTGGTTATATTTGGATATAAGCCTAAAAAAAGTGATAGCCTCATATGAATTCATAAATTCAACTGATTTAAAAAAAAATAAGTTAATGGAATGTATATACACCACAAAATAAAAATGAATGGTTATTAAGGAATATGACTCATAAAAAAAAGTTTGATGAGAAACCCTTATATTATGTGCGACATTATTAAAACATGTTCGAAAATCCTATATAATAAAAGTAAATTATATTATTTGTTTCATAATATTTTTTTTAGGTTTTAATACCTAATAATTAAACCATTTATTTTATTTCATTCTAATTATATATTTTTAATACTAAGTCAGTTAAGACCACTTGAGGTGTTTTGAGGACATTCGGTTCGTTAATTCAAACCAGCTTTGGTGTGTTGACTATAGTAAAAGTGGAGATTATTTAAACATCTCTCATGTAATAATAATGTTATATTTATAATTTTTATACATAATTTTTACCTTTAAACACATTAATAAATACATTCATGAAAAATGAACTGTGTTACGGTCCTGGAGATGGTATGTCGTATATACGAATGAGTTACATTTCCATTTTCAACGGTAATTATTGAAAGAAGTTAAGTAATATTACATATTTATATAATTATAATATTATCATAAATACCATATTTTTTAATTAAATATACTTATATATATCATACATGTTTTTTGGTGAAGAAAAAATCACATCGCGAGAGAGAGGTTATAGTGCACACATACACACGAATAGAATTATCATTTTTTAGTTTATGGAATAAAATGTTATGTTATCTTTTAATAATGATAATTAAATTAATAATTTAATGATAATATGATTTATATCACATATATTAATTAAAATTATCCTCATTACCTTTCTTTTAATGTGTTAAGTATAAACAAATCCTATCGCTTCATGAGGCGGTAGTCCACCATACAGATGAGTGTTGTTGTTGTCTCCTCTCATAGAATGAAATGTAGGAAATTTTATGTGATATAATAACTCCATAAGTATAAAAATCATATATACACTTTATATTATTCATTATAATATTACTTTTTAGTCAAATACTGAAAATGAATGACATCAATTGATGAGGCGGTAGTCCTCCAAAACCACGAATACTGATTTCATATCCCATTTAATGGAAGAAGAGATGGATTTAGGTTATTACACAAATATAATAACATATGATTATATGAGAGATATATTTCATATTATATAAATATAATTTAATAATATTTTATAGAGGTCTAAGAATAAATAAAATAAAAACTCTCAGTTAAGCGCAATACCACTCCTTTATAAATCCTCTTTGAGTTTGCATGAAAAGTCTTATTAGTATGGATTTATAACCTAAACAAGGACTATAGGTCATGGTTAATAATGATATGAATTATTTTTAATTAGGTATTGGTAGAAAAATATTTATTGTGATGTGCATAGATTGAAGGATAGTGGGTGGCCTTTTATTAGTGATATGTGTGGCACACATATAATTTTATTAAAAATGTGTTCCCATGTTTTCTGATGAAAAAAGGATCCAAAATGGATCATTATATATACATAGAAATTATAAGGCCAAAATATGGCAATAAAATATATTTAAGAAAATTTTCTATAACATATTAATCCTTGTCTTTTTAGTTTAACCCCCCGATAAACTATTTTTTACCATAACCACGATAATTAATTTTTACTATTATACAATTCATTATTGTCAAAAAAATAACATGAAAATATTATATAACATAAATTATTCTTATTTAAAATATTTAATCTATTTTAAAAAATTAAATACTTATAAATAAAAAACAATATTTAAATTTAAATCCACAGACAAGGCAAAAAAGAAGGTTTTCATGAAGTGTAATTTTCACGCAAAAGATGATTTTATATCAACTCTATGACTAATGATAATAATTGTATAAATAAAAATTAATATTTCAGGAAATTTAATATATTTATTTCACTTTAATAATTCATCATCAGTTTTTTAAAATTTTTTAAAAAGGAAAAACATTATTCACATTAGAACATTTTTTATAAAAATTCCTTTTTTTAAACCAAAAAAATAAATATACTAAAATCCAATATAAAGATGATTAAAATGTAATTAATTTAATTAAATATAAATAATTGGTAATTTGGTTACTTGAAATCATATTTAGAATAAAATGTCACTCAAAAATTACTTTATTGAAATGAAATGATAGTTCTATGAAAATTTGATTATTTCACTATTCACTAGAAAATCAATATTTTAAGAAAAATACCAAAATTTCATTGTGAGTTAATTTTGATATAATGTTTTTAAAAATAACTAAAATTTTATCAAATAAATAATTATTTTGTTCATATATTTATTTTATTATTTTCCTAAAAAATAAATAATAATCAATTTGGAAGAAAACATATATTTAAAGAAAAACAATTACATTAATTAAAATTGATTGAATATTTTCTATGAATTTATCAATAATTTATATTTAGTTAGAAAATTAAATACATATATATATATATATATATCATAATGTATTCAATACTATTCATGCCCTCTAATTTAACTACAGGGTTTTAATAGTTCTATATTTCATGGACTATTTAAGATCAGTGTTGCTTGTTGAATATACTACCAAACATAATGCTATCCTTTTAAAATTTCAGGGTGTCATATCCTACCCTCAAATAATAAACTACATCCTAAAAATTTGAACGTGATTATGATGATTAATGGTTTTACTATTGAAAATATGTTTTTTGAAAACCCACATTGTAAAAATGGTTAATAAAATTTTCTCATAATAAATGAGAAAGGGAAGTATGAACATACTCTAGAATAATGCATAACTCAGTTTCCATGTAGGATACAAATGGTGGGAAGTAAATATATGGACTTGGAATAAAAATTTAATATCAAAATAATGATGGAGGGTGACAGTGATCATTGATCACAAGAATGTAAAGGATCGAGAGAAATTCATAATCCAAAAAATCATTAACAAAAAAGGAGCAACAAAGGTCCTTGATGTTATCTTAAATGATGCTAATAGGGAAAAATATTCGAGATCCTTTTTGAAAATTTAGTGATTCTCTTTTCCATATAAAATAGGTGGGTAATTAAATATACTTACTTGATGTGTTGAATTTCATAATTTTAACAATTTCTAACACAATATGATCTTTTTATTCAAATGATGAGTATTTAAGATGATTTATTTTCATGTATAAATCCCTAAAATCAACATATAAAGGATCATATAATTATAAGAGTGTTAAAAATATATTCATTATATCATTATAAATTAATAAACAAAATTCACTAGGTAAGGTAATTTTCATAATGAATAATCCATTATATGATGAAATAATACATTGATATTAAAAATTCAATTGTAATAGCCAATATACAACCTAAATAATTTAATTAATAAATAACCCAATATCCCAAATAACCTTAATAAAAAACATTAATGAGTGTTTTAACATCAAAATTTATCTTAAAACATTCAGCTTATAAACCCAAAAATATATTGATCTTATCCAGGACATCAAATAGGCCAGTGGTCAGTGAAACACCCTAATCAACCTTCAGTTATGGTTTCAAGTCCCACTAAATTTCTATATGTGATGGTTTACCTCATGAACATTATGTAATCCTATTTTGTAAAGTGTTATCATTATAACAATCCCCTAAATATAGTGATGATCCTAAAAATAATCTTATTCATCAAAGATCCAAAAAAATCCTAGAGTTTATAAATACCTTTAATGTTATGAAAATAAAATTCATCCAAAAAAATACATCATATTGAACCTAAGGGTTACAAAAACACTAACCAAAAAACATGTATCCCAAAATGTCATTAATCACCTCAAACATTTATTACTTAAAACTGCAGAAGTGGGTTCTAAGACCTGAACATATGATTAACCGTAAAATTATTTACAAATTATGGAATCCATAAATCTAAATATAAAGTCACATTAAAACATCCAAGAAAATCTCTAAAAAAATCTCTGATACCAACTATAACAATCTGGACTATATGAATGGGCTACAATTGACACATATGAGAGGACTCTATAGGAGGTTACACCTCCTGGGCAGAAGACACATCTATCCCAAGTGGAAGCCCTTTCCTCTTCAAGACATTGCATGGAAAGTCATGCTTCACCCAATGTCCAATCATGAGAGTTCCCAAGACTAAAAATCACTCATTTTCCTCTAATACAAACTATAATATCCTTGAACCAATAGACTCATATAATATTCTAAAAATATTATCATTTCATTTCAGAATTTGATACTGATCAAGGTTACTGAATTTTAGACATCGAAAACATACAACAAAAAAGAAAAAATTGAATCATTTACATACCCAAATACGATTTAGTTTTATTTTTTAGATAATTAAGACATAATCTTACATAAAAAACACTTTTGAATTAAACGCATTATTTTTTCACTATATAAAACGTTTTATATTCAATATTATGTTATCATAATCATCCATATCAAACCTTTATAAAAATAATTAATTCAATATAATTATTGATAATTAAGGGAAAATGAAACATGATAAGAGTTATCTAAAATGATCAATAAGTCTAAACATAAGAATTAACAATTGAATTTTATCAGTGATAATTACATGAGCATAATCACATGATGATATAATCAATGCGCATGAGAATAACATAAGATAACTCTTACCCATCAGACCTGTATAAATTAACATTTGGAAAGGAATAAAGATTTAACAAAGGAAAGATTGGTGAAATTAAATAAATCATGAGCCATGGCATGTCAATACTGATCAAAGGAAATGTTTAAACCGCAATGAAATTATAAATAAAATATATTGGAATCTTGTAATGTTATCTTCATATCACTCTTACAAATGGAATAAACAGTATAGTTGACTTCCATTTCTGAAGAACCCAATGAATTGGAGGGATATAATGAACCCCCTCATTCTTGGTTTATCTTGAAATTATCCATCATTGGTTTATCATGGAACCACCCATAATAAGTTAATAACCTAACCACCAATCATTTGGTTATAAAGTAACCACCATTCGTTATAAACAATGTTCAAGAACCGTACCATGAATAAATTACATAAAACATTCATTAAATCATGAACTCATATTAAAAAACATTTTTATTTTTAAAATATGATTAACTAAAGGAAAATAATTGTGTTCCACTATAATCTCTTTAAATCATGATTAACTCGTTGGAAGGAAATAGGTTCAATGAAAATACCAATGAAACATGATTAACCTATGATAATGAAATGGGTTCCATGAAAATATCATTAAATCATGATAAACCTATAAAAAAGTTATAATTCAATATCATTGGAATGTGATTAACCCATTGAAAAGAATTGGTACCAATGAAAATCTCTTTGTAAAATTATTAACTTGTTGAAATGAAATGGGTTCCAGGAAAATCTCTTTGAAATAATCTTAATCCAGCCCGAAAATGAAAAGGTTGGTATTATTAGCAAATATCCCCATTACATCATAAGTAACATCAAGGGTTGTTGTCTTTGATGAATGGAAATACTATTAATATTATTTAGAAAAATAAACATTTAATTTTGTGTGACATCCAAGGATTTCATCTTAGATGTAAAAATTATTTTGGATGATTATTAGGAATATTTCATGAAGAAAACACCCTAGCATTTTTAAAACACTTATATAAAATATAAAAATTTATAAAACATTAAATAAATCATTTTCTATGAAAATAAACTCTAAAACATGAAAGTTAATCCTTAAAATATTTAGTGGTCATGATGATGTAATTTTTTTCCCATATCAAATATGCTAAAACAATGATTGCATTCACATTTTTGATAAAAGTTAAAAGTTTATTCATTCATAAAATGTTAAGAATATTAATTTTAAAATATTTAGTTTAAAAAATCAAGGTAAAATTTAATAAAATCATCCGTAATATTCAATTTTTGATACAATTTTTAGAAAATGTTGATTTGGAAGAAAATTTATTTTTGACTGAAGAGAGAAACTAATTTGTATTTTCTTTAAAAAAATCTCAATTATTTTAAGTTCCAAATAAGAGGAAAATGGTACTATTATTTTAATAAATTGTGAATAACTAGAGGTGAATAGAAAATTAAATAGATTTATTTTAAAATGATAAAATCATTTTCTTAAAAAGCAATTAATGAATAAAAAAATACAGTTAAATTGGAGATTTTAACAGAATGCCTTTTCCACTTTGGTATTATCCAATAATAAGCCCAATGAAAGAATAACATAACATTATACTTAAAATATATTGATCATAATTATTTTTGGGACACAAAATTTTCAGGTGCTAGTAGATACACGTCCTAAAATAAAATAGTTATATAACATAACATATGTTCCATGGAAGACAATTTGAGATGAGAACCCTTACAATGATCATGACATTGAAGTGATAATTAACCAATGAATCAATTATGTGTATAAAATATAAATCTTGGTAAAATAATTTTAAATATAATATAATATAATAAAAACCCATTTTATATTTAATCTTGTAATATCAAAGACAATTAATAAATTAATATAACCCAAAGAAAAGATATTGAGTTATAAGATTCTTTATTAATTGGAATCGTTCAAGTCTAATACCCTTGGATAAATTAATTTTAATATAAAGATAAACCTCCATTATGTATTAAGTATTAATTAAAAAAATTATACTAGGTATTATATATACCATTTTCATGACCATCCTTCCTCAAGATGAGGGAATGGATAGTAAAGTGCCACACCCTTGTTCAAGATGAATCAGAGATAATGACCCCCCCCCCCCCTGAGTCCAACCTTAAATATTCCCTAGAGTGGTGAATAGAATAAAGGGTATAGAATCTCATGAAAATTGGTACGAAGTACTATTTTAATGAAAATAGGATCAGGCTATAAGATGCTAAAATAAAAAACAATACCAAACATTTATATAGAGGAAACAAAAATACAACCCATGCATGATTTAAATATAAACTGCCACAAAATTAAACTCAATGAAACTAAGAGAGTACCAAAAGAAAGAGACTAAGAATCATAACAGAAACTACCCTAACGCCTGAGAGTGTAAATTCTAGCATGATCCTCAAGGTCCTCCTATAAACCTAAAAATTGTTCCACAAATGCAGAGTGATTATATAAGTATACCCAGTAGGAAAACTAAAGTCACTTGTGCACAAGTGGGAGAACATACAAATTCCAATGTGAGAGAACAAAAGAATCTTATAGAACTTACCAAGGAGTACTAAAAAACCCATCCTTGACAAGGTACACATCCAAAATAATGAAAGTTAAGTAATTTAGTAGTATAAGCACATTGAAATTTGGGTACCCCACACAACCTTCCCACTGGTTAACTAGTCCTTCTTAATGGCTAACTTCTTGACACTACCACTCTTCAAAAATTTAGTCCCACTGCCACAACCTTATTTCACACACCTGGGCCTAAAACCACACACAAATTCCACTTTTAAACAACTAAGCCACAACCACACCACACATCCCGCTCGCAGACACATGGGCCATAACAACTGCGTTGATCAGCTAAAGACACATCATCCTCATCCTGAAGAAACTTGGGAAAACAACCCTTGCCTAAATCTCCTAGACCCCTCATCCAAAACAAAACATTCCTAAAATATTTTGGACAATGGTAAACCTCAAACCATTACATCCTGCCTGAATATGCGTGATCGGTAAGAACATGGAAGAGGATTCATGGAAGAAAGTTAGTAACCCACTATCTATCCTCCCACGAGGATGTAAGGAAAGACACCATCCCCCATTAAATGGGTTTGTTTAGTACATAGAGCTCAATAAGGGTGGGATATGTATAGAAATTACAAGGAACTATAATTTATACATATAGGAAAGGAAAACACCCATCCTAGCCTACATGTTTCAAACAAACAACTAGCTCACACAGAACCACAATTTTCGCTACTCTTATATGAACAACAACAAAAAAACCAAAACTAAAGCATACACCCAACCCCATTTTCATTTATCCACCTCACCTTAATTAATTAAGGGTTACAATTTAATTTATTCTTACACTACCTAAGAAAAATACCATCCATAACATCTGCAACCATTCTCAAAATGCTAAACGCCACTAAACACTGCCAATGCAATCAAGGATGTAGGGACCAAGGTAAGGAAATCCATTTTAACACCCATTCCTAAGACAAATAGAGAAAAACAAACTTGCTATCCTACAACACATCCCCCGTCTTCCTAGATACATTTTCAACCACTACCAACTATCATTATTTTAAGTTATCACGCTGAATCATTCCCTCAAAACTAGAACCGGTAGCCCCACTGCATAATAACACCCCACCCATCACACCCATTAACATAAATTCAAGACACAATATAGTCCTACACCCCACTTCCAAACCAATACCTAGATGCAACCTCACTACACAACAAGTTTTATAGCCACAATATAAACTAAAGGTGGTCCCACAACCTATAAGTTTATCCATTCCAAAATCAATAAATATCTTAACCTTAAATACATTCACACCTCATGTACCACTCCATACACAAATCCCACATAAAAAACCTCTAAAATGATACCTTGCTGCACAAACACACCATTTCCTAATCACCAGACCATTCCCTATCTCCACCCCCATACCCGTGACAACGTTACCAATAGAAACATCACACAGCCCCCATGAAGTAGAAAACCTAGCAAAACATAACACATAACCACACCAATAATCCAAACATATTCATATTTTGCAAGAGGGGTTCTTTAATTCCACTTTAAATAATGTGGGGTGATCACCAAATATGTTTTATCCTAGGGAATTCATTTATTTAACCATGCATACTTGATTAAACAAAGTTCATGTTATATCCACTTATCAAAGAATAAAAAAATACATAATGAAAATCACCAGTGTGCTAGAAGAAAACACCAACAACCATGATTTTTCAAAGGCATTATAGATCATCAAATTCAAAATAAGGTTCATGAATAATAATTAAAACAACATACAAAACATTCTCACATCACTTTTTTTTATTTCATTTACCCATGTTATATTTTGATAATTATATTCCCTTACCCTTATTTATTACTTTTTAAGTAAAATGATTCATCCTTCCTTCATTAAGAAACATTACTAAACCCACCCCATATGATGCACAAATAAAGAGAGGCAGAATAATCCTTACCTAAAACAACATGAGACCAAAAATCCTCATTGCGTCAAAATAGGGGATCATGTGAGAAACAAGAAACCCCAAGAAAACTGAGTAGGAGGGGGCTCTAACACAGGAGAATGACTCATCTTGAGATAAGGGATCTAGGCACACTAAAAAAAGATAAGAGAGGACCTCATCTTCTAGAAAAATTGAGATCAAATATCAATGGAAGGAAACCATTCCAAAGGCCATTAATAGGTGATTGGGGTCAAGATCATGTGGTTTGAATATCTCAATGTCCTAAGAGAATTAGGATGTTATAGATAAAAATAATATCCATTGAAATGCCCTTAGAAACACTAAAATAAGGCTTTAAACTCAATTTACATCAAATAAAATGTAAGAGGGGTGAAACTTGAAAAAAAATCCACAAATTGGAAATTTGGAAAAGGGAGAGACATTGTTTCCGGGGGCCACCATCGTAGTTCCATCATTACAGTGCCACAATTTTGATGTGCCACCATTTCAGTGTGCCACTATCATGGTGCAACCGTGTCACTGTGCGGCCGTTACGGTGCCACTATTATGGCACCATTGTCTTGGTGTGCCATCATCACTATGCTGCCCTCTAGGTGTTCCACAGTCATGGTGCCCCTATTTTGGTGAAACTGGACTTTTGGAAAACTGCAAAAACAAACCACAATGACCCCTAGGGACACCACTGGCACTAGATTTTTCACAAAGGAATGGACTCAGAAAATACAGGTCAATACATCTGATACCAATCAAACTATTATCATCCCCAAGAATCTAAAACCAAACTCAAAAAAAGAGGGGTCTGAACAACCCCCTGTAAGATACCTATCAGGTAAAAACCACCACATGTTTTTAGAAAACTGGGTAGAAAACCTCGACATCCACCAAAACATCCTTTACATCTATCTCCTGAAAAACTATACAAACACTATGGACCCACTGTCTGGATAAATAGATTATATAATATCTTCCTCTATGTCAATATACTATGCACTTTGGATGTCACTATCTCACCCGCACAGGTTTAGTCACATCCGCATTAATGCATCATGATTAAGGATATGGTATTCCCCTCCCCCCAGTAATAAATTTTCACATGCATTCAAAGAATAGGGAAACACCTCATCTAAAAGAGAATGAGGTCAAGCATTAAATAATAAGAAAAAAAAGAAAAACACTAAAGAAAAACTCAGAACAGATCTGGGTATTGGGCATCCATATGTCCCTCTCACACCGAAGTACTCACCTCGATATGCCCTTTAATCCATAACAAATGAACCAAAAGAATAGTCCATCCATGAAGAAACATCTCCACATGATCCTTGATTATTATTATTCACTCTAGGAATGTCACTTCATAATTGTTATCCAGCTCTCACCATTCAATAATGTGGGAGTCATCATGTAGATACTGACAGATCATAGAGACATGGAATGCATTGTGAATCCTCTAAAATCATGGTGGAAATGCCAGCTGATATGCCACCTCACCAACTAATCCCAACACCTCAAAAGGTCCGATGAACCTAGGAAAAAATCATTATCCCCCTTCTAATCCTCTGATTCCCTTGTCAAGGAGAATCCTTCATGAAAATGTGGTCTCTAACCTCTAACTCCAAAGGCCTTATCCTATGATCAGAATACGAATTTGTTCGATCCTGTGTTGCCTTCATCCTCTCCTAGACAAGCTGCACCTTCTCCATCGTACTTTTCACCACGTCTAGAACTAGAATTGTTTCATCCCCCACTTCTGTTCAGCACATGGGTGAACGACACGACCTCACATATAGAGATTCGAATGGAGCCATACCAATGGAAGAGTTAATGTTATTATTTTAAGTAAACTATACCAAGGGAAATGTTGCACCTAAGCCCCACTAAAGTCTAGAACACATTCCCATAACATTTACACCAATGTCTGGATGATCCTCTCTGTCTGTCCATCCATGTGAGGGTGGACAGTGTTTCTGAGGCTTAAATAAGTGTTGAAGGTAATCTATAATCCCCTCTAAACTTGAGATGTAAATCATGTATTCCATTTCAACACAATGGATCTTGGAACTCCATGAAACTACACCAACATATCCAAATACCTTTGTGCTAGGGCATCCACTGTGCTTGACTCAGTGATCCCTAAGAAGTTAACCAACTTCTTTAATTGATCCACTACTACCCAAAGAGTGTCACATCCTCTCTGAGTACCCGGTATTCCTATGATGAAATCAATCGGGATATCATCCCAATTCCACTATATAATGTCTAGGGGATGCAATATATAACCGAGAACATGGTTCTTAGCCTTCACATACTGACACACTAGTCACCTTTTCACAAACTCTGTCGCTCACTGCTTCACCCTAGGCCACCAAAACTATTCCCCCAAGCCTTTGTACATTTTATAAACTCTCGTATGCACCACCATGGTAGACATATGGGACTCATAGAGAAAAAACTCTCACATTTCCACTAGGATGAACTTCTTCCCATGGAACAACATTCTATTCTAACTATCCCCTCACAGTCCCTCTGGAGTATCACCATGGACAACATGATCTTGGATCACATTAGTCAACGAATCTTCCCACTAAGACCCATCCAACTTCCACAACAAGGAAGACTTCCCAGACATCTGAAATATATAGCCTCTACCACCATCCACTCTCACATCCAGACAGAAAGAGGCCAACACCTCCATTGTCTTCCAAGAATATGTGGATTCCTGAACTACCTACTTCTGCGACTTCCTAGTTAAAGAATCAGCCACCATGTTTCCCTTTCTGGAGGTGTAAGACATATCAAAGTCATATTCCTAGGGAAACTCCGTCCACCTTTACTATTATAAGTTCATTTCCCATTTGGATAATATACACCTCAAGCTATTTTGATCAATGAATACAACAAAGCTTTCTACGATGAGGTAATGTTTCCAAAACATGAGCGCAAAATCAACCACCACAATCTCCAGATCATGGGTGGTATAGTTTTGTTCATTTATATATAACTACCTTGATCCATAATAGATCACTCCATGTTGCTGCATCATCACACATCCCAATCCTAGATTACAAGCATCACAAAACACCTCGAATGTCATCCCATACAATGTAAACCTAAGAATTGGATCACTGAACTACTTCCCCTTTAGATAAATGAAGTATTCCTGATACTTCTCACTCCAAATGAAAACCTAGTCTTTTCTAGTCAAAGTTGTCAATTAGGATGCAACTCAAGAGATGTGAGGTACAAACCTCTGATAATATCCCACTAGACCTAAGAAGCTGCGAAAATTTGCGGCTCTCATGGGTGCTCCCAAGAAACAACTGCCCCATCCATTCATGGGTCCACACTATCCCTTGCTAAGAAACCACATGTCTAATGAAGTTCACCTACTGTATATAGAACTTGAACATGGACAACTTCTCATAGAGATGGTGGTGCCAGAGGACCTCCAAGCCTATCCTAAGGTGATCAATATGCTCCTCCTATGACATTGAGTAAATCATAATATCATCAATTAACCAGATTGTAGAGACCCGAAGCTTAACGTACATGGACATTACATTACTTTTGCGGAATACTTAGTACATAACAAAAACACACACACAAGGATCGTAATAGTTTAGTGTCTTTGGAAACTTGGCATAAAATCTTCTAATCGTGGTGAAAGATCTTTAACATCTCCCATAAAGATCTTCCCTTTTTTTACCTAAAACCTTTCTTTATATCCTGGGGAAAAGAAAACATAAAAGGGTGATCTCAAATTCTCAGTAAGGGTAAACAAAAGAAATATCAATCACATCATATTCATAAGAACATAACATTTTGGAAATCTTAACCTGCAAAAGAGATCATAATTTCATAACATGGAATAAATCATAGTAGTGAAATGAAATCCCAATAATCATAACTTAAAACATGAAACTTTTTGGCATACACACATAATCATAGAGAATCATTTCTTGCTAGTCGAGACTCATTGTCAAGACTATCTTAGTGGACAAAGTCCCTTTCTGAACCGAGTCACCCTCGTTTCAGTCCTGTTTTACTGAACCAGTATAACCTACCGTTCCATCCATGTCTATCTCATGAGATATAAAATCTTTACCCAATGCATTGGAGGGAGATACAGGTCCCACCCATCTCATAATGATACCATTCTTATGTGTGCCACAAAATCATAAACCAAACATCATTGCATAACCCATGTAATAAAAATGGGAATCTTAAACATCATGACATCATAAAACAATTCATATACGATAAAGGAATTCATAAAATTAATTCCATCACAACATAATCAAATCAATGTAATAATAGGTATAGAAATAGAACCCTTTATTATCTTAGATGGAAAATAATTTTGATAAAACACGTGAACTCCATTCTTGAGGACAATATCCTTTCTACTTCAAAAACACTTTTCCTTTCTTAACATGTCATAAAATTTTAAACTAAAAGAAGTTGATTAAAAATAAACTTGAAAACATGTAATGGAAGCTTCTTGGAAATAATTTCTTTTAAAATCCATTCATTCCATATAAGTTAAAAAAACATTCTTCTCGTACTTTTGTCGGAAAAGTAAAAAAAGTACCTCGTAAGAAAAACGACAAAAGATTCCTTTCATATCCTTTACTAAAAACTCACCGAAGGGTAAAATTGGATTTAAACAATTGTATGTGGATGGAAATAATATTACATATTGAGGAAACATGTATGTGGACGATAAAATACACCCCAGTAAATACCAAAGTATAAACAATCTCGGATAAAAATGAGATTGTGATATTTCCCTTACCTTAGGTCAAACTTTCTTTGTAAGTGTCCGAACCTCCTGTATAATGATTTAAATAATTTTATTGAATTATTCCAGAATCATAATTATTTTTATGATATCATATATGGTCATATTCTTAGCTTCTTAGTAGTAATATTTCATTGCTAATTGTTATTCGGGTGTTTATAACTTTTTGTTCTTATTCGTGTTTTGTCGAATAAATTCTTATTCATTTCTTTAGGTTTTAGATACCTCATTTCCAGAATCGTATTAGTGTAATATATATCATATTAATTCATTAAATTCATTTATATAATCATTATGAAATAAAGATCATGTAGAACGAGTCGCATCACATCGTGGAGACGGTATTCCGTACGTACGCACGAGTGATGATATCGTTCCTATGATCGTGGAATTATATTGGAATATATGTATACTATTTCAGAATCGATATCACATTATAACAGTCATATATAGTCATTATTTACACCATTAAACCCATCCAAGTGCGGTGGTGGTGGAAAATAGATTACACCACGACGTGGAGATGGTATTCCGTACGTACGCACGCGCGGTGATTTCTTTTTCCGTAGGATGGATAGATGGTGAAATAGGGTTTTTTAATACTTATAATAACATATAAGTATATGAGTGATACTAATGTTATTACTTCACAATGAAACAACCTAAGAAGCAGAAGTGGAAGAAGAAATAAAGGTGAAAGAATTTGTAACGGAAATTACCTCTTCTTTGAAGCGCCTCTTTGAGACCTCCTCTTAGGGCACTAAAATTGGTCTTTGAGGAAGACCAGAACCTCTAGGATGTTTCTAGGAAAGTGGAGAAGAGATTTTTTCAGGGTTTGGATGAGCTTGAAGGCTCAAAGTTGTGTGAGGAAGAGAGGGAGGAGGTGCCCTTTTATAAGGGAGGAGAGGGGCTCCTTTGGAAAAACAAAAAATATTATTTTATTATAAAGTCATGTTCGGTTTTAAATAGCTCCAAATTGATTTATTTTGAGTCTAAGGTGGGGATGGATCGAAATACTCTCATCCAATAGAATTTAGACATGTTTAGGGTCCTATTTTAACCTTATCATTTAGATTTAACATTAAGTTAAATAATTTTACTTTTACCGTGTCTTCTTGTGTTCTTACACTATAAGGTTAATACACTTACTATAACATTCCAAACGAACCCCAAGTTATTTATTATTAATATATATATCCTTATCTAAGTCATTTGGCCGATCCTTAGATTTTTAGGAATAAAATAACAATTAATATTATAATATTTGATTTAACAACTATTTTGTGTCAATTTTGACACAATTTGAAATATGATTTTTGTGAAAGTCATAACAGAATTATATGTTCAAACCAAGTTGATTAAATCAACACTAATATATCATAGTAACCTAGAAAATTAGTGTAATTCATAAAAAGTCTAAAATTACATTTATTTGGGCATTTATAACATCAATTATGTTAACATTTCCTTAAAAGGGTAATTACTCCATCATCGTTGTGTCATAAATAAATAAATTTATTTAAAGTCTAAAAATTATAAATAAAATATCCTTATGTAGGAAATATTTTTATCTTTATAATGAATACTTATAATCGAATTTATCTTATGTATAAACCCATATTAAAAATGTTTTAATTATTAAACTTTTATTTTAACTATTTTAACTATTCATTAAATAAAATAATATTAAATGTCATAATCTAATCCAAGTGGACCTAAATGGTCATATTATATTCCTAAGTTTGTTTTTGGTCGAATTACACTTATCCAATAGAATTAGGACATGTTTTAGGGTAATAATAATATCATCTTTACCCTTAATTACCCTATTTACTTTTAACCGTGGTAAAAAAAGGTAAAAAGTTACTATTCACCAAAAATTATTTTCATCTCATTGAACCACATTTTAGTCCTTGATATTAACAGTGTCTCTCGGATTTTCGAAATTCCACTCACAGAAGCGGTAAAATTAAGTTTTATGAAAAATTCATTTTTTTAACTACCACTTCATGGTTTCACTATTCATCAAAAATTGAAAGTTTTCAGAAATATACCAAAAATTAGGCCTAAGCTATATTTGATATTATGAACTCAAAAATGATTTCTATTTTACCAAATTCAAAACATATCAGTTGCATTAATTAATTTAAAAATTAATTCCCATCGTCAAAACAAAAGGCGTGTTTTTAAGAGATAATAACTATCAAAAGATTGAAACTTGTTTATAACTGGTTTAAATGTGAAATTACATACAATGACCAACATTGTATTAAATTGTAAAAATATATTCTAAATATACTTTAAAACCACTCAAATTAATAATTTATCACTATTAATTATTTTGAATGAAAAATTTGTTTTTAATTAAAATTTAGTAATTTTCACTATTCATCAAAATATGAAAGTAATCCGAAAATTACCAAAATTTCACCCTAAGATAATTTCGATATTCCGAATCCAAAAATGAAGTCCATTTTGAAAAATAAAATTTAAAAAATTTCAAAAAGTGGTTATTACTATTCATAATGGCTAGTTTTAATAATATTTTAATAGCATATCGTTGTTTAGTGAAACTCGGTTTTGCGTACTGCACACGCTATCGAGGAAGGTTGTGAATGCGTGTAATGCAAGGAAAGTAAAGGATGCGTGTTGTGCAAGCTCCTTTTGGTGTAGCGTACAACACAAGACATTAATGAAATTAAAAAGAATATTTTTCATAAATTCTCGGGGTGTTACATTCTACCCCCCTTAAAATGAATTTCGCCCTCGAAATTCGTCGGGGTTATAAATGGTTTACTATTCAAAAGTTTCTTTAATAGAAACCCACATCGTAAAAAGGAATACCAAAACCAATCTTTAAAAACAAAAGTATGAAACGTAACGGTTACCCAAATAAACTAATCATTGGGTTTCCACATAGGTGAAAATTTGGATATGGAAGAGAAATCTAACCATCATGTTCTGATGGAGAGTGGTAGAGAACATGGCTATGAAAAAGCCAGCAATCACAAATCCATAAATTTGTGATGATCTAAGGTACCAGCTGATTCATCAGATATAAGAGCACTAGGACAACATTTTTGGTTTTTAAGATCATTTCCCTAAAGTTGATGAAATTAGGAGAAATACTTTCGTGATTTTGGTATAGTCTCACCGTTTTTCATTCTTTGGACAATTTCCACTTCATCTCTTAAAGAAATGAAGTTTAATTTGTTATTCGTGAAGTGTTAGCAGATTATGTGATAGAATGACGGGTCATTCCATCTGTCTCAAACAAAAGGTTAGCAAAAGTTATTAAATATACATAAGTCATTCTATAGTGAGATTAATCATATATGGTTCCTAAAATGGACTTATACTTCATATATCATACTACTTAATATAATAAAACTAGTTTCTACTAAACAGGCACTTCCTGTAGGCCAGTGGTAGGCGATAAAGGCCAGTCGCACTTCAGTTGTGGGTTCGATTCCCGCAGCCTTGTCCGACGCGATGGGTTGTCGCCCATCTTGTAGGTTGTCCTTTTTCTAAAACTACATTACTATAAAATCTCATCTGTAATATCGAAAAAAATTCTGTCCTTAAATAATACTTAGCATATGTCCAACATAATCCATTCCAATATTTAGGCTTATCTAAAATACTTCGGTCCAAGCTCATAGTATAAAGAAAATGATTACTTGAAATGTCACAGAATAATCACGTGAATGCCATCATTTATCCCCCATATATCATAAGATATATCTTACTGGTCAAATTACAAACATGTGAATACCTTAATCATGTATTCTCTTGAAGAATGAATACCCATTGAACCTTAGTGAAAACATGAATGCAGTTAAAAGTTAACACTTTCCACATACCAAAATCCTCAAAATTCTATATACTCAAACCATGATATCACTTAGTCCTTATATCAATCATGAGCTCATGAATACTGTTAAACATTTCATTTTCTCATTTTCCCTTCATTATGCGCATATCATCTTATTTCCAAAAATATCTCAATCACTTTGAATACCACATTAGACCAATACATAAATATTCCAATATTCCATGATACTATATACAACATTATTTTGGAATCCCATTACATAAACTCTTAATCATTCCACCACATCGTTGTCATATTCAACATCCCCAATAGTGATCACATGTGACTTCCCTTTGTCCTTTGCCTTAAGAGGTTGCTCATGTCGATCATCACTAACCCTTGGATTAGGGAATTTATTAGCATAATGTCCCATCTCCTTGCACTTGAAACATTGAAGTGTTGGTGGTGCGTTCTCTGCAGTGTTTGCTTTGTTCACATCATTAGAAACCCTTTTTACATTACTTTGACACTCAGCTGCTCGATGACCTTCTTTTCCACACTTAAAACATTTTCTAGTCACTTTAAGACAATCTCCACCATGCTTCTTTCCACACTTTGTGCATAAGGAAACATTCATCTTCTTTCCACCATTATTCTGAGATTTCTCCTTGAACTCCATCTTTCGTTTCTTGTCAAAACCATGAGATGGATATGTAACACCAACTTCCATTTCTACCTTGATAGCACAACTCACAATTTCTTTATAGCTACTGAAGTCTCTTATAACTAATTTCCTTCGAAGACTTGGTTTTAAGCCACTTAAAAATCGATCAACTTTACTTTCAGGTTGGATGATAATGCCAGATGCATACCTTGCAAGTCTTGTAGAATTCGCTTCGTATATACCAACAGATTCATCATCCTTCTGCTTCAGCTCAAGAAACTCATTTTCCATCTTTGTTCGATGAATACGAGGGATGTACTTACTGAAAAACAAGTTCTTGAACTCGTCCCATTCCATGGAATCAATTTCATCTCTTGGCCTCGTATTCTTGATAAGATTCCACCATTGATCAGCTTCACCTTCCAAACGATATACTGCTAAGATGACTTTATCATGTTCAGAACATTGAAGAACTGAAAATATCTTTTCAGTGGTACTGATCCATTGTTCAGCAATAAGTGGATCAGAAGTCCCACTGAAAGAAGGTGGACGTTTCCTCATGAAGGACTCAATAGAATATTGTTCCATTCTCTGATCATTTGGAAGTCTAGAATGATTCATAGCTTGTGTAAGTATAGAAATAATATTTTCCACTCCATCTCCCATAACATTTTTTTGTTCAGGAGGACAATCGTTGCATTGTCCATTGCATTGATCAACACGGTTCCTTCGGGTTCCATCCATCGTCTGAAACCCAAAAAGAATAGTGTGAGAGGAAAAAATCATGCTAGGGAAAACAACATTATAAAGGGGGAGTACCCTCAATATCTAACATCTTAGGTTAAATTCTAAGATCGATAGCACAATTCTAGGACTATAACCTATATGTATACTTAACCTTAGAGACATCCCTAGACATACCTTAGAAATATCTCTAGGAATCTCACTAAAGTTCTCGCATCCTAGTTTCCAAAGGTGGAATAAACCTTTCCTCTGATACCAACTGCAGAGACCCGAAGCTTAACGTACATGGAAATTACATTACTTTTGCGGAATACTTAGTATATAACAAAAACACACACACAAGGATCGTAATAGTTTAGTGTCTTTGGAAACTTGGAATAAAATTTTCTAATCGTGGTGAAATATCTTCAACATCTCCCATAAAGATCTTCCCTTTTTTTACCTAAAACCTTTCTTTATATCCTGGGGAAAAGAAAACATAAAAGGGTGAGCTCAAATGCTCAGTAAGGGTAAACAAAAGAAATATCAATCACATCATATTCATAAGAACATAACATTTTGGAAATCTTAACCTGAAAAAGAGATCATAATTTCATAACATGGAATAAATCATAGTAGTGAAATGAAATCCCAATAATCATAACTTAAAACATGAAACTTTTTGGCATACACACATAATCATAGAGAATCATTTCTCGTTAGTCGAGACTCATTGTCAAGACTATCTTGGTGGACAAAGTCCCTTTCTAAACCGAGTCACCCTCGTTTCAGTCCAGTTTTACTGAACCAGTATAACCTACCGTTCCATCCATGTCTATCTCATGAGATATAAAATCTTTACCCAATGCATTGGAGGGAGATATAGGTCCCACCCATCTCATAATGATATCATTCTTATGTGTGCCACAAAATCATAAACCATACATCATTGCATAACCCATGTAATAAAAATGAGAATCTTAAACATCATGACATCATAAAACAATTCATATACGATAAAGGAATTCATAAAATTAATTCCATCACAACATAATCAAATCAATGTAATAATAGGGATAGAAATAGAACCCTTTATTATCTTATATGGAAAATAATTTTGATAAAACACGTGAACTCCATTCTTGAGGACAATATCCTTTCTACTTCAAAAACACTTTTCCTTTCTTAACATGTCATAAAATTTTAAACTAAAAGAAGTTGATTAAAAATAAAATTGAAAACATGTAAAGGAAGCTTCTTGGAAATAATTTCTTTTAAAATCCATTCATTCCGTATAAGTTAAAAAAACATTCTTCTCGTACTTTTTTCGGAAAAGTAAAAAAAGTACCTCGTACGAAAAACGACAAAAGATTCCTTTCATATCCTTTACTAAAAACTCACCGAAGGGTAAAATTGGATTTAAACAATTTTATGTGGATGGAAATAATATTACATATTGAGGAAACATGTATGTGGATGATAAAATACACCCCAGTAAATACCAAAGTATAAACAATCTCGGATAAAAATGAGATTCTGATATTTCCCTTACCTTAGGTCCGACTTGCTTTGTAAGTGTCCGAACCTCCTGTATAATGATTTAAATAATGTTATTGAATTATTCCAGAATCATACTTATTTTTATGATATCATATATGGTCATATTTTTAGCTTCTTAGTAGTAATATTTCATTGCTACTTGTTATTCGGGTGTTTATAACTTTTTGTTCTTATGCGTGTTTTGTCGAATAAATTGTTATTATTTTATTTAGGTTATAGATACCTCATTTCCAGAATGGTATTGGTGTAATATATATCATATTCATTCATTCAATTCATTTATATAATCATAATGAAATGAAGATCATGTAGAACGAGTCGCATCACATCGTGGAGACGGTATTCCGTACGTACGCACGAGTGATGATATTGTTCCTATGATCGTGGAATTGTATTGGAGTATATGTATACTATTTTAGAATCGATATCACATTATAATAGTCATATATAGTCATTATTTACACCATTATACCCATCCAAGTGAGGTGGTGGTGGAAAATAGATTACACCACAGCGTGGAGACGGTATTCCGTACGTACGCACGCGCGGTGATTTCTTTTTCTATAGGATGGATAGATGGTGAAATAGGGTTGTTTTATACTTATAATAACATATCCGTATATGAGTGATACTGATGTTATTACTTCATAATGAAACAACCTAATAAGAAGAAGTGGAAGAAGAAATAAAGGTGAAAGAATTGGTACTGGAAATTACCTCTTCTTTGAAGCGCCTCTTTGAGACCTCCTCTTAGGGCACTAAAATTGGTCTTTGAGGAAGACCAGAACCTCTAGGATGTTTCTAGGGAAGTGGAGAAGATATTTTGGCAGGGGTTGGCCGAGCTTGAAGGCTCAAAGTTGTGTGAGGAAGAGAGGGAGGAGGTTCCCTTTTATAAGGGAGGAGAGGGGCTCCTTTGGAAAAACTAAAAATATTATTTTATTATAAAGTCAAGTTCGGTTTTAAATAGCTCCAAATTAATTTATTTCGAGGATAAGGTGGGGATGGGTCTAAAGCCTCTCATCCAATATAATTTAGACAAGTTTAGGTTCCTATTTTAACCTTATCATTTAGATTTAACATTAAGTTAAATAATTTTACTTTTACCGTGTCTTCTTATGTTCTTACACTATAAGGTTAATACACTTACTATAACGTGCCAAACGAACCCCAAGTTGTTTATTATTAATATATATATCCTTATCTAAGTCATTTGGCCTACCCTTAGATTTTTAGAAATAAAATAACAATTAATAATATAATATTTGATTTAACAACTATTTTGTGTCAATTTTGACACTATTTGATATATGATTTTTGTGAAAGTCATAACAGAATTATATGTTCCAACCAAGTTGATTAAATCAACACTAATATAGCATAGTAACCTAGAAAATTAGTGTAATTCATAAAAAGTCTCAAATTACATTTATTTGGGCATTTATAACATCAATTATGTTAACATTTTCTTAAAAGGGTAATTACTGCATCATCGTTGTGTCATAAATAAATAAATTTATTTAATGTCTAAAAATTATAAATAAAATATCCTTATGTAGGAAATATTTTTAGCTTTCTAATGAATATTTATAATTGAATTTATCTTATGTATAAACCCATATTGAAAATGTTTTAGTTATTAAACTTTTATTTTAACTATTTTAACTATTCATTAAATAAAATAATATTAAATGTCATAATCTAATCCAAGTGGACCTAAATGGTCATATAATATTACTAAGTTTGTTTTTGGTCGAATTACACTTATCCAATAGAATTAGGACATGTGTTAAGGTAATAATAATATCATCTTTACCCTTAATTACCCTATTTACTTTTAACCGTGGTAAAAAAAGGTAAAAAGTTACTATTCACCAAAAATTATTTTCATCTCATTGAACCACATTTTAGTCCTTGATATTAACCGTGTCTCTCGGATTTTTGAAATTCCACTCACAGAAGCGGTAAAATTAAGTTTTATGAAAAATTCAGTTTTTTTTAACTACCACTTAGTGGTTTCACTATTCATCAAAAATTGAAAGTTTACAGAAAAATACCAAAAATTAGGCCTAAGCTATATTTGATATTATGAACTCAAAAATGATTTCTATTTTACCAAATTCAAAACATATCAGTTTCATTAATTAATTTAAAAATTAATTCCCGTCGTCAAAACAAAAGGCGTGTTTTTAAGAGATAATAACTATCAAAAGATTGACACTTGTTTATAACTGGTTTAAATGTGAAATTACATCCAATGACCAACATTGTATTAAATTGTAAAAATATATTCTAAATATACTTTAAAACCACTCAAATTAATAATTTATCACTATTAATTATTTCTATTGAAAAAGTTGTTTTTAATTAAAATTTAGTAATTTTCACTATTCATCAAAATATGAAAGTAATCCGAAAATTACCAAAATTTCACCGTAAGCTAATTTTGATATTCCGAATCCAAAAATGAAGTCCATTTTGAAAAATAAAATTTACAAAATTTCAAAAAGTGGTTATTACTATTCATAACGGCTAGTTTTAATAATATTTTAATAGCATATCGTTGTTTAGTGAAACTCGGTTTTGCGTACTACACACGCTATCGAGGAAGGTCGTGAATGCGTGTAATGGAAGGCAAGTCAAGGATGCGTGTTGTGCAAGCTCCTTTTGGTGTAGCGTACAACACAAGATATTAATGAAATTAAAAAGAATATTTTTCATAAATTCTCGGGGTGTTACACAGATGATGAACTAGTCCTGGAACATGTGGTTGAAAGAGTTCATGATCACCATGAAAACAACTAGTGAATTCGTAGCATTGAAGGGAATGACCATGAACTCGAAGATCCCATACATGCACCAAAAGTCAGTCTTCATGATTTCACCCTACCCCCAACTGATGATATCCATATCATAGATTAATCATGGAGAATCAACCTTATCCTCGTAACTAGTCAAAAATATTGTCTATTCTCGAGAGGGGGTAAAAGTTCTTGACCTTCACTTGATTCAGCCTCTAATAGTCAAAGAATAACCATAGATAACCATCCAACTTCTTTTCAATAAAGATTAGAGCACCCCACAGTGAGAGAATCAGGTGGATAAATCCCTTCTTCATCATTTCATCAATCTTAATATGGAACTCTCACAACTCATAAGGTATCATACGATAGGGATCTATAGAAATTGGATGGGAACTGGGTTGCAAGTTTATTCTGAACTCAACACCATGCCGAGGTGGCAGAGCCACAACCTAATATATAAGATATACAAGACCACTTGGAAAACCTATAGAACCTCCACAATCTCTATGTCTATTGATCCAACTAACATCACAGATGACAAGGAGAGAAGAGGCTCCACACACCAACTTCCCACATGACAGCCCCACTCACCAACAAAAACTACACGCTGGCCATCCATACATGAAAAGGCGACTATTATCTAGAATCAGTTAATAATGACATGCACATAGAACAACCAATTGATGACAAGGATGATATCATGTGGCTACATCTGTAGAAAAATAATATTCCCACTAGAATTATGTGGCACCAACATCAGTATACATACTTGACAAACATCAAAGAGACTGGTCTAACCTCCAACTGGAATATTCAACAATAGTGATTTTGAAATCCACTATACGTCTAGTCCCAAGACACATGCAATACTAAGTAAAATAAACGATTTTAAATCTCTTGAATTAAACAATACACACTAATGAGTCTAAACAGGCTGATCGTACCTTGAAAAACCCCTGAACCTGCCAGAACTACCACCTCAATAGATTAAAAATACTGAAGCTCACCTCCTCTACCACTATGTTATTGACCACCTCCCCTTTGATAAACTCAGTTGGATCCCCTATAGCGGTACACATCCTTATGAGTGCATACCATCCACTACTTTGGTCATCTTCTAAACTACAATGTATGTTTGCTGGGTAAAGGGAGTGACAACATATTAGAGAGAATGTCAAAGTGCCTCCTCCATGCTTCTCGCCCGTGAATCCTCAGATGGAATGAGATCCAGAGAAAAGCATAAGATATACTTGAACATGATCCCATGTTCCCTCATCGACATACCCCCTATTGGAGGGAGATAAACACCTGCCTCTTCTTAGCCCTCATCCATGAAGAATGAACTATGCTCAAAACTCGTTCTCAAAGTTATCACATGAAACAACTCTCTCCATCCTCTCCTTGAGGTAAACAATCCACCACAGATGAACTTCTCCTCGCATCCAGCTCACTAAAAGGCGAACCCAGTACTCCCTCATAGCACAGATCAAGGTAAAGGTGATTTTTATCTCCTCAAGCCTACCTTCTATCTCTATTTCTAAAATGATGTCTTTGTACTTCCCCACTATCTACCACTGGAAAGCGTGAATGACCCTTTTCCCCAAGACATCTTCCACCTCTCAATCGTCCGTCCTCTGGCCAACCAAGTCTGCTTGATTGTCCTCAACTGCTCGTACGACACATGGGAGATGTTCGTGTTCCAAATCCAAAAAGTGTAAATATGGAACTCCTAAGACAAGGTAGTATGAAATTTTCCTTTATGATTTATTTTACCTATTTTTTTAAATTAAATTCCCTTAATTTCTAAGACACACTAGAAAAAAATTCATTATGATGCATGTACTTTTCTTAGAGTATCTGCCCTACAATTAGTGTAACATCACTTGGCCGTTTAGTAGGTCTAGAGTCCTTGCATTGGATCATTGGGAGCCCTAAAATATAGTTTCCTAGAATGTCTTCCCTATCCAATTTCATGAACCATGATTTCCGAACTCCATTTCCCTACCATCCCATGCAATCCTCACTATTTCTAACTTCGAACCCCATATTATATAAAAACCATCAGCCTTTGATACCATTCGGTCATGACCCTCCTTCCTCAAGATGAGGGAAGGGAAAAAAAGTTACAGAACCTTCATTCTTTAATATTAATAAGAGATAATTACCCCCGAGTCCAACCTTCAGTAGGTCCCTGAGTGGAGACTATAACCAAGGGTAAAAAATCTCACAAAAAAATATAAGACATTACCCTTTTTAATGAAATCATGATCAGGAGATAAGATTGTAAAATCCCAAAAAACACCAATCATTTATATAAAGGAAACCAAAATCCAACCCATTCGTGATTTAAATTTAAATTTTAACAAAAGTACAACCAAAGCACCAAAATAAGTACCAATAGAATGAGACTAATCAGGTTAAAAACAAATATCTCAATTCCCATGCTAGTAATGTCCAGTATAGTCCTCAAACTCCTCCTAGAAACATGAAAATAGTTCAAAAAATATAGGTTGAGAATACAAGTATACTGAGTTGGAAATCTTTAGTCACTCATGAACTTGTGGGGTAACATACTAATTAACCTATGAGAGAACTTCAAAATCTCAGAGAACCTAAAAAAGTGTAATAACTCACCCAACCCCACCAAGGAACACTCCCAAATAACAAAATTCATGTAATGTAGTTTTATAAGCACATCAACATTTCGGTACCCTACACCACTTTCCCACTGGTTAACTGCACTTTCCTAATATCTAACATCTTGATGCTACAACTATTCCAAAATTCAATCCCACATCTACAACAATCCCACATCCACCTAGGCCTCAAACCATGCACAAATCGTAACCTAAGACACCTGGGCCACAACCACACCACACATCCCACATGTAGACACATGGGCCACCACAACGGTGCCTTTTTCCGGATGACACTAGGTCCTTATCCCAAAGACACTTAGGAAAACAAATATTGGTCCAAAAACACCTAGGCCCCTCATCCACGAAAAAAACCTACCCAAAGGATATTTTTCTATGGTAAACTACATTCCATTATAGCCTGTTCGGATACACTTGAGTTGTAAGAAATTGGAAAAGAGTGCGAGGAAGAATGACAGTAACCATCCATCCATCCTTCCTCCAAGATATTGGGAAAGACACCCTCCCCCCTTGAAATTGGGGTGTTTGGCACATGGTTCTCATCCAGGTTTGGGTGAACGTAGAAATCACAATGAACTAAAATTTATACATACAGGTAATATAACACTCAAGCTAACCTATAGGTTTCAAACAAACAACCAGACCATGTAGAACCAAATTTTCCTCTACCCCTATATGCACAACCACACAAACAACCGCAATAATAGAATAAACAAAACACCTTTTTCATATAGCCACATAAAATTCATTAATGAAGGAGTTCACTTTAATTTATTTCAACACTACCTGGAGAAACTACCAAGAACAACATATGAAACCATTTTTAGAAGGCTAAGTAAACTAAACACTACCAACAAAAACAAGGAAGTAGGGACCATGGTAAGGAAAACCATTTTACAACCACTAATAAAAACAATAGAGAACATCCAACATGTAGTACTGCTACACACCCCCTTCTTCCTAGACCCTGATTTGACCACTGCCATTTTTCATTCTTCAATTTTATCGTCCTCAATCGAGGCCACCCAACTAGAACAAGTATCCCCACTACATAACAACACCATAATTGGCACACCCAATAACAGGAAGTCATGACATAACCCAGTCCCACAGCCCCACTTCCCAACCACTTCCCAGAAGCAGTACTAATGAAAAACAAGTTCTATAGACACAACATAAACCAACGTCAATTACACTTCCTACAATTTTATCCATTACACAATCAATTATTATATCAACCTGAGATTCCATCACATCTCATGTACTACCCCATACACAAATCCCACAAAAAAAACCTCCAAATTGTATCCCTGCAACCCAAACATACCCTTCCCCATTCACAGGACCATTCTCTCTATCCACCCCTCCTCATGTACCTTTAATAAGGTTATCAACAGAAACATCACAAAAACTCCATAAATTAAATAAACCAACAAAAAAACACAAAAAATCACCATTAATCCAATCATAATCAGATTTATCAAGAGGGCTAATTTAGTGAGACATTAAATAATCGGGGTGATCATAGAAAATGTTTGATCCCTAGGAATCAATTTATTTAACCAACAATATGTGATTAAGTATATTTTTTGTTACAACTATTTATCTAAGCATCACAAAAAAATAACACTAGCATTGCACAAGAAAATACCACCAAATACCATGATGTTTAAAAGTCCTTACATGCCATCCAATTTAAAAAAAGGTTCACAGATAACAATTAAAATAGTATATATAACATCATCACATTTCTACCATTATTTCATTTACTCATGTAATCTTTTGAGCATCATATTCACTTACAATTATATATTAATTGTCAAGGAAAATTATTTAGTCTTTATTTATAATGAAACATTACAAAAACTACCCCACATGATTTAAAAATAAAGAGAAAAATCAGAATCCCTACATGAAAAAACATGTGACAAAAACTCCTCTTTGATCTGAAAGAGGGCATCACACAAATAGTAAGAAACTCTAAGAAAACCGAGTGGGAGGGGGCTCTAACATAGGTTCCCAACTGGTCTAGAGAGGAGGGCTCTGGGCACAGCAAGAGAAAAGAGAAGAGAGGACCTTGACTTTTAGAAAATTCCAGATCCTATTACAATGGAAGGAAAAGGGTTCAAAGGCCTTTAACATGGGATCGTGGTCAAGATCACTGGATTTGAATATCTCAATGTCTATATAGTGTTGTGATATAAATTATGTACTTAATATCGTTTTAAATGGACTTAAAACTTCCCAAATAAGTATTTATACTTAGCTTACATCAAATTAAATGTAATAGGGGAAAAACTAAAAAAACTCTTGAAATAAGAAATTTGGAAATGGGTGAGACCCCATTTCGATGAGAAAATTTCATGGTGCCACCATTATAGTTACATCATTATAGTGCCACCATTTTGGTTCCTCTATTAGGATTCCAATATTTTGGTGCCACTATTTTATGTGCCACCGTTTCGGTGTGCTATCGTGGAAGTGCTTCCAATTCAGTGTTCCACTGTCATGGTGACACTTTTTTGGTGTGCTACAATGATGGTTCCACCATATCAATGTGCCACTATTACAGTGACACCCTCTTGGTGTTCCACTTCTATGGTTCCACCATCTCAGTTTTCCACTATTAAGGGTACCACCATCTTGGTGTGCCACCTTCACGGTGCTACTATTTTTGTGAAACTATTTGGTGAAACTACACATTTGGAAAACTCCCAAAAAACAATGAATGTGACCAAAAAGAAAACCAAAAGAGATGGGTTTTTTTACAAAGTAATTGCACGATGAAATCTGGGTCATTACAACCATATAAAATTAATTTGGGTAATAAAAAAAGTTAATGATGGAAATTAAGATGAAGTCTATTATTACTTTCAAAATCTATATTTCAAAACCTCATTAAAGAGAGAACCTCATTTGGATTCACAAGTACCAATAATTTCCATTAAATAAATCATAAAATAAATCAATCATAATTTTATACACCGAGATATAGAAACATGTTGTTATTATTGAAAATTTCTCACAGAAATAAAAACTGATATGATAAATCCTTACCTCTGGTTCAAATTCATTCATACGTGTACAATTATCTAGTATTAAAAAATTATAATAATTATTTTATTTCATAGAAATTTTTCTTTTCTTGATACCATATAATTAAAACAATTATTTTATTTCTATCTTATGATATATTTACATACTTAACTAGTTATTTTCACATTGGGTGTTTTGAGGACATTTAATTCATTGTTTGAAAAGGACTCTGGTTTGTTGAAAATGGTAAAAGGGGCCATTTTTTCTATTTATTACAAATAATAATCATGAAACATTTATAATTTTAATTTAAAATTTATAACTTGTAAACCAATCATGAAATATGGTTATGAAAAATTATTAATATTAAAATCATGGAGACAGTAGGTCGTGTGTACATATGGGCAACGTTTCCATTTTACAATGATCATTTTAGAAAGAATGTAATTAATATTTTATATTTATTTAATTATAATATAACAAATATATTATTTTTAACGAATTATACTTATATATGTCATCCATGTGTTTTGGTGATGAAAAAAATTCACATCACTTCGTGGAGGTGGTAGTCCACATGTACACACGAATGATGGAGTCATTTTTTACTGTAAGAAAGAAAATGATATATTATATTTTAATAATGATAAATATGAAATGAATATAATACATTTTTTCATTTATATCACATATATTCATTAATCTTATCCTTATTACCTTCAATGTAAATCATTATTGAAAAAATAATCACATTGCTTCGCAAGGCGGTAGTCCTCCCCACTCACGAGAGACATTATCGTATCCCGCACAGAATGAAAAGTAAGAATGTATAGGTGATAAAATATCTATAGAAGTATAAATATCTTTAAAATACCATATATATACTTTAAATAAATCATTTTAACAATTCATGATAGAATGTGATGGAAAGTGAATGGCATTGGTTTATATGGTGGAAGTCCAACATATATAAGAATTATGATTTGATATCCTAATTGATAGAAAATAAGATAGATTTAGGTTATTAAATTAACACAAAAACATCTATGTATATATGAGATACTTGGATTAATATATCATAATAATTTAATTATAATTTAATGTGGTGGAATATGTAATAAAAGAAAAAATCATGGTTAAGAATGATACATTTTTTTGCACAGTCTACATAGGTTAACACAACGAGCATTTTTATGATGGATTTATGATCAAAATAATGAATATAGATCATCGAGAGTGAATTTAAGAAGGAAAATGGAAGGTAATTTCCATATAAAATTGTTGTTTAATGTGTGGAGTGGATATTATAGGGGGTGGCCTTTTATAAGCGAGGTGAGTGATTCAATTTTAATTTTTAAAAAGAAAAACATGAACCCACATTTTTCACATGCCACAAAGATCTAAAATGGACCCTTAAAAACATATAATTTATAAGGTATATATATATATATAATTGATTTTATAAAAAAATTATGTAATTTAACGCCTTCAATTTAATTTTTACTCCTTGGTAAATATATTTCCACCTTAACAATGGTAATTAACTTTTACTATTTTCACTATTCATTATGGTAAAAAATTAAGTTTACCTTATTAGATAATATATGTTACATAGAAACTCAATATTAAAAGAATTTTAACAAATTAAATTCACATAATTTACAAAATTTTATTTAAAAGTTAACCCACAAAAGTGATAACAAAAAGGTTTTCAAGAAGTGTATTTTTTAAGAAAATAATGATTGTATATTAACTCTATAACTAATAATAATCAATTTATTAATCAAAATAAATATTTATTTAAATATAATTTATATTTAATTTAAATAAATCTTAATTTGTTTTGTTTTAAATAATTAAAAATGAGAGACATTATGCACATTAATTGTTTTTAGAAAAAACTCATTTTTAAAACCCAAAAAAATAAACTTATATTAAAATACAATATAAAAATGATTCAAATTTAATTAAACATGTAAAATATAAAAAATAATAATTATATTATGTGAAATAAAATCTAAAACATAATTATACTTTTAAATTACATTATTTAAAATAAATGATATATTTACAAAAATTATGACTTTTACGATTCCTTTAAAAATCAATATTTCTTAAAGAATACCAAAATATCACTATAAGTAAATTTTGATATGTATATTTTAAAAATAAATTAATTTTATCAAAAAAATATAAAAGGAAAAATAATTAATCATAATATTTTCTCACAAATACAATAAAAATCATTTTTGAAGAAAACATATTTTTGATGAAATAAATTACATTACTAAAAATTGATTGATTGGTTTTTAATGATATATTAAAAATTTATATACATTAGAAAATTTAACACCTAATTCATAATTTTTAAATATTTCATGGTTCATTTAAGCTTGGTATTTGGTGTTGAATACTCTATCAAACATAATTGTCTTCTTTTAAAATCTTGGGGTGTTACAATGTTACTAAATATGATATATATATATATATATATAATAATGGTATCTAAATTAATAGAATTATTGGTTGTTACATTCTTCATAGTAACATTCAATCAAGGGATCCACTAAATGGTTTATTGAGACAGTGGGTCACATAGCCTCAAGGGTGCCACCTCAAATGCTAGAGGATTTAAACTAGATGTGAGAGCTTTGGGTGTGTCTATTTGGAGACTATACCCTCATGCTAGAGAGTTTCATAGTGGTATAAATCACAATAGACAATAGGGGAAGAACATATAATCAAGACATAAGATAAAAATCTAGACTACTGTAATAAAAAATAATCCAAAAGCAGTCATTTACAATATTTTGATCATGTAATGTCTATAGAATGAATGAAAACATGAATACAGACATTAAAAATATAAACTTGTACCAAAAAGTAAAAAAGGAAAATGTTGTTTCTCCAGATTACATTAATAACTTAGTTCGGTCTTGTGCTGCCCATATCTTATGTAATGATCAAAACAAGCATCGTATAGTGGGAGCTTTCCCCAGTCCCCACCTACATCACTGATGTTTGCCCTAGTACCCAATGGTGACCCAAATTGGGTATGAGATAAAATTCAATAGGCCACTACCAATGATGTCTATAACAAATCCAGTCTGTGTGATATATTCAAATTTAGTGTACTGTATATCATAGGTATAATAGTAATGTAAATAAATTTTCATATAAAAAATATCGTATCTTTCCAACATGGATCCCTGTGAAAATTGGCAAAGATACTATAAACATGGGTAGTGGTAATATAGAAATATGCAAGTGATATTTTCCAGTCTACCCACTATAGTCAAATACCCATACTAGGGATATCTGTAACGCATAAAACAATATCCAAAATGGCTATGTTGTGTAATCAAATATAAACATCTAGAATGGAATCGTTATGTAATCTAGTTAAAAAATTCACAAAATCTACTCTATGCCATCAAAAGTATCAAACCACGAAGTTTTAGAGCCAAGGTATAGAATCTAAAGTAATATATATCAATTCCTAGGGGTATCTCAGTGGAAACTTAGTAATGAATTAGTTGTATTACAAGGATCATGTCAACAGAATATGTCCAAAGAGATTCGAATAAAGTTGTATCTTGGGGTAGTAAGGCTCATGGAATTCTACTGAATCAGGATCCATGGAGTTAACAAGTCCAAGGTATCCACTACCGTAAACATGACCCATGGTGTTGAAATTTACATTGCATTCTATGGAATCTATATCCACTGAGATCATCTAAGACATTCACTAAAATAAAAAAAATCATCATCTTAATTCATGACCATTCACATCCCATAAGTTCTTCCAACTAATATTCATAATTCCAATCAACCAAATAAATAAATTTATCATCTTATATCACATGGAATATAAAGTATAAACTCTCTACTTATCATTGAATCCAATTTATACCAATATTTTTAAAATTAATAGTTTATGAAATGTTTTTTCAACCATAAAAAATCAATTAAATTATCATTAATTCTCCCACTAAAACTAGAGATCTCAGAAGCACCTGACAGGGTGGTACAACATAGGAAAGATACATGCGTACACCACATGGGGGGCCTATGTTGGGGAAACAACCTAAAAAAATCTTATTTGTGGGAAACATAAATAGGTTCCAACTCTTTCAATTTAAGCATTCAATTACCTTTATGGTTGATTCTTGAAATTCTAGATTTCAATATAATTGGAGCCAAACATAAAAAAACCCAAACATAAAGGAAATGTTATATACCACCTTCCATATAATATTAGTAGATAACCCATCTATTATCGACCAATGATTAGGTATATATTCAAAGAAAACTGAATAATGTATGGAATGAATTAGAATAGTACATACTAGCATTCTCCAAAATAACTCCTTAATTGTGAAGACAAATGAAGAATAGATAGAGTTTAACGAATAACTCACTATTTTGGATCCAACAAGACAAACTATTCTTGAATTCAATTATGGATGGATAAACTATGGCCAATACTACAATTTGAGCTCAAAGGAGGGTCCCAAGACTCAAGGTTGTCTGCTGGAGGAAATAAGAGAATGGGTTTTGAGTTATTAAATAGATTGGGGGAAAATAGTAATTTACCACTTTTTAACTAGAGCACATAGTTTTTGGGCATATATTTCCAAACCATGTTCCAATTGTGCACCCTTTATTACCTAGAGGGGTGCCACACACTATTCATAGGCATGGTTTGATATGCCAAGTTCAATTTTTGTGATTATCCTCGGTCGAAAATAAATACCGCCTGTACGGAAGTGTGTCCCTATTTTCATAGTTTTACACTTCTTAACAGGCTCACATGGTTTCTACTAACTTTGTAGCCAAGGTTAAATTCTACAGAAATTGGGTTCTTGAGTTAGAACATGACTTCTACACCCCTAAAACTCTCGTGATCTCATTTTTAAACAATATCAGGTGAAAACGAAGGATTTAAACTGAAAAAATAAGACATATACCAAATAAGAAAACTTGAGATCCTACAATATTCTCCTTAATAACATTTCGACCATGAATTTCCCTTCCCAGGGTGGTCAAGAAATGTCTAAGAATGAATCCAAACACTTATCATGTACGATATCCTCCTGATACCACATATAGTCATGTAAACAGTTGTCCTACCATTGCACATTTACTTGAAGAATTTGTTTTCCATTGAGGGATTTAGCGGTCTTTTCATCAATACATAGAGGATGCTCCTTGAATGAAACATCTACCTATAGCTCAAATTCATCCCTATACAGAGTATGTTATGGGTATGAATAAAAATAGTGTAACAGAGATACAGAAAAGACATTGTTCATGGCTTGATACCACTGTGGAAACTACCAATGATAGGCTACCTTCCCAATTCTCTCAAGAATCTCGAACAACCTGAAATGTCACGGTGAAATCTTTCCCTTCATTCAAATTCATCTATGTTCTAGCCTTTATGAGATACGTAAAAAGATGTTATCCCTGACTCTAAACATCAGAGGCCATTGATGGTGATTGGTGTAAGATTCATATCTACACTGTGACATAGGCATCCATTTTTTAATCAACTAGACCTACTCCAAAGTATTCTAAATAAGATGAGGTCTAAGGAATATTGTCTCCCCTTCCTCAAACCAACACAGAGGTGATATCCATGGCCTATATTAAAAATCTTCATAAGGTGTCATCTATATAGTCTTCTTATATGTATTGTTGTAGGAATAATAAAATAGGGGTAAATAACTCACCCAAAACCCCCTAAAATTAGGGACACATTCTCTATTATTGTCCTCCCCCACCTAAACTGTGCACTCTAATTGGAAATAAATCTATGGGTGGATTGAATTTCTTAGAATCACCTATGTACCCAATCCCCTTTTAAAAATATAACAGAATAGAGATGTAAATCAGGAATCTTTGTCTGATATAGTGGCCTTATGAACCCTTTGATGTCACACTATCTCACTGATATATAACCTCTCAAGATCATCTACTAAAATTTTCTCCATGATCAGTAGGAAATGAGAGAATTCCACGATCCTTTCCACCACAACCCATATAACATCACTTCTTCAAGGTGACCTCATCAATCCAGCCACGAAATCCGTCCTAACATCTTCCCATTTTAACATAGGAATTGGTAACTGTGGTAAAATCCCATCTGGTTTTTGGGGTTTTTCGTTTACTTGCCGACAAGTGAAACACCACATAACAAAACAAACTACCTCATATTACCTCCCCTACCACCAGTATTTATGGCTCAATTCATGATACATCCTAGTAAAACTAGGATGAAATTTAAAAAATGAGGCATGAACTTATACATCATATCCTCTTGTGTGGATAATATAACCCAATCATGACCTTTATTATGAATAATTTCATCCTCACCCATAGTCCAACCTTGTAAAGACCCAGAAATTTCAAGGATTTTTTTTCCTTAAATACTTTGGAATTTTACAAGTCCGTGGCTTCTGACAGCACTTGATTCCGAGGCCCGGTGTGCCCGGAATCAATTTCTGATGTTTATATTGGGTACTTTCAGTGAACGAACAAGCAGGGTTTTCTATCTTTTAAACCGGTGGTCAGAATTGAAATCCAAGGGCACCGATGAACTCGAAATGCCGGTAATTGCTTAAGGGGACCATTACCACAATTTCATTTTCACAAGATGAGAAGTTAAACTTTGTGGTTAAATAAGAAGTGAATAAAAAATGTGGAACAATTTTTATTTTATATCTAAGGTGGTTAAAACCTGCATGGGGGAGTTGGGGTGCGACCCACAAGATCTTAACTACCCATGTGAGGATAATTGTGAGGTGGGGACCACAGGAGCCCCAACCCTTCACATTCCATAACTCCTTAACCCCTTTGAACTCCCATGTTAATTACATGGAAACTCCCTTTTAAATTTTGTAACCTTTTCACTTCCCCACTTAAACCCTTGCCAACACACACCTTAATAAATTAATTAAAACTCTTTCATTAATTAATTAAGTGTTTTAAATTTGTATTTTGAAATGAATGGCATGTTCAATTAAAATAAGAGGTGTCATTATTTTATTTTGGTTAGCTTGTTGTGTGGGGATTTGGGGAGAGAACTATTGTGAAGAAGAAAAGGGATTCCTACTTTGTTGAAGAATGCCAACTCGCAGAAGAAGAACATCGACTCAGTGACCGAGGTTCTTCATCCTATTCTTCCTCCACGGCATGGGAGGAGACACCGATGCGGGAACTCACTAACAATGGGGCACCTTCTTTTCTTCTCTCTGTGATAAAAGAGGAGACGTCACTTCCTCAGGTGCACACCGACAACGACAGAATTGACGCCGTCATCTACGACGCTTGACAACCGTGAACTTCTTTTCGAGGTAGGGTGAATTGATTCAGTTTTATTGAAAATAAAATTTTCGTTGTGCTTTGTGAACCTCGTTCATTCTTGGCTATGTGTTACCGCCTAACGCGGAGGGCACGGGCCGAACAAACACGGCCCGATGACCCTCTGCTGGAACTTATTCTTTTGGAATTGGAAACTGGAGGTGGAGGAAGCACGGCGCCGTCGTGCCGTGCCGGGAACATGGAGAAGGAAGCTGGAACCTTCGCACTGGCTGTGCAGGAGGAACCGCGGTTTACATCACGGGCTGCTTCGGCAGAAGAACCAGCCATCCCATCGACCGGCCGGGCGGTGGTGAACTGTGCCGCCAGGAGGGTGCCGCGGTGAGGAACCGGCCGACCCGTCAGCCGCTGGGGCAGAGCTGGGCCGTGGCGCCAGATGGGCACCCCACTGAAAGACTGGTGGCCCACCCATGCGGGCCGCGTGCGTAGAAGTCTGGCTGGTTTGCGGAAGGGTGGCGCCGCTTGGCGCCTCCGGTGCGGACAACCGCCCCCCCTGGAACCTGCTCGGCCAGTCGGCCAAGCCAGCCGGGCCGGGCCGAGCCTGGCCTCGCCGAGCCGGGCCACGCCCCTTCGGGTTGGGCCGCGCCCCTTCAGGCTGAATTTTGTATTCATTTAGACTAGTCCAACACCGCTGCTAGGTCGAACCTATCAATCTGGGTTAACCCGACCCGTCGGCCAGCTGGGCTAAATGGGTCGGGCCTGTTAATCACTTAAACGATAATAACGTAAAGACCGCGCGTCCGATCGATGCGCCGTCTGCGGCACTAGGACCCTTTCGACAAGGAAGTTCTTTTGCGATACTCTAAGTGAGTTTTGGACGACTATGGATATGGTCCTAGTTATAAATGAGCATATTTCTAACCGGGACCCTAGAACGGAAAAGCCATTAACTCTCAGACCGGGCGTCCGATTGGCGCGCCGTCTATCGAGTTGAGTTCCTATTGACGAGACAGAACTTTGGGATACATCAACTATGGACTTTTTGACAGTTGATGTATCAACCCTCTTGGCTCGTGGAGCGGACCCTCCCGGAATCGAGCGTGCTATGTGCGGGAACCCTAGAGCTGGCTGCGACTACGACGATGATGACGACTATACTAGGATCTTACGTGGGTTCGAAAGTGAGGAAGACTGTACTTGGATCCTCTGTGGGTTCGGCGGTGATGAAGAATGTACTTGGATCCTATATGGGTTTGGCAGCGATGGTTACTGTACTCGGATCTTACGTGGGTTCGACACAGATGACTTCTGTACTTGGATCCTACGTGGGTTCGGCAGAGGAGATTATTCAGAGGCTACATCTAATCATATCCACCCCTCTTCATGAGAAGTATACCTGTGTGAGCTGAGTCTTGACTTTAAATCATTATCTTTGGAATGATTGACTTCTTTCCTATGTGGACTGGTTGTGCTTGGGCTTGGAAGTTGGAGTCGTACTGAGATTGTTGACTTTGGAATATATATGGGCATATACCTAAGTAGATTTGGTTGATACTTTGTGTTTGTATCTTTCCTTTGTGGATTATAATTTGTGGATTCTAGGAGACCTTCAGGTGTCTCGAGGTCCCTACTGAGTATCTTATACTCACCCCTGCACGGTCATCGCCCGCACTACGTTGTGTTGGTTGCAAACGACGGACAACACTGATCGTGGTTGAGGCTTGTGGAGCTGGACGGTATCCGGAGGTGGAACACCTAACAGGACGTACACGAAACGGATGGACAGACCCGAGGTACCAACGAGACAATCTGTACCCACCCTCCAGGTGGTTTTTCCGGAGGACGACCTGGTGGTTGTTGTTTTACTTTTCAGTTGTTGTACTTTCTTTCTCAGTTGTACTGTACGTTCAGTTGGGTTTGTATACCGGCCCATTACTTTCCAGCACTTACTTTTGTACTCATTTTACATTGTGTTTACTCCAGCTTACGTACTCTATTGTGTTTTTTTACTTATATAAAGGAAATTCCTTCCCTTTTATTGGGAATTACACCTTTGGTGCTAGTCGCTAGTCACTGACCTAAGGAAGGTGGCCTTGGGGTAGTTACGACACAGGCCCCAAGGACAGGTCATGACAAATTGGCATCAGAGGAGTCGGTTCAACCACAGAACTCAGGACTCTGATAATTTCTTCTCTATGAAGCAATAGTGTTAAGAGTATGGAGTGTGTTTATCAATCCAAGGATTCCAGTGTTGGTGTGGCAGCCAACGTATCCATACATCAAGACCCTGACTTCTGATTTCCGACTTACTGCTCGAAAACATTGATTGCATGTGTGTTTCAAAAGTTTTCTTTGTGATTACTTTGTGTCAGCTCACAAGGTATATTGTTTGACCGTGGCACACCTGTTTCTTTTCAGGATGGCCCCACGAAGGCAACCATCTTGGGTTCCGAGCTACGTACAAGATGGCATCCCACCGAGTGACGAGGCCTCGGTGTAGGGCCCCATTACATCGGAGGCACCAGCGGTACCTCTACCCGCTTGGCCACCGATACCACCAGCCCCAGTAGTGGAGAGTGCACGCCACCTGAGTGCGCTATATGAGTTTCAGCGACAGAGGCTACCCACGTTCTGCAGAGAGACGGACCCTCAGGAAGCCGAGGATTGGTTGGAGGCTATCGTCCGAGTCTTCAGATTGGTAGGGACACCAGCAGACCTTATGGTGATCCTTTCCGTGACTCTCATGCACGAAGTAGCATGTAGATGGTGGAGCCTGATGCTCCAGGTGCACGACGAGGCATCTCTACTTTGGACGGACTTCGAGAGCCTATTCCGCTCGGAGTTTGTTCCATCCACCCTCTGTGCAGTGCGCATCCAGGAGTTTCTACAACTGCGGCAGGGCATCATGACAGTAGCCCAGTACTCGGAGAGATTTACCGACCACTCGTGCTACTCCACAGACATGGTACGAGACCCATTATTCCAGGCCCGGACCTTTGAGTAGGGGGTGAGGCATGAGATCAGGGCTTCGATGATCTTCCTCAGCATTCAGATGCAGGCAGGAGTACTAAAGCAAGCCCTTTTTGTGGAGACCTTTCTTGCTGAGCCTACGCCAGCAGTGAGGCCTACCATAGGGCGACACGTATCAGAGTCTTCTCTCGCTGGCAGTAGATAGATTTTGCAGAGGTCCAAGCGGACCAGGCCATCAGTTTGGCGACCCTAGGGTTCTGGTTCAGATGTGCGGGGCACACGCAACAGAGCCAATCATACGAGAGGCAACCAGTGCTATGCATGCGGCGGGCAGTGTAACAGCCCGAGATTTTATGAAAAATATTCTTTTTAATATTATTAATGTCTTGTGTTGTATGCTACACCAAAAGGAGCTTGCACAACACGCACCCTTGACTTGCCTTTCATTACACGCAATCACGACCTTCCTTGATAGCGTGTGTAGTACGCAATACCGAGTTTTACTAAACAACGATATGCTATTAAAATATTATTAAAACTAACCGTTATGAATAGTAATAACCAATTTTTGAAATTTTGTAAATTCTATTTTTCAAAATGGACTTCATTTTTGGATTCGGAATATCGAAATTAGCTTAGGGTGAAATTTTGGTACTTTTCGGATAACTTTCATATTCTGATGAATAGTGAAAATTACTAAATTTTAATTAAAAACAACTTTTTCAATCGAAATAATTAATAGTGATAAATTATTAATTTAGGTGGTTTTAAAGTATATTTAGAATATATTTTTACAATTTAATACAATAATGGTCATTGGATGTAATTTCACATTTAAACCACTTATAAACAAGTTTCAATCTTTTGATATTTATTATCTCTTAAAAACACGCTATTTGTTTTAACAGCGGGATTTAATTATAAAATTAATTAATGCAACTTCTATGTTACGAATTTGGTAAAATAGACTTCATTTTTGAATTCAGAATATGAAATATAGCTTAGGATGAAATTTTGGCATTGTTCTGAAAAACATCATTTTTTGATGAATAGTGAAACTACTAAGTGGTAGTTAAAAAACTGAATTTTTCATAAAAATTAATTTTACCGCTTCTGTGAATGGAATTTCGAAAATCCGAGAGACACGGTTAATATCAAGGACTAAAATGTGGTTCAATGAGATGAAAATAATTTTTGGTGAATAGTAACTTTTTACTTTTTTTTACCGCGGTTAATAGTAAATAGGGTAACTAAGGGTAAATATGATATTACTATTACCCTAACACATGTCCTAATTCTATTGGATAAGTGTAATTCGACCAAAAACAACCTTATGAATATAATATGACCATTTAGGGCCACTTGGATTAGATTAGGACATTTATTATTAATTTATTTAAAGAAGGGTTAAAAGAGTTAAAATCAAAGTTTATTTACTAAAACATTTTTAATATGGGGTTATACATAAGATAAAGAGTTAAAATCAAAGTTTATTTACTAAAACATTTTTAATATGGGGTTATACATAAGATAAATTCGACTATAAATATTAATTAGAAAGATAAAAAGATTTCCTACATAATGGTATTTTATTTGTAATTTTTAGACATTAAATAATTTAATTTATTTATGACACAATGATGATGCAGTAATTATCTTATTAATGAAATATTGACATAATTGATGTTATAAACACCAAAATAAATGTAATTTGAGACTTTTTATGAATTACACTAATTTTAGAGGTTACTATGATATATTAGTGTTGATTTAATTAACTTGGTTCGAACATATAATTCTGTTATGACTTTCACAAAAATCATATATCAAATAGTGTCAAAATTGACACAAAATAGTTTTTAAATCAAATATTATATTATTAATTGTTATTTTATTCTGAAAAATCTAAGGTTCTGCCAAATGACTTATATAAGGATATATGTATTAATAATATACAATTTGGGGTTCGTTTGGCATGTTATAGTAAGTGTATTAACCATATAGTGAAAGAAAACAAAAAGACACGGTAAAAGTTAAATTATTTAACTTAGAGTTAAATCTAATTGATAAGGTTAAAATAATACCCTAAACTTGTCTAAATCTTATTGGATGATAGGCTTTCGACCCATCCCCACATTAGCTTCGAAATAAGACCCTTTGGAACCATTATAAACCGATTTTGACTTTAATATAAAATAATATTTTGAGATATTCCTAAGGTGCCCCTCTCCTCCCTTATAAAAGGACACCTCCTCCCCCTCCTCCTCACACCAATTTGAGCACTCAAGCTCGGCCAAACCCTTCCAAAATCACTTCTCCACTTACCTAGAATAATCCTATAGGTCCTGGTCTTCTTCAAAGACCAATCATAGTTCCCTAAGTGGAGGATTCAAAGAGGCGTTTCAAAGAAGAGGTAATTTCTGTTACCAATTCTTTCACCTTTATTTCTTCTTCCACTTCTTCTTCTAAGGTTGTTTCATTATGAAGTAATAACATCAGTATCACTCATATACTGATATGTTATTATAAATATGAAACAACTCTAATTAACCTTCTATCCATCCTACGGAAAAAGGAAATCACCGCGCGTGCGTACGTATGGAATACCGTCTCCACGCCGTGGTGTAATCTGCTTTTCCACCAACACCTTACATGGATGGGTATTATGGTGTAAAGAATAACTATACATAGTTATTATAACATAATAATTATTCTGATATATTGTATCATCCACTCCAATTCAATTCAATAATTATGGAAATGATATCATCGCTCGTGCGTACGTACGGACTACCGTCTCCACGACACGATGAGATTCATTCTCCATGTTAACCATTTAAGAATGATTATAAAGTATATATAAGCAATAATAATGAAATATATGACATTATAAAGCTACTGGATTTATGTTTATATATATGTATGTCATATACTTAATTCCATTCAACTCAATAAGGAAACGAAAACAGCGTTCATGCGTACGAACGGTCTACCGTCTCCATGAACGATGTATTTCTTTTCATTTACTGATATATTATATATATATATATATATTATTAATATATATTATATATAAATCATGTTTTATATTCTGGAATTAAGTAATCATTATCTATGTAATCATATGAATAATTACAAGTTAAAACACGAACGACAAATGAGATGATTTTACCCAGAACGCTACTTTAACATGAATTTACAAAAGAACGGGTAATATAAAGTCATAAGTGAACCATATATGATATAATAACAATGAATATGATTCTGTAATAAGTCAATGACATTATTTAAATCATTATACAGGAGGTTCGGACACTTACGAAGCAAATCGGACCTAAGGTAAGGGATAAAGTTTCAATCTCATTTTTATCTGAGATTGCTTATACGTAAGTATTTACTGGGGTTATGTTTATCATCCATGACCATGATTTATAAAAATGATTTCATAAAATGTTTACCATTCTTCCATGGATGTTTAAAGGCATTTTTACCCTTTATTTACTTTTTACCACATTGTATGAATGGAATCTTTCCTTTGGTTACCATATAAGGTACTTTTTGACTTTTCCGACAAAAGTACGAGGAGAATGTTATTTTTAACTTATAAGGCATGAATGGATTTTTAAAACATTATTTCCAAGAAGATTCCTTTACAAGTTTTCAAGTTTATTTTTAATAAACTTCTTTTATTTTAAAGTCATATGACATGTTAATAAAGGAAAAATGTTTTTGAAGAAGAAAGTATATTTTCCTCAAGAATGGAGTTCAAGTGTTTTATCAAAATTATTTTCCATCTAAGATAATAAAGGGTTCTGTTTTTATCCATATTATTACATTGATTTGATCATGTTGTGATGAAATATTTTTTATGAATTCTTTTATCTTATATGAATTGTTTTATGATGTCATGTTGTTTAAGAATCCCATTTTTATTACATGGGTTACGCTATGATGTATGGTTTATGATTATGTGGCACACATAAGAAAGGATTCATTATAAGATGGGTGGGACCTATATCTCCCTCCAATGAATTGGGTAAAGATTTCATATCTCATGAGATAGACATGGCTGGAATGGTAGGTCATACCGGTTCAGTGAAACAGGACTGAAACGAGGGTTACTCGATTCAGAAAGGGACTTTGTCCACTAAGATAGTCTTGGAAATGAGTCTCGACTAACAAGAAATGATTCTCTATGATTATTTGTGAATGCCACAAAGTTTCATGTTTTAAGTTATGATTATTGTGATTACATTTCACTGCCATGATTTATCCCATGTTATGAAATTATGCTCTCTTTTGCAGATTAAGATTTCCAAAAGTTATGTTCTTATGAATATGATGTGATTGATTTTTCTTTTGTATACCCTTACTGAGAATTTGAGCTCACCCTTTTATGTTTTCTTTTCCACGGGATATAAAGAAAGGTTTTAGGTAAAAAAAAGGGAAGATCTTTATGGAAGATATTGAAGATCTTTCACCATGATTAGAAGATTACGTTCCGAGTTTCCAAAGACACTAAACTATTAAAATCCTTGTGTGTGTGTTTTTGTTATGTACTAAGTATTCCGAAAATGTAATGTAATATCCATGTACGTCAAGCTTCGGGTCTCTACAATTGGTATCAGAGGAAAGGTTTAGTCAACCTTTGGAAACTAGGATGCGAGAAATTTAGTGAAATCCCTAGAGATATTTATAAGGTTTGTCTAGGGATGTCCCTAAGGATAAGTATACGTATAGGATACAGTACTATTACTACGGTAACGATCTTAGAATTTAACATAAGAAGTTAGATATTGAGGATACTCCCCCTTTACAATGTTGTTTTCCCTAGCATGATTTTTGGCTCTCACACTATTCTTTTTGGGTTTTAGACGATGTCTGGAACCCGAAGGAACCGTGTTGATCAATGCAATGGACAATGAAATGATTGCCCTCCTGAACAAACAAATGTTATGGGAGATAGAGTGCAAAATCTTATTTCTATACTTACACAAGCTATGAATCATTCTGGACTTCCAAATGAACAGAGAAGGGAACAATATTCTATTGAGTCCTTCATGAGGCAACGTCCACCTTCTTTCAATGGGTCTTCTGATCCACTTGTTGCTGAACAATGGATCAGTACCACTGAAAAGATATTTTCAGTTCTTCAATGTTCTGAACATGATAAATTCATCTTAGCAGTATATCGTTTGGAAGGTGAAGCTGATCAATGGTGGAATCTTATCAAGAATATGAGGCCAAGAGATGAAATTGAGTCCATGGAATGAGATGAGTTCAAGAACTTGTTTTTCAGTAAGTACTTCCCTCGTATTCTTCGAACAAAGATGGAAAAGGAGTTTCTTGAACTAAAGCAAAAGGATGATGAATCTGTTGGTATATACGAAGCGAATTTTACAAGACTTGCAAGGTATGCATCTGGCATTATCATCCAACCTGAAAGTAAAGTTGATCGATTTTTCAGTGGCTTAAAACCAAGTCTTCGAAGGGCATTAGCTATAAGAGACTTCAGTAGCTATGAAGAAATTGTGCATTGTGCTATCAAGGTAGAAATGGAAGTTGGTGTTACATATCCATCTCGTGATTTTGACAAGAAACGAAAGATGGAGTTCAAGGAGAATTCTCAGAATAATGGTGAAAAGAAGATGAATGTTTCCTTATGCTCAAAGTGTGGAAAGAAGCATGGTGGAGATTGTCTTAAAGGGACTGGAAAATGTTTTAAGTGTGGAAAAGAAGGTCATCGAGCAGCTGAGTGTCGAGGTAATGGAAAAAGGGTTTTTAATGATGTGAATAAAGAAAACACTGCAGAGAATGCACCACCAACACTTCAATGCTTCAAGTGCAAGGAGATGGGACATTATGCCAATAAATTCCCTAATCCAAGGGTTAGTGATGATCGACATGAGCAACAACTTAAGGCAAAGTACAAAGGGAAGTCACATGCGATCACAATTGGCGATGTTGAATATGACAACGATGTGGTGGAATGATTAAGTGTTTATGTAATGGGATTCCAAAATAATGTTGTATCATGGAGTATTGGAATATCTATGTATTGGTATAATGTGGTATTCAAAGTGATTGAGATATTTTTGGAAATAAGATGATATGCACATAATGAAGGGAAAATGAGAAAATGAAATGTTTAACAGTATTCATGAGCTCATGATTGATATAAGGACTAAGTGATATCATGGTTTGAGTATATAGAATTTTGAGGATTTTGGTATATGGAAAGTGTTAACTTTTAACTGCATTCAAGTTTTCACTATGGTTCAATGGGTATTCAAGAGAGTACAAGATTAAGGCCTTTGAATGTTTGGAATGTGACCAATAAGATATATCTTATGATATATGGGGATCAATGATGGTAATAAATCTCTGAGAGTGGACGGCAGTATTATGGATAAGCCTAAAGATTGGAATGGTTTATGTTGGACATAAGTTAGTATTATTGATGCGATGTTATAGTAAAATAGCTTTAGAAAAAGGACAACCTGCAGGACGGGCGACAGCCCATCGCGTCGGACAAGGCTGTGGGAATCGAACTCACAACCGAAGTGCGGCTGGCCTTTATCACCTACCACTGGCCTACAGGAAGTCCCTGTTTAGTAGAAACTAGTTTTATTATATTAAGTAGTATGATATATGAAGTATAAGTCCATTTTAGGAACCATATATGATTAATCTCACTATAGATCGATTTATGTATATAATTTTTTCTAACCTTTTGTTTGAGACAGATGGAATGACCCGTCATTCTATCACATGATCTGCTAACACTTCACGAATAACAAATTCAACTTCATTTATTAAAGAGATGAAGTGGAAATTGTTCAAGGCACGAACAACAGTGAGATTATACCAAAATAAAGTAAGTATTTATTCTAATTCAAATTCTTCAACTTTAGGGAAATGATCTTGAAAACCAAAAATGTTGTCCTAGTGATCTTATACCTGATGAATCAGTTGGTACCTTATATCATCACAAATCTATGGATTTGTGATTACTGGCTTTTCCATAGCCATGTTCTCTACCACTCTCCATCAGAACATGATGGTTAGATTTCTCTTCCATATCCATATTTTCACCTATGTGGAAACCCAGTGATTAGTTTATTTGGGTAATCGTTACATTTCATACTTTAGTTTTTAAAGCCAAGTTTTGGTATTCTTTTTTACGATGTGGGTTTCTATTAAAGAAACTTTCGAATAGTAAACCATTTATAACCACGACGAATTTCGAGGGCGAAATTCATTTTAAGGGGGGTAGAATGTAACAGCCCGAGATTTTATGAAAAATATTATTTTTAATATTATTAATGTCTTGTGTTGTACGCTACACCAAAAGGAGCTTGCACAACACGCATCCTTGACTTGCCTTCCATTACACGCAATCACGACCTTCCTTGATAGCGTGTGTAGTACGCAATACCGAGTTTTACTAAACAACGATATGCTATTAAAATATTATTAAAACTAACCGTTATGAATAGTAATAACCACTTTTTGAAATTTTTTAAATTCTATTTTTCAAAATGGACTTCATTTTTGGATTTGGAATATCAAAATTAGCTTAGGGTGAAATTTTGGTACTTTTCGGATAACTTTCATATTCTGATGAATAGTGAAAATTACTAAATTTTAATTAAAAACAACTTTTTCAATCGAAATAATTAATAGTGATAAATTATTAATTTTAGTGGTTTTAAAGTATATTTAGAATATATTTTTACAATTTAATACAATAATGGTCATTGGATGTAATTTCACATTTAAACCACTTATAAACAAGTTTCAATCTTTTGATATTTATTATCTCTTAAAAACACGCTATTTGTTTTAACAGCGGGATTTAATTATCAAATTAATTAATGCAACTTCTATGTTATGAATTTGGTAAAATAGACTTCATTTTTGAATTCGGAATATGAAATATAGCTTAGGATGAAATTTTGGCATTGTTCTGAAAAACATCAATTTTTGATGAATAGTGAAACTACTAAGCGGTAGTTAAAAAACTGAATTTTTCATAAAACTTAATTTTACCGCTTCTGTGAATGGAATTTCTAAAATCCGAGATACACAGTTAATATCAAGGACTAAAATGTGGTTCAATGAGATGAAAATAATTTTTGGTGAATAGTAACTTTTTACTTTTTTTTACCGCGGTTAATAGTAAATAGGGTAACTAAGGGTAAATATGATATTACTATTACCCTAACACATGTCCTAATTCTATTGGATAAGTGTAATTCAACCAAAAACATCTTTATGAATATAATATGACCATTTAGGCCCACTTGGATTAGATTAGGACATTTATTATTAATTTATTTAAAGAAGGGTTAAAAGAGTTAAAATCAAAGTTTATTTACTAAAACATTTTTAATATGGGGTTATACATAAGATAAATTCGACTATAAGTATTCATTAGAAAGATAAAAAGATTTCCTACATAATGGTATTTTATTTGTAATTTTTAGACATTAAATAATTTAATTTATTTATGACACAATGATGATGCAGTAATTATCTTATTAATGAAATATTGACATAATTGATGTTATAAACACCAAATTAAATGTAATTTGAAACTTTTTATGAATTAAACTAATTTTATAGGTTACTATGATATATTAGTGTTGCTTTAATTAACTTGGTTCGAACATATAATTCTGTTATGACTTTCACAAAAATCATATATCAAATAGTGTCAAAATTGACACAAACTAGTTTTTAAATCAAATATTATATTATTAATTGTTATTTTATTCCTAAAAATCTAAGGTTCGGCCAAATGACTTAGATAAGGATATATGTATTAATAATATACAATTTGGGGTTCGTTTGGCATGTTATAGTAAGTGTATTAACCATATAGTGAAAGAAAACAAAAAGACACGGTAAAAGTAAAATTATTTAACTTAGAGTTAAATCTAATTGATAAGGTTAAAATAATACCCTAAACTTGTCTAAATCTTATTGGATGATAGGCTTTCGACCCATCCCCACATTAGCTTCGAAATAAGACCCTTTGGAACCATTATAAACCGATTTTGACTTTAATATAAAATAATATTTTGAGATATTCCTAAGGTGCCCCTCTCCTCCCTTATAAAAGGACACCTCCTCCCCCTCCTCCTCACACCAATTTGAGCACTCAAGCTCGGCCAAACCCTGCCAAAATACCTTCTCCACTTCCCTAGAATAATCCTAGATGTCCTGGTATTCTTCAAAGACCAATCATAGTTCCCTAAGTGGAGGATTCAAAGAGGCGTTTCAAAGAAGAGGTAATTTCCGTTACCAATTCTTTCACCTTTATTTCTTCTTCCACTTCTTCTTCTAAGGTTGTTTCATTATGAAGTAATAACATCAGTATCACTCATATACTGATATGTTATTATAAATATGAAACAACTCTAATTAACCTTCTATCCATCCTACGAAAAAAGGAAATCACCGCGCGTGCGTACGTACGGAATACCGTCTCCACGCCGTGGTGTAATCTGCTTTTCCACCAACACCTTACATGGATGGGTATTATGGTGTAAAGAATAACTATACATAGTTATTATAACATAATAATGATTCTGATATATTGTATCATCCACTCCAATTCAATTCAATAATTATGGAAATGATATCATCGCTCGTGCGTACGTACGGACTACCGTCTCCACGACGCGATGAGATTCATTCTCCATGTTAACCATTTAAGAATGATTATAAAGTATATATAAGCAATAATAATGAAATATATGACATTATAAAGCTACTGGATTTATGTTTATATATATGTATGTCATCTACTTAATTCCATTCAACTCAATAAGGAAACGAAAACAGCGTTCATGCGTACGAACGGTCTACCGTCTCCTAGAACGGTGTATTTCTTTTCATTTACAGATATTATATATATATATATATATATTATTAATATATATTATATATAAATCATGTTTTATATTCTGGAATTATGTAATCATTATCTAAGTAATCATATGAATAATTACAAGTTAAAACACGAACAACAAATGAGATGATTTTACCCAGAACGCTACTTTAACATGAATTTACAAAAGAACGGGTAATATAAAGTCATAAGTGAACCATATATGATATAATAACAATGAATATGATTCTGTAATAAGTCAATGACATTATTTAAATCATTATACAGGAGGTTCGGACACTTACGAAGCAAATCGGACCTAAGGTAAGGGATAAAGTTTCAATCTAATTTTTATCTGAGATTGCTTATACGTAAGTATTTACTGGGGTTATGTTTATCATCCATGACCATGATTTCTAAAAATGATTTCATAAAATGTTTACCATTCTTCCATGGATGTTTAAAGGCATTTTTACCCTTTATTTACTTTTTACCACATTGTATGAATGGAATCTTTCCTTTGGTTACCATATAAGGTACTTTTTGACTTTTCCGACAAAAGTACGAGGAGAATGTTATTTTTAACTTATACGGCATGAATGGATTTTTAAAACATTATTTCCAAGAAGATTTCTTTACAAGTTTTCAAGTTTATTTTTAATAAACTTCTTTTATTTTAAAGTCATATGACATGTTAAGAAAGGAAAAATGTTTTTGAAGAAGAAAGTATATTTTCCTCAAGAATGGAGTTCAAGTGTTTTATCAAAATTATTTTCCATCTAAGATAATAAAGGGTTCTGTTTTTATCCATATTATTACATTGATTTGATCATGTTGTGATGGAATATTTTTTATGAATTCCTTTATCTTATATGAATTGTTTTATGATGTCATGTTGTTTAAGAATCCCATTTTTATTACATGGGTTACGCTATGATGTATGGTTTATGATTATGTGGCACACATAAGAAAGGATTCATTATAAGATGGGTGGGACCTATATCTCCCTCCAATTCATTGGGTAAAGATTTCATATCTCATGAGATAGACATGGATGGAATGGTAGGTCATACCGGTTCAGTGAAACAGGACTGAAACGAGGGTTACTCGATTCAGAAAGGGACTTTGTCCACTAAGATAGTCTTGGAAATGAGTATTGACTAACAATAAATGATTCTCTATGATTATGTGTGAATGCCACAAAGTTTCATGTTTTAAGTTATGATTATTGTGATTACATTTCACCGCCATGATTTATCCCATGTTATGAAATTATGCTCTCTTTTGCAGGTTAAGATTTCCAAAAGTTATGTTCTTATGAATATGATGTGATTGATTTTTCTTTTGTATACCCTTACTGAGCATTTGAGCTCACCATTTTATGTTTTCTTTTCCCCAGGATATAAAGAAAGGTTTTAGGTAAAAAAAAGGGAAGATCTTTATGGGAGATATTGAAGATCTTTCACCATGATTAGAAGATTACGTTCCGAGTTTCCAAAGACACTAAACTATTACGATCCTTATGTGTGTGTTTTTGTTATGTACTAAGTATTCCGCAAATGTAATGTAATATCCATGTACGTCATGCTTCGGGTATCTACAGGCAGGGCCACATGGCTCGTGACAACCCGACTCTCCATGCTGAAGAGTAGTAGATAGTAGTGGGACCTCCCAGGAAGAGGCAGAGGTTTGACTGTGGAGGTCCACATGGAGAAAGTGGACGAGGCAGAGGAGATGTCCGAGCAGCAAGTGGTGGACGATGCTTTGAGGATCTACCACCACCACCATCACCAGGGCCACCCCGACCATAGGGAGCTGGCAGACAGGGGCAGGCTGAGCTCCAGGCAGTTGAGGCCTATGACCACGGTGCACCTGAGATGATTCGAGGTACATCTTGTGTGCACTCCACCCTTGATGTAGTTCTTATAGACACATGAGCGAGTCATTCTTTTAGTGTCGCTGCCCTTGTTTGGAGCTCGGAGATTCCGACAGAGCCGTTGGCTCGATCTTTGCAGATAAAGACTCCTACTGGAGCAGACTTGACGATTACACACTGGTGCCAATAGTGTGAGCTTTCTCTAGTAGGCAAGAGCTTCTTCTGGGATCTTCATGTATCAGCGTTGAGGCCTTACGACGTTATCTTGGGAATGGATTGGCAAACTATAGTTCATGCTCAGATTGACTGTATTAGGCGCAAAGTGCAGTGTGTCCACACAGATGGAAGTAGGTTCACCTTCACCAGTGAGAAGGGAGCCTTTTTAGCATAGGATGGACATAGACAGAGGAGAGGGTAGCCGATCACCCATCAGTTGGCTAGTCTCAACCTCGGAGAAGTTGATGTGCAGAGTCTAAGTTTCCCTGTTGTGGTGGAGCAGTATGCAGACTTTTCCCCTAATGACGTTCCAGGACTACCTCCTCATAGAGAGCTAGACTTATATATTGACTTGTACACCGGGATAACCCTGATATCTACTCCAGCATATCGGATGGCTCCCGCTGAGCTTTGAGAGCTGTGGGTACAGCTGGAGGACTTGCATGGCAAGGGATCCATCCTACCCAGTGTTTCACCTTGGGCTTCTTTGATTATATCCGCTAAAAAGGTGGATGGGAGCTTATGAGTATGTGTCAACTACCATCACCAAAATCAGGTGACCATAAAGAACAAGTACCCACTCACGAGGATTGATGACCTATTTGATCATCTCAAGGGAGGACAATGGTTCTAAAAGATAAACCTCATGTTAGGCTATCATCAGCTTAGAGTTCGAGATGAGGATGTGCAGAAGACGGATTTCAGGTGTCGGTATGGCCACTATGAGTTCTTGGTAATGCCCTTCGGTGCAACCAACGCACCAGAAGTGTTCATGAGTCTCATGAACAGTACCTTCCAGCCTTACCTTGATCATTTTTTCATAGTCTTCATCGACAACATACTGATTTACTTGACTACTGAGGAGGGGCACGCCTACCACTTGCGTGTTGTACAGGACACACTCCGAGATCACCAGCTTTATGGTAAGATCTCAAAGTGCCAGTTCTGGATTCGAGAGGTTTACTTCTTGGGGCACGTCATCTCGGAGGTAGGAGTTGTTGTGGATCCTACGAAGGTCGAGGTATTACTAGCATTGGATCCACCCAAGAGCGTGACAGAGGTGTGGAGATTCCTAGGTCTGGCTGGGTACTATCAGAGATTTGTGCCAGACTTCTCCAGAGTTGCAGCACCACTTTCAACTTTGACAAAGAAGGGGAAACCCTTCGTGTGTCCAGAGAGATTTCCGCAGAGCTTCCAGGAGCTGAGACAGAGATTGACCAGTGCACCCATCTTGAGGCTGTCATAGGAGGGCGTAGGGTACGTTGTTTACTACGATGCATCAGGGACCGGAATCGGGTGTGTTCTGATGCAAGAGCAGGTAATGATCTCCTATGGTTCACAAAAGATGAGGTATCATGAGCAGAACTATGCTACCCATGACCTAGATTTAGTAGTAGTGGTGTTCGCCTTGAAGATGTGGTGGCACTATTTGATGGGCGAACGCTTTACAGTCTACTCTGATCACCAGAGTCTCAAGTAAATCTTCTCGTAGAAGGACCTGAACCTGAGACAGCGGCGATGGATTGAGTTCCACCAGGACTATGACATTGAGATAGTCTATACTCCTAATAAGGGGAACGTTGTAGCTAATGCTCTCACCAAGAGGCTGGGCATTCAGCTACTTGGAGAGGTGATAGAGTAATTAGTCGCTTTGCTGATATCCTTCTGGGATAGAGATGGGGAAGCTTTCATATATTCCCTCATAGTCACTCCTCCACTACTTCAGCGGGTCAGAGAGGCACAGTGTGGGGACGTTGACTGTGAGACGTGATGTGCTCAGATTTCCACAGGGCAGGCTCCTGATTGATTTTCTGAAGGAGCAGAGCATGTCATCCTCTTTAGGGGACGTACCATGGTACCAGTTGCACTGCAGGAGGAAGTTTTGAGGGAGTTTCATACTTCCCCTCTAGCCGTACATCTAGGAGTGTTGAAGATGTACCGGGACCTCAGACGACAACATTAGTGGCCCGGTATGAAGAATTTTATAGCAGAGTTCATTTCACGATGTCTCACTTTCCAACAAGTGAAGGAGGAGCACCAGGTACCAGCAGGCTTGGTACATCCCTTAGAGGTTTCAAAGTGAATGTGGGATGAGATATCCATGGATTTCGTGATGGGGATCCCACGTACTTCTAGAAGACAAGACTCCATTTGGGTGATCGTAGACCGACTCACCAAGTCGGTCCACTTCCTAATGATTAGAGAGTAGGGCTCAGTGGAGATCTTGGGATGCCTCTATGTTCATAAGATCGTACGGCTTCATGGTGTGCCATCTACTATCATATCTGATTGAGATGCTCACTTTACTTCCCAGTTTTGGAAGGGGTTGCAGGAGGATTTTGAGATGTAGCTACGCCTGAGCACTTCATTTCATCCTCAGACGGATGGCCATACATAGAGGACCATTAGGACTCTTGAGGACATGCTTCATGCATGTGTCCTTGACTTTGGTCGCAGCTGGGAGGATCACCTACCTTTGGTGGAGTTTGCGTACAACAACAGCTACCACTCCACCATTGGGATGGCACCATACGAGGCACTGTATGGACGACCATGCAGATCACCTCTCTACTGTACTGACCCTAGGCAGTCAGCCATCGTAGGACCAGAGATGGTTCAGGCTATAACGGAGAAGGTGCAAATCATCCAGGAGCAGATGAGGACTGCAGAGAGTAGACAGAAGTCCTATGCTGATAGGAGGTGAAGACCACTGGAGTTCGAGGATGGCGACCATGTTTTCCTACGGGTCTCACCTCGACAAGGATTACATATATTCGGTTGGGGTTTCAAGTTATCTTTGTGCTTCATCGGACCATTCCAGGTACTCAGCAGGGTTGGCGAGGTGGCATACCGTCTAGCCCTTCCACCTTAGTTGCACCGGGTGCACGACTTCTTCCACGTATCTCAGCTGAGGAGATACGTGCATGACCCAACACACATCATCGACCACGGGGAGCTGGACATCGATGAAGGGGCTACATTCACGGAGGTCCTGGTGGAGATCGAGGATCGACAAGAGTGGGTCCTACGTGGACGGTCAATTCCTCTTGTATGCATTCATTGGAAGAACGGGAACCTCCAAGAGAGCACATGGGAGAGGGAGGCTCAGATGCGTGCTCAGTACCCTCTTTTGTTTCCCTATTTTATGATATAGCTTTAAGGGGACGTAAACCCCTGAGATGGGAGTAATATAAAGACCCGTAAATTTCAAGGAAAATATTTTTCTTAAATACTTTTGAATTTTATGAGTCTGTGGCTTCTGACGGCACTTGATTCCATGGCCCGGTGTGCCCGGAATCATTTTCCAAAGTTTATCTTGGGTACGTTCAGTGAACAAACGAGATAGTTTTTCTATCATTTAAACTGGTGCTCGGAATTTAAATCCAAGGGCGCCGATGAACTCACAATGCAGGTAATTGCTTAAGGGGACCTTTACCGCAATTATGTTTGCACAGGATGTGAAGTTAAAATTTGTGGTTAAATAATAAGTGAATAAAAATTGTGGACCAATTTTTATTTTATATATAAGGTGGTTATATCCTACATGGGGGAGTTGGGGCTGGACCCACAAGCTTTTAACTACCCATGTGAGGATAATTGTGAGGTGGAGCCCACACGAGCCCCAACCCTTCACATTCCATAACTCATTAACCCCTTTGAACTCCCATGTTAATTACATGGAAACTCCCTTTTAAATTTTGTAACCTTTTCACTTCCCCACTTAAACTCTTTCCAACACACACCTTAATTAATTAATTGAAAATATTTCATTGATAAATTAAGTGTTTGAAATTTGTATTTTTAAATTCATGGCATGTTCAATTAAAATAAGGGGTGTCCTTATTTTATTTTGGTTGGCTTGTTGTGTGGCGATTTGGGGAGATAACTCTTGTGATGAAGATAGGGGATTCCTACTTTGTTGAAGGATGCCAACTCAACGACGAAGAACATCGACTCGGTGACCGCGTTTCTTCGTCCTCTTCTTCCTCCGTGACAAGGGAGGAGACACCGACGCAGGAACTCGCTAACAATGGGGCGCCTTCTTTTCTTTTCTCCGTGATAAAAGAGGAGACGTCACTTCCTCGGGTGTACACCGACAATGACGGAAACGACGTCGTCATCCACGACGCTTGACAACCGCGAACTTAATTTCAAGGTATGGTGATTTGATTCAATTTTATTGAAAATAAAATTGGCGTTGTGCTTCGTGAACCTTGTGCATTTTTGAATATGTGTTACCGCCTAACGCGGAGGGCGCGGGCCGAGCAAACACGGCCCGAAGACCCTTCGCTGGAACTTATTCATTTGAAATTGGCAACCGGAGACGGAGGAAGCACAGCGTAGTCACGCCGTGCCGGGAACATGGGGAAGGAAGCTGACGTCATCGTGCCAGCTTTGCCGGAGGAACTGTGGCCCACATCATGGTCCGCTTTGGCGGAAGAACCGGCCAGCCCGTCGGCCAGCCGGGCGGATGCGAACCGCGACACCAGGAGGGCACCGCACTGAGGAACCGGCTGGCCAGTCAGCCGGCTGGGCGGAGCTGGACCGCGGGGCCAGGAGGGAGCCGTGCTGGAAGACCGACGGCCCATCCATACGGGCCGCGTGTGTAGAAGGCCGACCGGTCTAGACGGACAGTTTGGGAAGGGGTGGAGCCACTTGGCATCGCCGATGTTGACAACCGGGCCCCCTGGAACCTGCTCCGCCTTCGGCCGAGCCAGGCCGGGCCGGGCCGGGCCGCGCCCTGCCAGGTCGGGACGCGCCCCCCCAGGCCAAGTTGTGTATTCCTTCAGACATGTTCTAACACCCCACCTGGTTCGGGCCTTCCAATCTGGGTTAACCCGACCCGTTGGCCCATTGGGCGAAATGGGTCTGGCCTATTAATGACCTAAACGGGAATAACTTAAATACCGCGCGTCCGATCGACGCGCCGTCTGCGGCACGAGGACCCTTTCGACGATACGGTTCTTTAGAAATAATCTATGTGATTTTTGGACGACTATGGATATCATCTAGGTTAGAAATGAGCGTATTTCTAACCGGGCCCCATGAACGGAAAAGCCCTTAACTCTCAGACCGGGCGTCTGATTGACGCGCTATGTGTCGCGTTGAGTTTCTATTGAAGAGACGAAACTTTGGGATATATCAACTCTGGACTTTGTGAAATTTGATCTATCGACCCACTTAGCTATTGGATCAGACCCTCTCTGAATTGAGCGTGTTGTGTGCGAGAACCCTAGAGCTGGCTGCGACTGCGACGACGATGATGACTGTACTGGGATCCTATGTGGGTTCGGCAGCAAGGACGACTGTACTTGGATCCTCTGTGGGTTCAGCAGCGATGACAATTTTTCTTGGATCCTACGTGCATTCGGCAGTGATGGATACTATACTTGGATCTTACGTTGGTTTGGCAGCGACGAATTCTGTACATGGATCTTAAGTGGGTTCGACAGAGGAGATGATTCAGAGGCTACATCTAATCAACTCCACCCTACTTCGTGAGAAGTATACCTGTGTGCACTGAGTCTTGACTTTCAATCATTATCTTTGGTAGGATTGACTTCTTTCCTTTGTTGACTGGTTGTGCTTGGGCATGGAAGTTGGAGTCGTACTGAGATTGTTGACATAGGAATATGTATGTGCATATACCTAAGTAGATTTGGTTGATACTTCGTGTTTGTAACTTTCCTTTGTGGATTATCCTTTGTGGATTCTGGGAGACCTTCAGGGGTCTCGGGGTCCTTACTGAGTATCGTATACTCACCCCTACATGGGCATCGCCTGCACTACATTGTGTTGGTTGCAGATGATGGACAACACTGATCGTGGTCGACGCTTGTGGAGCTGGACGATATCCGGAGGTGGACCACCTGGCGGGACGTACATGGAGCGGACGAACAGACCCGAGGTACCAACGAGACTATCTGTACCCACCCTTCAGGTGGGATTTCTAAAGGATAACCCGGTGGTTGTTGTTTTACTTTTCAGCTTTTGTACTTTCTTTCTCAGTTGTACTGTACATTTAGTTGGGTTTGTATACCAGCCCATTTACATTCCATCACTTACTTTTGTACTCAGTTTACTTTGTGTTTTCTCCAGCTTTCATACTCTATTGTGTTTGTTTACTTATATAAAGGAAATGTCTTCCCTTTTATCGGGAATTATGCCTTTGGTGCTAGTCTCCAGCCCCTGGCCTAAGGAAGGCGGGATTTGGGTAGTCATGGCACGTGCCCTGAGGATATGTCATGACAAACCTCGAGGCAGCTCCTCAACTTCCACTCACCCATAGGACTAGACCCTCAACATCTAATAATTGTCTCATCTTCACTCTATCCAAAAGGGTGGTTGTCACTGGAAATGTTGAGAGAAAATTATGGCCTTGTACATCCACCACCTCCAAGTGTATATTTGAGAATATGTCCATAAATTTCCACTCGCTACTGGCCCTTGAAATACCTATATTTGAGTTCTCCAACCTTGTGAATCGACAACTACATATCCTTTTCTAGGAATGTAAGAAATATTCAAATAAAAATACTATTTGTATTCCTCCCAACTTCACTTCCCTATATTCATACCAAGCTATGTAATTATATACTTGATTCTTTTTTGGTTCTTGTACACCAAACAATTCTCTCATAGTAAATAGGGCATCCAACAGTTTTGAGAATGTAAAACATCTGTTAGATCGACACTTATAAGACATGTATCAATTTGTTCCTCTCATGTGAACTCAACTAATAAGACATGTTTTCCATTAATTGTTACACTTATATCATAACTACACCTATACTGATACACAATTCATCATTATACCCAATGTATCTCTTGCATGGAACTGGAAGAATTTGGGTCAACACTGAAGTCATTCTACATTTTAGCTCTTAAAATGTTGTACCAAATGCATCTTTCCATACAATCTTCACGCCCTTATTATTCAAGACCATAAGAGTTTATTATTAGTGTAATAATTTAATTATGAAATGCTTCTAATATCTAGATATACTTAATAAACTCCATATGTCAAAGTCATTCTTCATATTCTTCTAGGAAACTATAGAGCTCACCTTTTCTGGGTAAAATGAAACTCCTATCTCTAAGATAATAGGGAAAAGGAAGTGAATATTATCTTTAATTGATGTTCTCTTAGTGAATCCAAAATTATCACAAAATGTTTTTCTTAGTCATGTCGATTATGAGAAAACACCAAGATATTTTCTAAAAATACCCCAAAAAATGAATCCAAATAAGGATGGAAAACTCGATTTATCATTGCCATGAAAACTGCTAGAGAGTTCTTGAGAACTAACATTATAGAAAAATAATCATATAGACCATACCGAATATGAAAATTTTTATGATTTATTTCTACAAGTATAACACATACTTGTTGATAACCCAATCACAAATCAGCCTTTATGAAAACCTAAAATCCATGGATATAGTTGAAGAGATCATCTATCTATAGAAATGAATATTTGATTTTAACAATCAATTGGTTCTATTACATATAATCCATATATATCCGGAGGGTACCATCAACTTTTTTATCAAAAAAATAATAGGAGAACCCCATATAGGAGTAATGGGTCATAGAGACCATGTTGCCTCTGAATCCTATAACAACCTCTTGAGCTCTTGCAACTCCATAGTAGAAATCCTATAAAGAAAAAATTTTAATTGTTCATATCATAGACCTCAATAGTTAACTCCATCACATTATTGGGAGGAAAACCTGAATATTTTTCTTAGAAAACATTCTTGAAACAATCAACCACTAGAGGAAAATATTTCTGATGCATTCCCTAATCATCTTGATATAAATTATTACTCTAGGAAATCATCCTACCCATCTCACGATACATGGGTCTAAATCTATCTATCCGGACATCCCATTCATCCTTTTAAATAAAACATCCTCTCTATAGTGATGTAAAAGTCAACCTTTGGAAATAGAAATTGTCCTAGGATCAATAAGAAGCTAAGTAGTCTATCTAGATTACCATTTAAAACCCCATAATCTTAAGGAGAAAAGATCCCATATGAATTGAAACCCCAAAGTATCAAGGGAGAACTCCCTACATTGTCATAAACCAGCCTTTATAATCCCCAATCAAGTATCCAAGGTCATAAGACCATCATAAAACTCTATTATAAGCCTATATATCTCTGTAACAGGTATAAATATTAATCTATGAGATGTACTTTTATCAAAAGAATAGATACTAGTGTAGAGGATAATAAGATCATATGTTTCACCATTGATAGATCGAAACACTACTCCTTAGGTGTAGGATATATAGAATACATCTGGCCTAAACTGATGTCATGTGAAAAAACCTCACTACTTGGAGTAGGTCCACTCTTCTGCCTAGTTACAACGAGTGTGTGGATGCCTAGACCATGACCTACACCTCGTCCTGAATGACTGGTTCTAATCAAGTTCCCAGCCTAATATGGAACTATGAATCCCACTCCTAAACTAGGATTTAGGTTTGATCCCCTTATTATGACTACTGGAGGGAAGGTCATACATAAACACTATATATATCCCCTAATTCCACAAGCATGACACTCAACCCTCTCTCGATCAAATTGATTCCGCTTATGACCCCATCTCCCACACTAGTGACCAAATATATGACTATTTACACTAACATCCTAGCTGGTAATCCGCTCATAAGAGGTCTAAAAATGGATCTTCAAATGACTGTTTAGCGACCCTAGCCTTTTACACATAACATTTCATGATTTTAAACATAATCCATCATCAGAGTACAAACCAAGTATCATTAAGTCTAGTGTCTTGGAAGACAAGGTACATATATCACAAAACATGGGGCTAAAAACACTTCTTTTTTTAATATTAATAATGAGCTCCCAACTTCCTTTGAGCCCTTACATCTTCATAGGGTACCCTGGGGAACACATGAAAAAAGGGATGATCTAAAAGGTCCAGTAAGGGAAAGAACATAAGAATAAAATTGAAGCACATGAGTTAGGAGGCTTGACATAATGATATTGGAAGCATAGAACATATAGAATCATAGCATATAAACATGGGATCATAAAAACATGGATTAAAATAATCATGGGATCATATAAGCATGAAATTATATAAGCATAGTTTCATAGAGAGGTGGAAGCAACTTTAAACATGACTTTAGTATGAGTCAAGGCTAAACGCCAATCTTGTTTACCATAGTTGCACAAGCCAAGGATAACCGCCCGGACTGTTTTCCTATAATCTTCTCATGAGATATTGACTTTACCCAATGCATTGGAGCACTATCTGGGAACATCCATTGAAGATTATTCATGTATATGCTTTCCACATAAATAATTTCACATAATCAATCATACATAAACATAAGAGTACCCAAGGAAAGAAATGGGCACACAATCACGTCATGAAGCATAATAAAAAGGGACGTAACATAATAGTGTCCATGAAAGAAAGGAATTAAATCATAAATAGAAATTAAAATTGTATAAAGTCATAAATCATGACAAGAGATAACAAACTAAAGTGATAACATGTAAAAATAGTTTATAGGAATCATTGAGTCAAAACATTTTAGTGTTGTTTAAGAAAACATCGAATATCTCTTAAAACAAAAAGTGGCATAATATTTATTATAAAACCAGAAGTAAACCAGTTGGGTTTTAATAATAAAAAGACTGATTTTATAAAGATAAAGGTGACTTAAAACAGAGTATATAGTACACTTGATAATAGGAAAGAATTCAGGAAGTTCCCTAAAAATCGGTTCACTTATAGGGAAGTAATGAGGAGAGAATCACTTAAAAGCATGCATATACCCAAAAGAGAGTGATGAGAGAGTCTTGATAAATAATCTTGGAACATTTAGACAACATTTAGAGTATTCACAAAAAAAATATAAGATAACATCATTTTGGTAGAAAGGTAGATAAGACAACCCGAAGGAATAAAATAGGTTTGGGTAGAATTCTTTACGGATTATCAGCATGGTATTAGGATTACTTTAGGGGGATTAGTGATATAGGAAAGGGAATTATCATCACTTATACATAAATAGGGATTAATTGGGGAGGTGAGAAATCATACCCCATAATTAATAATTATACACAACATGTTGTAACATAGTGAACAATCTTGAATAAGGATGAAATTGAGAGGATCCCTTTCCTTAGGTCTGTTGGTGTTCTCCACTTGACATTAATGACCTGAATAGAAAAATTAGGTTAATTAATAAATAGTTATAAAACCTTATATAAAAGTAAAATATTTATTATAACCTTTTTAATTCTATTTATACCCATTTTGATTGATTACAAGGTTCAATTTCATTGTTCGGGTCCGTTTGTTTCATTTGTTTTAATGATCGGTTCAATTGTATTTGGGTTAAAATAAATTGTAAGATGAAAGTGGATGTCCAAAATTGAATTTATATAACATTAGTGGACTTCCATTAGGTTACATGGTTAAAGAATTCATTTGGTTAATTAGAGTGAAAGAGAACCTTTACATTAAACATTAATGATAAACACTTGAATTAATTTTAATGATTTTGCCCATAATTGACTTGTTTTGTATTATTGTTTTATATCATGAGTGTTTGAAGATTAAAGAACCTTAAATAGGAAATATAACATATATAATAATCTGGTTCAACCATAACATAATAGGTTTCAAGACCAGAAACTAAATGATAAAAGAATTTGAAAACACATTATCCATGATGTCGGTAATTTGGCACATCACGGACGATGTTTTACTTATAGAACGTGAGGGAGAGGAGGAGAAGTATGATTCTTGAAATTTTCCATAAATATGATTAGAATCCATAATATATGATATTATGGAGCTTTCATGCCTTTTGTAAAAGGTAAGGGGAAGAGGGTATAAGAAAATAAAGAAAATGAAAACAAAACACTTGAAAACTAAAGAGGGTTCTTACCCTTTGATCTCCTCACTTTGAGACTCCTCTTAGGGGATTTTATTTTGGTCTTTTGGAAAGACCAAAAAGCCTTGGACATGGGGAAGGAACTTGGGAGGGTATTTGGGCAGAATTTTGGCTAGGAAAAAGGCTTGAGAGGTGTGAGGAAAAGAGGTAAGGAGAGAGGGTATTTATAGTGAGGGAGGAGAGGGTTTTCCCAATTGTTTATTGAATAGTTTATTAATTTCCATCAAGAAAAGGAATAGTGATTATTCGATGACCAAAAATAGTAAATTTAGCATGTGAATCCGAAACAATTGGGCTTAAAGCAGTTGAAAATCATCATGACTTCATAATTAATGTATTTTTCTTATTTTGTGAATTATCGTATTTCACTATTCATCAATATTTCAATTATTTCAGAAAAATCCCAAAAAATCGTTCGAACCATTTTTCGACGTGTAGAATCCAAAAATGAAGTCAATTTTTCTAAAAAAATTCTAAATATGATTATTTTAATATTTATTTAAAATAATAATTTATTATCAAACCCAGTTTTAAAACATTCATTCACTCATTCTAAAATATAGGTATATCGTACTTCCAACATAAATATTATTTTCATATCACCATAGGTGTAGTAACTATTCATTAGGGTATATCACTATTCATAAGGTTATGTTACTATTCATTTGGGTTTGTTACTATTCATGAAAAATTATTTTTGTTTTATTAGACTCCAAAAAACATCTTGAACACAACTGTGTATGCCAGATTTTCGAAATTCCAAACACAGAAGTGACAAATTTATGTTTAAAGGTTACTTATCACTTATTAGTTCATTATTTTGTTCTTTAATGAGATTTTATGACATAAATCTAAGAAGGGAATTTCCATTTAAAAACATTGGGTCGTTACATTCTTCCCCCCTTATGAAATTTCACCCTCAAAATTTCGTTTTACATACTAAGCCAAAAACAGGTGCGGGTACTGTTCCTTCATTGCATCCTCTAATTCCCATGTTGCTTCCTCAAACTTTTGGTTCCTCCACAACACTTTTACAAGATGGGTTTTCTTGTTGCGTAGAACCTTATCTCTCTGATCCAGAATCTTTACTGGCTGCTTCTCATAGGAGAGATCATCTTCCAGCAGCACCACCTCTGAGTTCAGTACATGTGAGGGATCAGGTACGTACTTCCTTAAGAGTGATACATGAAAAACATCATGAACTTGATCCATATTTTGTGGAAGTGCAAACCGATAGGCCACAGCTCCTATGTGGTCAGGGATCTCAACAGGGCCAATATACCTTGGGCTTAGCATCCCTTTCTTCCCGAATCACATGACTCTTTTCCATGGAGATATTCAAAGGAAGACTTTATCTCTAATTTCGAACTACAAGTCCCTTTGATAGTTGTCAGCATATCTCTTTTTCTGACTTTGAGCAGATTTGATGTGTTTCTGGATGACTTGAACCTTCTCTATCATCTTTTGAACAATATCAGATCCAAGTAGCTTTCTTTCTCCAACTTCATCCCAACAGGTTGGAGTTGTACATCGCTTTCCATACAGAGATTCATATAGATCCATTTGAATACTTGAGTGGAAGCTATTGTTGTATTAGAACTCAACCAATGAAATATTATGATCTCATCCACCTTTAAATTCTAGAGAGAAGGCTCTAAGCATATCTTCAAGCATCTGAATAGTTCTTTTAGACTGGCCATCAGTATGGGGGTGATAGGCCGTGCTAAAATTTAATTCAGTACTCAAAGAATGCTGAAGGCTCCTCCAGAATTTTGATGTGAACCTTGGATCACGATCAGAGACAATTGAGAGTGGAACACTGTGCAGTCTCACCAATTCCTTCACATATAACTTTGCAAGTTGTTCAAGCAAAAGATCTTCCTGAATAGCGATGAAATGGGATGTCTTGGTGAGTCGGTCAACCACAACCCATATTGTATTATTTCCCTTCGACGTCTTTGGAAGACCCATGACAAATTCCATAGTAACATTTTCTCATTTCCACATGGGTATAGGCAATGGTTGCGTCATATCTTTGGACTTTTTTCGCTCAGCTTTAACTTACTGACATACCAAGCACCTTGATATATATTCCACAATCACCTTCTTCATGATATCCCACCAAAAGTGTTCTCGGAGATCACAGTACATTTTGGCACTCCCATGATGGATAGAGAAGGTCGAGCTCTGTGCATCATTCAATAGATCCTTCTTTATCTCTAGATCAGATGGTAAAAATAATCATGTCCCAAATCATACAACTCCTTCCTCATCAATTTTGAAATCAAAGGATTTCCCATTTTTTACAACTTCCACCCTTTTCTGAATTTCCACATCATTTATTTGTGCAACCTTTATATTCTCCATGAGGGATGGTTGAGCAATCATTTGAGAAAGGATTGATGATGTTCCTCCCTTAATGATTCCCATGTCCATCCTTTGCAAATCTAATAAGATCAGATTCTTTTATATTCTGATCATTGAAAAAGATGCAGGATCCTTTCTACTTAGAGCATATGACACCTTGTTTGACTTACCGGGATGGTAGTGGATTGAGCAGTCATAATCCTTGATGAGCTCTATCCATCTTCATTGGTTAATATTAATCTCTTTCTGTGTGAATATATATTTTCTAGACTCTTGTGGTCCGTATATATCTCACATTTTTCCCATAGAGATAATGCCGCCAAATTTTCAAGGCAAAGATCATAGCCGCTAACTCCAGATCACGTGTTGGATAGTTTTGCTCATGGATTTTCAGCTGCCTTGAGGAATAGGATATCACTTTATCATTTTTCATTAGAACACATCCTAATCCCTTCTTAGAAGCATCACTATACCCCACAAATAGTTCCCCACTGGTAGGGAGTGTGAGTACTGGCACAGTGAGAAGCCTCTTTTTCAACTCCTTGAAACAGTCTTCACACTCTTGTGTCCAGACAGACTATACTCCCTTCTGTGTCAGCTTACTCATTGGGTTTGACAATCGTGAAAATTTATTCATGAATTTTCGATAATACCATGCTAGACCCAAAAAGCTGCGGATCACAGTTATAGAAGTTGGTCTGGGATACTTTTTAATTGCCTTCGTCTTGGAAGGGTCCACAGATATCCCTTTTCTGGTGATAAAATGCCACAAGAATGATACTTCCTCCTTCTAGAACTCTGATTTACTGTACTTTTCATATAACTTCTCCTTTCGCAAAGTCTTTAACACAGTTTCCAAATGCTCTTCATGTTCCTCCTTACTCTTGGAGTATATCAGAATATCATCAATAAAGACTACCACAAATTTGTCGAGGTAATCTCTAAAGACTCTATTCATTAAATCCATGAAAATTTCTGGAGCATTAGTGAGTCCTAAGGGCATCACAATGAACTCATAGTGTTCATACCTCGTTTGAAAAGCAGTCTTGGGAATAAATTCCTTCTTCACCTTTAGTTGGTGATATCCTGAACGAAGGTCCACCTTAGAGAAATAACTGGTCCCATGTATCTGATCGAACAAGTCATCTATCCGTGGAAGGAGATACTTGTTCTTTATTGTGATTTTATTGAGCTCATGTTAATCAATGCAGAGGCGCATTGATCCATCCTTCTTCATGACGAAGAGGACTGGAGAACCCCATGGTAAATCACTCGGGCTTATAAAACCCTTCTCCATATTCTCTTGTAACTGCTTCTTCAGCTCTACTATCTCTACAGTGGCCAATCTGTAAGGTGTCTTTAAAATTGGTAGAGATCTAGGGATAAGTTCAATTGAGAACTCAGCCTCTCGGTCAGGAGGAAGACCAGGTAACTCTTCAAGGAATACATCAGTTTAATCCCTCATGATGGGCATGTCTTAAAGCAAGATTCCCTCCTTCATCTCAATCATTTGATCTAGATATGAATGCTCATAAGTAAGAAATATCCGCACTTGAGATGATGATTCAAAAGGAGATTCATCTTCGTCCTTGAACTTGTAAATAATATGAGGATGCTTTGGGATATGAAGAGTAATTTTCTTTTCCCGACAGTTGATGTTGGGATTGTACAAAGATAGCCAATCGATGCCCAAGATAGTGTCAAATCCCACTAAAGGAAGTATGAAAAGATTTTTTGGGAGGTTCAGTCCACAAACATTAACTGGGGTGGAGTTATAAACCATGGATGCAATTATTACCCCATTCGATGTTCTCACAGATAAATTTTCCTCCAAATTTTGAGGTTGTGTTTGAATAGTTCTACTAAACTTGCAAGATATGAAAGAATGCGTAGAACCAGAATCAAATTGTACATTCACTATTCTTGAATGAATAACAAGTGTACATGTCACCACATCATTTTCCAGATTCAACTCAGCATTAGTGATTGCATAAACCCTTCCTTGTTGCCTTGGAGGTTGTCTCTGATTGCCTTCGACAACCCTCGGCTTAGGGCAATTGTTGGCATAATGCCAAAGCTCCTTGTAGTTATAACACTGCACTGCAGGCTGAGTGTTGGTCTGAACCTTCCTTTCTTCTTCAACATTAGTGGGATTTTTCATACCCCTTCGGTAGTTCTTGGTGTGATGAACATAATTTCCGCATTTTAAGAAATTCTTGGTTCCCTTCAGACAGTTACCAGGATGCTTCTTCCCACAATTTTTTCAAAGGGGAAAGTTGGGATTCTTTCCATCATGGGATTTGTTTGATGGAACACCCCTGATGTTTTCCATCTTCCTCTTCTTGTTAATTGGCCCATGAGACCACTGAGAGTCTCCAATCTCCATTTCTACCTTGAGGGCACAACAAACAATGTCCTCATAACTTTCTAAGTCTCGAATCACCAATGCTTTTCATAGACTCATCTTTAGTCCACTAAGGAAGTGATCCACTTTTCTTTCAGTGTTCATGACAAAGCCAGAGGAGTACCTTGCAAGCCTTGTAAATTTTTCTTCATACGCCCCGACAGACTCATTTTCCTTCTACTTGAGTCCGAGGAACTCTCTTTCCATATTGAGATGGAGGGTTCGAGGAAAATATTTGTTGAAAAATATCCTCTTGAATTCCTCCCAATCTATGGAATCAATTTCTTCTTGGGACATTGTATTCTTGATCATTTCCACCACTGATAAACTTCCCCATCAAAATGATAGACTGTTGGTACAACATTCTCTTCATCCGAGCACTGGAGGATAGAGAAAATCTTTTAAATGGAGTTAATCCATTGTTCTACGAGGAGGGGATTAGAAGACCCGCTAAACATGGGAGGCCTTTTCTGCATGAAGGATTCTACGGAAACATGCTCTTTCCTTGGAGGAGGGGGATGTTCGACCTGATTCAAGTTATTATTCATAACTCATGTCAGCTGAGCAAGTACTGCCATGAAGTTTTGAGCACCCGCTTCCATCACATCAGGCATGGAACTAGGGAAATAATCACATTTCCTATTACATTGGTTGTTGGAATGTGTTGTTCTATTTCCCGCCATTAACTAAGAAATAGAACGTATAATTAGAGGTCTTAAATAATTAGGTATTGAGCATATAAAGGAAACTTTGAACATTAAAGCATAAACTTATAAATAAGAACTACATCCTAACTTGTGATTCCTTATTTTTGTATCTTGGTTATCCTCAATCTATTTCTTAACATATATTATTATGGTCTTTTCCCTTAATAATGGTTCATACTAATCTCGTGAATCTACTAAAGCATATCCCTTGGGTGTGTCGTAACCAAGAGGGCAGCAAGGCCCATTGTTGTGCACCAGTTCCTATTCGAGTCGAGATCAAAGCGGTGTTTTCAGGTTTTACCCCTAGGATACATATGTGTCAGAGCAGCCTCTACCTGCTCGTATCCAGACATGGATGTATTTTCTTGATAAACCACTTACATAATGCTCACCAAAATTTGGTAATGTTTTCTAATTCTAAGTCTCACCCTTAATGTTCTCACTAAGGTGCTCTGTTACTAATCTCAAAAAATAACTAGACCTTGGATATGATACTAACTATAGCCACCCTAGCCTTTTACACATAACATTTCATGATTTTAAACATAATCCATCATCATATTACAAGCCAAGGGTCGTTAAGCCTAGTATCTTGGAAGACTAGGTACATATATCACAAAGCATGGGGCTAAAAACAATTATTTATTTAATCTTCATAATGAGATCCTAACTTCTTTTGAGCCCTTACATCTACATAGGGTACCCTGGGGAACACATGAACAAAGGGATGAGCTAAAAATCCCAGTAAGGGAAAGAACATAAGAATAAACATTAAGCACATGAGGTAGGAGGCTTGACATAATTATATTGGAAGCATGGAACATATGGAATCATAACATATAAACATGGGATCATAAAAACAAGGAATAAAATAATCATGGGATCATATAAGAATGATATTATATAAGAATAGTTTCATAGAGAGGTGGCAGAAACTTTAAACATGAATTTAGTACGAGTCAAGGCTAACCACCAATCTTGTTTCCCATAGTAGCACAAGCCATGGCTAACCGCTCGGACCGTTTGCCCATAATCTTCTCATGAGATATTAACTTTACCCAATGCATTGGAGCACTATCTGCGCACACCCATCTAATATTATTCACGTTTATGCTTTCCACATAAATAATCTCACATAATCAATCATACATAAATATAAGAGTACCAAAGGAAAGAAATATGGACACAATCACGTCATGAAGCATAATAAAAAGGGACGTAACATACAAGAATCCATGAAAAAACGAATTAAATAATAAATAGACATTAATAATGTATAAAGGCATAAATCAATACAAGATATAACAAACTGAAGTGATAACATGTAAAAATAGTTTTTTGGAATCTTTGAGTCAAAACATTTTAGTGTGGTTTAAGAAAACATCGAATATCTCTTAAAAAGAAAAGCGGCATAATATTTTTTTTATAAAACCAGAATTAAACCTGGAGGGTTTTCATAATAAATAGGCTGATTTTATAAAGACAAAGTTTATTTAAAATAGAGGATAGAGTACACTTGATAATAGGAAAGAATTCGGGAACTTCCCTAAAAACGGGTTCACTTATCGGGAAGTAATGAGGAGGGAATCACTTGAAATCATGCATATCCCCGAAATAGAGTGATGAGAGAGTATTGATAAATAAAATTGGAACATTTAAACAACATTTATAGTATGCACCAGAAAATACAAGATACCATCATTTTGGTAGAAAGGTAGATAAGACAACCCGAAGGAATAAAAGAGGTTCGGGTAGAATTCTTTACGGATTATCAGCATGGTATCGGGAGTACTTGAGGGGGATTAGTGAGAGAAGAAAGGGAATTATCATCACTTATACATAAAGAGGTAAGAATAGGGGAGGTGTAAAATCATACCCCATAATTATTAATTACACACAACATTTCCTAACATAGTGAACAATCATGAATAAGGGTGAAATTGAGTGGATCCCTTACCTTAGGTCCGTTGGTGTTATCCACTTGATATTAATGAACTGAATAGTCAAATTAGGTTTATTAATAAATAGTTATATAACCTTATATAAAATTAAAATATTTAGTATAACCTTTTTAAGTTCATTTATACCCATTTTGATTGATTACAAGGTTCAATTTCATTGTTCAGGTCCGTTTGTTTCATTTGTTTTAATGATCGGTTCAATTGTATTTGGGTTAAAATAAATTGAAAGATGAAAGTGGTTGTCCAGAATTGAAGTTATATAACATTAGTGTACTTAGATTATGTTACATGGTTAAAAAATTAATTTGGTTAATTATAGTGAAGGAGAACCTTTACATTAAACATTAATGATAAACACTTGAATTAATTTTAACAATTTTGCCCATAATTGACTTGTTTTGTATTATTGTTTTATATCATGAGTGTATGAGGATTACAGAACCTTAAATAGGACATATAACATATATAATAATCTTTATCAAAAATAACATAAATGTTTTCATGACAAGAAACAAAATGATAAAATATTTTGAAAACACATTATCCATGATGTTGGTAATTTGACACATCACGGAAGATGTTTTAATTCTAGAACGTGAGGGAGAGGAGGAGAAGTATGCTGCTTGAAATTTTCCATAAACATGATTAGCATCCAAAATATATGAGATTATAGATCTTTCATACCTTTTGGATAAGTTAAGGGGAAGAGGGTATAAGAAAAGAAAGAAAATTAAAACACAACACATGAAAACGAAAGAGGGTTCTTACCCTTTGATGTCCTCTCTTTGAGACTCCTCTTAGGGGATTTAGTTTTGGCCTTTTGGAAAGACCAGAATTACATGGACGTGGGGAAGGAGATTGGGAGGGTATTTGGGCAGAATTTTGTCTAGGAAAAAGGCTTGAGAGGTGTGAGGAAAATAGGTAAGGAGAGAGGGTATTTATAGTGAGGGAGGAGAGGGTTTTCCCAATTGTTTATTCAATTGTTTATTAATTTCTGTCAAGACAAGGAATAGTGATGATTCCTTGACCGAAAATAGTAAATATAGCATGTGAATCCGAACCAATTGGGCTTACATCATCATAACATCATCATGACTTCATAATTAATGTATTTTTCTTATTGTTTTTGAATTATCGTATTTCACTATTCATCAAAATTTCAATTATTTTAGAAAAATCCCAAAAATTTTCCCTAACCATTTATCTACGTGTAGAATCCAAAAATGAAGTCCATTTTTCAAAAATAATTTTCTAAATATGATTATTTTAATATTTGATTAAAATAATAATTTATTATCAAACCCAGTTTTAAAACATTCATTAACTCATTCTAAAATATAGGTATATCGTACTTCCAACTTGAATATTATTTTCATACCACCATAGGTGAGGTTACTATTTATTAGGGTATATCACTATTCATAAGGGTATGTTACTATTCATTAGGGTTTGTTACTATTCACCAAAAATTATTATTGTTTTATTAGAATCTAAAAAACATCATGAACACAACCGTTTATGCCGGATTTTCGAAATTCCAAACATAGAAGTGACAAAAGTATGTTTAAAGGTAACTTATCAATTAGTAGTTCATTATGTTGTGCTTTAATGAGATTTTATGACATAAATATAAGAAGGGAATTTCCATTTAAAAACATTGGGTCGTTACAAACTGTATGTTAATCCACTTGTTCAAGATTCTACACTCACTTTTCTGTACCCCCAGATCCCCTTATGTTCTACTCCGTAATTATCACCTGATTTACTATCTCATTAATATTCCTCAATGTAAACTCATTGACCTATAATCTAATGAAATGTATGAGACCTTCCCTGATGTGTATCTCCCTCAACGACACATCACAAAGATATATTGGTGAAAAATGATGATGATATATAAAGAGTGTGGAATATTCACTTACATTTATAGAACCCTTTTATAGACACATGAAATCAATTGCCATTTTGTCTCTCACAATCCTAGAAAAGAGTTATTTAAAAAACCTAGATTGAAAATCCCTCCAAACTATATTTCAGAGTGTATCATCCATGTTCAAAACTACACAACAATGATTACCTTCTCCTTGAATCATATATGTTGGGAGATTCAATCATATCTCAGAGGGTGTCTCTAAAAGCTTGAAGATTGAAAAGGTAGTCCCATTCCATAGCTCAATATCCTATGGACCTCTATCCTCAAAAAAACATAGGAGGATGCAACTATTAGAATAGACACATCAACTCTGCCATATATAATGTACCTTTTGTGCAACCTGAATGGTATATGAAAAATTAATACAAATCCCATGGAACTATGGATCACAATATACATATGGTACTACTACTTGTGTTAAAGTTTTTATGACTAGAGGATCTACATGTATCCTATGGAACACCACCACTGAAGCATGTTTGTCACCACCCTCCTGGAATATGACTGGACACTATCATGGTTTCATGTCTCTACAATTCCAAACACACTCCTTAAAAAATATCTATAATGAGAAGATAATAGTTATAAATATAGGATAGTTCAAATCCTTCTTATAAACAAGACACACCCCTCTACCTAATCCTAAACAAGTACTGGGTAAAAAAGAATAGTTGTAAATACACCAAAGACACTACCTAATGAACACTATAAATCTGGGTTAAGGTCAATATATTTATTTCAGAAATTACCATTTCATTCAAATGGATACCTAGTTTACAATTCTTTTTTCAAGGTTGAATAAAAATTTTAAACACTTCTTATCCATAAGGTAATGTACACCTCATGAAGTGAAGTGTGAAATCCACTTATTCCAAATTATAACACATTTCAATCTATGAGACCAAGGGTCCATGACCCAATGTGCCATAATTTACTGCTTAGTTTTTATGTTCTATCCTAATAAAGAAAAAAAATAGGTTATGGAAGTAACACTAAGTACCAATAATGTTTCACAATTCCCTTTACAAATTATCTATTTGAAAATAGGTATATCACATAATGAACACATAATATTATCATATTGTCAATCAATGCATCTTGTATGGCATGGAATAATGCAGGAAATATAAATCTTAGAGGGTTCCTAAAATGATGCATGATATTAATACACACATATAATTAGAAAATAGTACAATATATAATCATAAGTAACATAAAAAATCAAGTGCCTCAACCAATGGTGGAATCAAATCAAATATAATAGGAAAAATTCCAAAAAAATATAATTTTCAATCTAGGAAATTTGGATTTTTTCTTATATGTGTGTTAGATACTCCTAGGAATATCTCATTACCAAATTTATGTAACACCAAATATCCCATATATTTTCTCAAAATATTAAAATAGTAAATGAAAAGCTCCTCTAATACCACTTTTTTACATCCCAATATGGGATCCACTAAACAGTTCACTGAGCTGGTGGGTCACATGGCCAAAATCATGCCTCCATGTACACCAAATGATTCCATGATTTAAAAAGGGTATTGGGTGTGTCTTTGGGGAGAATATTCCGTCATGTTAGAGTGTACCATATTGTTAATAATCATAACTATCAATAATGAAAGAAGATATAATCAAGAGATAAGATAAACATCCATAAGACTATAAAAAAGGTTTTATGGTAGGTAGCATCACGAGCCAATCTCAGTCATATGTCCCTACTTCTAATAAATAATCAAATTTATAATTGTATAATGGTATCATTCCCCAGTGCATACCAGGTTCAATGAATTCTATTCAGGCACCCAACAGCAGCTCGAACAGGGTGTGAGATAACACCCAGTAGGCCACCACCAATAGCATCTATAAAAAATATAGTCTTTTTTATATAAATAAAATCAATGAATATTATATCATTGGCACAAAATTAATGTCAATAAAGTGTAGAAGAATAAATATCTAATCTATCTGACCTTATATAATGATTAATATTGTTAAATCACCCTTAAACAATGGTAGTGGTAAAATAGAAGTAAGCAAATGATATTGTCAAGTATACCCACCGGAGTCCAATACCTATGGTAGGAATATCTATCAAACACAAAAAAATATCAATAATGGACATTTAATGAATCAAAATGTATGAATCCATAATGGAATTATCTTATAATCCAATGTAAACATTTATAAAGGCCATGATGTGGAACCAAATGTGTCTAAACATTAAGGGACAGATCTAGGTTATCGAAGATGAAGGCATCCATGTCGAGTCCCTAGAGAATCATAATTGAAACTCAATAAAGACTTAGTTAGATTTTAAAGAGCATGCCGGTAGACAATTTCCAAATAAATTCCAACCAATCTAGAGTAAGGGTATCAAATCTCTTGAAATCCAATGGAATTAAGATACATGGATCAAATTGGTCCAAGGCATCCACTGTCGTAAACAAGTCCCACAGAGTAGAAATGTTGCTAGTGTCTTATGGAATCAGGATATAAGGAGCTCGTCTAATGAATCCACTACCATAAAAAATTCATCATCTCAATTCATAGCCATTCACATTCCATGAGTTCATATAACTCATTTCCACAATTCCAATGAAACAAATTAATCAATTTATTATCACGAATCATAACAAAATGAGGAATCAACTCCCTCTTAATCATTCAATTAAGTTCATTCCTTTCATTTACAAATGAAAATTTAAAAAAAGGTTCTATCAATCTTTAAAAATCCATTAAGTTCTCATTAATTATCCCACTAAAGTTGGTGATCTCACATGCACCCAATGGGGTGGTGCAACATAGGGCAGATACAAGAGTACATCACATGGGTGTCCTAGGTTGGGTAGAAACCTCCAAAAATAAAATAGGTATGATTGGAAAACATAAATTGGTTCAATGTAATTCAATTTAAGCATTAAAGTCATTTTAGGGATGGAATAGTAACTTATGGAATGCAACATAGATGTATAATTCTCTAAAACCACACAGACATAAGGGGAAATGAATTGAACACCTACTGTATACATGTGGTAGAGTACTCATTCAGTATTAACCTGTGATTCAGCCTAGATCAGAATAAAAAAATTGAACATATGATAATCCAAAAAATAGATCATATTATTATATACATAAATAACTCCATTGATATGAATAAAAATAAATAATGACACCATATGAATGATGAAATCACCAACACTAATCCAACTATACAAACAATGCATGAATTTGAGTCCGGATAGATAAATGGTGGGAAAGCCAACAATTTGAGCTCAAATGAGTCTCCCAAGCTTCTAGGATATCTGATGGAGGAAATGAGAGAAGAATTAATAAGTAATTAAAGTGATATGGGAAAAAGGAAATTTACCTCTTTTTAATTAGGTCACACAATTTTTCTATAAGGTTGGTTATACTGTGCATCAACCATGCATCATTCACTACCACAAGGGGGTACCTCACATGGTTCATGCACATATATTGGGAAATAATACTCATAACATTCACTTAAACTCTTTAAAATGTACAATTCATGAGAAAGTTGACCTGGTGAAAAGGTTTACCCAACCTGTGTGTCCTCCTCAATCCCTTTGTACATACCTGTATGATTACACAAAACTATATGGCATGGGTTTCACGATTTCTACTAACCATGTGGCCCAACTTCTTTTATATAAATGTCGAGAATCGGGCTTCAAAAAATCCTCAGACACCCCAGAAGATCTCATTATCTAATTATAAACTCACATTAGGTAAAAACCCAACATGTTAAACCAAAAAAAATATATATATTACCTTATTTGAAAACACAAGATCTTATAATATTCACCCAATAAAGAAATGTGTCCCTAAATTTCCCTTCCAAGGGTGTTTAAGAAACATCTAAGAATAAATATGGCTACTGAACTTATACATCATCCCACACTCCCATGTATTGTCATTTATATTGCCTTATTTCTCTATCACCTATACTAGAGGAATTTAATGGCCTTATAGAGCCTTTATTATCTTGTAAAAAATATGTATAAGATGGTCCTTGAAGAATGCATCTACCTACAGCTCAACCTCATCCTAATGAAGAGTATGAAATAGATCTGAATGATAACAGCATAGCTGAGATATGTGGAATACATCATGCATGGCTCTGTACCTTTGAGATAACTATAACCAATAGGCTATCAACCGTACTCTCTCCATAATCTTGAACGGACCAATATATCATAGTGAATGCCTACCCTTCCTCCAGACCAGTCTGTGTCCCAGCCTCAGTGAGACTCATATAGAGACCTGATCCCTAACCATGAAATCTAGAGTTCATAAATGGAGATCCATGTATGATTTTTTTCTAGACAATGTAGTTTTCATCCATTTCTAATTCAACTTGACCTACTCTGAATTCTCCTTAACACGATGAGGTCTGAGAAATGAAGACTCTCCTACCACTAACCAGAACAAAGGTGATCATCATGGACTATCATAGAAATCATCATAAGATTCAATCTATGTAGTCATGTGATATCTATTATTGTAGGAGAACTAAATTAGGGATATATGCCTCTCCGAAGAATCCCCAAAACCAAGGATGAATGATCTATGAATTTCATCTTGCACATGAATCATGCACTCTCACATGTCATAAGTCTAAGGGTGATATGTAGTTTTCAGAATCACATGTGTACCCAATTATATCTAAAAAAAATTTCATAATCGAGATGTAAATAAGGAATCCCTATCCAATAAAATGGCAAGAGTACCCCACAAAATTCTTTGCCAATTAACAGTTCATCAAATAGCGAAGGGCATGTACACCAACGACTAGCTTGAGATCATTAAATATGTACTTCCTCTCATGGGACCTTAATTGATAAGACCCATAAACCTTGACTTTTCCTCCTCTATCAAAAATTCTCTTGTTCTAATACATGATGTATCACATCACATAGTGTAGCTCCTTCCCAAATCTATAAGAATCTAGACTGATACTGATGTTAGTGTCCCTTTTATCTCCAAAAGGCTATCTTTTAGGTATATGTCCATATAAACATCAAACACATCTTATTCAATCTTGTAATAGGAAATTATATGTGTGATAATTCTTATATAGAATGACTATAATATAAACCTATCCCCAAAAACAGTTTATGTTAAATACATTTTCAGGATGCTCCAAGGAAACTAAATCTCTCACCTTCTCAAGATCAACTAATATGTCTGTCTCTTTGATAATATGACCTATGAAGTGAATATTAACCATTCATAAGTGATACTTTGTGATCTTATCATATTACCAATTATCTATCTATTTATAGAAAATGATATCAAAATTTTTGGAATGCTTGTGTAGATTGTTAGAATACACCAAGATATCACCCATGAACACCGCCACAAACAAATCCAAATGAGGATGGAAATATTTGTTCATATGTTCCATTAAAACTAATGGCATGCTCATGAGACCAAATGATATAACCAAATACCCATATAGACCATAACATATAAGAAAATCTATATGAGTTAGGTCTGTAGGTCAAATACATAGCTGATGATTATTCAGTCTCAAATAATTCTTTCTAAAAACCTATGCTCCTTGAAGTTTGTCAAATATATCATCTATACATGGTAAAGGGTACCAGTTATATTCCATCAATAGGTTCAATTTTTGATAATTCACACACACCCTTAGGGTACCATCCACCATTTCACAAAATGTACTTATAAAACACATAGATAATTATTGGGTCATATAAACGCATTTGTCTATAAATACTATATATTCCTCTTTATCTACTGTAAATCAATAGTATATATCCCATAAGAAGTAATGGATATAATTTCATCTCTTAGAATTATCTAGATAGAGAACTCCACCTTTCACTTAGAAGATAATCCAGAAATATTTTTTCGGGAAAACATCCAGGATATGATCAACCACTATAGGTAAATATTCCCGACTCATTCCATTTTTATCATGATATAAACAAGAAATTTGGGTTTCTATCTATCCTAGACCGTGATTCTAACATATAGATCTTATTTCCCAGACATCCCATTATCCTTTTCTAATAAAATCTCTTTATATATTGATATGATGTTCACCATTCATTGATAGAAATTTACCTGAGCTTGATAAGAAACTATCCATCCCATCTTGAGTATGATATCAAACCCCATCAACTTGAGGAAAAAATATCCTATATGAAGTGAAATCCATCAATATCAAGGGGGGACTCTCTATACTAGCATACACACACTATTCTATTCCCCAAAAAGTATCCATTGATATATAGCCATCGGAGAACTAAAAAATGAGCCTAGGTATCTCCAGGTATAGATATAAACCTACAAGATACAACTATATAGAAAAGATTTGATACAAGTGAAGAATATACTAGAATTTTACCTCCCAATGTATACATATCGGTACTCTACATCTTAGGTGTATGTTCTATAGAATATATCTTGCTTGAACTAAAACCCCATTAAACAACTTCACTACTCATAATAGTCCCACTCTTCTTTTTGTGTAAAACTAGTGTATGGATGCCCCGACCAAGACCACCACATCATCATAAATGTCTAACACTACTCCAACTGATAGCCTGAAGTGGAGCTATGAATCCCACTCCAAAACCTGGAGTTAGAGTCTGTCTCCTTCCACCAGCTACTGGAGGGAATGTCCTATGGAAATGCTTTATTTTTCCCATCCTGCAAAAATATCGGCATTAAATTGGGTCTTGACCACACTAATTCTGCATATTTACCCTTATACCACACACAACATTTACGATAGCACTACCGTAAAAAATATCATTTCTGATACTCCCCTCGTGAGAGGACTAAAATTAGTATTTCCTTCTATTACAACTTGAACCACTAAGTCGAGAGGTTAAACTACCCTACTTGACAATTTCATCTCCCCTTAGATTTTTTTTAGTAAATAGTGTTTGATTCCCTATATCAGTAATATTCATCAACTGAAACATGTTCACTTGTGATCAAGGGTTATGCCAGATACCTTTCTTAAAGCATCTCTATCTCGATAGATCATCAACATTCAAAATTATGAAGCATTTCAATTTGTTTCATATATTGAATAACTCTCATAGTTCCCTACTCCAGACATATTAACTCACTTTACCATTCTGATATCATGTCCTCCCAATTTAATTCATCAAGAAACCTGGATTAGTAATCCCTAAAAACCATATCTCAGAGCGTATCATCACGGATCAAAACATCCCTATAGTGTTTATCTACACCTTGAAGCATATTTTTCATGACCATGAGTCTCTACTCCAAAGGTTTCTCTAGATGCTCAAAGATTGAAAATGTATTATCCAAAAATATCTCAATATCCCGTGGATAGCCATCTGCCAAAAACATGGGAGGAAGCTGTTATAGGAACAAAAACGTAAACTCTACCATAAATAGGGTCAGTTGTAACACTCCTTTAATAGTATGTATAAAACGCATAAAACTCTCAAAAAAATCAACCTCAAAACTCATATATTGTTCTACTACATGTGGAGCATCTAAAACTGTAAGAGGATCTACTTGTATACCTTAGAAAACCACCTTAAGAGGTTTTTCGTCACCACCCTCCTAGCATATGAATGGAGGACATCATGGAGGCATGTCTATAATTCCAAACACATGCTGCAAAAAATAATGATAATGAGAATTAAATATTTAAAAGCATAGGATAGGTTGAATCCTTCCTATAGAAAACCCACACCACTATTCTTGCTTCTAATTCTATGACGAAGTAAAAAATGAATAGTCATAAAAACACAAGAGACACATCCTAACGACCACTCTAAAGCTGGGTTAAGGTCAAGTTAAATGTTTCTCAAATTTCAATTTCATTAAAATTCTAACCTATTTTATAATAATTTTTAATGTTTTAACCAAAATTATCACCAATTCTAATCCATATGGTCCCATACACCTCATGAACCAATGTGTGGCTTCCAATTAATCCAAACTATGGAATGTTCCATTCCATGCAACCAATGTTCCGTGACTCAACATTCAATAATTGGATTCTTATGGTTTCTATTATATCCTAAAAAGGGTAAATTAGGTTACAATTTAAACTCTATGTACAAATCATATTTTTCAACTCCCTATACAAATTATCTTCCTTGAAATATGTATATCACTTAAGGAACACATATAAATATCATGCAGTTAAGGAATACATCCTATATGAAATGGAATAATACATTTAATGTGAATCCTGTATGGAACCAAAATTGATTCATGATATGAATACCCTCATATCATCCGTTAAAAATAAATTATATAGTCACAAGGATCATAAAAAATCAAGTGTTTCACCAAACAGTGGAGTCAAATATATTGTAATAGGACTAATCTAAAAAAATTGAATAAATTTATATTTTTCCCATATATGGGACAAATAATTCAATGCACATATCATGAATTTTTTTAATACCTTATAATATACTATCTATTTTCTATAAATAGTAAAACTAGAAAAGAAAATCTCCACTAATACCACTTCATAATGTCTCAAACTAGGATCCACTAAACGGTTCCCCAAGACAGTGGGTCTCACAGCCTCAAGAGAACATCCTGATACACTAGATGTTGGTGACCAGTTGTGAGGGCCTAGATTATTTTTGTGGGGAGACTATGCCCTCATGTAAGAGTGTATCATAACAGTATTAATCAAAACAATTAATAGAGTAAGTATATAAAATCAATACCAAAGATAAAAATCTATAATACTGTAATATTAAATAATCCAAAAGTAGCCGTATACAATATAATGTTCATGTCATGTATCTATAAAGCATGTAAACTGGTATACAAACATTTAATAGAATAAATATATCTAAAGGTTCATGAATATTAAAAAATAATATCTTTAGATAGAATCACAATCCATGATAGATCATATAATCCTATACTCATATGAAATGATCAAATCAAGTATCATATAATGGGTGCATTCCTGAGTCCCTACATGCATCCTTGAAATCTGTCTGGGTACACAATGATGGCCCAAACATGTGAGAGATAACACTCAATAGGACACCTTCAATTGTTTCTATAAGAAATCCATCCTATTTTACGTAATCAAAAGTAGGTTTCATCATATCACAATTATAAAACTAATTAAATTAAGTGTCAAAGGATAAAGATCATTTTTATCCAACCATCAATCCATGTGAATAGTGGATAAGTTCCCATAAAAAATGGAATTGGTAAAAAAAGCAAGTGACACTCCCCATTCTACGTTTTTATTTTAAATATCCATACCAAGTTTATCTTTCATGTATAGAAAAAATATCCACACCATCCATGTTGTGTAATCATGTGTAATAAAAATAAAGGAATCTCAATGTAATTTAGTGTAAACATCCACAAGGGTTAGGATATGTAATCGAATGTATTAATCCATGTAGGTATTTATACAAGGTATTGAATTCCATGTCCCCCATGTTTCTTCCTAGTAGGGTCTTGATGGAAACTCAGTATAGACTTAGTTGGAGTCTGGGGAGCATGTTAACAAACCATGTCAATAGAAAGCCCATGAAAGCTGGGTTCTGGGGGTTACAAGCCCAATGTAATCCTATATACCTAGAATCCAATGATTAAATAGGATCAAAAAATAAACTATGATAAAAAATTCCTAGGTAGTATAAATTTCCACACTGTCCTATGGAATCATCATCCAAGGATATCATACAAGGAATCCACTACAATTATAATGTCAATATTTCGATTCATAACCATTCACATTCCATGAGTTCATCCAACTCATTTACAAAATTCTAATCAAACAAATTAATAAATTTATCATCATGTATCACATTGAAAAGGAGACAATGACTCTCTCTTAATCATTCAATTAAATTCATCTCATTCATTTAAAAATGAATTGGTAAACCAATGTGATACCAACTATATGTTAATCAATAGAACATGTGATGGAGACTTATGGAATAAAGGTAACATAAATTTTACTTCAATTATTTTCATGAAAGTAATTTAGGATTAAAAATTATTCTTCTCGGATCTAATCCAATTCATATTAGCTTAAGGGTTTGTTTCATCATGATTGAGAATTATCCTTCTAGGAGGTGGATCATGTTCCTCTCATGGCCAATAAAAATAGTTGTGGATAACCAATTTCTTTCCATGGATATAAAAAATGTAAAAATAAAAAATTTCTCATTCTTAAAGGCTCCATGTTATATGGATACCTAAAAGGATGTCTTATCTAGACCTTCAAATTTCAAAAGAAAAGATGATGGCAGTTTCTTATTAGTTGCAGATCTAGATACACTTCGTCAATGGCATGAATTATTAATTTTGTAAATTCTTAATTCCTGTGAATATTTTTTACTCTAAAGGATATAATCCTTTTTCCACTCTAGATTTAAATAATAGAAATTTTCATTTTTATGGAACCTATGACTAGAGAATGATTCCAATATAAAGAGTATTTTTTTTTCATATTATCATGGTGAGAAAAGATGATCAAGATCTACTAAAAAGAATTCAAAACATTCTCTTGAAGTAAAGAATTATTTGAATTTATGAATGGGATATGAATTTCAAAACCATCAAACATTGAAATTCCACAACTTGAATTTGTTTAATATTACACGGGTTAAACTGGGTATACTGGTATCCCAATATTCTTAGCAACATTGTAGCATGTATTCGTATTCCACTGAAGATAGACCATCAAACTATATCTAGAGAACATTCCCTTATTCCAAAATTCATGTTGACAATATATTTTATTCTAATATAACATATATGATCAATTTAAATTTCAATGATCAAAATATTGAGGTTATAATTGAGCATGAATATTCTCAACCATTCTGTGAGTTGTGAAGGATTATAAGACATTCTCTTTTAAACTGCATAATTATCCACAAACTGGTGAAGCCCTACAATGATTCTAATTCTTTTTAAGATGGTAAAAAATCATGAAAGGTAAATATTCTACTCTTGATAATGGGGATCCCTCCAAGAATAAATAATCGATTAAATGGGGTTTAAATCAAATCATATGGTTTTATTTGAAGAGAATGAAGAGTAAGAACATGATGTTATGAACATGTAACTCTTTTCATATTTATTATGATTCCTTGGATTGTGTCAGGCCTGAATGGCCTGAAGGCCTTCATTTTTATTGATTTTTGAAAACCCCCCTTTCAAGGGATGATGGGGAACCCTTACAAGGCCCGTAGGCTCAGAGATTACATGGCCCATAGGCTTAGGGGACTACATGACCTGAAGGTCTTAGGGAATTCAACCTGAATATCTACAAGGAACTGCCCCTCCCCAACATCTGCATCCTTGATAGTAGATCTCCACCTTTGCCTGACTGTCTAGCTAGGCTTCCCGTGCAATCATAGGCTGGTACCGATGGCATAGCCATACCCTCTCATTATAACAATCCATTTGGCTCTTCTATGGGGAGTGCACCTGCTTTTAATCCTCTTTTGGGGATGATCCTTTTTTGTAGTGTGTCTGGGGCCTGCATTCATGTGGATCGAAGGCCATGGGGTGGACCTATGGCCTTAAGATGGCCCGAAGTCCTTGAAAATCAACTGGCATGAAGGCTTTGGGTGGCCCGAATGCCTTTCAGGACCCAAGGACCAAACCGGTGGCCCGAAGGCCCAGATGGATGAATAGTTCTGGCTGCTACAGTACAGAATAGTGCCTGCTACAGTACCTTTTATAGTACTACTATAGTACTACTACAGTACCGGAAAATATGCCTCCACCCAGATTTGACCTCAGGTCTCATGGATGAACCTATCGAGTCATCACCAACTGGGTTGAGGCTCATGTGCCTTTGAATTGTGTTATAAATCTTAAAATCTTTATAAATAACATGAAAGATTGGAGTAGGGAATGCATTAACAAGATGGATGAAAATATTTCATTCCAGGAATCCTTTCATTACATTATTCAGGGGAATTACATTCCAAATGATTTATCCTTATGTATTGATCAGGAAAATAGAAATAGTCATTATCTCAACTCATTTACTATTCTGAAGGAAGGAACAAAAAGGGAGACTTAAAAATTAAATTTTATGATGAAGGTGAAAAAATAATATTTTTTTAATGCTCTCCAAAGAGTTTAGAAAATCAACAGGGTAGTTTCTATTTTAAATAACAACGGTGTGTTTCTTGATAGCATAGAATAATTTTCCGCACATGTTCTTTCTTATTTAATCAATCTCTTTAATGGTCCAAATTATTACATGGATCTAATGGAATCTGTCATACTAAAACATTTCACTTATGAGGAAAACTCCATTCCCTATGATTTAACCATAAAATATGAGGCCAAGGAAGATATCTTCATCTTAAATCGTTGTAAATTACCTATCCTAGATGGGTTCACACACTCTTTCATTCAAACCAATTGGGATATTTCTAATATTAATGCATACAATTTAATTAATAATTTTTTCAATTGAGGGAAGCTATCACAAGGATTTAATTACCAATTCCATTCATTCATTATAAATTTGTAGAATGTTAATGAAATTAATCTTTTCAAACTAGTGGCCCTTGTCAATACAATTTATAAAATCGCTGTAAAAATTCTTATGAAGAGGATGGCCAACATTGATAATAAAAATTCTTCTAAAAATATATTCATTTATATTTTATATATGGTCGTTTATTATTATAAAAAATAAAAGTTTGTATATCAAGAACATTTTCTGGAGTGGAAGCATTCATCAATTAAAAATTTCCACTGTTTTATGCAAAATTTTGTCAACTTGTTGATTCTGGAGGGGTTGTCATCACAAATCTCCATAAATTATATAAAACATTGATAATTAAATTTATGAAGTGACTCATCACATTGAAATATGAGTATCTTTCATTTTTAAGACTCAAAATCATTAGAAGGCTCAAAGTTAGAATTTTGAATTACATGGAATCCTCCCTTTAGCCTAATTTTAAAGCCTTTTTTCTGAGATTACAGTGAATTATCACTAGATGGTGAACATTAACTATTCCCTTGATTTTCGATTAGATAATTGGATAGCTATTATCTTTATTAATCCTTCACACTCCCCAGACCCATAAATTGACATGAATGTGTCAATTAAAGAGAAAATGGAGGATTACTTAGACAATATCCCTTATGATGTCGATGAAATGGTTATCAATTATAACATAATAAATAATATATAACCCATTATTTGAGAGCCTAGAATCAATATAATATTGTCCTCCATGTTATCCTACAACACGGTTGTATAGGGTCACTCCAACTACATGGATAAGTGTTTAAAAATATCAAGATACTTTCTTCAAGGTCTTCTCATGCATGGTGGATCATGCATGCAAGGCTATCTACAAAAATTTTGCTAAAAAATACATGAATTAGCCTTTCCTCATGATGATTGTTGTGAAATAAACATATGAATGACCTCAACCACTTGTTCCTTATTTCTAGATAGCTTCTTCTCTATGTTTTTCTTCTGTCAATCTGTTTCGAGTTCATTTTCTATGGACAATTCGATACCATGATAGAATCTCTAATTGCACTAGGATTTCACTTTATTATCACTTTAAGATCCTCTTCGTGGATACTAGAAGGTAATTCTTAAATTCATATGGACCTCTCATAATAAAATTATCCTTGATAATGATACATTTTTCTTACAGTTGAATCAAGTTCAAATTTTTATGGCTTTGGAAAATAAAAATTCAATTAAAAAAGGTTATCATGGTAACTATATTCATGATTTTACTTTGTTAAATTGTTTTGGAATTAAATATAGTTATCATCCACATATGGGAACCATAAAATTCATATGTATTAACAATATTTCGGGTTGAATAAAATTCAATAGTAAAGGATCTATGAGGGGAAACCCAGGTCCATCTAGATATGGTTCAAATATCAGAAATCATCTTAGGAATTTAATACGTACCCTTTTGGATTCATGTGGAATCTCCACTACTCTTAAAGACGAAATTATTGGGATAATTAATGTGGTAAATATGGAAAATAAATGTTTTTGGCCTAAATTATGTCTTAAATTTTACTCCAATACTATTGTTCAGGTAATTATGAATGGTATTATTCATCTTTCTTGGGAGCTTGGTGTTAGATGGAGAAACTCCATATGCTCTCTTTCATCCATGAATTTTATGATCACTCTTGCTTAACATGAAAAAAACCACATGGTTGATGGAATTACCAACAAGAAGATCTCTTCTACTAAGAAGGCACTAATCATTGATATTCTAGAGGACCTTTCTTATTTCTTTCAAAGGGTCTTTTGTAAAAAAGCATCTTTCATTTCATGTAACATTGTATCTTTATAATATAATTGTTATTAATTCTAGTAAGGCTTATAATTTTACTCCTAAAATGGTGATATAAAACTTAAATAATCCATTAAGTTCTAATTAAGTCTCCCACTAAAACATTAGAGCCCTCATGCACCCAATATAGCAGAACAACATAAGGAAGATTCAAGGGAACCACTCGTTGGTATCCTAGGTAGGGTAAAATAAACTCCAAGAATAAAAAATTTATTATTGTAAAACTTAAATAGGTTATAACTCATTCAATTTAAGAGTTCAATTAATTTAATGGGAGACACCAGAAAGTATGTGATACAACACAACTGCAAAATTCTATAAAACAACCCAGACGTAAGGGAAAGGTATAGAACACCTATAGTATACATGTGGTATAGTACTCATCCAGTATCAACCTATAATTTGGTCCATATAAGAAGAAACATGAATAATGGATGAAAATCCTAAAAAAGGAATATTATATTGAACATATATAACTCTATCAATTGTGAATAAATATGAATAATGAAAAAATATAAAATAGAAACTCACCAATGTAGTTCCAACAAGACAAATGTTGCTTGAATCCGAGTCTAGATGGATAAATATTGTTCAATCCTATGATTTGAGCCCAATGGAGGCCCCCAGTCATCAAGGTTGTCCGCTGGAGGAATGAAAAGATGGGGTATTATGTTATTAAAGTGCAAGGAAAAAAACAAACATTACCCACATTTGAACTCGGTTGAACAGTTTTTTGCATGAATGTTCAAACTGTGTTCCCTATACTGCCTCAAGGGGGCCCTCAAATGATTCTTGCACATAGTTTGGAGAACCATACAAAATCCATTTTAGTATCCTCTATCAAATCATATATATCCCCCACATGGGTGTGAGGCCCTCGTTGCGTGGTTTCATCAAACCGTGCAGCCTCCTCCATCCCTATTTGAAGCCTTGAACGATTACTCCATACTGTGCGACTTGGGCCACACCATTTCTTTGAAACATATAAACCATCTAAAACATCTTCATTTCTCAAAAAAACTAGGCTACGAGCTTTGAACATGACCTTGACATCCCCAAAACTCTTATGGTCTCATTGTACAGTCACATTTGGTTAGATCCAAAGAGTTAAACTAAAAAAACAAGTATCTGTAATTCATAGGAAAACATGGGATATTACATTTCCAATTTACGAAATTACATTCTAAAATTTAAATTTGACATAATAGGGTGATAATAGGTTAAGGTACTTATGCTTAATTATTATTTTATAGTTCAATTTCATCTACTCATACTTATTATTCCACTATAACAAATTTGATTAGTGATTTATCTTGTTTTGTAGAACTTTTTCTCTGTGGTAAAATATTTTCACCAACTTTTCCTCATAAAGGAGATTACTTTCCAACTATACCACCTCCAAATTCAGTTCATGTGATGTATCTGGTATGCACATCTTCAAGAAGGATACAAGGAACATATAATGTTTTTGAGACAAATTTAGTGTTAGTAATTTTCGATTGCCCACATATCCAAAGTGATCAAGAATCTCAATTAGGTCGATATACTAAGGAAAAATATTTCAATTCATCCCCAATATCACAAATCTATTCCATAGAGATATATATAGGATCACTATATCTCCAAAATAAAAATTTAGGTCTATTTGAGAGGAATAATTATAGATATTATTTTGAATCAGAGATACCTTGATGTGTTCTTGGATGGTCATCAATATTTCTACCATTTAATCAAATATTTTAGGTCCCACCGACTTTCATTCACTAAATTCATCAAAACATGAATCTGTTATACATATCTTCTCATAAAGGGATTAATTATGTTCCATTTATATACATATATGGAAACAATTATTAAACAAATCATGACCTAAGGAATAATTGATCCCATCCTCGTTTAAAATATATCGATCAATATCTCAATATGTGTTCAAGTGTATATACTATTTTCTCACAGTGGCCATCAATTTGGGGGTGATAATTGATACTAATATTTAAATTTCTATTTTTATCATGTTGAAGACTTTTCCCGAACATGGAGGTAAAACATGGATGTTAATTAGATATTATTTATTGTCTTGTTTTATGCACCCTCACTGCTTCACTGATGTATATACATTTAAGCTGATCAAGTAAGATGTAATCCTGAATTGAAATGAAGTTAGTATAATTTTTAAGACATTCCACTAAAACCCATATATCATTGTTTTCTTTGCATATATTTTAAATACTAGTGAAAATGTTTATGATGACGTTTTCCAATTTCCATGTAGGATTGTGTAATGATTTCATCCTTCCCTTGATTTTTTTTACATTTGACTATCTTGATGAAATTCTAGGAAATTTAATATATATTCCATGATATAATTCTATATATTATCCCAAAAATAGTTGTCTCAATAATATTGATACATATTTATTCTCTCTAAGTGGATAAAGAATTTTAGTTATGTGTATAATTCAACAACTCCTTTTTCATAATATTTGATTATACACATAGTCATGCCCCAAATCATAAAACCCATTTTTCATCAATTTTAAAATTCAAGGAATTCCGTTTTCATATAGATATCATTTTTATTTGAATTTCCACACCATCACATTGATCATCATGTATCTTCTCTAAAATAAATGGTTGATAAATAATTCAGATAAAGATGATGATTTTATTTTTTTATGACTTCCATGTTCAATTATTTTAAGTCTAAGATGATTAGATCAATCTAAATTCTCATCCTAGATAAGGTTGTGGGATCCTTTCTACTCAGATCATCCACCACATTATTTTCCTTCCTATGATGGTAATTTTTTGAGTAGTAATTGTACCTAATCAGATCTAACGATCTTCTATGATTCTTATTACTCTCATTATATGTGAATATATACTTTAGGGTTTTGTGATCTATATATATATCACCTTTCTACCAGTATAATAAATTCAACAAAATCTTTATTGTAAAGATAACTATAGATAACTCTAGATCATTTATTAGGCAGTTCTATTTAAGGACATTCCACATCCCAAAGGCATTGGCTTTAACATTATTATATCTCATCAGTACAGAACCAAATCCATTATTTAATGCATCACTGTATATTAAGAAATGATCTCCATTTAAGGGTAACATGAGTACTAGTGAAATGATAAGAATCTTTTCCAGTTCCTCGAATCTCTCTCCACATTAATTGGTTTTGAAAAATATCACTCCAATCTAGGTCAACTTGGTTTGTGGGTTTTAAAATCATGAGATTTTTCTTACAAATCATCAGAAATATCCCCTAGTCTTAGAAAATTATGGATCCTGGTTATAGATATTGGTCTAGACCAGACATCAATTACCTTATTTTTGGAAGGGTCTGTAGATATCAATTTTTAGGTGATAAAATTCCCATTGAATGATAATGCCTATATTTATAAATCACATTCACTATACATTTCATATATATTATCCTTTTAAATATTATTTAGAAGAGAATTTAAATACTCCTCATTCTCATGATTTCTTTTGGTGTATATCATAATATCTTCTAAAATGACTATAATTTTTTTATGAAATATTTAAATACTATATTCATTATTTCCATGAAAATTTTTAGATAATTAGTGTGTCCAAATAGAATCACAAAATACTCATAGTGTTTATACCTTTTTTTGAAAGGAAGTCTTGGGAATTTCTTCCATCTTCACCATTAATCAATGATATCCCAAACTATTGTCCATGTTAGAGATGTATTGGTCTCAACATAGTTGAAAGAATATGTCAACAATTCATAGAAGGAGATAGATTTTCATTATCATGGTTTTTTTGTGATTAACATAATCAATATAGATTCACACTGACAGATCCTTCTTCTTAACAATGCCAACCAGAACTCCCCATGGTGAAACACTCCGACATATAACACTCTTTTCTAGATTCTCTAGTAACTAATTCCTCTATTCTATAAAAATCAATGGTTTTACTTCTATATGGAGTCCTGGATATCATCATAGATCCAACTATACGTTTTTCTAGGAACTCAACCAATCAATTAGGAGGAAGACTAAACAACTCCTCAGGGTCTACATAAGAATATTCCCTCACATTGGGAATGTGTTCGAACATGATACTATCATTTTTATAAACAATTTGAGATAGATATTCCTTTTAATAATGAAATAATATGTATTATTGAGAATAATATTCCAAAATATATTCATCGTCATCCTTACTCTTGTACAGAATTTGAGAAAGACTTAAGATATAGAGAGTAATCTCCCTCTCATGATTATTGATGTTCGATTTATATAATGACAAAAAATCCATACCCATTATAGCATAAAATTCCACTAAAGGATATATAATAAATTTTTTCTAGAGGTTCAATAATCAATCATATACTGGGGAGGCGTTATATAATAGGATGAAATAATTTCTCCATTTATATTCTTAAAGACAACTCAACTTCAATGTTTTAAGGTAGTGTTTGAATAGTGCAAATAAACTTACCTAAAAAAAGAATGTATAGAACAAGAAACAAATAGTTATTTATTTATTATTGAATTAATGACTAGTATAAATGTCACCACATCAATGCAGGTATCCACCTCAATAATAGTGATATAATATTCCCTTCCTTTTTCTTTGGACCCTGGAAATGTTTTCATTGATTATACACAACAAATTTTGGCTATGGTCATTCGTTTTCCACCCATTCAACAGCCCGAAGGCCTTGAAATTTTTTTTATATGATAGAGTCCCCTTTAAGAGATGAAGGCTGAAACCCTAAGGTCATTAGCTTTCATTATTTTCATGTTACTTGTAATTTAAACACATGAACATAGGTTGAGTGTTATATAAACCTTAATTCCTTCATTTTTATTAGTGGTTGTCTTCATCTCTATTTGGTGTGATTATTCAGATGCACCTATTCTATACAATTAAATAATCACCTTTTTCCATTAAGATAGTTTCTAAGATGCTTCTTCATATAGTTTCCACTGGTGGAAATACAAGATTTAACATCGAAGTAATGATGTTAATTTTTTTAACTTGTTCCAATAGTATCTGTGAAAATTTTTTGCTTCAGTTTTTAGTGAAACCAATTCTAAATATAATTAAAAGTGGGTTTTGGCTTTGATTATACTAAAAACCAACACTGAAACGATAAAAGGAATGATTTATGGCATCAATTTTTTGAAAACCCAATGCCATAAATCTAAAAAAATATTTGGTTTTAGTTTTTTTAAAAAAAATAATGCCATAAACCTGTAACTCAGGATCTTACAACATTATGTTTCATAAATACTGACCAATATATTAAGAAAACTTCGTTTTTGATTTTCCCAAAAATCCACACCGATTTTTTTTCAGACTCTTCATCATCGGTTTTTGTAAAACAGATGTCGAATGTCTTTTAAAAATAGTCGATATTAGAAAACCCTCATGTTTTTGGATGTTCAAAAGCTAAAACCACGATGAATACTCTCGAATCACGATGACTTTGAAGGTTTCATTGTAATCTCTAATGGATATTTTTGACATTATTCTTCCATTTTCATGATCTTCGATCTGATTTCTTGATTATGTCTCCTTGTTTAATAATCTCCAGATTATTTTTTCTTCTAAAACCTATTTTCTTTGACATTCAATCGTGGTTTTTTTAGTTTTTTTTATTTTTAATTTTCCTTTTTACAATCATTTTTTGTACAAATATTATATTGTTTAAGTTTCCAAGCATTCCATGGAGAAATGTTTTAATTGCGTTCTATTTTCAAGTAAAACTCCAAATTTTGTATATATATTTTCTTAATTTTGAAGATAATTTATTTGTCATATAATTATGTTTTTTACTTGCATTAATTATTATTTTATGGTTTATTATAAATGTGTTGGAACATGGATAATAGTCATCCCTAAGAGTGATCATCCCATATATTGTAAAATTTCCATGTGGATAGGGATGTGATTGATGTTCATGTAGATTTTTGATATGGTTTATTATGGTTTTATCTTTCCTGATCTGAGTATATTCTTTTTATTACCGATTTTCGATATTTATTGTATTCAAAATAGGCCTGGTATAGGAAGGATATAGAATTACATGAATAATTATAGGAACGTACAAATTAACATGTACTACATATGACATTCCATGCAGGTTTCATTACTATGCTATTTTAAATTTTCTGATATACCATGTATGTTTCATTAGAATTCATTTTAAATACCTTGAGAGGTTTTCTTATAAAAAGACATTACATTATCCTTTTTAGGTATTTGATAAGCATACATGTTTTCAAGGTATGCCTCTATTATATAATTATCATGCTTTGAATATATTCTATTCTAGATTGTTTCTTACTTATATAGTCTCTTTCCATGCATATTTGTTATGTCGGTGCTTCTCTAGCATGTCTACCTATACCTTTGGTAGTGTGAATGATTCCTATAGATTTATTAATGGTTCCCATGTACTTTACATATTTCGGTGATAAATTAGAAATCAATGGTTGTATTACATGTATTTATACTTATACATCATGTTTTCTTTTTTATTTATTAATCCTGATCTCATGGCCTAATATAATATCTATGCACTGTTTGGTTAAATAAAATGCTGGAATCAATCTAATTGAATTAACTTTATAATTCACCAGCCAATTATAGGAACCTTATATATTCAATGGTGTATTTTACTAGGTGATGTATTTCATATAAATATAAAATGATTTAAAAATGAATGTATGTTTTCAATAAGTATCCTCAGTTGGTATAAATGTTCTCTTTCTTATTTTTATTTATTATTATAATAATAATTTCAGGATATAATAAAATAATAATTATAAGGAATCAAATGTGTTGTAAAATATACCAATTTAGCTATGTATTTAATTTCATATATCATAATTTTGGGAGTATTAGGATTTATTTCACTTATAATATGAACAATTACTCTAATTATTATATAATATTACTAATAATAACTAATTTTTCACCTATTAAATTAATGTTGACTTCAATGCTTTAGACATAAGAAATAACAAAATACTGCAACATCTATGTAAAATAAACTAGTAAATTTTAGAATATTTATATTATAATTAAATTATAATATCAACATAACACATGTATATAATATGAAAATAAAAATTTTACTTTTTGTAAATGTGTTCTATATCTGATGTTTTCTCTCTGATTGTCAATAGTTTTTATTAAATGTGTTTCTAATTACAATTTATATTTAAATATATATATTTATATATATATATAATTAAATGTTTATATTTTTTAATATATTCTCCAATTCTATTGTTATATTAGGTATTTAATGGAACGTAATTGGATATATTTACGAAGAACCACTAGTGAACATAAAAATTGAGTTGATAAATTCATGGAATTTTCTATACAACAAAATCAAAACATTGATTTAATTTCTTGTCCATGTGTATTGTGTTTGAATATGAGCATAATAAACTCTAGAAAAATTGAGGTTTATCTCATTTGTTATGGTTTTATCCTTAATTATACATGTTGGATCCGACATGGTGAAATAATTGAAAATTAAACATCCAATATTGATAAAAATATTTATAATGAGGCAATGGATCATATTGAAGAATTAATTCATGATTTAGGTGATGAAACCATCAAATAAACAAAAAATGTTGAATGATTGAATAGGGATTCTGAGAAACCATTATTCCCAAGATGCAGAAAATATATAGTGTTATCAGCAATTTTTAGATTAGTAAACTTAAAAGAAAAAATGGGTGGAGTGATAAATGTTTCTCTAGCTTACATGAGCTTTTAAAATATCTACTTCTAGAAAGAAATAGGCTTCTAGATTTAAAATATTAGGTGATGAAAATATTATTCCCAATGGGATTGGGCTATAAAAATATACATGCTTTTCAGCATGATTGTTTACTGTATATAAATGAATATGAATATTTATCAAGTTGTCATATATGTGGGAAATCAAATTATAATATAGACGGGGAAGTCATCTCAGATTCATTCTCATGTATTGTCATCTAATGTCATGAAAATTAAATTTTGTACTTTCTAATGATATCATCCAATATTTTTTACTTAAAATTATGATAATTCAACTATGATTAATTCTTAGGTACCAAAATCAAAACTCCTGATAAATCAATTTGGTACATTCCAATAATACCTAGTTTTAAGAGTCTATTTGGAAATTCAGTTTATGCAATAATGTTAAGAAACCATTTATATGATCACAACATTGATGGAATCTTATGTTGCCCTACCAATTCACCATAGTGGAAGAGTTTTGATAAAAAAATACCAATTTTGAAAGTGAAGTTTGAAATATAATAATGTGATTGTGTACTAATAGAATAAATCCATAACAGTGCCTTAGTAGAAAATATAATTCATGTCCTGTTTTCCAAGGAGTTTAAAACATACCCCCACCTCTATCTATTAATAAAAAATATGTTATGATGAGCATGATGATTTTCGGAGAATAACAACATGGAAATGATATTGATGTGTATGTTTCATCATTGATTGATGATTTGAAACTACTATAAGAGGTAGGTGTTAATGTTTTCAATGTATTTACGAAAGAGTATTTTATTTTTCATGTTATTATAATGTTCACTATAAAAAACATTCAGGCATATGAAAACTTATCTGGATATAGTGTTAAATGACACAAAGCAGGTCTAATTTTTGAAGAATATACTTCATATTACCAATTGCAGAAGTGAATGAAGATAGTGTAAATGATACATATATGATTTTTGTGAAGGGATCATACTCATATTAGATTGAAAAAATAATTTACTGGTTTTCAAGAATATAACCTCCCCCTACATTTTGAACTAAAGAATATTATAACATGGTGAAAAATATTGATTCAACATATGGAAAGAAAACAAGTTCTGGTATTCAGAGAAATATCATGAAAAAGTAGTCTATTTTTTGGCACTGTCTTATTGGAAATTTTTAGTGATAAATCATAACATCAATGTTATGCATTTTGAGAAAAACATAACAACAGTTTGATTGGAAACTTTTTATAAATAAAAAAAGATCGATTGCATGCCATATTGGACATGATAACAATGAGAATATATTTGGAGTTTACTCCCACCGTGAAAGTAAACATAAAATATTTATCTCTAGCTTGTCACACATTAAGAATGATTGATAAGGTGGATTTTTTTCAGTGTCTTAATGGTATTAAAGTACCCATTGGTTTTTCATCAAATGTGAATAATTTGGTATCATTGAATATTGTAAATTAATACGTATGAATTCTCATGATTGCCATGTATTGATGCAATAACTTCTAAAAGTAGCAATGCATGGTATATTATTGAAAACTGTCAGAAAGACTATCATTTCATTTTGTAATTTTTTTCAAATCCATTTGTAGTAAAGTTATTGATCCAAATTTGGTAGATGTGTGGGATAATAAAGAAACTTTTATTCTTTGTCAACTAGAAATGTATTTCCCACCTACATTTTTTGATATAATGGTTCATCTGTTGATTCATTTGGTGCATGAGACAAGAATATGTGGCCCCATTTTTTAATATGGATGTATCCTTTTTTATGATAAATGAAAAATTTGAAGGGATATGTTAAAAATCATTAATGACTAGAGGCATCTATTGTTCAAAATTATGTATTAAATGATTTGATTGAGTAATATAATAATTATTCTTATGAGGTAGAGTGTATTGGTATCCCTATATCTCGACATATGACAATTGATAGTGAAGGTAGAGGGGTTTGATGCATAAAGGTAAATTTCATTCCATGTGATGAAGTGATGCCTGCAGATTTGTAGATTTTGAACAACACTGATGTGGTTCAATCATATATATCCTCTCATATTTATGAATTAATGTTATAATATTAGAAAATAAATGAACTGTGGTTGATGATTTAAAATAATAAGATATTTGTTTCATATTTTAAATATAAATTCACCACATATATATCTGCATCAGAAATATTGAACTGGTTAGTAGGGGGAACATCTCTTAATGTGATCACAAGGTATCATTTTGATAATAATGGCTACATATTTTAAAAAAAAAGTGATGATATGAATACTATTCAGAATAGTGGTGTGATGGTTTTCGCTGAAGCAATTCATTTTTCAAGTGCCAAAGATAAAAACACTGATTCTGCATCAATTCCATATTTTGGAGTTCTTGATGACATATAGGAAATTGATTATATTAAATTTTGATTCACCATTTTGAAGTGTGATTGGGTTTATAGTAAGAGTGGTGTGAAACATGATAAATATATGTTAAAACTAGTTGATTTCAAAAGATTTAATTATAATTCGTTACCATTTATCATGGAGACACATGAAAAACGTGTATTTTATGTCATTTATCCAAATAATGATCAGTGGTCCAACATTTTTCAAGGAAAAAAGATACCATTTGTGTGATGAGGATGATGCTGATGATGTTATTGATTTACATGATCCTTACTCATCTATTACGCAATTTATGGATGATTATAATGAGTATAAGATAGACATTTTGCAGGCAGTATGTAATGATCAAAGGAATGAATGTGGGAAAACACTAAATTAGTCCCCTAATTTCTATAGTGAATATTTATATTTTGTTTATTTTTTTGAAACATACAAATGTCACCTATTTTTTAATTACTTATATTTTTTAATTCTATCTAAATTTTCAGTTTTCTAATGAAATGATGTTACAAAATTTTGTATTACACTTTCTATAATCAATGACAAATTTAAATAGAGAGGAGCAGTTATCGAGATATATCTATTTTTTCAAACTATTAAAAAATCAGTAATATAATTATTTAATGAAAGAAAACAGTTAATTTCAAAAAACAATTTCAGGGATACTAATACATCCTCAGCAGAGGAGACTTCTCCTATTACTACTAAAAAGTCAAGTTCCCATGTTGGTAAACATGGTATCACACGCTTACCAAAACTATCACTTTCTCATAATAATGAAAGATTAAGAATCCTTTTTTTGGATAATAATAATGAAATTGGACTAAATGAAATTCATTTTATTAGTTATATATTGATATAGAGCCATTATATGATTAGTATTTTATATCCTTATTGGAAGTTAGTGGAAAGGATGGAAAAGAAACAACTTTGGGTGGCCATGATGTTAAAATATCATAATTGATTTATTTTATCTAATTATTGAGTATTAAATATTTTAAATGACATATTTAATTTATTCAATTATAGATGACATCCAATTTTGAGGAAACAATTGAAATTATGAAAAGAAATCTTTCTTTAGTGGTGGTTCGATAGAGAGATTTTAAAACAAAACCGAAAAAAAATTATTTTTTTTGGAAAGATATGGTTTAAAAACCCATGCCCCAAGTATTCTTTTATAGATGAAGACACATGCAATATATTTGTTGACATAAGGCATAAAAACTTTAGGTATGATAATTATTTTATATTTTAAAATTTATTATAGATTTTTCTATTTACTTAGTAGTTTATCATTATATAACAGGTCTCTAAGAGATCTCATCAAGAGATCTAGTTGAGAAATTTATACCTACATACTTTATCACATAGAGGGTATCTATATTTAGATAAAAAATTGATTGAGGAAGATTTGAAGCATTAAGAGATTGATATAGTAGTGGTTTAGAAGAGGTCCAGTTTGGTCCTCCATCTCCTCCCACTCTCCATGAAAAATGGAAATGAGCATGAACAAGGAAAAAATGAATAGTACCTTCTAGAGGAAGCTAAAAATGTATCTGATAAAATTGAATGTAAATATTAATTTTTTTATCAAATTATCTATTTTTTAATTTTAAACACTAATATAACTTTTTCATTATTCATTTTAGGAGGAAATTCAGGAGAAAGAGACACAGGGGTCTTTTATCCCTGAGAGTAGGATGGAAATTCTTGCTACTAATTTGGGAAAAGAAGAAAACCCTGACCATGTTAGAGGATATCAGGATGATTTTAGTATTCATATGGTTTTTTGGTTAGAGTAAGAAATCAAGAGACCTAGAAATAGAATCTTTAAATTCTGAGCTGAATGATATGAAATAGTCTATGGGTGATCAAATTCAAGCAGTAGTGCAGAAGGCTTTATTAGAACATTTGGAAATATAGTCATGGTTTGCACAGCCTTCCAGGTTATATTTTTTATTTGTCATCATCTTTTCAATTTTATAAATTATAAACACTTATATAAATTTTTCTTTTTTCAGCCTTCCCATCCTACTCACCGAGCCTACCCTGCCCCATCGGCCAACCCTTCCTCGTCGGCGTAGCCTTCCTATGAATAATATTAACTTGTCATCAATTTTTCATTTTTATAAATTATAAACAAAAATATATCTTTTTTAGCCTTCCCAGCCTTCTGATCTGGACTACCCTACCCCATATGACAACTTTGATCCTTCACCTTCTCGCTCAGACCAATCCATATATTTTTTCATTGTCATCAATTTTTGTATTTTAAAAATCATAAATAGTAATATATATATTTTAATATTTTAGCCTTCCCAGCCTGCTCACCCGGACTACCCTGCCCAATCTGCCTACTATGATCTTCCACCTCCTCACTCAGACTAAACTGTATACTGTGAGTTTTTTTCTAGATATCCTCATATACATATTGTTGTGTTAGGACTCATGAATTATTGGGGGATTCTGTACATAACCAACCAATGAAGATGGGTTAGGTTAGAGTATCATTACTTGATATTATAGATCCTAATGCTCTTCTACCATTTCATACATATGAGATCACCAGAGTTGGGGATTTTCTAGGTCATTTTTTACTTTGGCCAACAGGTCTTCTTCAATATATTTCACACGGGGCGTGAATTTTATTAAATATTAATTACAAAAATGGTTCAAAATTACTTATAATGTTTTCTAACATTTATCTTTTATAATATCTTCTTAAATCCAAAGATACTACACAAATGAAACAAATTTTTTAGTAATAATCGACTGTAGATACTTCTGATATATCTTATGGGATACAAATATTATCTCAAGATTCTTATTCAATGAATTATATCTATGAGATTTGGATAATGGTTGATATATAAGGAAGATAATATCCATTGAGATTACTCATAGAAGATATCATGCATCTAGTTGATTTTGAAGAGATTAGCCTGAATGTGGTGCAGTTGTTTTACATGTATGTAAATTGAAATTTTAATTTGTATTTATTTAATAAAATATGATTTTAAATTAACTAACAATATTTTCATTTTAAATTACGTATCTACACACGATTCTTTTAAAAATATAATGTGCATGAATTTACAATTTTTTAGATCCAGAAATCATTTCCATGGAAGTGGAACATGTGAAGAACCCTGACATAGTTCCATATAAATATGTGAGAGATTATCACATATGAAGATTGAGTGTTGGTTTTTTATATTTATTTATAAGGAATAATAGAAACATAATTATGAACTAATTATCATTATAATCTCATTAATTTTGAGCATTTTGTATTATAGGGGGGATTAGATGTTAGGTTTATTGTGACCAAGTGAATTCACCTTATATTGGTTTTGATCTTTATTATGGAATGATCGTAAAAAGTTTTCCACCTTATTAGATAGGTATGTTTTTTATAAGTTCATTATATTTAATTCTTATTGTTTAGACATGTATAATTACTTAATATATATGAAAATGCAGTTCATGGAAAAAATTTAACAATGAATACATGTCAATATAGAAAATAAATACAATAAAATATGTTGATGTAAAGAGAATTAGTTTTTATGTTATATTTTATTTGGATTTTTTTTATATACTGATTTTTATTTTCAATTTAATTTTTTAAAACTATTATGTCATTGTTAAAAAGGAAAATTTTAATGTGGTTATTATATTTTAGGATTCATGTATGATATAATCCCAGCTGGGGAAACTACTAAATTTGAAAAGGTTAGTTGTTAATTTTTTATATATTCTTTCATATTATTTTGTTTTTAAATCTCATATCATTCAATGTTATTGTAGACATTCAATGATTTCTAGTCTTATTCTCAATATGATCCTACCCATATTCAAACTTTTTTTATAACTATTTATTATGTTTGATTAGGATTTGAGGTATGTATATTATACTATTTTTGAATAATATTACATTTGGGTTCAAAAAATTAACTCTTTTGATATAATTGGTGTTTGAACATACTGATAATCAAATTAATGCCTCAACAATAACCAAAAATGAGCATGTTTTAAATTTAAGGTACATGTATTTTAATTCTACTTAATAATACAAATGTGTAGATAATTTTTTGATTAACTATATAAAATAATGTAAGTTATAGTTTTTTAGTGAAGGATAAATACTCTTTTAATGTTTTATATTTTTTATAATAGGGGTTTCTATTATTTTGGAAGTGCAATTTTTTTAATTTTCTAAAAAACAATTAACATTCAGCATCACTTTATATGAAAAATGGAACTAAAAAGATACAAAATATATTCATTTTTCAGTGCTGGTTTTTAAGGAAACCGATGCAAAAACATGCTCAGAGAGGGTTTTTCCTTATTTTTAGGATAAAAACACTAAAACCCTTAATGAAAATGATTTTCGGCGTCAGTTTTTGTAAAACTGACACCGAAGATAATGTTTTTACATCTCCATTATAAATTTCGGTTAAAAGCTGACATCAAAAGTAAAAAAACCAACATTTAATCCTATTTTACACTACTATTTGACATGTTGTTAGTTAATTTTTCTTTCCTTAGTGTGATTTGCCCATTGGTTTTCCAGAATTAAACTCTATTTTATACTTTTTATCTATATCCCCATGAGACACATTTGAGCTTCCAATATACATCTTGGCATTAAGGGAACAACATACAATCAATTAATTAATATTAAACTATCAAGTCACCAATTATTTATTTATACATGTAATTAATGTGTCAAAGAATCATTTCACCTTGGTTTTTGTGTTGATGATAAATCTAGAGGCTACCATGAAAGCCCTGTGATGTTTTTCTTATAAACACTGGAAGGCTCATTTTCTTTTTTCATCAACCTATAGAACTCCCTCAACATTTTAAGATTGATAATTTGAGGAAAATATTTTTCAAAACATAATTTTTGTAATCCTTATCATTTCATGGAATCTAATTCCTCCTTATTCTTTATTTTCTTGATTAGTATCCACCACTTATTGGATTACCCTTAAAGATTATAGAAACAAGTAAGATTTTATATTATTTATATCATTTGAGTAAAAATAATGTCACCTAAATTTATTTAATACATCGGTCCATAATGAGAGGATCAAATTATTCACTCAAGTTAAGAGTCCATTATTTAATAAGGCACACTACTCTATAATTGTATTTCTTAATAGAAGGATGTTTTCCACATTTTTTACATTATTATTCAAAACATGAGTGAGTTGATCCAATTTTTTTAGGAATTTCTCACCTCCCACTCCTATTATGTTAGTAATCTAATTAGATATATCATCACATTTTCTAACACATTAGTTGTTGGAACAAATCCTCATATTTTCCACCATTAAAAAAATTAAGGGAACAAAATTAAGGATGAGAAAACACAAAACTAAAAATAATATAAAAGGGAAACATTGGGCTTAGAAGGATTAACATATAAATTACATGAATATACTGTATTATGAGTCACTAGGTTTTAATCTAGGTTATCCATGGTAATTTTCCATTTAATTTTTAGAACCAAACAATCAATTCATTTCATTCACAATTTTTAATAGAGTTTTTAAATTTTTCAAAACATATCCCCTATGAGTGTCAATCTCTGCGTAATGGGGTGGAATTTTTTCATGAATTTTTTGGAAATCAATATAACACCCAATTATACATTTTTGTAGCACCTTAATCTTCCACAGAACATTTCCCTATGAATAATGCAGTAGCTTGCATTGTACGCCAGTTGGAGTTTTAACAAGACACGACCAATCAAACTTGGTGTTCTAAATAGTAATACCGACTTTTTTGAAATTTTATAAATTTTATTTTTCAAAATTGACTTCATTTTTGAATTTAGAATATTGAAATTAGAATAGGGTAAATTTTTGGTATTTTTCTGAGAAACTTCATTTTTTGATGAATAGTGAAAACACTGCATTATTGTTTAAAATCGACTTTTTTTAAGTAATTAGTTATTATATTTTAATTTATTTTAGGTAAAAATAGATACATAATACCTATATATGTTCAATATAATTCATTGGATTCATTTTATATTAAGTTTAGATATATAAAATTTTATTGAACATTTTACTGTCTTTTACCCACCTTCTAGAAGCATTTCCAAATTGGCATAAAATATAATTTTACCATTTCTGTGAGTTGAATTTCAAAAATTCAAGAGACACAATTGACATCAGTAATATTTTGTTCAATAAGATGAAAATAATTTTTAGTGAATAGTAACTTCTGACTTTTATTTACCACGGTTACTAGTAAGTAGGGTAATTAAGGGTAAAAATGATATTATCATTACCCTAAAACTTTTCCTAATTCTATTGGATAAGTTTAATTCAACCAAAAAACCATAATAATAAAATATGATCCTTTTTGGTCCACTTGGATTGGATTATGACATTTATTACTATTTTATTTAAAGAAGAGTTAAAAGAGTTAAATTCAAAGTTTAATAACTAAAACATTTTTAATACAAGGTTACACACAATATAAATTCTACTAAAAAAATCATTAAAAATGTAAAACTATTTTTTACATAATTATATTTTATTTGAAATTATTAGACATTATATAATTTAATTTATATATGACACAATGATGATGTAGTCATTACCTTAATAATGAAATATTAAAATAAATGATATTATAAATGTCAAAATAAATGTACATTGAGACTTCTGGTGAATTACATTAATTTTATAGGTTAATATGTTAAGTTAGGGTTGATTAAATAAATTTTATTCTAAGTGATAAAGTCTTTACGACTTTCAAAAAAAATTCTAAATAGTGTCAAAATTGGCATAATTAAGTTTTTTAAAACAAATTCATAATTATTAATTGATATAATATTCCTAAAAATTTATGGTTCATCCAAAGGACGTAGATAAGATTATATATATTAATATTGAACCAATTTGGGTTCTCTTTTCTGGTTATAGTATGTTTATTAACCATATTATTTAAAAATACGAAGAGACGTGGTAAATGTCAAACTATTTAACTAAGAGTTAAATTTAAAAATAAGGTTAATATAGTGACCTAAACCTTTATAAAACCTATTGGTTGAGAGTTTTTAGACCCATCCCCACCTTAGCATCAAAATAAATCATTTTGGAACCATTATTAATCGAAAATGATTTTATCATAAAATAATATTTCGCGCTTTTCCTAAAGTGACCCTCACCTCTCTTATAAAAGGGTACTTCCCCTTATCATAATTTCACACCTCCATAGCCATTTGGCTTAGCTAACCCCAACCCAAATATCCTCTATACTATACTCCCTTAAACCTATAAGACTTACTTTTTTCAGAAATCCAACCTAAGGATCCATTTTGATCAACTCAAAAGTAAACACCCAAAGAAGTGGTAATCTTTTCACCACCCTCTTTCTAGTTCATTTCTTCTTCCACTTCTTCTTTCTTTGTTGTTTCCATACCAAAATAATAACTCCAGTACCTTCTACCTACTATGATTCTATTATAAATATGGTACAACCGTATTCGGTATTCTATCCATCCTATAAATGAAAATGTCACCATACGTGCATACATACGACTTAATGTCTCCACGTCATGGTGTAGTTTGTTATTCAAACACTTCATTATTTGGATATGGATAATAATGAGTATAACTGATTTAAATAATAAATATAACATTTTAATGATTCTTTATATATGATATACCATCCAATTACATACTATTTCGCCATCAATGCAATGATATTGTCACCCGTGCGTACGTACATATTACCATCTCCATGAACACGATGAGATTCATTCCCCAACATATTCATTTAAGAATAATTTTCTTTCTATGATTGAAAATATTGTTTATGAACATAATATCATTCTGTATATTAATCAAATATTTTATATCCATTACAAACATGGCTTACGTAACCAATAATATAATGTAAAATTAATCAGTTAACACCCGGAATTATGATACTACTAAAATATTATTTACAAAGAAATATTCTAGGATTATATATGATATCATATTTATATATATAGTCATTGTATAATTTAATAAAAATGTTTTATCTATTATATAGTATGTTAACATACCATCGACTACCGAAATGTACAAGGAAAGGGTTAATTCTATAGTCTGTTTACTTATCTGAGGCTGTTAATATGTAAGAATCTACAAGGACCTCTTTATCATCCACATACGTGTTTTCTTAAAACTTTAATTCAAAACAATTTTACTATTTACTTGACTATGGGTTAAAGTCATATATACCCTTATTTTACCACATATGTTTTGAAAGGACTATTTTCGTCATTTTCAAAGAAGGTACTTTATGATCTTCTTGACAAAATTAAGGTAAGAATGTACTTTTTAACTTAAACGGCCGATGCAGCTATTTTCCACCATTATATCATCGTCAAAGCTTACAATTTATAAATATATTACTTTTAAATGATTTCAAAATAGAAAGAGATATTTCTCTTCAAATTTTTTTATTTCATATATGACAACATCCTTTGATGGATTTTAAGCTTGTTTGAAGTTGATTATTATGATACAAATCATCCATATTGTATTAAAGGTTTTTTGATATGTTTGACTATGGATGTGGTATTTTCACACCATTCATGGTTTATGGATAAAGTACTAACAATTCTTATGCTAGTTTTAATACAAATGTTTATGTTATCTTTAAACCTTTTAATATGAGAAATTCATTGGACTTAGTAAGTGATGGGCGGAGCCCACTATTGCTCCTCGATGCATCAATAGGTCTAATCAGACAAACTAGTGTCTTCGAACAAGGCCTTGTCAAAATATTATTTGTAGTCTTGGCACAAGGCCTTGACTATGTGGTTTTGAAGTCTGGCATAGTGCATTCCAACATTATAAAATTGGCTATTGATATTATAAGTGATTATTCGACTAGTAGAGTATCCATGTGAATAATTAAATTACATTATTTGGTTTATCTTTTCCATATTATGATGATGTTTAAGTTCAAAAGGGTTTTGTTTTAGTCTTATACATTTCCTTAAATGCTTATGATTATTTTAGAAAGTTTCCTCTATATTGTTATCCATACTGGGCATCTGAGCTCACCGCTTTCTATGTTTTATTTTTCCTAAGATGTGAAGAATTATATTATGACTGACCTATAGAGATAGTCTAAGGGATGAATGTGGTCAATGGAGACAATGTTTTTGTTGTTTTTCATTTTATAATGTAATGTAAAACTTATGAATGTATCTAGTACTTCCAAGTATACTTACCTGATCGGTCTTTCTGGATTTTGATCCCTTGTGATCATGCCCATGTTACGTAATAATGCACCGAATATGGGAAACTGGGGTTCGGGCATTACAGTTGGTATCAGAGGAAGTTTATTACTAACCTTGGAAGCTAGATTTAGATAAACTCTGATTAGAGCACATATCCCTAAGATAGACTTTGAGGATTGGTATAGAAGATCTTCCTAGAATTTTGGTAATGTAGAGATAGTGTTTATTTTCCAATATATACATCCCTATCTAGATACAAGTAGGTAGAGGTGGCTCTAGAACAGATGTAGCATGAAGGAAAAACTCCAAAAAGCAGTTTCAGGATTGGCCTGAGGTATCTTGGTACACAACAATGGTCCTTACTACACTCTTGGTTACGAAACTCCTAGGGTATATGCTTAGGATAATTCACATTTTTCTTTACAAACGATTATGAAGTATTTATGAGTATATACCTCCTTAAATAAAACATTTTTTTATGATTATGGATTATATCCATAAATTTTTAAATTTATATTAAGTTTTATACAAGTTTAGAATTATGTATGGTGATTCCTAAACTAATCTACAATATGCCATTATTTTTAAATGGCCCCTAGTGGAAGGAATGGAAACTGTATCAATGCACGTAATCTATATAGGAACTTCCCTCCTACTCAAGATAATTATAGTGGAGCTGGTGATGCAACTGGTGTTGATCAGCTTATCACCATACTAGGAAAAATCACTCAGGTTATTAATAATAACCTTACTTGTATGGATCACCCCTGATCCAAAACGTGAAGGATCGATGTTAGACTGCTTCATGAGGAAAAAAACACCATAATTTAATGGGATTACAAATCCATTTGTAGTTAAGCAATGTATAAGTTCCTTAGAGAAAATATTTCATGCTTTGGGGAGTAGTGAAAGGGAAAAAGTTTTCACGGTAGTTTATCACCTCACGGGAGATGCAGATCAATGGTGGTTATTAATCCAAAACACAAAAGAATATAAAGAAGTATCGAACATGGAATGGGGGGAGTTTAAAGATATTTTCATAGAAAAATACTTTCTCATGGCCATCGAGCGGATATGGAAAGACAATTTTTAGTCTGAGGAAAAAGGAGGATGAGAATGTTGCAAAATATGAGGCTAGCTTTACAAGGATAGAAAGGAATGAAACAGATTATATATGTAACCCAAGGAGTAATATTGATTGATTAATTGATGGGTTAAAACCATTTCCCAGTCAAGCATTAGTCTCACAATCCTTCTCATCGTATAAAGATATTGTCTCATGCGCTATCAAGACAGAAAATGAATTCTCTATGTCTTACGACTTTAAAGAAAAGAAAGAGAAAAAAGAGATCCACTAAACTCTCTAGAAATTGAAATAAGGGGAATAAGGGAAAAGTTGGATACCCATCCTATGGTAAATTTGGGAAGAAACACCCCGGTACTTTCCTAAAGGGAATGGGAGTCTCTTACAAGTGTGGTGAAAAAGGACCAATCTCATGATTATAAGGGAAAGAAAGAGTCTGTTAATGTTTAATGATACAATTGTAGAGAAAACAGGCAGTATGAAATGAATTTCCTAAGTTCCAAGGAAACTTACCTTAGAAAATGACAATGGAGAAAGTCCAAGCTTATGAAATCACTACTACTGAGGTTGAAGTTCCAAAAGACGTGGTGGCATGTTATTTAATTGTTTCTTCAAGTTTAAACAATGCTTTATTTGATTCTGAATCATCACATGGTTCCATATCATCCCATTTTTCTATGAAATAAGATATTTTTAATTTTACTTAACAAGGGAGTTTCCAGTCACAAATCCTAGGGGAAGTATCATCGCAACAATGGTTTGTGAATCTGTTCCAATTTAGACATATAAATGTTCATTATCTTCTGATCTAATCATCATACCGATTATTGAATTTGATATAATCCACGAAATGGATTGGATTTAGGACCATGATGTGAAAATTTATTATAAGAAGAATAAGGTTACAATTTTTGATGATGATAAAGAGTACCTTATCTTTACAGCAGAAACGTCACCACCTAATTCTTATCTTGATCCACCCCCAATAGCTTTACTAAATTCAATTATTGGGGAGGAAGAGAATGAAATAATTATGGGTGAGGAAAATAATGTTCAAATAGAGGACATACCTATTAATCAAAAATATTTTAATGTGTTTCTAGATGATTTACCTGGACATCCTCCATAATAAGAAATTAAGTTTTCCAATCATTTAATTCCCAGTTCAAGGACAATATCGAAGACCCCGTGTAGAATGGTCATTGTAGAATTAGTGGAACTAAAGAAAAAACTATAATAATTGAGTAATAAGGGATTTATTCACCCTATTGTTTCTCTATGGGGAGCCCCTATCCATTTTGTTATTAAGAAAGATGGATCTATGAGGTTGTTCATTGATTATAGGGAGATCAATGGTATAACCATAAAGAACAAGTATCCCCTACCTCACATTGATGATTTATTTGAACAAATTCATAGAGCTCAATATTTTTCAAAGATTGAACTTCGATCTGGATATCATCAGTTGTGTGTGAAGAAGAAAGACATTCCGAAAACAGCATTTTGAACTTAGTATGGGCATTATGAGTTTACAATAATGGCTACTGGATTGAATAATGCACCCTCTGTCTTCATGAATTTAATGAATATATTTTTCAAGGAATAACATGATGACTTTGTAGTGGTATTCATTGATGATATCTTGGTATTCTAAAAAAGATACAAAGATCATGGAAATCACTTGTACACTATTCTGGAAACCCTTAGAAGAAATAAATTATATGGGATGTTTGGCATGTGTGGATTCTAGATTCAAAAGATTTCTCTTCTTGGCTATATTGTATCTAAGTATAGAATCTTTGTTTAACCTTTAAAGACCAAGGTAATCCTTGAATGGATAGCACCGATGAGTTTAAATGAGGTACACAATTTTATTGGTTTACCAGGTTATTATCGATGTTTCATCCGAAATTTTTCCCAGTTGGCTAACCCATTAACCAAGAACCTACGTAAAGCTTTTAAATTTGATTGGAAAAAATATTGTGAAGAATGTTTTATTGAATTCAAGAGAGGATTAGTCAATTCTCTTATCTTGACTCTACCACCAGGGAATGATGGGTATGTTATTTATAGTGATGCTTCAAAGAAATGACTTGGTTGTTTCCTTATGCAGAATAATAGAGTTATTGCCTATGTATTATGATAGCTATAACTTCATGAGAAAACATATCCCACTCATGATCTTGTGTTAGCAGTTGTAGTATTTTCTTTGAAGATATGGATACACAATCTCTATAGTGAAAAAATGTGAGATTTATACTGATCAGAAGAGTTTGAAGTATATTTTCTCATAAAAAGAACTCAACATGAGGAAAAGGAGATGGATTGAACTACTCAAGGATTATGATTTCACAATACACTACCACTCGGGGAAGGAAAATAATGAGGTAGATGCTTTGACCAGAAAGGATCATGGAGTTTTGAAGAAGATGAGATTTGGAAGGGATTCCATTTTCATGGATCTAGTAAATATGGATATGGGAATACCCATGGAAGGTGAAACATCCAAACTTTTTCAAATGGTATCAAAACCATCTCTACTAGAAAGGATAAAAAGTTCTCAGAATAATGATAAGGAGTTTCAAAAGAAGATTAAAGCTATAAATGATGGGAGATTGAGTTACTTCATATAAGAAGATAGAATTTTGAAATTTTGGAAGATACTTTGTGTTCACGATATACCTGATCTAAAAAGGGAATTGTTGGATGATGCTCATAGCTCCAATTTATCCATACATCCTAGGAGCACCATGATGTATTTAGATTTGAAGGAACATTTTTGGAGGGACAACATGAAGAGGGAGATCGCTGATTAAGTTTCAAGATGTATGGTTTTCCAAAAAGTGAAAGCTGGAAGGAAACAGTCCGGAGGAGTCATGCAACCTCTTCCCATACCTGAGTTAAAATGGGATAATATTACTATGGACTTTGTCCTGGGGCTACCAAAGACTCCTAGAAGAATGATGCAATATAAGTCATTGTTGACCATCTTATCAAGTCATCACATTTTCTCGTTATAAGAGAATATTTACCACTTGAATGTCTAGGAAGACTATATATTAATGATGTTGTACATGATCCCCATTTTACAAAAATATTTGGGAAAAGTGTTCAGAAGCCCTTGGATACTGAAATTCGTTTGAACACTACCTACCACCCTCAAACCGATGGACAATCAGATCAGAAAATTCTAACCTTAAAATACATGTTGAGATCTTCCTCACATGACTTTCAAGGTATGTGGGATTAATATTTACCTATGGTAGAATATTCCTATAACAATAGCTTCCATTCATGTATTCAAATGGAACCATCTGAAGCGTTATATAGAATGAGTTGTCGCACACCAACATGTTGGGATGATGTTGGTGAAAGATAACTTGTTGGCCCTGAACTCTTTGAGGAAACAATGAAAATTTTTAAGATTATCCAAAGCCCCATCAAATCATCTCAATGTAGGAAAAAGAGCTATGTAATTAATCGGACAAAGGATTTGGAATTTCAAGTTGGAGATCATGTTTTCATAAAGGTATCTCCATGGAAGGGTGTTATATGATTCTATAAGAAGGGTAAATTTAGTCCTAGATACGTCGAACCTTTCGAAATTCTAGAACAAATTGGAGTTATGGAATATCATTTGACAATGCCCCCATGTATCTCCAAAGTTCGTGATGTGTTCCACGTATCAATGTTGAGAAAATATATGCTTGACCCAATGCATGTACTCACCTATGTGTAAATTGAACTGGAACATAATCTGTTTTATTGTGAAGAGCCTGTCAATATTCTTGATACCAAAGAAAAATTGCTGAGAAACAGGACGACTCGTCTTGTAAATGTTCAATGGATAAACCATAATGTGGAAGGGGAAACGTGGGAACTCGAGGAACTTATGATGAATAAAAACCCAAATCTTTTTATGTAGTAATATTCTAGAAACTTCTAGGATGAAATTATTCTAAGGAGGGGAGAATGTAACACCCTAAGCTACCATGGTACATTTCCCTCTGAATAATGAAATAGCTTGGGTTGTATGCAACATGGAGTTTTAACAGACCACGACCAATCAAACTATCCATTATTAATATTAATACCCACTTTTTGAAATTTTATAAATATTATTTTTCAAAATGGACTTCATTTTTGAATTTATAATATCGAAATTATCTTAGGATGAATTTTTTATACTTTTTTAAAAACATTCAATTTTTGATGAATAGTGAAAACAACGTGTTATTGTTTAAAAAAAACTTTTTTTAAGTAATTTGTTATTTTATTTTAATTTATTTTATGTCAAAATAGATACATAATTCATATATATGTTCAATATAATTCATTGGAGTAATTTTATAATAATTTTAGATATATAAAATTTTATTGAACTTTTTACCGTCCTTTACCCACATTTTAGGAGCATTTTCTAATTCGCATAAAAAATAAATTTACCGCTTATTTGAGTTAAATTTCAATAATATGAGAGACACAATTGACATCAATATGTAATATGTGTTTCAATAAGATGAAACTAATTTTTGGTGAATCGTAACTTTTGACTTTTATTTACCAAGGAAAAAGTTAAATAGGGTAATTGAGGGTAAAAATGATATTATAATTACCATAACACATGTACTAATTCTATTGGGAAAGTATAATTAGACAAAAAAAATATAGGAACAAAATATGATCCTATTTGGTCCACTAGGATTAGATTAGGACATTTATTATTATTTTATTTAAAGAAGAGGTAAAAGAGTTAAATTCAATGTTTAAAAAACTATTTTTAATATAGGGTTACACACAATATAAATTTGACTATAAATATTAATTATAATGTTAAAAAGATTTCATACATAATGATAGTTTATTTATAATTTTTAGAAATTAAATAATTTAATTTATTTATGACACAATGATGATGCAGTAATTACCTTAATAATGAAATATTAACATAATTGATATTATAAATATCAAAATAAATGTAAATTGAGACTTCTGAAGAATTCCACTAATTTTCTATGTTAATATGACATGTTAGGGTTTATTAGATAAATTTTATTCGAACAGATAACGTTTTTATGGCTTTCGGAAAAATAAAACACTAAATAGTTGCAAAATTGACATAATTGAATTTTTTAAGTCAAATAATGTATTATTAATTGATATAATATTCCTAAAAAACAATGGTTCAGAAAAAGGACTTAGATAAAGTTATATATGTTAATATGGAACCACTTGGAGTTCTCTTGGATTGTTATATTATGTTTATTAACCATATAATATAGAAATACCAAGAGACATGGTAAATGTCAAACTATTTATCTACGAGTTAAATCTAAAAGATAATGTTAATACGATGACCTAAACCTATATAAAACATATTGGTTGAGAGTTTTTCGACCCATTCCCACCTTATCTTAAAAATGAATCATTTTGGAACCATAATAAACTGAAAATGATTTTATTATAAATAATATTTCATGTTATTCCTAAAGTGGCCCTCTCCTCTCTTATAAAAAGGCACTTCTCCTTCTCATAATTTCACACCTCCAAAGCCATTTGGCTCGGCCATACCCTGACAAAATATCATCTATACTATCATCCCTTCAAACAATATTCCTTACTTTTATCATAAGGACAACCTAAGAATCCCTTTTGATCAACTCAAAAGGAAACACCTAAAGAAGAGGTAATAATTTCACTACCCTCTTTTAAGTTCTTTTCTTCTTCAACTTCTTCTTTTTTTTGTTTCCATAACAAATTAATAACTAACATACCTTCTACATACTATGATTTTATTATAAATATGTAACTATAACAACCCAAGATTTCATCATATGTTATCTCATTATAGTAATTTAACAGCTCGCGCTACACGCAACACCGAGTTCGAGCGCACCACAACTTACCAAACTAGCCGTTCAAAAAGTGGTTATGAGTAGTATTAACTGAATTTTTAATCTTATATACCATATATAATTTTAACATCCATATTATGTTTTTCGTATATATAATATAAGAACACATTCATTTCTTCAGATAAAATATGAATTTTTTCAAAAAATGCAATTTTAACGCCTTATAATGGGGAACCAATTTATTAAAACCAATATTTGACACTTTTATATATTTAATTTAATGAAATTAAATTCTTCATTAGAAGCGGGACATAAAAATTTAGTTTGGATAATTTTTTGGTACTTTTTTGATAACTTTCATATTTTGATGAATATTGAAAAATAATATTTTTTATTTTAAAACAACTTTCTAATTGAAAACATTTATCATGTTAAATTATTAATTTTAAGGTTTTTAAGTATAAATACGTTATATTTTTATCATTTAATACAATTTATTTCATTATATGTAATTTCACATTAAATTTTGACATAAACACATGCCAATCTTTTGATAGTTTTTACTTTTTAAAAACCCACTTTTTGGTTTTGACAATGAGAATTAATTTTAAATTAATAAATGAAACTTCTATGTTTTTAGTTTGGTAAAATATACTTCATTTTTTAATTCAGAATATCAAAATTATCTTTGGGAAAATTTTTGGTATTTTTATGAAAACATTCGATTTTTGATGAATAGTGAAAAGCAATGCGTTATTATTTAAAACCGACTTTTTATTTAAAAAATTATTTATTTTATTTAAATTTATTTTATGTCATAATATATATATAATACCTATATAAGTTCATTTTAATTCATTTGAGTCATTTTATAAAAAAATTATATGTATAAAATTTTATTGAACTTTTTAACATCTTTTACCCACCTTCTAGGCACATTAGCAAAGTTGCATAAAACATAATTTCACCGCTTCTGTGAGTTGAATTTAAAAAATCGGAGACAGACTATTGACATCATTGTGTAAAATGTGATTAAATAATATTACAATAATTTTTTGTGAATAGTAACTTTTGAATTTTATTTACCACGGTTAAAAGTAAATAGGGTAATTAAAGGTGAAAATGATATGATAATTAGCCAAACACATATCCTAATTATATTGGATAATAGTAATTCGACCAAAAAAATTTATGAATAAAATATGATCCTTTTTGGTCCACATGTATTATAATAGGGCATTTATTGTTATTTTATTTAAAGAAGAGTTTACAGTGTTAAATTAAACATTTTATAACTAAAATATTTTTAGTATAGGGTTATACATAAGATAAATTTGACTATAAATATTTATTAGAAATATAAAAATATTTAATATATAATTGTATTTTATTCATAATTTTTAGACATTAAATAATAAAATTTATTTATGACCCAATGATGTTGCAGTAGTTACCTTATTAATGAATGAATCAAATAAATGGTATTGTAACAATTAAAATAAATAAAATTTAAATGTTTTTATGACATCCATGTTTTTTTTAGTCTAATATGACATGTTAGGGTTTATTCAATGTACCTTTTTTGAAGTAATCAAGTATTTATGACCTTCAAAAAAATCAAAAACCAAATAATGTTAATATATAAATCAATTAATTTTTAAAACAAATACTATATTATTGGTTGATATAATATTCCTAAAAATATAACGTTCATACCAAAGGCTTAAATAATATTATATATGTAATTAATGAACCACATTATGTTATCTTGGAAGTTTAGAGTAAAATTATTAACCATATATTGTAAGAATACAAGAAGATAGGGTAAAAGTTAAAATATTTACCTATGAGTTAAATCTAAAGGATAAGGTTAGTATAGTTACTTAAACTAGTATAAAACCGATTGGTTGAGTGGATTTCGACCCATTACCACCTTATCTGAGAAATAAATCATTTTTCAGCCATTAGAAACTGAAAATGATTTTATTATAAAATAATATTTCACGCTTTTCCTAAAGTGACCCTCACATCTCTTATAAACGTTTACTTCCAGTTGTCTCAAAATCACACCCCCAAAGACATTTTCCTTGGACAAACGCAGACTAAATATACTCCAAACTTACCTCACATAATCCTAAAGTCCTTTATTTGACCAGAAAGCCATCCTATGGAGCCCTTTTGATCAACTAAAAAGGAAACACCTGAAGAAGAGGTAATAATTCCACTACCCTTTTTCATGTTCTTTTCATCTTCCACTCCATCTTTCTTTGATGTTTCCATACCAAATAAATAACTCTAGTACCTCCTACATACTTTGATGTAATTATAAATATGGAAAAACCATATTCATTATTCTATTTATACTCTAAATGAAAAAGTCACCATTTGTGCTTACAAACGACTTACCGTCTCTAGGTCATGGTGTAGTTTGTTATTCAAACACTTAATTATTTGCATGGCTATAATAATGAGTATAACTGATTAAAATAATAATTATAAGATCTTAATGATTTTTAACATATGATATACCATCCAATTACAAATGATTTCACCATCAATATAATGATATTGTCGCTCATGCGTAAGTACGGATTACCGTCTCCACGACGCGATGACATTCATTCCCACATTCACCTTTCAACAAGGATTGTAAAAATATATATTATTAATAAGTATTTAATATATGAAATAATAATTCTAATATATATATATGTATTTAATTACATATATCTTATTCACTTACTTCTATTCAGTACGATGTGAAAACGAAAATAGCGTTTATGCGTGCGTACGACCTACTGTCTCCATAAACGGTGCCTTCCATTTCATATATCTATCTATTATAAATATATATTATATATAAATCAATGATTTTATTTTTGAAGTAATTAAATAATTATATAAATGGTACGATCAATAATAACAAGATAAAACACATACGATAAAGAAAGTGATTATTATTGAAAAGTATAATTTAACATGGAAATAATTATTAAATGGGAGTATAAAGTCATAAGTGAATCATGTATGATATAATAAATATGAATATGGTTCTAGTATAATTTATTAACATACTATTTTCATTATACATAAGGTTAAACATACACTCAAACAAAGGAAAGTGCAAGGTAAGGGTGAATTCCAAAATCTCTTTATTATCTGAGTTTGTTTTTATGTAAGTATCTACTGGAATATCTTTATCATCCACATCTGTGATTTCTTAAAAATTTATTTTCAAAACATTTTTTCTATTTACTCGAAAATGTGTTAAATTAATTTATAACCTTATTTGACCTTATATGTATTGAAAAGAATCTTTTCGTCGTTTTCCAAACAAGGTACTTTATGACCTTTCCGAAAAAATAAAGGTAAGAATGTTTTTTAACTTATACGAAGAGTGTGGCTATTTTCTGCCATTATAACATCATCGAAGCATCCCTTACAATCATATAATAATATCATCAAAATAAATGTTTTATTTTATAATTATATGACTTTTTAATGAATTCAAAATAGAAATAGATATTTCTTTAAAATAGTTTTTATTTCATCTATGTCAATATCCTTTTAATGGATTTTAAGATTGTATAATGTTGATTTATTATGATACAAATATTTGGAATTTTTCTATGGGTTTTTATATGTTTTACAGTGGATGGGTTATTCTTATACCATTCATGGTTTATGGATTATTTTTGACATTTCATATGTTATTTTTAATATGAATGTTTCGTTATGTTTAATCATTTTCATATGAGGAATGCGTTGGAGTTTGTAAGTGATTGGTGGAGCCTTCTATAGCTCCTCGTTGCATAGGTAGGTATCATGAGACAAGCTAATATCTTGTCATAAGGCCTTAAAAAATCTTCTTTGTAGTATTAGCACAAGGACTTGACTATGTGGTTATGAAGTCTGGCATTATGCATTCCATCCTTATGAAAGTGGCTATTGATATTGCATGTGATTATTTGACGAGTAGAATATCCATCTGAATAAGTAAATGGAATTTTTTGATTTATATTCTCCATATTATGCTGAATTTTAAGTATAAAATTCTTTTGTTTTATTTTTATACATTGCCTTGAATTTTTTTTTATTTATGAATGTTTCTGCTATATTGTTATCCTTAGTGACCATCTGAGCTCACCTCTTTCTATGTTTTATTTTTCCCAGGTCGCGAGGAAGTATATTATGACTGAACCATAGGGATAATATAAGGGATATTAATCTAGTCAATTTAGGCAATGTTGCTATTGTTTTTCATTTTATAATGCAATGTAATATTCATGTTTGGAATCTATTTTCCAAGACTGCTAAATGGATCGGTCCTTCAGGACATGATTCCTTGTAATTATGCCAATGTATTAAAATAATGCACCAAATCCTGGTAAATAGGGTTGGGGCATTATAGTTGGTATTAGAGGAATTTTAGCAACAACCTTGGAAATATATTTATATTAACTTTGATTAGAGAACATTGCCCTAAGATAGAATTTGAGGATTAGTATAGAAGAACTTCTAAGAATTTTTTTAATATAGAGATTTTGTGTATTTTCCAAGAAATATATCCCTCTCTGGATACGAGAAGGTAGAGGTATCTCTGGAACAGATGTTCTTAGGAGTGAAATCATCGACAAGGAGTTTCAGGCTTGACCCGAGGTATCCTTGTACATGAAAATGGCCCTTATTTCACTCTTGGTTACGACAATCCTGGGGGATATTCTTAAGATAATTCACATTTTCATTATAATCTGTTATGAAGGATTTAGGAGTAAATACTTCCTCAAAGAAAACATTTTATGATTATAGATTATATGCATAATCATTTCAATTTACGTTAGGTATTTTAGATTTTTGGAATTGTGCAGTGATATTCATAAACTATCCTAGTGTATGACATTGTTTAAAAATGGCTCCTAGTAGAAGGAATGCAAATTCAAGCAATACACATGATCGAAAGATTAAGAAGGATCATTTCATTCATGGTATTAAGCCAACTATTAAAAGGGAAATAGTCTCCCATATATTCTCATCATATGAAGAAATAGAATCATGTGTTAATAATATTAGTAAAGAATTCTCTGAGTCCTGTGGCTTCGAAGGGAAGCTAGAGAAGAAAATGATGGAAGAAATAAAGATGGATAAAGGGAAGAGGGGAATGAAGGATTTTCCCATATGTGGTTACTGTGGAAAGAATCACCTTGGTAAATGCGTGAAGGTAATGGGATTTTATTATATGTTTGGAGAAAAAGGAAAACATGTACGTGATTACAAGGGTAAAAAAATGTTTCAAATGTATAATTCTTTATCTGCAAGGAGTTGGGACACTACGTGAAGCAATGTCCAAATCATCAGAGTATACCCCATATGCTAATATTGGATAACAATCAAGTTATGATACTACCCAAGATGAATTGGAATGATTATATTTCTTATGTTGTTATTAAAGTATTATGTCATTTTAGTGTTGTATTAATTATGTACATGTTTTAATAATTATAGAGTATAAAATGATTGTACTACAATACTATTTCATAAAGGACTTGAGATTTGGTTTAGCCAAGAAAAGTGACTCAATAGGAGTTTATATTTTTTGGAAAATATATGGTTGAGGGAATGATAAACCATAATATGTTTCTGATACTGATGTAGTGATTTTGGAATAATATATGATTGATTTGGATAAATTACATTGGATATTGTTGACTACCTCAAAACCGATTAATGATTTGTATATTCCATCATTGTTTGAGTTTACAACATTTTTGGATAGAAGAAGTATATCCAGTATTCTATAAGGAATAAGGGAGAATGAATGTAATCAATAATGTTTTATGGTAATTCAATGTGTTATAGTGTTTTAAAAGAATACATGATGAAGTTATTCACATGTTATTACATGGAAAAAGGGTCTTCATTGTGTTTACCTTCCTTATAAATTTTGGACTATGAGTTTCGACAGAAGTATTTCGGATATATCTAAAGGTTGGAGTTGATTATGTTTTCCATTTGATTCTATTATTAAGGCTAAATTATTTCTTGAGATTATTTTTGTATTTTCATAAAAATGACAACCTGGAGTTCTGTTCATAACCCGTCGTATCCGAAAAGGCCGCCAGACTTGAACCCGCAACTAAAGGGTGACATGGGTGGATCACCTATCTCTGGCATTCATGATCTCCTGGTTTGTATAATTTAGTTTTTTTTTAATATTATGAAAAATGAATTATAAAGTCATTATTTTTCTGTACCCTATACGATTAGGATAAATAGAATATTTTTGAATTCTATTATCTTTTGGAGTGAAAGATGAGTTTGTGGTAGGAATTATTTGAAGGATAAAACTCTACTTGTCATGTATATATTTGTTTCACTTATTATATTAAAAACATAATTATTAACCTTTATATAAGGGATCATAAAACCAAAAATGTGTTATCCTAATTCCTAATGTTTTGTTGAACTAACGATATTTTAAATCATCATAGATTGATGGCTTTGAGGCCCTCAATTTCACACTTGTTTGTGATTTATGATTTCAATCACTCACTATAAATATGTATGTTTTCCCTCAAATTATGTGTCTCTAATTTCCACCAATGTTCTCCTAATTCTGATCATAATTTGGTGGTAACATTCTCATTTCCTTTCCCTCTTATTAAGAATAAATTCTATTTACCCAATTTTTTAATTGGGTTTTTCACGAAGGTATTTTTCTATTTTTAACCTTTTATTATTGAAGAACAATTTAAAATTGCAGGAATGAAATTTATTGAATGAGGGGAGAATGAAACACCCCTAGATCTCAAAGAATGTTATCTCATTAAAGTAATTTTCTAGCTTGCGCTACACGCAACACTGAGTTCGAGCACACCAAAAATTACCAAACTAGCCGTTCAAAAAGCAGTTAGGAATAGTATTAACATAATTTTGAATCTTATATACTCTATATAATTTTAAAATCCATATTATGTGTTTCTTATACATAATATAAGAACAAATGAATTTTTTTATATGAAAGAAGTATTTTTCAAAAAATGAAATTTAATGCCTTTTAATAGTGAACCCTATTTAAAACCAATATTTGGTACTTATATATATTCAATTGAATGAAATTTAAATTTTCTTTTGAACTGGGATGTAAAATTTTATATTAGATAAAATTTTTGTACTTTTCTGATAACATTCATATTTTAACAAATAATAAAAAATACTATTTTTTAATTGAAAACATCTTTTTAGTTGAAATAATTTATAGTGTTAAATTATGAATTTAAAAGGTTTTGAAGTATAATTAGATTATATTTTTATCATTTAATACAATTTAGGTCATTATATGTAATTTTACATTTAAATTTGACATAAACACATGTCAATCTTTTGATAGTATTTACTTTTTAAAAATCCGCTTTTTAGTCTTGACCATAGGAATTAATTTTAAATTAATAACTGAGTATTATATGTTTCTAATTTCTTAAAATAGACTACATTTTTAAATTCAGAATATCATAATTATCTTTGGGTGAATTTTTTTTTTTATTTTTTCGAAAGCTTTCAATTTTTGATGAATAGTGAAAAACACTATGCTATTATTTAGAACCGACATTTTATTTAAATAATTATTTTTTTATTTAAATTTATTTTAAGTAAAAATAGATATATAGTACCTATATAAGTTCAATGGAGTTCATTGGAGTCATTTTATAATAAAACTAGATGTATAAAATGTTATTGAACTTTTTAACACATTTTACCCACTGTCTAGGCACGTTAACGAATTTTCATAAAACATAACATTACCACTTCGGTGAGTTGAATTTAAAAAATAAAAGAGAAATGATTGAAATCAGTAAGTAAAATGCGATTTAATAAGATGAAAATAATTTTTTGTGAATAGTAGCTTTGGACTTTTATTTACCACAGTTAAAAGTAAATAGGGTAATTATGGTAAAAATGATATTATAATTACCCTAACACATGTCCTAATTCTATTGGATAAGTTTTATTTGACCAAAAAAACCTTAGGAATAAAATAAGATCTTCTTTGGTCCAGTTTGTTTAGATTAGGACATTAATTTTATTTTATTTAAAAGAGATTTAAAAGTGTTAAATTTAAAGTTTTATAACAAAAACATATTTAATATAGGGTTGTAAATAAGATAAATTCAACTATAAATATTCATTAGAAATCTAAAAATATTTACTACATCTTGGTATTTTATTTATTATTTTTAGACTTTAAATAATTAAATTTATTTTTGACACAATGTTGATGCAGTAATTACCTTATTAATGAATGAATCTAATAAATCGTATTATAAATATTAAAATAAATATTATTTTAATTTTTTTGTGAAATACACTAATTTTATAGGTGAATATGACATTTTAGAGTTGATTAAGGTTATCTTGTTCGAAGTAATCAGGTTGTGATGACTTTTTATAAAACCAAATACCAAATAATGTCAAAATCGACCAAAATTAATTTTTAAAACAAATACTATATTATTGGTTGATATAATATTCTTAAAAATCTAAAGCTAACCCAAAAAGAATAAATAATATTATACATGTCATTAATTAACCACTTTAGATTCTCTTGGAAGTTTAGAGTAAGATTATTAACCACACAATGTAAGAATACTAGAAGACACGGTAAAAGATAAAATATTTAACTAAGAGTTAAATCTAAAAGATAATGTTAATATAGTGACCTAAACAAGTCTAAACCCTATTGGATGGGTTTTTTATGACCAATACTTACCTTTTACTATAAATAAATTATTTTTGACTCATTAGAAACCGAAAATGATTTTATTATAAAATAATATTTCAAGATTTTCCTAAAGTGACTATCCCCTCTCTTATAAAAAGGTACATCCCCTTCTCTCAAAATCACACCTAAAAAGCCATTTTTCTTGGCCAACCCCAGCCAAAATAACCTTTAATCTTCCCTCACATAAACATAGGGTCATTACATTCATCAGAAAGCCATCCTAAGGATCTATTTTGATCCACTCAAAAGGAAACACCCGAAGAAGAGGTAATAATTTCACCACCCTCTTTCATTATCTTTTCATCTTCCACTTTATCTTTCTCTGTTGTTTCCATACCAAAATAATAATTCATGTAACTCATACATACTGTGATGTTATTATAAATATGGTACAAACATATTCATTATTTTATCCAACCTCTAAATGACCAAGTCACCATACATCCATATGTATGGCTTGCTATCTCCACTTCAGGGTGTAGTTTGTTATTCAAACACTTCATTATTTAGATGGGTATAAAAATGAGTATAACTGATGTAAATAATAAAAATAACATGTTAATGATTCGTTATATATGATATACCATCCAATCACATATTATTTCACCATCAATATAATGATATTTTTGCCCATGCGTACGTACGGATTACCATCTCCACGATACGATGAGATTTATTCCCACATTCACCATTCAAACAAGATTATAAAAAATATATATTATTATTAAGTATGTAATATATGACATAATAATGCTACTATATATATATATATATGTATGTATGTATGTATTTACTTACATATATCTTATTCACTTACTTTCGTTTAGTACAATGTGAAAATGGAAACAACGTTTATGAGTACGTACGACTTACCGTCTCCATAAATGGTGCCTTTGATTTCATATATCTATCTATTATAAATATTTATATTATAAATATATATTCTATATAAATCAAGGTTTATATTCTGGATGTATTTAAATCATGATCTAAATGATACGATCAAGAATAACAAGATAAAACACGCACGATTAAGAAAGTTATTATCACCCAAAATGATAATTTAACATGGAAATAATTATTAAATTGGAAATATAATGTCCTAAATGAATCATGTATGATATAATAAATATGAATATGGTTCTGATATAATTTAATAACATATTATAGTCATTATACAAGAGGATAAACATACCCTTAACCAAATAAAAGTGCAAGGTAAGGGTTAATTCTACAATCTCTTCATTATCTGAGGTTATTTTTACGAAAGTATCTACTGAGACCTCGTTATCATCCACATCTGTGTTTTCTTTAAAATGTATTTAAACACAATTTTTCTATTAACTAAACAATGGTTTAATGTCATTTATACCCTTATTTGACCTTATATGTTTTCAAAGGAATCTTCCCGTCATTTTCCAGACAAGGTACTTTATGACCTTTTCAACTAAATTAAGGTAAGAATATTTTTTTAACTTATATGGAATGTGTAGATATTTTCTTCCATTATAAAATTGTCGAAGCTTCCATTACAATATTATAAGAATATTTTCAAAATAAATTTTTTCTTTTATAATTATATGACTTTTAAACGATTTCAAAATAGAAAGACATGTTTCTCAAAAAAAAATTGATTTCATCTATGTGAACATCTGTTTGATGGATTTTAAGTTTGATTTAAGTTGATTTATTATGATAAAAATCATCCATATTGTATTGAAGTTTTTGTGACACATTTTACTATGGATGTGTTTCAATTATACCATTCATGTTTTATGAATAAAATATTGACATTTTGTATGCTAGTTTTAATACAAATGTTTATGTTATGTTTAAACATTTTCTTATGAGGAATGCATTGGACTTAGTAAATGATGGGTGGAGGCCGTTATAGCTCCTCTATTCATCGGTAGGTCTCTCGAGGCAAACTAGTTTCTTGGCACAAGGCTTGACAAAATCATATTTGTAGTCATGGCACAATGCTTTGACTATGTAGTTATGAAGTCTGGCATTATGCATTCCATTATTATGAAAGTGGCTATTGATATTGCATGTGATTATTCAACTAGTAAAATATCCATGTGAATAAGCAAATCAAATTATTTGATTTATATTTTTCATATTACAATTATGTTTATGTTTAAAAATATTTTGTTTTAGTTTTGTACATTGCCTAAAATTTTTATGCTTATTTATGAGAGTTTCCTCTATATTTTTATCCTTACTGAGCATCTAAGCTCAGCCCTTTCTATGTTTTATTTTACCTAGGATGTGAAGAAGTATATTATGACTGACCTATAAGAATAATCCAAGGGATATGAATGTGGTCATTTTTTACAATGTTGTTTAATGTTTTTCATTTTATAATTTAATTTAATGTTAATGTACGTAATCTATTTTCCAAGACTACTAAACTAATTGGTCCTTCGGGACATGATTCCTTATAATCATGCCAATATATTAAAATAATGTAACAACTATGGGTAATTGGGGTCAGGGTGTTATAGTTACAACTATATTTGTTATTCTATCCATCCTATAATTGACAATGTCACCGTGCGTGCTTTTGTACGGCTTAACGTCTCAACGTCGTGGTGTAGTTTGTTATTCAATCAGTTCATTATTTGGATGGGTATAATAATGAGTATAACTTCTGTAAATAATAAATTAACATGTTAATTATTCTTTATATATGATACACTATCCAATTACAAACTATTTCACCATCAATATAATGATACTTTTGCTCGTGCGTACGTACAGATTATCATCTCCACAAACATGAAGAGATTCATTTCTCAACATAATCATTAAAGAATATATTTCATTTTATGATTAAAAATAATGTTTATGAAAATAAAATAATTATGTGTATGAAAAAAATACGTCCTATCCCTAACAAACATGGCTTACAAAATCAAGCATATAAAGGAAAACGGATCAGTTAACACCTGAAATGATGATACTACTAAAATATTATGAATGAAGAAATATTACCGGATCATATATGATATAATATTTATGTATATAGTTCTTTTATAATTTAATAAAATTTTTTTAACTATTATACATTAGTTTAACATACCATCAACTATAGAAAAGTTCAAGGTAAGGGTTAATTCTACAATCTCGTTACTTATCTAAGGTTGTTAATATGAAAGTATCTACTTGGACCTCTTTTTCATCCACATCCATTTTTTCTTAAAAATTTAATTCAAAACATTTTTACTATTTACAATACTATGGGTTAAAGTAATTTATACCCTTATTTGACAACATATGTTTTGAATGGAATCTTTCTATTGTTTTCCAAATAGGTTACTTTATGACCTTCATGAAAAAATTAAGGTAAGAATGTATTTATTTAACATATACGGAGGGTGCAGCTATTTTCTTCCATTACAATATCATCAAATATTCCCATACAAGCTTATAAGAATATTATCAAAATAAATGTTTTCTTTTATAATTATATGTATTTTAAATGATTTCAAAATATAAAGTTATATTTCCCTACAAAATGTTTTGATTTCATATATTACAACATCCTTTGATGTATTTTAAGCGTGTTTTATGTTGATTATTATGATTAAAATCTTCCATATTGTATTGATGGTTTTGGGATATGGTTGACTTTGGATGTGTTATTTTTACACCATTCATGATTTATGGACAAAGTATTTACATTTCATATGCTAGTTTTAATATGAATTTTTATGTTATGTTTAAACCTTTTCATATGAGGAATGCATTGGTCTTTGTAAGTGACGGTTGGAGTCCACCATTGCTCCTTGATACATCGGTAGGTCTAATAAGACAAACTAGTTTCTGGGAACAAGGCCTTGACAAAATCTTATTTGTAGTCTTGGCACAAGGCCTTAACTATGTGGTTATGATGTCTGACATTATGCATTCCAACATTATTAAATTGGATATTGATATTACATGTGATTATTTGACTAGTAGAATATGAATGTGAATAAGTGAATGGAATTATTTGATTTTTCTTTGTCATTTTATGATGAATTTTAAGTCTAAAAGTATATTGTTTTAGTTTTATACATTTCCATAAATGTTTATTCTTATTCTTGAAAGTTTCTGAAATATTGTTATCCTTGCTGAGCATCTAAGCTCAACCATTTCTATGTTTTATTTTTTCTAGGAGGAGAAGAAGTATATTATGACTGACCATAAGGGATAGTCTAAGGGATGAATGTGTTCAATGAATACAATGTTGTTGCTATTTTTCATTTTATAATTCAATGTAAAAATTATGAATGTATCCAGTACATACAAGGTTACTATCGGTCTTTTGGGATTTTTATCCCTTGTGATAATGAAAATGTTATGTAATAATGCAATGAATCTGGGTAAATGGGGTGAGGGTGTTATAGTTCATATCAGAACATGTTTAGTACAAACCATGTAAAATATATTTACATAAACTCTAATTAGATCACATTAACCAAAGATATAATTTTAGGATAGGAATAGAAGAACTTCCTAGAATTTTGGTAATGAAGATATTTTTTTTGTTTTCCAAGAAATACATCTCCATTTGGATTTGAGCTGGTAAAGGTGGATCTGGCAAATATATACCTAGGAGTGAAAACTCCAACATGGAGTTTCGGTCTTGACTTGGGATATCCTGGTACACAGCAACGGGCCTTGATACACTCTTGGTTATGAAACTCCTCGGGGGTATGCTTAGGATAATTCACATTTTATTTACAGACCATTATTAAGGATTTATGAGTATATACATCCTCAAAGAAATTTTTTATGATTCTGGATTATATCCATAAATTGTCCAATTTATGTTAAGTGTTTTACATATTTGGAATTATGTATTGTGATTGATAAACTAATCTACTGTATGCCTTTATTTAGAAATAGAACCTAGTGGAAGGAATGGAAACCATATCAATGCACGTAATCCATGTAGGGACTGGCCTCCTACTCAAGATAATTATAGTAGAGTCTATGATGCAACTGGTGATGATCATCTTACCACCATATTGAGATAACTCACTCAGGTTATGAATAATAACCTTAACCGTATGGAGCACCCTAATCCACAATGCAGAGGATCAATGTGAGACTGCTTCATGAGCCAACAACCACCCACATTCAATGGGAGTAAAAATCCAATCATATCTGAGCAATGGATAAGTTCATTAGAGAAAATATTTCATTGTTTGGGAAGTAGTGAAAGGAAAAAAAATTTGTCATGGCAGTTTATCACCTCATAAGAGATGAAGATCAATGGTTTCATTAATCCAAAACACAAAGAAATATGCAGAAGTATCGAACATGGAATGGAGGGTGTTTAAAGATACTTTCATAGAAAAATAGTTTCCTCATGACTATCGAGCTGATATGGAAATAAAATTTCTAAGTTTGAGGAATGTGGAGGATGAGGATGTCAGAATGTATGAGCATAACTTTACAAGGTTATCAAGGCATGCAACAGATTATATACAAAACCAAAGGAGTAATATAGATCGATTATTTAATGGGTTAAAAACATTTCTCCATCGAGCATTAGTCTCACAATCCTTCTCATCATACAATGATATTTTCTTATGTGCTATCAAGATAGAAATAGAATTCTCTAAGCCTTACTAGTTTAAAGAAAAGAAAGAGAATAATAGATCCTCTAAACACTCTAGAAATGGAAATAACTGGAAGAAGGGAGAAGTTGAATACCCATCCTACGGTAAATGTGGGAAGAAACACCCCGGTACTTTCCAAAAGATAATGTGAGTCTGTTATAAGTGTGGTGAAAAAGGCCATCAAGATCGTGATTGCGACAAAAAGAAAGAGATTGTTAATGTTGAATGCTACAATTGTAGAGAAAAGGAGAATTATGCAAATGAATGTCCTAAGGGCCAAGGGAACATACGTCAAAAAAGGACAAGGGAGTAAGTCCATGCTTATATGATCACTATTGTTGAGGTTAAAGCTTTGAAAGACGTGGTGGTAGGTAATTTAATGGTGTCCTCAAGTCAATTCAATGATTTATTTGATTCTGGATCATCGCATTTTATCATATCTTCCCAGTTAGCTAAGAAAATTAGATATTTTCAATTTGACTTAATAAGGGAGTTTCTAGTCCAAACACATAAGGGAAGTTTCATCACAATAATGTTTTATGAATCGATTCCCATTAGGGTATATAAATATTCTTTATATTCTAATCTAATCGGCATACCCATGATTTAATTTGTTATAATCCTCGAAATGGATTGGATTTTGGACCATGATGCAAAAATTTATTATACGAAGACTGAGGTTACAATTTTTGATGATGATAGGGAGTACCTTATATTTATATCAGAAACATCACCACCTGATTCTTATCTAGATCCACCCCATTAGCTCTATTAAATTCAATTATTGGGGAGGAAATGAATGAAATAATTATGGGTGAGGAAAAGAATGTTCGGATAGAGGACATACCTATTTTGCAAGAATATGTTAATGTGTTTCCATAGGATTTACCTGGACATCCTTCGAAATGAGAAATATAGTTTTCCATTGATTTAATTCCCGGTTCAAGGCCCACATGGAATACCCCATACATAATGGCCACTATAGAATTAGTGGAACTAAAGAAATAACTAGAGTAATTGAGTAATAAGTGATTTATTCACCCTAGTGTTTCTTTATGGGGATCCCCTATCCTTTTTATTAAGAAAAATAAGGATCTATGAGGTTGTGCATTTACTACATAGAGAACAATGTTATAAAAATAAAGAACAAATATCTCATACCTAGCATTGATGATTTATTCGACCAACTTCATGGAGATCAATATTTTTCAATGATTGACCTTCGATTTAGATATCATCAGTTGTGTGTGAAGAAGGAAGACATTATGAACACTGCATTTCAAACCTGGTATGGGCATTACGAGTTTACAGTAATTCCTTTCAGATTACATGTTTAAGAAAACACAAATGTGGATGATAAAAAGGTCCTAATAGATACTTACAAATTAACAACCTCAGATAAGTAAATAGATTGTAAAATTAACCCTTACCATGTATTTTTCTGTAGTCGATGGTATGTTAAACCTTTGTATAATAGTTAAAAAATTATTTTTAAATTATACTAGAACTATATACATAAATATGATATCATATATGATCCTATAATATTTCTTTGTTCATAATATTTCAATAATTTCATCTTTTTTGGAGTTAACTAATTCATTTTCCTTTATACGCTTGGTTACATAAGACATATTTTTTATGGATTGGTTGTATTTGATTCAAATACATAATTATATTATGTTCATAAACATTTTTTTAATCATAAAATGAAAATTATTATTGAATGATTATGATGGGGAATGAATCTTATCGTGTTTGTGGAGATGGTAATCCGTACGTACGCACGAGCGACAATATCATTATATTGACGGTGAAACCCTATGCAATTGGATTGTATATCAAATATAAATAATCATTAACATGTTATATTTATCTTTAATGGAGGGTGTGGCTATCTTCCTCAATTATAACATCGTCGAATCTTTCCATAAAATCATATAAGGAAATTTAAAAAAATTGTTTTCTTTTATAATTAAATGACTTTAAAATGATTTCAAAATAGAATAAGATATTTATTTACAAAAAGTTTTTATTTCATATATGGAAACATTCTTTGATGGATTTTAAGCCTGTTTGAAGTTGATTATTATGATACAAATCTTCTATATTGTATTGAATGTTTCCTGATATGTTTGATTGTGGATGTGTTATTTTTACACTATTCATGGTTTATGTATAATGTATTGACATTTAGTATGCTAGTTTTAATATGAACGTTTACGTTATTTTTAAACCTTTTAATATTAGGAATGCATTGGAATTGGTATGTGATGAGTGGAGCCCACTATATCTCCTCGATGCATCTGTAGGTCTCATGAGACAAACAAGTGTCTCGGCACAAGGCCTTAACAAAATATTATTTGTAGTCTTGGAACAAGGCCTTGACTATGTGGTTATGATATCTGGCATTATGCATTCCAACATTATAAAATTGGCTGTTGATATTATATGTGATTATTCGACTAGTAGAATGTCTATGGGAATAAGTAAATGGAATTATTTGATTTATCATTTCCATATTATGATGAAGTTTATGTTTAAAAGGATTGTGTTTTAGTCTTATAAATTTCCTTAAATGTTTATGTTTATTCTAGAATGATTCCCCTATATTTTTATCCTTACTGAGAATCTGAGGTCACCCCTTTCTATGTTTTATTTTTCCTCAGATGTGAAGAAGTATATTATAACTGACCTGCAAGGATAGAATAAGGGATGAATGTGGTCAATGGAGACAACGTTGTTGTTGTTTTTCATTTTATAATGTAATGTAAAAAGTATGAATGTATCTAGTACTTCTAAGTCTGAATAACTGATCGTTCTTTCATGATTTTGATCCCTTGTGATCATGCCAATATTATGTAATACTACACCAACTCTGGGTAACTCGGGTTGGGGCATTATAATTTTTGGGTTCTTAACCCATGTCATATCTATGCCAGGTCCATATCAACTTGTAGTCTCCAAATATGAATATAATTTCTAATAAATTACATTCTCTATAGCTCACCGAAACATAATAATATTTTTTCTACATAGACTTATCACTTGGTTTGTCACTATATTTTTATAGTATTAATCAAAAAAAACTAATTTAACCTTGTATTTATTCATATAATTGAGAATTAATCCATTTAAACATTTCATTACAATATTTTTAATATAAATATTCAATAAATACTATTAATGGATTGAGAGGCTTGGTGCCTTCGGACGACCAGGTGGATAAAACATCAACATGAAACATACGATAGTACATAGCTTTAATACACATTAATTCATGATTTACTACAAAAAGGTACACTTAATAAAACTATATAAGATTATGAGTCATATTTGCTTTTGTAAATTAGGTACATGAAACAATAACTTAAAATAATATTATATCATCATTAATTAAAAACTAAAAAATGTGCCCAAATATTCCGTGGATATTCTAAAATCGTATGGGACACCCTACAGATGTATATAAGAAATGTGTGACATAAAAATACTACTAATGGAATAATAAAAGAATAAAATTATTAATGTAATACATATGAGACAATAGATGATTAAATGACACAAAAAGGGGTTATAATAGAAAACATGAAGATCAAAAAATGATATTTGATGATAACATGAAGGAAACATGGGATTGTGGAAATATCATAAAACAAGAAATCATATGAATAAGTAAACGATAACTCCCAAGAAATCATAACTTATAATTATTATTATATACTCCCATTAAACATAAATGTAAACCCATGAGAAAAAAAATTACCCAATAAATTGAAGTGTTATATAATTTTTGTCAGACTTGTTACATTCATATCATGTATATGCACAAGTGTACTACATAGATTATACAAAATAAGTATTTCTTTCATCAATTTCAACCCCATGATTAAAGATTTTGGGTTATAGAAAAAGAAATAAAAAATAAATGAATGATGGATACAACTATTTGAATAATAGTGAATGAAAATGGGAAAGAGTATTCACTATAAAAAAATTGGCATTGAAAATATCAGGATGAATTCGGGAACATAATTGGGGTATATAAAAATTCATGGAAGGGTGAAATGAGGGTGAAATATATATATAAATACTTAAAAATTATAATGGTAGTATGAAGTATGTATGAAAACATTTCCAATAAGAAAAATTGGAAAAAATCATAATTTGAGGAACATAATTCAATAAATAGGAAGAGATAATCCCATAATTTCATAAGACACTTCATAATTCATGGGAGGAACTTATAAATATATTGGGTCACCTTGGGAGGATTATAGAGTGGTAATGAAACAAAACATTCAGGCTTAATGGGTTTTGAGGGATGTGTAATGAGATGCTTCATAAGTTTATATAACCCAAAAGAGTGGAATTCATTATTAATTTTTAAACATAGGTCTAGGAATCAATATAATAAATTAATTGAACCACAAAACATTCCATGATTTTCCATGGTTTCTTTCAAATAATAATAGAGATAATATTTTTATATGTACAAGAACAAAACTCATAAAAATAATTCCCTTGGTGATGTATAAGTGAGACATGTTTATATAAAATTGATTTAAATTCCATAAAATATAATATAGGATTTCAAGGATACCGTAAGAGTTTATAAAATTAATTAATTAAATTAAAAATCACAATATTCTAAAAGGTAAACATAATTTTGTCATGTATACTATTTATATTATTTATTACATTATATTTTATCTTGTATGATGTGATAATATATACAATATAATTATAGGGGTATTTAATTTTTTCCCAAAAAATCTGTTGTCTCATAAAATTATGAAAAAATTACAAGTGTAAATTATTGGCATGATGATCTAAAAAATACTTTTTATTTAAAAATTATAATTATCAAAATATAATAATTCATAATTTTAAATATAAAATGCTTATTTATTAAAAAATAATTTTTTTAGAATAAGAGCTTCCAAATGCTTATAAAAATAAAATTTGATATCGTAAAATTGTATTATAATTTTCATATAATAATAATATTTTATTAAAACATAATATATTTTTAAAATCTTGAATTCATCAAAAGTATGTCTTGATTGACACTACATAATTCTGAAATAGAGAATTCGTGTTTTTCGTAATAAAATATTATTTTTATCCTACCAATTATCTAATAAATTTAAAAGTAATAATTAAAAATATTAAATATAATCAATATTTTATTGAAATAAAAAAATAAAATTTGTACTGTTATGGTTTAGAAACATATCCCTTTATTATACAATCAAAATCCCTTAGGGTATGGTGTGGAATGATTATATTTTCATAGGGTGGGTAGGTGAACCTTGTTTGGGAAGCGACCTCGATAAGCTTGAAATTATACCATAAATGGTTTTGATCATACTTTAGTTATTGTATCTTACCTTGGTATTGGTCAAGGTTATATAAAAAGGATACTATCTCTATCATAAGCTCTAATAAATTGGATTCATAAGGTTTGATCCTACTGGTAACAGTCATCCCTCCATCCATCTATATTAATGTGACTATAAGATAACACTTAATATAAAAATATTAATGGTCAATGTAAAATTGTTTTATTATCAATAGTTATGGTGTTTAATAGAATTTTAAATATGACAGACCATATAACATTCCAAGATTAATAATGTAGTAAATGCATTTTATATTAATACATTACTTAATAATGATTTTATTGATTCAAAGAGAGAATGTCATTTATAAAAGTTCAGGTTGTTAAAAAACATATATAAAACATCATTATTTTAAAATCGAAAATGTGATCCTAAATAAAATTGAGATCCTAGAACTATATATAATAACCAGGGGAATACATAATGTAAAAGGGTGAGCAATAAATTCTTATAATGGAATGAACCTGATATAAAAGAATAAAAAATGTGTCAAATGAAATAAAATTATATCATAAAAGGGAAGGATCATGAATAATATTATTGGATAATGAAATAAATAATATGAAATAATATGATTTTCGAATCATATGAATGTGGAAAAAACATGATAAAAGACATAAGTATAAATCGTGACTACCCACTAAGACAACATCACAAAGTGGATTGTGTCCCATCATAGATTTGGTTTAATCCCCAATAAAATAAATATCATATCATGATACATAAATAATACATAATGTATTATAGTAATATTAAGTATTTCACATCATATCATGTGCATTCATACATTTTCAACATAAAAGAAATTCAACATATGACATAATAAACTGAAAAAACCCTGGAATCTAAATGTTTTACATATTAATTTCATATAGAATAACCAAATTGAATGTCATAGTTATTTCTAGGAAGGAAGGTTTTAAATCATCCTTGTATGTTAATAGATAAATAAAGAATAATTTTACATGAAAACAACATTCAGGTGAATTGAATACAAAAAAAGGATTGAATAAATAAATTTTGAATTATTCCTTTTAAGCGGGGTTTTAGGAATATAGGCAAAGAATTATTTAAGTTGAAAACGGAATAATACTTTTTATAAAATAAAAATCGAAATGAAATGGTTTTTCAAAATAAAATGAGTTTTTACAAACCATGTATGTTAAAAAAATCATTTTGGTGTACTTGATATGAGGTACGAAATCATTTAAGTTCACATTAATTGGTTCTTCTTAATTTAATAAATTGAGAATAAAAACCTTGAAAAATTTATATTCTCATAAAGTAAAAGTGAATTATATTTTTTATATATGTGTGAGACATATAAAAATATTATATAATAAGTAAATAAGAATAATATATCGGTAAATATAGTTAAATATAATGAAATATTAACCTAATGAAAATAGGGTGGTTGGAAGAGATCCCATACAATTGATCTAGAATTGTTCTATACATGCACCTAATATCCAGAATAATGAAATTAAATCCATAAATTTTTTAATTAATGACCTTTTATGTTAGTATTTTCTTTACTATAATTATATTATTCTCATTTACAACCATTTCAATGATATATAAATTTACACATTTCTATTCTTTGGTCATTCATTTTATTTTTTTCAAGGTCAGATAACTTGTGGATAAATATGGAAGATCTTATGGAATTGTTCTATTTTTAAATAAATATGATTTAAAAGATTTAATTTATTTCTATATGTTAAATAAATTTCTAATTCAAAATGATATTCACAAATAATGATGATTTCTAGAGTATTAGTTTTATAGTTAAATGGTTAGTTCATTTAGGCAGGTTATCCAGCAATAAGGACCTTATTGTGTTTCTTTTAATTTAATGAATGTATATTCATTAAAGAATTTGAAATAAAATATTAATATTTATAAATTATTAACTATATTTACTGAATTTAATCCTTCTATAAAGATGGTAATGGATAACAAAAACTCGTCGTCCACAGAGGTAGTGAACCTACCAAAATATGGGTGATTTTTTGGATTTTAGAATTTTATAAGTGATAAAGGGGTTATTATTTAGATATAATATAAATTAATTATAAAAAAATATAATTATAATACCATCATGGATATGAATAATGGAATATTTAGAGTACAAAAAACTAAATAATGGTTGGTTGAGAGTGTTTCCTTCTACTTCAAATATCTTCTCATAGGAATCAACATAAGGAAAACTCATATAGGTTTTTTTAGAAGAACAAGGCCTTTGGGGACATGGGTAGAGATATTAGGATATATTTGGGTAGATTTTTGTGTAATATTCCAGCCTTTGAAGGTATAATTAGTCAGGATTATATTTATCAGTTGGGGTCACCAGAGTTTTTTAAATACAATATTCATTGATCTGTAATTATATATCAAGACTACAAATAATAATTATCACTATTACTATATATAATAATTAATTTTTAAGGGTGTTATAAAATGATCAATTACATTACTAATGACTCATTTCATCATATATTTTACTTATTTTCCAAATTAAAATATTTTTTTGTATTTTAATGGTCACAACAAATTCAAATATTTTATAAAAATACCAATAAGTTACCCTAACAAAGTTTTTGATGTGTATATTACAATTATGAAACCAATTTTATGAAAATATTGTTATTTATATGAGAAATTTAATTTTGTTATAAAATCCTTATTTACTTATAATATACAAAATTTAATATTTTGATCAATTTTCCGACATTTTAAAAAATTACATATGGACTTAAAATAATATATAATAATTTTAAAGTTTCTTAATATTTATTTACAAAAAAAATATTTGAAACATTATATTTTAATAATTTTTATTTTTTATAAAAACTTATATAAAACATATATGTTTTAACAAAATAAAAACACTTATTTAATCATTTATAAAACTTTTATTTACTTGTATCATGATATAAATATTTCATATTTTCATTATATGAGATCAAAAATATTATTTTTCACTTTCATAGGTGAGGATTGTGACAACCTGATATTTATATGAATTATATTTTTTAAAAAATAATTGGATTTCTTTGATGTCTTGTGATACACACTAAACTACAATACTACCTTTCAATGAAATTTCATTTTACTGTTATAATTACATTTAAAAAATAAAATTATAATCTATAAATTTGAATTGTCTTTATTAATAGGACTAAATTATATATGAAGTTATTATTTACACATGTAAACCCCATTAGAAATTAACGAAAAATATTTTTCTAAAATACTATTTAAATACACACAGGTGTGTTTTACACCAATAAAATAAAAAAAATCACTCTTATTGAATTATATTAATGAAACATATATATATATATATATATATATATTAAATCTAATTTTTTACATTCTTCTTATGTGTTTTCTATATATGTAATAAAAATAAATCGAGTTTTCTGATTAAAAAAATGTATTCTTATAAAAGTAGTTTTATCATCTTTTAATGGAGTACTTGTTTTAAAACTAAATTTTTACAATTTTATAAATTATATTTGAAATAATAAACTTTTTATATTAAATCAGTCTATCAAAATTTAGTTTGGTTAAATTTTTGATATTTTTCTAATATGTTTCGTGAATATTGAAAAATATTGGATTTTAATTGAAAACAGTTTTTTCATCTAAATGATTTATAATGATTTATTATATTATTTATTTTTTAAACAATAATTTTACTTATTTTATATCATATAAAAAAATTTAATTTTAATAAATTTATCATTTTTTTGAATTTGAAAACATTTCAAACTTTGGAACATTGTCACTTTCAAAAACTCATTTTATCACCCCGTCTACAAGATATATTTTATATTAAGTTTATCCACTTTTGTGTTATTAATTTTTAAAAATGGATTTCATAATTGTAATAAAATTTCGAAATTTATTAAACATGACCCTTTTATTTTTGGGAAATATAAATAGTAACATTATTAATATTTGTTTCCAATGTTATGGGTAAATCAAGTAATTAAGGGTAAAAATAACATTAAAATATTAAAAATGTACCCTAATAGTATTAGAAATGTTATTATAAGAATTTAATTATATAATTGAAAAACAATTTTATAAAATTATTGATTTAATGGACACTTTTCCATGATAATTATTGAATATTATTAAAATCAAAGAGAATGAAAAAATGTCACACTCTGACTTTTAATTATTATAATATTTTTATGATGGGGATAGATATGAGACATGCTTGACTATATATATTATTATAGAACCTAAAATTTTTATATACATCATGGAAATTAATCTTTAATTTATAGTATAGAAATAATTATCCTAAATAATTACATAATGATAATGCAGTAATTATTCAATTAATGAAAAAATCAATAAAGTGATATTAAAATTATTAAAATAAATATAATTTTAATTAATTAAAGTTATCCAATAATATTATTGGTCAATATGAAATATCATTTAGGTATTAGATTATCTTTTACAAAGTTATATTTCTGTATTGATTTTCATATAATAAATTTATGGACATCATCCAATTTGAAACTAATTATATTTTATGAAAATAATATTTTATTAAATTAGTTAAAAATAACAAAAATACAAAATAAGAAAAAAATGTGATAAATTATTATAGAAATTTTTATTAATTGACCATTTATGATTCATTTTATACATTATAAATAAAAAATATCCACCATTTAATAGTGAAATTGTTATTACTATAGTTAAAATTAAAATAGGTTAATTAAGGGTTAACAAAAAAGATAAGGTTTAAAATTAAAAACAAATATATAAAATAATTTGGATTACAATACTACAACCATATACCACATTATATTTTAATAAATTTCAATTTTTAGGCATTTGGATTGATATTTAATTTCTTATAAATTAATCTTGTGAGAAACCTCAACATTATTATAAAATGGAACCTCCTCCCACATTTGATTTCACCAATATGAGTGTTATATCATGAAAAAATTCAGAAAAATTATCTTCTAAAATTACCTATCCACATTCTAGAGTTTATTATAAACCCAATGGACACACTCTAGAGCCTTTTAGAGGAGATCCAAAGGATCTGATTCGAAGAAGAGGTAATCACTTTAACCAGTCACTATCTTTTTCTACTATTATATAACACCTCTTAATGTAGGATATGTATCAAAAAATATAATATAACAATCATTAATACTCATAAAATTTATTATTTTAATGAAAAAACCAATATACAACCCCTTTCCCATCAAACAAAAAGTAAAATTATCGCTTGTGCATATTGACGACTTACCTTCCCCAGTAGCAGTGTGATTAATTTTCCTTCACCAGAATTTATGAGTGTAAATTCTTATGGGTTTAATTTTTATATATTATATTTATGAAATTATTAAACTTCTATAATTATAATATCATAACTATATTTTTTTCCACTTATCTGTTTGGGAAATGATAACGTCGCTTTTTCATATGTAAGGCTTACCATCTTCAAAATGTGATGTGATTCATTTTTCATATATACTTCACATGGATGGTAATAAGGAATTTATTTTCTGAGTATATATGATATATATAACAAAATAATGATTTTTTAAATTATGAAACCATTATCAAAGTATAAGGACCAGAACGGTCGAACCGAAACAAGCTTGGAAAATGAAGTAGTTATCACCAAGAACAAGGATTTTAAATTATTAGTAAATGGGTGACAAGATGTTATAAAAAACAATACATGGTACGATTAATATATAGTTATGGGATATATTTATAATAAATCCATATTTATTATAAAATATTCATGACTAAAAATAAGGAAATGTGAGACCTGATGTATGAGATTTTCATGTTACTTTAATTTCTATGGGACACATGCCTTAGACAATACTTACATCTTCTATGTGTAGTATATAATACCCATAAATGTTTTTTATAAATTTTAACCTGAATATTATGGTTTTTTAATTTCTATAGTTTTTTTTCATTCATGGGGATACGATTAAACTTACTATAATTTTATAAGATATTATTTCATAATCTCATCATTATTCTAGATTGTTTCTTTTTAAATCTCTAATAGGGAATATTTCTCTTCTACACCCAGGATTTATAAAATTGTTTTCAAATATATTTTTACTATTCTACCATAAATATTTTTTATTTTTTTACACATGTTTAAAATTTTATGAAATGGTTTCTAATGAATATTTTTTTCATTTTCTAAACTATGCTCTTTGTAACATTCCAAAACAAAATATATGAATGGTAGGTTTTTCAACTTATATAACATGAATGAAATATTCAACCATCATGATTCCTTAATAAATGGAATCTTTCTTCACAATATGACATCTTTATTTTCAAATAAAAAAATTTCTTTATAATTTTGAGTCTCTTTAAAAAATTATTCTATACAGGAAATGATATATTCCTCCTGAATTATTTTAGGTGATCTTTCAAAAAAATACAATTTTCCATCAATGATGTACTTTTTTTGGTCACTTATGATTTACTAGGCATATGAATCAATGATAAAATTATAATTTTTTCTCCAAATGGTTTATCTTTATGATTCCATGATATTTATTAATCTTATTTCTTTTACATGAGTTATGTATGATTAAGTGTTTATGAAACTCATTTCATTACATGGGTTCTGAGATAGTTAATATAAGGCCCCAGCCTTAAACCTTACTTAATCATGAGTTATTACAAGATTACACATTGAGGATCTTTTCGGGTTTAGAGTTTTAGAGAATTAGATCATAAAACTTGAATTACATTCCACATATAAACAAAGTGGTTACATAAAGATAGTATTATTCTTTCCCATCAATGGAAACATATTTAAAATAAAACATGGATTCTTTCTTGACACTTCCTTGAAACTATCATCATATCATGTACTTTTCCATTGACCTGTGAAAAAAATTTCAAAAAACTTGGGATGAGCATAAAAAGCTCAGTAAGGGATATAAAAATATGGAAAGGAAACATGGGTACATACATACATAAGAATAAAATCATACTTTACCCATAAACATAAGCACTTTAACATACCTCATCAAATCATGAATAAATCATAGAAATCATAAGACATAAAGGTAACATGAGGCATTCAAAACATTCTTACGTAGGGACTAACCCTCTTGGTTACGTTTGGAATGCCCATCACAGTATATTCCCTAAATATCTTCGGAGAAACCTTAACGTTTCACTCCTTCGCGTTACCCAATGCATTGGAGAGCCATATCGGGCTCACCCTCCCTTAGTCTATCACGGAACCACCCGTCTTCATAATAATGCCCAAGAACCTCAACATAATCGTATCACATAAAACATGCATAAAGAAAACATAACATTTCCACCTTTCAATCACAAGATATCAATACAACACATTGATATAAAAACATTATGAAAACCATTTCCAATACCAAAATAAAAGAAAAGTAAAACATGGTCACGACGGCGGAGAAGTCGTTGTCGCCGCATACGTATGAAAAAAACATTCCCTTTTTTCGTTTAGTAAACGCTTCGTATAAAAAAGATTCCTTTTGAATAAACGTAAAAGTCAAAGGGGTTTATACACCGTATAAAAGAAGGTTGTGTATAAAACAAAATATGCCTCAATGAAAGGAGATTGAGACGAAGTCCCATACCTCGGGTCCGACTTGACTCGATCGTTCTTTAATGTCCGGAATAATAAACTTGAGTTAATTTCTACTTGCTTAAGAACATTTTTCAAGTTCATTATTCCTTTTATATCACTTATCACCATGTCATGAACACTATGTAATTATTTAAGTTAATAATGGTCATTTTAACGATCCTTGGTACTTGAGTCAAAAATAAACCCTTTATAATTACCAGTTGTTCATGTATCCATTATATCCAGAATGGTATTCATGATTTAGATATCATATACGTCATATATATCCAGTACATGCATGCATTTATAATATTAAATAATCATTTAGAGGTAAGAAATGAAATGCACCGTTCATGGAGACGGTAAGCCGTACGTACGCATGAACGCTACTTTCATTTCTATTTCGTATTTTATAGAATGGAATCATAATGATATAAAGGTATATTATAATTCCAGTATAATATCATATATAATATCATAGTTCCATCCTTTATACATCCCACATATGGTATTTAACGAATCAAATCACTTTGAGGGGGCGGTAGTCCGCACTTCCTTAAATGAAGATATCGCGTTCACCCATAATGGAAACCATAAAGGTATGACCAAAAAGGAAAATACAGAAGTTTAAGGAAAACATAAACATATTATATATCATATATAAATATTGTGACATCTTAATGGCCACCTTTGAAGGTGTAAAAATAATGTTGAACAATCATCGTTTCGGGAGGCATAAATTCACAATCCACGGAAACAGTATGTCCTTTAACCATTGGATGTAGGTGTGTGTAAGTGTATCTATAACCATTATTATAACAACATCCTAGTATATTAAAGATACTGGATTTGTTACAAAATAAATGAATAAAAAGAGTTTAGGGGGTTGGAGAAGCAAAATAAAACAAAAGGACTCAAAAGAAGACAATTACCTTAAAATCGGGTAACTCCCTTTGGTTTGAGCTCAAAGGCTTCCTTGGGAAGACTTCTGCCCAAAGTGAGGCTTCAAGGAGTAAGAGAGGGAAGTGGAGAGACAAAATGGGCAGGGGTTGGCCGAGCCAAAGGCTTTGTAAGTGTGGGTAAGGAGGTAGAGGTGGGGGCCTTTTATAAGAGGAGAGGAGGGGCACTCTTGGAAAGTAAAGATAAGTTACTTTATTTTAAAATGATTTTCGGATTCAAAAGGTCCCACATTGATATAATTAGAGGGTAAGGTGATAAGGGTTCGAAATCCACTCATACAATTGGTTTTGGACATGTGTAGGTCTTAGAATTTACATTATCTTTCCATTTTATTTAAATCATTAAATAATGAGGTCATCGCTGCATCATCATGATGTCATAAATAATTTAATTTATTTAATGTCTAAAAATTATAAAAAAACTACTATGATGTATGAAATCGTTTTAGATTTCTAATGAATATTTATAGTTAAAAATATGACTTTTATAACCCCATGTAAAAATTGTTTTAGTAAAATAACTCATGTTTGTGTCATTTTTACTTTAATATTAAATAAAAAGTTGTTTATGTCATTTCCCAACCAAAGTGGATCCATGGGGTCCCCAAGTTGACCCATGGCTTGTCTTGGTCGGCCATGAAACATCCAATAAGGGTTGGACATGTGTCTAGTTCATTTCATTTAATTAAAACATTATTCTTACCTTAAACTACACTAATTACCTCTAATCGCGATTAAGAACTTAAGAGTTACAATTCACCAAAAAATTATTTTAATCTCATTGAACAACATTTTACTTCTTAATGACAACCATTTATGTCGGATTTTTGAAATTCAAAACACAGAAGTGGTAAAATTTCATTTAAACAAAAAATCAGTTTTTATAAGTACCACTTAGTGGTTTCACTATTCATCAAAAATTGAAGTTTTTCAGAAAGATACCAAAACTTCACCCTAAGATATATTTGATATTCCAAATTCAAAAATGAAGTCTATTTTACAAAATTCAAAACATATAAGTCACATTAATTAATTTAATAATTAATTCCCGCTGTCATGACAAATAGCGTGTTTTTATGAAACAATAAGTATCAAAAGACTGACACTAGTTTAAGTTCAATTTCAAAGTAAAATTGATTCCAACGACCACCATTGGATTAAATGGTAAAAATATATTCTAATTTCACTTTAAAACCAATTCAAAATATAATCTAATCATATAAATAAATTAGATTAAAAAGCTGTTTTGATGTAAAATGCAGTATTTTTCACTATTCATAAAAAATGAACATTATCGGAAAAATACCAAAAATTCATACAAAGTAAATTTTGATGTCCCAATCATAAATAATAATTTTATTTTGACAAACATAGCTTATAAAATTGTCAAAAGGTAGATTTAAAAATGGTTTTCCATCAAAAGGCAGTAAAACAATCTTTAAAGAATGTTAGTGTATTCCATGCGTAAGATTGTATTTTTTTTTCATTTTAAGCCTCTAAAACACTATCTTAATCATTAATAGACATAGATAAAAATATCTATTATTCATTACTTACTTGGGATTTTACATCCTTCCCCCCTTTAGAAAATTGCATCCCCGTAATTTATTTACTTATCAAATAAATGGGGGTACTTATCACTCATTGCATTTTCAGATTACCATGTTGCCTCTTCTATCATGTGGTTTTTCCACAAAACCTTTACCTGATTAATCACCTTATTCTGTAACACTTGCTCCCTATGGTCAAGAATCTGGACCGGTTGTTCCTCATAAGATAGGTTCTCTTCCAGCTGAACTACCTCTGGACTCAAAACATGAGATGGATCTAGCATATACTTTCTCAACATCGAAACGTGAAAAACATTGTGTACCTGAGATAAACTCAGAGGTAAAGCCACCCAGTATGCAACTGATCCAACTCTCTCCAGAATTTCATATGGTCCAATGAACCTTGGACTCAGCTTTTCTTTCTTACCAAATCGCATCACACTTTTCCACGGTGATACTTTGAGAAAAACATGATCACCTACCTCAAAAGAGAGATCCTTCCTCCTGTTGTCCGCATAACTCTTCTGCCTGCTCTGAGCTGTTATCATGTGTTTCTGAAGAAGCTGAACTTTCTCTTCCATCTCTTCTACCAATTCTGGTCCCATCAACTTCCTTTCACCCAATTTATCCCAGAAAGCTGGAGTTCGACACTGCTTCCCATATAATGCCTGAAATGGTGCCATCTGTATACTGGAATGAAAACTGTTATTATATGAAAATTCAACCAAAGAAAGATGTTGGTCCCAACTTCCCTGATAATCCATCTAACAAGCTCGTAGCATATCATCCAAGGTCTGAATTGTTCGTTCTGACTGCCCATCTGATTGAGGATGAAAAGCTGTACTAAAATTTAATTCAGTACCCAATGACTTCTGAAGGCCTTTCCAAAAGTTAGAAGTGAACCTGGGAACACGATCAGATACAATGGAGAGAGGAACTCCATGTAACCTGACTATCTCTTTAAGATACAAACGGGAAAGTTGATCTAGGGAAAAAGTATCTCTTATAGCAATGAAATGATCAGATTTGGTCAAGCGATCAACAATAACCCAGATTGCATTATTACCTCGAGATGTCTTCGGTAATCCCACAACAAAGTCCATGGATATATTCTCCCATTTCCACTCTGGCACTGGTAAAGGCTAAAGCATCCCTTTCGGTAACTGCTGCTCTGCTTTAACCTGTTGACATGTCAAACACTTCACAGTAAAATCAGCAATATCTCTTTTCATTCCATCCCACCAATAATACTCCTGCATATCTCTGTACATCTTAGTACTGCCAGGATGAACTGTAAACGTAGAACTATGAGCTTCACATAACAACTATCTCTTCAACTGTGAATCACAAGGCACACACAATCTCTTCCCAAATCTCAAAACACAATCATTATCAATGTTGAATTCATGCAACTTACCTTTCTGAACCAGCTCTACCTTTTTCTGCAACTCACTGTCTTTCTTCTGTGCTTGCTTGATTCTATCTGATAGAGATGATCTCACTGATACCTGAAACAAAACAGAAGAACTTCTTGCACCAACAACTTCTATGCCAATGTTCATCAAATCCTTAACCAAAGGATCACGTTTCAAACGCAACATTGCTAATGAATCATTACTTTTTCGACTCAAAGAATCAGCCACTTTATTTTCTTTTCCCGGATGGTAATGAATTGTACAATCATAATCCTTGATTAATTCTAGCCATCTCCTTTGTCTCATGTTCAATTCTTTCTGAGTGAATATATACTTTAAACTTTTCTGATCGGTATATATTTCACACTTTACTCCATACAAATGATGCCTCCAAATTTTTAAAGCAAAAACAACAGTAGCTAATTCCAAATCATGTGTAGGGTAATTTACCTCCTGAGTTTTCAACTGTTGTGAAGCATATGCAATTACCTGATCATTCTGTATTAGGACACAACCAAGTCCTTTCAATGAAGCGTCACTGTAGATAACAAACTCACCATTCCTGGAAGGTAGTGCCAAAACTGGAGCATTCACCAATCTTCTTTTCAATTCCAGAAAACAATCACCACATTCTTTTGTCCAGATAAACTTAACACCCTTCCGAGTTAGCTTAGTCATTGGACTAGATAACCGTGAAAAATTTCTAACAAACCTTCAGTAATAGCCTTCCAAACCAAGGAAAATACGAATCTCAATTACATTTGTGGTTCTTGGCTATTCTTCAACAACTTTTGTTTTTGCAGGATCAACGGTTATGCCATATTTTGAAACAATGTGACCAAGGAAAGAAATTTGTTGCAACCAAAACTCACATTTGCTGAATTTCCCACACAATTTCTTTTCTTTTAAGGTTTGCAAAATGACCCTAAAATGTCTTTCATGTTCTTCTTTACTTTTAGAAAACACCAAAATATCATCAATGAAAACCACCACAAACTTATCCAAGAATTCATGGGAAATTCTATTCATTAAGTCCATGAATACAGCAGGTGCATTGTTTAGCCCAAAAGGCATTACTACAAATTCATAATGGCCATATCTTGTACAAAACGCAGTCTATGGAACATCTGTTTCCTTTACCTTCAGCTGATGTTACCCCGATCTCAAGTCAATCCTTGAAAAATACTGAGCTCCCTGGAGCTGATCAAACAAATCATCGATATGAGGCAAAGGATATTTGTTCTTAATAGTGATGTTATTCAAGGCTCTGTAATCAATTCAAAGTCTCATTGAACCATCGTTCTTTTTAACAAATAAAACAGGAGTACCCCATGGTGATGTGCTAGGTCGAATGAAACCTTTCTCTAATAAATCTTGTAATTCCTCCATCAACTCTAAAAGTTCAATTTGAGCCATTCGATAAGGGGGTTTTGAAATTGGCTTAGCATCAGGAACTAAGTCAACAGAAAATTCAACTTCCCGATCTGGTATTATTCCAGGCAACTCATCAGGAAAAACATCAGGATACTCATTTACCACTGGAACATCATTAATCTGAACAGTTCCTTTATTTTCAACGATGTGTGCAAGGTAACATTCATTTCCATCTTTTACAAGTTTCTCGGCCTCTTGATATGTTATCAAAAGTAAGGGTTCATTCTTGTAAAGAAACTGAAAGTCTTTCTGAAAAGAAACTTCTTTAGCTCTACAGTCAATCTTAGCATGGTAAATAGAGAGCCAATTCATACCCAGGATAACATCAAACTCTACTAGAGGTAGAACAATAAGGTTTGCAGGTAGGTTCTTTCCACAGATAAGGACAGGAAGATTCTTATAAATTCTTTTTGCCTCAACATTCCCCCAGGTGTTTTTACCAAAAGTTCAGGAGTCATTTCTTGAGATGGTATTCCCATTTTACTAGAAAAGGTTTCAGAGATGAAAGAATGTGTAGACCCCGAATCAAACAACACACTGGCATAATCTGAAAAAACAAACAAAGTACCTGATACAACTTCATTTGATGGCCCGACATCTGCCGAAGTAGTTGCAAAGGATTTCGCCACCCCTTTCTGCTTGTAGTCCAACTGCTTCCCATCACTCAAGCTCTTTTTCGGACACTCGTTTGCATAGTGACCCATCTCATTGCACTTATAACATTTCACTAACTGTAAATCAAATTTGGTCTTACCTTCACCTTGACCCTTTTCAGTGCAATCACGAGCCTTATGTCCCATCTTACCACATCGGTAGCACTTCCCAGAATTCAGAAGACATTCCCCAGAATGCCTTTTGCCACATTTATCTCAAACTGGAAACTTATTTTTCTTACCATCAGACTTTTTTGAAGAATTCCTACCTCTCTCCTGCCACCTCGGTCTCTTCTTCTGTTGGTTGTTATAGAACACTTGATCATCAGAAAACTCCATTTCCACCTTCTCAGCACATCGAACAAGCTTTTCATAACTTTTAAACTCACGATAAGCTAATGCCCTTCGGTATTTTGGCTTTAATCCTGATTAAAAACTATTGATTTTACTATCATGGTCTCAGATAAAATTTGGAGCATACCTTGCCAATCGAGTGAACCTTTCTTCATAGGTAGCCACTGAGTCTTCCTCTTGCCTCAATTCCAAGAATTGCTTTTCCATCCTAATTCGAACAGCCTTAGGAAAATACTTCTCAAGAAACATACCTTTGAATTCATCACAGTCAAGAGCATCAATCTTATCAGCGTACCTGATATTTTTAACCATAGACCACCACTGATCTGCCTCGCCCTCCAAACAGTAAATAGAAAGACTAACCTTTTGATTGTCTGAACACCCCATGACATCAAAAATCTTCTCCAGTGCTTTAATCCACCCTTCAGCTAGCACAGGGTCATATGATCATCTGAATGATGGGGGATGTTGCCTCATGAAATGTTCCACCACTGACATGTTCCTCTACGGTTGATCTGGCTGATCTCGTGTATGGATACCACCACCATTTATCGCTTGAGTCAACTGCGCCATTACTGCAACAAACTGTTCAGTTCCAATTCCGACCATCTCAGGATGCTGATTCGGAAGGTTATTTCCTTCTGTATGCGTTCCTAGCACTGCTTCCCTGTTTCCTCTGCGGAAAACCATTCTGAACAAACATGTATTAGATGAAGCAACATGGTAATCTTCAAATTCTATATCACTTCAATTTGACCATAAAAAAATATTTTTTGATAATCATTTAATATAATTCTAACTCCTAAAGTTATCTAAACCGACCTCTGATACCAACTATAAGGCCCCAGCCTTAAACCTTACTTAATCTTGAGTTATTACAAGATTACACATTGAGGATCTTTTTGGGTTTAGAGTTTTAGAGAATTAGATCATAAAACTTGAATTACATTCCACATATAAACAAAGTGGTTACATAAAGATAGTATTATTCTTTCCCATCAATGGAAACATATTTAAAATAAACCATGGATTCTTTCTTGACACTTCCTTGACACTATCATCATATCATGTACCTTTCCCTTGACCTGTGAAAAACATTTCAAAAAACTTGGGATGAGCATAAAAAGCTCAGTAAGGGATATAAAAATATGGAAAGGAAACATGGGTACATATATACATAAGAATGAAATCATACTTTACCCATAAACATAGGCACTTTAACATACCTCATCAAATCATGAATAAATCATAGAAATCATAAGATATAAAGGTAACTTGAGGCATTCATAACATTCTTACGTAGGGAGTAACCCTCTTGGTTACGTTTGGAATACCCATCACAGTATATTCCCTAAATCTCTTCGGAGAAACCTTAACGTTTCACTCCTTCGCGTTACCCAATGCATTGGAGAGCTATATCGGGCTCACCCACCCTTAGTCTATCACGGAACCACCTGTCTTCATAATAATTCCCAAAAACCTCAACATAATCGTATCACATAAAACATGCATAAAGGAAACATAACATTTCCACCTTTCAATCACAAGATACCAATACAACACATTGATATAAAAAAATTATGAAAACCATTTTCAATACCAAAATAAAATAAAAGTAAAAAATGGTATTTATTTTTTTCTTTTAAAAAAAAGTATGGCTTGTAGAGGAAGCTGAAACTCAAATAATGGTCACGGCGGCGGAGAAGTCATTGTCACCGCATACGTACGACAAAAACATTCCCTTTTGTCATTTAGTAAACGCTTCGTATAAAAAAAATTCCATTTGAATAAACGTAAAAGTCAAAGGGCTTTATACACCATATAAAATAAGGTTGTGTATAAAACAAAATATGCCTCAATGAAAGGAGATAGAGACGAAGTCCCATACCTCGGGTCCGACTTGACTCGATCGTTCTTTAATGTCCTGAATAATAAACTTGAGTTAATTTCTACTTGCTTAAGAACCTTTTTCAAGTTAATTATTCCTTTTATATCACTTATTACCATGTCATGAACACTATGTAATTATTTAAGTTAATAACGGTCATTTTAACGATCATTGGTACTTGAGTCAAAAATAAACCCTTTATAATTACAAGTTGTTCATGTATCCATTATATCCAGAATGGAATTCATGATGTAGATATCATATATGTCATATATATCCAGTACATGCATTCATTTATAATATTACATAATCATTTATAGGTAATAAATGAAATGCACCGTTCATGGAGACGGTAAGCCGTACGTACGCATGAACGCTACTTTCATTTCTATTTCGTATTTTATAGAAAGGAATCATAATGATATAAAGGTATATTATAATTCCAGTATAATATCATATATAATATCATAGTTAGATCCTTTATACGTCCCACATATGGTATTTAACGAATCAAATCACTTTGAGGGGGCGGTAGTCCGCACTTCCTTAAATGAAGATATCGCGTTCACCCATAATGGAAACCATAAAGGTATGACCAAAAAGGAAAATACAGAAGCTTAAGAAAAACATAAACATATTATATATCATATATAAATATTGTGACATCTTAATGGCCACTTTTGAAGGTGTTAAAATAATGTTTAACAATCATCGTTTCGGGAGGCATAAATTCACCATCCACGGAAACAGTATGTCCTTTAACCATTAGATGTAGGTGTGTGTAAGTGTAGCTATAATCCTTCTTATAACAAAATCCTAGTATATTTAAGATACTGGAGTTGTTACAAAAGAAATGAATAAAAAGAGTTTAGGGGGTTGGAGAAGCAAAATAAAACAAAAGGACTCAAAAGAAGACAATTACCTTAAAATCGGGTAACTCCCTTTGGTTTGAGCTCAAAGGCTTCCTTGGGAAGACTTCTGCCCAAAGTGAGGCTTCAAGGAGTAAGATAGGGAAGTGGAGACACAAAATGATCAGGGTTTGTCCGAGCCAAAAGCTTTTTAAGTGTGGGTAAGGAGGTAGAGGTGGGGGCCTTTTATAAGAGGAGAGGAGGGGCACTCTTGGAAAGTAAAGATAAGTTACCTTATTTTAAAATGAGTTTCGGATTCAAAATGTCCCACATTGATATAATTCGAGGATAAGGTGATAAGGGTTCGAAATCCACTCATACAATTGGTTTTGTCCATGTGTAGGTCTTAGATTTTACATTATCTTTCCATTTTATTTAAATCGTTAAATAATGAGGTCATCGCTGCATCATCATGATGTCATAAATACTTTAATTTATTTAATGTCTAAAAATTATAAAAAAATACTATGATGTAGGAAATCTTTTTAGATTTCTAATGAATATTTATAGTCAAAACTATGACTTGTATAACCCCATGTAAAAATTGTTTTAGTAAAATAACTTATGTTTGTGTCATTTTTACTTTAATATTAAATAAAAAGTGTTTTATGTCATTTCCCAACCAAAGTGTCTCCATGGGGTGCCCAAGTTGGCCCATGGCTTTTCTTGGTCAGCCATGACACATCCAATAAGGGTAGGACATGTGTCTAGGTCATTTCATTTTATTAAAACATTATTCTTACCTTAAACTACACTAATTACCTCTAATCGCGATTAAGAACTTAAGAGTTACTATTCACCAAAAAATTATTTTAATCTCATTGAACCACATTTTACTTCTTAAGGAAAACCATGTATGTCGGATTTTTGAAATTCAAAACACAGAAGTGGTAAAATTTCATTTAAATGAAGAATCAGTTTTTATAAGTACCACTTAGTGGTTTCACTATTCATCAAAAATTGAAGTTTTTCAGAAAGATACCAAAACTTCACCCTAAGCTATATTTGATATTCCGAATTAAAAAATGAAGTCTATTTTACAAAATTCAAAACATATAATTCACATTAATTAATTTAATAATCAATTCCCGATGTCATGACAAATAGCGTGTTTTTATGAAACAATAAGTATCAAAAGATTGACACCAGTTTAAGTCCAATTTCAAAGTGAAATTGATTCCAACGACCACCATTGGATTAAATGGTAAAAATATATTCTAATTTCACTTTAAAACCAATTCAAAATATAATCTAATCATATAAATAAATTAGATTAAAAAGCAGTTTTGATGTAAAATGCAGTATTTTTCACTATTCATAAAAAATGAACATTATCGGAAAAATACCAAAAATTCACACAAAGTAAATTTTGATGTCCCAATCATAAATAATAATTTTATTTTGACAAACATAGCTTATAAAATTTTCAAAAGATAGATTTAAAAATGGTTTTCCATCAAAAGGCAGTAAAATAATCTTTTAAGAATGTTAGTGTATTCCATGCATAAGATTGTATTTATTTTCATTTTAAGCCTCTAAAACACTATCTTAATAATTAATAGACATAGATAAAAATATCTATTATTCATTACTTACTTGGGATGTTACAGTTAATGATTTATGTTTATTTAGAACACATATATTTAGTTTTCATTGATTGATGGGTGGTACATATATATCCCTCAAATTCATTGGTTAATTAATTATATCACAGGATATAGTTAGGGTAAACAGGTATATGTGCATGATCGTTGATGGAAAATAAGTGGATCTTCCTGATTTGTTAGGGTAAATAGGTAATAAACCCATATATGATAATCTTGGTAGTTAACCTTTACATATATATGTTTTACCATAATTATGAGATTTCCACAAAAATTTATGATATTAAATTTTGTTTCATGATTGAATTATGATTATGTTTTGTTCCTATGATTCATATCTTTTGAAAAGTTATTGTTTTATGCCATGATTGTTATTATGATCCAGGACGGGTTGGGTATGAACTTTTTATGTTATTCTTATGATCACATAGGCGTATTTCTTATCTTATTCTTTCATAAGATAATAAATTGATATCGTTCATGTTTACACTTAATGATTATATGATCTCACTCTTTCTTATGTTTAATTTCCCTTGGTTATAATTAAAGGTTTTAAGTTGGAGTACTAAATTGGATGTTCCTTATGGGGAAAGTTGAAGATATTTCACTAAATTAGAATAATTTGTTCTATGTTTCCAATGAAAATAAACTATTATTATCATAATTCATGTGTTTAATTAATATAATGAATATTCATCTAAAAAAGATTTAATATCATTGAATGAAATACCTGGTTCTTTATAGTTGGTATCAGATAAAAGGACTATTCATGTTTTGAAAATTAGGATGAGTAAACCTTAGTATGATGAATAATTATAATCTACGTATAGGTTACAATTCTAGAGTTTTCATAATGATCATGAATAACTTAGTATTAAACCTATGGTTTAATAGATTAAAATTATATGATAATATCCCATGATTATGTGGTTCTACAAATATGATTATTGTTTGTCATTCTATGCATTCTAGTTTTAGTAAATGGAAATAACCCGAAGGAACCATGTTAATGATAAAGTTAACATTCAAGGAAATGATTTCCCTCCTATGAAAAAGAATATTATGGGATATGGAATGCATTTTTTTCCATGATCAGGTAAAATTTCCATGATATGAATCATGATGTACATTAACATGAGAAAAAGAGCGAACAATATTTTATTTGGTCCTTCATGAGGCAGTGTCCACCTTCTTTCATTGGGCATCCTAATCCACTAGTGGTTGAGAAATTGATCAGTACCACTGAAAGGATATTTGCGATTCTCCAAAATTCAGTACACGAGATAATAATTTCAAATGTTTATCATTTGGAAGGTGAAACAAATAAATGGTGTAATTTTATCAAGAATATAGGGAAACATGATGAAATTGACTCCATATAATGGGATGAGTTCAAGAACATATTTTTCAATAAGTACATTCCTCATATTCTTTGTATAAACATTTAAAAGGAAATTATTGAATTAATTAAAAAGGGAGATACATCTATTGGAACTTATGAAGAAACTTTTATAAGACTTATGAGGTATGCTTCGAGTATAATCATCCCACCAGAATATATGGTTGAATGACTCTTTAGTAGCTTAAAACCAAATCTCCCAAGGGCGTTCTCCATAAGAGACCTCATTAGCTATGAATAAATTTTTCTATGTTCACTAAATGTGTAAATGGAAATTAGAGATACCCATCATTCACATGGTTTTGATAATAAATGAAATATCAAGGCTCATGAAAACTCAAATAAATCACATAGTGGAAAGAAATTCCAACCATATACATGCAAAAAATGCGAGAGAAACATCAAGAGAAGTTTTTTAGTGGAAGCTGGAGGTGATTTAAATGTGGAAATAGAGGACATAAAGCTCATGAATTTCTAAACGCATTGAATAGGTCAGTTAAGGAAATAAATAAAAATAGGATTCCAACAAATGCACCACTCACACTTCAGTTCTTTAAGTGAAAATAAAACTGGAAATTAGGCTAACTAGTGCCCAAATTTAATGGTAAACAATGATGATTGATGTCAATAACTTCTTAAGGCCATAGAAAAAATAGAAATCTCATGAGATCAAAATTGGAAATATTGAATAAGACAATTAAGTGGTGCCATGATTGAGTATTTATGAAGATCAGTTCAAGAATAACATTATTAAAGTTACAAATGATCAAATAATAATTAGAGGGTTGAATCAGTTGTTCAATTTTTATAAGTTTCAGTAATTTTTAAAAAATAACCCCAATAACATGTTAATATTTATTTCATTATAAATTTTTTATTAAATACTAATTTATGAAGATCTATGAAAGAAAGAAAATTATCCTATAACCAAGTTGTACATGATCCTTCTTGGCATCCTAAAGACCCAGGATCAAATCCAATTAGGGGAGAATTTTCTGGGTTACTGTAGAAGCATTGTAGTAGGGCATTGTAGAAGTATTGTAGCAGCGGCGGACTATAGTAGCGGCGACACTATAGTGGTGGAAGAACTGTTGTAGGTATTTTTGCAGCGGCTATACTATAGTGGTATTATAGCAGCGTTGGTACTATAGTAGTACTGTTCACCAAGGGGTCCTTTGGGCCAAAAAATGGGCTTCCAAGAATTGTATTCGGGCCGCTTGGCCTTGGGCCTTCAGGCTATATAATGGCACTCCCTCTTCCCACACTAAATAGGTATTTTCATAAATAAAAAATCAAGGCTTCGGCCCCAACCTTTAAAAAAATAGGAAATCAAGCAAATCACACAAGATTTACAGGGATCAACCTCAGTGTGAGAACATATATCCTTTCTATAGACACTCTAGTTGGTCTATAAAAATCCACTATTATGAATTAGTGATTACAACATGTGACAACTCTGGATAGACACATTATATCTCCTAATAGGAATGATTATACTGAATCTTTTTAGATTCCAATGTTTTATTACAAAAAAATTTATCCAAAAAAATAAATTTTGTTCATTTTTTTCACAAAAAGCTCAGTGTAGATCCTCTGTATGATTTGGATGGATCCAATTATCACAACTGGATGTGTTTAATATCCTTACCCATTTCTCAATATTTACTTCCCAAAATCTACACAAACAGAAAGTCTAATCATCCTTAGTCAGATTGACTCAATATAATGGACACAATACGATGAACCCATTTTTAATCTGCAAAAAATGAAACTCTGGTAAAATTATCAAAATGATCTTCCTTAGTCTGATTGAATAAATACGATTCTCCTATATGGTAAAAAAACATTTAGGTGTCTTATCTTATTTTATGATCTCAATCTATAATGAAATTTCACTGGAATTCCTCAATGATGTGTGTTTTCCACTTACAAAAAAGTAACAATGAACAAAAGATATGAGAAACTATTTATAGGCTACTCAAAAAACAAAATTCAGGAAATATTAAAACTTTTCCCACTTAGTAAAATTTAAAAATTCCAAAAATATCTCTCATTTAAACATTAATTTTTTATTCTACAATCATCCTTATATATCACAAAGATTTAGGAAAATTTGAATTCCAATTTTAACCTCTTTAACTCTATATAACACTTTTGGAATCTTCTTTTTGATTATTCTTCAAAATCATCCTTCTGGCACATTCTAACATTAATTCAGTATGATTTAACTTCCTTAGCTTCAATATGTTTTATCATCCTCAAGCTATTATGATCTACCTTTATTTCTCATTTTATTACAATCTACCTTTCTTTCTCAGCTCATTATGTTCTTTATTTCTTTTCCATCCCATTATTATATCACTTTATTTATCATCTCATTACGATCTGATTGACATTCCTTTTTAGAATAAGTCTGATAGAATCCTTATTACTATGGAATTTACAAATATGATGTAATTATTATTACAATGAATTCCCCATAAAGATGGAAACTATTCAATTAATAATCTACAAAGAAAGATTGAAATTCTTAAAACATAATCATTTTTACACTTTCATTCCACAAAAAACATCTAGGACTGGTACTTCAGGATCTGATACAATCATTACAATTTCTCTATTTCATCAAAATATTTTATCATGATAGTTTTCATATTTTTTATAGAATTTAATAACTAGAAAATCATCATATGATTTATATTATAATGTTTGATAAGTATCTAACACATTACATTTCTTTCATCAAAAAATGTCTTTTGCAACATTATGATTTATTCACTAAACAACTTCTAACATTCTATAAAATTATGAGTTTGAGGGATATTGAACATCATATTGATAGACCTAATAATGATCGTGTGTTTGATCAACAACCCCATCTCACTGACCACATTTTCATTCGATGATGCTCAGTAATATACCCTACATCTTGTGATTATTAGTTTGATCATATTAATCTAGAAAAAAAATTATTTAAAAATCTTTTTCTCCCAATATATGTTTGGGTTTTAACATTTAGCTACATTCGACTTTCTTACAGAGCACATTACAATAGAATGTGTCTGATTCCTATATAACTAGAACATTCTTATTCAAAAAGTTTAATTATCAGCAAATAAAATATATTTTTTAAAACAACCATAATGTTTGTTTAATATCCCCTCTACATTTTCTTATATCCCTTACTAATAAATTTTTCAGCTATAATAATTTTTGCAGAACTCCTATTTTTTAAAAATATCACGTTTTTTGAATTTTATAAACACATATCCTTTCTAAAAAGAGCATGTCCTGACATTGTACTACTGGATAAAGTTATGTTTTTGAAGGAATTTCATCCCTCGGTGGATCAAATATTTTATGACCATGGGAAGAAAAAAATACCTTTACTTTTATCTTTTCCACTCACTCTTCTTTTTCTCTCCCCCAATTTATGATAAATACATCTTCATATTCATTTAGGAAATAAATGTAAAAAATTATTACAAATTACAAACTAGTTATTTTTTCTAACCCTTTGTCAATATAATCCAAAGCATGGTGGGGGTGATTACTTATGAGGTTCAGTAAATCATTGGAGGTGGCTGAACAAGATGTTACAACCTCAATTACAAAAATATTTCTTTCAGAGTACCTTTTTTAAAAATATATTCAAATTGTTACATTATTGATGTATATTATAGAATAATATCTCCAATAGAAGCATTCTCTTTTGTAAAGTGAATCTTTATATCTGTGGGTTTTGATATTTAATGTTGGATAATATTTTTATAAAGATAAATTGCACTTCCATTATAACAAATTGTCTTCAATGGTTCAGAAACCACTACTTTCGAATCTTCTAAATGAACATTCATCCCCAACATTTGAGTACAACAATGAGTATCTGCAGCATATTTGGATTTAACTATGCTTAAATTTACTGATCTTTGTTTCTTACTATGATAACTCACACAATATTCAACCATGAAACATGTTCCTCATAAGGTTGATTTTCTATCATTAAAATATCCATCCCAATCAGCATCTATTTAACCATGAAAATTCATCACAAAATTTCTATTGTATAACCACCTAATTTATTTTGATCCTTTAACATATCTCAAAATCCTCTTTGTTTCCAACATCTGAGATTATTTCAAATTAATTTGATACATGGCACACAAAGTCCTAGTATAAACAATATTAGGTCGTGATGTTGTAAGGATAAGAAGACTTCCAATCATCATTCAGAAGGCATTCTAATTCAAACTTATTCTGGATTCATCTTTACTCAACTTTTTCCTCACTGAAATTGGCTTAGAATCTTCTTTGTATTATTCTATCCCAAAATTCTTTTACAATTACCTGAAATACTTTTCATCAGATAAGAATTTGTTTAGCTTTTAATCTATAGAAAAATGTTAATTCTTCAAACTTATACAATTGAAATTTTTTATTCATTTCCTCCAAAAACGTTTTACAAACATCTTAAATATCCCAAGAAGAAATTATTTCATCCACATGAGAATTTATAATTAGTGTTACATAGTCAATATATTTTTAATATAAGTTGTTATAAAATTTTACTTTAAAAAAATTTACCATTCTCAAACAACAGTCAATTTTAGAATACTGATAACGTAGATCTTATTTCATCACATACAAATATTTCTTCAATTTACAAAAAAAAAATTCATCCTCATCACGTTGAAACACAAAGGGAGTTCAATGAAGAATTCTTCATCAATATCACTATTTACTATGGTTGACATTGCATCCATCTAATAAACTTTGTAGTTCTAATGTGGGGCCACTATAATAAACATTCTAATAGTTTCTATCCTTGAATATGGGAAAAATGGTTCTTTAAAATAAACACCTTCCACATATGAATATTCATTACATAAAATATGATATTTGTTTCTTGAAACTTCTCTATGTTAATTTTCAACTTGTTACTATAAACCCAATTTGTTATGATAAAATTTATATTTGTTTTCCATTTAATATGTTCTCATGATTTATTCATCATAATTTTATCCAACTCTTTATTCATATCATCCACCCATTCATTGTATTTTATAACTTATGAAATTAATTTTGGTCCAACTTTTGAGGTATGTGAAGTCTCATTTTCTAATTTCAACTTTTTTATTACCAAAACTAGAGCGTTTTGATTTACAATAATTATTTCTATCAAAACATATTTTTGAAAAGTATGAAATTTGAATGTTTCTTTACAAACAGAACATTCCTCTTCTTTCACATGAATTTTTGAATCTTGAAAATTATTTTTTGACTTACTTTCAATATTTTTAGAAATCTCCAGTTTATCCTCCTCGTCATTATCAACAAATTTTTTTAAGGAATTTTTATTGTTAATTTCCTTCATATCATATGAGTCCACTAACATTTGTAAATGTTTGTTTCAACATTTTCAAATTCATCCATTGGGTGAATAACCCATAATAGTTCCTCCCTCACCTTTCTCATCAAACTTTCCCTAATTTTTATTTTTGATTTTAAGTAAACTTGTACGCCCAAAAACATTGAAGTACATAAAAGATAGTTTTTTTGTTATACCATATTTCATAAGAAGTCATGTTAGATTTTTTTTTCTTCGCAAAAATATGTTCTGAATATATAAAACAGTACAAAGAGCTTTATTTCTATAAAACATTGAAAGTTTGTATTCTAATAACATACTTCTTCCCTTATCCACCAAGATTCTATTATTTATTTCTACTAATCCATTTTTTATGGAGTATATTGATCACTATAATGATGTATGATACTATGTTTTCTTAGATAAGCTTTAAAATAATTAAAGGGGAATTTGGTACTATTATATATTTTGAACTTCTTTATATAAATTTCTATTTATTTCTCAACATCTTTCCTACAAAACATGAACATTTCTACAGCCTCACACTAGTGTATCATAAACATGATGTTTTTCATCTGAGTGAAATAATCAATAACAATGATAAAGTATAAATCTATTTTTTTAATTAACATATCATTGGCCTACAAAAATAGTAATGAATAAGTTCAAGAGTTCAAGTAGATTGAATATAAACTCTTTTATGAATTTTATTAGTTATTTCTCTTTTTTGTCAAGTTATAAAAACATATTCTTCTCCTCTTCTAAACTATATAATGTTTCTAGAAACATAATCCTTATAAAGATTGCTCATTTTTTTTCAATCCAAGATGGCCAAGTCTTCAGTGCCATAATTTATTTTCATCTTCTGTACTTATGTGATAGGAGTTGTTAAATTATTCTATTTATAAAATATTCACATTGGTTCTTTCTTATTTTTCAATCATTTTTCAATTTTTTAAACTTTTGATGACACAATAATATTTTGTTAATATTACTAATTTTGCATCATCAAAAAGTTGACTTTCATTAACTAAGTTATATTTCATCCCATAAAAAATAAAACATCCTTCGATTTCAATGTTTCTATTTCAATATCATCCATTTTAATTCCTCTGATTTTTAGGGAACTATCATTAACACATGTAACTTATCCTCCAACCTAAAAATCAAAAAAATCAATATTTTCATATCATATATCATATATAAAGAACAACCACTATCTTTTATCTATGGTTTATTCCTTTAGCTTGATTTTAAATTTGAATAAACACTAAAATATCTTTATTTGACATTGTTATTTCTAACTTCCATTTTGTTTCCACCATAAGAAATATGTTCTAGAAGGAGTTTCATACATTTTTTGGAATGGTGACCTGCCTTATCACATATTCTAAAAACCACTTCCAAACATTCAAAGTGAGTTTTTGATGGAAGGCATCCCACATCATGATATTTTTTTCTAACTTTATATTGATTAGGAATATTATTCATTATTCTTTCATAAAAACTTCTTCTAGGAAGGCATAGGTTATTCCAATGAAATATATTCTCCATGGCCATAGATTTTAAATCCTCATAAATAGCTATAAAATCATGATTTTTTATCTAAGATATTCCTTGTATGAGCCTTATTTAATTAGATAACTTCTTCTTGTTTCAATATACTCTGGTCATGGACCATATTTCATATTGGGTGTGTTTTCATATTTTGTAGAGTTGATATGTTTCTCACATCTTTTCCACCCAAGCTTTCCCAATATATTTTACAGAACCTAAAATGTAAAAAAATATGATGAAACATTATTTTTTGTGGGAGTTTATTTCATATAATTATTGACTTTTTCTTTTTCAGTAACATTAGATGCTAAAAAAAATTCATATGAGGATTTTTTTAAGTTTTAATTTATCTTTCTATGGGTATTTTTAAAATCAAGATGATTTTATTGAAACTTGTTAACTTATTATTTATTATTTTCCAACTTGTTACTATGATCTTTAAACATATTTCCCTATTTATAATTTCAATGTTTGTAACTAATGATCTCTTGAATATATTCATCCTTCTATTTGATGACATTTTTCTTCCTCTAGAAACATCTTTACTACATTTCTTTATCATTCTAATTTCTTCCATAAGAGATTTTTTTCGTGAAATTCAATAAGTTTTATTATAAACTCATTCTCTCTATATGATTATTCACATACTTATACTTTAATATTTGATGAGTTTTCATCATTCTTAAATTTTGAAATGATTATTATAACCTTTAATAAACTTTCATCTTTTTAAGAATTGTTTTTAGTTGAGTTGGATTCATATTTCTTACTCAACAAACATCTCATGTTTCCAACAAACTGCTTCTTATATTTGATTAGTGAATTTTCTTCCTTATCATTTTTGTTTCACTTCTTCCACTAAGGATTTTAATTATAATCATCTAGATATTCACCAACATTCTTCATGGGGATATTCATAACAAAGTGTTCATTTCCACCACACTCCGAACATTTGAGAGGAAGTTTACCTCTATATATTACTCTTCTTCTTGATAGTTCTTGTAAATAAGATACATGTTTTTGTCATTCAAATCATCATCCTATTTATACTTGGAGTCACAATGATAAAAATCATAATCTTCTTGAATTTTAAACATTCTCATAGCTTCAAAATACATTTCTTCTTTAATATTTCTTTTCAACATTAGAGCTTTTATCATTCCATAACCATAAAAATGTAATTAAATTCATCAAGAGATAAATCATCCTTATCTTCCAATGAGGAAATTTTATAATAAAACTTGTCAATGATGTTTTTCATAAGTTTTTTCCCAATTTTAGATTCATCCAGTACATCTATAAATCCATTGATGTTCCAGAAAATTTCATTTACTTTGGTGATGTATTCATCAATATTTTCTTTGTCTGTCATTCTGATGTCTTAATACTTACTATGATAGATTTTTAACTTTTATTACTTCACATTATTATTCTCGTGGAAATTAATTTCTAACTTGTCCCACATATTTTTTGTAGTATGGAGACCCATCAACTTATGATAAACATTATCGAATAAAAAAAATAAGGATTTCATTTCTATCCTTTCCATAATATTCTATATTTCTCTTATCATCAAATGTTATATAAGAATATTTTTAAATAAGTGGATAACCAATAGTAGCATCATCCAAAACATATAGGCCAAGAGATATGAGATAAAGAGTCATCTTATTTTTATATCCATAATAATTTTTTTCATCAAATGTAGAAATTCTTGTACTATTGAATGAATTCATATTATCTATGATAAGGATTAAACAAGGGAAACATACACTCTGATACCAATTGATGTTCCAAAGGATCAAATAACAACTAAGAAATGTGGGATTGAATCAGTTTTTCACTCTTTAACCCTTTTAATACCTTTTAAAACATTACTTTCAAGATATATTAAGATATATTTCATTATTAAAACTTTAAAAAATAATCATGCATAAAAAGTATGAAGTAAAGTAAAGAACATAATATTTACAAGGTTCGGCCTTAGTTTGAAAACCTACATCCTTCCCATAGCCACTCTCATGGGTATATTGAAATAAAATATTAGGAATAATTGAATAAAACATGTGTCAGATCCTATTAGGTTCCATCAATTTCTCGATAAGAAAGATTATATTGAATCCCATTAGTTTATAATGTTTTCTAAAAAAATTATGAAAAACAAAATAATAAGTCTTTGTTCAATTTTATGCACAAAAGATCAGTTTGGATCCTCAGTCTGATTTGGCTGGTTCCAATTCTCTCAATCTAATGAGGTCAATATGATTATCCCTTACTTAATCTGTACTTCTAAAACTCCACTCAAATATTTATTCTAATGTTCCATAGTTTGAATGACTCAATATGATGGAATAAATATGATAAAACTAGTCTCAATCTAAAATACTCAAACTATACTCATATTATCAATACACTCTTCATCAACCCGATTAACTCAGTATGATTCTTATGAATGACCAAAAATATTTAAGCTTATAATCTTCTTTTGAGATCTCATTCTGAAAATAAATTTCACTTAAATTATTCAGATCTTCGCTTTTTTATTCATACATGAATGTTAAAATGAATGTATGATCTATGAAAATATTTATTGTCAACTCAAAAAAACATGAAAATGAATCTTTTAATCATTCCCTACATCCTCAAATTTAAAAACACAGAAAATGTCTCGTATTCAAAATTCAACTTTGACTTCTTCAATCAACCTTATATTTCTCTGAGATTTATGAAAAATTGAATTTAATGTTTGAACTCTCCAAAATCAATATAAAACATCTGGAATATTCTTTTTCGGTATTCTTAATAATCATACTTCTCATACATTCTAAAATTTATTCAGTCTATTGTAACTTCCTCAGATTCAATAAGATTTATCTTCCTTCGGATATTATGATATACCTTTATTTATTATCTAATTACGATTGTCCTTTCTTCCTCATCTCATTACAGTATTTCTTTCTTATATAGATCAATATGAGATTAATTTCTTTCTAACCTCATTACAACCTTATTGACATTCTTTCTAAGAATCATTTCGATGGAATCCCCCTTAAGATGTAATTTCCAATTATGATGGAAATCACATTATGATGATTTTTCCTATAATGATGGAAAGTATTAAATTATGAATCCACCTAGAAAATTTGAAATTATTAAAAAATAATCATCTTTTCACATTATTTATTATAAAACTTCTGAGTCAAGTACTTGCATATCCAATAAAAAAATTAAAATTCCCCCATTTCAACAAAATATTTTACCATGATAGTTTTAATTATTTTTAAGAAATTAATGATTATAAAATAATCATTTAATTATGATTATAAATTTTGTTAACTTTCAAACTCATGAATTAACTTTTTTTTAAAAACCAATTCATCATCATTACGACTTTTTCACTCTAAAACTTATTACTTTCCAACAAATGGAAAGTATGATCGATCTTGACCATTATACCGATGGTCCAGATATCGATGGTGCATTTGATCAAGAATGTCATATTTCTGACCACCATTGTATCTAGTGTTTCTCAATATGATACTTTGAATCTGGTGATTCTCAATCAAATCCTATGAATCTTTAAAACAAAATTCTTAAAATCAAAAATTCTCTCCCCCTTTATTTTTTGGTTTTAACATTCAACAACATTTGATGTTATTATATAACTCATTATGATGAACTGGGTATGAATCTTGAATAAATAAAACTGTCTTATAAAAAAAGTATAGTTATCAATAAATAAAATAACATTGTTAAAACAATTTTTCACAGATGTTCTTCAGTTATAGAAGTAATGTTATGGTATTATATAATAGTGAAATTTCCACTTGTTGGTGTACTATAAATTTTCCATATGAATTTAAGAGAATGTGTTGAATGTTACTCCTAACTATGAAAATTTATTGAGGGGGTAAGGTGATATTGGAATGGAAGGATAACCCTTAAAAAGTGCATAATTTTGGGATATTAAAATAAATAGTAGTTTGAATTTGATAAAATAATTGGATAAGATCAATTACCTTATGACTAATAATATTAAAAGGTTAGTCATGACATTATGAATTTAATTTATAGAATATTTGGATGTTTGGTATGTGGAAATATTTAATTTATAAATGTAAGCATGTTTTCACTAATGTTTAATGGTAATTTAGGTTATTAACATGATTCAAGAGAATACATGATAATGGTATTTTCATGTTTGGAATGTGACAATAATGTTCTAAATAATTCTGTATGTATAAATGGAGTTTTTAGTGAACTTCTTTCAATGGTCTAGGATGTTAATATTTATAAATGTTTATAAGGGTTACCAAATGTGAAGTTGTTTATGTTGAAATTTTGGATGAAATTTTAGAGATTCAAATATCATAATTTGTTAATTTGTGAATATTTGATAACATGCAAAAACCATTTTGTTGTGACAATAACTAGAGACGTAAGGAATGACTTATTATCCAATTATGGATTCTATGTTACACTGGATTTTCATGAATTAAAATTTCAACTTCATCTTTTCTTAGAGTTAGAGCAGAAGCAGAAATTTCTCGAGGCACAACCATAGAGAGAGATTTTACATATCACTTGAAATCAAGTAATTATATATTATAAAAGGATTTTTAAATAATTTTTTATCCTATTATCATCATTTTTAGGAAATCGATGACCATTTACAAATATATTTGGTCCATGGTTTTGTAGTCATTAACATTATCTTAAACATGTTCTTTATCAAACTCCATATAAACATTATAGTTAGTTTTCTATTATATTTCCATATTTTTACATGCCATATATATTCTCCTATATGGAATCAAAACTAAGAGTTACATTGGGTAACCATTAAGTTTTAAACTATATTTTTTAAAGGATGGTTTAGAATTTATTTTTATAATGTGGGTTTCTATGAAATTAAATTTTATGTAATAAAACATTGATGATATAGATTAATTTTTAGGGTAAAATTTATTTTAATGGGGAATAATGTAACAACATGATTTTTTTACAAAATATATTTCTTTTAAATAATTTTATTTCTTTGACAACTTGCGTTACACAAAATATTGGCTTAGATCATGTTACCAGAAATACTGAGTTTCAACGAAACATTATTTTATAATTGTAATTATTTAAATTATAAAATTATATCATATACATAATAATGGAATGTTTGATTAGTATTAACTGGATTATTAATGTATGGTTCACACATGTAAAACATTTTTTAAATTAGAAGGAAATATTTTTCTAGAAAACTGTTTAATTGGGTCGATGTTTGTATTATACCAATAAAATAAAATAAAAATCACTCTTGTAGGATTATATTAAAAGATATATATATATATATATTTTATTTAATATAATTTTTAACATTCATCATATGTGTTTCTATACATGATATAAAATTAAATATTGTTTTATGATTAAAAACAATATTTTTCTAAAACAGTTTTATCACCTTTTAAGGGAGAACATGTTTTATAAATAAATTTTGAAACTTTTTAAAATTATATTTTATAAAATAATATTCTCATTATAAATAAATATATAAAAATTTACTTTGGAAATATTTTTTATAATTTTGTCATATGTTTCAAGAGTAGTTAATATTACTTAATTTTAATTGGAAACAGTTTTTTGTTGTAAATAAGTTATAGCTTTAAATTATATTTTTTATTAATTTCAAATTATATTTATATAAATTTTAAATCATTTAATATAATTTAGTTCATTGGAATAAATTTTACATTGAATTAGGATATTAGAAATTTCAATCTTTGGAATGTTTTAACTTTAAAAACTTTATTTCTCACCTCGTCAACAATATTAATTTTCAACTAATTTTAGCCAATTTAGTGTTTTTAATTTTTTAGAATGAATTAAATATTTATAATAATAAGGTCCAAGAGTTTTAAATATTTCCTTTTTATTTCTAGACAATATGAATAATAACTTTTGTAATTTTTAATACCACAGTTAAGGGTAAATACACTAATTAAGGGTAAAAATAATCATAAAAACACCATAAAAATACCCTAACACATTCCCAAATGTTATTTAATGAATTTAATTCATCCATTAACATATATGATTATAATTTTGAAAAATTAATGGAAAATTTCCATGAAAAGTATTTGGATATTATTAAAATCAAAGAGAGGGAAAAATGTCACACTCTTCCCATTAATAAGTAAAAACAATTTAACATGGAGATATATAGAAGATATTCTCGAATATATATATTATTCATAAATATTAATATCTAATATATATCATGGAAATTTCATTTTTAATTCATAGTTAATAAAAAATTATCATAAATAATTACACAATGATGATGTAGTAATTATTCAACTAATGAAAAACTCAATCAATTGAGATTAAAAATATTAAAAGAAAAATAAGATGAATTACTTAAGGGTATAAAAATAATTATAGGTAAATATGACATATTTGGGGTTTATAAAATTAATTTTTATGAATTTTTCTTATAAAAGTTATTTTCTTAAATTAAATTCAATGAATAGTATCAAAATTGATGTTAATGATATTTAATAAAAATAATATTTTATGAAATTAGGTAAAAATAATTAAACTCATAAATAAAGATATAGGAGATAAATTATGGCAAAAAATATCATAAATTTTCTAATTTTGATTTACTTTAAACCATATAATTACAAAATATCTAACTTTTAATATTGAAAATGTGGTTATCATTGTAAGAATTAAAATAGGTTAATTAAGGGTTATTAAAAAAGATAAGATTTGAACATACAAAAAAAAATTGTCTAAATTTTATTGTTTAATAATTTTAACACCAAATACCACATTATATTGTAATATCTTCCAATATGGATTCATTTTTATACAGATTTAGTTTATTATAAATTAATCTTCTAAGGAATTCCAAAAGTGCCCCTCACCTTCATTATAAAAGAACACCTCCTCCCTCATCACATTTTACCTCATTGAGTATTCTAGATCTACAAAATATGGAAACATATCTTATAATGTTTCTTATCCACATTCTATAGGTTCCCATATTTCCAAATTACTAACTCTAGAGTCCTTTAAAGGAGATCTAATTGAGTTATTTCGAAGAAGAGGTAACCACTGTAACTTGTCACTAACTTTTTCTACTCTTCTATAACTCCTCCAAATCTATAATATATATCATAAAATAATAAATTAATCTTATTAAATATTATTAAATTTTATTATTATTATTAACACATCACTAGATATCCCCATTCAAATTGAAAAAGATGTGAATTTATCACTCGTGCGTACATTCGACTTACCCTCTCCACATAGCAATACAATTAATTTTCAATCACAATTATTTATTAGTGGTAATTTTGATGGTTTCAATTTTTATATATTATATTTATTATATAACTATAATTATTAAATGATAATATCATATATAACCTTTTACCACATAATCTTTCAGAAAATGATAATGTCTCTCAAGTGTATGTTCAACTTACCTTCTCTACGATGCAATGTGATTCATTTTTCATCAATAATTCTCATGGTTGGTTAAATGTAATGAATTTTATGAATATTCATGATATATATAATAGAATATTTTTTCTATAATATATGAAACTGTGATAAAATTATAACTATTGAGATAGTAAAACCAAAAAATTCATGGAAAACAAAACTAATATCACCCAAAACGGTGATTTTAAATAATTATTAAACCTGGGATAAGTTATTATAAAAAAATACATGGTATGATTTATATATAGTTTTTTATTGAATTTATAATAATTCCATATTTATTATAAAGGATGTTTAAATTTGAATAAATAAATTCATGATTGAGGTAATGGATTTTTATTTCACTTTTATTTCGGTGGGACATATTCTTTATACATTAATTATTAATTTTGCATCATGTATATACTTCCCATGAATTTATTTGTGTCTTATCCTGAATATTATGTTATTTTAATATCCATATAATTTTATTTCTTTTATGTGGTATATGATTCAAATTATTGTAATGTGGTCAAGTATTATTACACAATCTCATAAATATTCAAGATTGTTTTATTTTAAATATCCATTGCGGAATATTAATCTTCCTTATCCATGTTTTTAAAAAATGTTTTCAAAAAGTATTTTAATCTTATTCTATGAGTATTTAAAATTATTTTCACCCATTTTTTTAATTTTTATGAAATATTTTAAAAATAATATACATTTTTTGTTTTATAAACAACGCCTTTTGTAACAGTGTGAAGAGAAATACATAGACGAAATGTTTTTTAAATTATATGAAAATAATTAAATCATCCACTTTCATTATGAATTAATAATCAGAAGCTTCCATTACAATATAAGAAGTTTATTTTCCAATAAAATGTTTTTTTATAATGTGTGTATCTTTACAAATTTATTTCAAAAAGGAAAGGATGTTTTCCTCATGAATTATTTCATGTGATCTTTACAAAAATCATTCTTCCATCAAATATGTCATTGTTTTCTATAAATCATGATTTACTTGGGATACAACCCAATTATAACTTATTTATTATTTCTATTAATAGTTTATATTTTTTATGGAATTATATATATGGAACCCATTTCTTTTACATAAGTTATTTTACAATGTAGTGTTAATAAAACACATTTCTTTACATGGGTTCTGAGATGGTGAATAATTTATAGTCCAGTGGCACACATATATATAGATTTCATTATCTGATGGGACAAACATATATCTCACTCTAATGCATTGGGTAATTAATTATATCTCATGATATGTTTGGGGGAAAAAATTCTAGATGATGGTTCTGTGATGGGAAACAAGTCGATGTGCTTAATTCTTTAGGGGAAACAAGTGATAAGGCCCGATCTGAGAGCGTTGGTAGTTTACCTAGAAAAATGATATTTTTTCTATTCTTATAATTTTGAAACACACATTTAGGATATGAAATTATGTTTCATGATTCCATTATGATGATGTTTCATTCTTATGATTATTTGTTTTTTGAAATTTTATTGTTGAATGCCAGGAATCATGCTTATGTTCCATGATTGGTTGGGGTATGAACTTTATATTTTATATTCATGATCACATATCCAAATTTCTTATCTTTCGAGTTCATAAAATAATAAATTTATAAATTACATGTTTAACATTATTGATCATCTAAGTTCACCATTTCTCATGATTTCTTTCCCTAGGTTATAAATAAAGGTTTTTAGTTGGAGTACCAAAGGGGGAGAAATTTATAGGAAATTCTAAATATATTACACCAAATTTGGTGAATGTGGTCCAAGTATCCAAAGTCACTAAACAATTACGGTCCCCAAGCATGTGTTAATGTAATATAATAAATATATCATCTTAAAAAGATGTAATATCCATGTATAAACAACTTGGGTATTTATAAGGATATTATTATAACCATCTAACTATTATTCCTAATGGTCACATTATTATTCAAATCACTATTTTAATATTCCAATGGTCATATTTCTATTGATCATGTGAGCTCCCTACACTCTATAAATACACCATATTTCATTAATTATTAATTTACTTTTATTTAATTGTAGGGTTATATATATTTTAATTTTCAAATTTCATATTTAATTATTAATATTCTATTTAATTATAATGTGTTTTTTTGTGTAATTAATTTGTGGGATAGATAAAATCAAAATTTTCCTATTATAGCTATCCTATTTTTTATTTATATACATTTTTAATACATTAAATTGATATGGAAATATTTATTCTATAAAATTAAATTTTAAATTAATATAACAAAATACTGTTTGTTTTTTCATGTTTTACATGAGATTTATAAAATAAAAAATTTCTAAATTTAAAACATTTAAAAAATAATAGAAACTCCAATGATAAAATCTTGTCTTGTTACATCTTCTAATTTTAACAAATTAAAGGGTTGTGGTTTCCCACCAATCACACAATTGTATTTAATGTTTTATTTTTATATAATTTATTCTTATGGAGTTTTATCTTTAGAGTGATGTATGATATAGTGGAGATACTATTTATGGGGATTTGAATTTTGGTCCAAGAATTTGTTAAGTTCCTTCTTATAAGATAATGAATTAGTAATTAAATCTCTCACTTATTTCCTATAATGAACATCGATGAATTATGGTTTGAAAAAATTATTGATTTCACTTTTTATAGTATAGAATAGTAAATATTTGATGTTGTTTGGCCTGATCAGATTCAAAATAGAGACCCATTTGAATTTTACTATCAAAGGTTTAGAATATCTAAATTGGGAGAATAAATCATTCTAATAAAGTTAATGAATGCATGATTACATAGGAGGCTGCAACGAAAAATTCAAGCGGACTCATGGATCCTGATAGTGAATATTTAAATTTATAAAAAATATAAATGTTGGATAACAACAGAATCCAAAGGGGTTGAATGTTGCAACTTTAGGATTTATATTGGCTTTTTTTGTCAATTTGAAAGTGTATGGAAGTTTTGGGGCATGGTTGGAGATATTATAATTACGGATAGTGACACTTATATGACAAGAATCACACAGCGACTCATTTTGAGGTTTAATAAATTTAGAAGGAGATATTTTATAAATATCATTGGTTTATATAAAAGGATTCATACTCAACATATAATATATGTTCACTCTAAGATGGGTATAAAAATTTAAAAATATAAACATCACTTATATTATGTTTGGTTTTAACATAGGACTTCTTAATTGAAATTTAATATTTTTTACTTTTATATAGTTTTTTTTAAATGTAATGTTGTAATAGAGAATTATAAAAAGGGTTTTTGTGAGGATATTTTGGTTTTAAAATTTCATGTTACACAACATAATATAGATGTCATGTGAAAAATAGGATTTTGTAATATTTTATTAATTTTGGAAATGTAGTTCCAATAATATAGAAGAAATATTTTTCTATGACTGGTTAAATTGTAAAATATGATTCAAAGGAAAAATTCAATGAATTTAGGTCATTATTAACAAATATTTCCATGATTTTTTACCCTTATCGATGGATTTTAATGGAAAAAAACTCTCACCACAAAGGTTCAGTCCATGCCATGACTCTTTTGGGAGTTGGAAATAATTAAAGGGGAAATAATCCAATCATACTATGAGGTAGTATATGGAACTGAGATTTCTAAAATCTAAAAAAAATTAATATAATAAGTTACATGGATGAATATTGATATTAATATGGTTTTTTTCACCTCATAACAACATATTTTAAATTCTATAGTTGATATCTACAATGATTTTATCAAATGGGAAGATTTTACTTATAAGAAGATGACAGTTAGTAATAGTCTGAATACTAAATTCAGAAAATAAACTATTTTGGAATATAGTTTTTTTATTTTACACAAGTGTAATCTATCAATTAAATAGATAAACAATAAATTACTACTGAAGTACTAAAATATTACTACATAATAAGTGATCCTTCATTAAATATATAAAATTATAAAGAGAAGTTTGAGTTTGGTAAATTAGTTTAATGATTAGGATTGGGAAATATAATTTTATAGAATATCATTGATGATGAAATAGTGAAGTGTAACGCCCCGACCCCAGTTACCCAGAGTCGGTGCATTATTACATAACATTGGCATGATCACAAGAAAGATCAAATCTCGAAAGACCGATTGGTTTAGTAGCCTTGGAAACACTAGATATATTCATAAGTTTTACATTACATCATAAAATGAAAAACTACTACAACAACATAATGTCTCCATAATCCACACTACTATCCCCTCATAATATCCCTGCAGGTCATTCATAATTTACTTCTTCACATCCTGGGGAAAAAATAAAACATAGGAAAGGGGTGAGCTCAAATGCCCAGTAAGGATAACAATATAGCGGAAACTTTCATAAATAAGAATAAACATTTAAGGCAATGCATTACTAAAACAAAAGCCTTTTAAAATTGAACTTCAACATGGTATGGCAAAAGTAAAATGAAATAATGCCATTTACTTATTCACATGGATATTCTACTAATCGAATAATCACATGCAAAAATCAATAACCACTTTCATAATGTTGGAATGCATAATGCCAGACTATCATAACCACATAGCCAAGGCCTCGTGCCAAGACTACAAATAAGATTTTGTCAAGGCCTTGTGCCAAGACACTAGTTTGTCTCATGAGACCTACCGATGCATCGAGGAGCTATAGCGGGCTCCACCCGTCACTTATTAAGTCCAATGCATTCCCATATGAAAAGGTTTAAACATAACATAAACATTCGTATTAAAACTAGCATACTAAATGTCAATACTTTCACAATAAACTATGAATGGTATAAAAATAGCACATCCACAGTCAAACATATCACAAAACCTTCAATACAATATAGAAGTTTTGTATCATAATAAATCAACTTCAAATAATCTTAAAATCCATCAAAGGATGTTGACATAGATGAAATCAAAATTCTTTTTAAAGAAATATCTCTTTTTATTTTGAAATCATTTAAGATCCATATAAAATAAAACATTTTCTTTGAAAATATTCTTATAAGCTTGTAAGGAAAGCTTTGAAGATTTTATAACGGCGTAAAATAACCGCACCCGCCGTATAAGTTAAAAAAACATTCTTACCTCAATTCTGTCGAAAAGGTTAAAAAGGACCTTGTTTTGAAAACGACGGAAAGATTCCTTTATAAACCTCTTATAAAAATTCAAACAAGGGTATAAATGACTTTAACCCATATTCTTGTAAATAGTAAAAATGTTTTGAAATACATTTTGAAGAAACATGGATGTGGATGATAACGAGATCCCAGTAGATTATTACGTATAAACAACCTCGGATAAAGAAGAGATTGTGAAATAACCCTTACCTTGTACTTTTCCTTGGTTGGGGTAGGTTAACCTCCTGTATAATGGTGAAATAATTGTTATTAAATTATACAATAATCATATATATTAATATGATATCATATATGATCTTTTAACATTGATTTATTAATAATATCTTAGAATTATCATCGTTTCGGGTGTTAACTTACTCATTTTCTTTTATATGTTTTGTTACATAAGCCATGTTTGTTGTATCTTATTCATATCCAGAATGATATCAAGTCCTTAAACATCATTTTTAAATCATAAAATGATAATTATACTTGAATGGATACGATGGAGAATGAATCTCATCGCGTTCGTGGAGACGGTAGTCCGTACGTACGCACGAGCGACAATATCATTCTTTTGATATTAAAATAATATATAAATGAATGGTATATCATATATAAAGAATCATTAACATGTTATATTTATTATTTACATGAGTTACACATCATTATTATACCCATCCAAATAATATTATATTGAATAACAATTACACCACGACGTGGAGACGGTAAGCCGTACGTACGCACGTATGGTGACATGTTATTCAAAGGGTGGATAGAATACTGAATATGGTTGTACCATACTTATAATAACATCACAGTATATGTGAGATACTGGAGTTATTATTTTAGAATGGTAAGAACAAAGGAAGAAGAAGTGGAAGAAGAAATGAACTTAGAAAAGGGTGGTGAAATCATTACCTCTTCTTCGGGTTCTTCCTTTTGATTTGATCAAAAGGGCTCCTTAGGTTGGCTTTCTGATCAAACTAAGGCCTCTAGGTTGAAGTGAGGGATGTTGGGAGAGTATTTGGGCAGAGTTTGGCCGAACCAAAAGGCTTTGAAGGTGTGAAGAAATGAGAAGGAGGAGTGCCCTTTTATAAGAGGGGTGAGGGGCACCTTTGGAAAAGTTAGAAATATTAATTTATAATAAATTCATATTCGGTTTACAAAGGCTCCAAAGTTGACTATTCAAAGGCTGAGGTGGGGATAGGTCGAAAACAACTCATCCAATAGAATTTATACAGGTTTGGGTACTTATATTAACCTTATCTTTAAGTATTAACTCTAAGTTAATTAGTTTCACTTTTACAATGTCTCTTTGTATTTTTATATAATATGGTTAATAAACTTACTATATACATCCAAGCGACCCCCAAGTGGTCCATTAATGAGGAACCTATCATAATATAAGTCTCTTGGCCGAACCTTAGATTTTTAGGAATTTAATATCAATTAATAATATAATATTTGTTTTAAGAACTCTTTTATGTCAATTTTGACACTATTCAATAGTTGATTTTTGTGAAACTCCTAACAGATTGATTACTTCGAACAAAGTCAATTAAATCAATCCTAATATATCATATTATCATAGAAAATTAGTTTAATTCATTAAAAGTTTCATATTATAATTATTTGGGTATTTATAAGATCAATTATTTTTATTTTTCACTATTTTAGTAATTACTGCATCATCATTGTGTCATAAATAAAATAAATTATATAATGTCTAAAAATTAAAAATAAAATATCATTATGTAGGAAATCGTTTTAGCTTTCTAATGAATATTTATAATCGAAAATCCAACATGTATAACCCTATGTAAAAATTGTTCTTCTAAAAGATGTAAGCTTATGCCATTTTTATTTTTATTTTAACTTTATTAATATAATGTGTCATTATCACTTACAAGTGGATCCATGGGGTCCCAAAATAGACCCAAAGATGCCCATGGTCGACCATGTATCAACCAATAGGGTTAAGACACGTTTTAGGGTAATTTAGTATTATTATAATATTATTTTTTAACCCTTATTTACCGGATTTACCCTTTAACCATGGTAAATAAAATATTTACCGCAGTAACTATTCAAAATGTCTAAAAATAAAAGTTACCTATTTACACAATTTGAACATCCTGATTCCAAATATGGAATCCATTTTCCTAAATTCAAAACACAGAAGTGGCAGAAATTAATTTAAAATTAATTCCCGCTGTTAAAACAAAAAGCGTGTTTTTAAGAGATAATAACTATCAAAAGATTGACACTTGTTTATGTTCGGTTTAATTGTAAACTTATGTCCAATGACCAAAATTATATTAAATGGTAAAAATATATTCTAAATATACTTTAAAACCACTCAAATTCATAATTTATCACTAGTAATTAATTTGATTAAAAAAGTTGTTTTTAATTAAAATTTAGTAATTTTCACTATTCATCAAAATATGAAAGTTATCCGAAATGTACCAAAATTTCACCCTAGGCTAAATTCGATATTCCGAATCCAAAAATGAAGTCCATTTTCAAATATAAAATATATATAATTTCAAAAAGTAGGTATTACTATTCATAACGGCTAGTTTGATTAGTTATGGTGTGTTAGAACTCGGTGTTGCGTACAACACACGCTATCACATTATTCGAAGGGAAACGTACCGTAGAAGCTTGGGGTGTTACATTCTCCCCTCCTTCAAATAATTGCGTCCTCGCAATTTCTAGGGTATTACTGCATAAAAAGACTCGGGTGGTTCTTCATCATAAGTTCCTCGGGTTCCCACGTTGCCTCTTCTATCTTATGATTCCTCCACAAAACTTTTACCAGGCGCGTCGTCCGGTTTCTCAGCACTTGTTCTCTCGTATCAAAAATCTTGATGGGCTCTTCGCAATAAGACAGATCGGGTTCCAGTTCTAAATCTTCATAGGTGAGTACATGCGTTGGGTCAGGCATGTATTTCCTCAACAGAGATACGTGGAACACATCGTGAACTTTGGAGAGACTTGGCGGCATTGCCAATCGGTAAGCTACAGCCCCAATTCGTTCTAGAATTTCGAAAGGTCCGATGTACCTGGGACTCAATTTACCTTTCTTACCAGAACGTATGACTCCCTTCCACGGAGATACCTTCAGGAAAACATGATCACCGACTTGAAATTCCAAATCCTTCCTTCGATTATCGGCATAGCTCTTCTGCCTACTTTGAGCTGCTTTGATGTGATTTTGGATTACCTTCACCTTTTCCACCGTTTCCTCCACCAGTTCTGGGCCTACAAGTTTTCTTTCACCAACGTCATCCCAACAGGTTGGTGTACGACATCTCTTTCCGTATAACGCTTCATATGGTGCCATTTGTATACTCGAATGGAAGCTATTGTTATAGGAAAATTCTACCAGAGGTAAATATTGATCCCACATACCCTGAAAATCAAGTGAGCAAGATCTCAACATGTCTTCTAAGGTCTGAATAGTCCGTTCTGATTGTCCGTCTGTCTGAGGGTGGTAAGCAGTGCTCAAATGAAGTTTAGTATCCAGGGATTTCTGAAGACTTTTCCAAAATCTTGAAGTAAAACGGGGATCACGATCAGAAACAATCGATAGGGGAACTCCATGAAGTCTCACAACTTCATTAATGTATAGTCTTGCTAGACGTTCCAGGGGTAGATCTTCTCTTATAGCAAGAAAATGTGCTGACTTGGTAAGACGATCAACAATAACCCATATTGCATCGTTCCTTCTAGGAGTCTTTGGTAGCCCCATGACAAAGTCCATCGTAATATTGTCCCATTTCCACTCCGGTATGGGAAGAGGTTGCATGACTCCTCCAGGCTGTTGCCTTCCAGCTTTCACTTGTTGACAAACCATACATCTTGATACAAAATCAGCAATCTCCCTCTTCATGTTGTCCCACCAAAAATGTTCCTTCAAATCTCTATACATTTTGGTGCTCCCAGGGTGTATAGAGAAATTGGAACTATGAGCATCATCCAGCAATTCCCTTTTTAGATCAGGTATATTGGGAACACAAAGTCTCTTTCCAAATTTCAAAGTTCCATCTTCATACACAAAGTCTCTCAATCTCCCATCATTCACAGCTTTAATCTTCTTCTGAAATTCTTCATCATCGGTCTGAGAACTCTTAATCCTTTCTAGTAAAGATGGTTTGGCAACCATTTGAAAAAGAATTGATGTTTCACCTTCCCTGGTTATTCCCATGTCCATCTTCACTAGATCCATGAAAATTGGATCCCTTTCAATTCTCATCATGTTCAAAACTCCATGGTCTTTTCTGCTCAAAGCATCTGCCACCTTGTTTGCCTTCCCCGGGTGGTAGTGTATCGTACAATCATAATCCTTGAGTAATTCAAGCCATCTCCTTTGCCTCATGTTGAGTTCTTTTTGTGAGAAAATATACTTCAAACTCTTGTGATCAGTATAAATCTCACATTTTTCACCATAGAGGTAGTGCCTCCATATCTTCAAAGCAAAGATCACAGCTGCTAACTCAAGATCATGAGTAGGATAGTTTTGTTCATGAATTTTCAACTGTCGTGATGCATAGGCAATAACTCTATCATTCTGCATAAGGACACAGCCAAGTCCTTTCTTTGATGCATCACTATAAATAACGAACCCATCATTCCCCGATGGTAGAGTCAATATAGGAGCATTGACTAATCTTCTCTTCAGTTCTTCGAAACATTCTTCACACTCTTTTGTCCAAACAAATTTAACCCCTTTACGTGTGAGCTTCGTTAATGGGTTTGCCAATCGGGCAAAATTCTGGACGAAACGTCGATAATAACCTGCCAAACCAATAAAACTACGTACCTCAGTTATACTCGTAGGTGCTGGCCATTCTTGGATTGCCTTGGTCTTAGAAGGATCAACAGAGATTCCATCTTTAGAGACAATATGGCCAAGAAAAGAAATCTCCTGAAGCCAGAATTCACACTTGCTAAACTTTCCATATAATTCCTGCCTCCTCAGAGTCTTCAAGATAATGCGCAAGTGATTTTCATGATCTTCATAGGTTTTGGAGTATACCAATATATCATCAATAAATACTACCACAAATTCATCGAGATACTCCTTGAAAACTCTATTCATCAGATCCATGAATACAGAGGGTGCATTGGTCAATCCAAACGGCATTACAGTAAACTCGTAATGCCCGTACCTGGTTCGAAATGCTGTTTTCGGAATGTCTTCCTTCTTCACACACAACTGATGGTATCCAGATCGAAGGTCAATCTTTGAAAAGTATTGAGCTCCATGCAGTTGGTCAAATAAATCATCAATACGAGGTAGGGGATACTTGTTCTTTATCGTTATAGCATTGATCTCCCTGTAGTCAATACATAACCTCATAGATCCATCTTTCTTTTTAACAAAAAGAACAGGGGCTCCCCATGGAGAAACACTAGGGCGAATAAATCCCTTATTACTCAATTCCTCTAGTTGTTTCTTTAGTTCGACTAACTCTACAGTGGACATTCTATAAGGGGTCTTCGATATAGGCCTTGATCCAGGAATCAAATCAATAGAAAACTCAACTTCTCGTTCTGGAGGATGTCCAGGTAAATCTTCTGGAAATACATCTACAAATTCTTTCACAACAGGTACATCCTCTATTTGAACATTCCTTTCCTCACCGATAGTTACTTCATTCTCTTCCTCCCCAATAATTGAATTAAGTTGAGCTACTGGGGGTGGGTCTAAATAAGAATTAGGTGGTGACGATTCTGCTCTAAAAATAAGGTGCTCCTTATCATTATCATCATGAATCGTAACCTCTTTCTTCTTACAATAAATCTTCGCATCATAGTCCGAAAGCCAGTCCATACCGAGGATTATATCAAACTCAATCATAGGTATGATGATGAAATCAGCAGATAAAGAAAATTTATGTGCTCTAATGGGGACTGATTCACAAAACTTTGTTGCAACGATACTTCCCTTAGGAGTTTTAACTGACAACTCCCTTATTAAATCAAATTGGAAATATCTAATTTTCTTAGCAAACTGGGAAGATATGAAACAATGCGATGATCCAGAATCAAATAATGCATTTGCTAAACTTGAGGAAACCATTAAATTACCTGCCACCACGTCTTTCGGAGTTTCTACCTCAGCAGTAGTGATAGCATAAGCCTGGCCTTGATCCCTTGGCCTTTTCTGAGGTAAGTTCTCCTGACGCTTAGGACATGCATTTGCATAATGCCCCATCTCCCTGCAATTGTAGCACTGAACGTTGGTAGCTTCCTTCTTCCCCTTGCAATCATGAGCTTGGTGGCCTTTTTCACCACACTTGTAACAGACTCCCATTCCCTTCAAGCAAGTACCAGGATGTTTCTTCCCGCATTTACCACAAGATGGATATTCAACCTTTCCCTTCTTCCCCTTATTTCCATTCCCAGATTGATCAGCAGGTCTCTTCTTCTCTTGCTTTGCTTTAAAGTCATAAGACTTAGAGAATTCTTTTTCGGTCTTGATAGCACATGAGACAATGTCTTCGTACGATGAAAAGGATTGTGAGACTAATGCTCGATGGAGAAATGGTTTTAACCCATCAAAGAAACGATCAATCTTACTTCTTGGGTTGCGAATATAATCACCAGCGTACCTCGCTAACCTTGTAAAGTTAGCCTCATACTTTGTGACATTCTCATCCTCCTTTTGTCTCAGACTCAGAAATTGTCTTTCCATATCTGCTCGATGGTCGTGAGGAAAGTATTTTTCTAAAAACAGATCTTTGAACTCCCTCCATTCCATGTTTGATACTTCATCATCTTCCTTCATGTTTTGAATCAATGACCACCATTGATCAGCATCTCCAGTGAGGCGGTAAACTGCCATGGTAACTTTTTCCCTTTCACTACTCCCCAAAGCCTGAAATATTTTCTCTAGGGAAAATATCCATTGCTCAGCTACTAAGGGATTTGTACTCCCATTGAACGTTGGTGGTTGTTGTCTCATGAATCGATCTAACATTGATCCTCCACGCTGCGGATCAGGGTGCTCCATACGGGTAAGGTTATTATTCATAACCTGAGTAAGTTGTCCCAGTATGGTGATTAGCTGATCGGCACCAGTTGCATCACCAGCCCCACTATAATTATCTTGAGCAGGAGGGAAATCCCTACATGGAGTGCGCGCATTGATACAGTTTCCATTTCTTCCACTAGGCGCCATTTCTAAACAATGGCATAAACTAGATCAGTTTATGAATCAAAATACATAATCCCATACTTATAAAACACTTAACATAAATTGAACTATTTATGGATATAATCCATAATCATAAAAATGTTTTTCTTTGAGGAAGTATATACTCATAAACCCTTCATAATGATTTGTAAAGATAATGAGAGTTATCCTAAGCATATCCCCCGGGAGTGTCGTAACCAAGAGTGCAGCAAGGCCCGTTGTCGTGCACCAGTTCCCGTTCGAGTCTAGCTCAAAGCGGTGTTTTCGGGTTTTACCCCTAGGTACATCTGTGCCAGAGCCGCATCTACCTGCTCGTATCCAGACAGGGATGTATTGCTCAGAAAACTCACAAAATCTCTACAATACCAAAATTCTAGGATGTTCTTCTATACTAATCCTCAAAGTTCATCTTAGGTCTACGTTCTCTAATCAAAGTTTATCTAAATCTAGCTTCCAAGGTTTGTACTAAACTTCCTCTGATACCAACTGTAACGCCCCGACCCCAGTTACCCAGAGTCGGTGCATTATTACATAACATTGGCATGATCACAAGAAAGATCAAATCTCGAAAGACCGATTGGTTTAGTAGCCTTGGAAACACTAGATATATTCATAAGTTTTACATTACATCATAAAATGAAAAACTACTACAACAACATAATGTCTCCATAATCCACACTACTATCCCCTCATAATATCCCTGCAGGTCATTCATAATTTACTTCTTCACATCCTGGGGAAAAAATAAAACATAGGAAAGGGGTGAGCTCAAATGCCCAGTAAGGATAACAATATAGCGGAAACTTTCATAAATAAGAATAAACATTTAAGGCAATGCATTACTAAAACAAAAGCCTTTTAAAATTGAACTTCAACATGGTATGGCAAAAGTAAAATGAAATAATGCCATTTACTTATTCACATGGATATTCTACTAATCGAATAATCACATGCAAAAATCAATAACCACTTTCATAATGTTGGAATGCATAATGCCAGACTATCATAACCACATAGCCAAGGCCTCGTGCCAAGACTACAAATAAGATTTTGTCAAGGCCTTGTGCCAAGACACTAGTTTGTCTCATGAGACCTACCGATGCATCGAGGAGCTATAGCGGGCTCCACCCGTCACTTATTAAGTCCAATGCATTCCCATATGAAAAGGTTTAAACATAACATAAACATTCGTATTAAAACTAGCATACTAAATGTCAATACTTTCACAATAAACTATGAATGGTATAAAAATAGCACATCCACAGTCAAACATATCACAAAACCTTCAATACAATATAGAAGTTTTGTATCATAATAAATCAACTTCAAATAATCTTAAAATCCATCAAAGGATGTTGACATAGATGAAATCAAAATTCTTTTTAAAGAAATATCTCCTTTTATTTTGAAATCATTTAAGATCCATATAAAATAAAACATTTTCTTTGAAAATATTCTTATAAGCTTGTAAGGAATGCTTTGAAGATTTTATAACGGCGTAAAATAACCGCACCCGCCGTATAAGTTAAAAAAAACATTCTTACCTCAATTCTGTCGAAAAGGTTAAAAAGGACCTTGTTTTGAAAACGACGGAAAGATTCCTTTATAAACCTCTTATAAAAAGTCAAACAAGGGTATAAATGACTTTAACCCATATTCTTGTAAATAGTAAAAATGTTTTGAAATACATTTTGAAGAAACATGGATGTGGATGATAACGAGATCCCAGTAGATTATTACGTATAAACAACCTCGGATAAAGAAGAGATTGTGAAATAACCCTTACCTTGTACTTTTCCTTGGTTGGGGTAGGTTAACCTCCTGTATAATGGTGAAATAATTGTTATTAAATTATACAATAATCGTATATATTAATATGATATCATATATGATCTTTTAACATTGATTTATTAATAATATCTTAGAATTATCATCGTTTCGTGTGTTAACTTACTCATTTTCTTTTATATGTTTTGTTACATAAGCCATGTTTGTTGTATCTTATTCATATCCAGAATGATATCAAGTCCTTAAACATCATTTTTAAATCATAAAATGATAATTATACTTGAATGGATACGATGGAGAATGAATCTCATCGCGTTCGTGGAGACGGTAGTCCGTACGTACGCACGAGCGACAATATCATTCTTTTGATATTAAAATAATATATAAATGAATGGTATATCATATATAAAGAATCATTAACATGTTATATTTATTATTTACATGAGTTACACATCATTATTATACCCATCCAAATAATATTATATTGAATAACAATTACACCACGACGTGGAGACGGTAAGCCGTACGTACGCACGTATGGTGACATGTTATTCAAAGGGTGGATAGAATACTGAATATGGTTGTACCATACTTATAATAACATCACAGTATATGTGAGATACTGGAGTTATTATTTTAGAATGGTAAGAACAAAGGAAGAAGAAGTGGAAGAAGAAATGAACTTAGAAAAGGGTGGTGAAATCATTACCTCTTCTTCGGGTTCTTCCTTTTGATTTGATCAAAAGGGCTCCTTAGGTTGGCTTTCTGATCAAACTAAGGCCTCTAGGTTGAAGTGAGGGATGTTGGGAGAGTATTTGGTCAGAGTTTGGCCGAACCAAAAGGCTTTGAAGGTGTGAAGAAATGAGAAGGAGGAGTGCCCTTTTATAAGAGGGGTGAGGGGCACCTTTGGAAAAGTTAGAAATATTAATTTATAATAAATTCATATTCGGTTTACAAAGGCTCCAAAGTTGACTATTCAAAGGATGAGGTGGGGATAGGTCGAAAACAACTCATCCAATAGAATTTAGACAGGTTTGGGTACTTATATTAACCTTATCTTTAAGTATTAACTCTAAGTTAATTAGTTTCACTTTTACAATGTCTCTTTGTATTTTTATATAATATGGTTAATAAACTTACTATATACATCAAAGCGACCCCCAAGTGGTCCATTAATGAGGCACCTATCATAATATAAGTCTCTTGGCCGAACCTTAGATTTTTAGGAATTTAATATCAATTAATAATATAATATTTGTTTTAAGAACTCTTTTATGTCAATTTTGACACTATTCAATAGTTGATTTTTGTGAAACTCCTAACAGATTGATTACTTCGAACAAAGTCAATTAAATCAATCCTAATATATCATATTATCATAGAAAATTAGTTTAATTCATTAAAAGTTTCATATTATAATTATTTGGGTATTTATAAGATCAATTATTTTTATTTTTCACTATTTTAGTAATTACTGCATCATCATTGTGTCATAAATAAAATAAATTATATAATGTCTAAAAATTATAAATAAACTATCATTATGTAGGAAATCTTTTTAGATTTCTAATGAATATTTATAATCGAAAATCCAACATGTATAACCCTATGTAAAAATTGTTCTTCTAAAAGATGTAAGCTTATGCCATTTTTATTTTTATTTTAACTTTATTAATATAATGTGTCATTATCACTTACAAGTGGATCCATGGGGTCCCAAAATAGACCCAAAGATGCCCATGGTCGACCATGTATCAACCAATAGGGTTAAGACACGTTTTAGGGTAATTTAGTATTATTATAATATTATTTTTTAACCCTTATTTACCGGATTTACCCTTTAACCATGGTAAATAAAATATTTACCGCAGTAACTATTCAAAATGTCTAAAAATAAAAGTTACCTATTTACACAATTTGAACATCCTGATTCCAAATATGGAATCCATTTTCCTAAATTCAAAACACAGAAGTGGCAGAAATTAATTTAAAATTAATTCCCGCTGTTAAAACAAAAAGCGTGTTTTTAAGAGATAATAACTATCAAAAGATTGACACTTGTTTATGTTCGGTTTAATTGTAAACTTATGTCCAATGACCAAAATTATATTAAATGGTAAAAATATATTCTAAATATACTTTAAAACCACTCAAATTCATAATTTATCACTAGTAATTAATTTGATTAAAAAAGTTGTTTTTAATTAAAATTTAGTAATTTTCACTATTCATCAAAATATGAAAGTTATCCGAAATGTACCAAAATTTCACCCTAGGCTAAATTCGATATTCCGAATCCAAAAATGAAGTCCATTTTCAAATATAAAATATATATAATTTCAAAAAGTAGGTATTACTATTCATAACGGCTAGTTTGATTAGTTATGGTGTGTTAGAACTCGGTGTTGCGTACAACACACGCTATCACATTATTCGAAGGGAAACGTACCGTAGAAGCTTGGGGTGTTACATGAAGAAAAGGGACACATTATTAACACTCATTTATGTTTGTTGTTTGATATATAAGATATATTATTTGTAGTTTACCCTTTGTGTTCATCAAATTTCTTTGACCTGCATGAATATAGTAGGTTGAAGAGGGGAAGTGGCTATTGACATTGATTGTGTAGAGGTCTTGTCCTAAAAATTGTTACTAGAAGCTATTGAATTAGCTGTTTATTGAAATATCAATATATCATTCATATTTTATCATTGGAAATATCATATTAATAGTGAAACTTGTAAATTTATCTACGTCAATGCTTCATTATATAATGATTTGGATTGTTCTTAGGTGTGATTATTGAGGTAGTATCAAGGAATCAATGAAAAAAATGAGAAATTAATTTTTAAGAAGATATATTAAATCTCAAACACAGTAATACCCCGACCATCTTATGGTAGTTAGGGGGACCACTTGTTACAACAAATGGTATTAGATCCACTGGTAATATAATTAAATTAATAAGGAAATGATTATACACTAGAGAATATTGTGAATAATAATGGGGTGTTTGAATTTAATGGTTGTTACTATCCAATTTGGATGAATACAATGAGATAATTTTTTTTGACCTCTTGGACATGATATATACTCACCAATACTATGTGGAATTTAAGTATGTGATTTCATCAGAATATCAAAATTGGATACTGATTAAATTTTTCTAAATGATGATTCTAAGGATAAATATTCCTTGTATTTAGAAATATATAAAATATATATAAAAAGTTGATGAATTTTTCCAAAAAAAATATGTTTGGTATTCACATACTAAAATCACTAATGGTGATAGATAAATTAATGTTGTAAAATTGTTTATTTTGAATAACTATATTGATAACGTGAAGATTATTTCAAATGAAAAAGTTGATGGTTTATTTTAAATGTATATATAATTTTTTGGTTTTATTAATGCACTTGGTTATTATCTTAATTAATTTGATATTAGAAATAATATCATTAGAAGGATACAACTAATATATAACACCAAGGTTTTATTACATGATGAAATGAATCCATGAAAAGTATCATATGTTGAATTAAATTTCTAGCGTGTAACATATAAAATGTAATTTATTCAAGAGATCTCATAAAAACATTCATTAAAAGATATTAAATTCAAAATAATTGACAATAAGTAGGCCCATGATAATAAAATGATAACAATATAAGTGATACGTTCTTTTCACTAATGGAAATATGTTTTAATATTGGAATGGAAATATTTTAGGGTAAATTTTTTTGGGTATATTTCTATTATAATATGTTCATATAAATCACTACTAAGTGATAAAATATATATGATCAAGTGGATGGAGGGTTTTTTATCTCACAAAAAACAAGAAGTTTTCGCATAGGAGGAACATTAAATCAAGTGGTGTATATGGAAATAAATTTATTTGGATGGTCATTGTAAGTGGAGAAGAAGATAAAATATATTAATGTCTTTTGGAAGGTATTCATATTGAGTTTATCTCATTTTCTAATAATGTAATGATAGATTTAGAGGAAAATTGTAAAAATAAATTTCAAATTAAATGATAAATCATAGGGAGTTTTATTTATGTAAATTGAATTAGAAAGTACACTTAAGGATCTTCATTTAAAGATAATGAATAATAATAAAATTTATGGTTTATTGATGGATTCATAAATTTATATTGTTTACCTTTGAGAAGAATTTGACCATGATGAAAGGGTAATGAATGAATATATAAATAATAAAGTGAAATTTGGTAAATAAATTCATTATAGATTTAATATTTTGGAATATAACAAGATAATTGATGATATTAATTTGACTATCAAATAGAAATATTAAAAAATAGAAATAGGTGGGGAATAACTTGTATCCATGAGAAATAATCTTGAACTATATATTAAAATAGATGGATTAAATAAGAGTATTGTTTGTATAAAATTCTCAAATGATGTCTTGAATGAACTCATAGATCAAGGAAAGATAAAATTGGAATATTTGATAAGTTCTCAAACACTAAGTGGTTGGGGTAAAATTTCTCTTGAATATGATAGTGAAACATCAAATTCAGTGTTAGTAAATATGATGAGTATATGGAATAATAAATTGGATAATGTTCTCTACCATTATAAAATTTATTATAATTAATGAAATATTAAAAACCTATAGATTTATGGTGAATTTTCTCCAATAGAACCTTTTTATTTATAAGTTTCTAGTTTTTCAATTTTCAAATCGACATTATATCCAATTATAGTAAAAATAAAAGTAACATAAGAATATAAATTATTTGAATTTGCTGAAGGATATTTAAAATGAATCCTTTATATCAAAATAAAAAATTCATATTTTGGGAGCTATTTAAATTTCATAAATTTTGGTCATAAAGTAGCAGATTCTAGGTAGATCATAGATAAATCGTCCTATAAATTTCAAAGGAAAATCAATGTGAAAAAATATAATTCAATTACTTTGAAAAAAGTTATAATCCCCTCGAACAAGAATAATTAATTCTGATTTATTACACTAAAATGGTTATTGATAAATAAAAGTCTCAAATTTTTTTTAAATATCTTCTATGGAAAACGGTGATTAGGATGGTGAATATGGATGAAATTTCATTAAAATCATGTAAGAATAGTGGGGCATGGTTTTTGGATAGTTAGTATTCTCCTCATAAAAATGGTAAATTCAATATATTGAAAAATATAAAGGATATAGTTAATTTAAATATTTATTGTAGAGATGATTGAATATTAAATATTAAAAGAAGTTTAAAGATCAAGTTAGATAGTGATGAACTGAGATATACAAATATATTTTATATAGATATATTTGAGTATAATTTATTCAGGGTAATTTAGTATAATAAATAGGTTTTGGAGACATGTTTAAAAAAATATGTAGTTTTAATGGAAAGGATGTGACTTTTATTATGAATTTTTTGATGAATATTTGAGATCTATATTATTTGTTTAATAAATACAATACATGTACTCTAACAATGAAAGAAGAAAAAAATTTTGGCATATGAGGTTAACCCCAAATATTAAATAGTGTATAGAGAATATAAAAATGTTAAGAGTTGCAATGAATATTCTTGATATGAATTGAGATTTGGAAATGATTTTCAATTAATGTATATGGAGAAATATGGATCTTAATCCATATCCATAAAATAATCAATCAACATGATGTTTTCTAAATATAGTCAACACTAATGTATATAGACTAATTATTTAGTACAAAATATATAGCGGTAAGTATATTATATTTTATGTTTATTTTAGGGTGATATGTATAATTTTTATGTAATATAATAGAAAAGTATTGGATTGGATAAAAATATTTTAATGAACATGTGAAATTAAATTGTAATAATAATGAAGATGTTGATATTTGACTATAGAATAGAGTATATATCATATAATGTTCAAATATAACATGAAAATCAGTGGATTTAATATAATTTATCATCAGTGATAAGTATATGGTGGAATGGGGTTGTGACATAAAGAAACTATACAATAAAAAACGTGGGAAAACATTTTTGATTGATACTGCCATCCCATGTCATTTCATGAAAATGCGGTGAAGTGGATATATATATTTAGAAAATATAATTACTTAGTTTAATAGTAGAAAAGATTATATAGAAAAGGTTTCATAGAATTATACCATCACTAAGGAACCTCAAATATTTTGGAGGAAAATTCATTATCAATAATAGTAAAAGATATCAGGAAAAATATAGAGATGCAGTAGATGATAAAAATTTCCTACCCTTATACCAGTAAAACCTATAAGTGTTTAAATAAAAGCCTCACCTATATTTTTGAGATAAATTATTTAAATGTGGTTTTATATTAATTGAAATAAAATTAGATAAATATTTTTTCCTATAGAAGAGTATTAAGATTTTGAGTTGATAAATATTGATTCAGGAGTATCTCAAAATAATCAATTTGATGATGATTTTGAAATTGAATCCGTAGATGAACAATATGAAGAAGTGAGTTAACCAATGACTCAATCAACATGGAAATAAGTTAATTTTGATATAAGAAATATTATCATAGATATATTTTTTAATACACTAACTTGGGGGGTTGAGAATAATGGGGAAAATGATCTATTTTTAGAAATATAACCCAACTCTTTCAAAGAAGTAGCGCATGAATAAATATAGTTGAAAACCACTAGCAATGAATTAGATGATATTGATAAAAACACATTGGATCTTATTGATGAGATGAAACATCCTAATTTGATTTGTATAAATTTGGTCCTCAATAACAAATAGGATGAAAATTAAAGAATGATTTTCAATAATGAATGTTTGGTATATAAAAGATATACTCAAATTATAGGATTTGATATTGAATAAACATTCACTCGAATAGAAGAAAATGATGTTTATTATACTTTTTTTAGTAGTTCTTTTCCATAAATGCTCACATTATTCTAAATATATGTAAAAACATCATTATTAAAAGGATTATAAATTATATACACATAATTCATGATATGTTGAAGTGGTAGTGATCCAAACTATTCATGGTAATTATAGCCTAATCCAATAATGATATTTCCCTATTTTAAGGATAGTTGAATTGATTAATAGTGATTAACCATTTAATCTTTTTTTATTATTAATTTTGGGTCTCTTATTGAATTAATATTTAATAGATCACATCAAGATTTTTCCCTTTCTCATTATATTAATATAATTAAGTTGTAAATATGAACTCAAATTTTTCCAAAGAACCTTTGTTGTGTCATCATCATATAGTTTTTTATTATATTTAGTTATTGTGATTTATACTTGGATTGATTCTATAATAGTTTAATAGAATGTATTATGATATTTATAATTTTATATTCTAATTTTTTTAAATATACAATACATAACCATTTATATTTATGTATTTAATGAAACAAATTATCCCATTGTTTAGATATACTTTATGTAATTATATATCTGATTTTTTTAATCTGTATGTTTTGGGGACTATGATTGTTTCTAAATACTATTACAAATGTATATAGCAAATTTATCCCAAAATAGGATACATCACACCTTGAAGTAAATTCATGAAAATTTGATTAGAAACTCTATGCTAGTTTGTTTTAAGGGTTTGATTAAAAAAATAAATCATTTTTTTTGTGGTTTTTTACATATGTTTCATTATGTTTTATATTTAAATGACCTTTTTCATGTGGAATAATCGATTCCAAAATGCACCTCATAAATTTTGATTTAATAATTTATGATTATCAATTTATAAAATCATGGAACCCTTATTAAAAATTGAGTAATAATTTATTAAATGCTATAACTTTTTAAAGATGGTGAATTTAATGAATTGTTTCTTTTTCAAAATGACTTCATGTATGCGTATAATTTGAATTTAATTTTGATTAAATTTGATTCATTGATACTCATATTTATTCAAATAATCTATTTTAATATTTAATAGTTAACCTTAAGAAGTTTCATTTTAAATAAAAAGGTCATGTATCATGAGTATGTTTCTTAGTGAAAAAATACAAATATTGTGTAAATGAAACATTGGATTAAAATTTCTCATCATTTTATTTCATAATATATTTTTCTACAAGTTGGTGAATTTTTTTTATTTTGGAATTTTTTACCACAAGTGGGTCTATTAATTTTAAAACAATCTATTAAACTTTCATATTATCATTCTTAAAATTTAATTTAAGATAGTGATAATTATAAGATTCATAAGGAGGTGATGGTTGTCACATATATATAGGATTTTGGGTAACCTTCATAGACTTATCTATACAAGAAAATTAATATTTTTAGATTATATTATATGAGTTAATTATTATTATTATTATATTATATTATAAGGAAATAATATATTTTTATGGGGGTTAGTTTATTAGTGACCACTCTTTTGATAAGTTAATCTAACAGTAGTGCCATAATGAAATTTCATTTTCATGACTGATCGACATCACAACCTTGATGAAACATTATAATTGCCTTTCTATAAAATGAGAAGACGAGGTACATTAAAACATTAGGTGTCATTATGGAAGGATTTATTTGGGATGAAGAATATTAGTTGTATGAATATGTGTGGATTTTTTAATGAGACTGTGGTTCATTAGAGATAAAAAAATAACGGTGGTCAAAATAGGAAACCTAAACAAAGAGGATTAAGGGTGTCACTTTAAGGATGTTGTTGCTTGACATGGAATGGGCTGAAAATGACATTAGTTATATATGAGGGAGAGGGAATGTGGTTATTAGGCTACTAATCCATTACTTTTGACCAGTGTTATGGGTGGTAATCTACATTCCATAATGTAAATAGAAAGAATTTCCCACATTTCTCTCCAACATAAAACCTTATCAAAACATTATATAGTATTTTCTATGTATTAAATTATGGAATTGAATATTCAGAAATTTATAAAAAATAAAAAAATTATATCTTTATGAATTTTCAATAAATGACTATTCTATTTTACTTATTTCTTCATCTTTTTAATAACGGTGAGTTTTTAATTATATTTTTTATATTTTATAAAATACATTTTAATTTAAAATCTTTATACAATGAAGTTGATGATGACATGGCATGATATTTTTTGGACAATATCACTACATTTATTTTCTGGATTAAGAGTGATCTCTATAGAAGTGTAAAATAATACAATAGTCAGAAGTTATTTGATATATAAGAAGTAATAAATAGTTGTTGATGAGTTCAAATTCGAAGATATACTAAATAATATATATATATATATATATCAAATTCAAGGAAAATAATTGAATATTACGATTTCTAAAAGTTAATAATATTAAAAAATTAGAATATGTTCTTTATATAAAATTGATTGACATATTATTAAATATTTTAAATTGATAAAAAAATATTTAAAAAGTATTAATGGTAGATAAAACAATAAATGTAGTTAATTATACAAATATAATTCATTGTTGTATTGAATACACCTATAATTATGAAGTGGAAACTAAATATTTGAGTTTCATGTGCTGTCTTATATAAGATATGAGAATCTTTTTCTTAGTGTTGTAAATATTCTTACAATGTATCATGCTGTAATAGTGGGATAACAATACCCAATTAACTAGTACTCTTGGATTATTATACCATGTATATTGTGAGTCATTCATCATTTAAACTTACCATTATAATGTTTATATTTCTGCATCTACTATTTAAATTGAAATATCCATAGATTATTTGTCACATAAAATTGTTATAGAAGTTCATAGGTTATAATTTGAATTCTGAGATAATATGAAATTAATTTTGTCCATATATTTTTCATTCAAGACACATCATACTGACTAGACATGGTTAATGTATAACAATTTGGTGTTGGGGGTCATAAAAATTGAAACATCTTCCCATGATGTTCGTACTTGGTGATCTATGGTATGTAAGATCATGAGGACTGGCCATCCAATAAGAACACCACATGTTTCATATGTCATTGGGTGTTACTCAATATGAACATGTAAATTAGTCTCCTAAATTTAGATCATTATTAATGACTTTTATTTGATCATATACTTTGATGTAAAAATGACATTAAATTTATGGTGACCCTACAACCAAATAAGAATCTAGCATCAGTTAGTTTTTTATTTGGAGGTGGTTCAATCCACCACAAAATGTTTACAAAATGTTTCTTTTAAAACCACCACTAATGTTTTAATCAACATCCAAATTTCATAAATTTCTACAATTTAGTGGTGGTTTGAGGGAATTGTCATGAATTTTTTGTTTACCAGAGGTCCTTTAATTTTTAGTGGTGGATTTCATCTCAAAAATATTGGAGGAGTTATCAGTGGTTAAAACCACCTATAATATTTATTACAAAATATATAAATAATTTAATCCATCGATAGTTTATCTGACCATATATAGTGGCTATTTAAACCACCCAGATATAGTGATCTAAAAAAAATTAACAACTATAGAAAATTAATCTCCATAAATGATAAAATAAGACCACTATCAATTTAATAAAATTAATAAAATGATAAATTTTTGTATAGTTCCTTCACGCATTGGACAAAAATCTATATCAAAATAAATAATTTTAGATATAAGTAGAAATTAAACAACGAACACTATAAACTATATATATATAAATGGGAAACAAATAAATAACAAGAGATTTGAAAAAAAACATTACATAAATAATTGAAACCATAGAATGAGATAAATTTTCATCAATTATGTTTTCTTCCATTTAAATAAAAATCCATTTTATATTCAAATGAGGAGATAAATAAACCATAAAAAATAAAAAAATAAAAAAAATTAACAAATGTATTAAACCAAGTAAACCATGACATACATAAAGAAATAATGTTAAAAGATTTAAGGAACATAATGAAATATGTATGATAATGAATAAATATCATTGATAAAGGAATAAAAATGAAAAAATATTATATTTAATATAATTTATATCCAGGGAAAGTAATGTAAAAATAGAAATAATGTAACCAAAGAAGTAGTAAATAGTTGAAAATAATAAACTCATGTAAAATTTTTTATATCATGGGAAATACCATAGGTTTTAGTGAGAAAATCCTAGAAATACTATTATGGAATTATCATATGACATATTAAAGAAGTTCGCAACCAATAACCTCTAGACATCCTCAAACATAGCCTCACTGGGTAGCACTACCCATAGTCAGAGATTTTCATTCACAATAGGATACCAGTAAGAATCTTATCATGAGTAGAAAAAAACTATTTCTTGAACACCCACCAAGATATACATGGTTCCTATGAAATGAGCTAATAAAAGAGAGAAAATATATAATAAGTCATATCATAATACCCATAAAGCACATTAAATCAAATTCCCCAACCCACCATAAATCACCCTTGATAATAATCCATTTAAATCCACAATATGTATTATTTATAATTATTTAGAAATAAAATAAAAAATTTAAAAAAAACATTGACTAAAAATTATTAATAAATATCCTCTTAGTATTTTCTCCATCATATAGATTTTACATGAAATTTTTATACATGTGAAAAACATAGAAACTAACAGAAACCCCATTGATTTGATGCTTGGAAAACATCATTACAATTTAAACCAATTTAATTTCTTTAATATTGGATTATATAAATTTATATTGAAAAAAAGTTGAGTAATAGAAAACTAGAGAATCCATGCAGTGTAAATAAAACAGATTTGTATAAAAACATCATCTTCAAACCACAACATGGTTTCTTGATCACTATGTCATTATTTTAGTCATTAATGAGTTTAGATACACATCACCAACACTGAATCTAATGTCAAACCTCATGACTAACAAACAAAATTGGATTTACACTTTCTTTGTATCTATCTCGACTCCCTACTACAGCTACTCGTATATAGTTTTTGGAAATTATAATGTGGTGTATATTTAAATTTACTATTAAAAAAAATAATTATGTATACTAAATGATTATGAGGTTGTGTGATTTACCATCTCACTAAAGTCATCCATCGATGAAAATTCATTGGGGACACATCCAATCTTATTATGATAGAAGTAAACAAATTCTCTCTGTATATCCATGACCTTCACATCCAACATCTGTATATGAGCTTCCTTTTATTGGATTGTGCACTCCATTTTATAAATTGTGATTTTCATTTCTGTAAACTATCATTGAGAATCTCGGGGTAGGAAGTGACTAAAAACATGATTATATGTGGCTATAATCCCTAGTGACCTACGAAACTCCTCATAAGGATTTGGTTATGAACCCATCATATGCGCGTGACCGGAATTATCCTCCATAAGGACTTGACCAAATAAATCATCCTAGGAGATCGAGATGGAATATAAATGATTGGCATCCCATAATTGTATTATTTTTACTTATAAATAAAATACCTACTGTATTTAAAACAACTTTATATTAATGAAATGAAATTTTTATATATTTTATTACAATGAAAAAGGAATTCATACCCTAACATCTTTGGTATGATCATTCACATAATTCCCATTAGTTTTCGTAGGAAAATCAATACAAAGTTCTATTTGGTAGACTTAGTGAAATAATTATTTAACTACATTAAGAAAAAATAAATACAAAATCATATATGAAATAGATAATGTTATATTATAAATACTTAAACTATTGAAAATATTATAAAAGTCTAATTTTTATTGATAAACTCTTTGAACTAGAAGTGTGGGTAATGATTTGTTTAACTCCACTTGATGCATTTTTTCATGAAAAAATATGTCATTTAATATTAATTAATGCAATTTCATATCCTTATATGTAAAATTAGATTAATATAATGATATATTTTTCAACACCATGTACTTCTCATAGAGATTGATGTCAATAAACACCTTTCAATTGTCTCTAGGTACAACTTCTAGTATCTTATCATTCTATTTTTTAGTGGCCAATGATGTATTATTGAACTCATTCCATAATTTACAATTACAATATTTCTTTGTTTTAAGAAAATTATTCAATGTTAAATATTTTGAGAATAGTCCAGCATAAATAAAATGGAATAATTTTTTTACAAATAGATTAATTTTAAAATTATCATAATTTAAAAAACTAATTCCATTCAATTGATCTATAATATATTAAAATTAACTTTATCTAGGAATCGAATGCGACAATTTTCTAAGAATGTTGGATATGACACTAATTAGAATATGCTATTAGAATGTAACTAGATCATCCACAATCTAGCCAACAATATGGCCAAATAATCTCACAATATCATCTGTGGGGATCCCATGGCAATAAAATGGGACAACTATCATTACTTTTTTTAGATTCTAATACATTTGAACTATTAATATTTCTCTCATCAATTACATTTTTTACATATTTTATGAAAAAAATATTTATTATTATAGTTAAATAACATTAATCACCTTAAAATTTGTACCTATAATTATTACCCTTCAATATCCTCATGATGATATTAGAGTAACCACAAGCTCCCTCTCTATTGTGTAACCACATTTTGATCCTACTTAATCTGGATGAAATGTGCCATATTCTAATGGGACAGAACAATAGGGTGTTCCAAACGCAAATGAGAGGGAGACAAAGGGTGTGAAAAACATTGATGAGGGTAGATAGAGGGAATCAAATATGATGTCGGGAGGTATCCTAATGGATCATTAAGTGTTTTTTTGGTTGAGTGAACGTCAGTTGGGAGTCTACCATGATAATAAAAATGCTTATTCATTATAATTCCTGTCATTTAAACAAATAAAATTAACTTCGTAAAAAATATCTATATAAATTCATGGATAAAAATAGATTTAGAAATGATAACATATACACAATACTAAAAAACAAAATATCCATATGTATGATAATGAATGACTACATTTACATGTAAATATAACATTTAATTTTTCCAAATTAAAAAACTCATTAATAAAAAAAATTTAAATATGAAGATATTAATATGTTTCATTATTTTTATATAATAGATAGTTTAATAAGATATTTTCAGTGACTTAAAGTATGCTCTTCCAAATAGTTATTTTTAATTCTAGACAACAATGTGACATGTATCATTTTTAATTTCAGAAAATTATTCAATTTCAATAATATTATTATGTTTCATTCAGTTTCCTATAGTATTATTAAAGATTATATCTCCTTAATAATGTCATGGGACACACCATAGTATTGAGAGTCACATGACTCACAACTCACCTCACACTGCATCCTCAAGTGACCATTCCACCTTATTTTACCACTCACCTTTGAGAACACTAATACATATTATCACATAAAACATGTGAAAATAATTTGATATCAACCCACACGACACCTCCTACACCATCAAAAGAATCAAACCTAATAACATCTTTACTTATGAAACAAAATAATATGAATCAATAAAAAACATCCCTTAAGGGTATCAAAAACATGATTGGGGATAAATAAAGTCCCATGTGTCTCAAGAGGGTCTCGCACATTTATAAAAATGCATTTCGTAAAGTTTCAATTCGGATTTGATAAACTGATTGAGAAGAAAATATGTTTTGACATGATCTAAAAACTACATTTGAAATGTTCTTTGAAAATTATTTATCAAAATGAACTTTTAAAATAATTTTATAAAACTGAGACACCCCTCTTTATAGGAAGTCAAATGGTGTCAAGAACCCATTTTTCAAAAACTTACATTACCCATTTTGAAACTTTTCATGCCATAATGATATATAGGGTCTCAAAACCATTTAAAAAAAGGCAAAGGTCAACTATCTTAAATTTCTAAAACATACCTCTAAAATACCTCATACATATAATTGAAAAAAATTGTAACAAGCATGTATTAGAATAGTTAATTACAATTAGATATTCCATCAAGGATTTAGAAAAATAATTGGCAATTTATCTAGTTCTACATGGTTTATATAAACAATTTGAAACTATTTAAAGAAAAAAATGGTTTTTTTGTCAAAAAAATCATGATAAACTATTTTCAAGCGGGACACTCGGCTATTTGCATAAGATCTTTGAAGGCTACATATCCATGCTGAGCACAAAATCCATTTTTAAATCATTTATTTCCTGTAATGAGTTTATAAATTTTTTCTTAAATAATTATAAATCTTTATAAATTGTCCATGAAATATATACCATGCATTAAAAGGTAATTCCATATAAATTCTTACCATATGTTATGAGGAACCCTCAGAAACCTATCTACAATAATGTAGAGTGGACAATCAAGACAATAAACAACCTCTTATATGTGGAAAACCCAAATTTACATCATTGAAACATCCTCAGAGTATAATAAAAAACCCAAACCTTGGTTGGGGTTTATAGGAGGGTGAAAAATTGATAGAGGGGGAAAGGGAACAATGGGGGAGAATAAAAGAGGAAGAATGGAGGGATTACCACTTGAACCTACTTAAAATCAAAGGGGGAAGGGGGAGGCAACAGAGAAGGGGGGAAGGGGAAGAAGTGTAAGAAGTGGGGACTGAAGTGAGCCTTGAGGTAGAACAAGGAAAATTATGATGGAGAGGGAATGGGCTAAAGTGGTCTGAGGAAGAAGGGGTAATGGGGAGAAGTTGGTTTAGTGGTGATGTCTTGGGTGAGATAGGGGTTGGTGACAAGAGTGAGGGGTAGATCTTGAGGAGAATAGGGAAAAAGGGGGTAGAAGGGGGAATGAGGATCATTAATGATGTGTTAGGGAGAAGGGGGCCAGTTGATAGGGCTTGGATGAGGGTGAGCGGTTCTCTGGGGGGTTCAGGCTCAACGAGGGCTCGGGCTCCGGGGGATTGAGGGATCAGCCTCGGTGGATATATACATATATCTAGTAGAAAAAAATTCACATATTCTAAATTGAATAGGTAAACATAGACACATATATTTATACTTATATATATGTGTATAGCAAATATATATATATATATATATATCCTAAAAGACATTTTAAATTCACGTATCCTTAATAAACATTTTTATAATAAGAAATAACACAACATTTTAAATCAAGACATGTCTTAAAACATTAAACTTATTAATTTAAGGTTGTTTGGGTGTTTAAAAAACATTATGTGTGTGGAATGAATTAAATTGCAATGTTAAAAGTCTTTCCATTGGCGATAATCCGTAGAACTGAAGTGGAAATCAAATGAAACATGATATCTACATCAAATTCCTTTTGAACATAATTATTGTTATAATTTGATTTTAGAAACAAGGATTTAAAATAAAATCATGAAAGGTTATAGAATTTAATGGCCAAAAATAAATACCCACCTTCCAGAAACATTCTACCATGGAAAACGGTGGCACTATCCCACATAAACGATGTCCAAGACACCCTAGAAAAAAAGTTTGGCCTAAAAGAATGAAATTCAAGATTAAAATCGATCCAAATTTTACTAATAAAAAAAACACAACCTGGAATCTATCTAAATTCATTGATTAAAATGGTCTAGTAAGGATTAATTTTTATTAGGGCTCGTGAACCTTATACAACAACAATAAAAAAATGAACACCCGTGATCATATTTGGTTTTGACTCGGTTGTGTGAGCAGTGAGGGAGAGGATAAAATCAACAATAAAAGAGAGAAAGGCATGATAATGAGGGTTAGGGGAGGAAAGGGATAAGGGGTGATGATTAAGTAGATCATTTATCGGGTGGAAAGGAGGAAGAAATTGTAGTAGGGTTCATGGTAGAGAGGGGTCAACGGTGGGGACTCATTCTTAGACAGATCAGAGGATAAGGGGTGTTGGCGATGATGGATTTGTTTCGGAGGAAAAGGGGGATATTGGGGGTTACTGGAAATGGATTGGGGGAGATATGGGGGTTGACGTTGAGGACTCTAGATTAGAGGAATCGAGGGGGGCCAGGGATTTTGGGGGAAGAAGCGTGAAAATGAAAAGAATTTAGCAGTTTTTAAAAAAAACTACAGTTAATTTTTTTTTGTATTTTAATTAAAATTTAAGAAACCACCAATAAAAACTATAGTTAAATGATGAATTTGGTGTATTGTGAGGTATCTTTTATTGGATACATCATTGGTCTTATGGCATTGGTTGATTGGTCAAGATAGAATTTTTCAAAATTTACTTGAGGAAGTGATATATCTATCCTAGATGATTCGGATGGTAGTACCTTCCTTAGTCCATGATAAAGGTATTTGAAGGTTAGTATGTCTTTTAAGATAAAAAATTAATAAATCAAGAATGGATTATGAAACAATTTGTCTACCATGATTTATAAGATATCATAAGACAAAGAGATTATATTATATAGTGTGTTCTGGTAGGACGGTTGTCATTACTATGATTATTCCTTATCTCTTAGGGCCCGTGAAGGGTTGATAAACTTTTATATTGGTCTATATATAGCATTCAGTACTATTGAGATAATTTCATAGAGGGTTATACAAAATAGCATATCTAGTGAATAAGAATATTAAACATTGTGGGCTCTACCATGGGGTCCTTGATTTGTCCAACTAATAAATCACTAAAAACTAAATAGATTAATTTTTTTATTATAGAATAATTTAATTGAATTTATTTATTAATATTATTACCAATGAATGAAGTCACTATGTGGGAAAATATTATATGAACGAATATTATATTAATATTCATGGTTCATTTAATACTATGAGAATTTTGAGTCGAGATAAATGAATCATTTTATAATATAATATGTTTATTATATATTGAAAGGAGGTGATAAAATATAAATGAAGTTAATGATTCAGTTAGTTTTTAATATCCAACTTCTCATCATTGTCTTGAGAAGGTTGGAGAATTCTATCTGGCCATAAGTGACTTCCCCAAGATTCTAAAGGCTACAAATAATTTCCAAATGGTTCTAATACATGTGAGGTACAATTTCCCATTTAAGAATAAAAAAACTAACCAGAAAACCACTATATGATGCCTGATAACAATGAGAACTCATCATTTCACTTATCCAAATGAAACTAAATTCAAGTACCACAATAAAAGACTACAATATCAAAATAAACAATGGAAGAAAAACTAATAAAACTCCATGAAAAACACAATATGCTATGATCGACAAGCTCCATGCTCCAACTTAACCAAATAACCCAAGTATAAAAAATTAATTCTAAAAATGTGTAATACCTTACCTTTTCCCATGTCCTAATAGATGGAATCTGTAAAACCCCCAAAGTACAAAGTAGGGGTGAGTACTATAACTCAGTAGGTTTTCCCCAATGACTTCACTACTCACGCTATAGGGATAGAAATGTTATCAACATTTATATAAAAATTTTTATATTAAACAATTTCCTAAATAGTTTATCCCTAAAAATAACCAAGCTCCAAAGGAACAAGTTTTCCAAAAAAAATCATTTTTCAAATAAAACAACAAAATAATTTTTTAAAATCATTTCACATGTTCCCTTTTACATAACTGTTCCATTTTCTATATCCACACTACAAACCATGCATGCTTCATTGTGAAACTTCTGTACTCCTGAGTGGTATCTCATTGATCTACCAAGTCATCACAAGGTAATTATATCCCATGTGTCATTTCTCCTTTTACACCGAGCATAAGGTCATATTTCAACCAAACCTCATAAATAGAATATGAACACACACACCCAGTGTTCCAAAAAAACAATTCCTACCCAAGCATTCCAAAATAATTTTAATAAAGAAACTTTTTTTGGAATTTTTTTTCCAATAATCCATTTCAAAAATAAAGAAAATCCATATAATAAAATTAACATTTTAAAATAATGAAACCAAAGAACATTGCTAAAAAAATAAATTGTTCCATAATTTCCCCCAAAATCATAAATCATCACTAAATAGTATTTATATAATGATTTTACAAATAAATTAAAAAAAATCAATTAAATCAGTTTGAAACTAATCCAATCATTTTTAGTAAGAGGAGTCGAGAGTGAAGCCACCTACCATGTGTGTTTTGTAGAAATGATAAATAGCATGAAAAATATCCCAAAAACCACATTGAATCTCTATGAACCTGCCTTAGACGACTTCCTTTATTAAAAACAAGATCAAATCTATATATATTTGTCATCCAAAACCATAGCTCTACCCACAATAGAAGTATATATAAGAAAACAAGAGAGAGTGAGAAGTATATATAATAAAAACATATAGAACGAAGAAGAAAGATCACATACTATGAGGAATCGACTCATAATCCCCAAGGTGATCATATATTTCACATACAAATCAATGAGAGAAACTTCATTGAACTTTGGGATAGAAAATTACAAAGTTAGGGCTATATAGAAGTAAAAATGTTTGGGTAAAAGGGAAAAATGAGTGAGATACACTTTTTAAGGAAGTGGTTTCTTGTTGCTTAGAGCTTAGTCACACAGTTAAGAAAACCTTGTGCTAACTTTGTGATTTCCACTACCTTAAGGAATTCCCTGGCACAATCATCTCACATAGTCTCCAAACATTGCTGAAACCATTCAAAAGTCACTGCCTCAAATGTCCAAAAATGCTTTTCATAGTGCACAGTTTCTACTAGGCATCCACAAAGTTTGGAAAAATTTTATGTTGTTTATGTGCCTTCTATTTTACCCCTCTATCACTATGTATGGTTTTCTACAAGTGTTTCATGGTTTCCAAAAACCATTCACCACCTGTGCACCTATAGAAAATCTATGAAACCTCTTCAAAAGTCCTCCAAATTATCCCAAACGTCACCCATGTACTCTATATTCTTAAAAATCATAATAAAAGGGAAACTTAATTGAAATCAAAGTGTGATACATTATCCCCACCATTGGTATTTCCATCCTTGTAAATTAAAAAACCAGCATTGTCCTGAAAGAGTTCTAACCATTTTTCTTTCATTTCTATCTTGTGTTCCAAGTCTCATGCTGTATATGACCATGTTTCTACCAAACCCACACTAGACTGATTATTCTTTCATAAAATAATTTCTTTTTCCAATCCACAATCTGCACCTTGATATGTACCAATGAAGAATCGGGATTTAGATCAATGTGACCCCATCTGATCAAATGGTCAGCTTCAGGATGCTACTATTTCAACTAAGATACATGGAACATATTATGCACCGCACAAAACCATGTTGAAAATTCCAACTGATATTCCACTGCACCAACCTATTATATTATCTCAAAAGGTCCTATGTATTGAGGATATAACCTTCCCATCTTATCAAAACTATGACTCCCAAGCCTTGAAGATATCCTCAAGAACATTTGTTCACTCACGATGATGGAAACGATCATCAATGATGATCTGCATAAGATTTATGATGACTTTGATATGTATCCATACTTTATCTGATCAACTGAATATTTTCTATTGTTTCTTTTACAATGATTAGTTCAATCAATGAAGTCTCATTAATTTCCACCAATCAAAGTGGAGAAAAATAAGGATACCCATACAATGTTTCAAATAGGTGAATATATATTGAGGCCTTGTCTCTATTATTATATGATAATTTCACCAATGGAATGAGTTATTAAGATGAGCCACCAAAATCCACTACATAAGTATACAACAAGTCATCCAAATTTTGTTACATTCATTCAGATTTTTCATCTATTTAATGATGATACGCTATACTCATAGTCAACTATGTCCCATGGGATTTATGCAAGGAATTCATGAAATGATACATAAACCACATATCTCTTTCTGATACAATAGAAAGAGGTATATCATGTCTCTTTACCACATTTCTAATATAAATTTTGTACAAATCATCTACCATATATGATTCATGAATACAAATGAAACAATCTGATTTCATAAGAAGGTCTAGTATTTCCCATATGAAATCATATTTTCAAACTATTATTGGGAGACCTGTAACCAAATCCATAGATATCTACTCCTATTTCTACAATGGAATAGGTAATGACTGTAACATACCTGTTGGTCGCTGGTGTTCTTTCTTGACTTGCTGAAAAGTTAACCATTTGGAAACAAACTCATTCACATTCCTTTGGATGTCAACCCACCAAAATTGTGATTTCAATGCCTTATACATCATGTATATTATCAGATGGATATCCCATCTTGAAGGGCGGTGAGCATAATGTAGTTTTTCAAGTAAATCCATAGGTACAACCATCTTATTTCTAAACCACAACACTAAACTCTCATCCAGATTCAATCCCTCAATTGTCTCCCCACCATTGGGGTTTGAACTCATTACAACACTTTTTACATCATCTGTATGTGCCTCCATAACAATCTTTACTAAATCAGGAACCACTGCAACTGAAAATAAAATGAAACATTACCTCAGCCTTCATATTCCACATGCATGTTGACTTGTACGGATATCAAATACCACTCCTCTTAAGCTTATTTTTCCAACTCATGATATGAAATTATGTTTAATGCATCAACCACTGAATTACCTTTACAGTATATACATCAAGTCAAATTCAAACATTTAAAGATACTCTTCCCATCTTAGTTTCCTCAAATTAAAACCTTGTTGTCAGAAAATATGTTTTATTCCCTTATGATCTGTAAACGAAGTAAATTTCTCACTAAAGAGGTAATGAACCCATGTCGTAAAAGCATGGATGACTTTAGCTAAATATAAATCATGTGTTGGGTGGTTCTTCTCATGAACCCTCAATTTCCTTAGACCATAAGTAATAACATGGTCTATTTTCATGAGAAAAAAACCCGAACCAAATCCCAAACCATCACAATACACCACGAAAATTTTTCCTGATTTTGGAAATATCAAGATAGTTCGTGATTTAAGGTGAACATTCAACTCTTGGAAAGATTTCTGTAATTCTTCAGTACATTGAAAAGGAAAATTATTATTTTTCAAATTTATCCCATGTGATGTTATTTTTTAGAATTCATGAATAAAAAATTGGTAATAAACATCTTGACCAAGAAAACATTGTATCATAAAGACATTATTTGGTTGTTTCTAAGAGATAACAACTTCTATCTTCTCTAGATCGACTAAAACACCCCCTTCAGAAATTATATGGACATGAAAGCATACCTTTTGTATCTAAAAATCACACATAGATAATTTTTCATAAAACCTATGGTCTCTCGATATATCCAACACATTCCCCAAGTGTTTCTCATGTTCAGTCCTTATCCTTGAATACACCAACATGTCTTCTACAAACACAACAATAAAAGAATCTAGATATCACTGAAATATTAGATTCATCAATTCTATAAAGGCCCCATGAGCATTAATAATACCAAAACGAATTACCTCATATTCATAAAGACCATATCTTCTATTTAATGTTGTTTTTGGAATATCCATCTTAAAAACTCACAACATGTGATAACTTGATAGCAAGTTAGTCTTAAAGAACCATTGAGATCCCCTAAATCATTTAAACTGTTCATCAATTCTTGGAAGTAGATAAATTTAATTAATTATATCTTGGTTAATATTATGATAATCAACACATAGCCTTAGAGTTCCATTTTTATTATTCACAAACAAGACTGGGGCTACTCACATGAACGTGATGGGCCAAATGAAACCCTTATTTTCTAGATCTTCTAACTTCACATTGACCTCCCTTAATTTTTTCAGAACCATTCAAAATGATATAATTGAGGTAAGACTATCCCCCCATATAGAAATAAATTGTAAATTCTACTTCCCTTATCAGTGGTCACCCATATAAAATTTTAGGTAACACATTTGAAAATTTTTCAACCCCTGATGTAAAACATGTATTCTAAATCTCTTTTGTCAATTCCATTTCAACACCTTTAACTGGTATGATATTGTTCCCACTGCTAGTTCCAAAAATCTCATTAGACCTATCATTACTCTAATTTTACCTCTAAAGAGATACTTGACACCATGTACAATTTTGAAACTAACTATTTTATTATAATATTTGATTTGAGCCTTGAAAGATTTCAACAAATCCATACCAATAATTACATGATGAGCATCCATATCCAGCCCAGATAAATCCAATTTTAGGTCAACTCCATCAATGGTTATAGAGAATTTTCTACCCAGAAAGGATCTGTATTCTCTTTGTCCAATAGAAGTTTGATGTTTTTTTATAAAGGGCCGAATCTCATGTTTTAAACTCAACAAATCAAAAATGTGAGAATAAAAAAGATATTGTGATGAAATAGTACCATAAATCACTTTCATAAGGGTATAATATAAATGAATTATACCTATCACCATAAATGGTCCATCCTGATTATGCACAATCACCAACTCATATCCATATAATTGCTCTGTCACTGCATTTTTTTCTTTGTTTCCCTATAGAGATTTTCATTACTATGGAGTCATTTTATTCCTAGAATCACCATGTCTAGCTCTATTCTATAGACATGTTTTATTCTACGTACCTCATCCCATTGAAGCATATAAAGCCTAAGACACCAAATAATTTTCCAGAGAACCTTAACTTATAACACTACAACAATAGTGATATAGATGCCCCAACTCTTTCAATTATTCAATTATCTTGGTGATTTTTTCACTGTCACATTATATTATCATGGGAACCACATTGGAAACATTTATCGCTTATCATGGGTCTTAGAGGAAGATTCATTGATCTAAATATTTGTTTTTGATTCATTCTCCCAATATAGAAACATGTTTACTTCATCCACTTTCTTCGAACATTAGATTTCCCACTGGTTCCTATGGGTACCAGCGTAATTCTTCCTCCCATAACTCCAAAGATGTCCCATTCATCCTCCATCTCACTATTTACCATCTCTGTATAGTCACTAATACAGAGAACTACTATCTTCAAGTTAATCTCCTACCGTATCCCTGATTTAGAGATTCATTTATTCAAGGACACACTAAACACATCCTCTTGTGAAAAGTGCACTAAATTCATAAATTTAGTCACATACTCTATGAAAGAGTAATTTTCATGCTTTAGACTAAATAAGTTTGTCATTATCTTAATCTTAAACATGTGTAGATATAATTTTTTTTGAAAAATTCCACAAAAATACTACCAAACAAGGCCTTGATACAATTTAGCCAACACCACTAGATCCCACCACTCGAATGCAAGATCCTATAGAATATAGATATTCAACTTGACTTTAAACTCTTTTAGTGTGTTAATGAAATCCAAGATACGATTCATCGTTTTTAGCCACAACTACACCATTTTTTGATCTGAATCACCTCATAAGATGGGTGGATTATACTTCTAGAATAGGACTGAATGATCCCCATGTCTTTTCTCATCCCTCTGGTTCCCCATGTCCACAACCTAAAACATTTGGATGATACTCTAAACCAGTTGATAGTTCACATATGGATCAAATAAAAACACTTTCTCTATAGATTCTTCCAGTCAGTTTCTACAATGACTACTGGGTTCCATTTTCTATTGAAAAAAAAAATTCATAAGTGTCACTATCTAGCAACTGAAGGATTAGCATTTCAAATTCTATCACATCAATTATCACTATAATGTTTTCCAAAATCAATAATTTTACACACTCGTCCATTTTTTTAAATTCTATTCATTATTTTGAAAAACAATCCATTTTTAAAATTCCAAAATCATGATTTTTTCAAAATCATCCATTTGAAAATAATTTCAACAATTTTCAAAAAAAATAATATTGTACCAAACCAAATATCATTACTCAAAATGCGACATGAAATTCAAGTGGTTAGTCATTCCTCTAATGCATGCCATTATCATCTCATTAGATAAACCCATGACAATGATATTTCATACCTATAATTGTCTCTAATGCACATATGTACCCAACTCCCTGGAAATAAGAAGTTCAGAGTAAAAAGGTTGGTTAAGTCTTTTTATGCTCTGCATTTCATATCTTGTTTGGTCCACTAGGATAGATACCCTGAGAGGGGGAGGGGTGAATCAGGGTATGACAGAATAAAAAAACTATCCCTTTTTATCTTCTTTTGCTATTTGAAAAAACCCTCTTCTCTCTCCTTCCTGATGCAGAGTATGAATAAACATTAAAGCAAGCACAAGCCAAAATTATTTATACTCGGTTCAACCTCACTGTGCAACATCCAAGGAGAATACAATGCTAGTGTTCCGATGTACCAATTTCACTAAAAGAACAGTACTGCATACAAGTTCAAAGAGGACTCATTGTCCCACCTGGTTTACAACCACTCAAAATTTGAGAACTCACTAATATCTCAACTAATGTGAGATCACTACTTCTTTAGAATATCCACTCATAGTTTAAAGACCTATAGGTCTCTTCATTACCACTAATGAATGCATCCTCCACAATATGTAGATTCTCTATTGATGTCCAAGTTTCATCACCTAATGAATGCCCAATTTCCCCTAAACATTGTGCAAAATCCATTGGAAATTACCTTCACAAAGAACTCTACTTTTCTAGGAACCCAATTTCAAAAAGCTCAAACAACCCTTCGCGAAGCTTCTACCTTTTCATGAATCACTCTCGTGAATCACTCTCGCAAAGCTCAATTAGTCACTGAGTGACTTCCCTCACGAAGCTCACTGAGCCAACATGGAGCTCGCATCTTTCGCGGAGCATGATTAGTCTCCATGAAGCTCTTCTTTCGCAAAGAAAACTACCTTCGCGAACCACCTTCATGATCCGAGTGCAAAATATTTTCTTCCAAAACTCTCTAATTCTCCCAAGGGGGTTGAGGTATTTTTATCAGAAATTCCACCGACCCTTGAACCTTCCGCGCGAAGTCAATGCCACGTCATCTCAAATCACAAAGCTCCGAAGCTCCCGCTGAAATTCTCTCAATATCGCATAGCACCATGGAAAATTTCCAATCCTGGAGCTCGTTGTAATCATGAAGCATTCCGTCATTTACTCCGAGCATTCTCCAAAAAGCTCCCCTAGAACGATGTGAAGCTCCACTCGCAATGCCCTTCACCACTGCAATGTTCTTCAACTCTTCTGTTCCCGAAGCTCGTCGTAATCAGGAAGCATCACCATCAAAATTCTTCTGGTATTCATGAAATTCAATCCATGAATCCTATCTTCACAAAACTCATGCCATTTCCATATTTAAATTAGATCTTAAAGGAAATCCTATTTTCGCGATGCTCACCAAACTCCAAATTTTGGACCCCAAAAATTTGGCAAACACTAGGAAACGGTGCCACCTTGTTCCTATTGTTTTATACCACCTCCAGATAATTCATTCATTTTTCATGGTTCTTTTTCAACATGGATTGTCAACAAAATCTCTGGAACCCTACAATTCACCATAGAAACATGCCTTGTCAACAAGCACAACCAACACAACAATGTTGCAATGTTACCTTGAGGTATTTTTTTCCAACATATCTCAACAATCCTAATCCATTTTATGATCCCAACTCAATGAATAGAAAATAATTAATTCAACTCCAATGAAAAAATTCACATATTGGTTAAGCAATGAACAAAAACGATACCATTAATCATACCACCTTATCCACATTGGCTTGGGAGGCAGGGTAATGATACTTGGCCTTAAGAACCATCCCCAAGACACCAATGGCTAAAAATAAATATCGAAGGTATTAAATACACTTGGTGGAATATTTTCCCTTTAAAAATTGATCAACTAAACAAAAAAACAACTTTATGATGCATGATAATAATGAAATATGACTCAAAATTTTATTTAAAAAAATCATAAAAAATTCAAGTACCACAGTGGAAGACTACAATATCAAGATAATCAGTGGTTGTCAAACTAATAAAACTCCAAGACAACCACAAGACTCAAAGATCCACAATATCCATGATCCAATATCACTAAATAACCAAAGTATCACAATGTAATGCTAAAGACATGTGATAATTTACTTTTTCCCATGTCTTGATAGATTGAGCTTGTTATGTCATGGAAGTTCCAAAGTAGGGTTGAGTACTAATCTCATTTGGTTTCCCGTAATGAATTCCCTGCTTGCACCACTTGGATAGAAAATTTTGAAACATTTATATAAAATAGTTTATATAAAACAATTTCCCAAATAGTTTATAATTAAATATAAACGAGTTCCTTATCATCCAGTTTTCCAACAAAATCTGCTTTTTAGTGAAAGTAACCACACAATGGTTCAAAATCATTTCACATGTTCACATGGGATTATGCATTCCATTCCTCATATCCATTGCACAAACCATTCATTCATCTTTAATAAAATTACATACTCATAAGTGGTCTCTCATATATCTACCTAGTCATCGTAAGGTAATTAAATTCCATTTTTCATTACACCATTAGTACCATGAACTAGGAAATATTTCAACCAATCCTTATAAATACAATATGAATGCATGTACCATGTATCTGCAAAAACCATTCCAATCCGAACATTCCAAAATATTGTAAATGAGAAACATTTTAATTGAATTTTTTTTCCAAAAATACATTTGAAAATACAACAAAGACATATATTAAAATCAACATTTTAAAATCGAGAAACCAAAGCACTTTGCATAATAAATTTTGACAATTCCAAAATTTTACCAAAAACCATAAATCTTCACTAAGGAGTATTTATATCATGATATTCACAACAATATCACAATAAATTTCAATAAATAAAATCAATTTGAAGCTAATGAAATCATTTATAGCAATAAGAGTTGATTGTGAAGTCATATACCTCATGTGTTTTAATGAAAATGAAAAACTATATAGAAAAACATCACAAAATGGAGTTCAATCTCTATGAAACCACATTGTATCTCTTCCCAAATAAAAAAAGGCCAAATCTAAACATATTTAGCATAAAAATATATATATCCACCCAAAATGGGTGTAGATATAAGAAACCAAGAGATAGGTAAAGGGATATCTATGAAAAACATCAATAACGACAAAGAATGATCACATTCCATTGGGAATAGTCTTCTAATCACCAAGGAAAGCCTTTGTATCACCTCCAGATCAATTGGAGAACCATCAATGACCTTTGGGAAAGAAATAACCTGAGATAGGACCATATAAGAGGAAGAAAGATTGGGTTAATGGAAAAAATGAGTGAGATCCACTTTTTAAGGATGTGATTTCTTACCACGCAGAGTTTAGTCACACTGTTAGGAAAACCAAGTGTTAATTGTGAATCTCCCACTACCTTATGAAAATTCATTATATAGTCACATTGCAAGGTCTTCAAACCATGGTTCAACCATGTCGAATCCAATTCCTCATAAAGGCTAAAAAAACTTTTCAAAGAGCATGGTTTCTACCAGGCATCTGCATTGTTTGGAAAAACTACGCTCCGCTCATGTGCCTTCTCTTTTTTACCCTACTTCACTGATCATGGTTTTCTCCAAGTGTTTCATGGCCTCCCATAATAGTGAATCACCCATAAATCTATATAAAATATACCAATCCTATCGAAAAGTTATTCAAGTTCTCCCAAAAATCACCCATATAATTCATATACATAAAACGTATAATAAAATGGTTACTTACATGAAATCAGGGGGTGATACATAGTTTATCATTAAGTTTCTTTTACTACATATTTTGTGAGTGTTTTATTTTAGGAGGTGTGGGAACCGTTTCCGGTTATTTGACCCTCACACTTTATATATAAAAGTAGAATCACTTTCCTATGACTATTACATCCAATGGAATAAGATATTCTCTCTACACTTATATCCTATAGAGATATAGTCTATTTCCAAATGACTAATCCAAAAAAATCCTTTAATGGATTAAAGGGATGAGATCAATGTGATCCTAATGAATTTTAAGGAATCGTTAGAAATATAATCTAGCACCCATATTATGATGATCATCATCTGTAAGGATTCTTAGAGTGTAAGTTGAAGATCTAGAGGGTTTAAATTTAGATACATCTTTAAATGATCACTAGTGACTAGCAGTAGTCGAACAAGCCAACAAATTGAATGATTTAACCACATATTTATTTTTATACTTATTAAATTTATGATAGATCCTCAGACTTATACATGATCTTGAATCATTGAAGATAAAAAGGTTTCATCACTCCAGAAATAGAAACATTTAAATCATTATCCCACCATCTTCTTCTTAGTTCCCCGATATCATCAATTTTTATCTAAGGGATTTCATGGGATTTCATTAATTTTATTATCTAAGAAAATAAAAATTTCTTTAAATAAAGTAGTAGGTTTAAATTTGGTCTCAACAGAATAGATTGTGTGTCAATCCAATTTTAGACGGCTATGATAGGGTCATCCTAATTTTTTAATAAGATTAATTTTTGGTTTTTTAGTTTAAAAATTAAATAATGTTATATATATTTATATGATCACGTTCTTATTTTTTTTCTAATATTTTATATAACCAATATTTCTAGTGAGGATACAACCTGAATTTGGCACCTAGACATTGTGCCTATCAGAGTAATAAATTCCACAATAACAATAAAATTTGAAATACCTTTAATTTTTCAAACACCTATTAGTAGGGTTAGAATTTAAAATTTAAATGATCTATGGGTTGTGGAAGGTTTGGAATTATTGAAACTGTAATACAAAAAATGTTATGGAAGTAAAAAAAGTATCTTTAGGTTGAACCTAAATGGGTTGGCCCCACCCCCTCCTATTTTTAACAACCCCACCAGTGTATCATATACTAAAATTTTTCCTTCTCCTCCCCTTTACCTAATCATGATTTCATACCACTATCATCACACATCCACCTTCTACATCATCTAGCTGAACACAACTCACATCTTCCAAGCCCCACACAAACACTACCAACAACACATCCATAGACAGTGCCCTTGGGAGCCTCGAGCACAGCCTATTTGGCTCAATGTTGCTAGCTTGGAATTACCATCTCACCTTCATGCTTTGAACATTCAGTTAGATGGAATGTTGTCTCTTCCATGAGTATGCTACCATAACCTTTGGGGTACATCGTGCCTCCCGACAGTAGACTCCCGACTGCCATAGTTCCCCCAAATTGAACAGCTCATTAGAGGCCTCCACTAGACTACCCTATCTGACACTTATTCACATAGTAGTGTTCTTGGATGATATACATGAGAACAACCCCCTCTGCATCATGAAACCACCACCGCGAGCTGGCCGATGATCCTGTTGTGATCTATCTCACCGCCTAGAAGCATGTACCATAGTCCTCCACACCGGATCCAGTCTACTCTATCTAGTATTTCCACTCCCAAATAGGTCATCAATGATTCTAGTGACTGGTTATCCCCTTTCATATTCCATACCTGTGACCACTATCTTTGATGATGTAACCTCGGCCCAGGCCGACCAACACACCTCCACGGGCCTAGTTTGATCAGACCCACCCCACAATAGGCTTGGGTAGGACTTCTCGGCCTTTAATGGGTTAGAGAGGATCTTTCTTAACCAAAACACCCCTACACTGGGTCTTTTTAGACAATAAAAATCCCCTACAAGGTCATACCTACTCACATTGTCCATGAACTGAGTTTTAGGCCAAAGATAGTTTAAATATATTTAAAATTCATTTTAATTAATTTTTTGTTTAAAATAATATTTATTTTAAATATTTATTTTATTTTAATTTATTTCCTAGTACTTAAAATTATTGTATTTTAATTTTTTTCACACTTATCATTTACCCTAGGACTATTCTTGTGGTGTGACCAGCCTTACATGTTTGGTTTACTTAATTATTTATTACCTACATGTGTTTTCTGTAATATGATGTTAATATTAATGACTGTTTCTGCATCATCATTTTTCTTCAATATGTATAATGTTCTATGTAGTCGTTGGTTTTTCTTTATGTATTTTATTATTCCTAAGATCTAATCGCCTGTCTGAGAGAACAATTTTATTTTTATAATAACAATGTTAGATGTAGACCATTCCAAACTGAGATGAAAACCCAAATGAAATATGGACACACTAGACTAGGTGTGAGATGCATTGTGAGTTAAGACCCAAATTGAATATTATATCCCTAGTTCATGGTTTATCAATTATGTTTAAATAGATTAACCAATATTAGATTCTTAATACTTTTCATGTAATTTTATCTTCTTTCTAAATTGATTATTATTTTATGTATGTGCATGTTTATGGCAGAAAAACCTATATGAAATAGTAACCAAAAAACAGATAAAGAAGCAATGAATTTTTTTTTATTAATTTTCATTTCTGAGCATGATAGTATAGTATGAACATATTAAGAGAAATGGTTTAAATTTATTGAAAATATTTAAAACCCCCCTCAATGAAATATAATGTTGCAACCGCCTTCCTTAGTTTGAATTTGAATGGAACTGGGTGTATAGTGTGATTGAAATCCAATGTTGAGGGTGCCTCCTACTACATGGAATTTCTTAAGAGAGTTATGGGTTAGTTTAATGGAATTTGAGAATAAATAATTATTCAAATATATATTTTTGAAACTTTATAAGAATGTTTTTAGTAAATCATGTTTATGATTTATGAATTTGGGACTTCACTCAACCAATCAAGGAGCTGTATGTTAATTTGGTTGGATAGATTAGTGCCTACATTTAACTCTTCAAGTGGTGGTATAGCTAAATCTTGTATATTTTGAGGAGAGGTTTGAAGAATATTTTCTACTATAACACTCAAGTGATAGAGTATTCCCATTCTAGTATAGATGGTTTCTAGAGTATAATAAAATAGTGGGAAACATTTAATGATTTTAAAAATTGTAATGTCTAAATAGTAATCATGATAAAAGTAATAATCTACTAGATTAAATTTTTTTATAAAAATGGAAAGTAATACTACAAGTACATTGGGATGATATTAGATAATGAAATAATTTCAAACTGGAGTAAGTTTCTATAGAGTATTATAAATGATTTCAATAAGGACTACAACATCAAATATTCATGTTATCATTGTCCCCAGTACAATTTAATCCTCCTGAGGAGGCTAGGGTGTTAAAAATGATTAAAGGAGACTCATGTATGATGCATATGATTGTTATTTCAAAATGTTATCGTCAATATATGATTGGACTTGTGGATATATTATTAGGTAATGGATTATTTAACATTGGTTATAATATCTGAGAAGCTTGTAAGGTGAAAGTGAAAAAAGATATGAATATGGTGATTTTTTCCTTGGATATGTGTAAATTGAAATATGGATCATTTTATTTCAATACATCCCATTATTACATTTTTTCACCCATATAACCAATTTTTTAAGGATAAAAATCAAATAGTAAATAGATAAAAAAAACTTCATCGCCTTTTGGGTAACATTATCTACGTAATTAAAAACTTAAATAATGTATGATTTTTAAATATTACGATAATCAAGTATAAATATAAAGAAATAGTCCAATGGAAATTGTAACATCAAAAAAACTTCAAAATTTCCTTCAATGACAAGGGGTATTAAATAGGAGGTTTCTTATTTTCGTGTCATGATATAAATGTAACACCCCGAGATTTTATGAGATTTATTCTTTTTAATTTCTTTAAATATTCTATTGTATTCTACACCAAGATTATCTTGCACTATACGCAAGACCGTATTAGCCTGCAGTATACGCAACACTATTCTTGGATCATGTTACACACTATTTCAAGTTCGTTTGATAGTAGTTATTCTACGCAACATTGAGTGTATATATATATATATATTCAATGTATAAATGAAATATGTTTGGATTCTGTTATACGCAACAACAAAATAGTCTTGCACTACATGCAACCCTGACTTGGATTGCATTACACGCAATCGCGACCTTCCTCGATAGCGTGTGTTGTACGCAATACCGGGTTTCACTAAACAACGATATATGGTTATAATATTATTATGAAATAGAAATTATGAATAGCATTAACTAAATTTTGAATTTTATAAAATTATCATTCATCTTAAACATTTTCTAGAACATGGCATGAGAACAAAAAAAATTCATGAAAAATAAGTATTTTTCAAAAAAAATGCAGTTTTGCCACCTTTTGATGGCGCAGCCATTTTAAATATAATTTTTGACAAGTTTATAAGTTCAATTTGACAAAATGAAATTCTTCTATGGAATCAGGATATAAAAATTTACTTTGGATAAATTTTTCATTTTATTCTGATAACTTTCATATTTTAATGAATAGTAAAAACACGCTATATTTTAATTAAAAACAACTTTTTTTCATCGTAATAATTTATATGGTTAAATTGTAATATTTAATGGTTTTAAAGTATAAATATAATATGTTTTTACCATTTTATATAATTTATGTCATTACCATTAATTTTACATTGAATTCATTGGTAAAAACATTTCAATCTTTTGCAATGTTTTAACTTTTAAAACACGTTTTCTTAACAGAGGGATTAAGTTTAAATTAATTTCTGCAACTTATGTGATTTGAATTAGGAAAAATGGATTCCATATTTGGAATCAGTAGGTCCAAATTATGTTAATAGACTACTTTTTATTTTTGGGCACTATGAATAGTAACTACGGTAAATTTAATTTATCATAGTTAAAGGTAAATTAGGTAATTGAGGGTAAATATAATATTATAATATTACACTAACACTTGTCTTAATATAATTGGATGATTATATTTAATCCTATATAATATTTTGGTCGAAATGGAATCCATTGTAACCCAGTTGGATGTGACTAAGACAATTAATTTAATTTATTTAAAAGAAAGTGAAATATGTCTCACTCAAACATTAATAATTGAACCATTATAATATAAGGTTATAGAGAATATAAATTCGGATATAAATACAAATTTTAAATCTAAAATGTTTTTCTTTATCATGGTAATTTATTTTTAATTTTTTATAATTATTTATTTACCTTATTAGCTTATACATTAATAATGCATAAATTATTTATTTAGTGAAAAAATCAATAATATAGTTTTTATTGAAATAATAATACACATAAAAAGGCTCAAAACCCTGATAAAGTATAATTGATAGTGTATACATAAACCCGAATCATACAATGGCCGAATTGGTGACCATTTAGATCCTTATAATGAAGATTATGACACTTATATTATTTTTTTAAATGATTCCAATGTTGTCACATTCATAATTTTATAAATATAACAATTTACATGTTGTGATTTTAAGATTATAAATTCCAGTAAAAGTATTATTATGAAATCTATGAGATTTATCTTCATCGTAGGATTTTATTTTTAATTTTTATACATCTAATAAGTATATTAAATAATTATACAAAAATGATGTACTAACTATTTTATAATATATATACCAAATAAATGGTTTTAAAAAATACTAAAATAAATATTATATGAACTATTTAAGGTTCCCCACGAATTTTATAGACAAATATAACATGTTAGAAATCTATTAAATGTGTTTTTAGAATATATCCTCTGTCTAGATTTTATTTAAATTAAAATAAATGAATAGTGTCAAAATTGATAGTATTGTTATTTTATAAAAATAACATATTATAAAATTGTTTAAAAATTACAAAAATATTTAAAAATTAAAAATTGAATGTTATATGGTCTAAAATGTCATAAATTATCTAATTATGGAAAATTTCCAACACATAAGTATTTATTTATAACAATTTCAAAATTATAATCTTATTACCACAAATAAAATTAAATAGATTAAATAAGGATAAATCAAGTTGATAATGTATAAAATAAATTCCCAACATGTGTAAATTTTATTGGATGATGAGATTACAACCCTATCTCATCTAATATTCATATTTGAGTCATTTTTGGAGGTTTTTAAGTGAGGTTTAATTTATTATAAATTAATATTTCTTATGTTACCAAAGGTACCCCTATCAATCCTTATAAAAAGGGCACCCCTTCCCTCTTCTCTTCACACCCTTTTGAGCCCTGAAGCTCGGGAAACCCCTATAAATTCCATATCTCAACCTCTCTAGTTATATCATATAGGTTCTTGTCTTCTCAAAAGACCAACTCTAGTGCCCCAAGAAGAAGTTTAAAGGAGGTGCGTCGAGGAAGAGGTAATCTCTTCTACCGACTCTTTCAAGTTTCTTTCTTCTTATAATACCTATTATTTAGTTTTTTCATTATAAAGTAATAACATAATTATTAATTATATACTGATATGTTATTATAAATATGAAACAACCATATTTCACCTACTATCCATCCTATAGAAAATTAAATCACCACGCGTACGTACATACGGAATATCGTCTACACGCCGTGGTGTAATCAGTTTTTCCACCATCACCTTACTTGGATGGGTATAATGGTGTAAATAATAACTATATATGGTTATTATAACATCATAATGATTCTAAGATATTATATCATCCACTCTAATTCAATTCAATAATTATGGGAACGATATCATCGCTCGTGCGTACGTACGGATTACCGTCTCCACGATGCGATGAGATGCATTCTCCATGTTAACCATTCAAGAATGATTATAAAGTATATATAAAGAATGATAATGAAATATATGACATGATTAAGCTAATTTATTTATGTATATATATATATATATATATATTTCATCTAGCTACTTCCATTCAATTCAATAAGGAAAGGAAAACAGTGTTTATGCATACGTACGGGCTACCGTCTCCATGAATGATGTATTTCATTTCATTTATCTATCTGTTATATATATATATACTGAATATTTATGATATATAAATCAAGATTTAAATTCCGGAAGTAATTAAATCATGATATAAGTAATAATAATATCAAGAACAACAAGTCCAAACACGTACGATAAATAAAACGATTTTACCCAAAACACAGCTTTAAAATGGAATTTACAAAAGAATGGGTAATATAAAGTCATAATTGAACTATATATGATATCATAACAATGAATATGATTCTGTAATAAGTAAATGACATTATTTAAATCATTATACTGGAGTCTCGGACACATATGGAAGAAATTGGACATAAGGTAAGGGATAATTATTCAAATCTCATTCTTATCCGAGATTGTTTATTCGTAAGTATTTACTAGGGTTATGTTTATCATACATGTACATATGTTCTCAAAATGATTTCATAAAATGTTTAATTTTCTTCCATGTATGTTTAAATTAATTTTTACCCTTTTTTACTTTTACCACAACGTATGTAAGGAATCTTTCATTTGTTTACCATACAAGGTACTTTTTGACTTTTCCGACAAAAGTATGAGAAGAATGTTTTTTTAACATATACGGAATGAATTAATTTTTACGGTTTCATAATGCCTTATTTTCATGAAGATTACTATACAAGATTTCATGACTATTTTCAAAAAAATCTATTTCTTTTAAATTTTCATGGCATTTTGTGAAAAGAAAATGATTTTGAAAAAGAAATGATATTTTTCTCAAGAATTCATTTCATGTGTTTTATCAAAAACATTTTCCATATAAGATGACATTATTTCATATGTGTATGTTTCAACTATAATGTCTCTATGATTTACATGGTTTCACTTTTCTTATAATGAAATGATATCCATTTTTTTATATGGATTATGTTATGATGGGATGATGTTTATGAAACACATTTTATTTTTTGGGTTATGATGAATGATTTATGTTTATGTTGTGGCACATGTAAGAATGATTTCATAATGAGATGGGTGGGACCTATATCTCCCTCCAATGCATTGGGTAAAGATTTATTTCTCATGAGATAGACATGGCTGGAATGGTAAGTTAATCTAGTTCAGTGATACATGACTGGAACGAGGAGTGAGCTCGATTCAGAAAGAGACTTTGTTCACTAAGATGGTCTTGGAAGTAATGCCTTGGCTACTATAGAAATCATATCATATGATTAATGGTTTTCCACAATTACATGTTTTCTTCCCATGGTATTTTATCATGATTGATGTTCCATTATGATACATTCCTTACGTACTTCCAAGATATATGTGTTTGCTCAAGATTTTGATGTTTAGATTTTATGTTCAAGTTTTTTCAATGAAATGTTTATGGATTGTTTTATGTTCTATATGTTTACCCTTACTGAGCATTTGAGCTCACCCTTTTTATGTTTTCTTTTTCCCAGGATATAAAGAAAGGTTTTAGGTAAGAAAAAAAAAGGGGAAGATCTTTATGGGAGATGTTGAAGATCTTTCACCCTAATTAGATGATTATGTTCTGAGTTTCCAAAGACACTAAACTATTACGGTCCTTTGGTGTATGTTTTTTTATGTATTAGATATTACGCAGAAGTAATGTAGTGTCCATGTACGTCATGTTTGGGGTCTCTACAGTTGGTATTAGAGTAATGAATTAGTCAACATTTGGAAACTAGGATGCGAAAACTTTTGTGAAATACCTAAAGATATTTCTAAGGTATGTCTAGGGATGTCCCTAAGGTTAAGTATAACTATAGGTTATAGTCCTAGGATTACGTTAAAGATCATATAATTAAACCTAAGATGTTATATATTGAATGTACTTCCCATTTATTAAGTTGTTTTCCTAGAATGATTTATTCCTCTCACACTTTTTTTGGGTTTTCGAAGATGGCTGGAACCCGATGGAAGCATGTTGATCAATGTAATGGACAATGCAATGGTTGTCCTCCTGAAAAAATCAAATGTTATGGGAAGTGGAGTGAAAAATCTTATTGCTATACCTACACAAGAAATGAATCATTCAAGACTTCCGAATGAGAAAGGAAGGGAACAATATTCTATTGAGTCCTTTATGAGGCAACATCCACCTTCTTTCAGTGGGTCTTCTGATCCACTTGTTGTTGAACAATAGATTAGTAGCATTGAAAAGATATTTTCCATACTTCGTTGTTCAAAGCATGAAAAAATCATTTTGGTTGTTTACCGTTTAGAAGGGGAAGCAGACCATTGGTGGACTCTAATTAAGAATACAAGGCCCCAAGATGAAATTGAATCAATGGAATGGGACGAGTTCAAGAACATGTTTTTCAATAAGTACTTCCCTCATATTCTTCGAATAAAGATGGAAATGGAGTTCCTTGAGCTTAAGCAGAAGGATGATGAATCTGTTGGTATATACGAAGAGAATTTTACAAGGCTTGAAATGTATACATCTGGCTTTACCATCCAACCTGAAAGTAAGTTGATAGATTATTCAGTGGCTTAAAACCAATTCTTAGAAGGGAATTAGCTATAAAAGACTTCAGTAGCTATGAATGAATTGTGTGTTGTGCTATCAAGGTAGAACCAGAAGTTGGTGTTACATATCCATCTTATGGTTTTGACAAAAAACGAAAGATGGTGTTCAAGGAGAAATCACAGAATAATGGTGAAAAGAAGATGAATGTTTCTTTATGCTAAAAGTGTGGAAAGAAGCCGGGTGGAGATTGCCTTAAAGGGACTAGAAAATGTTTTAAGTGTGGAAAAGAAGGCCATCGAGCAGATGAGTGTTGAATTAATGGAAAAAGGGTTGCTAATGATGTGAATAAAGAAAATACTGCAGAGAACTCACCACCAACACTTCAATGCTTCAAGTGCAATGAAATGGGTTATTATGCTAATCAATGACCTAATCCAAGGGTTAATGATTATCAACGTGAGCAACCTCTTAAGGAAAAGGATAAAGGAAAGTCAAATGTGATCACTATTTGTGATGTTGAGTATGAAAATGATTTTTTTCAATGATTAAGTGTTTATGTAATTGGATTTCAAAATAGTATCATGGAATCTCAATTATGGTATCGTGGAATTTTGGAATATCTATGTATTGGTTTTTAGTAATTATATGGTACCAGTAACCATGAAAAGTGATTGAAATATTTTTGGAAAGAAGATGATATGCGCATAATGAAGGGATAAAGAAAAAATGAAATGAGCTCATGACTGATATAAGGACAAAGTTATATCATGGTTTGATTATATAGAAATTTTGGTATTTTGGTATGTGGAAAGTGTTAAATTTTGATAGCATTCGTGTTTTCACTATGGTTCAATGGGTATTCATTTTTCAAGAGAATTCATGATTAAGGCATTCACATGTTTGTTATTTGACCAACAAGATATATCGTATGATATATGAGGGATAAATGATGGTATTCACATGCTTGTTATATGACCTTTTTAGTAGTCGTTCTATTTATACTATGAGTTTGGAAAGAAGTATTTTGGATAAGCCTAAATATTGAAAGGGATTATGTTGAACATAAGTTAGTATTGTTTAAGGCAAGAACTTTTTTCGATATTATTGATGGAATGTTATAATAGTGTAGTTTAAGAAAAGGGAAAACCTACAATACTGGTGAAAACCCCTCACGTCAAACAAGGTTGTGGGAATCAAACCCAAAACTGTAGTATGACATGCCTTTATCGCCTACCACTAGCCTACAAGAAGTCCTTGGTTAGTAGAAAATAGTTTTATTATATTAAGCGGTACGATAGATGAATTATAAGTCTATTTTTAGAATCATATATGATTAACCTCACCATCGATGGACTTTTATATATTTGATAACTTTTTCTAACCTTATGTTTGAGACAGATGGAATGCCCTGTCATTCTATTGCATGATCTGCTAACACTTCAAGGAAGACAAATTCAACTTCATTTCTTTAAGAGATGAAGTGGAAATTGTTTAATGCACAATCAATAGTGATATTGTACCAAAATAAAGTAAATATTTCTTTTAATTCAAAAAATATTCAACATTAAGGAAATGATCTTGAAAACCAAAAATGTTGTCCTAGTTCCTTCGTATCTGATTAATCATATGGTACCTTAGATAATCACAAATTTATGGCTTTGTTACTGTTGGATTTATCATATCCATGTCCTCTAACACTCTCCATTAGAACTTGATGGTTAGATTTCTCTTCCATATCCATATTTTCACCTATGTTATCCTATGTGGAAACCCAGCAATTAGTTAATTTGGGTAACTGTAACGTTTCATTCTTTAGTTTTTAAAGATAAGTTTTGGTATTCCTTTTTATGATGTGGGTTTCTATGAAACAAACTCTCATGTAATAAACCATTTCTAACCCCGACGAATTTCGAGGACGAAATTCATTTTATGGGGGGTAGAATGTAACACACCGAGATTTTATGAGATTTATTATTTTTAATTTCATTCATATTGTTTTTTGTACGCTACACCAAGATTCTCATACGCTATATGCAAGACCATATTTGCTTGCAGTATACGCAACACTATTCTTGGATCGTGTTACACACAATTTCATGTTCGTTTGATAGTTGTTATTCTATGCAACATTGAGTTTATATATATATATATATATATATATATTCAATGTATAAACGAAATATGGTTGGATTCTGTTATATGAAACAACAAAGGAGTCTTTCACTACACGCAACCCTGACTTGGCTTGCATTCCACGCAATCGCGACCTTCCTCGATAGCGTCTGTTGTACGCAATATCAGGTTTCACTAAACAACGATATATGGTTAAAATATTATTATGAACTAGAAATTATGAATAGTATTAAATAAATTTTGAATTTTATAACATTATCATTCATCTTAAACCTTTTCTAGAACATGGTATGAGAACAAAATAATTTTTTCTCTTAAAATAAGTATTTTTCAAAAAAATGCAGTTTTGCCGCCTTTTGATGGTGCACCCATTTTAAATATTACTTTTGAAAAGTTTATAAGTTCAACTTGACAAAATAAAATTATTCTTTGGAATCAGGATATTAAAATTTATTGTGGATAAATTTTTCATATTATGCTGATTACATTCATATTCTAATGAATAGTAAAAACACGCTATATTTTAATTAAAAACAACTTTTTTCATCGAAATAATTTATATGGTTAAATTATAATATTGGAAAGTTTTAAAGTATAAATAGAATATTTTTTACCATTTAATATAATTTATGTCATTACCATTAATTTTACATTGAATTCATTGGTAAAAACATTTCAATCTTTTGCAATGTTTTACCTTTTAAAACTTGTTTTCTTAACAACGGGATTAATTTTAAATGAATTTCTGCAACTTCTGTGATTTTAATTAGGAAAAATGGATTCCATATTTTGAATTAGTAAGTCCAAATTATTTTAATAGGCTAATTTTTGTTTTTGGTCACCATGAATAGTAACTACGGTAAATTTTATTTACCATAGTTAAAGGTAAATCGGGTAATTGAGGGTAAATATAATATTATAAAATTACACTAACACTTGTATTAATATAATTTGATGATTATATTTAGTCTTGTAGCATATTTTGGTCGAAATGGAATCCATTTTAACCCACATGGATGTGATTAAGACCTTTAATATATTTTATTTAAAAGAAAGTGAAATATGTCTCACTCAAACTTTAATAATTAAACTATTTTAATATAAGTTTATACAGAATATAAATTCGGTTATAAATAATCATTTGAAAGCTAAAATGTTTTTTTTTATCATGGTAATTTATTTGTAATTTTTAAGAATTATTTATTTACCTTATTAGCTTATACATTAATGATGCAGATATTATTTATTTAGTGAAAAAACAATAATATAGTTTTTATTGAAATAATAATACAAATCAAAAGGCTCAAAAACCTGCCCAAGACTTATTTTTAGGGTATATATAAACCCTAAGCATACAATGGCCTAACTTTGGACCATTAGGATCCTTAAAAAGAACATTCTGACACTTATATAATTTTATTTTAAATGATTCCAATGTTTTCACCATCATAATTTAATAAATATAACAATTTAAATGATGTGATTTTAAGATGATAAATTCAAGTAAAAGAATTATTATGAAATTTATGAAATTTATCTTCATCATAGGAGTTTTTTTAATTTTTTTTGCAATAAATAAGTATGTTAAATAATTATACAAAAATGTTGTACTAATTATTTTATTAAGAGATATACCAAAGAAATGGTTTCAAAAAATATTAAAATAAATAATATATGAACTATTTAATGTGACCCACGAATTTTATAGACAAATTTAACATGTTAGTAATATATTAAATATTTTGGTTAGAATATATCCTCTGTGTGGAGTTTATTTAAATTAAAATAAATGAATAGTGCCAAAATTGACACTATTGTTATTTTATAAAAATAAAATATTATAAAATTGTTTCAAAATCAGAACAATTATTTAAAAATTATAAATTGAAATTTATATGGTCTAAAATATCATAAAATATCTAATTATGGACAATTAACAACACATAAGTAATTATTTATAACAATTTAAAAATTAGAATCTTATTACCACAAATAAAATTAAATAGATTAAATAAGGATAAATCAAGTTGATAATGTTTAAAATAAATTCCCAACATGTCTAAATTTTATTGTTTGATGATATTAGAACACTATCTCATATAATATTCGGATTTGAGTAATTTTTTAAGGTTTTTAAGTGAGTTTGGATTTATTATAAATTAATATTTCTTATGTTACCAAAGGTGCCCCTCTCCTCCCTTATAAAAAGAGCACCCCTTCCCTCTTCACTTCACACCCTTTTGAGCATTGATGCTTGGAAAACCCCTGAAAATTACTCTTCTCAACCTCTCTAGTTATGTCATAGAGGTTCTGTTATTCTAAAAAGACCAACTCTAGTTCCTTAAGAAGAAGTTTAAAGGAGGTGCGTCGAGGAAGAGGTAATCTCTTCTACCGACTCTTTCAAGTTTCTTTCTTCTTCTACATCCTCTTATTTAGTTGTTTCATTATAAAGTAATAACATCAGAATTACTTATATACTGATATGTTATTATAAATATGAAACAACCCTATTTCACCTTCTATCCATCCTACGGAAAATTAAATCACTACGCGTGTGTACGTACGGAATACCATCTTCACGTCGTGGTGTAATCAGTTTTCCCACCACCACATTACATGGATGGGTATAATGGTGTAAAGAATAAATATATATGGTTATTATAAAATCATACTGATTTTTAGATATTATATCATCCACTCCAATTCAATTCAATAATTATGGGAACGATTTCATCGCCCGTGCATACGTACGGATTACCGTCTCCACAACGTGACGAGATTCATTCTCCATGTTAACCATTCAAGAATGATTATAAAGTATATATAATGAATAAAAATGAAATATATTAAATGATAAATATACTGGATTTATTTATATATATATATATATATGACATCTACTTACTTCCATTCAAGTCAATAAGGAAAGGAAAACAACGTTCATGCATACGTACAGCCTACCGTCTCCATGAACAGTGATTTGATTTCGTCTATCAATCTGTTATTTATATATATACTGAATATATATGATATATAAATCATGATTTACATTCTGGAAGTAATTAAATCATAATATAAGTAATAATAATATCAAGAACAACAAGTCCAAACATGTACTGATAAATATAACGATTTTACCCAAAACACTACTTTAACATGGAATTTACAAAAGAACGGGTAATATAAAGTCATGAGTGAACCATATATGATATCATAACAATGAATATGATTTTTTTAATAAGTCAATGAAATTATTTTAATCATTATACCAGATTCTTGGACACATACGGAAGAAATTGGACATAAGGTAAGGGATAATTATTCCAATCTCATTCTTATCAGAGATTGTTTATTCATAAGTACTTACTGGGGTTATGTTTATCATCCATGTCCATATGTTCTAAAAATGTTTTCATAAAATGTTTAATTTTCTTCCATGTTAGTCATTTTTACCCTTTTTAACTTTTACCTCATCGTATGGAAGGAATCTTTCTTTTGTTTACCATACATGGTACTTTTTGACTTTTCCGACAAAAGTACCGGAAGAGTGTTTTTTTAATTATATGGCATGAATGGATTTTTACGGTTTCATAATGCCTTATTTTCCTGAATCTTAATCTACAATATTTCATAACTATTTTCAATAAAATCATTTTCTTTTAAATTTTCATGGAATTTTATGAAAAGAAAATTATTTTAAAAAAGAAAGGATATTTTTCTCAAGAATTCATTTCAAGTGTTTTATCAAAACCATTTTCTATCTAAGATTACATTATTTCATATGTGTATGTTTCAAGTATAATGTCTCTATGATTTACATGGTTTAACTTTTATTTTGATGAAATTATATCCATTTGATTTATATGTATTATGGTATGATGGGATGATGTTTATGAATCCCATTATATTCTTTGGGTTATGATGAATGATTTATGTTTATGTTGTGGCACAAGTAAGAATGATTTCATTATGAGATGGGTGGGACCTATATCTCCATCCAATTTTTGGGTAAATATTTATATTTCATGAGATAGACATTGTTGAAACGGTAAGTTAATCTGGTTCAGTGATACAGGACTGAAACAAGGAGGTAACTCGATTCAGAAAGGGACTTTGTCCACTAAGATGTTCTTGGAAGCGATGCCTTGGATACTATGGAAATCATATCATGTACTTAATGGTTTTTCACAATTACATGTTTTCTTCCCATGATATTTTATCATGATTTATATTCTATTATGATAAATTCCTTATGTATTTCCAAGATATATGTCTTTGCTCATGATTTTGATGTTTAGATTATATGTTCAAGTTTTTACATTCAATTGTTTATGGATTGTTTTATGTTCTCTATGTTTACTCTTACTGATAATTTGAGATCACCATTTTTATGTTTTCTTTTCCCCATGATATAAATACAGGTTTTAGGTAAGAAAACAAAAGAGGAAAATATTTATGGGAGATGTTGAAGATCATTAACCATGATTAGAATATTATGTTCCATGTTTCCAAAGGAAATAAACTATTACGGTCCTTTGGTGTCTATTGTTTTATGTATTAGATATTCCTAAAAAGTAATGTAATGTCCATGTACGTCAATTTTGGGGTCTCTACAATAAATCTATGAAAGTTGAAATGTAAGGAATTGAACTGAATAATCAGGTTATTGCTTCTTCTATGGGTATATTCATCAATTGTAAGTAATGTTTATGTTTTACTTCTTGGTTATTAAATAAAATATTCCTATCACATATTTCAATTGAAATATAGTAAATATATAAGAAACAAAATAATTACAAGAAGTTATGTGTGTTCTCCAAGCAGGTGAGAGTGGGCGATTCCAATGTCAATAGTGAGAAGTAAACAACATCTATATTTCCATGCTTAATGATTATTTTTGAACTTTTAGAGTATCACCAAAACATTTATCTATTATTTTATTTGGACACTAGGATAAATTATTCCATTAATGGAATAAATATTTTTTGATTTGTTTAATACTCATCCAATAGTTTAGTAAATCATAAATCATTAGAAATATCTGATTAATATAAAATGTAAGACTTATATATCAAGTTGTTGAAAAATAATACTTTTTTAATAAAAAATAAATAGTTTTATGGATATACCAAGTATGGTTTTATATTCTTCAGATTTAATGACCTTATGTATTTCCGACACACTTCTATACATAGTTTTGGATAAAGAAATCATTAAAAATAAAGGTAAGCCATAATTCTATTGAAACTAGTATATCTAGAGGGCATGAATTATTCTATAGTAAAGCTAATGAAAATATACTTCATAAGATATATTTAAGTGTTATTTAAGAAATTTAAATGTGAAGTACAATATATGGTTGGTCAGAAGAAATGAGTTCTTCAATACCACATACTGAAGAATATCTTGACCCATCATTCATCAACCAATATAATGATAGGTGGATTATTTTCTAAATTCACATTACGTTATCCACATCAATGTTATGATATTAATATGGTAGATTAATGGGGATTTGTAGATACAAAAATTTATCAATGTAATTTTGCATGAAGAAATTCCTAAAAACCCTTTTTCGTATTCACATTCGAGACATGATGTTAGTAAAATGAGTACCAATGTTGAGGCTAGAAATCAATGTAGAAACTATCATTTTTTAGAGATATATAGAGAATAATATCATTATCCCAAAACAATAAGAAAACTATCAAGAAAAATGTATATAATATGATTTAGAGTATGATGAAATCCCTTACGTCATAAGAACCTTTGTTTAGATGAAAAGAGTTTGTTATGGATTTAAAAAAAATTAATCTAGAGAAACAAAATGTGTATCTAAAGTAATTATCTTAAAATTATATTAATATATTACAATAATCCCTATCATAGAAAACTGATAGTCAAATTATAGACTATATTTCTATAAATGGGTGAACATATATATTTTATATAGTGAGAGAAAAAATTTATTGGATTTATTCAATGCTAGAGATTCAAAAATAGTTTACATATGAACAAGTTCCAAAACACATTGTGGAAATGAAATGTTCTAGACTCACATAATATATATGGAGATTAAAACCATAGAGATGGTTTTATATTCATCGTGTTTGGTGATGCATTATTATTTTATAATATTAAATCCAAAAAGTAAGTACAATATTAAAATCATCTAGGATTTAAAATATAAATTAAAATTTAATAATGGATTCCATTTGTTAATGTGCATGGGATTATTATTTTGAATACGATGGGGGTTATTCAAATAAGACTATAAATGGATAGTATAATCTTGGTACCAATGAGTATCTATTGGTTAAACCAAATCATCGTTCCAAAATACATTATAATTTTACTAATCATAGCTACTTTTTATGATAATTTTATTGATAACTGGATATCAAGACCAAAAATTGTGGAACATGTCTATACGATAAAACCAAAAAGGGATGGTGAGACCATAAAATGAAAATAAGGGGTGAAAGTTAGTAAATTACATTTTTTGATTAATGTAAGAAAAAATATCTTATAATATTAATATTGAATGATAATTTTCCTTGTGTCAACTAGAGGTTAGCGGGACCATTGTATTTTTATAGGTAAAATATGTTTCGTAAGATATAAAATCCATCTATTGGTCGTATAGTTAGTTGATACTAGGATGAAAGTATCTATCCAAATATTGAACAAAAGTAGTAACTAATGTTTTATGGGATATTATCTACTAAGGTATATCTAAGGTTTTCTTAGACTATGTGAAATTACATATATTTAAAATGTACAAGAAAATAAAAGTTAAAATAATTCAAGAGAGAATTGTTACCATGGTCACATGGCATAAATTTCCTCAAGAATACATGAATAGGCATATAAAGAGAGTAATTAAGTGATTACAACTCCATATACTCTTGTGATGGATCAATAGCATATTTCATGCAATGTACAAGAAATAATATTTCCAAAATATACATTTTGGTCAATAAATATCAATAATATTTTGGATAACCACATGATAAGTAGTCATAACAATCTAATTTTACTTGAGTAAGAACAAAAGGTATGTACATGAAATGTAGAGAGGATTGGATACTAGTTTTATAATGAACATACACTATTTTTCCTTTAGATCAATATAATATTATATCAGACTTATGCTAAGGTAATGAGATGTGAAATCTCATTTTACATGTTGTATCCATATTTAAAAATATTGTGTTAATTGAAGCTTATGAATCAGCTAAAGAAGTTGTGTATAAAATGTAATAATTTGACCCAATTTATGAAATCTCACTTTGAAAGTAATTTTTTTCATAATATCATTATGATAATTATATTACTAATACTATCATATATTTCAAGTTTAGATAGTGGGGAAAAAGAAAATATACTCAGGGATATCATTTCAGGAGGAGTCTTTCTCCAGGAGGTGATATCACACATAGCAGAATTACACTGATGTGCGGATGTGAAAGACTCAGAAACAAAATCTATGGATCAATAGAAACGTGAACTTAATCATGTGGGAGATATAAAAGATGTTTTTTAATTATCTCTTGGTCAAGTGGGATTTTTTTAATAGGTTGTGCCTATATCCAAATAAATATTATTATTTTAATACCAAACCATGTATGCAATGAGTTATACATGATGTACAAATACCATTATATTGTTGATATTTCTGAATCCACTATTTAAATGCTAATCTTCATAGATTATTTCTCATATCAAAATGTTAAATTAGTTCTCAGCTAAAATTAGAACATCAATATATTAGAAAATTAATATTAAATATAAGTCATATAGATGAGATATATCTAAATGAATGGACATAGTTGATGTATGAATATCAGGTGCTCCGGGATCATATGCCTTAAGGCTTCTAATCATGAATTTTTCACATGGTGATCTATGGTAAGAGAGTTCATGAGGAACGACCCACTAATAGAAACACCACTTGTTTTATGTATCATTGGTTGTTTCTATCTACAATAATGTTAATTGATATCCTAGCATTGGATCATTACCATTATATGTCATTTGATCACGTATATTGTTGAAAGAAAAAAACCCTTATAATGAATTCAGGGTAAGGTAGCCTTTTGGATGTTTTATTATTTGTATGGAATTGGTTAAATGATCAAGATTGAATTTTTCTATTCTATGTTGAGGAAGTGATATCTCAGGCCTAGTTGATCAAGGTTATAGGACCTTCATAAATCCTTGTCCATGGTTTTTGATTGTATGTCTGTCAATTTAGGTCAGAAAATAATGAAGAAATAATATAAAATGACACAAGTTGTAAAAAATACGAATTGTGTTTCATTGTATCAAAAAAAATTATATCATTGTAATTATTTAAATTTAAATTAATTCTAATCATAAAATATTATTATAATCATTATTTTATAAAAAAATGTACATGTTTATATTATAAGGGTCTTCATACATAGCCTGTTATTATACCAAAAAAATGTCATAAGGGTAAGATGTGTGATGATGAAATTTTTATGGGGTGGTTCAATAAACATGGGTTCATTTGTGATCTTAATAAGCTTGAACTTTTCCTATAAATGGATTGAATCATTCTTTAGTTTTTTATTATTTTATTTGTCTTCATCGAATGAAAATATAATTGATTCTATCTCCCTTGGAAGCTCTAATAAATGGGCTTCATAGGGTACGATCCTAATATTTGAGGAAATTGCTTCTTTCATATGTATCAATTTGTCTTTATTATAACCATGTATAAATAATAATTATAATACCACTTTTCAATGGCTATATTAGTAATGTTTATGACACTTTATTTTCTATTAAATCTACCTATATGAAACAATCCAACATAGCCAATGATGTGCATGTTTTTTCTATATCTACAAATGTTAAAAGACATATGTTCATTAATTAAGGGAATTTCATTATTAAATGTTTGGTTCATTAAAACAAATCCCTAGGACTATGTTGAAAACACCCTCAAATTTTTAGATCCCAAATTATTGACTTCCAAGGATTCCACACCATGACCTATCAAACCACACTTTAGATGAGCTTTCGACTAACCTACCATGTCATAGAATAAGAACCACACCATAGTGATCCACAAAATGGAATAACCAAGGAATTACCACTTCTAGACCTCAATGATGAAACAAAACTAGCATGATAAGAAAACTAACCCCTAGCTTAAATGACAGCCTAAGAACCACCTATCCTTCCCCAAACCTTCACCTGATACCTCCAACAATTAAACTAGGAAATGTAAAGGATCATGAATGTCTAAGTCATTAAATTAAATACTTACTAATTAAGTCATGTCCATAAGAATCAATATTAAGTAGATAATAAAACATTAACTACCAAATCCAATAAAAAATCTCTAGGAAGATAACCCTAAAATAGCAACAATAACTCACAATAATCATTAAACAACACTAGAGAATCAATACAAACAAATAACTATAAAAACCATATCTATCAATTTAAGAAAAAAATAAAACCACAAAAAAATTATATTCGAATGGGTTAAAATATATATTTAGATATTAGTCATGCGTCTATGATTCACATTCTGATTTACTATATTAATGACATACTGCAACCACAAAACATGGAATAAAAGGATAATTTTCCCTCACATCACCTTCTCATAATGATCCTAAATCTCAACTGACCACTCCATGAATGTTTCATCATCATCTATATTTAACTAACCCATTAAATATTAAGGGAATCACTTTGAAGATAGTGATAAAACTATGACCCATAAAAGACATCTTGGACCCAATCTAACTATGCAGGAAGTTCCAAGTGACACACCACCTTGGGGATTTTCCACACACATCAAAGGGTTCGATAAACCTAGGAGATATCATTTCCAATTATCCCAACATTTGTTTCCCATGATGAGGATAAATCCTCATGAATTCCTGATATCCAAAACTAAAGAGTAAAGGTATCCTCCTCTGATCCACATATGATTATTAATAACCCTATGCTATTTTCATCACCAGGAAAATTATCTTAATATTCTCCATCATATACTTCATTAAACTTGATTCATGATAAATGACTCCCCAATCTTGAAAAAAAAATAAATATTGGAAATAATTATTTAAAAAAACATAAAATGGATCCATATAAATGGAAGGGTGGTAACAATTATTTTAGTCAAACTTAGACAATGATGTATAATTCAACAATAATCCACCCAAAAATAGAACACAGGCCCACAGTATATCCTCTAGTGTCAGAATTTTCTACTATATATGGTCATTCATCATTAGATGGAAAGTTGTTCCAAGGCAGAGATAAGGCCCAAAATAACACATCAATACTATCTATAATCATGAGGTGAAATAAGGATACCAATCAGAAATGATGTTTCTATGTACCACATTAAACCACACCACCTCATTGACATACCTCCTTGAAAATTAATCCATGACACTTAAATCACTATTTATAAGAAAATGATCTGACCTTTTCAATTGATCCAAAATCACCCATATAACATCACATCTTCCATACTTTTGATTAAAACTGCTAATAAAAAACAAATGTATTTTCTACCATTTTGACTTAGGCATATCTAATGGCCAAAACAACCGACCTGGAACATGTTACTTGTCTTTTACCTACTAGAAGACCAAGCATTATGATAAGAAATCATATACTAGCTACTTCATCCTAGGAAACCAAATATAAACCCTCAATGAATGGAATATATTGGATACATAAGGTTTCACTTCCACTATTGAGATATGGAAATCACATAAAACATCCTCATAATTTATCGATTATACTAAAACAACTTTTTTAAAACTTCATATGATGTTAGTCAACTTCTAAACATCACTCAAGATCATAACCATGGATAAAATGGTTCCATATCTCCTATAAATTCATTTATCCCTTATGAAACCCTTTCCACAGGTGCATTATAGTGGATTTTAAAGTCATATAAAACTAGAAACCTATACCAGTATCATCCTCCTCATCAAGATACATCATCATGTGGTCCTTAATCTCTCTTTATGAATTATTATAATCCTAGACAACATCTCTTTAGGATTTCCTAATTAATGCATCAAATATAAAATTTTGGATCAATCAGGTGTCGGAGATCTCAAAGACATATCGTTAGAAAACCATCATCCCCCTACATTGTAAATGATTCAAATATTATTAAGACATTATATTCCTCAAGGTATATTTATGCATGGATTCCACAAATAACTCAATAATCAGGGTATGCCACCATAGCATAAGATAAGATAATATTGTCCCCAACTCAAGGTCATGGGTCATATAGTTATGCTCATGGGGATGTAACTTCTTTTAACTATATGATATCGTTGACCTCTATTATATCAATATGAAATTTAAACATAGATGATTGGAATCAATGGAGCCCTCAAACATCAACACCTTCTAGAAAAACTGGAGGACATGAAAACCCATCAAACTATACTTTATTTGGTCAAAATCTTTTTGAAAATACTTACTTTACATAAGTTCATAGTCCTTTTGGGTATGGAATATGAATTTTTCCACAATTAAAGAGAAATTAGGCATGAAAAAAAGATAATAACATGAAAATACCAAGATATAATGAACACCTATTTCATTTTTAGGGGCTTCCCATGAAATAACTACCTCAATAGTTAAGTGATCAACAACCACTTCATTCTGAGACACTATATATCCAAGGAAATTCACCTCTAATTTCCAAAATATTAGCTTGGATAATTAAATGTAGATTCATTATGTTGATGGAATTTATAAAGGTTACTATGATACCCAAAATTATCCCCCTATATCATAAAGTGTACAAGTATGTTATCAATGAACATTACCTTGAATTATTCTTAGTAGTCACCAAACAGTAAAATCAACAAACCCATGGAAATAATTGGGGATTTTGTGACACCAAATGACATATCAAGAATTCAACATTCCGATATAATAATCTAGATGAAATATTCTAGGTATCTTCCTATTTAACACACATTTTGTGATACTAAGAATATAGATAAATATTTCTATCTTGTTTTATCCCTTTAAATGATAAGACAATTCATTAATCCATAGAAGATGGTAACAATTATTGAAAATCAATTAGTTCATCCTTTAGTAGTCTATGAAGAACCACATACAATCTTCCATTTTCTTATAATATGACACTCTATCAACAAATAGGGACAAAAAAGTCTAAATAAAACCCATTTCTACTAGATATCCAAATTTGATCATTAAAATAATATTCTCAGAAGGTAACATATGATTTAGATCCATAACAATTGGTGAATCACCCAACTAAAATTCAATCATGATCATGATATCACCTTAAGGGTGTAGGGTCATAGTATCCAATGGGAAAAAATCTAGAAACCAATCTAGAAATTTGGGGAACTCCACCGCATGAACCTCTACTGAATCTATGTACAATGATACTAAATGAGATACCAGTTACTTTAAAAATAAAAGGATAAAATGATCATCATGATCATAGATAAATACAATAGATTGACCAACATTGTTCCAAAGAAAAACTCTCATCTTGAAACATTCAATAAAAACCTTCCTATAATACAACCAATTCATTTAAAGAATGAAATTTTATGGATGCATAAGAATAAATTGAATTCACTCTGATGGATGATGCTACCCAATTAGTAGATGATAATCTTAACGCACCTTGAGGGGACTCATTTTACCTCCCATAGGAATAGTCAACAACAGGGGAACTAGGATCCTCTCCATATTTAGCCCAAAGTATAGGAACATGCTAATTAAAATAAAGGTGTGAACTAGTCTTAAATCAAACAAATAATTATCTATGTTTCATGAAAGATACATTCTTCCTTAGATGAATTATAGACTCTCTAGCACCTGTATAATTAACCGACCTAGTTTACCATTAGAATAAACATCTAAATAATTTTACACTAGCTCTAAAGGCATTCAAGATCCCCATGGAATTTTGACATGCACCTTTGTATCAAGAAATGGCCATTGGGAATGTTTTTCCAAATAAAGGATAAACATAAATTTAATGATCCAACTTGTATCCTAGAGTTAGTGATTACTTTATTACATTGGAATAAGATATAAGGAATCACATCCAAAAGGACAGAATAGTTTAATACATTTTCTAAAATAGATACATACTTTAATTTCACATATTTTTGAAGACCTAAAATAGAAAAAAAATCTTTGATATCATATTTATTCCCTCTTTCATGCCCCTATATATGATACAAAAAATATTTCTAGAAATTATGGGAAAAACTATAAGAAAGGGGTGAGATTAAAATCTCGATAAGGGTATGCGTAAAATAGAAGATATCATTAATAAATAAAAATAATAAATATATAGAGATAAATAACTAAAAAACATTCTATTAAATCAATAACATGATCATAATATAGTAGGAATTAATGATGATCGAACAATTTCATCCAATAAATAACATGTGATTGAAAATATCCATTGATATTCTAACTAATCAAATAATCACAAGAAAAATAAATAAATAGAATCATAATTAGGGAATAAATAATTTTGGGCATCATAACTATACCTTATGGGTGTCATGCAGAGTCATATTACATAAATGTGTAAGACCTTATCAAAATACCACTCAAGATTTTCTAATGAGACCTGCTGATGCATCAAGGGACTATATCAAGCCGCACCCATCTATTTCCAAGACTAATTCATTCCTCATATAAAATGGGCGAAACATGGTAAAAATAAATAATATTATTATATAAAATAGCATATATGAAATTTCAATAATTTCTCCAATTGATAAACATAATAATAAACCATTCATATTAACATTTTGAATTGTAATAAAATTGAACATCCTCATTCAAACTAGTAATAAACCATCCAATTAAAAAGTAAGGATAATATTAATAAAACATATCCCAAATTTATCATATGTATAATAAATGTTTTATGTCATTACGAATATAAATGACATGAAACATCTATAAAAACATTCTTGAAAAAAAACATCATTTTTACATTGAAAATATTTTTAGTACTAAATGTTGGTAAAAATTTGAAAATAAATATTTGAAAATAAACTCTAAAACTTATAAAGGATTATTTAAAACATTTAGTGGTCTTGATGGTGGGAAATAATATTCATTTTTTATAAGTTAAATCAAATATTCCTTTTCAATTTTATGTAAAATCTAAAAAGTCCTTATTTAGAAAAATACATGATGATTCCCTTCAAAACAGTTTTTAAAATTAAAAAATTTCTAAAAAAATATATAATAAATAATCTGGAAAATTTTAATAATATTTTGAAAACATTTATAGAAAACATTTTTTTGAAGAGAAAGGATTTTCAACAGAAGAATGAAATAAATTCATATTTTCATAAAAGCATTTTAAAAATCATTTAACATTCCAACACTACTAGAATGTTTACATATGACCATGATTTAAAACCATGGGTATATCCTAGGAAACTATGGGTATATGATACACCCATTAATCTATAGACTAAGGGTGATTAAGCCATTGGGATAGTCTTAAACCAACGGTTTGACCAAATCGTTGGTATATTCCACTTATACCAACAGTTTTTAAACTATTGGTGTATACAACTTCAATGGAAAGACCTATACCCACTGTTTATTTTAAACATGGGTATTTTCCCTTTTTTTAATTATCCACCATTGGTAATTGATCCCAAAACATTATTAATATACTCCATTTACATTACAACAATCCTTTAATTCATTTTGTGTTCTTATATTCAAATATATATATATTTATTTATTTATTTATATTAAATTATTTATTATTATTATTGTGAAAAATAATGAGCCAACCAATACCCATGGTTTGGTCAAACCGTGGCTGGTTATTTATTAAAAAATACCCCACTAGGAATTGATCCCAACACCTCCACTTGTAAATCATTGACTTTACCACTATCCTACAGCCTGTTTTTTGTTATTACAGTCAAATATATATATAATTATTTTTATTAAATTATTTATTATCATTGTGATTATTGTTGAAAAATAATGGTTCAACCTATACCAAGGGCTTGGTAAGACAATGGGTATAAGATACTTGTACCAACAATTTACTAAAATCATTGGTATAGGTGCCCAGGAACATTACCTATACTCATGTTTTGGTCAATCTGTGAGTATAGGTTTTCTCTCGGCCTTCCCATGAATCACCCCAGTGAAAACTTTTTCCATGGTTTACAAAAACCATGGATATAGGGTGAACTATACCCATGGTGTTTTGATAACCATGGCTATAGATCTTTCCGATGGTACTTTTTTCCCTATTGTTATAAGGGTGACCTATAGACATGATTTTGGAAAAAACCATGGGTATATCCTTATTTTCCACTAGTTCAATGAGATGAAAAATGTATTATTACATGAAAAAATCAGAAATAAATATAGGAGAAAACAAATTTGGTTTAATATTTAAATATAATATAATTCCCTCAAGGGATATATAAGCATTAACACTCCTGAATAATGATGATATTTTGAAAAACACCCTTACAAATTTGGTAACATTTGAATCATAATCTCCTTGAATGAAATAAAAATAAATTAAACATTAAATAATGTGAATATAAATTATTTCAATATATAACATATCAAAAGTGGATTTAAATACACCACAAAAAATATCTATGTGTTGAATATGGCATACATGTCACGGAAGTAAAAGTGAGGCGAGAAACCCTTACCTATGGCTTTACTTCCTTCGTATGTGTGTGAACCAATTATAGAATAATATAGTTTTATTATATATCTATTATATAACCATAAATATATATTCCATATTATATTTTATTTACTTATAGTCTTTTATGACCATTTTATTATCAATTCTTGGTTAAAATCACTATTTCAGGTGATAATTGTTCTGATTTTCATGTATGTTTTGGTTTGGTAATTTCTGTCCATATATATTAAACATTAATAAATAATATTAATGTTTTTAAACATGATATATATATCATATATATACATTACAGAGTTATTTATATTAATCTATAAAATTTGGATATAGAAAATGGATTACACCATTTATAGTGATGGCAGGTCGTACGTACGCATGAACATTATTTCCATTTTTTTGAAAGATAGAATTAATGAAAAATGAATGTTAATAAACCATTATATAGTCCTTATTATGTTATGTATATAATTTATATTAATAAGATAAATACTTATTACCAAATATACAAGAAAATGAAGAACATCTTATATCACTATGAGGAGACTATAGTCCACACGTACAAACGTGGTACATTACATTTTTCTGTATGATTAGAAGGTAATAAGTAATATGTTAAATTATATTTCCATTAGCATTTTTAAGTTATAAACATCACATATATTCACTAAATTTATCAATATTATCTTTTATATAAATCCTAAGTGAAAAATTGAATTACTTCACTTTGTTAGGCGGTAGTCTGCCATATACACGAGAGATGTTATCATATCTAATATACAATGGAAATTAAGAAGGTATAGGTTATATCATATATAAAAAATTATATAAATATCATAATTATGATTTAAATATGTTGAATACATCATTATATCCAACTTTTAATGGTGGTGATGGAAAAAGAAATACATTAGGGCGTAAAGTAGTAGTTGACCATATAGACGATTGACGATTTTCCCCAATTAATGGAAGTGGAGATGAATATTGGTAATACAATTAATATAATATCATCTCAGTATATATGGGATAGTTTTTTATTATATTATCCTATTTTAATATTATTTGAAGGAGGTGTAAGAAGAAGTTACATAGATATACACATTTAAAAATATTACCTCTTTTTTGGTTACATAAAGCATTATTAAGAGTGTTTATTAATCAAATTATTTCATTTAGAATGTGGATATGGATATAAGGAATATATTTGGGATGTTCTTGGCCTAAAAAGGCGTTTTAGATGTGTGAATAGGATAGAAGAGGGGGTGTACTTTTATTAATAGGGGAGATAATACATTTGGTATTTTTTAAAAGAAAAAGTTTTACCCATGTTTTTCTCATGGAACAATCCAAAAATAGGAAATTATCAAACCTCAAATGTTATAAGGTAGAAATATGGCACCATAATTAATTTTTAATTCATTTACTATACATAATTGTAAGAAATTTTTTTCGTATATTAAATAATTAAAATTATTTTTATTATAAATTTTCATCCATTTCTCTAAATTAAATTCAAAAAATAGGTCGAATTCAATTTAATAGTAAACCCATAGGTACATGTAAAAGATACTTATCCAAAGAAAAAATTTCATAACATTAAAATATTTTGATATCAAAATTGGATATGAAATTGAATCCAATAACATAAATTATTTGAACTAATTTTACTTGAAAACCCATTTCAAATAAAATTTTATATTTTATATAATTAGAACAAAATGTCGTTTTCAAATAAAAAAATTTATTTTTCACTATTCAATAATAAATTAATCTTTTCAAAAAATTATCAAAAATTAACTCAATGATAATATTAACATTTTAATTTTAAAAAATTATTTTAATGTTATCAAATAAATTTATAAAGGTGTTTAAAATGAATCTTAAATTATGTGTGAAAAGTGTGACAAAACCATATTTCTGAAAAATTTAGTTTTCAGAAAACATTAATTTATTTTTATAAAATTGTTTTTATTTAACTCATAATAAATATATAACCATTGAATTTATTTTATACATTTTTAAAACATATAGATTTCATTATTTATCTATTACTAATCATACATGAAATTATAGTGAATAGTTTATAATTTTCATGTTTAAATAATAATATATTATTAGAGTATCATGTTTCAATTAAAACTGGTGTTCTGTGCATCACAAGATATTGATGATTTTTAATTTATTTAAAAATAAAAATATCTAAAATTATTAGAGTGTTACATTATCTTTTAATATTTTTGTTTCATGTAATATACACTATCGAATATGATGTTCCTCTTTTAAAACCTAGTGGTGTTAAATTCTACCCCCTTAAATAAATTACATCCTATAAATTTAATATTATTTTTTGTAAATTAAGGGTATGATATTTGAAAATGGATTAATTGGAAACCCACATCCTAAAAATGTATCATAAAACATCATCCTGGTAAGAGGGAAAGTGAGGTACAATGTTCATCTATAATAACACATAAATAGGATTCCAAGTTTGATAACATTGGTTGGAAGTGAAGATATGGACTTTGAAGAAAAGAAAAAATAATTATATAGTGATAGGGATAATTAATGATAATAAACTGAATGATCAATTTAAATTTATTAGCCTAAATAATATAAATTTATGATTATTTAAATGATCATTTTATTCATCTATTGTGAATGTAATATGATAACATTTTTGTTTCCATATCATTTTTCAAAAATTAAGGAAATATTTTACTGTCTTTGAATATAAGGAAATATACTTAATCGATATATTTTTATTTCATAATCATAATTTCATACTTCATTTATAATTTTATAAATATTCACTATGACTCATAATATAACAAAAAATGGTTTTCCTATTCATGAATCACTAAAATATAATTTTAATCGATAATAAGATCCATTAAAGAATTATAATTCATTCCTTATGTATCCGGATATTCTAAAAAACCAAAATGGTTAGCAAAAGTTATCAAATAACACCCAAAATTAAAATCAATCTATTCAATAAATATTTACCCTTAATAAATTTCTAATATATATCTTTTAAAATTTAATGTATAAAAAATTTGGAAGGAATGTTAGAAAATTTCCAAAAATAAACTTAATACTAGATTTCTGAAACAACCCAAAGTAGATTTTAAGGTCATATACCAAATATATGAATAACTTGATCGCCTAAAAAGAATAATGAAAAGAGGAATTTTTCTAAAAATAAAATCTCATATGGTAAAATATATTCCATAAATCCAAACATACAGTAAAATCCAGCAATGATAACATAAACCATCAGACCACTAACTCGTTTCAGTGTAACTTATACTATCAAATAAACATATCATTGTCATTTTTATCTAAATATTGATCACATATTAAGTTAAATATTCCCTAAAACTTGTGTTTTCCAAATAGGTAAACTAGTTAATGAATCACTCTTCTTCGTACCATTGAACATGTTCCTTAAAATCCTTATAGAAAACCACTGTATTGAAATCCTTATATGTTTTTTGATTACCATTTTTAGACTATTATTTTAATCCATTTTATTTAAAAAAAATTCATTTTCACTTATAAATTAATTTCTTTGTATCCTTATATTCCAAACAAACAAAATATTTTCATTCCTCCAATTCACTCAATTGTGTGTTTATTCCCACATTATCACCATATATGAAACTAAAAATTCATTCCTTTGTGGTCTGTACCACCCAATATCATAATAAACTATATCCTTCTATTTTTTATCAAGTCTGAGAGTTGATTAAGGTTAATGTTTTTAATCATGTATAGTGATAACAAATTTAGAATAATATTATCATAATTTACTATAGTCATCATCCCATTTTGTTTCTCATCAACACACTATCTATTATATTCATAGTTAACATTATTCATTTTTGTTCCTTTCATAGATTACAACCAAAAATCATAGTTCATGAAACAATATTCATATTGGAAACCACATAATCAAGAAAAATAATTTATAGGATATATACATCAGGACACCATCATTTTATTCTAATAAACATAAGGTTTAATCCATGGTTAACTCATGATCATTTTCTATGAAAATCCAAAATAATGGTTCTTAAATAAAGTTTTAATTATCCTATTAATATCCCCTAGGTTTGTCAAACCAAGGGCGCGATAAGTCCAATTTTCATGTACCATGTAATTATCAAGTCAATACAGATATGTCTTTGTTAGGGTTATTACCACTAGGTACATCTATTCCAGATCCATGTCCATTTTTAGTATCCATAAAAGGATGTATTACTAGTAAAAAATATAATATCAACCATACCAAAACGTTAGGATTATCTTTTATATATATCCTCATTGTCTATCATTGTGTTATGTTTCCTAATATATGTTTTCCCAAATCTAGTTCACCTAGTTTATACTAAAAATCCTCTGATACCAACTATAAAGACCCTAAATCATGTATCCTAGAGTCATTTTATACTTTACTACATTGTCATGGTATACAAGGAATCACATCTCGATGGACCGAATAGTTTAGATTTGTCTGTAAACTAGATACATAATGTATTTTCACATACATTTGAAAATGTAAAATACAAAAAACAATTATTTGATATTATCTTTCTTCCCTCAGGAATGTCCCTGAATATCAATCATAAAACATTTCTTCGAATCCTTAGGAATGAAACATAAGATATGGTTGATCATAAATGGTCAGTAAGGGTTTTTATATAGTAGAAGTTATTATGAATAATTAAGAATAATCAATATGTCATGGTAAATAATTTAAACCTATTTCATCCAATAAATTACATGATCATAATATGGAAGGAAAAAAATGATGATCGAATAATGCCATATAAATCATCTCGTAATCTCAAAAATCAACCATGGATATTCTAAATAAATTAATAATCACATGGAACATCAATAAATAATATCATAGTGAGGGAATTAATAATGTTGAACATCCTAAACATACCATATTTTCCTCATTCCAAGACATTTATATAAAGGAGTAAGGCCGCATCAAAATACCCAAGATAGTTTTCCTCATGATACCAACCGATGAATATAGGGGCTATTGTGGGCCCCACACATCATTTACTATGTCTAATTCATTATTCATATTAAATAGTTGAGACATAATCAACAGAAAAATTTATATCAAAAAAATAACATAAGAAATTTTAATACTTCCACAAATACATAAGCATAATCATTTGGAATAATATGAATAATGGTAAAAAAGTGAACATCCTTAGTCAAAATGATAATAATCCATGAAAAGAAGTTATAAGGATGATATCAACAAAATATATCCCCAATATATCACAATTTCAATAAAGGGTTGAACTCGTTGATGAATGGAAATACAATAAAATTCTATTAGAAACATTCTTGAGGAAAATAATCTTTTTACTTGGAAAATATTTTTAAAAATTAATGTTCACAAAATATTTTTTAAAACAATTTTATTTTAATATAACCTTTGAAAATTATATAGGATGATTTAAACTATTTAATTGTCTTGATGATGGTAAATTTCATACATGTTGTACATATTAAAAAAAATATACCTGCCATAAATTTGTGAAATAAAAAAACTTTTTTTGGTAAATGAAATTAGTATTCCTTTAAAAAAATTGTAAAATTACAAACATTTGTAAAATATATTAAATAAATTGTTAGGATAATATTAAATGCATTTTTGAAAAAAAATTCTTTAAAAAAATTGTTTTTGATGAAAAAGGATTTTCGATAAAAAGATAATTAATGTCATATTTTCTTAAAACATTTTCACAATTATTTTAAATAAGGACCCATTATCAATAACTACTTATTCTAGTGTATTTTATATAATGTTCAATTTATTATAGTCATGAGGATCATTTTGTTTAGGTTTTTAGAGTATTAGAAAAAAAATCTTGCATAGTAAATTCATATATTTCAAGTGGAAACTTCTACTCAGAATATACTTTTCCTATAAAACAAAACGCTTTAAAAATTATTCCTAATTTATTTTTGTGAATCTACAGCATGTATTTCAGCTTCACTTCATGCATTTTATTACCCATCCTTAAAAGCAGTGAAAAATATTTCAAAGAATGTGGTATGACCAAAAAATATTAGTAATGGACAAAAAATGAAATAAAACCATTATTCAAATGAAACACATGAAAACAGAAGTAATATTTACCATTATATCAAATATCTTTGAGATAATGAAATAATTCATATTCACATGAAAAAACAATGTTATATCTCAAATAAAATAATTAAAACCCATAGAAATAAATTAAAACATTTTTTGGAAAATTATATCCTCACACTTATAACTTGTTTTAAACCCATGTTAAAAATAACTAGATTATAGTTAAATCATTATGATAAAACCTTCAGTAAATCCATCCTTCATTCCTTAATATAAAAGGTATATTACCCAATGCATTGGATTTCCATTTGGGTGCACCCAAATAAATAAAGAGCTCACCCAACACAATATCGGCACACTAAATATATAAGCTATATCGAGCTAACCTATAAGATATATTTGGTATCAAATATTCATATAAGTTATATCATTCTCACTTGTTTCATATATAATTCTCAAGTACCATATCACGTAAAAACATTATATGCTTGAACATTTCTTTATAAAACCATTGAAAATATCTTTAAAACACATAAGAAAAAAACTTTTAGAGATCAAAGTACCATTTTATTTTGAAAACCCATTTTGAATTCCAAAATACCTGGATTATGTTAAAGAGAGATCTTCTTTGACAAAAATAACATTAAATTTTTTTTTGAAGAAAATAAAATTTCTATTTTGAAAACACATACTTTAAAAAATGTGAAATTATAAAGGATAAAATTTTATTCTGAAATGAAATATATAAACATGTAAATGAATCTTAAAATAAAATATTATTTATAATGGAAGGAAGATATGAACATAACATATAGTTTAAAAAAGTCATTCCTTACATACTTTTTTTGGAAAAATCACAAAGTACCTCATGTAGAAAATGAAAAAATGATTCAATTAAAACCATTTTGTAAAAAATAAAACCACAGTAAAATTGAATTTATAAAATCATAATAGAATAGTAAACACCTTATTTTTGTTTTTTATAATACAATGGGTTTTTATTAATAATACAGTTTTAAGGTAGAATTTTAAAATTTTGTTTTTAAAATAAAGACCCTTAATTTGTGAATAAATTATCATGTACATTATTTATCTTCCTAGATAATAAAACAATGTTAATTATTTACTTTCATTAAAACCATTTTTATCTTTATTATTCTAGTTATTTCACTTATTACCATTTTATGATATTAACATAATTACTTAAGTTCACCTCGTAGGTTTTGATGACATTCAGTTCGTAAGTCCTAAATGTATTTGGTTAGTTAAATATGGTTAAAAGGTCATTATTACATAATCTAAAAATAGAAAAACCAAATAATTATCATTTTTATAAATAAATTATACTTTTAAATCCATCCATTATTTTTTTAAAAAAATTACCTATGTTACAACCATGGAAACAAATGATTATTCATACACATGTGTTGTGTTTCCATTTTACAATGACCATTTTAGAAAGAAGGTTAATATTGTTTTTTATATTTATAGTATGGTAATAATTATATATATATATATCTATATATATATTAATATGTTTCTAAATATAATTATATATATCATACATGTGTTTTGGTGATGAAAAATGAATCACTTCACTTTGTGGATGTGGTAGTCCATAGGAACGCATGAATGACGTTGTCATATTTTTTGTGCATGGACAGTTAAAATTTTAAATGATATATTATATTTTAATAATGATAAATATATCACAAATATATCATATAAACATTAATTACATCCTTATAACCTATCTTGAGATATAGTTATGGAAAATAAATTACATCGGTTCACGGCGTGGTAGTTCTCCATACACACGTATAATGAATTATTTTCTCATTTGTTGGAATAAGTTATGGATGTAGGTCATTAAACTAATATAATAACATAGAATTATAATAATTGTACTGTATTTATTATTTTTTAATTTTTTAATTTGTCTGACGGATTTAGAAGAAGAAACGATACTAAAACATGAAAATAGAAACTATAACTCTTCCACAGAAAACCTCCCTTTTTAACTCATTGTGACCTCTATGATTAGTATTATGACAAAAAAGGTCCTATATATTGTTATTAAGGATTCTAAGAATCTATTTGAGCAATTATTTTATGAGATAAAAAGGTTTTAAAGGGTGAATTACTAAGAAGAACATATTACCTTCAATAGGAGTGGGGAGGAATCTCTTGGAATGTGTCAAAAATATTAAATTAATATTAATTAATATTCAATTAAAAATTTATCCAAAGTGATTTATTTTTAATATAAGGTCATTATGGGTCCCAATAACATCATTAAATAAAAATTAAACTAGTTTTACATTATATATAAACTTATTATTTGGTTTCAACCAATTTTTAATACATTTAACTCATATCATGACAACATCAAAGTTTACGATTTGAGGGACATTATATTTACAATAAATGGCCAAAATTACAATAAATTTATCATTTTTGATAATATTAACTTTATACTAATAACATGGCCTAAATTATTATTTTTGAAAATTTTATCATTTCATAAAATATTATTTACTATAAAATATCCATAATGTTAATTTCTTGAAATTTTCATTACTTTGACGTTAATAATATGAATAAAAAAATAAAATATTTTATTATATCCCTAACATGTAATTATAATATATAAAATTATTTTATCCCATTATTTTTCATTAATTATATTTATTTTAATACCTATAATATCAATTATTTTATTTTTTAATTACTAAAATATTTTCTGCATTAGTGTGGCGTGATAATATAAGGTAATTATATCATCAATAAAATTTAAAATTAAATAATAATGAATAATATAATTATTTTATCATTCTAAATAATATTAATAGTTCTAAATACCATTTACATGACACCAAATTAAAAAATTTACACTTATTGAAAAAAGAGTGTGATGTGTTTGGCGTTTCATTAAATATAATACTTTAAAGGACACAATATCATCCAAGTGACTTCAAAAGGTCATAAATTACACAATTGTGTAATTAAAGTAGATAAATACTAAAGAAATAATATTTTTGAATGTTTTGAGTCATTTAATGATTTTTATAATTTTAAAATTTTTACCTAAATTACCTGATTTACCCATTAGTGTGGTAATAAAAATTACTAATATAACTATTCATATGGACTAAAAAAAGAATTTGTTTGTTATATTTGGACCCACTGATTAAAAATATGTGAAAATTTTTTAAAAATTAAAAAAACAAACTTATCATAATTTAAATTAAAATTAAATTTACAAAACTCAATAAAAACAGCTTTCAGAAAAAAAAAATATTGTTTTAAAAAATTGTCTTTATACTAAATTGAAGTATAAAATCTATTCCAAAAACCATAATTTTTTATATTAAATAAAAATGAACGAATTAAAATGTAAAACTATTTCAAAATATAATTTTACTGTGTAAATACTTTAAAATAAAATACAACTTTCAATATAAATTAGTATTTTTCACAATTCCTTGAAAACTCAATATTTTCATAAAATTATAAAAAATTACTTCTAATATAATTTTTATACGAGGATTTTAATAATGAATTTTAAATTTTAAAATTCAGATTCTATAATTCTAAAATTAATTATTTGAATAAAATAATATAATAAATGAGTTTGTAAAAAACAATTTCTTTTTAATTTTAAGAAATATTTAATATATTATTAACTAATATAAATACATAATTTATAAATACTAATAAATATTTTAATGATTTATTCAATAATTACGGGAGTTTTTAATTCCCCCCTACTTCAGGAATTACTTCCTCACAATTTGGAACTCGAGTTCGGTAAGGATTATTCGACTATATAAAATAACTTTATTGAAAAAAATATTATAAAAATAGTCCAAAAACATACATTTGAAAATGTTAAAGTGAAGTATGAAGTTCATATTGAATAACACATACAAGGTTTTCATATTGGACAACTTTTTTGGGAAGTGAAAACATGGATATGAAATAGGAAAATAACTCCCAAGAATTGATAGCGTGTTATAGAGAACATGGTTCTGAGAAAGCTAAGAGTCCCAAAATTGTAAATATTTAATGGGTTAAAATTCTATTGATTTATTAGTAAGAAAATAAAGTTGATATCATTTTTGTTTCAACATAGTTTTCCTAATTTTAATGAATTTTTTTACTAACTAAACTAATAACATATGTAAATATACTAACATGATTAGTAAAATTTCATCCATTAATATATTTCTCCCAAAAACTCATAGTTTTGTCCAACAGATTAGTCTTCAAGGATAATTTTTCAACCATAAAGTATTAGAATCAACTTCAAAAGATCAAAAAAAATAAAAATAAATAATTATCTTTTCCTCCTATCTTTAGTCATTAAAAAACCAAAATGGTTCCGAAAAGATAAGATTATTATCCAAAAATAATAAAACATTATATAATTAAAAACTATGATAATATCGAAAACTAAAAAGTAATACCCAATGTTCAACATAGATAGTTTAAAAAATAACTAGGTTTAAATTCCTAAAAAATATTCCATACCATTATTAAAACCCAAAAAACTGAATGATTTGATCACATTGTCTTCCATTAAAATTTATAACATTTATCTACAAAAATCATCCATCACTCTTAATGTTTCATACCAAAAAATTAATTTTCCAAATCTCATAATCTTCTTGATTTGTAAAAAATTTCCATAAATCACTTAAACCACCATAAATCCACATAATTAAAAGATAATTCTTCCTTGATTCATAAATAAAATCTCATATTATTCAATTTACCTTAATACTATAATACTAACAAAAAATATAGTTATTTTAATTCAAAATAACATTAATCACTTAATAACCAATTCAATTTAAAATCCCATGGGTACTAATATGATGAAACATATGATCCGAAATTTTAATAACCCATAATTTCAAAAAACGAAAATTCAAAAAAAAAATCATTAGTCACCTTAACATATAATTACTTTAATACTCAAAAGGGGTTTATATGTGATTGAACTTATAAATAAATGTAATATTACAAACATATTATGTTATCCATCATTCTTAAGATATCCTCTCATGAAAGCATCATTATATCCAATGTCATCTAACGCATACTCTGATATAAACTTCAAGGAACCATCCTTGATGATTATATATTCTCATGTATTTGATCTAGAATAAAAATTCATATATTCTTGAAGGTCTTTTCAGTTTAGAGTTTTAGAGAAGCAGGGAATAATATTACATAGTATATCCATACATTATAAGTGGAAACTTTTAATCAGTACCCATTTTCACATAAAAACACTTTAATAATTAACCATGATTTCTTTTTATGAAATAACCTCAAGAATTTCAACATGACTTCATCCTTTTTATCACCCACCTTTATAAACATTGAAAAAATATTTCAAACATGGGATGAGTAAAAAAGCTCAATAATGTATATAAAAATAATTTAAATGATTATTCCATTAAAAAACATGAAAACCCAAGTAACATTAATATTTATCTCAATGTAAATTGAGATAATGAAATAAATCATTTTCACTAGAAAAAATACACACATTTAGATCAAAGAAAATCATTAAAATTCATAGCATGAAAATAAAATCTCTTTTCCAAACATAGGGAATATTCATAACTCATTTTAAACCCATGTCATAAATAACTAGATCTAAGTAAAATATATAAGAGAAAACAATCAGTAAATCCCTTCATCCTACCACAAAAGAAAACGACACATTACTCAATTTATTTGAGCACTATTAGTGAGAACCCAGAGCTATAATTGTAATACCCTCAACTATCTGTTGGGTATATATTTTATCAAAAATACTCTAAAACATTATTGACTTTTATGATCACAAATACCCTTATTTTTTTACAAATGGTCTTATTTTATGTGTATTTCATGAAATTTATATTCAATTATTTATTCATGAGAAATATTCATTCAGAATGCTCTTACGAATATTCTAGAAATAAATTTCACTATTTGTCTTTTTCTAGAATCATTGTTCAATACCTATGTTGAAGAACGTAATGTAAGGAACATGACCTATGTTTGTATAAAAGGATCAACATGTATAGTTTATCAACCTTATGTTAGAAGCAACGTATGGTTAAAGAACATTACGTTTTAATTAAACCGTACATTTTTCTAACAAAAAAAGTATAGTTAAAGAACCCTACATAAGTATGTGACCTTACATTTTTGAAGAAAATGTATTGATCATCAACCTTATGTTTGTAATTAACCATATATTATCAAACATACATTTGGGAAAACTGAACATATCGATAATCAATGTTATACTCATAATTTTATACTGACAAGGATGAATATATGGATCATCGACCCAAAATTACTTGATTGAACCCTATGTTTAGTGTTTTTTGTTATGTGAACAAGACTTATGTTTCACGTTTCAACATCAGAAATTTGAATTTTCAATTTTTTTAGAGTTTTTTGTAACACTATTTTTGGAATATCATGGAGATTTAAATACCCATTTATTCTGATTCAAATCTCACTATAAAGGATTTAAATAGATGTTTATAGCAGATATTTTCTCTCTTATTATTAAGGGAAGTTACGTCTACTCAAATATAATATTATTTGGAATTATTTCAATTTTTCAGGCATCTTTTTCAGATCATAAATCCAACAAAAAGATATATCAATATATATATATATCTATGTCGGATTTGTGGATATCTCTCAGTTGTTTTGTAATTTTTACTCTTCATTTTTTCATGTGAAAATTAATTTACAGTTCTATATCAATCGATCAACTCAGAAATGAGGACTACATTTTGGAGATATACATGTTCAATCATGGAAGTGTGATGCTCTATTTTTGTTGCTATTATTAAAATCTAAGACCATTTGTGCAATCAGATCCCTTCAGACATATTTCAAAGATTATTATTCTTCTGAAGTTGAATATCCAAATTATGTCAGTTGCATGCTGCTGAAACTATGATGTTTAAACTGATTTATCAAATCAATCTCTATTGATTCTACTGAGTATCGGCCTCTTGATTTCAATCATGGTGGTGATTCAGTTTCTCATGCAATGTTATTGTTATTTTGGTTCCCTGTAAAAGAACCATAAGGATCTATTTTCATTCTTTTTTGTAATGGTAAAAACTACCTACACTCAGTTGTGGACCGGTCTTAGGAGAAGATGACTTGACTAGTGAAATTAACCATGACCACAGGGAGGGTGATTGGTGGAGTGAAATAGGGGATCATCGTTCCCAAAACCACATTAAATTTATGTTCTCTGTTATCTTTTTTTTACTTCACATAATCTCATACAGAAATGCCACCAACTCTATCTACTGTTGATATGAAAATTCATGAATGTGAAATTTTTTAAAGGAAACAATTCACCCCCTCTTGTGTTTTCATCATAGACTTTCTGACCAAACATTTGGTATCAAAGGTTGGGCTCAATAGATTCTCGTTGGTTCTAAAAAACCAGAGCTAATGATTTAGATGAAGATCATTTCAGAATATCAAAGAAGGAATGTCGATGGTTTGCGCGCCATATTTCAATGGTGAGAACTATGGATGCTGGAAATCACATATGATAATATATTTGAAAAATAATGGATTTAATGTATACTCAAATATTTTTACTCCTTAAAAAATCCTCAAAAAACACAAAGCCTAAACTTTTACTATCAAGTTAGATTATGAAATGAATTATAATGTTTTGAATGCTATCATCTATGGTCTTGGATAAGAAAAATTCAACCATGTCTCACAATTCCCTATAGCTTATGAAATGTGGCAGACAATTATTGTTTCTTATGAAGGTACATACTATATAAGACAGATGTGGTATGAAACAATGATATTTAAATTCAACACATTCAGAATCGTTGATGGAGAAAGAATAACTCAAATGAATAGAAGGCTCACCAAAATTATAAAGAACATTACAGCCTTATGTGAACCTATCAAACAAGATAATCAAGCGTTGAATGTACTGAGAGTACTGCCAAATCAGTGGAATGGAATTTCAGCTGCATTTCACCAGTCATCACCTATTAAGAATTTAAAAATAAGAGAATTGATTGGAACTCTAATGATGTATGAATTTCAAATGAAAGATGAAGTTTAAGATAACAAAGTCCCAGATAAAAATCATAATAGTTATTTAAAGGTTACATCTCAAAAACATAACATAAAAATGAAATAAGAAGTCAGCAAAAAAATAAATTCAGACTCATCTAATTCTAAAATCAAGCAGACTCAATTAGCCAAAATGTTTAGAAAATTTTATAAAAATAATAGTGGATTCTTATAACCCTTAAAAAATGATGATATGAGTCAAGGGATGTTAAAATCTACAAATTCAAAAATATGGGTCATATAAGACCTGACTATCCTCAATTAAAAAGTGAAAATAGAAAAACATAAAATAAGTTTCATAAAAATGTTGATTTTGAAAAACAAAAGGAAAAATAACTATGAAGTATACTTGGAGTGTTTCTAATGACTCTAGAAGCCCATAAATATCTGATTTAGAGAAAGAAGAATAAAATTTGAAAGCTAATATGTGATGTATGGATGAAGAGGATAAGGTACAACCCTATTATTTATCAGAATCTGATTTTAGTTACTCAAATGATAAAATTGATGCCTACTATACTATGCTATAATAAATATATGACTCCCTATTAAAGAAACATAAATCATTAAAGAATATTCACAATGAAATTTTAGACGAAAGGGATAATCTACATAAACACCCTAAAGATTTAGTTGATAAATTTAACTCATCTAATACAAATTATACTGACCATGAAAAAAATATTAAAATAACACAAGATGAATTAGAATATTATAAAAGTTCTGCTCTTATTTTTACCCAAGGGGAAAATATACTTAATGAAATTCTGGGAAAGAATTTAATTTAAAATTATATATTTGGTATAGGTAGTAAAGGGGAAAAATCCAAACTATATAAGAATTACTTTGTTCCCAATAAAAATTCTTCTATTTGTCATTTTTAGAACATAAGAACATAAAAATCATTATTTGAGAAGTCCTCAAATATGTTGGATTAAAAAGATTGTATTTCAAAAAAATTCTCTCATGTAAATATAATAATTCATAAAAAATAAAATATATTTCGATACCTAAATCCTTGTTGGCTGACACTGCTGGACCGAAAAATATATGGCTTCCAAAACAATTTTTTTTAATTTTCTATGTGGGTAACATGTAACTGAAAGGAAAAATATATATGGTATATAGATAGTGGATTCTTCATACACATGATTAGAAATACATTGAACTTCAATAAAATGACACAGATTGATGTAGGTCTATTAACCTCTGATGATAATGCTAAAGGGGAGATAATTGGACTTGGAACAATTGGAGATCCAAAGTCTATCTCAATCAATAAAGTATTGTACATATAAGTATTGAAGCATAACCTGATAAGTAACTCTCAACTCTGTGATGATGGATACACTGTTGATTTTTTTATCAATTCACATTCTGTATTTAAATATCATTTGCTTAACTTTAGATCACCTAGAATAGATAATGTCTACACCTTGGACTAAAATTCGTTGTGTAAATAGAAAGTGATATGTTTAACTACAAAGATAAAATAATCCTGAATTTGGAACATAATACTTAGTCATGATAATATTTATTCTTTACATAAATTATCTAAGAAATAATTAGTTTTAGATTTACCTATTCTCAATTTTGATAGTGACATATTCTGTGATGCATGCCAAATTGGAAAGCAATAGAAATCTTCTGTCAAATCTATTCAAAAAATTGCTACATTAAATCCCATGGTTCTTATCTACATTGGTTTTCTTAGACCATCTAGAGTAGAAATTTTATTAGTAAAATTATAATTATATGTTTTATATGATGATTACTCTAGATTTACTTGAGTCTATTTTCTAAAACTGAAAAATCAAGATTTTACTGTATTTGAAAGTTATTACAAAAGTGTTCAAAATGAAAATGATTTGAAAATAATTTCATTAAGAATTGATCACTGGGGGGATTTGGAGAATCAAGAATCCAATTCCTTTTTCTCAAACATAAGTATTAATAACACCATATCTGCACCAAGAAAACTTCAACAAATTGGAATTGTCGAAAGAAGAAACAAAACTTTTCAACAAAATGGCTAAGACTATGATAAATGAATATAGTCTTCATACCTATCTATAGGATGAAGCTTTAATCACAACCTATTATATAATATAAAGAGGTTTAATTTAGCCTATTTTCAAAAATAAACCTTATGAACTTTGAAATAACATAATGTCTAAGGTAAAGTACTTTAATGTTTTTTGATGTAAGTTGTATATCCTGAACAGCAAATATAATAATGGTAAATCTGATCCAAATGCTGATGAAGGAATATTTTTATGATATTATGAAACTTCAAAAGCTTATTGATTATTTAATAAAAATATAACGATTGTTGAAGAATCAGTTCATGTAATGTTTGATAAAATTGACTATTTTAATAAAGTGAAAGATAAAACTAATGAATCGGATAACTCTTATGACAACATGATTCTTGAAAACCTGAAAATTTATTTTGATTATAAAATTCAATCCAGTTCCAAAGAACATGATACTTACGAACCTAAAAGTTTTCTTCCTAGATAGTCTTGAACCCTATAGAATGACCATTTATAAAATATTTTTGGATAACTATACATAGGAATAAGGACTAGAAGAAATATAGGAAACCTAGTTGAATTATCTTCCTTTCTATCTCAACATAAACCAAAATCGTTGGAATAAGCCTTAGAAGATGAAAGTTTGATGTTATCAATGCAAGAAGAATTAAAACAGTTTAAGAGAAATAAAGTTTTGGAACTAGTTGAAAGACCATATAATTACCCTATTATATGAACAAACTGGGTCTTTAAAAGTAAATAATATGATAAAAGGAAAATAACTTGAAATAAAGATAGATTAGTATCCAAAGGCTATAATCATGAAGAATGTTCTGATTATGATGAAACCTTTTCCCCCACAACCAGATTAGAAGCTATTAGAATCCTTTTAGCTTATGCATATCATATGAATTTTAAATTCTATCATATGGATGTCAAATCTGCCTTTTTAATTGGTTATTTAATGGAAAAAGTTTTTGTTAAAGAATCCCCTGGTTTTGAAAATTCTCAAAAACCGGATTTTGTTTCAAAACTTACTAAATATCACTATGACATTAAGAAAGCACCCAGAGCTTTCTATTAAAGATTAATTTCTTTTATCTTAAAAAATGGTTTCACAGTTGGTTTGGAAGATCCAACCCTTTTTAAGAAAATATTTTGTTCTAATTTATTATTATTTGAAATTTATTTTGATAAGGATACTTTTTAGATCAATAAATAAAAAACATTGTAATGATTTTATAGAACTCATGAAAAATAATTTGAGATGAGCATGATGGGATAATTAAATTTCAATCATGGAATTCAAATTTATCAAAATGATAATGCAAATATATTTAACTGAAGAAAATATATTACTGATTTATTGAAAAAAGTTGGTGTTGATAAAAGAATGATATATTCAACTCCCATGTGTATAAATAAAAACTTGATTTGGATGAAGCTGAAAACCCAGAGGAATATAAGTTGAATTGATGTATGATTGGTAGTTTATTATATATTACTACTAGTAGACCCAAAATTATGTTTTTAGTATGGTTATGTGTCAGATTTCAAACAAATATTAAATAATCTCATCTTATTTTGGTCAAAATGAATTTTAGATATTTAAAAGGAACGATTTTTCTATCTCTTATTTTTCCAAAAAAACATCAGATTTTAATTCAATATCATATTTAGATGTAGATTTTGGATGTTGTAGATTAGATAGAAAAATCACCACAGGAACCTATCACATATTAGGAATATCGTAAGTATCATGGTAAAGTAAGAAGCAACACTTCATTGCTCTGTCAACAGCCGATTAAGAATATGATTCTACAGGTAGTTGTTGTGGGCAAGTGTTATGGCTGAAAAACAAAACTAATGGACATTAGACTTTATTTTAATAGTACACCTATTTTATTTGATAATACATGTTCTATTTATATTTCAAATAATCCATTAAGTCATTCTAGAACTAAGCATATTGATATTAGACATCATTTTATATGAGATCATGTTCTTGAAAAGTGTATATATTTAGAATTTGTTAACACTAATTATCAATTAGATAATATTTTCACTAACCCACTAAACACTTCAAGTTTTTATTTTATTAAGGGTGATATAGGTTTATTTATTTTTAAAATAAGTTATATTATTTTATTTTACTTTACATTAATTTATTTTATTTTATCTTATGTTTATTACTATAAATATATTTTTTGGTATTTTTTAATTACAATATTTTAGTTATTTAAATTAATCTTAAATTTATTTACACTGCATAATATCAGAAAAAATTTTCATAATTACTCAATAACACGGGATACAAGAATATGTGTCACATGTAAGAAACCCTTTGTCTTTCATACACTTCTTTTACAAAAACCATTTTGTCTAACCTGAAACCCTCATTTTTTCATTGCAAACCCTAAAAGTTGAAAACCAAAAACATTCAGATTTTTTTTGAAATGATGAAAACCAAGAGAGTCAATGAAGTATAAATATGTTATCCAAATCGACAATGTGTTTCAGGTCGAAAAATACTTTAAGGAATAGTGGTTGATTTTGATTGGTTATATCAAACGAATCTTCTCCAAAAACAAGAATTAGCATTTCAATGGCTGGAGACTGATTTCAATGAAATCAATTCCAAATTTCATTATGAGGTAGAACTGAACTATTTTTATAAGAGTGTACAAGACATTTTTTGTGATTCTAAGGATATGATATTAGCAAGTATCGAAGATAAGGATATTTTAATTTATTTCACAAAATTTTATAAAATAATAGCCTGTCGACATGAAAACGTTTTTCACATCGATCTTCGATCGATTAGAGACAAGTATCAATCATCCAAAGTTATTACGTATTTTCTGTTTAACTCAACAAACATTAAGAACATGTTTGTTAAGGATCTAAAGGCAGATCATAAGATCTTGGTTATGTTCATTCATACCAGTATTGAGCGAAGGATGGTAAAAATGGAGAAATTGTTTTTCCTTGATATGTACATCATGTTTTTATTTCTATGTGACATTAATCAGAACTTTTTGTGATATATGTTTTGATATTTTCATTACATCTACCAACCAGATAAAAGGATTAATTTTTATCTATATGGATTGATAATCTCTATAATTATATAAAAAATGATATGATTCGAATAGTAGATTCTAGGATGTAGTTTCATCCTTGAAATGTTTTAAATTATGTAAATCTTTAGCTATTAGGATTTTTATAGAGTACAGTGAAAGGAAATATTTTACCAGTTATCTATGAAGAAGAACAGAGCTCAGGAGCTTTTTCTCTAGGGGAGAAATGATTTGTTCGAATTGAGGGGGTTATTTAATCATGAAATGATGCATTTTTTCAACAATATAAGATTAGGCTTAGATTAAATACCATACTATAGGAAGTTGATGAAGAAAATAGTTAAGAGGGACTTTTTGGAATCCTATAAATAGATTTGTTCAATAGGTTGAAGATTAAGTGTTGGATTCTTGAGACGCAACCTGCTTAGTTTATTTAGATGAATTTATTCATGAAGGAAAAATAATGGTGGATAGTCAAGATAGAGAGATTCATATTTTACCTATGATTATTGATCATGTACAATTGAGTATTCAAAAGAAGGTGAATATTCAAGAAGAAACTATTGATAATGAAGTTGCTCATGAAATTTATACTATAGTGGTAAATCAGACTGTGGAACTGTCATGACATATTTCTGGAGATCAAACTAAATTACTTTATAATCATTTGTTTTCAAGTGAAAAATCAGGAGAAAAGTCAATGGAAAATCCTTTTCCATGTGTGGTTATGGACCAGACATTGACTATAGATGAAGGGATATCCGATTCATTGTCACATCAAGTTGAATAAATTTTGATTATGTTTAACAAGTCTCAAGAAGAGAATTCCTCTGTATAGAAGGATCTTGAAAATGAAAAGAAAAAGTTCCAGGAACATAATGAGGATACTATTTCTAGATTGTATTTTGATTCTTTCAAAAGTGACATGTTAAATGATATTGGGAGGATCAGATCTAAAGCTTTTTCGAAGACATAATTTTCAGATTTGAGGTGTTACATGGGAAGTCAGTTTGAATTATTGAAAAGTTCAATAAATCAGACCAATACTTATACTCCTGCTACCATCCCAGATTTGATTAAAATATTTCAGGTTATTACGTATATTAGGGAAGAAATGAAGGCTCATATCCAGAACCTTCAATGAAATAGTTATCATTTTTCAGTTTTGTTACAAAGTTAGAAATTTTTATTTGACCAGTAGACTCAGAGTGAACCCAATAACTGATTTCTACTGAATCTGTTTACAGTGAAGTTGGAACAATTTATATAGCAAGAGGGGTGTTTACATGTCTTTTTGAAAGTAAATCATGTGGTTAATTGGCATGTTAACCATGATTTTAGACTTCTGATAATATAGTTGGGTGATAGTTTGATAAAAACGTTTAGACTGTAGATGGTTGAGTTGAAGGGTATGTTCCAAGTCATTCAGAACTCCAACCTAGAAAATCCCTTACATTTTTTATACCTTTTCAGAAACAAAACCAATCCCTAAAAAACCTTTTATCCTCATTATGAAAGTGACTATTATGTTTTTTAGTTTTATCTTTATTGTATTTGATCATTTTATAATGAATAAAATTGTCTACATTTCAATTTTATATACATTATTTTTATATTATTTTATATATTTTTCTAATTGACAAACATCCGATCTTCATTATATTTTTCTATTTATTACAACAGTCACTTACTAACCTGTCCAAAATTAAACGTGATTTAATCTATTTATTTACGTTATTTTTGATCTCACTAAAAAGTGGAAGAAAATTGGATAAACACAACATTTCTTTTAATTTTAGAAATATTTGTGGAGAAATTTAGCTAAACACAACAGTTATTTTTATCCAAATAATTCATTCAAATAGAATTTATTTCCTTATATGTTTAAAAAATTCTAAATTTTTTTACTAAATTTATAGTTTTAATTTATGGGTTTTGTGATTATCATAAAGGGGGAGATTGTTAGTCATGTATTGTCTCAATAATACTCTATAAATATTTTTGATATTGATGCTCAAAAATACCCTTGTTTGTTTTACAAATGATCTTATTTTATGTCTATTCTATGAAATTTATATTCAACTATTTATTCATGAGATATATTCATTAAAGTGTTCAGAACTCTCTTAAGAATATTCTGGAAACACTGCTCACTATTTTTCATTTTCAAGAATCATTTTTCATTCTAAACACTGAAGAACATAATGTAAGGAACATACCCTAAGTTTGTATTAAAGGATTCGCACGTATAGTTTATCAACCATATTTTGAAAAAAACATATGGTTAAAGAACATTACGTTTGAATGAAACCATACGTTTTTCAAATAGAAAAATTATAGTTAATGAACCCTATGTTAGTATGGAACCTTGCATTTTAGTATAAAATGTATAGATCATCAACCTTACTTTTGTAATCAACCTTATGTTATGAATCTCACATTTGGGTAAAATTGAACATATGGATAATCAATGTTACACTCATAATTTTATACAGACAGGGATTAATGTATGGATCATCAACCCTATACTACATAGTTTAACCCTATGTTTGGTGTTTTTTGATTATATGAACAAACCTTACATTTGACTTTTCAACATTATAAATTTGAATTTACGATTTTATTGGATTTTTCTGTAACAATGTTTGTGGAATATCATTGTGATTTTATGCTCGATTTTAACTGATTAAATACTTGTCATAAAAGATTTAAATATCCATTTACAATGTATATTTTCTTTCCTATTCATAAGGGAAGTTGCGTCTAATATAAGCTATTATTATTTTTAATTATTTAGATTTATCATTCATCTTTAGTGGATCTGAAATCATGCTACATGATATATTGTTATATATATCTTTATAGATCAGATGTATGGATGTCTCTCAGCTAATTTGATAATTTTTACTCTATGGGTTTTGTTGTTCAAATTAATTTACAGTGCTACAACGATCAAGCATCACAAAAATGAGTAGTAGATTTTGTAGATATACACGTTCAATACTGGAAGCATGTTGCTCTATTTTTATTGTTGTTCTTAAAAACAGAGAACTTTTTTGCATCCGGATATCTTCAGACATATTTAAATGATTATTATTCTTCTGAAGTTGATTATCCATATTCTATCAGTTGTGTGCTGCTACAATTGTGATGTTTAAAGTGTTTTATCAAATCAATCTCTATTGATTCTATTGAGTATCATTTGCTCTATTTCAGTCATGGTGAAGTTCCATCTTCCCATGCTAAGTTGTGGTTATTTCGATTCCCTATGAAAGAATCATAAGGCTATGTTTTTACCCTTGCTTGTACGGATGAAAACTTTCTACACTAAATTCTAGATCAGTCTAATAATAAGATGACCTGACTAGTGTAATTCACAAAGCAGTCACAGAGGGAGATTGGTGGAGTGGCCTATGGAATCATCATGCCTTGAACCACTATAAATTTTTGTGCTCTATTTTATATTTTTTTCAGTTTCACATACTCTCAAACAGAAACACCTGTAGCTCTATCTACTATTGATATGAAAAGAAGGAATTGTGAATTTATTTTGAGGACATAATTATCTCCCTCTTATGTCTTCATCATAAACATTATGACCTAACACTATCAAGGAACACCCAATGTAAAAGCTATATCAGCCTCACGTCTGATATATAATGGGGATCAACCAATCATATAATATGTACTGGCCACACCCATTTCTCATATAATTATCAAGTACTATATCATGAATAAAATATTTTATACTTGAGATTTTCATCTTAAACCATTAAAAAAAATTTAAAACACATATATTAAACACTTTCAAATATAAAAATACAATTTCATTTTAAAAACCAAATTTCAATACCAAATACATAGAACAAGATAAAAGGGATTTTTATTTGATGAAAAGATCGGTAAAAACATTTTGAATAAAATAAAATTTTTATTTTGAAAACAGTTTCTAAAAAATAGTGAAATTATATATAGAAATGACTTAATTGAAAATAAATATATAAATTAGTTATGAAATATTCAATGAAAAATTAGTCCTGATGGCGGGAATATTTTTTCATTCCGTATAAGTTAAAAAAACATTCCCCCATTTTTTTGTTGGAAAAATCTTAAAGTTTCTCATTTAGAAAATGAAAAAAAACATTCCTTTCACATTAATTTTAAATAGTCAATCAGGGGTAAAAAATTATTTTAAAAATAATAATATAATATTAAAACCTAATATAAAAAAATTTATAAAACAATTAATATGGAAGAAAACAAGAGTTTTAATGTAAACATTGGAAATCTAGATTTTAAAACAAATTTCATTTCCTTGAGTCTAATATGTCAGGTATGTTATTCATATTCCTTGATAATAAAATTTTATTTATTAATTACTTGATTGATAAAAATTTTCAAATTTAGTATTCCTTTTATTTCACTTATTACCATGTTATAAAAATTATTTAATTAGTTTAGTTCACATTGGACTTTTTTAGGATATTTAGTTCTTAAGTTGAAAATGTCTTTAGTAGAATGAATATAGTCAGAACGTTCATTTTTCTATCATCTACAGAATAAAAAACAAGAAATAATTTTTATTTTTATACATCAATTAAACTTTTTAATCCACCCATGAAATATGGTTATTAATAATAAACTACATTACAATCATGGAGACGATAAGTCGTATGTACGCATGAGTAACATTTACATTTTTCTTTGATTGTTATAGAAAGAAGATAAATAAAATTTTATCTTTCAATAATTTTAATAATATTTTATATATCATAATTTTTTAATATATTTATATATATTATTCATGTGTTTTAGTGATGAAAAATGAATCACATCGTTATATAGAGGTGGTGGTCCACACATATGCACAAATGAGGTTATCATTTTTCTATGAATGGAATCGTAAGAAGATAAATGTTATATTATCTTCTCGTAAAGATAAATATGTCGAGAATATCATATATAAACATTATTACAATCATAATAACCTATATTTAGATATGGATATGGAAAAATAATTACATCGGTTCGCAAGGTGGTAGTCTATCATACACATGAATGATGAAATATTTTCCCATTTGATGGAATAGAGGATAGATATTTGTCATTATGCTATCAAAATAAAATAAAATAATATAGACAATACTTTATATTTTATTTTATCTTAGTTTAATAACGTTTTATTGATGTGTAATAAGAAACAATACTAAAACATGGAGACAAAACCTACACCTCTTCTTTGGAAAAGCTCTCTTTAATAACAGGTTTAGACCTATAACATTAATATTATGACAAAAACAATACCTCTATAACATGTATAAAGATTATATTAAGGTATTTAATTAGGTATTGGATAAAACAATTATTTCTTACGGGTGATGGATTGAGAATAATATGTACCCTTTTATAAGAGAGGGGATGTGCACTCTTGGAATTTCTCAAAATATTAAAATAATATAAATTAGTTTTTAACATAAAATGGATCCAAAGTGATTTATAAAAAATATAATATGATTTCAGTACTAAATCCCAACATTCAGTAAAATTTAGACTAGTTTTGACAATATTACTACCCTAATCTTTTGGTTATACCCCCTTTAACCCATACTGTGACAACATGGGTTTTTACACTTAGAGGGAAAATATATTTTTTAGAAATTAAAAAAAGAAAATAAATGGAAAATTAATGATATGTTAAACCATATTGTAAAATGTTTTAAAAATATAATATTTTTATTAATTTTATATCATTTAAAAAAATATTTACTATAAAATATCCATAATGAGAATTTAGAAATATTCATGACATTGAATTTATTAATATGAATAAACCCTATAAAATTAAAACCAAATATTTTGTTATATTAATAAAATTTTATTTTATTCTATAAAATAGTCTATCACATTACTTTTCTCAAATTATAATTATTAAAATCTTTTATTTTATTTTATTCATTAATAGAATGTTTATTGTATTAGCGTTTTGTAAACATTTAAGGTAATTATATATTCAATAAAAATTAAATATAAATTAAAATGAAGATGTTAAATATTTCATATTTAAAAAATTTATTTATATTAGAATATATCCTATGGATAACACTGTGTTGAAATAATTACACATATTAAAAATAAGAGTGTGATATATGTGACATTTCTTTAAATAAAATATTATAATTGTCATAATCTCATCCATGTTACCGCAAAAAAATCAAAAAATATACCTTTGGATGATTATAAACGAGATATACTCATAAAATAATATTTAAGAAATTCTTTGTGTCATTTAATGTTTCTTATCATTTTTAATCCTAAATTTCCTGATTTACCCTTCACCGTGGTAATAAAAATTATTAAGATTACAATTTATATTGACAAAAAATAAAAGAAACATATTTACTATATTAGGTACCTCAAATTAAAAACATGGAATCCATTTTAAAAAATTTAAAACTCAGAAGTTACAGAATTTAAATTAAAATTAAATCAAACAAATACTTATGAAAACCGTTTAAAAATCCAATTTTAAATATAAAATATTTTAATGCTAAATTCAAGTATAAAATCAATTTCAAAACCCATAATTCAATTATTTTATATCATAATGAACTAATGAAAATTTAAAACAAAACCAAAAAATAGTTTTTCCTTATAAATACTTTAAAATAAATACAATTTTCAAAAAAAATTAATTTTCACAATTCCTTGAAAAACGAATATGTTTAGAAAATTCTCAAAAAAATACTTCTACGATAATTTTGACTTGATTAATTTAAATGGAATTTCATTATTTAAAATTAAAATATATTAATTTCAAGTTAATAATTTAAATAAAATATTAAGAGAAATGATTTTAATAAAACAATTTCATTTTCAATTTTAATAATTACATAATATATTTATAATGAATATAACTACATAATTCCTAAATACTAAAAAATATTAAAATTATTATTCTATAATTTGAGGTGTTTTTAAATTTTATGTACCAAATATAGTAAAATCGTTTTATTACTTGAAATGTTCTTGAATAACTAAAGGATATAACATATTAGGGTTAAGATGCAAATGTCAAATAATTCCACCAAAGGAGACTTAATGATAAACAATCTCGAATAATGATGAGATTAAGAAATACTTCATTGCCACTTTGGTAACATTTGAATCATAAACCTCCCAAAATAAATAACATCAAAAGAAATGTTAAATAACAAGAATATATAATATTTAATGATATATCATTTCAAAATGGTCTATACATACACCTATCAAAAGAACTATGTGTTGAATATGGAAAATGTCTCACGGAAGTAAAAGTGAAGAGAGAAACTCTTAACTCTCGTTTGACTTCCATTGTTTGTGTTCAAACATCCTGAAATATATATATAGTATTATTATACATATATTACCATACTCATATATTTCATATCATATATGATTTACTTATAGTATTTTATGGCCCGTTTATTAAAAATTCGTTGTTAAAATCATTGTTTTGGGTGATAATTGCTTCATTTTCCAAATATGTTTGGGTTATGCTATTTCATTATTTTTATATTTATCATTGTAACATAATTTATATAAGGTAAACCATGACATAAATACCATATATATTCATTTTATATGTATTCATATTAATTTACAGAACTTAGTGATAGAAAATAGATTACACAATTCATAGGGACGGTAGGTTGTACGTGTGCGTGAATTTTGTTTTCATTTTTAATGATGGAATAAATGAATTAAAAGTAAATTATAATTAAAAATTATATAATAATTATTATTTCATTTATATAATTTATATAAATAAAATATATCCTCATTACAATCCATCTGAAAACAAATGAAAAAAATCTCAACTTGCTACGTGGTGGCGGTAGTCCACACATATGCATGCGGGATGTTATTTATTTAGAATGTATTAGAAGATAATAAATTAGATTTGATATTAAATTTCCAAAAGTGTTGTTGGGTTATAACTATTACACTAATTCATTAAAATTATGCTTATAACCATCCATTTAAATTTTACGTGAAAAAACAGATAACATCGCTTTGAGAGGTGGTAATTCACCGTACACACGAGAAACATTATCATATCACCCAAGGAATGGAAATTAAGAAGTTATATTGGAAATAATATTTCAATAATTATAATAATTTCATACGTATCATATAAATTTTTAGAATCCATCATTATATCTAACCTCTATATGTGTTGAAGGAAAACAAATTACATCGGTTCACAACGATCGAAAGTTTCATTTCCCATTTTATAGAAGTGGTGACGGATATGGGTAATTTAATTAAAATAATAAAATATCTGTATATATTGGATGATATTCTTATTATAATATCAAATTTTAAGATTATTTTATGGATGTGGATGAATAAATAAAACAAATATGCATGTTTATTAATTTTACCTTTTCTTTGGAGAGACTCTTTGGTATTATACACAATGAATTGTTCAAGAATTTAATTATAAAAAATATGTACTACACTATGTATTTATGGAGTTAATGAAGATATTTGTGTAGTTATTTTCCAAAACAAATGGGTTTTGAAGTGTAAAGAGGATAGAGGGGGTGGAAGTTTAAAAGTGGGTGAGAGGACACACATAGAATTTTTGAAAAGATAAAGTGATATCCGTGTTTTTATCTTACCACAAGCATCTAAAATAGTGCATTATTGAACCTTATAGGAGATAAGGTTAAAATATGTAAATATAATATGATTTTTTTAAAAATTGTCCATTCAAACTTATTTATTCTTTTTTTAATCCTCAGTAAATATGATTTAGTCTTAACCAAAGTAATTAATTTTTATTAATTTTTCTATTTATAATGGTCCAAAATTAAGTCGAAATTATTAGATAATTTAAATTTTTATTCTAAATATGTAATTATTTTTTCTAAATTTAATTAATATAAGTGGAGGAATTAAATTTAAAATTAAACATATCGATGCGTCGAAAAACTGTTTTTCCAATAACAAACTTTAACAAGATTAAAATGGGATGAATAATAAATGGTAGAAAATGTACCATTATTTAGGTGTATAAACTCCGTAGATTATTAATATCTCAATGTCTCCAAAAAAGAATTAATCATAAAAGGTATATTAGAATTCCCTCTAAACCATATCCCAATAATTATCTACCTTAGTTATAACATCCCACTAATGCTTGGAAGATTCATGAAGCATGATGGTCATGTGCATGACCCTCATTAATAGAGGAATATATATATTCTCAGACATATATAATGTTTCATCTAATCATAACTCATCAACCTGGGGAAACCATCCCCATAAAAAGTATGTGGATATAATTAATGTAACTCTCACATCAACTCTGTCATAGTAGGGCCAGATCGTTGGGATCCTTTCATGATCTATATGAACCATAGGAAACCCCATAAAAACATAGAATTTGTGCCAAAATTAAGAATAAAAGGAGGCGTCATAGGTGTTCCTACAAGATTAAATACTTTTGGATCAGGTCGTACCATCACCATAGCATGTTAATGGTCACCTTCCTTGCATTTGACCAATTTTTCCAGGGTGAAATATGTCAACAATGCCAAACAAATTACTAAAATAATATTTAACAATAGGAATGATAATAGATGAAGGAATATCATTGGTACTAAGTTTGGGTCAAGGTCAAGTTCTCTATTTGATGATATTGGTTCTAGTATATGTTGTGTCAATTTCTAGGTATAGAGGAAACACTATTTAGATTTTAATTGGAAACCCAATTAAATGGTAACCATTTCATTTATCATTTATGGATAATAAGTTCATAAACATATGTATATATGAATATATCACTATCAAATAAGATTATTTGACATTCCCAAGTTATAATTATTTATTCCTTATAAGATTCAATTGGTACCTCGGGTTACTGAAACTAAACCTATTACATCCAGTCTCAAGATGTAAGAATCTAAATATTATGATTCTTTTATATGCATAACCATTCTAAATTTATAGAAATATAAAATTAATAAATTATTATTTTCATATTTTTAATCATAATCAACTAACTTTTCAACCTTTGTGACCAATGTTCCATGTCTCAAACATTTCATAATTGGTTAATTATGTTAACAACATCATGTTATATGGTAAATGACCATTTAGGTTGATGAGGACAGTTTAAATAACCAATCATTTATCATTCTCACTTTATGAAACATTTGTACAATAAATTGATATAATATTCAAGAAACTACAACATGTTTTAGGCAATGCAAAAAATATGTAAATATGGAAAGAAAAATTCATGACATTTTAAATCCCCAAGCGCCTATAATGATGCATGAGATAATACTTCCTTATCCTAACAAGACATTGGTAAAAGAAAATCCATAATTATAATAAATTCTAAAACTAATGTGTGTCACCAAATAGGGAAATCAGTAAAACTAAAATAGTAAAAAACCAGAAACACCATTCCCATTCCAAGAAACGTGGAATTTTCCTATTCTATGGATATTCTTATCATATTCATTTGTTCATTAGAAAATTCCAACACCTCCTACTATCCTATCAACTATACCAAAAATATTAATAAAAATGATACACTTTGATATAACATTTCTATGTCCTACACTTGGTTCACTCATAAGTATCAAAACTCGATTTCCCACATGGCTTGAAGCACACCTCTGTATATACAATTGGATGCTGACTAGCAGCAAGGGTATGTAACGGTATAAGGGGGATATTGTACTCTATTTTATCAGAGTATAAATGTTGATATATAATAATTGAATAAATAGTGTAAACATAAATAATTATTAATAGAATAATGTAATCATCCAAATATAGTATAAAATAGGCATAATTCATATGAAGAACATATCCAATTTCATATAAAAAAATTCAGCATATCCTGATTCTATACAAAATGTGGAATAATCATACATGTAAACAGGCATCTGTACAGTACATTCATAAAAAATGAATAAAAAGACCAACAATTATCTCCAATTTCATCCCACACCATAGCTTGACCATTTTCTCCCATACTCAATCCTATTGTAGAATACAATCAATTGTTCATATAAGGCAACTTCCCATTATCCCAACATGCATCTATAAAGTCTGTTTGGGTACCTATCAGTGACCTGGCTTGGATGTGAGTAAAACTCACAAGGCCATCACCAATGGTGTCTATAACTATAAATTATATGTATATATTCTGAAGTACTGTACATGTAATAATGAAAAAATTAAGAAATGGAATAAAAAAAACCCATGTTGACTCAAGCACCACACGAGAAACCCATCCAATAGTACCTATATAAAACAAATATGTAATCTCTCAATAGATTACTTACATCACAAAAAACTTGGATAAAAGATAATACAAATTATATATATATATAAAAGAACATCATTTCCATTATTTAGGATTAATAAGTATGGTATTTCATGTCCTTTTATTTCATATATTAATAAGGAATGTCATTTCTATAAATCCCAAACAAGTCCTTATGAACATCGTGTCCATTTAATTAAGAATAAAAAAATTATAATGATATATTTTTATGTTCCATTGTATAGTAAGGGACATTATTTCCCTAAATGTGGAATAAATAGAAGTAATATCAATTCCATATGTTCCAAATGACCAATAAATAACACCATGACCATTTATTAAAGATAACTATGTGGAACATCATGTCCATAAATTCTATTTAGTAATATGTAATGTTAAGTCCATTACACAATGTAACGATGATGAAATCACATATATTTCATCTAATAAATAAAATATATAATTTATGTTATATGAATAAAAAATAATAAAAAGGGACCAAGGCCTATCAGCAACACATCCTAAGTGTAAGGTTCAAGTAGTGGTAAAAAAGCAATCCACTAGGAATTTGTTTGTGTAAGGGCTAACTGATTTAAGGTATAATAATATACCTAATTAGTTTTACATTTTTGAGGTGACGCACAAAAGGTAAGATACATGGAACAATGACAAAATAATATAAAAACATAAAATTTTATGAAAATTTTATAAACGACATACCTTATACTTGTAGTCGAATCCTCATCTTGTATTGACTTCTAATCCACACTGGAATACAAATAATATGGAAATAGGCAAAATTATTAAAAAATGTACTTAAGGAATTTTACATATATTACATCTACGATGACATGATACCCTAAAAATGAAATTAAGAGAAATGATAGACTAACAGAAGGTGAACCAACATGATAAATGATGCTTGAATTAGACACCATATGGAGGAGGAAACTAAAATTATATGAAAGGGGAATGGAGAAATCCGCTAGAGGTTTTATGATATACATGAGAAATGAGGGATAATAAAGTAAGAATAATTTTTAAAACATTTAACTGAAAAAAGGAAAAATCTCCCTTTCCCATGGTATTTGTGGAAAAAATGGGTTTTATGATATAAATATCACTTTTGAGGCCTTACCATAGATATTTATTCCATAAAAAATCATCTTATGTCGTAATGTGAAAATTTATGGCATATTGTTTTTATTTCAAAACATATGGGGTAAGACCTAAAAACCTTAAAAATAAATTCTTTATTTATTCAATAAGATATATATTTGTGGTGTAAATTTTCTACAGATATACTCTTATATATATAAATATATTACATGCCAAAAATTCCAAAACATCCAATTCATCAGGGTCCAAATGTCAAAAACTATAGAATAACATGATTAGAAATAATATGGAATCATATATATTTACTTCGCCATTTTCACCCATAATTGAATGGATAACACGTTATTAGGGTGGTTGTTTATTAAATACTTGCAAATAATAATATAGAATGTGGGGCCTCTAGGGAAACATGTACGATTCATGATATCTATAATATTGTATTAATAATGAGTCTATTTGATCTTGTATATAATGGGTTCCCTATTATAAGGCTCAAGGTTGATATTAAAATTCTATGATATCTAAAATATTTGATATATATTTAGTGTCAAACAATTAGAAAACTATTTGTTCTGTAATTAAGGTAAAATAAATAATTATATTATCATCAGATCAATCACTGAAAAAATTATAATTTAATAATATACCTAATAATATTAATTATCACTAATAATTTATATTTTCAATATATTAGATAATGAAATAGTATTTTAAAGATCTCCTAGTGTTTAATGTGGCTGAATTGGGATAAATGTATAGGGAATGATAAAACTAGTGTCTAATAAGTTTTAATGATTGCGATTTTCCCATAACTAAGATAAAACTAAAATCATAAAGATATTAATGATAATCAGGATGTTTTTTTATTAAGGACACATTGTTGGGGCCACTGACGATATGACCAATCACATAGAGAGTTATCTCAATCAATAATTCTCAAATAGTGATTAGAACAATCATTGTAGTTCATTGAAACCATTCATCAAGTTGGGAGATAATGACACAATTTTTCACATTAAATATAATTCTAAAAAATTGAAAAAATAATTTTAATAGGTTAAAAATGAAAATGAATTGTGGTTATTAAATTTAGTGCCCTAGAACTGAATTTCTTAGTACTCAATATCGTATTTTTTATTATTAATGACATTTATTATTATATCAGGATTTTTCATTTGCATGAATCTTTTTTGTGATAAGGATCTAAGAATATATCACACGGAATGATCATATCATCTCCCTGCTATGATGATAATTATGAGGTTCCATGATAGTTTTATTGAATATAGTTCTATTGTGAAATGATATTTTCTTTTAAGAGACAAATGATATAGACCACCAAGAGTAGGAGTCTCGTAATACATTGAGACACCTTCTCATAGTGTTCTCCCTTTGTAATCTCTATGGGGTGAGTTTATAAGAGGATACCCATTAATAAGAAATCCATATTTCCATGTTTAATTGGATATTCTTATATGTGGACATATGAATTGATAATAATACTTTAATATTATCATTAACGGATATCAGGACTCACATACATTTAAACATTGAAGAAAACCATGATGACATATAGTCATAGTAAGGTAGGTTGTGTTTGGTATGTTACAGGTGATATTTCATTAATAAATAAAGTGAAAAAGGTTTTATCTCTTCTATAACATAAAATAAGATGATATCTTTGACCCTTTTATGGGAATGGAACTACATATATAATCTATGGACATAGTTTTTAGAAAGAGATTTCATTTTTTAAAATTCAAATAAAGAGACATCGAGGAAAAAGTTTGATGGAACCAACATGAAACTCGGTAAATTTGAGATATATCAATAAGGGATTATATTATAAAGTAAAAAAATTCATCATATAATGGATGTCGTTGTGTCATTAACGTATTTCACTATGGGTTCCTTGGAATGTTTCTAGAAACTAATATTGGACTTTTTGTGGTTATATATATTTCTAGATAGAGATAGACCAGTAGATTCACATTAAAAGTGGATCAACAATCTTAGTTAGATTATAGTATTGAATTTTACATATTAGAATAAATAATATTTATTCTTCTTTGGTTGATATCAATAATTTAATCAAAAAAAATTTGAAATAATAAGTGAGTTAAAAATATTAATAAATATTTAATTTCATGTTTGGAGAATTTAATATTAATTACATTTATCATAGAATAATTCATTTAAATTTATGTATTAAAAATTCATTATTCTAGGATCGATAAATGTTGATGAAGCAAATTGAATTGAGTTTAATGGTTTGATTATAAATATTATAAATGATATTTATTTATATCATTAATATGTAACACATGTCAAGTGATTAATAATAATATTTTTTTATTGGATGTTGGGTAAACTAAGAATATTAAAGATGGCTAAGGGATTATGTATGATTTTCAAACCCTAAAACTTCCATGATAAATATCATATTATAACTCATTTATAAATAACTTTTGCTTTTAACAATGGATAGAGAGAAACTTTATGAAGTCCTAGAGAATGAACTAGAGATCTATAGAACACTATCTCTTCCTCCCCTCAATGGATTTACAGAGAACACCAATATTTTCTACTCTTTTGAGAATAATACTGTAGTAGTCAACCATGAAAAACACATGTGATTAGAATCAGTTGTGATAGCACCTGACAATTATATGAATACATTCATAAATCATGGTTCACATGTGGACAATATCTATATGGATTATACCCTGGGACTATACAACACAACAATGGTAAAACAAGATATAGTCAATTAAATAATTAATTAAATCTAAATTAAAAGTTGAGGTAAATTTATATGAGCTCACAAATTAATTATAAATTTCATTCTAAGATCCTAATATTTTTCTTATCAAGTTTTAATCTAGTAAACTATTATATGGTTTTTAATTTGAAATTATGGTTGATTATCTATGACAACATTTATTTGTAAATAAATACTAAGTGGTGAGTTTTTTATACCATCAATGGATGCTTCCATTTCGGTCATAACCTACATGTAGTATCAGAGTGGTCACATGTTTAATTTATATTTATTTATTATTTATTAATTATTTTCATTCATTTTCTTTCTGTTTTAATTAAATAAATGTTATGTAATATTTTTACGTATCCATATATTACTTTCTTTGTTCTTAATAACATAACCAGTATTCATTCAAAGTTAAAAAAATGTAGAAGCATTCAAAGAACACTATCTATAAGTTCCAATGACTCTGCCTAGAAAAAACCATAATGCAAGGAATGTACTTTTCATATACACATTGTAATATTTTTTTAGCATCTGTATCTCATGATAAATTTGGATAGATTTTATGAAAATGGGTTCAATATCTTACAAAATAGGATCATCATGTATATCAAGATGGATTGCAAAAATTATTGAATAAAGAACTTTATACAACCATTTTGTAGGATTTTTAGTCCCTCTTTTATCAAATCCAAGAACATTAGGTGGTCCAATGAACATTTTATTGGATACATAACATAGGGATGGATGATCTATGAAATATAGAGGCAACACACAATTATTTACCATTACATTTCATATTATATGAACAAATTTGTAGTAGGGAACACGCCTTGTCTGAAGGCATGTGTTGCATACATGTGTAAAAGACAGTTCATGTCATGTACTTGAGTACACAACATGTAGTCTGTAGTAGATAGTGTGTCCAATTTTTCAAAGATAAAAATTAAATATATAATCAAATATAATCATTTATGTTTTTTGTTTCATTTATTTGACAAATAATAATCCATGATGTAGGATTGGTAATTATATATTAAATCAATGTTTTGTTAAAATTTCAGATAGGCATGAGAAGCTGCCTCCATGTTCACTTTTGTTCTCTATAATGTTTAAATAAGATTAATTTTGTTTAGAATTATATATTAAGGTAGTTTAAAGTGTCATTGATGGAATTAAGATAAATTTAATTTTTGGATTAAATCATGGAACATTATCTAAATTAAAGAGAAAATTATTGTAATTGATAACCTGATTTCAAATGTATTCTCATTGTTGGATGTGGGTTATCATGTTATTAGACTAACCCAATATATATGATTGGTTTATTATCATTTATTTTGGTCAAATTATTATTGATGTAATTCATTTCATCCAATTCTTTTTATTAAGTAAGTTCCTTCATGTCCATAAATTATTTATGTATACCCAATTTTTCAAATCCAATGGATCCTCTAACCTAAGATTGATTTTAAATATTTTCTTTGTATAGAGTTCCCATGTGAGAAGAGGTGGTATTAGTCAAGGAGTTGAGATGAAACCAATCAAGTCATTATGTAGAATCCAATGGGGAATAAAACATCATGAAACATAATACAGTTCAAGGTCTTTTACCCTAGGGTTTAGGGTTAGTTTTTTATCTTCTAGACAAACTAACCCTTAAATAATCTCATGATCATGAAACTTATATTTAATTCCATTCAGATACATAGTTAATTTTTTTTGTTTTTGAATTTTGTGTGATCACCTAATAAATTTATTTGCAATACAAAAATTTTGAATAAAATATAGTTGGATTATACATAATTTTTTTATCATACATGGTTAATCACTTAAGTAAAATACACTTTATATCAGCAAGGTATGTGAAAAAAGGGTATTTACACATAAATATATAGATCCCTAAAATAAAATATTTTTTCAGTATATCCTTCCACAACATAAGTTAGAAATATCCTCATAGTTTGAAGTGATTCAAAAACTCATGTAGGTTTGATTTAAATTATCCGATAAATATTAACTTTAATTTTTTGGTTAAACATAACATGGTTATAATGAAGGGTTGACTACCTAATAAAAATTTGGTGAAACTAAGAGGAAGGTGTTGAGGAAATATTTTAATGTATTTAAATATTAAGAATTCCACTTTATAGATAAAGGAACTATGAGTTATTGTAGTAGAAAAGTTACAACAACCTAAAGCCCACCGAATGACTTTTCAAACCAATTATTGGATATGAGAAGGTGAATATAGCTCATTTCTACTAGAATATATAAAATAAAATATATTGTAAAAATAATGGTAAGGGATAATGGGTTACTAATAAAAGAGAGAGATTAATGAAATTTAAATAATTTTTAATCTATTTATCCATTTTCGATAATAATAAGATGTAAAAATCGTTAGCACTTAATTTTTAGAAAATATAAACTCAAATGAATTTGAAAATATCACTATGATCCATAAAAGAGAAGTATAAACTTCTCACCAGTGTGAATTTAAATGAATGGTATAGATTCTTATGCATTATACTACGCTCTGAATGGTAATTGTATGTTCTAGAAACCCCACTTTCTGAGTTCATTCTCAAAGAGGCTAATGGGGAAGAAGTGTCGCTCTATTTAAACCATGTGTAAAAAATATAGATGTACAATGTTTTATGTTGTACTTCATGTCCTATTATTTTTTAATGAAATGTGAGGATATGGATGGGTATTGAATTGTTTCTTACCTTCGATATCTCTATCAATTGAAGGATATATTAGAGGGGTATGAGACTCAATTTCACTATTCAAATGAAAGCATGGAGAATCAATTCCAAATGGGGAGAATTTGGTCATTATGATTTGCTACATTGAGCATCTGAGCATATTATGGTTTAAGATCAATGATGAGATTTTCACAAATCCCATTCTATACTCACTATTGAAAAAACAACTCCACTTTTACGGTGAATTATAATATGAGAAATATAAAGAAGACAGTAATAAAACAAATTACACTTATTCTACAATTTCATAAATACATAGGGTTTTACAAAAATTTTATCCATATGGAAAACAATAATTGGAAGAACAAGGAAAGGGGGGTGAAAAATTAAACCATGCCTTGGGATCAATATTGTTATTCTTCCAAGAAGAAGAATATGTTAAGGTAAGGAAAGGAAAATGATGTGGAATGTTTTTAATGTTGAATGAAAGACCACTAGAAGAGGAATTGAACCTAGCCAAATAAGTAACGGGAAGCTTCAAGTGTGTTCATTATTTATTGTATTCTTTCCATATCTAAATGTTTGGTGTTATATACTACATGTGGTTCTCACATTTAAATCTAAACATAGGATCTGAGTAGATTATATAATATTACTAGAGATGATGTGGATCTGTGGGATTCCAATAGAGTGAGGATAACTACTCTAACCATTATATATTACTATATCACTTTTCTGATAAGATTTATTTTGGGTTTGAATAATTTTTATTATGTTTATGGTGTTACCAAGAGAATTCTTTCAGATTCTTATTTTGATATGGATGGATTTATTTTTAGATTTTGAAATAAATGATCTTAATATAATAATTATTTCATATCTTAAGGTATGGAATATAGAAATAATTATATTTGGGTTTTCAATTATAGAAACAAAATATTCTAAATTGATAAATAAACAAATACACATGACTCATATAACACCTAGTTATGGAATCATTATCCTAGTAACATAAACAAGAAGTGTTTGTAAATCTATATCAAGATGGTCACTTTGAATTTTTGAGATTAAGGCACATGAAAGATGTAACACTTGTTTACAAGGTAAGATGAACAAACCACCATTTTGTGGTCAACATGAATGGGCCATATAGATTCTTGATTTGGTATACATTGATGTTTGTGAACCTTTTCAAGTAAAGGCTAGAGTTGGATTCTCTTACATTGTTACATTTAATAAATACATGATAATATGTGGTTATATATACTTGATGGGGTATAAGTCTAAATCCGTTTTGAAATTAAAAGAGTTCATGATCGATATTGTGAATAATCTTTCTAATAAGTTAAAGAAACATTGATTTGATTGATGTTGTGAATATCATTACTAAGAAATTATCAACTTTCTATGGGTGTGTGGGATTTTATTTCAATTCAATCCAAAATATATGACATAGAAGAATTTTGATATTGAAAGGGGTAACCATACCATGTTGAACATGGTATGGTTGTTGATGAGTCACACAATCCTTCCATTGTCCTTTTGGTGAAATTTATTATATATGACATCATACATGGTAAACAGAGTTCCAACTAAAGTGTTGAACGATATTATCTTTGAGTTATGGAGTGGAAAGAAACATATTTTATAAAATGTCAATGAATGGGATTTAGAGTTATTTTTAAGACTTGATGATGCAATAAAATAGATCCCAATGCATGAACTGTATCTTTATAGGATAGCCTAGGAAATAAGGGGATACTATCTATACAATCCTTCAAGCAAGAATGTGACTATCACTAGACAAGATATTTTTCTTGAGAGGGAGCACATAATCATGGATTATAGTGGTAGAAGGATTGAATTAAATTAATTTTATGCTCATGATACACTAGAGTTGGTATAGGAACTCATTCCACATAGCACCATAGAATAATCTGTTGCTAAAACATAGGTACTCTATATGAGTTCTAGAGAGGTAAGAGACAACTTGAGAGATATGGTTTTCTCCTAATAGATGATGGTGATTCATTATTGGTTAAAAATAATGATCCTTTATCCTATAAAGAGGTATTGGAGAGATAATAATCTATAACTTGGTGACAATCCATCTAATCTGAGATCGATTCCATGTATCAAAACCAAGTCTATATTCTAACCAATTTTTGAGTCGATGTTAAGACTATTCGGTGTAAATTGGTATTCAAGTGAATGATGGGAATTAAAGGTAAGGTAAATACCTATAAATTATGTCTTTTTGGTAAAGGTTTTAGATACTTTCAACTCAATAACAAAGATGAAACCTTTTCCCCAATTTCCATATTTAACTCCCTCAGAATTTTTCTTATCATGATTGCTTACCATGATGATACTATTTGGATAATTGATGTCAAAACTACTTTACATAAGGGGAAAATTCATCAGGTTTTTTATATGAGATAAAAATAAGTTTTTGTGACTCTATAAAATTCCGAAAATGTATAAAAGTTGTAGAGATACATTGACAAATTAAAGAAAGAATATGGGCCATGGAACATTTTATTCAATGAAGCTGTAAATAAATTTGGTTTCATTAACATTAAAAATTATAAATTTGATTAAAATTGGTTTAGTTAAAAGATAGTTGTTTTAATGTTAGTATATTTTTATAAAAAAATTATAATTGGATGAAATATACCATCCTTATAAGAGGCTGAGGAATTATTGGTTAAATTCTTCTCCATAAAGCAGTTAGGTGAAGAAGCCAACATTCTAGGGATCAAAGATAAGGTAAATTCATTGACCAAATACTGAAGAGGCTCAATATTAAACAATACTAGTGGTGATTGGTTCTAGTTTAATATTTTATACACCATTATAAAGAAAATGTATCCTTATAAACAAGAGGAAATTGAGAAAATGAGAAAGATCACATATGCTTTGGAAATTGGATCTATCAGTTTTTCAATTTTATATATGAATATTAATGCTGTCTATGCTTTGATCATGGTAGGAAGATATCAAGTAGAACCATGTGAACAACATTAGAGTTCTTTCAAAGACATCATTATGTATCTGAGATGAACTAAGGATATGTCCCTAGTGTAGGGATGAGATAAAGAGACATTCAAAAGGGGTTATACAGACAATAGATTTAAGACAAATAAAAATTATATGAAGCCATAGTTGGGATATATCTTTTGTATTCATGGAGTGTTTTTGAGCTATAAATGATCAAAGTAGCCAGTTTACACTGATTCTATAGTGGATTCTGAGTATACTGTGGTTTCTTATATAGATAAAGTTATAGTTTAGATTCACAAGTTTGTCTATGTACTTGATGTGGTACCTAGTAGTTAAGACCCAATCATAGTTTAAAAAATGAATAATTGATCGGTGGATCTCTTAAAAGAGTTGAGGTCATAAAAAAGGAAAAATCATAGAAATCTATACTTACATATCTTGAGGCATTTTTCTCAATGAGGAAATATTTCTCTGTGTAGAGTATCCATAGAGGAAAACATTGTAGTCCTCTAGAACAAGGCTCCATTTATGTAGATTCATGAGTATAATGTGAGATCTAGTGTACTAAAAGTTATTGTGAGTTAGATTTAGTGACAGTGGTAGTATTTTGGAGGTGGTGCCCTAGAATCAACATTCATAGTATATACATAAATGTTTTTTTAATATTAATGAGAATTATTATCACATAATGATTCAACCCCTTCATAAATATTGAATGAGATAATGTCCTAAGAATATGTGTCACATTGAAATGGTATACCGATTCCCTTCAATGATGAGAACATAGAGGTTATATGTTAATATTCTAGAATAATATTCTTTGACGAGATGGATTTTTTTTATGGAACAGAATTCATATTGAACATCAGGGGTAGGAGGATCAAAAGACATTGAGACACCTTATCATGGTGTATTCCTTTTGTAAGCTCTAATATATGATGTTATGAGATCAAATAAATTAATAGGAAATCCATATTTCTATGTTTCATTGGATGTTCCTATATTTGTACTTGTGTATTGATCCTTAGATTCTAATATTATCATTAATGAATATCCATATTTTCATTTATTCATTGATGAAAACCACATTGACATATTCTTAAGGTTAGGTAGGATGTGTTTGGTATGTCATGATTGATATTTCATTAATGGATAATAAAATAAGGTATTTATCCCTTCTATCCCTTGATGAAAGTTGATATATCATGTACTTTTATGGTAATATAACTTCCTATATAAGTCATTGGACATGGTGTTCAATGGGTGGTTTCATTTCTAAAAATTTTATGAAAAATACATCAAGAATATAGGTTAATGGAACCAGTGTGCAACCAACATTATTTTAGATGTCATGATATGAAAATGTATTACATGGTAAATTTAAATTGAATGTTGAATGTAGTTGTGAATTTAACGTCTTTATTTGTGGGTTCTTTTGTATGTTTCTATAGTATAACCTTCTACATTAGGTAGTTATGCCTGATTAATCTGAGACAGAGAGGCCATGATGGTTATGCTTTGAGTGTATCTGAAATCTCAGTTAAATTATATTGTTAAATTAATAAAATTAGAATAAATAACAATTATTCAGTTTTGGTTGATCGCTATAATTAAATAATAAGATATTCAAATGAAAAAGTTAATTAAATTATAATAATAAATAATTGGTTTCAATTTTGGTTCATTTATTATTTATTATATTTATTGTAGAATAATCCAGGGATGTTTATTTATTAAATAATCATTATTCAAGGATCAGTAAATGTTGAAGATGGACTGTATACTAAGCGTAACGATCAGATTGAATATATTATAAATGAGATTTATTTATATTATAAATATGTATAATGTTTCAATAGATTAATAATTATATTATTATTATTGGACATGGGTTAAACTAAAATATTAGAGATTGTTGATGGCTTGTGTGTGATTTTCCAAACATAAATATTCCATAATAAGTATATAATTATAACTCCTTCCTAAATCACTTTGTGTGTTCACAATTGAAATATAGAGACTCTTAAAATTCCTATAGAGATATCCAATTATCTATAGAACACTCTCTTTTCCACCTCTCACAAGCCTTCACATGAATACAAATATTTATTCCTCCGTTGAGAAGAATACTGCTATGATTGACCATGAATAAATCTAGTGATTAGGATCTATCATAGCAGCACTCAATGACCCTACAACTTTGATTAGAGATTATGGTGCATATATGGATCACCTTTAAAGGGATTTAATTCTAGGATACTATAGAGAAAAGGCTGAATAATTAGATCTAATTAATTGGAACACCAATGAAAGTTGAATTACAATTTGAGTTACTTCAATATATGTTCATAAATTAATTATAAATTACATGTGACGATCCTCCTCCTTTAGTTCGTATGTTTTAATCCAGTCATTTAATATATGTTTTTTAATTGGATGTGATGTTTTGATCATGTTTTCTAATTATTACATGTAAATTAAGACTATATTTAGAGTTGGTCATACCAACAAAGGATGATTCCACTACACATAGAACCTACAGTGGTTTGGAAATCCTAAATATGGTTTGAAGGTAACTTTAGATTTTTTAAATTTCTATTGTCTTGTAAGTAGAATTTTTTTAATAATATTTTTATAATTTATTATTTTCAAAAGTAATGGATGACATTAATGAAGTGTTTTCATAGGATATCCAAATTTTCAAGGTTGTTACAACTAATATGTTGATGTAACCAAAACCTTTTATAGGTTTGGAGGAGTTTTAGAAACTCAACTTATGTAATATTATTTATAAAACCATATTGAATGTTATAGAAAAAAAATAAGAATATTTTTCTATCATTTTTTTAGATCGTCAATGTGAATTTTTCACTATGTTTTGTTACAAATAATAACATTATTCCCAATGAGATATTTCATTCAATTAATATAATTCCATAATTTATATAAGGGTAATATTTCATTAATTATTGATAAGATAAAATTTTATAAAAATGATATAGTGGAGTTTAATAATATGTTTTTTAATGAAAATTAGATTTATTGATATCATAATCTATAGTATTTTTAGGTTTATTTCATCAGTTTTTTTAGTATCAAAGTTTACAACGGAAATTATAATACAACGTTTTCAATAAATGTATTCTCATAGGGATATCCCTTACCCTTGTATTTACATATAATAATTTAAATTTTATAAGGATGAATTTGTTGTCCATTTTTTAGTGTAATATTCATTGAGTGGGGACTATTAATACTAAACAAATATCACTCATCAGTTATTTATTGTTGATATCCTAATATTTTATAATACCACACACAAAAAATGACAATTTATCCTAGATATTATTATAAAATATATACTAACCTTAGAATATATGGTAAACATCCAAAATAATGTGATGTGATTTTATAGAAATGTTTTGGGACATAAAAGATAAAATCAGTGTTTTATAGGTGTTCAAAAAGTGAATGTATATAATAAAGTGTTGAATATAATTTATACATAGACCAAAAAAATATTTCAAAGTAAATAACATAGATAATTATAAAAACTATTAAATAAAAATTAGTGGTATTAGTGGAGGTTTTTTTTTTCTACTTTCGGATGATTAAAATAGCACAACATCATTTAGTAGTAGTTATGAAATTTTTTGGTTATTTCATGGTTGAAAAAAAATTATCAAAAAATGTAATTTTTATTACTTGTTTTTGTATGTGTCTTTTTATATCATTTAGTGATGGTTTTTATTTTATTTACTTGATGATGTTTTTTAAAATTCATCCAAAAATAAATTATAAATAATCAACATAACCACCACTACAGACATTCACAAAGGTTATGTTTAGTGACAGTTTAGGATAACTACTCCTAAATAAATTCACAAAAATATTTTTAGTGGTGGTTATCATAAACATGATCTAAATATAATTAAAAAACTTTTATTTTTTTAAAATAATTATTAAAAATTTATAAATATAAAAACATTGAAATACAATAAACTGATATCTGAATTCATAATAAACTCATCATACATACCCATCACGCATCCATAGTCATATATATGAAACCTTAGTCACTATAGCATCAGTTGACTTATAACTTTATTCAAACCACTACCTTGGTCATCAATATATGTATTTAAAATATCTCTTCCTACAACAACAAATCATGGACAATATATAACTATCCCATGAACTAGGATTCATCTATATACCTAAACATCATGTGGTCAATTGTAACTGAATACATCATGTCATCAACTATGGATTAGAAGAAGATATAAATTATAATTGACCATAACAAATAAAATTGTAATAAAGTCGTTAATAATATTTAAAAATAACAAAGAAAATAAAAACACTAACAACTAAATTTTTAATAATTAAATGGATCAGAACAGTCATGATCCAATCTACTATCAACATCTGTCACCACCAATAAAAAACAAAATATTAATGAAATGAAATGTGAAAGATAATAGACTAAAATATATTCAGAATGTGATGCATAACATTAGGTATTTTTTTAATAAAATATTATAATTTTTTTCATAAAATGAATAATATATCATTCAACACACTTTGAAAACATAAACATACATATTTAAGATATGATTCAAAACATAGAACTAATAATGGATAATTATATAATAATCTAGTTAGTTTTTAAATCGATGTGTGGTGCGCTTTAAATTTACTTATGAAAAAAAATTCAAGGCATTGTTATGGAATCATGTATTATATATCAAAAATTATTCAGTGGTGGTTGTAACATTATTTCACATCTATATGAGGTTTTTATATGGTTTTGATAGATACACACACACATTAGTGTTCTAAAACATTAAAAACATGTTTATGGGAATCTTGAGAAAACCATTACTCAGAATGTAATTTCATTAGTTCCACATTTCTCAAATAATTCCATGGTCATTTCTCTTTTATTTACTAGTCATTTAATGTTTTTTCCTTGTTTTTACCCCAGCAGACATGTTTTTAAAGACATCGGTATCTTTAAAAATAGTTTATTGAGTTATTTTAATCACACTACATGTCAGATGATCTTGTTTTCTATGCATACTTGTAAAAAATAGTTCAACAGTGGTTTTCCCACTGATCCATGTCAATATGAGGTCATTTTCTATGGTTTTGACCACTACATGCACATTTAATGTTTTAAAACACTGAAAATGTGCTTATGGGTATCTTTGACAAATCATTACTCGAAATAAAATTTCATCCGTTATTATATTTCAAAAATAAATCTACTATTGTTTTAATATGATTTCATGGCTATCTAATGTAATTTTAATTGTTTTAACCCCCCTGAAACATGTTTTTAATTACTTTGGTATATTTAAAAATAGATTATTGATTCCTTCTGAGCACATTGCACATCAAATGGACATTTTTTCTAGGTGTACACATAAAAAATAATTCCATGGTGGTTTTCCCATTATTTTCAATTTATATATGGTTGTTTTTTGGGGTTTTTACTATTACATGCACGTTTTAGTGTTTTAAACCACTAAAAATGCATTTATAGACATCCTGGGAAAACCAAAACATGGAATGACATTTCATTGATTTCTAAATTTCATAAATCAATCTAAATTTATTTTCCTCTAATTATATATCCATCTGATGTTGTTTTCATAGTTTTGACCCCCTAAGACACATTTTTAAAGACTTCTAGTATCTCTAAAAATGATTATTGAGTCATTTATAGGACACTTAACATATAATGGATTATTCTTCTATGATAACATGGTATATATAATTTAACTATGCTTTTATATGGAATACACATCAATAGGATATCATTTTCTATGGTTTTTACCATTACACGAACATTTTAGTGTTTTAAAACACTAAAAATGTGTTTCTCAGAATCCTGTGGAAATCCTAACTCATAATGATGTTTTGTTGGAACATACATTTAAAAAATAAATATATGGTCATTTTGCATTGATTTCACATCTATATGCTGTCATTTACAATGTTTTGACCCAATAACACATGTTTTAAAGGATTTTGGTATCTTTAACAACTGTTTATTGAGTCATTCATAACACACCACTCTTTGAATGGATGTGTTGTTTATGAGAAAACCAAAAATATAATTCAATGCTAATAGTACCATGTTTTAATTTCAAAATAAGGTTATTTTCTACAGTTTTTATTGTTTCACGCATGTTTTTTTGATTTAAAACACTAAAAACGTGTTTTTGAGCATCTTGGGAAAACCGTAACTCAAAATGATGTGTTGTAACAGCCCAGGTGTTAATAAAATAATATCTTTTCATATATATTAATATTTATGAATAATATATTAATTTTACATTAATTGGGACTCTTTTTCTGATAGTATACCAGACATGGAACAATAGGTTTCTCTGAAATATTACGTTGCACACAACATTGAGTTATACCGAAAAATAATACAATAATATTATTATTATTTAAAATGGTAGTCAACACTGAGCTGTTGTATTGGTGGGAATGAACAGAACTAATTAAAATATGATTAAACATATTTTTCAAATGTATTTACATTTATCCAAAAAATTATAGAGGCTTAAAATGAGAATGAACCCAATTTTAAGTATAAAATACTATAATATTTTTAAAAGGTCATTTTACCTCCTTTTGATGGAGAACCATTTTTAAATATAGTTTTTTAAAATTTTAAATTTTCTATTTGAAAAAATAAACTTTTTTTTTAGAATCAAGACATAAAAATTTACTTTGGTTGAAATTTTTGTTTTTTCTGATAAAATTCATATTCTAATGAATAGTGAAAATAGTACATTTTTAATTAAAAAATTCCCTTTCATCTAATTTATTTTTATTGATAGATTATTTTTTAATCGATTTTAAAGTATATTTCGATAATGTTTTTATCATTTAATCTTATTTTGGTCATTATGAGTAATTTCATATTTAAATTGGATATTAACACATGTTAATCTTTCGATAGTTTTTACCTCTAAAAAACCTACTTTCTCGTTTGGATAACATGAATTAATTCTAAAATAATTAATGAAAATTATATGTTTTGAATTTGAAAAAATGTATTCCATGTTTGGAATCATATGTTCCAAATTATATAAACAGGTACCTTTTATTTTTTGACATTATGAATAGTAACTTTAGTAATTATTTTTATTTACCACTATTAAAGGGTAAATTAGGTAAATAATGGTAAAAATGATATTATAATAATATAAAACTACCCTAACACGTGTCCTAATCTTATTGGACAAGTAATGGGCGACCAAAACAATCCATAGCCCACGATTTTGACATTTGGAAGGCACTTGGGTGAGATAATGACATGTTATAACAACAAATTTAAAGTAAAGATAGATATAACATAAACATGTATCTTGTAACTAAAACAATTTTAATATAGGGTAATATAACTGATATATGTGACTATAAATATTAATTAGATGTATAATGTGATTTACTACATCATGGTATTTTATTTATAATTTTCAGACAATATATAAATAAATTTATTTATGAAACAATAATGATGTAGTGATTACCTTATTAATGAAACATTCAAATAAATGATATTAAATTTTCTAAAATAAATCTAATTTGAAATTATTTACTCTATTCACAAATATTTTGGATTATTATGACTTGTTATATTTGAGATAATGTAGTTTTTACAAATGAATCATGTTATTATGACTTTAACAAAAATCAATTACCAAATAGTGTCAAAATTGACATAAATGAGTTTTTAAAACAAATAGTATTTTATTAAATGATATAATAGTTATAAAAATATAATATTTAGCCAATTAAAATAGATAATGAGAAAATTTTAATTAATGATCCACTTGATCTTCTCTTGTCAATTTATAGTAACTATTTAACTATATAGTGTAAACATACAATAAGACATGGTAAGAGTTAATTAATTTAATTATGGATTAAAGAAAAAATAAAAGGTTTCATTTTTTCTATAAAAATGTCTAAAACCTATTGGATGAGATATATTCATCCAAAATTCATCTTATCTGAAACATATATCACTTTGGAGCTATTATAATTCAAAAATTAATTTATAATAAAATAATATTTCAAGACTTTCCTAAAGTGCCCCACATCCCTCTTATAAAAGGCCACCACCTATACCCACTTACTCACACCTCTCAGTCTACATGGCTCACCCAAATTCTACTCAAATAATATCCCAACATCCCTCCCTTCCTCCTAGTATCATTATCATTGGCATAAGGTATTTCAAGAAATACTTTTGGCTCAAATAAAAAGGATTTCCCCGATTTAGATGTAACATCTCATATCAATATCCTTTCATTTATTTTTTCCCTTCTCCAACCCCCTAACCATTTTTTATTACTTTATTTTATAAAAACACAATTATCCTCAACATACTATGAGGTTTTTAGGAAAATATGTTTACCTAAACTTACACCCACCTCCATCTAATTGATATAGAACATGTTGTTTCTGTTTACGGTGAACTACTGCCTCATGAAATGACTGTTGTTCAATTTTCTCATACAACCTATTATGGTGGCCATTATAATAGAACTGTATTTATATATGATATATACTGAATTAATATTTCCCCGATTATTCTTTAATTTTTATTATAACATACCGTTATGATTTCCATAATGTGTACAAATGATAATTTCATTTGAGGAAGTGTGGACTACCGCCCCCCTCAAAGTGATATGAATCGTTCATGCCGTACATGGAATGTATAAAGTTTGGAATTAATGAAGTTATGTAACATATATAACATATATATTATACTATAATTATAATATACCTATGTATCATTTATTTTTCATTCTTTTAATTTGACAAAAAAATTGAAGTAGCGTTCATGCATATGTGTGGCCTACTGTCTCCATGAATGGTGAATTTAATTTCATGTCTCCAAATATTATGGATATTTTAAGTATATATATACATGATATATATGGTATTTAAATCTGGAATAATGTTATGGATATGGACTTCTGACAACAAGGAAAATTTACATAAAAAGAAGTTCAACAATTCCATTTTCAACTCAAGTACTAAATACAGAAAAAAAATCTGATATAAACATAAATAATTATTTAATGTATATAACATGCTAATAAGTGATATAAAAGGAATAATAATACTGAAAAATGTTCTCATGAATGTAGAAAATAAACTAAGTTTATTATTCCGGGATATAATGATTGAATGTGATGAGTCAGACTCAAGGTAAAGGCCTTCATCCCAATCTCCTTTCATTGATTCATATTTTGATAATATACACCAACTTCTATAATTAGGTGTATAATAAAATCCATTGAATTTTAATTTAATGGGAATCATTTTTCTACTAATCACTTTACTAAATGAAAAAAATGAATGTTTTTAACGTATGAGGTGATAATGACTTCTCCAACACATTGACCGTTATTTGATATTTGGATTCCTATATAAGATTTAATGATTCAATGGAAAAGAAATCCCTTATTCCCTTTTGGGTTTTTCTGTGTTGAAAATAGTTTTGGAATTGGATTGACTATTTCTATATCTTGAAATTATTTATTGTGATTAAAAATGAAATTTTATGAGTGAAATTTGGATATATGAAATCATTTATGTTTTATGATAATTTAATGGTACTTTGATATTTGATGGGTGGTTATGTAATAAACAAAAGATTGGTAGTTATGTGAAAAACAAAATACAATTGGTTCTGTGATAAACCAAGGAAGAGTGGTTACGTTATAACCTCTAAGTCATTGGGTATGGAATTAGGCCATATGGTTATTCTATAAGTAAAAAACGATATGTGTGGAAGTCGACTATATAGTTATTTCATTTAAGTATGATTATGTAAAATGTTACCTTTTATATATTATGTGTGTTTTCTATGGGTTTTATGGTAATCATTTGGTTACAAAAATGGTTTTAAATGAGCTTATATTTGGGGAAGAGTATTTACTAATTCATGAACCTGAACAGTTTTAATTTATAATAATGTATTCACGGTTTACATGCCTTAAAATATCTAAAAATTTTCCTTATTTTTTTATCCGTCACTGAGATTTTATCCTCATTCAAAGCTTTGAAATGTTTTTCATAGGACTTAAAAAAATAGAGTCAAGGATGGGATCATGGAAAAGTTATGATGTTTTAGTGTAAAATGAAAACATGTTTTGTTTAAAAGTTTTTGTTTTATGAAAAAAGATGATAGTGGGTAGAAGTGTCTATATTGTAATAATAAAGTTGTTATTTCAAGGTTATGGCCTAATTCACAAAATCTATAAACATGGAATGATCCTCGATGTGATTGAATGTCAAATTATTGACTAATCTCAAGATTAGTTAATCTTTAAGGTCGGGGCCTTATAGTTGGTATTATAGGTTAGTTTAGATAACTTGAGGAGTTATAATATTTTTAATATAATATCCATAACATTGTTTACATTATGGTCAAATTGAAATTATATTTCATTTGAATATTACCATGATTCTTTATCTAAGATATTTATGTTCAGAATGGTTTTATTCCAAGGAAACATGAAAACTTTGATGGGAAGGCGTACTGAGGGAAACTACCATCCAAATTAAAATCCTATGATGGTCAGAATGTAAACTCGATAGTTTTTTGCAGTGATGGCTCTGTTGGATCAAGAAATAAATGGTATTTGTGTCCATGCATTAGATAAACCAGACCAACTGTAGAATAATAAGTCGATAATAGATCATTTCATGATGCAATGTCCCCATCATTTAGAGGATAATCTTACCCTTTGAAAGATTAAGGGTGGATTAAAGCACTAGAAATTATTTTTTATATAATTGGGTGTTCATAAAAAAAGGTCAATCTTGTTGTTTATCATTTTGATGGTGAATCCAATCATGGGTGTTCAATGGTTAAAAAAATCATAGTTAGTGAAGAGATAAATACTATAGACTAGGATGAAGTTTAGAATATATTCGAGTTTAAATATTTTCCTAAGTATATTCAACTTAAGATGAAAAAGAAATTCATGGAATTGAGACAAAATCCTGACGATTTTGTGGCTCCATATGAAGAAAATTTCACCTATTTTTCAAGGTACATCCTAAATTTTATGTAGGATATTGATAGTATGAAAAATCAGTTGAACTCGAGATTGAAACTAAAATATAAAATGAAATTAGCATCTTGTGAGTTCTAAAGCTATGAGAAACTTGTATGATGTGATGAGAATGTACAGATGGGGTCTTTCATAAATTTCTAGATTAGTTTTTTATTATGTTTATAGATGACATTTTGTTATATTCTAAAAGTCGGGAGGAAAATGATATTCACCTAGGGATTGTATTAAAAACCATAGAAGAAGATAAACTATATGGAATGTTTATTAAGTGTGAAATTAGGTTGCAAAAAATTATTTCCTTAGACATATTGTTTCCAATGATAGCATAAGTATTCATCCTTCTAAAACAAATTTTTATTATGAGTGGCCATGTCCTACCAATATCATAGAGATTTACAATTTTCTTGTATTAAAAGGTTGTTATCGAAGGTTTGTTGAAATATTTTCTTAGTTATTTAGCTCAAAAACATTGTTAACACTAATGGGATTTATGTTCATCTGGACAGACTAATGTGATGATGTTTTTTAGGAACTGAAAAAAAGGATTAGTAAATGCTCTAGTTTTGACGTATCCTTCCAGGAATAGTGAGTTTGTTATCTACATTCATGCTTCATTGAAATTACTTGTTTGTGCTCTAATTAAGAATTATTAGGTAATTTATTATGCATCACATCAGTAGAAATCTCATTACATAAATTACCCAACTGATGATATGAAATTTGAATATTTAGTTGTTTTACATTAATGATTTGAAGGAATAAATTGTATGGAAAAAAGTGTGACATATATACTGATTACAAAATTTTGAAATATATATTCACTCATGAATAACTGAACATGTGACATAGGAGATGGATGGAATTAAAAAATGAATTATAATTGTACGATATCTTACAATCCTAGAAAATAAAATAATGTGGATGATGCTTTGAGTTAAAAAAGTAATGCTACATTAACCATCTTATATTTGGAACAAGATCCATTGGTTAATGATTTGATAAATTTTGGATTGGAAGATGTTGGGGTAGGAAATTATTCTATTTTTTCTCAATTGTTAGGGAACTTATCTCTATCAGATATAATTAAGAAAGCATGGAATGAAGATAGTTAGTTGAATAAATAGGTGTAATTGGTTTATTAGGGTACATTTTTTTATTTAACATGATAAATCTTGTGTTATGAGATTTGGGAAGAGATTTTGTGTGTATTTTCATTCAAAATTCAAGAAAGAGATGTTTTTTGAAGCTGATAGCTCAATATTTTCATTTCACCATGGAATTACTATGATGTATAGAGGTCTTTAGGAGTATTACTGGTGGGATTGAATGAAAAATATAATGCTATCTTTTCCCTGAGATGTTTGACTTCACAACAGGTTAATGTAGAGAGGCAGTTACTGAAGAGGATACTTAAAACATTTTTAGAGCCACAGTGGAAATGGGAAAATGTATATAGGGACTTGTTTGTGAGATTTTAGAAAAAATATTGAGGTAACAATGTAATATAGGTTCTTATTGATCAATTGACTAAATTTTCTCATTTTCTTCCAATTCGAGATACTCTATCTCTTGATCAGCTTTCTTGATTCAATATTGAAGAGATAGTCTAGTAATATGGAGTTACCCACAATATTGTATCTGATCATGATCCTAGGTTCACTTCTAACATTTGGAAAGGCCTTTATAATTTGTTGGGTACTGAACAAAATTTTAGTATAGCTTTCCACCCTAAATCAGATGGGTAGTTAGAAAGAACAATTCAGATGTTGGAAGATATTTTACTTTATTGTTCAATGGATTACCAAGTATTTTGGTATCCACAACAATGTTTTTTTGAGTTTTATTATAATAAAAAGTATCATTATAGTATACAGATGGCACCATTTGAGGCATTATATGGGAAGCAGTGTCAAACTCCAACTTTTTTGGATGAAGTAAGTGAAAGGAAGTTAATGGGTCTAGAATTGTTACAAGAGATGTTTGATAATATTTAGTTGATTCAAAAACACATGGGGACATCTCAGAGTAGTTATAAAAGTTATAAATATAATCAGATAAAGGATCATTCTTTCGAGGTAGGTGATCTTGTCTTTCTCAATGTTTCACCATGGAAGAATGTGATGCATTTTGGTAAGAAAGGGAAGCAGAGTCTGTATTTCATTAGATCCTATGAAATTTTGGAGAATGTTGGATCAGTTGCATACCAAGTGTATTTACCTCTATTTTTATCCCATGTACACAATGTTCTTTATGTTTCAATGTTATGAAATTATATGCTGGATCCATCACTTATTTTTTTTCTAGAGGTAGTTCAGTTGGAAGATAATTTTTCTTATCAGGGATACTCTGTACATATTCTTCACCATAGAGAGAATGTGTTGCAGAATAAGGTGATTAATATGGTAAAGGGTTTGTGAAAAAATTATTTTTGTTTAAGAGGAAGCATGGGAATCTGAAAATTCCATGAGAGAGAAATGCCCTCCAATTATTTAATAAGTAAATAAAATTGTAGGGATGAAATTTCTAAAAGGGGGAGGGATGTAACATCCCAAGTATTGATAGAATAATAGATTTTAATATCTATTAAAATTATAGAATATTCTATTAATTTTACATCAAACGGGATGCTTTTTCTGATAGAGTAATCGATACGCAATAATGGGTTTCTCTGAAATCTTACATTGCACACAACACTAAGTTATAATGGAGAATAATACAATAATATTACTATTATTTTAAATGGTAGTTAACACATAGTAGTTGTATTGGCAGAAATGAACAAAACTAAATATAATATGATAACACATGTTTGTTAAATAGTTTTACATTTATCCAATAAATTTTATAATCTTAAAATGAGAATGAATCAAAATTTAAGCATAAAATACTCTAATATTTTTAGAAGGCTATTTTACATTATTTTGATTGTGAAAAATTTCCATATATAGTTTTTTTCTTAATTTTATATGTTTCATATGAAAAAATAAACATCTTCTTTAAAATCAAGTCATCAAAATTTAATTTGGATGAAATATTTTTTTGTATTTTTCTAATAAAACACATATTTAACGAATAGTGAAAAGTACTTCATTATTAATTCAAAACTGGTTTTTCATCTAATTTATTTATTTTGATATATTATCATTTGAATTAGTTTTAATGGATATTTAGATTATTTTTTATAATATAATCCTATTTTGGTCATTCTAAGTAATTTCACATTTAAATTGGACATAAAAACATGGTAATCTTTTGATAGTTTTTAATTCTTAAAAAACGTGATTTCTAGTTTTAACAATGGGAATCAATTTTTAATTAATTAATGAAACTTATGGGTTATGTATTTGGAAAAATTGAATCCATATTTGTAATTATAAGTTCAAATTATTTTAAATGGAACCTTTTATTTTTGGACATTATGAATAGTAACTTCAGTAATTAATTTTATTTTCAATGGTTAAAGGGTAAATTAGGTAAATAAGTATAAAAGTAATATTATAATAAAATAAAACAACCCTAAAACATGTCTATATCTTATTGGATGAGTCATGGGTGACCAAATATATATATATTCTGAACGTTTGGCATTTGGGAGCCACTTGTGTGTGAAAATGACAAGTTATAATAATTAATATAAAGTAAATGAAATATAACATAAACATGTATCTTTTTACTAAATCAATTTTAATATATGGTTATATAACTAATATTTTTAAATATAAATAGTCATTAGAAATTTTAAAAATATTTCATACATGATGGTATTTTATTTATAATTTTTAGACATTCTATAAATAATTATTTATGACACAATGATGATACACTAATTACCTTATTAATGAAATATTCAAATAATTGATATTATAAATATTAAAATAAATGTAATTTGATAATTTTGATTTGATCCACGAATTTTATGGATGATTATTAATGTAGATTCAATGAATGATTCAGTTTGTTACGACGTTAACAAAAACAATTACTAAATGGTGTCAAAATTGACATAAATGGGTTTTTAAAACAAATACTATTTTATAAAATGAAATAGTAGTCATAAATATCTACGATTAATCCAACCAACATAGATAATGTTAAAAATTACATTAATGATCCAATTTTGTTTCTCATGGAATTATATAGTAACTATATTAACCATATAGTGTAAAAATTCAAGAACGCATGGTAAGTGTTAATTTATTTAACGGAGGGTTAAAGCCAAAACATACAGTTAAATTTGTGAGATAAACTTATAAAAAACCTATTGTATGAAATTATTTCGACCTATACTCATATTATCCTCAAAATATATAATTTTAAATATATTATAATTAAAAAATCAATTTATAATTAAATAATATTTCAAATCTTTATTAAAGTGCCCCTCCTCCCTCTTATAAAAGGCCACCACCTCTACACACATACTCAAACCAATAAAGAACCTTGGATAATCCAAATTAAACTAAAATAATCTCCCAACATCCATCCCTTCATTCTATATACCTTACCTTGGACAGAAGGTAATTTAAGAAATCATTTTGGCTCAAATCAAAAGGTGTTACCTGATTAAGAGATAACATCTTCTCTCAAGATCCTATCATTTATAGTTTCTCTTATACAACACCTAACCTATTTTTATTTCCTTCCTCTATAAGAAAACCAGTATCCTCAATATACTAGGGTGTTTTTATACTATGTTTTCCACCTAAAATTACACACACCTCCATCTAATGGATATAGAACATACTCTTTTTGTGTACAGTGAACTACTGCCTCACAAAACGATGATTGTTCAATTTTCATCTACCACCTCTCATGGTGAACATTAAAATGGAACTTTATTTATATATGATATAAATTATATTTATATTGTCTCTATGATTCTATATTTTTTATTATATCATACCATTATTTTTTCCATAATGTGTAAATATGATAATTTCATTTGAGGAAATGTGGACTACTACCCCCTCAAAGTGATATGACTCGTTCTTGTCATACATGGAATGTATAAAAAATGTAATTAATAAAATTATGTAACATATATAACATATATATTATAATATAATTATAATATACCTATGTATCATTTATTTTTCATTCCTTTAATATGAAAATGAAATGGAAGTAGCGTTCATGCGTACGTACGGCCTACTGTGTCCATGAACGGTGCATTTCATTTCTTATCTCCAAATATTATAGACATTATGAATAATTATTTTCTTGATATACATTGTATTTAAAACATGAATAATATTATTGATATTTACTTTTGACCACATGGACAATTTACATCAAAACAAGTTGAACAAGTTTATTTTCCACTCAAGTACCAAATATCGACAAAACAACTGATATGAACATAAATAATTTTTTAGTTTTCATAAAATCATAATAAGTTATATAAAAGGAATAATATACATGGAAATGGTTCTAAATAAAGTGTTAGGTCTACTATGTTTAATACCCTCAGTAGGGTTGAATAAGGGTATGATGGAGTAAAACTTTCTCTCATTCGGATCTTGTTTTGTTGTTAGACCAAACTCAATTCTCTCTTCCTCCTTTGGCAATTTATGAACAGATATGAAGTCATGCACATGAAACAACAATTTTTACTTAGTTCAACCTCACTAGGATACGTATAAGGAGCATAAAATGACAATGTGATAATATAACAAATTCACTAAGGCTCACTTCCAATAATGGGTAAATTTTTTGGGATAGATCATCAATGTCGAGGCTCACTACCTTTACAATGTTTACAGTCTAATCACTTAATTCCCAAGGTTCACTCCCTATGACTCTTTATATATCTTGTTAAAGGTGGAAAGGGTTACCTTCTTCCTCTTCCTTCTCTCAATGCCCATGGAAAGTTATCCACCCACAATTTATCGACTTGTAGATCAAACATAGTTTATGGACACGTATGTCCATTCCTTTTCATAAATTCATGCATCCTCAACTATTGGTAGATGCTTTGTTGAAGTTATTTTTTCACCAACAGATGAATTTCACCATCCTGATTACTGTTAGGTATCAGAATATAATTTCACAAACTGAATTGAAGCTTTTTCAATCTTCTTGTTCAAATCGCGAACCACCTTGTCTCTCATGTGTACTGAGTACCGAGTTTTGTGTGTGAACCGCTTCTTACTGTACTAATACCTCTTCCACTAACCTCCTATATCTAGGGACTAATTATTCCATGAAAATCCTCTATTTGTGTAATGTCTATACCTTCGTTATCACATACTGCTACCATATACCGACTCTGTAAACCTCCTCTGCAAAATCACCCTCTACCCGCGAACTGTTCGTTTTTTGCGGACTACCTTCTCTTCCGCATACTAGAACTACCCCTTTTCATACTACTTCTGAAACACTTCCCCTCATATACTATAGATTCCTCCTCTATGTACCAAGACAACTCATTCTGTGTTCCATAGATTCCTCCTCCACGTACCAGACATCCTTTGCAGGTTAAGAAACCCTACAAACACCTTTGGCGGAATTTCTTCCGCGCGAACCACTTCTGCCTTTGTGATCCTCATTTCAAGAACTACCTTCGGTCTTTGATGAATTCATAGAACAAAATATTCTTTATAATTATGTTCAATCTCTACAAAAATTGGTGGGATAAGCATTTCATATATAGGCATTGATACCCGCTTAATATGTTAAATCATGATTTACCAATTCCTGATTCGAACCAGCCTCCACCGTGAACCAATCTGTCAGCCACCATGATCCGAAATCCATTCATGAACCATTTTATAACACACTCTGTGTACCACCATTTCTCTTACACAATTGATATCATCCACAAATTCCAAACCATCCGTGTACCGTATCGCTACTCAGCCTCAAACCCTTTTCGGTTTTGCGAACCGCATCAGTGTATCGTTCCCGCTGCCTGGTACGTGATTGTGTACCCCTCCCAGACATGGTACACGATCCATGACTCAGGATCCTCATTCCTCTTACTTTTCCGATTTCATTCACCATTATTTACACAAATTCTAGATTTTGAGGCTCCAAAATTTGGCAAACACTGGGAAATTGTGCCACCTTAAAAACATGTCTTTGGAAAACACCAACCATTCTCATTTGTGGTCATATGGAATTGTTAAAAAACACAACCACACCCAAAACATACTAATAGGATTCCTTGATTGGGTTTTTTCTGTCATAAAGTATAAAATAACCTATGTTTATTATTCTAGAACATAACGATTGTACATGACGAGTCAGAATCAAGGTAAGGGACTTTGTCTCAATATCCTCTCATTGAGGCATATTTTGATAATATACACCACCTTATTTTATATGGTTTATTATAAGCCAGTTTAAATTTTAATTCAAAGATAATATTTTCTCTATGAATCATTTTACCAAACGAAAAAAGGAATGTTTTTAATGTATGCAGCGACAACAGATTATCTATCGTCTTGACTGTTGTTTGACTTTTGGCTTCCTCTATAAGCTTTATTGTTTTAAAGGAAAATAAATCCCTTTTTTAATTTTTTGGTGTTTTTGTATTTAAAATGGTTTTTGGAAGTGGATTGACTATTTCAATATCTAGAAATGATTTATTTTGATTGAAAAAAAAAATTATGAGTGAAATGTTGGTAATTGAAATTATTTCTTTTTTATGATTATATAATGGTACATTGACATTTAATGAGTGGTTACATGATAAAAAAATATGGATGGTCACGTGATAAACCAAAGATTATTGGTTCCATGAAAAATCAAGGATGGGTGGTTATGTTATAACCTCTAATTCATTGGATATGGAAAGTCGATCGAATGACTATTCCAATTGTAAGAATAATATGTGTGGAACTTGACCATATAGTTATTCAATTTATGTATGATTATGTCTCAAGTTACTTTTATATGTTGTGTGTGCTTTATATGGGTTTTATAGTAATTTTTGTTTATAAAAATAATATAAATGAACTTATATTTTGTGAAAAGTATTTACTACTTCATAAAGGTTAAAAATATTATTTTTTATAATGAATTCATGGTTTACATGTTTTCACAAAGCTAAATGTTTTCCTTCTTTTTGTATCCCTTAATGATATTTTTATACTCATTCCTTTTTTTTAAATGTTTTTCACAAGATATAACATATTATTGACTCAAGGATGGGATCATGGAAAAATTATGATGTTTAAGTGTGTAACAAATCCCTGTTTTGTTTAAAAGTTAATGTTTTATGAAAATAATGGATTGTGAGTAGAAGTGTGTACATTGTAATAATCAGGTCTATATTTATTTGTTATATCCTAATTCTCTAAATCTCTAAACCTAAAAAGACCCCCGATGTGATTGAAAGTCAAATTATTAACTTATCACGAGATTAATTAGTGATTAATGTCAGGACCTTATTTGTGTCGTAGGTTTCTACATTTTGAAAATAAATATACAATCATTATCATATGATTTATATTCTATAATATGTCTTTTTAGTCATTTTGATACCCTAGAACGCATTTTTAAAGACTTTGGTATATTTATAAACAACTTATTGTTTCATTTCGATCAAACTGCTTGTTAGATGGATGTGTTGTCTCAATATACATATCACAAATAATTAAATAGTTGTTAAATAATGATATAATTTCAAATTTAGTCTGTTTTGTATGGGTTTGACCATTATATTCACTTTTCAGTGTTTTAAAAAACTACTAACATGTTTATGGTATCAAGAAAATAATAACTCAGAATGATGTTCCATAAGTTCTTATATCTCAAGAAATAAATATATGGTAATTTTGATTGGATTTCAGATCCATATGATTTCATTTTTTTGGTTTTAACCCTCTGATAAATGTTTTTAATGTCTTTTTTATCTTTAAAAACTATTTATTTTGTCATTCTGAGCACACTAAATTTCAGATGGATGTGTCATCTTCACATATAAGTCACAAAAAATTTAATTACGATTTTTCCTTGATTTCATGTCAATATGAGGTTATTTTCTTTGGTTTTGAGCATTACTTACATGAATCAGTGTTTCCACACACTAAAAACACATATATAGGAATCCTGAGAAAAATATAACTTAGAATGATGTGTTTTTGGATTATAAATTTCAAAAATCAATCAATGGTTGTTTTCCTACGATTTCCTAGTCATTAGACTAAAAAATATGGCAGTATGACTCAAAGTGATTATTTTCAAAATAAAAGTGTTATTTTATTTTAAAACTTCCATCGCATTTTCAATGTTGAGAAAACAAGCTCATGTTTTTTTCATACTTTTGGATAATTTTATATAATTCATTTGTGGTGTGTACAAATTCACCACACATCAATCAAACCCATGAAGTGGGTGGTTTGAAATGAGGTGTCTATTTTCAATATAAGTTTCATTTTACATTAAAATTACTATCATACATTTAAAATAGAGAAATATTTTTCAAATTATTTTCAAATATTAAAAAAATGAACCATAATTAATTTTTTACATGTAGTAATTGACCGCATGTCAATCTGACCCACGATGTGGTCGATGTTTCTTGAAGTGTGTGTTTTCAAGATAAAAGTGTCAATTTATTTTTATCCTTGATAGTAATATGTGCTCTTTGAAAATGTGTGAATGATTTATGGAATTTTTTAATTCACATCAGTAGGATGAGTTATAAGGATATAAATTTCCATGTTGATGGTGCCCATCATCCCCTGACAGATAAAAAGTAAATCGTTTTCCATTTTCAACCACTACTAATCATGTGTTTTGATATAAGATACATGTTCTTATAAATTTGATTTCTACCTTGAATCTTATCTTTGTGCTTCCCAGTCAATGACACTAGTCAAAGCCAAACTGGTTGTAGTAGTAAATGATGATGATGCCCTATCAAATACATTTTATGTAGTAGGCCAATAACCCATCCCTCATACATATCCAAGATTCCCCTTTCTTAAAATGATTCCAACTACATTATTATGTGATACATTTGATGATTTTGAAGTATTTTCAACCCAGGTGTTGTTAATTTTAACCTATTTATAATAAAAATGTTAAAATTTATTTTTATAAATTATATGAACATCATAATATTATCAAATTCATAATTATTTCATTATTATTTAAAGTTATTTTATTAATATAAAATCATTATAATGAAAAATAAATTATAACAAAGGACACACCTTAGACCCAATTAAATTGGGCTAGTTATATGGATCAAATGATTCAAATTGTGCTAATTTTAACAGTTTGATCCATGTTCCAATCCTCATTTAATTTGGTTTAAGGCATATTTTTTCTATAATTTATTTTTCATTAATATTTTTTTATAGTAATGAAGTAAAATTATACAGTAATGAAAATTACTTACTCTAATGTGTCTAGTCGATTATTTCAAAGAAAATATCATGAGGTTTCTTATGAACCTTAAGACTTATGTCTATTTGGCCAACAGAGTGACCTACTTTATTATCCATTATTAAAAAAAAGATAAAATTTTGAAAAAATCATTGCCCTAGAATAAAAAAATAAGCATGGATAAAATAAGACCAATATTGTTCTTTTTCTCAAAAAAATCCACAACCTGGGGATATGATGAATCACATGTTTCTCACAATGCATAGTATTTTTTATCTAATTACGATAAAAATAGAAATATTACAAAGAATTAAATTTTTATGTTGTTTACTTTATTAAGATACTGTAAAATATGAAATTACCACATGAGATGCATCTCTTGTTGGAGTTGGTTCCCTGGAACGAATTTTTGTGTACTTTATAATGAATGATAAATTATATTCATATTTTGGAATATTAATAAATTTATGATCATGTCAGGATTTTTCTTCTATGTAGCACAGCATTTGATAATGTCCCTGGAGTAACTATCATACTAAAAGTTCATAGTAGTTCCCGCTATGATGATAAATTTGAAGTGCTAAAATAATATTCGTAAATATACGTTCTATAGCTAGATGATATCATTTGAGGGAAAAAATGATACATACTATCATGGGTGGAGACTCGTATGAATTTTAGGAACCTTCACATGGTTTATGCCCGTAGTAATATCTAATAGGATATTATGATAACGGGACCTGCTAGTAGGAAATCCACATTTATATGTTTCATTGGATGTTCCTATATGAAGAAATTTGTATTGGTACATATACTTTATTATTAATAATAATGATTATTATTAGTCTGGTACATTGATGTATTGGAGAAAATTATAATGACAGATGTTCGAGACAAGGTATAATTTATTGGGTGTGTCACAAGTAATATTGCATTAATGAATAATGTTAGAAAGTATGTAGCCCTTCTATTCTTTAATAGAACTTAATATCTTAGTCCCCTTGATGGAAATGATATAGCCTAAAAAATCCATATCCATGGTGTTCTATATGAAAGTTCAATTTTGGGAAATTCAAAGGAAGAGACATTGAGTATGTTGGTTGATGGCACCAACATGCACCCTGCTTAATTTGAGATATTGTGATAAAGGGATTACATTAAATAGTAAGAATTTGTATGATGTATTATGTCATTGTGGTATTAACATAATTTTATATGGGTTCCATGGTGTTTTTATAGACCCTAACTTTGGACATTATGCTACTTTTCCTAATGCCACCGAGAAAGAGGCCTAGAGGTTCACACACTAAGTGTATACAGAATCATAGTTAAATAATATATTATTATTTATTATTTAACAAGTTGAATAAATATTATTCCCACTTGTGGTTTAATAATTAATCGTGTTTTATTGGTCTCGTTTATTCCATCACCAGTTATTATAGAGAATATTATATGATCAGAATATTTAATAAATATTTTTTTATTGTTTAGTGAAAATAAAATTTATTTTTTTATTAGTGAATAATGCAGTGATAATTATTTAATAAATAAATATTCATTATTCAAGATATGATAAATATTATAGAGGAATTAAGGAATGGAATTTTAGGACTGATAAGAAAATAATAAATAATAAATACTCTTTTATGAAATAATATTTAATATTAATTCACAAGTTAAGCAGATGTCAACAAATAAAACAATTATTATTATTATTGGACATGGGGTTTTCTTTAGGATTAAATAAATAATTAAAGACTCTTGAAAAATTATTTTATTTTAACCTTACTGATATATAAACTCATTTATGTTATTTTCTCAAAATGTACAATTCATTTGTTTGGGTTATGCACAATGGAATTAGAGAATTCTCCCAAAACCATGAGATCTCTCTTCTCCAAGATTGCTCCCAAAAATGGATATAAATCTACCTACACTTGACCAAGGAGAATGATTTGGAAGTAATTATCATAGTGATCAAAGGCGTATGATGAATGAACAATGATTTATCATACTATCACCCAAATATTCCATTTGTTACATCTAGAGATTAGTGGAACATGTGTAGATCACCGCTAGAGGGAATATACACTTGATTCCTACAACGCAATGATGGTACATCGCATATCTATTTCCCGGTCAATCAATAATGAATGAATTCCATCAAGTTATTTCTTATTTAATTACATTAATAATAAATAATATTTGATTATCTTCTCTCTAGTTCTAGCATGATTCTTTTTGTCTGTCTTATTTGATTCAATTCTATTTAACACAGCATTTATCATCCTGTAGATATCAAATTGATCATTGAACATGGAAAACTGAAAAGTTTGTAAATGACCATCACATTCTTCCTCTGCACCCATAATATACAATTGGAATAAAAGGGGTCAAATAATTATTTAAAATTATTTAAATATCATTTGTGATTTGAACATTATAATTCGTTTTTTAATTCAATCTTAATTATTCATTTAATCTGAATTGTGTGATCTACTAATCCCTCCTTCATTTCTCATAGATCTAACCAATTTGATTAATTTTGTGAATAAGATAAATTCAATAATTTCATCCAGAGGTGACATGTATTATGGATAGATAACATATGAGTATATAATGTGTAATTTTAATGACATAATATATACTTGTGGTCAATGTATCAGGAATTAATTCGGTAATTAATTCAAACATTGTGAATTTATTACATGTGGTGCATTAAATACCTTACACTATATGTTGACCAAGCCTGGGTGGCACACAGTCAACTATATTACACACTGTGTATCCCACATACCCATCATTTAGTCCCATTAAGTCACAAACAAACCATACAATACAATACACGACATACATGACTGGTGGCTGTGTATTTTTGAGATCACACAGTGTAGCCCTTTGGACATATCATGTACTCCATTTTTCAGAAGTAAGATTTACATGTTGAGTCTCTTGGTATGTGAATTGGATAGATGGTTAGATATGTACCTTCCATGTACTTATACCGTGTTATATAAATTTAGAGTTCAGTTATCATATTATGTAAACCTTAAGACATGTTCTTGCGTGTGGTCATTAAGTTGACAGGACACACCATGTGATGGGTTTATATATATATATATAATTAATATCAACATAATGTTCAGATCTGTATATCATGTATGATTTTTATTGAAATTTTACTCTACGTGAATTGAAGCATAACATGTGGTAAAAAATCATGTAATTTGTGTAATAATTATGATGATACTACACGTCATGAAAGAACGTCATAAGTTGTGTATTTGGTAGGTCATAAGACAAAATAGTCTATGAATATAATAAATGTTGGGTAGAATCATATGGGTATTCAATATGATTCCTCCAAGGTATATTTATGTAATTAGTTAATTTAAATGGATTTATTTAATTTTTTTAAATTATAATGGATGAGAACCTCAAGAAAATTTTGTTGAAAATTAAGATAAAATAATTGATTAATTGATTATGGTAATTAATTGATTTGAGAATGATTTCTCTTAAATAAGAGCAATTGAGAATTTAATTCTAGTTTTATTAAATTTTTAATTCATTGCATGCTTGTGTATGATAATTAGCAATGGAAATACCTTTGTTTGAGATTTTTTTAAATTATAATTTATTATTAAATAAAATTGTTGGCATGTGTATGTTCTCTCCTCTTATTATGTAGAGACTACATGCCCATGGTTTCTTTTATGTAAACACTTTACCATCACCAATGTGTGAGTAAAATCATTTTTAATAGATAGAGCTCCCAATCTAATGGAGGCGGTTCGGGTTAGGAGTCAAGGCGAAACTAGTCCAAAATACACACATTGGCGGACAGGTGGAAATCTGTAACAAAAACCTTAAAAAGTTCAAGGTGGTTTTCCCCTAGGTAAATGGTTTTTTTTTCAACCTCTAGATATACTATCTACTAGTGAAATCTCATGATCATACTAATTTATTATTTAATTTCTGTCATTTTCATGCTTATTTCATTATGGATGTTTTTTTTTGTGATCACATAAATTAATAAAATTAACAAGTATGCGAGATAGAACTAAAATAAATTGAATCATGCTTAAATTCTATCTAATACTTAGTCAATCACTTATGTAAATCCAAATAATATTAATAGTCATGTAATCAAGATAATAATTTTAAATTTATGCATAAAGGATAATTTCCCTCAATTATATATATTATGTCTGTATAGCCTTCCACTACTTCAGTTAAAATCGAACCATAGTTCAAAATTCATGGCCAACCAAAGTTGGGGTGCTTTCAATTATCGAAGAATTCTAACTTGAATTTTTGGGCTGACTTAACTTAGTTCACATAAAGGTTTGACTACTAAAGTAGAACATTGTGCAATTGAGAGGAAATTGTTAATGAAATCTAAAATAATTTTTTCTGGATTGGAGAGTCCAGTCAATATATTAAGAAACATTGAAGTTAATTTCATTGAAATTTTTAATGCCTACCTAAAACCATTCAAGTTGTGTGACTAGAAAAAGTTGGGGTAATGAGAAGGGTAATATAGATCCTTGACACGTGAATGTCCATACAACAAGATATCCCCATGCCAATGGTGTGGGATATTAGGTTTCGATGAAATAGCTGGAGACTAATAAATTTAATATTTATTTATTTTTATAAATTTTATCAAATAAAGTAATAAAATTATGCTCATATTCTTTGTAATAGGAGAATTAAAATTAATGAAAACATATCACAGTGATCCATACTTGAAAAGGATACCCTTCTCACTGACACAAATTTATATGAGTGGGAAAGAATCATACATTTTATACTTCATCATGAAAGGAAATTGTATGTACTGGAAGAACCTTTCTATTTTTTCCTAGTAACGAGGCAAGTGATGAAGAGATATCTCTCTATGAGAAACATATGAATGATGAAATTGATGTTCATTAATTCATGCCATCATCCATGTCCAGTGATCTTTTGAAGTAACATGATGATATAGATGCATATAGAATGATATCACACCTTCATGATCTCTGTCAAGAGAAGGATAGACATGAGAGGTATGAGATCTCCAAGGATTGTTTTATAACATAGCTTGGAGAGTCTGCATCAGTTGGTCCTCATGTTGTCAAGATCATTGGCTATATTGAACAATTAGACATCATGGGGATTAAATACTTAGATTATTTGTGTATATATCTCATACATTCATCACTGCATAAAAACATATCTAGTTTTATTATTAATTTCAATATTATAAGTAGATGGAAGAGTCTCTTTGAAATTCTTACATTGATTCTCTATGTGGATAAGTATATGGGGCATGGTAAACACTTGGTCCTTATGGTGAATATGAAAAGAAAGAACAAGGAAAAGGGAACCATGACCTATAAATAGTTTAAACCTCCCAAGCACATTCCTTTAAAGAAGTGGCTAATCTAGTAGCAGGGCAATGAAAATGAGACAATATTTTTTTCATGTGTCAAGTCAAGCCACTATAAGATGAACTGCACCCATAACTATGGTGATGATAAAGATTCTTTCTTTATTGAGTGTAATCTTTCAATATATACAAATTGGGTATTAGATACAGCTTTTGGTGATCACATATGTATTTAAATATAGGAACCTAGTATATTTAGAAATATTGCAAGTGTAGAGTTGAATCCGAGAGCCTCTAATGGAGTGTGACTAGATTCCATATCTATTGGGGACTACAACCTTTCATTTACAACATTATTGATTTTGGTTCTAGAAAATTGTTATTATGTACCAACGGTTAATAAGAACATAAATTTTGTTTCATTCCTAGATACATATGGGTTTATTTTCAAATTTGTAAAATAAAATATGTTAATTTTATCACTACTGGAATTTGGTCTTTTCCCAACGGTAGTATACCAACGGTTTGCTTAAACCGTTGGTATAGTGAGCCTTTGCCAACGGTTTAAATAAACCGTTGGAAAAGGGAATTTCGGTGGACCCTTTCCCAACGGTTCCAGTGAACCGTTGGGAAATGGGTGCTAAACTCACACATTTCCCAACGGTTCACTGGAACCGTTGGCAAAGGTTTTCCCCAAATTCCAGATCGCGATCTCCTCTCCCCATTCGGACAGAGCCCTAATCTATTCACTCAGCTGCTCTCGTGAACCCCATCTGACTCCACTGCTCTCGCGAATCCGAACACCAGCACCCCCCATCCCAACAGTTACACCCCCATACGAATAGGTAAAATTTGATCTCAACCATATTGTCGTAGTTGTTTTAATGAATAGATTTTTTCCAGGTGTTGGTGGTTTACTTTATTATTGAAATTAATATCTAAATATGATATTGTTTGTGTTTTTGAAGACTTTTTTAATGTTTTTATATTCTATGTTTGGAAGGAGAGTGTTCAAAACATGTAAATCAGAGTTGGGGGAGGCTATCGTGAACGTTTACATGTTTTGGATAATGGATTGTGGGAATTATGGATTGTGTTCAAACCAATTTGATATGTTTTGGATAATGGATTGTGGGGGTAGGGGGTGTCCACGGGGGTGGGAAAGGATGTCCACGGGGGTGGGCGGGGCTGTGTAGGGGGTGTGGGCTGTCCTAGGGGTCTGGGTGGGGTGTCCTGGTGGGGGAGGGGTGTGTGGGGTGTCTAGGGGGGTGGCATGTCTAGGTGGTGGTGGTGGGGTAGTAGGGGAGGGGGTGTGGGTTGTTTGGGAGGGTGGGAGGGGCTATCCAGGGGGGGTACGGGGTGTCCAGAGGGTACGGGGGTGGGCGGGCTATCCACAAGGGTGGACGGGCTGTCCACGGGGGTGGTCGGGCTGTCAAGGAGGGGTGGGCGGGCTGTCCAGGGGGGGTGGGTGGGCTGGCCATGAGGGGTAGGGGTGTCCAGGGGGGTGGGCGGGCTATCCAAGGGGGTGGGGGCTGTCCATAGGGAGAAGGGGTGTTGAGGGGGGTGGGTGGGCTGTCCACGGGGGTGGTTGGGCTGTCTAGGGGGTAGGGGGTGTCCACGGGGGTGGGCGGGGCTGTCCAGGGGGTTTGGGTTGTCCTGGGGGTCTGGGTGGGGTGTCCTGGTGGGGGAGGGGTGTGTGGGGTGTCCAGGTGGGGTGGTATGTCTAGGTGGTGGTGGTGGGGTTGCAGGGAAGGGGGTGTGGGCTGTTTGGGAGGGTGGGTGGGGCTATCCCGGGGGGTACGGGGTGTCCAGGGGGGTACGGGGGTGGGCGGGCTGTCCACAAGGGTGGACTGGCTATCCACGGGGGTGGTCGGGCTGTCAAGGAGGGGTGGGCGGGCTGTCCAGGGGGGGTGGGTGGGCTGGCCACAGAGGGTAGGGGTGTCCAGGGGGTGGGCGGGCTATCCAAGGGGGTGGGGGGCTGTCCATAGGGAGAAGGGGTGTCGAGGGGGGTGGGTGGGCTGTCCATGGGGGTGGTTGGGCTGTCTAGGGGGTAGGGGGCATCCACGGGGGTGGGTGGGTTGTCCACGGGGGTGGGCGGGGTTGTCCACGGGGGTGGGAAAGGTTGTCCACGGGGGTGGGCGGGGCTGTCCAGGGGGTGTGGGCTGTCCTGGGGGTCTGGGTGGGGTGTCCTGGTGGGGGAGGGGTGTGTGGGGTGTCCAGGGGGTTGGTATGTCTAGGTGGTGGTGGGGTTGCAGGGGAGGGAGTGTGGGCTATTTTGGAGGGTGGGCGGGGCTATCCCAGGGGGGGTACGGGGTGTCCAGGGGGTACGGGGGTGTGCGGGCTGTCCACAAGGGTGGACGGGCTGTCCACGGGGGTGGTCGGGCTGTCAAGGAGGGGTGGGCGGGCTGTCCAGGGGGGGTGGGTGGGCTGGCCACGGGGGGTAGGGGTGTCCAGGGGGGTGGGCGGGCTATCCAAGGGGGTGGGGGGCTGTCCATAGGGAGAAGGGGTGTCGAGGGGGGTGGGCGGGCTATCCAAGGGGGTAGTGCTATAGTGGTTTTGGATTGTTTGAGGTACTCTTAGTGTATTATAAACCCTCATTTGTTCCATATTCATTTAAATTGATTTAATATCATTTTTTTCACACACACCATTATATCCTCTCAAACTATATTTAGATTATATTTTCAATCGTATGGTGTTAAATATTTTAGTAAATGTTCATACTAGATTCTTTTATGTGTTCTAGGGGTTTAGACTAATGACAGGGCTGCATGATTATTGTGGGGTTATTCTTTTCATATAAATATACCTATACACCCCGACCCCCTTGGACAACCTGACCACCCCCACGGATATCCCGCCCACCTGGACACCCCGACCCCCCTAGACAGCCCCCCACCCCTTGGACACCTCCGACCCCCCGGACGGCCCCACCACCCCCTAGACACCCCGCACCCCCCCCCCCTGGACACGCCACACCCCCCTTGGACAGTCCCACCACTCCCATGATCCTCATCCTACTCCTCATCCTGATCTACTTGGAGAAGTTAAAGTATAAAACTCATATACTCCCAACAAGACCCTTAAGGATTATGTATTCCTTGATCCACTTCCAATATCTTACTGGTCAATCCGTGAATATAGGCATTAGAAATTTTGTATCTTATTTTCTTATATACACTGTATTTTGTTGTATTTCTTAATATGATTCTCATATAGAGTAATGTGTCAGTTATGATTTGATATAGAGTAAACAATTGTCATTTACGTAAATATTTTTTTGATTAAACATTAATATTATTGAATTGCTTTGAAATGACTTATTGCGATTTTTTTACAGAATGGATAGAAGTTGGATGTATGAAACTGATCGGATTTCAACCGATTTTCAAAATAATTTGAACAGCTTTCTAGATTTGGCATTTGACAAGGCTTCAGATAGTGGTCGCATACACTGCCCATGTTTTAATTGTGTTGGAAGACCTTGGTTGATCCGTGAAGCAGTTATCTATCATATAACCAAATATGGTTTCCAAACAAACAATTATGTGTGGTATCACAATGGAGAGAAAATGGAATCTCAAAATGTTCATGATCCAAATGATAGGACTGAATTATAGAGTTTGATATATGATTGGTTTCCATTTATTCGACATCAAGAGAAGGAAAGGATGTCCAGCCAACAAGATTTCAATACAAGCACACATGATGCGTCCAATGAAAATGATGATGTTGATAGGGTGAAAAAATTGAATGATGTTGCGACGACTCCAGTATATCGGCAATGTGATAAAATGAAAAAGTTGGAATTTTTAATCTGATTGTTTCATGGGAAAACTATGTATGGGATTTCAAATATTGCAATTGATTATATTCTTACCTTCTTGAAGGACTTAATTCCAGATGATGCAGATATTCCCTCAAACCACTATATGGCATGGAAGTTGGTTGATGAACTTGGATTCTCAAAAAAAAAATCATACTTGCCCGAATGATTGCAGCTTATTTTGGGAGGAAACTGCTGAAAGAAATGATTGTATAAAATGCGGAACCTCCCGATGGAAGCCAAAAGATGATGGAACACCATATCTTGTGCCACAAAAAGTAATGTTGCACTTTCCATTGATCCCTAGATTACAGAACCTTTTCATGTCTGATGAAATATCCGTAAAAATGTGATGGCATGACACCGAGAGAAAAAAGAATAATGAAGAGTTGGTTCACCCTACAGATGGATTTGCATGGCAGAGATTTGATGCTCGATATCCTGAATTTGCAGCCAACGTGCGTAATGTGATACTGGGTCTTTCATGTGACGGTTTTAATCCATTTGGGTAGATGCTTACTTTGCACAGCACATGGCCGGTTTTCATACACATTTATAACCTTCCCCCTTGGTTGTGTATGAAAAAGCCTTACACTTTCTTGAGTATACTGATATCTGGACCTTCTGATCCCGGTAATGATATAGATGTATACATGCAACCTTTAATAAAAGAGTTGAAACTTCTTTGGGATGTGGGTGTTCCCACATACGATGCATGTTCGAAAGACATATTTTAGATGCGTGCTGCACTTATGTAGACTATCAATGATTTTCCTGCTTATGCAATGATGTCTGGATGGAGCACAAAAGGAAAATTGGCATGTCCTGTTTGTATGAAGAATACTCGATCGAGAAGACTGAAATATCGTCGTAGTTTTAGTTTTATGGGACATCGACGGTTCTTGCCAATGAACCATCCATATAGAAACAATCGTCGAAGATTTGACAATACCATGGAGAATGACGATCCACCTCAGCGTATGTCTGGAACTGATGTGCTTAATGAATTGAGAGATTTCATTTATTCATTTGGGAAAAGTGTAATGAAATATAGAAAGATGAAAAATGTTTCCAATGATACCTATTACAATTGGAAGAAGAAGAGTATATTCTTTGAGTTGTCATATTGGTCAACCAACTTGTTACGTCATTGCTTAGACGTAATGCACATTGAAAAAAATATATGTGAAATGTTTCTTTCGATTCTTCTAAATGTCAAGGGGAAGACAAAAGATGATTTACGATCTCGGCGCGACTTGGTATATTGGGGGATCAGACCAGAATTGAATCCTGTCTGTATCAGTGAAAATAAATGGCAAGTTCTATGTGCTTCTTATGTGATGACTCCTGCTGAAAAAAAACAATTTCTGGAAGTGCTAGAGACTATTAAAGTTCTTGATGGCTATTCAAGCAATATATCAAAACGGGTCAACAGAAAAGAGTTGAAGTTGAAATCTTTGAAGACTCATGATTATCACGTCCTTTTGCATGAGTTGATTCCAATAGCAATCTGTCATCTCTTGTCCAATAATGTTATAGTCTCAGTTATTCGGTTGTGCTATTTGTTTAGAGATCTTTGTGCTAAGAGGTTGCCTAAATACCTCGTGCAAAAACTGTTGGCAGAGACACCATTAATTTTGTGTGAGTTAGAGAAAATATTCCCTCCATCATTTTTTACATGCATGTTGCATCTGACTGTCCATATTCAAACCGAAATACTTCTTGGAGGACCCGTTGCTTTCCGTTGGATGTATCCAATTGAAAGAAACATGTGCACATTGAAATCATATGTTCAGAACAGGAATTATCCCGATGGTTCTATTGTGAACGGTTAATTGGCTCAAGAATGTATGTATTTCTGCTCAATGTATTTTTCTGGTCATACTACGAGAATAAACAGACCAATGAGAATGAAGAAGAATAGTATGGGAAAATTGAACCCAGTTTTCCATCACTTCCTCAGACAGGAGGAATTCCGGGATCATATACATTGACAACATTAAGCCTTGAAGAGCGAGAGATGGCACATCGCACAGTGTTGTTCAATTTTGATTTGTTAGATGAGTATATAAAGTAAGTTAATTGTACATGTATCTCTTATCTTATCTCTTGTAATTTTAAATATTTGTTAAACTATTATTATTTTTATCTACAGGGAACATAAAGAATTGATATATAGAAAGCATCGTTCTTTATCTTTGAGAAAGAAGGAGACTTTGCATAGCAAAGGGTTTTCTGCTTGGTTGAAATTGAAGGTAAAAATATTTCTGTAATAACTAAATAAAAATAATATTTAATTAAGTTTACTATTTGTTTATATTTCAGGTATCGAGTTTTCCTACAGACTCTATTTCTGAGGAAATAAGAGCTTTGGATTTTCGTCCTAATACCATGGTTCTTGCTTGTAAATCACTTGTGATCAATGGATACAAATTTGTTATCACTGAACGAGCAAGAAACATGAGAACACAGCATAATGGTGTTATGATGACTGCCACAACAGACTATTATGCCAGTTCATCAGACACTAGACCTCGTTCTGAAAATGTTGCTTATTATGGTCTCATGGAGAAAATAATAATTTTGGATTATTACTCACATGGTCGAGTCACGATGATGAAATGTCAATGGTTTGATTCAATGACGAGGCAAGGAACCTTTATTGATGATTGTGGATTTCGAGTTATTGACATGACTCGCACTCTTACCACCGATGAACCATATGTATTGGCATCAATGGTGAAACACGTTTTTTATGTCAAAGATCATAGTCATCCTAAATTCGGTGTAATTATTGAAGTAAATCCCAGACAAGTTTTTTATGATGGTGATGATGAAGTTGACATTATCCCTACTGCAATTGGAAGCAATCCGTTTATTACTTATGATGACCCCAACAACTCAATTGTCAGAGTTGATTGTGAACCCGAAGTTGTGGTGGGAAATATATAGAATCATACAGTCGTGTTCTCACCTACATGTTTCACCTACATCATTCAGAGTGTGTATCCTAGTACTTACCTTCATAACACCATAAATCTTCTGTTTCATTATGTTCTTTTTATCATAATGGTTTTTCTATATTTTGTTTTTTGGGTTACACATTAGTTATCTGTTTCTAATTACTTCCATATTTGTTTTCATTGCAGGAATTGACACCCATTGAAGAGAGGCAGCGGAAAAAGATGACAGATAATAATCGTCGCATGGTACAGATGGGTGTTCCTCCACTCATCCCTGTTGTGAGTATTTTATTTCAAATATAAATATTTCAATAACTTATAATATCATGTGTTTACTTTTCTGTCAAACTTTTTTTCAGGATCCACGCCCTAGACGACAGATATCTGACGAGGAGCCTGATATTGCTCCCAGTAGAGAGGTTGGTGGTACGAGGGCTTGTGGGGCGAGAGTTAGACGATCCACTACCACAGACGTATCTTCTACGCCCTATTTTGATCCTGGCGTGTCATCAGGGACATATGAGATATTTAGACCTCTGATGTTTACACTACCAGCTAGCCAGACGTCTATGCCATCATCTTTTGCTTCTGGTTCATTATCTCCAGGTTATTATATTCCACCTTCTTCAACTCCTGCTGCGACACAGTATGTGGCTGAGGAGCATACACTAAGGGACACTCCACCTGTACAGGATATTCCTTCAGCTTCTGCACCCATTGATCTGACTACCACAGGTATATTTATATAACTCTATCAAATTTTTACACCAAAATTTATTTTTATTATAACTTGTGTTGATATTATTTTTCTTTAATAACAGATTCATCTATAGATAGGAGGCGGGGGAGGGGTCATACTCGCTTGCGTGTGGTATGGAACCGCCAGACACAGTTGATGGTAGAATACAATGTTGATGGACACATGATTGAGAAATCTGGGCAGCAATGTCGGGGTTTTTTGGCGACGCTAGCCAAATACTCCGATATCATTCCGGTCAGCCCTCTCTCTTGGAGACATTTGCCACCCGAAGTCAAGGATAACGCGTGGGCACAAATATGGGTAAAAAAATATATTGGATTTAATGTTGTATATTTTTGTATTTAAATGAACTAATCAATTTGGTTTCAGCTTCGGTTTAACTTCCCTGATGGCGAAGGTGCACGACCAGCGCGTTTAAATGATCTAGCAGAGCTTTGGAGAGCTTATAAGCATGAGCTATATGTTGGCTGGTGTGATAGAGTGGGCACGGAGTTAGAGACATTACCTATCGTGGATGACTACCCGATAGAGAAATATTGCCAAATGATTACCCATTGGGTGACTGCCAAATTTAAGGTATTAATCTCATTTGAGTTATTTAAATGAGAGTTTTCATATTTTGCATTAATATAATCTTATTAATTATTAATCATTATTTAGGAATCTTCTGAAAAAAACAAAAAAACATTGATTCAAGGAAATACCTCCACACTTTGGGGCGCACAACAATGTCAGATCATGAGAGGCAGCAGGTACGATATAGTTGTTTATAATTTTTCTTTAGGACTTTCCCTTTTTATTGGATCCTACTTAAATTATGTGATTTATTGAATAATGAATATATGATTATACTTTCACTTTATATTGTTTCAATGTCATTACAGAAGCACAAAATGAATATTGAAGGACGTATCCCTCGAGAAAAATTGTTTTGCTCGAGTAGAAGAAAAAAAGATGGAACTACGGTAAATGAACCGACCCAAGAGAAGATTGTAAGTTTTAATTTGTTTATTTCAAAGTTTAATATCTAATTTGAAATTTAATAATCTATTAATATTTTTTACAGGCTGCTTTAGAGGCTCTTGATGCCCAGGAGCCTGACAATTTTGGGCCACATAATCATTTATATCAGGTTTTGGGAGATGAGCACTCTGGTCGAGTACGCTGCCGACCTGGTAAGAATATAGTCCCGATGAGGTATTGGTCGTCTCCAGGTATCCATTCTAGTACCACTGAGTTGGAACAGGTCAAGGAGCATGCAAGACAGTCTGATAAAAGGGTCACAGATTTGGAAGTACAAGTTCAAACAAGAGACAGAGAATTTATGAAACTGATGAGAGCTTTATCTTCATCACTTCCACCAGAGGCTAGTGCGGCTTGTCAGACATTTATGTCATCGATGGGTGTATCATCCAATGCACCAGGCGGCAGCTCTAGTGGCGATCGAGATGATGAAGTTCCTGGTGATGACGAGGATGCTGAAGAGGAAGAGGGCGAGGATGAGGATGTGGACGAGGGAGAGGATGGGGCCGAGGGCAAGGATGGGGCCGAGGGCGAGGATGATGCCGAGGATGAGGACGACGATGAGGACAGAGATGGTGGCGAGGATGAGGCTGATGATGATAGTAGTGATGGTGATGGTGATCAGAGGCAGATTGATCCATTACATTTTTGAATTCTGTATAACTCTTTATTTTTGAACATGGTTTTCCACTTTGGGGTTTTCCTATGCTTCATAGGGATGTTGCATTCAGATTCTGTTTTTTGCACTTGATTCTTATTGTATGATTAGTCTACTACATAGACCTTTAGTATTCCTTGGTACTGTGATGCTCATTTTTCTATTTTTTTTACTTAGATTTATTAGTTAGCCATGTATTTCATGTTTATGCATGTGGAAGATGATATGGAAAATGTGCTTTGAAGTAGTGGTCGGCACCACTAACATTTATTTGAAATGGACAGGATTTTAAGTGAAAACAACAACTGGCATAGGGAATACAGACCAAACGCATTCGGATTCTGTTTAAACTATAGTAAAACGATCCATGGGTCATATGTGATGTGTACGAGTCAACCTCGCCTCAATCTGAGGTCCGGTGTGGCTGGTACCACTCAAAGTGTCTTTCTTTTGTTTAAAATGGATGCGCTTTTAAGTAAAAAAACCACATACAGAAACCAGACCAAACACATTCAGATACTGTTGATACTTTAGTAAATGTATCCATGGTTCATATGTGACGTGTACGAGTCAACCCCGCCTCAATCCGAGGGCCGGTGTGGCCGGGACCACTCAAAGTGTCTTTCTTTTGTTTAACATGGACAACAGTTTAAGTTAAAACATCAACTGACATACAGAAAACTGACCAAACGCATTCGGATTCTGCTGAAAATGTAGGAAAACGATCCATGGGTCATTTGTGACGTGTACGAGTCAACCCCACCTCAATCTAAGGGCCGGTGTGGCCAAGACCACTCAAAGTTTGTCAATTTTCATTGAAATGGACAACGGTTTAAGTTAAAACAACAACTGACATACGGAAAACCAACCAAACGCATTCGGATTCTGTTGAAACTTTAGGAAAACGATCCATGGGTCATATGTGACATGTACGAGTCATCCCCGCCTCAATCCGAGGGCCGGTGTAGTCGGCACCACTCAAAGTGTGTCACTTTTCTTTGAAATGGACAACAGTTTAAGTTAAAACAACAACTGACATACGAAAAACGGACCAAAGGCATTCAGATACTGTTTATACTTTAGGACATGTATCCATGGGTCATATGTGATGTGTATGAGTCAACCCCTCCTCAATCTGAGGGCCGGTGTGGCCGGGACTACTCAAAGTGTGTCACTTTTCTTTGAAATGGACAACTGTTTAAGTTTAAACAACAACTGACATACGGTAAACGGACCAAAGGCATTCAGATACTGTTGATACTTTAGGACATGTATCCATGGGTCATTTTTGACATGTAGTAGTCAACCCCTCCTCAATCCGAGGGCCGGTGTGGCCGGTACCACTCAAAGTGTCTTTCTTTTGTTTAAAATGGATGCGCTTTTAAGTAAAAAAAACCACATATAGAAAACTGACCAAACGCATTAGGATTCTGTTGAAACTTTAGGACAACGATCCATGGGTCATTTGTGATGTGTACAAGTCAACCCCTCCTCAATCTGAGGTGCGGTGTGGCCGGAACCACTCAAAGTGTCTAACTTTTCTTTGAAATGGACAACAATTTAAGTTAAAATAACAACTGACATACGGAAAACCGACCAAACGCATTCGGATTCTGTGGAAACTTTAGTACAACGATCCATGGGTCATATGTGACGTGTACGAGTCAACCCTACCTCAATCCGAGGTGCAGTGTGACCGATACCACTCAAAGTGTCTAACTTTTCTTTGAAATGAACACCAGTTTAAGTTAAAACAACTGACATACCGAAAACCAACCAAACGCATTCAGATTCTGTTGAAATTGTAGGACAACGATTCATGGATCATATGTGATGTGTAGGAGTCAACCCCTCCTCAATCCGAGGGCCGGTGTGGCCGGTACCACTCAAAGTGTCTTTCTTTTGTTTAAAATGGATGCACTTTTAAGTAAAATAAACGACATACGGAAAACCGACCAAACACTTTCGGATTCTATTGAAACTTTAAGAAAATGATTTATGGGTCATTTGTGACGTGTAAAAGTCAACCCCGCCTCAATCCGAGACGCGGTGTGGCTGGCACCACTCAAAGTGTCTAACTTTTCTTTGAAATGGACAACAATTTAAGTTAAAATAACAACTGACATACGGAAAACCAACCAAACGCATTCGGATACTGTTGAAACTTTAGGACAACGATCCATGGGTCATATGTGACGTGTACGAGTCAACCCCGCCTCAATCCGGCGTGCAGTGTGACTGGTACCACTCAAAGTTTCTAACTTTTCTTTGAAATGAACACCAGTTTAAGTTAAAACAACAACTGACATACCGAAAACCAACCAAACGCATTCAGATTCAATTGAAACTGTAGGAAAACTATTCATGGGTCATATGTGATGTGTAAGAGTCAACTCTGCCTCAATCCGAGGGCCGGTGTGGCCGGTACCACTCAAAGTGTCTTTATTTTGTCTAAAATTGATGCGCTTTTAAGTAAATTAAACGACATACGGAAAACAAACCAAACACTTTCGGATTCTGTTGAAACTTTAAGAAAATGATTTATTGGTCATTTTTTACGTGTACAAGTCAACCCCGCCTCAATCCGAGGTGCGGTGTGGCCGACACCACTCAAAGTGTCTTTTTTCTTTGAAATGGACAACAATTTAAGTTAAAATAACAACTGACATACGGAAAACCGACCAAACGCATTCGGATTCTATTGAAACTTTAGGAAAACGATCCATGGGTCATATGTGATGTGTACGAGTCAACCCTGCCTCAATCCGAGGCGCAGTGTGACCAGTACCACTCAAAGTGTCTAACTTTTCTTTGAAATGAACACCAGTTTAAGTTAAAACAACAACTGACATACCGAAAACAAACCAAACGCATTCAGATTCTATTGAAACTGTAGGAAAACGATTCATGGGTCATATGTGACGTGTACAAGTCAACCCCGCCTCAATCCGAGGGCCGGTGTGGCTAGTACCACTCAAAGTGTCTTTCTTTTGTTTAAAATGGATGCACTTTTAAGTAAAATAAACGACATACAGAAAACCAACCAAACGCATTTGGATTCTGTTGAAACTTTAGGACAAAGATCCATGGGTCATATTTGACGTGTAAGAGTCAACCCCGCCTCAATCCGAGGGCCGGTGTGGCCGGGACCACTCAAAGTTTGTCACTTTTCTTTGAAATGGACAACGGTTTAAGTTAAAACAACAACTGACATATGGAAAATGGACCAAAGGCATTCGGATACTATTTATATTTTAGGACATGTATCCATGGGTCATATATGACGTGTACGAGTCAACCCCGCATCAATCCGAGGGCCGGTGTGGCCGGGACCACTCAAAGTGTCTTTCTTTTGTTTAAAATGGATGCGCTTTTAAGTAAAAAAATCACATACGGAAAACTAACGAAAGACATTCAGATACTGTTGATACTTTAGGACATGTATCCATGGTCATTTGTGACATATACGAGTCAACTTCACCTCAATCCGCGGTGTGGTGTGGCCGACACCACTCAAAGAGTCTTTCTTTTGTTTAAAATGGATGCGCTTTTAAGTAAAAAAACGACATACAGAAAACTGACCAAACACTTTCGAATTCTATTGAAACTTTAGGACAATGATCCATGGGTCATTTGTGACGTGTACGAGTTAACCCCGCCTCAATCCGAGGTGCGGTGTGGCCGGCACCACTCAAAGTGTTTCACATTTCTTTGAAATGGAAAAAAGTTAAAGTTAAAACAACAACTGACATACGGAAAATAGACCAAAGGCATTCGGATACTGTTGATACTTTAGGACATGTATCCATGGGTCATTTGTGATGTGTACGAGTCAACTCCGCCTCAATCCTAGGCGCGGTGTGGACGACACCACTCAATGTCTCTCTTTTATTTCAAAAGTAAATCATTTTAAGTGAATACAACTGAAATTTACACTCATCAACGACTCTTTTTCATGAGTTTGGTAGTTTCACTCATGGGGTCATAAGTGACGAGACTCCTAAGAAAATAGCTTTTCACCATATATTATAAACAATACAAGTTCAATGCAAAATTCATCACAAATCATTACATACCCAAACCTAGTATCACAAAAAAATGGGATTTGAGTCAATTTGAATGTCTTATTCAACTCTAATAGATATTTATCAAACTATTCTGCCTATTAGAATTTGATGGGTGAGGTGAATTACCACCGGATGATTGTTGTCATGTGTTTTTTTGGGATATTTTAGGTGTTTTTTATACTTTTTGAAGTCTATATGTGGCTTTTGTGATATTTTTTATGCAGGTGTATAGTGGAGGGTATACTGAGGGCTGTTGTGCACTGTCTTTTTATGTAGGTGTAGCTTCTGGGGGGCTTTTGGGTGCTGCTGTGCAGCAGTTTTGGGAAACTCTTTACCAACGGTTTTGAACCATTGGTAAAGCTTTTTCCAGAAATATGGAAAAACTTATACTAACGGTTCTGAACCGTTGGTAAATTGTTTTCCAGAAATCTGGAAAAACTTATACCAACGGTTCTGAACCGTTGGTAAATTGTTTTCCAGAAATCTGGAAAAACTTATACCAACGGTTCTGAACCGTTGGTAAATTGTTTTCCAGATTTCTCAAGAACCTATACCAATGGTTTAAATGAAACCGATGGTAAAGGGTTTTCCCCAGGCCTTACTGGCCAACGGTTTGGAAAACCATTGGTATACCTTATACCAACGGTTTTCCAGCCTATAGCAACGGTTATAAACCGTTGGTATAGCCTACTATTCCAGTAGTGTATAATGAAAAAATATAGTATAGTATGGAATATTTATTTAATTGTCTTTAACTATTAAATTATGAAAACCAAGTGTTGGAAGTTGATAACGAATCATGTTCAGATGACTCATATGACACCCAGCTATGGAATCACTGTCTTAGTCATGTAAATGATAAGAATTTGACATAGCTCTATCAAGATGTTTGTTTAGACTCTTCTGATCTAAAACCACTTGAACTATGTAATACGTTTTTATAATGAAAAATGACCTTACCACCATTTAGTGGATAGGGAGAAAGTGTCGTATATCTTCTTGGAATGGTACACACTAATGTTTGTGGACTATTAATAGTAAAATATAGTGTTGGATATTCATAAATTATAACATTTACTGATGACTTGAGTAGATATGGACATATCTACGTGATGAGGTATAAGTCTGATTACTTTGAGAAATTTATGCAATTCAAGAATGAAGTAGAAATCCACTTTGAAATAAGATAATGAAGCTTTGATTGGATCAAGGTGGTGAATATCTTAACTATGAGTTCATCTAATTTTTATGGGATTTTTGGATTCTATCTCAACCAACTTCAACTTACACCCCTTAGTGGAATGGTGTTAGTGAATGGATGAACTATAAATTGTTATACATGGTAAGGTTGATGATGAGTCATGTAGATATTCTATTATCCTTTTGGGGATATGCATTAAAAACTGTGGAATAATCATTAAATCGAGTTCCAACTGAAGAAGAAAATGGAATTACCTTCATGGAATGGAGAGGAAAGAAACTGGTTTTTTCACATAATCATGTATGGCATTGGGAAATGTTTTTAAGGCCTTATCAAGAAATAAACTACCACCCAGGGGTACATAGTGTATCTTTATAGGGTGTCCCATGTAATAAAAGGGATATTACCTATACAACCCATTAGAAAATAAAGTTATTGTCTTCCAAAAAAGTTGCATTTCATTATAGGGGGAAAATCTTCAAAAGGGATTATAGGAGAAATTTTAAATTTATAGAATTTAATGCTCAAGATACATAAGAGTTGGTACATGAATAGATTCCTCATTTCCATTTGAAATAAGTTGTCACTGAAACACAAGTATTTTCTAAGAGTGTAAGAGAGGTATGAGAACTAGGGAGATATGATTTTCCAGTCATCAAAGATGTTGACACATTATTGGTTGTCAATGATGAAACACTCTTCTACAAGGAGGAAATAGAGAGCTCAGAACATTCAAGATGGGAAGAATACATGAATTATGAAGTAGATTCAATGTATCATAACTATTTTTGGGTTCTATTCAATGAACCAGTTAATGTAAATACCACAGGATGCAAATTCATATTCAAGAGGAAACTTGACATGGAAGGTAACTAAAATTTCTATAAATCATTGATTTTAATTAAAGGGATTAAAAACATTATGGAATTGACAACGATGAAACCTTTTCAGTAGTTTCTATATTTAAATCCATCATAATTATACTTTCTATAGAAGCTTTCCATGACTATGCGATTTAAAAGATAGATGTAAAAACTACATTACTTAATGGGATCCTTCAGGAAGATGTCTATATGACACAACAAGAAGGGTTGTCATCTAGGTGATTCCAAACATATTTTCAAGTTTTATAGATCCATTTATGGAATGATGTAAGCATCTAGGTCATGGAACATTCAATTAGATGAATCTATAAAAGAATTCGGTTTCATTAAGAATGAATATGGAATATGTGTTTACAAGAGGTTTGGTGGGAATGCATTTCATAAACTAGTTGTATATGTTTATGTCATGTTATTTATTTGACATGGAATACTAGTTTTACTATATATTAAATACTTGTTAAACAAGTGTTTCTCTATAAAATAAATAGGTTAAGCGGCCTATATTCTAGGCGTCATGATTATTCATGATAGATATAAGTGGCTGCTTAGCTAATTCAAAGTATATATATTGACAATAAATTAATGGTGTTTAGTATGGAACAATAAAATAGGGGATTGGTTTCAGTATCTCATGGATTACATATATTTTTGAAAATGTGTCCTTAGACACAACATGAGAATGAGAGAATGAGTAAGATCTCATATGCTTTAGCGATAGGATCAATCATGTGTGACATTCTATGTACAAGACTTGATATTGAATATGCATTGAGCATTGTAGGATGATATCAAATAGATCAAGGAGAAAAACATTGTATTGTTGTTAAGGATATCCTTATGTATCTGAGAACAACTAATGATATTTTCGTAGTGTGTGGAGGAGACGAGGAACTAGTCATCAGGGGTTATACTGATGACAGTTTTCATACATTTCAGATTGATCTAAAGCTATAGTAAATATATGTTTTCTATTCCAATGGTGGAACTCTGAAATAGAATATTTCGAAACAGAATTTTTTTCACTGATTTTACAGTAGAGTCTGAGTATATAGTGGTTTCTAATGTATCCAAGGAAGCCGTTTGTATTCATAACTTTCTCTATAAGCTTGATGTGGTACCTAGAAGTAATAATCACATCCCATTTTATTATCATAAAACTAGAGTAGTGGTTCTTGAAAAAGATCCAAGGTCACACCAACAGACAAAGAACATAAACCAAATGTACCACATCTTAAATAATTTTCAACAATGTGGTGAATTTTTAGTGAGAAGAGCACCCACAGAAGTAAACGTGGTGGACCCATTATTTTATGACCTGTCCCCCGAGGACCATGACATGAAATACCCTGAGACCCCCTCTTGAAGGCTAGGGGATGGAGATCAGTGCCAAAGGCTTCAACTTATAAGTGGGGGAAATTTTATAGAGTACTTTTATGCACGCACATCCTATCACATCCCAAAACTAGAACTGTAAAAAGTGATGCCACTAAACATACAATAAGTAAAACTAAAAACTATAGGTCAAATGGTCTAGAATAAAAACCCAACAAAAGATATATAAAAAATAGAATTGTAGAAGAAAAACTAAGATTGTCGTCCACTAGAAACCCCTAAAAATGGGTAAGTACAAAGTAGATTCTAGAAGTTGTATATGTATGCCCTGCCTGCCTGGTCTCACTGGGCACCACCGCGTCCTGGGCCACTAAGTCCCCCATCAAGGTGGTGGTCCTCTACACCAGACACAACACGTCCGTCTGAATCCCATTCTGGGGTGAGTAATAATATGCTCAATAGGGACCCCAAATTTAACACCACAATATTTCATAGTACGTTATTTTCTCAAAGTAATTCAATAACTTGCACTACACGCAGCACCGAGTTCTAGCGCATCATGACTTTCCAATCAAGTCGTTCAAAAGTTGTTATGAATATTATTAACTGAATTTTGATCTTTATATAATCCTTATAATTTTAGAATCCATATTATGAGTTTCATAGATATAATGTATGAACAAATACATTTTTTTCATATAAAAGAGGTATTTTTCAAAAAATACAATTTTAGTGTCGTTTAATGGCGAAGCCTTTTTAAATCCAATATTTGAAACTTTTATATATTAAATTTGATGAAATAAAATTCTTATTTAGAATTGGGACATAAGAATTTAGTTTCAATACGGTTTTGATGTTATTCTGATAACTTTCATATTTGGGTGAATAGTGAAAAATTCTATATTTTAACTGAAAACAACTTTTTTAATCAAAATAATTTATATTGTTAAATTATACATTTTAATGGTTTGGAAGTATAAATAGATTATATTTTTAAAATTTAATCCAATGATGTTCATTATAAGTAATTTTACTTTGAAATTGGACATAAACAAGTGTCAAACTTTTGATAGTTATTATTTCTTAAAAATACGCCTTTTGGTTTTGAAACCAGGAATTAATTTTAAATTAATAAATGATACATTTATGTATTTATTTTGGTAAAATAGAATTCATTTTTGGATTCATAATATTTAAATTATGTTAGGGTAAAATATTGGTACTTTTTTGACAACTTTCATATTTTGATGAATAGTAAAAATTACTAAATTTTAATTAAAAATAACTTTTTTTAATCTAATTAATTAATAGTGATAAATTATTAATTCGACTGATTTTAAAGTATAATTATATTATAATTTTCCCATTTAATCTAATTTTGGTCATTGGAAATAATTTCATATTTAAACTGGACATAAGAATGTGTCAATCTTTTGATAGTTATTATTTGTTAAAAACACGCTTTTTGTTTCAACAACGGGAATTAATTTTAAATTAATTTCTACCACTTCTATGTTTTGAATTTAGAAAAATTTATTCCATATTTATAATCAAAAGTTACAAATTGTATAAATAGGTAACTTTTATTTTTAGACATTTTGAATAATTACTTCGGTAAATATTTATTTACCATGGTTAAAAGGTAAATCCGGTAAATAAGGGTAAAAAATAATATTATAATAATACTAAATTACCCTAAAAAGTGTCCTAACCCTATTTGAAGATACATGTACAGCCATGGGCATCATTGGGTCGATTTTGGGACCCCATGGAGCCACTTGTAAGTCATAATGACACTTTATATTAATTAAATTAAAGTAAATACAATAATGACATAAGCGTATATCTTTTAGAAAAACAATTTTTACATAGGGTTATGTATGTTATATTTTCGACTATAAATATTAATTAGAAATCTAGAAAGATTTCCAACATCATGGTATTTTTTAAATAATTTTTAGACATCTAATAAACTAAATTATTTATGACACAATAATGATGTAGTGTTTACCACATTAATAAATGAATTAAATAAATAAGATTATAAAGACTAAAATAATATCCAAAACCTATCCAATTATTATTTTATGATTTCATTTCGATCATTAGTAATATTATATTCAACGTTAATGAGTTTTGGACCTTTATAAACCGAATATCATTATATAATAAAATAATATTTTCAATCCTTCTTAAAGAGCCCCTCCTCCCCCTTATAAAAGGACACCAATTCTAACCAATTCCTCACACCTCTCAAGCCTTTTGGCTCATCCAAACTCTTCCAAATTAAGCTCCATGCATCTCTATCCTCCTCTTAGAAGCCTTACCTTAGGAATAAGGCACTTCAAGAGTCCTTTTTGGTTCAAACCAAAGGGAGTTACCCAAATTAAAGGTAACAATTTCTCTTAGCTTCTTTTTTTTTATTTTACTTATCCAACCCCTAAACTCTTCTTTTTCTTTACTTTTGTAACAAAACCACTATAATAAATATACTAGTATATTGTTATAATAATTATTCGAACTAACCTTACACACACCTCCATCTAATGGGTGAAGAACAAAATGTTTCTATGGATGGAAACCAAATGCCTCACGAAATGATGATTGTTCAATTATCTTTTACCACCTCTAATGGTGGCCATTATGATGGAACTGTAATTAAATATGATATTTATGATATTTATTTTATATATAAGCTTCTTTAATCTCATTTTATAGCATACCATTATTTGTTTCATGTTTTATATATATACGATAATTTCATTTGAGGAAGTACGGACTACCGCCCCCTCGAAGTGATATGACTCGTTCAAAACATAAATGGAACGTATAAAGGATGGTGTTAATGAAAATAAGTAACATATATAAGATATTATATTATACTTGAATAATAATATACCTATGTATCATTTGGTTTTTATTCCTTTTAAAATGAAAAATGAAATGGAAGTAGCGTTCGTGCATAAGTACGGATTATCGTCTCCCGGAACGCGATGAGATTCATTTCCCCATCATATCCATTAAAGAATAATTCTCATTTGATGATTAAAAGTAATGTATAATGACTTGATATCATTCTGGATATGAATATGACACAACCTATCTAAAAAAACACAGCTTACGTAACAATGCATATAAAGGAAAACGAATCAGTTAACACCCAAAACGGCGATAATACTAAAATATTATTAACAAAGAAATATTAAAAGACAATATATGATATCATATTTATGTATATGATTCTGTTATAGTTTAATAACAATGATTTAACTATTATACAGGAGTTTAACCTACCCTATACCAAGGAAAAGTAAAAGGTAAGGGTTTATTTCACAATCTCTTCATTATCTAAGGTTGTTTATACGTAGTTCTCTACTGGGACCTCTTTATCATCCACATCCATGTTTCTTAAAAATGTATTTCAAATAATTATTACTATTTTATATACTATGGTTTAAAGTAATTTATACCCTTTTTGAATTTTTATAAGATGTTTATAAATGAATCTTTAGGTCGCTTTCCAAACAAGGTCGTTTTTACCCTTTTCGACAAAATTAAGGTAAGAATGTCTTTTTTTTACTTATACCGCGGGTGCGGCTATTTTCTGCCATTATAAAATCATAGAAGTTTCCCTTACAATCTTATAAGGATATTTTCAAATTAAATGTTTTATTTTATAATTATGTGACTTTTAAATGATTTCAAAAAAAGAGATATTTCTCTAAAATAGTTTTGATTTCATCTATGTCAACATCCTTTGATGGATTTTATGCTTATTTGAAGTTGATTTATTATGATACAAAACTTCAATATTGTATTTAAGGATTTGTGATATGTTTGGTTGTGGATATATTATTTTTATACCATTCATTGTTTATGGAGAAAGTATTGACATTTCGTATTATAGTTTTAATAAGAATGTTTATGTTATGTTTAAACGTGTTCATATGGGGAAGGAATTGGATATAAAAAGTGATGGGTGGAGCCCAATATAGCTCTTCAATGCATTGGTAGGTCTAATGAGACCAACTAGTGTCTTGGCACAAGGCCTTGACAAAATCTTATTTTTAGTCTTGGCACAAGGCCTTGACTATGTGGTTATGATAGTCTGGCATTATGCATTCCATCATTATGAAAGTGGTTATTGATATTGCAGGTGGTTATTCGACTAGTAGAATATCCATGTGAATAAGTAAATGGCATTATTTAATTTTATCTTTTCCATATTATGCTGAAGTTCAAGTTTAAAGGACTTTTGTTTTGATTATACATTGCCTTAAATGTTTAGGCTTATTTATGAAAGATCGTGTTATATTGTTATCCTTACTGAGCATCTGAGATCACCCCATTCAATGTTTTATTTTTCCTAGGATGTGAAGAAATAATTTATGAATGACCTGCAGGGATAGTATGAGGGGATATGAAGACAAGATGTTGTTGTAGTTTTTTTTTCTTTATTATGTAATGTAAGACTTATGAATATATCTAGTGCTTCCAAGACTACTAAACTAATCGGTCATTAGAGACTTGATCTTTTTTGATCATGCCAATGTTATGTAATAATACACCAACTCTGGGGAACTGGGGTCGGGGAATTACAGTTGGTATGAGAGGGAGTTTAGTACAAACCTTGGAAGCTAGATTTAGATAAACTCTGATTAGAGAACATAGTCCTAAGATGGAATTTGAGGATTAGTATAGGATAAATTCCTATAATTTTGGTAATGTAGAGATTTTGTGAGTTTTCCATGAAAATACGTCCCTATCTGGATACGAGCAGGTAGAGGCAGCTCTGGCATAGATGTACCTAGGGGTAAAACCCGAAAACACCACGTTGATCTAGACTCGAACATGAAGAGGTGCACGACAACGGGCCTTGTTTCACTCTTGGTTACGACACTCCCATGGGATATGCTTTGGATAATTCTCATTTTCTTTACAAATCATTATGAAGGGTTTATGAGTATATATTTCCTCAATGAAAACATCTTTATGATTATGGATTATATCCATAACCTGTTCAATTTATGTTAGGTATTTTACAAGTTTGGAATTATTCATTTCAATTAATAAACTGACCTAGTTTATGCTATTGTATAGAAATGGTGCCCAGTAGAAGGAATGTGAACTCCAGCAATACGTATGATTCAAAGAGTAAGAAGGATCATATCTTTCATGGTATTAAGCCAACATTTAGAAGGGAAATATTATCCCATGTATTCTCAACATATGAAGAAATAGTATCATGTGTTAATAAGATAAGTAAAGAATTCTCCGAGTGTTATGGCTTTGAAGGGAAGCAAGAGAAGAAAAGGATGGAAGGGAGAAATATGGATAAAGGGAAGAGGGAAAAGAAGAATTTTCCCATATGTGATAACTGTGGGAAGAAACACCCTGGAACTTGCCGGAAAGGAATGGGAGTTTGTTATAAGTGTGGAGAAAAAGGACACCATGTACGTGACTGCAAGGGTAAGAAAAAGGTTTCAAGTGTACAATGCTTCATCTACAAGGAGTTGGGACACTACATGAACCAATGTCCAAATCATTAGAGTATGCCCCAAATGATGCTATTGGATAATAATCAAGTTATGATACTACCACATATGAGGAGGAATGGTTAGATTTCTTATGTTGTTATTATAGAATTATGTCATTTGAGTGTTGTGTCAACAATGTACTAGTTATAATAATTATGGAGTATATAAGGATTGTACTGCAATACTATTTCATTAAGGACTTGAGATTGTGTGGAACCAAGAAAAGTGACTCAATAGTAGGTTAAATTTTTGGAAAATATATGGTTGAGAGAAAGATAAATCATAATATGGTTCTGATACTGAGGTGGTGATTTTGGAATAATACATGATTGATTTGGATAAATTATATTGGATATTCTTGACTACCTTGAAACTGATTAATGATTTTTATATTCTATCATTGTTGGAGTTTACAACATTTTTGGATAGAAGGAGTATATCCAGTATTCTATAAGTAATAAGGGATCATGAATGTAATCAATAAGGTTTTATGGTAATTTAGGATGTTGCAGTGTTTTAAAAGAATACATGATGAAGGTGTTCACATGTTATTATGAGGAAAAAAGGATCTTCATTGTATTTACCTTCCTTATAAATTTTTGGTTGTGAGTTTGGATAGAAGTATTTTGGATAATTCTAGTTTGAGATTATTTTTGGATTGCCATAAAAGGAAAACCTGGAGGTCAGGCGGCAACCCGTCGCGTCCGGCAAGGCCGTAAGACTTGAACCCGCAACCGAAGGGCGACAAGGATGTATCACCTACCACTAGCCCACGTGATTTCCTGGATTGAATAATGAAGACTTTTTTTAAAAAAAATCTGGTATATGAATTATAAATTCATTTTTTTGAACCCTATATGAATAGGATAAATTGAATATTATTTTTAAGTTGTATTATCTTTTAGAGTGAAAGATTAGTTTGTGGGAGAAATTAGTTAAAGGATGGGACTCTACATATCAAGTATATATTTTTCTTCTTCTCTGATTCTATGAATAAATTAATTCTTATACTTTATTGAAGGTGTCTTAAAACAAAAAATGTATTATCCAAATACCATATGTTTTTTTGAACCGATGGTATTTTAAATCATCATAGATTGGTGAATTTAAGGCCCTCAATTTTATACTTGTTTGTGATTGATGACCTCAATTACTACCTATAAATATTTATGTTTTTCATCCAATTATATTTCTCTAATTTCATCCAATGTTCTCCTAGCCGAGATCATAATTTGGCGGTGACCATTTCATTTCCTTTTTCCTCTTATTAAGAATAAATTTTTTTAACCTAATTTCCGATGTGGGTTTTCCCAAAGGTATTTACTATTTTCAACCTTTTATTTTCAAAAAATAATTTCAAATTGTGAGGACACAATTTATTGAAGGAGGTAAGAATGTAACACCCCAAGATTTCATTGGTTTTTAGTTCCTCAAAGTAATTCAATAACTTGAACTACACGCAACACCGAGTTCTAGCGCATCATGACTTACCAAACAAGTCGTTCAAAAGCGGTTATGAATAGTATTAACTGAATTTTTTACTTTATATAATCCTTATAATTTTAGAATCAATATTATGAGTTTCTTAGACATAATTTAAGAACAAATACATGTCTTTTAGATAAAAGAGGTATTTTTCAAAAAATGCAATTTTACCGCCTTTTAATGGCGAAGCCTTTTTAAATCCAATATTTGAAACTTTTATATATTAAATTTGACAAAATAAACTTCTTATTTAGAATTGGAACATAAGAATTTATCTCCAATAAGGTTTTGGTGTTTTTCTGATAACTTACATATTTGGGTGAATAGTGAAAAATACTATATTTTAACTGAAAACAACTTTTTTAATCAAAATAATTTATATTGTTAAATTATACATTTTAGTAGATTGGAAGTATAAATAGATTATATTTTTATCATTTAATCCAATGATGGTCATTTTATGTAATTTTACTTTGAAATTGGACATAAACAAGTGTCAAGCTTTTGATAGTTATTATTTCTTAAAAATACGCCTTTTGGTTTTGACAGCGGGAATTAATTTTAAATTAAAAAATGAAACTTTTATGTTTTTAATTTGGTAAAATAGACTTCATTTTTGGAATCGGAATATCTAAATTTGGTTAGGATGAAATTTTGGTACTTTTCTGATAACTTTCATATTTTGATGAATAGTGAAAATTACTAAATTTTAATTAAAAACAACTTTTATTAATATAAATAATTAATACTGATAAATTATGAATTTGAGTGATTTTAAAGTATAATTATATTATAATTTTACCATTTAATCCAATGTTGGTCATTGGAAATAAATTCATATTTAAACTAGACATAAGAAAGTGTCAATATTTTGATAGTTATTATTTGTTAAAAACACACTTTTTGTTTCGACAACGGGAATTAATTTTAAATTAAATGCTGCCACTTCTATGTTTTGAATTTAGAAAAATGGATTCCATATTTATAATTAGTAGTTCCAAATAGTGTAAATAGGTAAATTTTATTTTTATACATTTTTAATAATTACTTCAGTATATATTTTATTTACCATGTTAAAGGGTAAATCCGATAAATATGTGTAAAAAAAATAATATTATAATAATACTAAATTACCATATAAAATGTCCAAACCCTATTGGTTGATACATTTCTGACCATGGGTATATTTGGGTCGATTTTTGGACCCCATAAAGCCACTTTTATGTGATAATGACACTTTATATTAATTAAGTTAATGTAAATACAAAAATGACATAAGCATATATCTTTTAGCAAATTTATTTTTACATAGGGTTATGTATGTTATATTTTTTACTATAAATATTAATTAGAAATATAGAAATATTTCCTACATCATGATATTTTTTTTATAATTTTTATACATCTAATAAAATAAATTATTTAGGACACAATAATGATGTAGTGTTTACCTCATTAATAAATGATTTAAATAAATAAGATTATAAAGACTAAAATAATATCCAAAACCTGTCCAATTATTATTGTATGATTTCATTTCAATAATTAGTCATCTTATCTTCAAATTTAATGAGCTTTGGACCTTTAGAAACCGAATATCATTATATAGTAAAATAATATATTCATTCCTTCCTAAAGAGCCCCTCCTCCCCCTTATAAAAGTACACCACTTCTAACCAATTTCTCAAACCTATCAAGACTTTTGGCTCGTCCAAACTCTACCCAATTAATCTCCCTACATCCCCCTCCTTATCCTATAAGCCTTACCTTAGGCAGAAGGCACTTCAAGAGTCATTTTGGGTTCAAACCAAAGGGAGTTACCCAAATTAAAGGTAACGATTTCTCTTGGATTCTTTTCTTTTATTTTACTTATCCAACCCCTAAAATATTCTTATTATTTTCTTTTTAACAAAAAAGAATTCTAAATATACTAGGATATTGTTTTGAGAAGTATTCAAAGTAAACATACACACGCCTCCATCTAATGGGTGAAGAACATAATGTTTCTGTGGATGGAAACCAAACGCCTCACGAAATGATGATTGTTCAATTATCTCCTACAACCTCTCATGGTGGCCATTATGATGGAACTATAATTAAATATGATATTAATGATATTTATTTTATATATAATCTTCTGTAATTACATTTTATAGCATACCATTATTCGTTTCATGTTGTATATATATACGATAATTTAATTTGAGGATGTGCGGACTACTGCCCTCTCAAAGTGATATGACTCGTTCGTACCATACATGGAACATATAAAGGATGGTGTTAATGAATTTATGTAACATATATAAGATATTATATTATAATATAATAATAATATACCAATTTATCATTTGGTTTTTATTCCTTTTAAAATGAAAAATGAAATGGAAGTAGCGTTCTTGCGTACGTACGGATTACCGTCTCCACGAACGTGATGAGATTCATTTCCCCATCATATCCATTCAAGAATAATTCTCATTTGATGATAAAAAGTAATGTTTAAGTACTTTATATCATTCTGGATATGAATAAGATGCAGCCTATCCAAAACAAACACATCTTACGTAACAAAGCATATAAAGGAAAACGAATCAGTTAACACCCGAAACGACGATAATACTAAAATATTATTAACAAAGAAATATTAAAAGATCATATATGATATTATATTTATGTATATGATTATTTTATAATTTAATAACAATTATTTAACTATTATACATGAGGTTAACCTACCCTCGACCAAGGAAAAGTACAAGGTAAGGGTTTATTCCACAATCTCTTCATTATCCGAGGTTGTTTATATGTAGTTATCTTCTAGGACCTCTTTATCATCCACATCCATGGTTCTTAAAAATTTATTTCAAATCATTATTACTATTTTATAGAATATGGGTTAAATTCATGTATACCCTTGTTGACTTTTTATAAGATGTTTATAAAGGAATCTTTCCGTCGCTTTCCAAACAAGGTCGTTTTTAACCTTTTCGACAAAATTAAGGTAAGAATGTCTTTTTTTAACTTATATGGCGGGTGCAGCTATTTTCTGCCACTATAAAATCTTCTAAGTTTCCCTTACAAGATTATAAGGATATTTTCAAAGTATATGTTTTATTTTATAATTATGTGACTTTTAAATGATTTCAAAAAAATAGATATTTCTCTCAAATAGTTTTGATTTAATCTATGTCAACATCCTTTGATGGATTTTAAGCTTATTTGAATTTGATTTATTATGATACAAAACATCCATAATTTGTTAAAGGTTTTGTGATATTTTTGACTGTGGATATGTTATTTTTATACCATTTGTGGTTTATAGAGAAAGTATTGACATTTCGTATGCTAGTTTTAATATGAATGTTTATGTTATGTTTAAACCTGTTCATACGAGGAATACATTGGACTTAATAAGTAACGGGTGGAGCCCTCTATAGCTCCTCGATTCATCGGTAGGTCTCATGAGACAAACTAGTGTCTTATCACGAGTCCCTGTCAAAATATTATTTGTAGTCTTGGCACAAGGCCTTGACTGTGTGGTTATGATAGTCTGGCATTATGCATTCCATCATTATGAAAGTGGTTATTGATATTGCATGTGGTTATTTGACTAGCAGAATATCCATGTGAATAAGTAAATGGTATTATTTCATTTTATCTTTGCCATGTTATGCTGAATTTCAAGTTTAAAAGGCTTTTGTTTTAGTTATACATCGCCTTAAATGTTTATGCTTATTTATGAAAATTTTCGCTATATTGTTATCCTTAATGACCATCTAAGATCACCCCTTTCAATGTTTTATTTTTCCCAGGATGTGAAGAAGTAATTTATGAATGACCTTTAGGGATAGTATGAGGGGATATGAAGAAAATATGTTGTTGTAGTTTTTTTTACTTTATGATTTAATGCAATACTTATGAATATATCTAATGTTCCCAGGATTACTAAACTAATCATTCTTTCGAGACTTGATCTTTTGTGATCATTCCAATGTTATGTAATAATGCACTGACTATGGTTAACTGGGGTCGGGGTGTTACACCAAATCTCGAAGAAAATACCACAAAGTAATACATAGAGAAAACCATGAAACATGATCATGAAGAGTTATCATGACACAAGATAGCTCACAGTAGTTATAAATTAGAGTAGGAAAGTAGGGCAATTAGACACATCATTGAACATCATGGGATGTTGGAGAACTCCTCCTCAATGAATAAGGTGGCTCTGTCAGGTCACACAGTAGTTGTTCCCACTAACATTAGACATTTTTGGTACTCATCCCTGATGATTACCATGGGTATTTTGGGTCACACATAAGCCACTCCCCACTGTGGGCATGTCAGGTCACATAGAAGCTTCTTCCCACCTTGGCCATACTGAGGTACTCCCCCTATCGAGTATTGTGGGTCTTCCAGGTCACACAGAGTCTCTCCCTACCATGGGCCTACCAGGTCACATAGAATCCACTTCCCACTTTTCAATATTAATTTATCCACATAGGGTCACTTATCAGTAGTGTTTAGGTCTCAGCCAACCATAGGGTTTCCGCATATAGTGTGTCTGATTCTGAAAGAACCGCTCCTCAAGAAATTATTCGAATTTCCACATCTATAAAATCCTCTATATAGTATACCAAATGCTCTACCTCATCGTGAGGCTTCCAACAGTGCAAAAATCTCATCAATTGGATGCTCAATTTGATTGATATTGGTGTTTTTAAAAAAAGGGCATGTTGGGGTCTTGGTCTAGTTCAACCCGATCGTCCCGACCAGACCCGACCTGAACCAATCCCAATCTGGGTCCAGTCCACTGGGTAGTACCTTCCTTCTCCTAGTTAGGACACTTCTAGAAGCTTTTTCTACTCCCCCACACCATGTGGGTCATCTGTGAGCCAAGCGCCTCCGCCGCGGTCGGTTGACTGTGTCCTGCCACATGCAGCACGGTGTGGTGTCGCATCTGCGATGCACTGACATGGTTGGGTGGCCATGTACACTATTCTCCATGCACCAGCATAGAGTTTGGTATCCCTTTCCACACCAACGCAGCCATTGTTGCACCACTGTGTCCCGAGCTGGCTGTGACACTCCTTTGAGCACACCGTCATGGCACACCGCCGCCGGTTCCAGTGCACCAGCGGGTTCTTCTACGGACCACTGGGTCTACTTTGGTGTTCCTTTATTTTCACCACTTGCGCCTATGGCCTCTAGAGGATTCCATATTCCATAAAATGGACACTAATCAGTCTTGGGGACACAAGTATATCAGATAATCATCAATCCCGGTGAAAAACCCCCAAGTAAAACACCCTCGCATAAGAACATGCAATCTTCAGATCAACATGTTCCTGGTTTGATCCGCATTGGTTCATTTAGAATAATAATGGTGAAAACATAAAAAAAATCCCCTAACTTGTTGAATATCGACATTGATGTGGTTCACCCATGAAGATTCAAGTGGTTGAAGGTGTTTTTCACTCACCAGTCTCATTCTTTGAGATGCGTCGAAGTCGTTATTGATCTTACAGCATTCTTCATTCATTGTTGGACAGAGTTATTGTTTTCATTTCTTTAAATAAATTTCCAACCTTTAAATCTCAACTATCCAAAGTGTTAATCCATTAAAATAAAACACATCGTAGCGTTTCTGTTACGTTGTGACATCGCGTCATTACGTTGTTTCATTTATGAAAAAACATATCTAGAATGCTTCATTTAATTCATCATTACACATCACAAAAACAAGCTATTAATAAGATTCATTAAATGTTCCTCGTCACTGCATCGTAGCACCGGTATTTTCTACTCAACGATTTAGAAAAACTAAATAAAATATCTTTATAAGTTATTTTATTTTTTTCTGAAAATCTTGAAAACATTATTTTCTATTTGACCCCTTCTGGTCAAAGTTAAGTCCATTCTAGGAGAGTCACTCCATTATGAGTTCAATGGAACCATCATATTTTTAGTTGGAGCACCGGTTTAAATGTTAGGAAAACTCATTATTAAGTTTATTTAAATGACCTAAAAAAGATCAAAATTTTATTCCAGACTCAATGGGCATTGAAATCAAGTGGTTTAAGTGCATGTGGTCTTGAAATAGTTCATTATAATTTTAAAAAAATTACACTGAAATTCTAGGACATTACATTAATCTACCCTTTTTGGGCTTCACATCCATATAAGATAAAACAAGGTTAAACAAACAAATGGGAATACTGAGTATGAATCAGAGCCTCTCGCTCCCATGTTCTCCCCTAGATCATGTCGTTCTTCCAATGAACGCACACCATAGGAATCAACCATCAACGAAGTAACCTCTCATATCGATCCACTATCTCTACTAGGAACTCTACAAACATCTCATCATCGTTAATCTCCTGCTCAAACCAGTTGATGATGTGTGATGGATCTTGCATGTACCTCCTCAGCTACGACACGTGAAAAATATCTTTCACTTGGTGCATCTATGTGGTAAATATATATGAGTTATTACACATCACCAACTCTGCAATTAATCTAAAAATCTCTGATGAACCTAATAGATAACATGCTTCTCAACCAAATCTTGGTAATCCTCACTAGGGTGAGACCTGAAGGAACACATGGTCTCCCTCCTAGATTTCAAAGTGTCTTAATATCCTTTCAACATATGATTTTTTTCTGCTCTATGAAGTCCTCATTATCTCCCGGATGATATGCACCATCTCAGTGGTAGGTCGTACCGAATCTAGACCCATGAGTGCTGACTCCCCTGGGACTGTCCACCATAGAGTTGATCTGCATGGCCATGCATACAATGCCTTAAACAGTGTTATGCCAATATTGGAGTGATGGATATTGTAGTATTCAATCTACACAAGTGGTAGGTGGTCCTCCCAACTAAAACCAAAATCAAGGACACAAGCATGAAGTATGTACTCCCAGGTCTATATGGTCTACCCCGTGTGACCATCTATTTGGGGGATAAGCTATACTCGAGCCCAGATGAGTCCCAAATGCATCCTGTAATCCATTCCAAAATCGAGATGTAAATAGGGTATCACTGTGTGAGAAAAATGTCGAATGAACCCCGTGTATCCACACTATCTCCAAGATGTAGAGTTTTCATAAGCCCTCTACTGATCCCTACTCTCAGATGGGTAGGAAGTGAGCCAACTTGATGAGTTGTTCAATGATCACCCATATAGAATTGTGGACCCTGGACGTGCATGGTAAACCTGTCATGAAGTCCATCGAGATTCCATCCCACTTCCATTCTGGTACCTCATGTGGTTGTACCAAGCCTGCTGCGACCCGATGCTCGGCTATCACTTGCAGAAAAGTGAGGCATTGTGAAATGAACTATGCCACCACTTTATTCCACCCTGACCTCCAGAACTAAGGTCAAAGGTCCTGGTAAATCTTCACCACACCAGGATGTACTGTCAAAGGGGGTGTTTGGAACTCCCTCAACACCTCCTCTTACAATGTCTCTGGTACTATGGTGCGTCCTTTGGAAAGAAGTACGTGTTCCACACCAATCAAAAATTTATCAGGAGACTGTCCTAAGGATATCTTAGCATGACAGGACTTGTAGTCAACATACACAAGATGTGAATCCCCGACTCACTATAAGAGTGGGGGAGTGATAGTCATTGTCTAAAGGTAAGTGGCTCTTTCACCATCCATGAAGGATATCTGCATCATGACTACCTACTCTGTCGCCTCACTCAGTAGCTATAAACCAGACTTCCTAATGAGCGTGTCTGCCACCATGTTCTACTTTCCATGAGTATAGACTATCTCAATGTCATAGTCCTGAATGAACTCTAACCATCACCAATGTCTTATATTTAGGTCCTTCTATGAGAATATATACATGAGACTATTTGGGTTAGAGTAGACGGTAAACTATTAACCCATCAAGTAGTTAATCCATATTTTCAAAGAAAAGACCACGACTACTAACTCCAAGTCAAGGGTTACATAGTTATGCTCTTGTAGCCTCAACTTCCATGATCTTTATACGATCTCTAATCGCTCCTACATTAGGACAAAACCCAGTCTGTTCCATGATGCATTTTAAAAAACAACATACCCAACGCCCTATTCTAGTATTCTCAAAATGGAGACAATCATCAGTCTCAACCTCATCTCTTGGAAACTCTATTGGAACTTCTCCATCCACATAAAGGGTTGAACCTTCTATGTCAAATCCAACAAGGGTTCTACTACTCTCGAAAAATCTGGCACAAATCTCTGGTAGTATCTAGATAACCCCATGAAACTCTACACCTCATTTACACTCATGGGTGGATCCCATATAAGCACTGCCTGTATCTTCACCAGATCCACTAAAACTCTAGACTCTAAGATGGTGTGTCCCTGAAATTGAAACTCCTGAGTCAAGAACTAGATCTTTGAGAGCTTACCGTAGAGATGGTGCTCTTACAGTGTATCCAGGACAATCTTCCGGTGTACAGCATCCTCCTCCTCTGACACTGAATACACCAAGATGTCATCAATGATGAAAAACATGAAATGATCAAGGTAAGGTTAGAAGATCTTATTCATGTGTCCCATGAAAACTACTGGTGCATTGGTCATGCCGAAGGGAATCACCAAGAACTCGTAGTATCCATAACGACATCTGAATACTTTCTTCAATATGTCATCATCCAGTACTTGAGGATGATGATTACTTGATCCAAGATCTGTCTTTGAGAACCACCTCACTCCCTTACTTTTATTGAAGAGGTCATTGATCATTGGAAGTGGATACTTGTTCTTCATGGTCACCTGGTTTAGGCACTGGATGTACACACATTGCCTTATGCTCCTGTCTACCTTCTTGGAAAACAACACATGGGCTAACCATGGTGAAATTCTGGGTCTCACAGAACCATTATCCTATAAGTATTACAACTTTACCCTCAATTAAATAAGCTCCACAAGAGCCATAAAATATTCTAATGTAGATATCGTTGTCATCCTCAGGTATAGATTGATGTGAAATTCTACATCCCTGTGAGGAGGTATTCCCTGAACATCTTCCAGAAAGACATACTCATACTCATCCACTACTACCAAAAAGCTTGGAATCCTCTCATCCCCCACACTGAGAGTGAGGCTATCCAACTGGTGAGTGATTTTTTGTATCCTTCTTTGAGAAATTCAATCTTGTACTGAAACATTTTCCCTCTCGCCGATAAAGGAAAACCTAGTCCCATCCCCGCAGACACAATTCAATTTGCGCCTAATACAATTGATCTGAGCATAGACTGTAGATAACTTGTCCATACCCAAGATGACATCATAAGGCCTCGACACCACTGCTTATAAATCCCATTCAAAGCTATCGCCTCCTATAGTATACTCACATAGACGTCACTAGTGTGTAATTGTTGAATCCCCTCACACATGAGTCTCTAATCATAAGGATCAAGCCAACACCTCTACTGAAATCTCTTATCCTTTAATGAGGTCCATGATAAGGAAATAGTAATTCACACTTCTGTCTATAAGAACTACAACTATGGTGGATAAGACACAGATTATAACTATAATCATCTCTAAAGTATCATGGTCATAGTACTTCATTGCCTGATATTGGACCTGCCCCTATCTGCTAGCTCCCTAAGCCTGTGGTGGACCACCTAGGGGTTGTGGTTGTAGCACCTCAAATCGTCGTCCACTTCCTATCACTCAGTCTACTCCCCTCCCACGTCTACCACCCTATAGACCTCCTTTATTGAACCGCTTCCTCTGCCTTGCTAGTCTCTCAACCATCTGCTAATCATCGATGTGGCGTCTTGGGAAGTAATGAGACATGTGTCCCTGTCTGTCACATGTGAAGGGTATTATGGTTCGCTACTGAAAATATCTACTCTGGGATCCCCTCACTTCTGACACAGTGTCCTGGGGTCATACCTTAAAAGATCAGACCCACTTGGGCCCCCTTTTATAATGCTTGATCCTCACTAATGAAGACTATTCCATCTAATGTCTGCAGGTGGCTCCAACTGTCTATGCATGTTCTTCAAAGAAGGTCTCCACAAAAAGGTCTCACTCGAGCACTCCATCCTGAGGGGGGATAATGGGGAACACCATGGATGCCCTGATCACCTGTCGGAGTCCCTGCTCATGGGTCCAACCCCTAAATAAAGGGTATGGCACCATGTTTGTAGAGTAACTAGAGTGGTATGTAATCCTCATAGAGTACTCAACCACTGACATGCTTCCCTTATGTAGGTGAAGAAGCTCTTGTAAGTGCACAGAGCGCAAAGTCATTGGAAAAAACTCATTAAAGAAAAATTGCTCAAAGTTTGTCCAGGTGAGGGTCACCTCATCACGCATCTGGGTGTAAAGATGCCCCATCTCCCCACCGATCCCTATAGGAGGATCCTAGAAAAGATCACCATCTGGTGAAGAGGTGTCATCACTAAGTGGAAGAATTACATCACTGCCTCCAGCCAGTCCTCAACAACCTTAGGATCCATCTCTCCCCTGAACCTTGGGGTCTTTGTCTATGGAAATCGTACAAGGCACTAAGTCTGTGTACATCCTCTATCAGTAATGCCGGTAGTAACTATTGATCAACCAGTGGTGGTAACACTGGTACAACACCCGGTGTCACCATCACTAGCAATGGTCCCTGAACCAACTCATCATCACTTGCCGGGTAGTCCACATGATCATGTATTGGAAGCCTAGCGGGCTGTCTGTGTGGATGAATCCTAAAATAGATCATTATTTACCACAGTCAGAAGATTATAACCGGTGAACTGACTTTTACTCAAGATGATCATATGGAGACACTTATGCAACTAGTGTTTTCATGTATAGTCCTCAAAAGTAGAATCAAGTGTCTTGGTGTATGGATACATCTACCACGACACAAACACTGGACTCCCTGAATCTAAAATTCAAAATGAAAACATTCAACATTGTTACCCAAAAAACAAAATAGCACTCTTCGTATTTGAGGTAAAACCGACCACCTCTGATACCACATTGTCACGACTTATCCCTCAGGGCCCATTCCATGACATAATCCAAGCCCGCCTCCCAAAGGCCAGGGGTTTACGACTATCGCCAAAGGGTTCAACTTGCCAATGGGAGGCATTTTGCCTGAGTACCTATATGCACGCACAAACAACCACACCCCAAAGCTGGAAAAAGAAAAAATTCATGACACTAAACAACCACTGAGTAAAAGTACAAATTGTAGGTCAAATGGGCCAAAATAAAAAACCCATCAAAAGATAAACTGAAAACAGGAAAGAATAAGAAATACTCTAAAAGTTTTCCACTAAAAAACCCACATGATGGGTATGTATAGAGTAGTTTTTTGGAGTCTGTAGAAGTACACTCTTCCTACCTGGTCTCACTGGGAACCGAGTCATGGGACACCAAGTCCTCCATCAAGGCGTCAATTTTCTACACCAAACACAACACATGCGGGTGAAGCTCATGAAGGGTTGAGTAACAACATACATTGTCGGGTCCCCAAAACACAAAGGAATGACCATAGTGCAATCCATTGATAAAACCAAGAAACATGATCATGAATCATGATCACGACACATGACAACTCAAACTAGGTTTAATTTAGTGTAGGAAATTATGACCATTAGTCACATCATCGAAAACCATGGGCTGCTGGAGAACTCTTGCTCAATGAGTACAATGGTCCTACTAGGTCACACAAAATCCTCTTCTCACTAACCATGGAATACTATGATACTCATACCTGATGAGTACCATGGGTATGCTGGTTCACACAAAAGTTTCTCCCCTCAGTGGGCATGTCAGGTCACACATAAGTTGCCTCCCACCTTGTCCATACTGAGTTACTCCTCTCACCGAGTACCATGGGACCGTTGGGTCACACATAGCCACACCCCACAATGGACCTACCAGGTCACATAGAATCCTCTTCCCACTAGTCCATAGTAGCTGATCCACACAGTTTCACTGATCAGTAGTCCTTAGGTCTTAGCCAACAGAATGGTTTCTGCATGTAGTGAACTTTATTCTGGGTGAACTGCTCCTCAAACCATTCTTCGAATCTAAAATTCCATAAAATCCTGCATAATGTATTCTAAAATATATTCCTCATCTCTAGAGGTCTAACACCACAAACAGCTCTTCAATCGAACGCCCAGTTTGAAATGTATCGGTGTTTTTTCCAAAAAAAAAGTGGTTGGTGGGGTCTGGTCCATTCCGACCTCGGTCCGTCAACCCAACCTAGACCCGGCCTGGCCAGGGTCCAGCCTGCTTGGGTGGGTCCAGTCTGATGGGGTGGGTCTTTCATGCTGGGGAGGTAGACATCCTAGTTGTTCCTCCATTGGAGGATTGACCTCCTCCTGGGAGAGATGCAGTGGGAAGTCACATCTCCCCCCCCCTCGCCCCGCGTGTCGTCGACGGGGCCAGTTCCTTTTTCGTGGTCAGTTGACCATGGACTACTGTAAGCAATGAGGCATGGTGTTGGCTACCCTTGTCACACCGCCCTACCCTATAACAGCCATGTTGGTACTTCTGGCCTTCATCTTGGTAAGTCGCCACCCGCCCACGACCACCTACACACTAGTGGGGTTTTCCACCGACTATTAGTTCTGCTTTGGTGGTTTTTGCTTCATGCCACTTGTGCCTATGGCCTCAAGGGGATTCCCTATTCCTTGAATTTGTCTCAAATTATCCATTCCATCAATTTGAATTCTCAACCATGTATAATGCACAAGGTAGAGGGTTTGGGGCCTTGTTCATATTGTCCTACACCCTCTGCATTAGAAGTTTAAAAATAGGGGAGGCTGGGGATCACAGTTCTATCATATAATTATAAAACCCAGTTCAAAAACAACATGGAAAACACCCTCATGCAAGAACACATGATCTGTGGGTCAAACTATTCATGGGTTGATCTGTGTTTTTTGTTTTAGAATAAGAATGGGGTAAACATAAACAATTCAACCCCTACCTTAAAGTAGTTCGACGTTGAAGTGGTCTTCCCTATAAGATTAATGATTTCGAATGTAACGCCCCGACACCAGTTACCCAGAGTCGGTGCATTACTTTTTAACATTTGAATGATCACAAGAAAGATCAAATCACGAAAGACCGATTGGTTTAGTAGCCTTAGAAACACTAGATATATTCATAAAGTTTTACATTACATCATAAAGTGAAAAACTACTACAACAATATATTATCTCCATAGTCCACACTATTATCCCCTCATAATATCCCTACAGGTCATTCATAATTTACATCTTCACATCCTGGGAAAAACAATACATAGAAAAGGGGTGATCTCAAATGCCCAGTAAGGATAACAATATAGTGGAAACATTCATAAATAAGAATAAACATTTAAGGCAATGTATAACTAAAAAAAGCCTTTTAAACTTGAACTTCAACATAGTATGGAAAAAATAAAATGAAATAATTCCATTTACTTATTCACATGGATATTATACTAATTGAATAATCACATGCAATATCAATAACCACTTTCATTATGATGGAATGTATAATGCCAGACTATCATAACCACATAGCCAAGGCCTCGTGCCAAGAATATAAATAATATTTTGTCAAGGCCTTATTCCAAGACACTATTTTGTCTCATGAGACCTACCAATGCATCGAGGAGCTATAGCGGGATCCACCCATCACATAATAAGTCCAATGCATTCCCAATTGAAAAGGTTTAAACATAACATAAACAACCGTATTAAAACTAGCATACGAAATTTCAATACTTTCACCATAAACTATGAATGGTATAAAAATAGCACATCCATAGTCAAAAATATCACGAAATTTTCAATACAATATAGAATTTTTGTATCATAATAAATCAACTTCAAATAAGAGTAAAATCCATCAAAGGATGTTGACATAGATGAAATCAAAACTCTTTTTAGAGAAATATCTCTTTCTATTTTGAAATAATTTAAGAGTAATATATTTATAAAATAAAACATTTTCTTTGAAAATATTATTATAAGCTTGTAAGGGAAGCTTCAAAGATTTTATAACGGTGGAAAATAACCGCACCCGCCGTATAAGTTAAAAAAACATTCTTACCTTAATACTGTCAAAAAGGTTAAAAAGCACCTTGTTTGGAAAACAACGGAAATATTCCTTTATAAAACTCTTATAAAAAGTCAAACAAGGGTATAAATGACTTTAACCCATATTCTTTTAAATAGTAAAAATGTTTTGAAATACATTTTTAAGAAACATGGATGTGGATGATAAAGAGATCCCAGTAGATTATTACATATAAACAACCTCGGATAATGAAGAGATTGTGAAATAACCCTTACCTTGTAATTTTCTATGGATGGGGTAGGTTAACCTCCTGTATAATGGTGAAATAATTGTTAATAAATTATACAAGAATCATATACATTAATATGATATCATATATGATCTTTTAACATTGCTTTGATAATAATATCTTAGTATTAGCGTTGTTTCGGGTGTTAACTTACTCCTTTTCTTTTATATGTTTTGTTACGTAAGCCATGTTTGTAATGGATAGGTTGTATCTTAATCATTTCAATAATGATATCAAGTATTTAGATACTATTATTAATCATCAAATGAGAATTATACTTGAATGGATACGATGGAGAATGAATCTCATCGCGTTCGTAGAGACGATAGTCCGTACGTACGCACGGGCGACAATATCATTCTTTTGATATTAAAATAATATATAATTGGATATTATATCATATATAAAGAATCATTATCATGTTATATTTATTATTTACATGAGTTACACATCATTATTATACTCATCCAAATAATAATATATTGAATAACAATTACACCACGACGTGGAGACGGTAAGTCGTACGCACGCACGTATGGTGACATGTTATTGAAAGGGTGGATAGAATACTGAATATGGTTGTACCATATTTATAATAACATCACAGTATATATAATGTACTAGAGTTATTATTTTAGAATGGTAATAACAAATAATGAATAAGTGGAAGAAGAAATGAATTTGAAAAAGGGTGGTGAAAACATTAGCTCTTCTTCGGGTTCTTCCTTTTGATTTGATCAAAAGGTCTCTTTATGTTGGCTTTATGATCAAACTAAGGCCTCTAGGTTGTGTTGAGCGATGTTGAGAGAGTATTTGGGCAGATTTTGGCTGAACGAAAAGGCTTTGAAGGCGTGAAGTAATGAGAAGGGGGAGTGCCCTTTTATAAGAGGGGTGAGGGGAACCTTTGGAAAAGCTAGAAATATTAATTTATAATAAATTCATATTCGGTTTCTAATGGCTCCAAAGTGTATTATTTAAAGTTTAAGGTGTGGATAGGTCGAAAACCACTCAACCAATATAATTTAGACAGGTTTGGGTTACTATATTAACCATATCATTAAGTAATAACTCTTAGTTAATTAGTTTCACTTTTACAATGTCTCTTTGTATTTTTATATTATATTGGTAATAAACTTACTATATACATCCAAGATACCCCTAAGTGGTCCATTAATGATACACCTATCATGATATAAGTCTCTTGGCCGAACCTTAGATTTTTAGGAATTTAATATCAATTAAAAATATAATATTTTTTAAAAAAACTCTTTTATGTCAATTTTGAGACTATTCAATAGTTGATTTTTTTAAAAATCATAACAGAATGATTGATTCAAAAAAAGTCAATTAAATCAATCCTAATATTTCATAGTATCCTATAAAATTAGTGTAATTCATTAAAAGTCTCAAATTATATTTATTTTGGTATTTATAATATCAATTATTTTAATTTTTCACTATTATGGTAATTACTACATCATCATTCTGTCATAAATAACTTAAATTATTTAATGTCTAAAAGTTATAAATAAATTATAATTATGTAGGAAATATTTTTATATTTCTGATCAATATTTATAGTCGAAACTCCAACATATATAACCCTATGTAAAAATTGTTTTTCTAAAAGATATATGCTTGTGTCATTTTTGTATTCATTTTAACTTAATTAAAATAAAGTGTCCCTATCACATACAAGTGGCACCATGGGGTCCCAAAATCGACCAAAAGATGCCTATGGTCGAACTTGTATTATACAATAAGGTTAGGACACGTTTTAGGGTAATTTTGTATTATTATAATATTATTTGTTAACCCTTATTTACCAGATTTACCCTTAACCAAGGTAAATAAAATATTTACCGTAGTAATTTTTCAAAATGTCTAAAAATAAAAGTTACCTATTTACTCAATTTGAACATCCTGATTCCAAATATGGAATCCATTTTTCCAAATTCAAAACACATAAGTGGCAGCAATTATGTTAAAAGTAATTCCCGCTGTCAAAATAAAAAGCGTGTTTTTAAGATATAATAACCATCAAAAGATTGATACTTGTTTATGTTCGGTTTAATTGTGAAATTATGTCCAATGACCAACATTGTATTAAATGTTAAAAGTATATTCTAAATATACTTTAAAACCACTCAAATTCATAATTTATCTATATAAATTATTTCGATTAAAAAAAGTTGTTTTTAATTAAAATTTAGTAATTTTCAATATTCATCAAAATATTAAAGTTATCCAAAAAGTACCAAAATTTCACCTTAGGCTAAATTTGATATTCCGAATCCAAAAATAAAGTACATTTTGAAATATAAAATCTATATAATTTCAAAAAGTAGGTATTACTATTCATAACGGCTAGTTTGATTAGTTATGGTGTGTTAGAACTCGGTGTTGCGTACAACACACGCTATCACATTATTCAAAAAGAAGTGTACCCTAGAAGCTTGGGGTGTTACATTCTCCCCTCCATCAAATAATTTCATCCTAGAAATTTCTAGAATATTATCACATGAAAAGACTCGGGTGGTTCTTCATCATAAGTTCCTCGGGTTCCCACGTTGCCTCTTCCATCTTATGGTTTCTCCACAAAACTTTTACCAGACGCGTCGTCCGGTTTCTCAGTACTTGTTCTCTCGTATCAAGAATCCTGACAGGCTCTTCGCAATAAGACAGATCGGGTTCAAGTTCTAATTCCTCATAGGTGAGTACATGTGTTGGGTCAGGAATGTATTTCCTCAATATAGATACGTGGAACACATCATGAACTTTGGAGAGACTTGGCGGCATTGCAAATCAGTAAGCTACAGCCCCAATTCGATCTAGAATTTCGAAAGGTCCGATGTACCTGGGACTCAATTTACCTTTCTTACCAAAACATATGACTCCCTTCGATGGAGATACCTTCAGGAAAACATGATCACCGACTTGAAATTCCAAATCCTTCCTTCGATTATCAACATAGCTCTTCTGCCTACTTTGAGCTGCTTTGATGTGATTTTGGATTACCTTCACCTTTTCCATCGTTTCCTCCACCAGTTCTGGACCTACAAGTTTTCTTTCATCCACGTCATCCCAACAGGTTGGTGTGTGACATCTCTTTCCGTATAACGCTTCATATGGTGCCATCTGAATACTCGAATGGAAGCTATTGTTATAGGAAAATTCTACCAAAGGTAAATATTGATCCCACATACCTTGAAAGTCAAGTGAGAAAGATCTCAACATGTCTTCTAAGGTTTGAATAGTCTATTCTGATTGTCCGTCTGTCTGAGGGTGGTAGGCAGTGCTCAAATTAAGTTCAGTATCCAGGGATTTCTGAAGAATCTTCCAGAATCTTGAAGTAAAATGGGGAACACGATCAGAAACAATCGATAGTGGTACTCCATGAAGTCTCACGACTTCATTAATATATAGTCTTTCTAGACGTTCCAGTGGTAGATCTTCTCTTATAGCAAGAAATTGTGCTGACTTGGTAAGATGGTCAACAATAACCCATATTGCATCGTTCCTTCTTTGAGTCTTTGGTAGTCCCATGACAAAGTCCATCGTAATATTGTCCCATTTCCACTCAAGTATGGGAAGAGGTTGCATGACTCCTCCAGGATGTTTCCTTCCAGCTTTTACATGTTGACAAACCATACATCTTGACACAAAATCAGCAATCTCCCTCTTCATGTTGTCCCACAAAAAATGTTCCTTCAAATCTCTATACATTTTGGTGCTCCCAGGGTGTATAGAGAAATTGGAACTATGAGAATCTTCCATCAATTCCCTTTTCAGATCAGGTATATCGGGAGCACAAAGCCTCTTCCCGTATTTCAAAATTCCTTCTTCAAACACAAAGTCTCTCAATCTCCCATTATTCACAGATTTAATCTTCTTTTGAAATTCTTCATCATCGGTCTGAGAACTCTTAATCCTTTCTAGTAAAGATGGTTTGGCAACCATTTGAAAAAGAATTGATGTTTCACCTTCCCTGGTTATTCCCATGTCCATCTTCACTAGATCTATGAAAATTGGATCCCTTTCAATTCTCATCATGTTCAAAACTCCATGGTCTTTTCTGCTCAAAGCATCTGCCACCTTGTTTGCTTTCCCCAGGTGGTAGTGTATCGTACAATCATAATCCTTGAGTAATTCAAGCCATCTCTTTTGCCTCATGTTGAGTTCTTTTTGTGAGAAAATATACTTCAAACTCTTGTGATCATTATAAATCTCACATTTTTTCACCATAGAGGTAGTGCCTCCATATCATCAATGCAAAGATCACATCTGCTAACTCGATATCATGAGTAGGGTAGTTTTTTTCATGAATTTTTAATTGTTGTGATGCATAGGCAATAACCCTATCATTCTTCATAACGATACAACTAAGTCCTTTCTTTGATGCATCACTATAAATAACGAACCCACCATTCCCCGATGGTAGATTCAATATAGGAGAATTGACTAATCTTCTCTTCAGTTCTTCGAAACATTCTTCACACTCTTTTGTCCAAACAAATTTAACCCCATTACGCGTGAGTTTCGTTAATGGGTTAGCCAACCGGGAAAAATTCTGGACGAAACGTCGATAATAACCTGTTAAACCAATAAAACTTCGTACCTCAGTTATACTCATCGGTGTTGGCCATTCTTGGATTGCCTTGGTCTTAGAAGGATCAACAGAGATTCCATCTTTAGAGACAATATGGCCAAGAAAAAAAATCTCCTGAAGCTAGAATTCACACTTGCTAAACTTCCCATATAATACATGTCTTCTCAGAGTCTTTAGGATAATGCGCAAGTGATTTTCATGATCTTCGTAGCTTTTGGAGTTTACCAAGATATCATCAATAAATACAACCGCAAATTCATTGAGATACTCCTTGAAAACTCTATTCATCAGATCCATGAATACAGAGGGTGCATTAGTCAATCCCAAAGGCATTACTGTAAACTCGTAATGCCCATACCTGGTTCAAAATGCCATCTTCTGAATGTCTTCCTTCTTCACACACAACTGATGGTATCCAGATCGAAGGTCAATATTTGAAAAGTATTGAGCTCCATGCAGTTGGTCAAATAAATCAGCAATGCGAGGTAGGGGATACTTGTTCTTTATTGTTATAGCATTGATCTCCCTGTAGTCGATACATAACCTCATAGATCCATCATTCTTTTTAACAAAAATAACAGGAGCTTCCCATGGAGAAACACTAGGGCGAATAAATCCCTTATTACTCAATTCCTCTAGTTGTTTCTTTAGTTAAACTAATTCTACAGTGGCCATTCTATAAGGGGTCTTCGATATAGGCATTGATCCATGAATTAAATCAATGGAAAACTCAACTTCTCGTTCTGGAGGATTTCCAGGTAAATCTTCCGGAAATACATCTACATATTCTTTCACAACAGGTACATCTTCTATTTGAACATTCCTTTCCTCACCCATAGTCATTTCATTCTCTTCCTCCCCAATAATTGAATTTAGTTGAGCTATTGGGGGTGGATCTAGAAAAGAATTAGGTGGTGACGATTCTTCTCTAAAGATAAGGTGTTCCTTATTATCATCATCAAAAATCGTAACCTCCTTCTTCTTACAATAAATCTTCGCATCATAGTCTGAAAGCCAGTCCATACCATGGATTATATCAAACTCAATCATAGGTATGACGATGAGATCAGCAGATAAAGAACATTTATGTGCTCTAATGGGGACTGATTCACAAAACTTTGTTGCAATGATACTTCCCTTAGGAGTTTTAACTGACAACTCCCTTGTTAAATCAAATTGGAAATTTCTAATTTTCTTAGAAAAATGGGAAGATATGAAACAATGCGATGATCCAGAATCAAATAATTCATTTTCTAAACTTGAGGAAACTATTAAATTACCTGCCACCACGTCTTTCGGAGCTTCTACCTCAGCAGTAGTGATAGCATAAGCTTGGCCTTGATCCCTTGGCCTTTTCTAAGGTAAGTTCTCCTGATGCTTAGGACATTCATTTGCATAATGACCAATCTCCCTGCAATTTTAGCACTGAACAATGGTAGCTTCTTTCTTCCCCTTGCAATCACGAGCTTGGTGGCCTTTTTCACCACACTTGTAACAGACTCTCGTTCCCTTCAAGCATGTACCGGGGTGTTTCTTACCACATTTACTATAGGATGGATATTCAACCTTTCCCTTCTTCCCCTTATTTCCATTCCCAGATTGATCATCAGGTCTCTTCTTCTCTTTCTTTGGTTTAAAGTCATAAGACTTAGAGAATTCCTTTTCGGTCTTGATAGCACATGATACAATGTCTTCGTATGACGAGAAAGATTGTGAGACTAATGCTCGATGGAGAAATGGTTTTAACCCATCAAATAAACGATCAATCTTACTTCTTGGGTTACGTATATAATCTCCAGCATACCTTGCTATCCTTGTAAAGTTAGCCTCATACTTTATGACATTCTCATCCTCCTTTTGTCTCAGACTCAGAAATTTCCTTTCCATATCTGCTTGATGGTTGCGAGGAACGTATTTTTCTAAAAACAGATCTTTGAACTCCATCCATACCATATTTTATAATTCATCATCTTCCTTCATATTTTGAATCAATGACCACTATTGATCAGCATCTCCAGTGAGTCAGTAAACTGCCATGATAACTTTTTCCCTTTCACTACTCCCCAAAACCTGAAATATTTTCTCTAGGTAATTTATCCATTTCTCAGCTACTAAGGGATTTGTACTCTCATTGAACGTTGGTGGTTGTTGCCTCATGAATCTATCTAACATTGATCCTCCACTCTGTGGATCTGGGTGCTCCATACGGGTAAGGTTATTATTCATAACCTGAGTGAGTTGTCCCAGTATGGTGATTAGATGATCGACACCAGTTTCATCACCAGCTCCACTATAATTATCTTGCGCAGGCGGGAAATCCCTACATGGAGTGCATGCATTGATACAGTTTCCATTTCTTCCACCTAGCACCATTTATAAACAATGGAATAAACTAGATCAGTTTATGAATCAAAATACATAATTCCATACTTATAAAACACTTAACAAAAATTGAACTATTTATGGATATAATCCATAATCATAAAAAAAATTCTTTGAGGAATTATATACTCATAAACCATTCATAATGATTTTTAAAGAAAATGAGAGTTATACTAAGCATATCCCTCGAGAGTGTAGTAACCAAGAGTACAGCAAGTCCCATTGTCGTGCACCAGTTCCCGTTCGAGTCTAGCTCAAAGCGGTGTTTTCGGGTTTTACCCCTAGTTACATCTGTGCTAGAGCCACCTCTACCTGCTCGTATCCAGACAGGGATGTATTGCTTGGAAAACTCACAAAATCTCTACAATACCAAAATTCTAGGAAGTTCTTCTATACTAATCCTCAAAGTTCATCTTAGGTCTACGTGTTCTAATCATAGTTTATCTAAATCTAGCTTCCAAGGTTTGTACTAAACCTCCTCTGATACCAACTATAACGCCCCTACCCCAGTTACCCAGAGTCGGTGCATTACTTCGTAACATTGTCATGATCACAAGAAAAATCAAATCTCGAAAGACCGATTGGTTTAGTAGCCTTGGAAACACTAGATATATTCATAAAGTTTTACATTACATCATAAAGTGAAAAACTACTACAACAACATATTGTCTCCATATTCCACACTATTATCCCCTCATAATATCCCTGCAGGTCATTTATAATTTACTTCTTCACATCCAGGGAAAAATGATACATATAAAAGGGGTGTGCTCAAATGCCCAGTAAGGATAACAATATAGCGGAAACTTTCATAAATAAGAATAAACATTTAATACAATGTATAACCAAAACAAAAGCCTTTTAAACTTGAACTTCAACATAGTATGGAAAAAATAAAATAAAATAATTCCATTTACTTATTCACATGGATATTCTACTAATCTAATAATCACATGCAATATCAATAACCACTTTCATAATGATGGAATGCATAATACCAGACTATCATAACCACATAGCCAAGGCCTCGTGCCAAGACTATAAATATGATTTTGTCAAGGCCTTGTGCCAAGACACTAGTTTGTCTCATGAGACCTAACGATGCATCGAGAGGCTATAGTGGGCTCCACCTGTCACATATTAAGTCCAATGCATTCCCATATGAAAAGGTTTTAACATAACATAAACATCCGTATTAAAACTAGCATACGAAGTGTCAATACTTTCACCATAAACTATGAATGGTATAAAAATAGCACATCCACAGTCAAACATATCACAAAACCTTCAATACAATATAGAAGTTTTGTATCATAATAAATCAACTTCGAATAAGCGTAAAATCCATCAAAGGATGTTGACATAGATGAAATCAAAACTCTTTTTAGAGAAATATCTCTTTCTATTTTGAAATCATTTAAGAGTCGTATATTTATAAAATAAAACATTTTATTTGAAAATATTCTTATAAGATTGTAAGGTAAGCTTCTCTGATTTTATTACGGCGGAAAATAACCGCACCCTGCGTATAAGTTAAAAAAACATTCTTAACTTAATTCTGTCGAAAAGGTTAAAAAGCACCTTGTTTGGAAAACGACGGAAAGATTCCTTTATAAAACTCTTATAAAAAGTCAAACAAGGGTATAAATGACTTTAACCCATATTATTTTAAATAGTAAAAATGTTTTGAAATACATTTTTATGAAACATGGATGTGGATGATAAAGAGATCCCAGTATATTATTACGTATAAACAACCTTGGATAATGAAGAGATTGTGAAATAACCCTTACCTTGTACTTTTCCTAGGTTGGGGTAGGTTAACCTCCTGTATAATTGTGAAATAATTTTTATTAAATTATACAAGAATCATATACATTAATATGATATCATATATGATCTTTTAACATTTCTTTGTTAATAATATCTTATAATTATCGTTGTTTCGGGTGTTAACTTACTCGTTTTATTTTATATGTTTTGTTACGTGAGACATGTTTGTAATGGATAGGTTGTATCTTAATCATATCCATAATGATATCAAGTCCTTATATACTATTATTAATCATCAAATGAGAATTATACTTGAATGGATACGATGGAGAATGAATCTCATCACGTTCGTGGAGACGGTATTCCGTACGTACGCACGAGCGACAATATCATTCTTTTGATATTAAAATAATATATAAGTGGATATTATATCATATATACAGAATCATTATCATGTTATATTTATTATTTACATGAGTTACACATCATTATTATACCCATCCAAATAATAATATATTGAATAACAACTACACCACGATGTGGAGACGGTAAGCCGTACGTATGCACGTTTGGTGACATGTTATTCAAAGGGTAGATAGAATACTGAATATGGTTGTAGCATATTTATAATAACATCACAGTATATATAAGATACTGGAGTTATTATTTTATAATGTTAATAACAAAGAAAGAAGAAGTGGAAGAAGAAATGAGTTTGAAAAAGGGTGGTGAAAACATTACCTCTTCTTCGGGTTCTTCCTTTTGATTTGATCAAAAGGGCTCCATAGGCTGGATTTCTGATCAAAATAAGGCCTCTAGGTTGTAGTGAGGGAAGTAGAGAGAGTATTTTGGCAGATTTTGGCCAATCTAAAAGGCTTTTAAGGTGTGAAGTAATGAGAAGGGGGAGTGCCCTTTTGTAAGAGGGGTGAGGGGCACCTTTGGAAAAGCTAGAAATATTAATTGATAATAAATTCATATTCGGTTTCTAATGGCTCCAAAGTGGATTATTTAATGTTTAACATGGGGATAGGTCGAAAACCACTCAACCGATATAATTTAGACAGGTTTGGGTTACTATATTATCCTTATCATTAAGTATTAACTCTTAGTTAATTAGTTTCACTTTTACAATGTCTCTTTGTATTTTTATATTATATGGTTAATAAACAAACTATATACATCCAAGAGACCCCCAAGTGGTACATTAATGATACTCCTATCATGATATAAGTTCCTTGGCCGAACCTTAAATTTTTAGGAATTTAATATCAATTAATAATATAATATTTTTTTTAAAAACTCTTTTATGTCAATTTTGAGACTATTCAATAGTTGATTTTTGTAAATATCATAACAGAATGATTGCTTAGAAAAAATTAAATACAATCAATCCTAATATGTAATATTATCCTATAAAATTAGTGTAATTCATTAAAAGTCTCAAATTATATTTATTTTGGTATTTATAATATCAATTATTTTAATTTTTCACTATTATGGTAATTACTGCATCATCATTGTGTCATAAATAAATTAACTTATTTAATGTCTAAAATTTATAAATAAATTATCATTATGTAGGAACACATTCTATATTTCTGATGAATAATTATAGTCGAAAATCCAACATATATAACCCTTTGTAAAAATTATTTTTCTAAAAGATATATGCTTGTGTCATTTTTGTATTCATTTTAACTTAATTAAAATAAAGTGTCCCTATCACTTACAAATGGCACCATGGGGTCCCAAAAATCGACCCAAAGATTCCTATGGTCGAACTTGTATCATCCAATAAGGTTAGGACACGTTTTAGGGTAATTTTGTATTATTATAATATTATTTTGTAACCCTTATTTACCGGATTTACCCTTAACCATGGTAAATAAAATATTTACCGCAGTAATTATTCAAAATGTATAAAAATAAAAGTTACCAATTTACACAATTTGAACATCCTGATTCTAAATATGGAATCCATTTATCCAAATTCAAAACACAGAAGTGGTAGAAATTAATTTAAAATTAATTCCCGCTTTCAAAACAAAAAGCGTGTTTTTAAGATATAATAACTATCAAAAGATTGATACTTGTTTATGTTCAGTTTAATTGTGAAATTATGTCCAATGACCAACATTGTATTAAATGGTAAAAATATATTCTAAATATACTTTAAAACCACTCAAATTCATAATTTATCAATATAAATTATTTCGATTAAAAAAGTTGTTTTTAATTAAAATTTAGTAATTTTCACTATTCATCAAAATATTAAAGTAATCCGAAAAGTACCAAAATTTCACCTTAGGCTAAATTCGATATTCCGAATCCAAAAATGAAGTCCATTTTGAAATATAAAATATATATAATTTCAAAAAGTAGGTATTACTATTAATAACAGCTAGTTTGATTAGTTATGGTGTGTTAGAACTCGGTGTTGCGTTTAACACACGCTATCACATTATTCAAAGAGAAGCGTACCGTAGAAGCTTGGGGTGTTACATCGAAGGTGTTCATCACTTACCAATCCCGTTCTTCGAGATGCGTTGAAGTCAATAACGATATGACAGTGTTATCCGTTAATCGTTTGAGGGAGTTCTCTCCCTTAGTTTGTCAGATAAATTTCTACCATTTGATTCTAAACTCTCTAACAAGTTAATCCATTAAAAGAAAACATGTCGTATCATTTCTGGTACGCACCAAAATCACATCATTACACTGTTTCATTTATGAAACTACATATCTATAATGCATATTTTAATGTATCACTACACTACACAAAAAAAAGAGTCATTAATGAGCTTCATTTAATGCACCTCATCTTCGCACAGTAGCACTATCGTGTGGCGCTCAATGGTTTAGAAAATAAAATAAAATATCTCTATAAGTTATTTTATTTTTTCCGAATAGTTTTAAAACTATCTTTTCCAGTCGACCCTTGCTGGTCGAACATAAGTCCATTCTAGTTGAATCTACCCATTCAGAGTTCAACAGTGCCGTCATATTTTTTATCCGAACAAGAGTTTAAAATTTAGAAAAATACACTAACATGTTTATTTAAATTAACTAAAAATAGTTCAAAATTCTATTCTGGGATCATCGGGCCTCATAATTAGGTGTCTTCAAAGCGTGTGGTCTCGAAATAATTCCATATATTTTAAATAAAATTAAATAGAAATTAAGGGACATTACGCATTGACTAAAATCCTATCTCAGTAAACGAATGAGTATCATGTAAGATCTAGAGGACTAAAGGATGTAAGAAGTTGGCTCTAGTGCAAGTAAGCATCTATTGAATTTGGTGCCCTAGAAACCACTTATTTGTACGTTATGATAACTTATATTCATTGATTTGAATATTAATAAATTTTTTATCATAGCATGATTTTTATTTTGTGTAACATATTATACGATAAAGTCTCTAGAGTAGTTGTAAAACTAAAATGACATAGCAGTTCTCTTGAATGATGAGAAAATGGATGTGATATGAAACTAATCTTAAATATATTTTCTATAGCCAGATGATTTAATTTTAGGGACAAAAATTATTGAGGATATCAGGGGTGGAGCCTCATAGGACTTTTAGGCACCTTCTCTTGGTGTAGGCCCTTGGTAATATCTAGTAGGATATTATGAGAATGAGATCCGCCAGTAAGAAATAAACATGTCTATGTGTCATTGGATATTCTTATCTGTAGATTTGTGTATTATTTCTTATAATTTAATATTATTATTAATGAGTATTATGGGTCTCGTACTTTTATGTGTTGATGAAAATCATGATGATTGATGTTTGTGGTGAGGTATGATATGTTGGGTACGTCATGAGTAATATTGCTTTTATCAATAATTCAAGAAATGATTTATACCTTCTATTATTTAATGGAATTTAATTCCTCATACCCTTTGGTGGAAATTATGCAGCCCAAATAAATCCATTTTCATTGTGTTCTATATGAAATTTCTATTTCTGGAATTTCAAATAAAGGGACATCATGCATAAAGTTTTATGGAATTGTCATGCAACCTAGTTGATTTTGGATATCGTAATAAAGGGATTTTGTTAAATAGAAACCACATGTATGAGGTGTTAGGTTGTTTTCTCATTATATTCTTTCATAATTGGTTACTTGGTGTGTAGGTAGATGATAACCTTAGATTTTAGGAAGCTTCTCCTAATGCCACAGAGAAAGAGTGCTAGAGGGTAATACACTATGTGTATATAGAATCTTAGTTAAATAATATATTATTATTTATTATTTAACAAGATGAATAAGTATTATTCCAGTATATGGTTTAATAATTATTCATATTTGGTTGATCGCATTTACTCTGTCACCAGTCATTCGAGAGAATATAATGTGATTATAATATTTAATAAATATTAATTTTATATTTAGCGAATATAATATTTATTTATTTATTGGAAAATAATGTAGTTATACTTATTTAATAAGTAAATATACATTATTCAAGGTTTGATAAGTATTATGGAAGAATGATGGACTAGGGTTATAAGTTTGGTTATAAAATAATAAATTTTGAATATTATTTGATTAAATAATATATAATTTTAATTCTCAAGTTAAGCACATGTTGAGAAATAATAATGTTATTATTATTATTTAACATGGGACTTCCAAGAATATTAAATAAATAATTAAAGGAACTTGGGTAATTATTTTTTTATCCCTGGAGATATATACCCAGTTAAGTTATTTTTTGAAAAATGAAAATTTTTATGTTTGGGTTGTGCATAATAAAATAAGGAAATTCCCTCAATACCTTGAGATATATCTTCTCTAAGATCACTTCCAAGAAAGGAGAGTAATCTTCCAATACCAGATCAAGGAGAATAATTTGGAATCAATTCTCAAAGTGATCAACTACAGACGATGCCAGTGCAAGGGTCTTCTCTACTATCACCAAGAGATTCCTTCAGTGACATTTAGAGATTCGTAGAACATGTGTGGATTGCGTCTAGAGGGAATATGAACTTGATTCATAAAGTACAATAACGATGCCTCACAGATCTATTTTCAGATCAAAAAATGAAGATATAATTCCATTAAGGAGATTTTTATTTAATTAAATTAATTATAAATAATATGTCATGATCCTCTCTCTCTGGTTCTGTCATGATTCATGTTGTCTTTATTATTTGATTCAATTCTATATAACAAGTCATTTATCATCATGTTGATATCGTATAGATCAATAAACACAAAAAAAATGTTTGGAAACACCCATCACACAATTATGCTGCACCTGAAACCTACATCCCTATTAATATTGACAAACATCTTCCACTACTCATGAGAAACGCCTTCAAGTAATTTCTCTTTCATTTAATGTGAACTCAAAGAAGTTTCATTAAATTCATTCTATAATCTAAATTTAAAAAATCTCTATTTATTTACCATATTTCATAGAGTCCATGGTCAAGAAACGGTGTTAGGGGTATCAAAATTAAAAAAAATCTAGAAAAAAACATAACACTTTATAAGAATAATAATGATTCTAATCATGTATTTTAAATTTGTTATCAATGAATATTAACTTTACTTGATTTTCAAAGACCAAATTTTTCCAATATGTTGGAACATGAATCCAATATTTATAATTAAATGGAAATCACACCATCTCGTAAGCATGCTACTCAAGAATCTATCAAAATATTCTATAAGTGTCACTCGTAGTCACCTAAAACGTATCAAATAGAACGATAATCGTGAATTCCTTCAGGTCCCATAAATTTTTCATGTTCACATTCATATATCTTATATTTTTATCATTATTAACATGATAAATTCATTACAAAATTAATAAATTGCATATGTTTTTTATACATTTACGTAAATACCAGTAATGGTAACTCACCAATATCCCCTAAATGGAGGGTTGACCAACTTCTCTATCTCCATAGGAGCATTAGATAGTGGGATACCAATAACATAAGGGGAAACTGCTAGATCTCTAGAAGTCTCTGTTATAGTGGAATCACTTAGATCCACTGAAGCTAGTGGTAGTGGGGGAGTGCTCTGAGATCTTGATTGGATATGATCTTGAAATTTTTTTATCCGTGATATTCCTATGATTCAAATGGTTCAAATTTTATTAAATTTATATAAAAATCATTAGTAAAATATTTTTATAAGAAATAAAAAAATATGGTACATATATAGGAAACACACTTAAATGATAAATTTTAATATAGTTTCATTATTAATGTATACATTCAATTATCTTCATCTTAATTGTCTTCATTGTTGTCAACATCCATTCTGACAAGAACTTCATTTTTCACCCTCTCTTGAATGTTCTATATTTTTTAATAATTTTACAAAAAAAAATGTTCAATATTTTATGTTTGATGTGGTTTAATATCACAAAGGTCCCTTTGATAATATTCACCAATATCATAAAATTTTCTTTTCTTTAAGTATAAACTGACAATAAGACCTTCATGTATTACATCATCTATATAATATACCAAATTTATTGTTGAATCGAAGATAAATAGATCAGGCTCTTCATGCTCACTTGAATGGATCAATCGTTGGATGTTGATAGAAGTAAAATGCAATAAATCTTTCATTATACCCCTATCAATGTTGTCCCACTTGAATTTGAATAATAAAACTAAAAATTGGATGTGATAGTTTAATTTGATTATATTAAAACACATTATATATTATCCCACTTTTTTAAATGTAAATACACCACTATTTTTTAATTTTCAAGTCTTCTTCATGATATATTGTATGAAACATAAATCCATGAATATTGTATGAATTGAATCTCTTAGCCACCCTTAGACGACATCAATCCAAAAACATAAAATTATTTATTATTTTAGCTTGATTCACGACATTCCTTATCTAAACAAAAAGATATAATTTGTTTCTTTTAACATAGGAAACGAAATACCTGTTAATATTATAATAATGATTATATACATACATTATGGGTGAACTATTTGAAAATATCCTTATTAATATCTTTTATTAATTCTACCTCATTTCAGTCTTGACACCTTATTTTCCAATTTTTTTGTAATAAAAAATATTCAATAAATGCATCTGCAATAAATCTATAGAGTAGCGCATATCTATGTGCTTCTATAAACTCTAATTATGTTTGTGTAAAATTTTACCCCTTTATAATTATTCATCAAATAGTTTCAAATACCAATGACTTTTTTCAGAATAATAATTATTGGAGATTTCATCAACATATCCAACAAGATTAAAAATTGTCTCAATCCCATCCAAATACATCGAACAAATGTTCAGGAACTCTTTGACTGTAAAAACATCAGTAATATATCTTTTTCATTGATCTTTATTACTCACATATGAATTCGAATTACATATTTACCTGATTAAAAAAACAAGAAACACATTAAAATAATTATGCAATGATTTGATAAAATTGAATTCATCAGGGAAAATAAGAACACTATAAATGTACCTCTCAGTTGGATATATATATATATATATATATGTTGTACCAATCCACCAAGAATTCCTTCTTCAACAAAAAGAATAGTAAAATTAATCACAACATTAAATAATTAAGGGGGAAATGACATCTCTATATGAAAAGGTTTCAACAGAATGGTTTCTTGAATTTTATCAATCTTAGTTTGATTTAAAGTTTTTTGATAAATCTATCCTGGGATGGTACAAAACTCATCAAGAACTGCAGTTACATTTTTAGGTAATGTGTTGCACAATTCCAATTAAAAAACTTCACCATCAGAATTTGTGAGTCAGGAATTTTCAATCCATGGCACTTTAGATGTTTTAATTCAACACACCATGAAATTTTATTTGAATATAAAGATTAAATTTAAGTTCAAAGGAATATGAGTTTCTCATAATTTTTTATTATAAAAACATGTAAAGGATACATTCCATTCAAATTTTCCCATAAACCATGATTTATATTCATTTATTCCAAATCCTTACGATCAACAAAAAGATATTTTAATTTAACCTCCGTATAATAGAATGAAAATATTATATTGTCAAAGACATTCTTCTCAATATGATTTATGTTGAGAATGAAACATATCAAATTAAACTCCCATTATAAAAGTATGAAAAATATACTCACTTTCTTACACTATTATCTTCCTAGAGCTTCAGATATTGTTCCTCATACCCTTTTACCACTTTCTTTAAACAGATTAAATTTTCCAAATTCTGCAGTGAAATTCATTGATTTTATAAATATTTTATAACCAGATAATAAATTCAATGGATTTTTATATTCAATAAATTTATCTAATTGTGTCTTTTTAAAACCTGAATTTATAAAAAGAAATAATAACTCTATGATGATGCATAAAACACAATTTTATACTATGAGGTAATATTCGAGGTTCAAAACCAAAATTTTAAATTGGAAGATCTATTCCAATATTAGTGTTCCAACTAGGTAGGTTTCCTAGTCTAGGAAAGCCTTAATTGTCCACATTAAAGTAGCATTCACTTTGAATATTTTTCTCATCGAAGCATTATATATTTCAACTCCATTATCCCATAATTCTTATAATTCTTTGATTAGAGGTTAAACATATATATCAATTTAACTTTCAAGCATTTTGATTCAAGGAATAATCATTGAAGTACTGAAAGAATTATTATTTATATAGATCTATAGAGGTAGACTATAGTGGATAAAAAACTATCCAAATGATTTAATTAGTTCTTAATATACCAAAATGTTAAAACCATTAGATTCCAATCCCAAATGTAAATTCATAAGATCCTATGAAAAATCAAGATATGATGAATCAAACACATTCCATGAGGTATAATCTTTTGGATGTATCATCAAGTTATCATTGTTACTATACTGATCATGGGACATCATGTCCTATGATGTATTAGATGACATGAATAATATTTTCAATATTGATTTTAGAGGAATGTAATGCAATAAATTTACTAGATTTTTCATCTTTTATTTCATTATAGGGTTGCATTGATTTGTACTCTTATTGTTGATCATTGATTTTCATATTCTTGTATGAAATTATATTCATTATTGTTTATTATAATCTTCTCCCCAGTAAATTATGAAATCATTAGGGAATTAATGTAGCCTTGTATAATATGTCCATGTTTATTAATGATTTTATTAATGTCATATAATATTATAGGGATCTTAGATTCACTAAATAAATCATGATGTAACTATAAAATCATGGACATATTTTTGTATTTAATTCCTAATAGATTATTTATATGATAGAAATTAAATATAAAAGACAACATTAAATACATTGAATAAGCTTTATATTGTTCTTATTGCTTTTATTCAATTAATTCATAAAATGCCTTTTTTTTCAAATATGTTTTTAGCATGATTCACATGCTCGGGATCAACTAAAGTTTATATTGATTTATTAAAATCTTATAAATTTATTTCTATAAATCCAAATGCCTCATTTATCGAATTTTAGACATAATTCTCCACTAGTGGGTCACAGTATTTTTCGGAAAGTATTATCATTGTTTTAAATTTCCATAACATTAGATTCACCATTCCAAATCTAGAATACATATCAACCAGGAAATTATTTCAATACCAAATGATCTTGTACATTGTTTATGTTCAACTGTCACATAAATTTACAATTAGTACATGAAAATTTTATTTTACCATCCACCGATCACTTTTCTATTTAATAATCTATGAACTATTCCAAACACATTCATATCAATGTTTTTTTGATGTAAATTAATCAAAATTTTATCCATAGGTATAATATTGTCACTATTATCCGAATACATTCATATATAATGATATAAATATTTAATAAAACATGTAAAATTAAAATGAAACAATACCAACATATTCATTGGATAGGGTAGGGTCTATATTTTAAATAACTCAGATTAAAAATATAAATGATTCAATCAGGAAAGAAAAACATAAAAAACATATATGGATAAAAATTTCCCCTCGCAATAACAATCAGATGTCACAGAAAAAGTTAACTAAGACAATGAGAGAGATTACCATGATGTCTACCATACTACTATCATTCCAAAATAATACATGAACATATTTATTTTATTAAAGGATATCTAAATTTTCTTATTTAATAATTTTCAATTATTATTTTATATTGTAAAAAAATGGTTGTCCTTATAGTTATCTCTTTCTTCAGTATTTATCTAAATCAGTATTTTATGTATCTAAAAATAAGAAAAAGAAACTAAGATATTTGGTGAATGTGTTTCCATATGCATCATAAAATTTAATGCAATTATATTTCTATAACATTTACAGAATGAATTTAAGAAAAAATACTCAACTTGAAGATAATATCACATATAGAAATACTAATGTAATCTAAATCAATGTCGCTTATAGTGTGAATTATGCATTTTACTCAAGATTAATTGTATTTTTAATTTAGTATATTAACTTCAACGTATTTTTTTAAAATAGAGATAAAACAAGTAATATTTCCATACATTAATATATATTAAGTATTTCTAGTTAAAATGAGTTTTAAGAAACATCAATGTAATGAGTGACCGTGGTAGATCATTGAATGACCACTAGAGTTGAATTTACAAATACTATAAGGTAGGTATATATATAATATATGAGATATCTTAAATACTTCATCCATATGATACTAAAATGATATTAATATGTGATCAAAACTGGTGTTTCTATGGTCATTATTATTTTTCTTCTACATGTTTTTTATATGAAGACGTTATTTAGTAGATATACATATAAAATTTCCATGTTCTTATGTCACGATCTGACCCATGCGAGGGCTCGAGCCGTAACTACCCCATGCCTACCTCCATAGGCCAGGGGCTGGTGACTAGCGCAAAAGGCACAAAAACTTGGGGAGGCCTTTTCCTAATAACTTGTACATACACACATAGTAAACTCTATGAAAACTATAGAGGAAAAATAAAAGAAAATACAACACTACTATAAATTAACCATAAACATGCATCAAACTCTGAATAGTACATGTACATAAAAGTCATCTATAAGGGAAAGGGAAAAATACATGCCTAACTAGATAAGTGCCACAACCCAGCAACATGGGGAAAAGTAAATCAGATGAGAAATCCCCACTCTTAGATCCCATGTTAAAACCACTGCACACGGTCCAAGAACCCTATATACCTTTGTTTATATGAAGTAACAATAATCCTATCCATCATATTCTAGGTAACACCAAGTGAAGGAAAATCCTAAGAAGAGGCGAGTATATAAATACTCAGTAGGATGCCTCGAAGGCTCAAGGGAGGAACAACATTTGTAACGAAGAGGGGAGTATTTGATAGAACAATGTATAGTAAAATAGAGTATTGCTCAACCCAACAATAGATTGATGTAATCTCATACAAAAACAAGGATCTAGAAATGGTGAGAAGATGATCTTCTCATCGAGTATTCACTACCTTTAGTAGGAGGGCAGACTCATCTAACCTTAATGAGTTGACACCAAATGCATGTGGCATACCATGCACATCATCAACTCTCATAGAAGAAGAGTAAAAAAATCCATGGAGTGTGTGGTTCAATAAGATATATATTTATGTTGAAACAAGAAACCCAAATGAGTGAGTAACATGATCTATATCTCACAGCTTAGCCAAGGAAGAAGAGTTTCCTACAGTTTTATAAGTAACACCGAATGATGCCCAGCATCCCTCACTCTTCCCTGAAAATAAAATCAAAGGGAATCAATCAACACACCTTGATATTATCTTCTTTGGGTAGGTTTTTCTTTCCGGTATGGTTTTAAGTCACATCCCAATGACGTGTCTCGATGGGGGAAGCGCCCCTCTTACTCGTGAGTCCAAGGTTACACCAAAACATATCTCAACACTGATCCATAGCCAAGAGATCTTCTCAAAGTTGAGTACCCATGCCCATCCAGGTGGGAGGGTCCCACTCAAGTGTTTTCAAGGGCCCATGACCTACCCGGCTGGAGGGTTCACTTGGAATATGTTGAGGAAACATTCCATTCCCAATAGGAGGGTGCCACTATGAAGACATCAAAGAACTACACTGGTCATCCCTACTGGATGGTTCCTCAAAATGATCATCAGGAATTCCACAACCTAGTCCCACTAGAGGGTAAGCCCGGTACTGCTCTGTTGATTCTTCCTAGTCTCAACCATCTTCTAGTGTCTCCTTGAATAGGTATCACACCCAGAACAATGATCATCGCCTTAGATAAGCATCGCATTCGTATCATCTCACATCGCATCTCAAAAGACACAGTGGTGGTACCATCGCATTCTATTCGGAAAAACACCTTGGATAGACTATTCACATGCCAAAATCTAAGTCCAAAAGAAGGAGATACAAAAGGTAGATAGTTCATAGAGTATTAGACAACATTTTTGGGGTCCACACGGTGTGTGACCGTGCCTCATCACCCAACCATGTACCTAGACGTAATCAAGTACTAAACTGTGAACTAGTACACACAAATTATGCCCGTATACTCTCAAAGTAAATGGGACCTCTCGCCAATAGGCTAATGAGCACGTGTTGGTCATCGTTGATCCAAATTTATAAAAATTACTTTTACTGAAATGCCTCCTCAAAATGGACTAGGATAACCAAATGAGTCACACCATTTTGATCCTTGTAGAAAATCACACAGGATGGACTATTCATTCCCTTGAATCGGACTCGCGATGAAATAACTGCATATCTTAGCATGGGGCATGAACAATGCATCATGGTACCCATGCCACGATCCTGAAATACATCAAACAGATTATGCCATTGTGATCGTCTTGGAAATGTACACAGTAGTGGCTATTTATTCGTCCCAAATAGACACCCGGATAAAAAGTTGCATTTCCCAGAAATGCCCAAATCAGGCCTCGTGGGGCCCACACCACCAATTTGGTTTAAGTTCCCAAAATCAATCTTGAAAATTCTGCATCAACTCTATGGTTACAATGCCTCTAATGGCACATCAATCGTACATCGTATGCAGATGTACGGTCTGATACAAAATTATTGAATAATAATAATTATATTATTATTATTATTATTATCAGACATTTCATGCCACTAATCCTCGAGCATGAATTATGAAAAACCAACAACATCCTCAAAAGGTCCTCCTTGAATAAAGGGTCACATTGATGCAGATACCATAAAAATTTGACTTCCTGTCTACAAGCTACCTCGGATACATGATTTTTGAATAATAATAATAATATTAATATTATTAAACTCACGTCTTTCGTGGAACCAAGCCAAGAAACAAAAACATAAAAGCTCCCAAACATGACTCAAGTGTTTCTTCTCAAGTAGAGAAACATGTGGATGTAGACGACATGAAAAACAGAGGCTCTATTTAAAAGTTATTACGGTTTGAATCTGCAACCCGAAGACTCAGCCTACTCCTGACTGATCCAACTACCTTGGCCCGACCCATCAATTGTGGCCCAGCCTACTGCGGCACTACCGCCCTACCATTCTCGTGCCTCTGCGCCACTACGGGTTCCTCTGCATGCCATCATTTCCTCGCGGACCACTTCCACACTGGTGGTCCTTTCACATACCACCAGGAACTCCTTGGTTGCCCAAATCTCATTCTGAGACCAGATCTGAACTCCTCAGAATGTGATCATCACAATGACAACCTCCTCTTGATCATCCAGTGTTGTTTCGACATGGAGAAAAGTTTTTTCTGCTACTGTTATTAGTTGCGCCTCCTTCAGAACCAAAATCACAAAACCATTAGAGAATCAGAATCTCGAGATCATGAACTTCACAAAACTATACACTGCTCAATGATTGAATGTCGTTTTACCAAGGTGAAAAGTTGACTGATGAAGAACGTGAAGAATGGCAAAGAACAGAAAATCAAGAAATTAAATTGTCGATGATCATTGTTAGATTGTCCATCAAAAATGGGTTCCAAAGCATCAAATTAAAATAACGATTTTTGACAAAAAAAAAATCAATCGGGGAGCTGCATATTCCAAAATAAGAATCGTACATTGATTTTGTATCTGTCGTTGTGTTTGTCACACTCTGATCTACTATAGAATTCATTCTCATCGTGATCTGATGAAGATCAGATGTCGAATCACCATCAATAGGGTAAAAGGATCTCTCACTGGTTTTTTGTGGGTGAAATGAGCCATCCTTTCCTCATTTCCCTTAAATGCATATTTATAGAAAACCATCAGTTGTCACGGAATCCCAACCTCATGCACCCTCTCACATTATGTTATGCTTAGGTGAAACAGCCCATTCTGAACTCATCAGTGGTCTCAGATTATGAATCTGAGTGCCCATTTAAAAGTTATTCGATTCATTGTTTGAGATAAAATAGTAAAATATAAATATTTTATTTATGAAAATACCCTATGTGTTGTTTTCTATCGAAGGCCTATGCTGACAAAAATTATGTCACGTATAGGGTAAACGCTATGCTCTAGACCAAATTGTGGCCTCATATTTCTAATTTGGGATATTATTTCAGAGATATCCTTTTTCATCCATGGTTATAGTATACAATATACATAATATATCTATATAATTTATTTTAGGCACATCGGGCCTCAGAATTTAATGTCTACTTAGTTCCAATCTCTGGAAGTATATGTAAAAATATTCTAATTTCTTTCAAGGAAACTCGATCTCTACATCATTACCTCCTTCAATATTTTCATAATTGATAAGAAAAAATAGGTTAATAACTCTGGATACCAAGCTCACACCTGGTTCTCCCACTCCTAGGAAAATGTAGGCATTTTCATGCTACCATAGCACACGAACCAAAGGAATGGTTTGTATTGATGAGGTATGCACTTGATGATGATATGCGTAAAAACATGTATGTATCTCCCCACCTGCGACATGTGGGAGATATAATGCACCCACATAAACTAGGGGGATATCGTAAGGTGGTAGGAATCCCCATCATCTCTTTGCATGGTCCTGAATGGCCCAATGAAATTCAAGGGGTTGTTTTCCACCCCAGCTGAACCTCTACATCCCACATTACAACTAAAATCACCGATTGTCCCCAGAACAAGGTCTCATAATTCCCTCCTTCAGAAAATATCTATATAGTGAAACACCTAAGGATATCTGGTCACATAGGATTTCTTAGTCGACGTCTCCCAACCAAGACTCTCTTACATGCTCGAGAAGCGAAGGAGTCTATACCATCGACTGATGAAAATTACACTCTCCTGCTCCACCAGAGTCTGTTTTAAGGAAGCTAACTGATCTAAAACAACCCATAATTGTAATGCTTTGGACTTCATATTAAGAACATATTACACAACACTGTCTCTTTCTAGTGTATTTACAATCTAGAAGTCATAATCCCATTAGAATTTCCAACCAACGTTGATGCCTTAGGTTCATGTCTCTCTAGGTGAGGATGTACCTAAGACTCTGTTATTCTCTTCATAACACAAGGCATTATCCTAGAATATATTGTATCCATACCCTCAGTTCAAAGATAACTTCTTGAAGCACCACGTAGTGAGTCACATAGTCCAATTCATGGGGTCTCCATCAACTCGGCCTATACATGAAAAATTTTATATCAAGGTAGATATTTCTCACACAAAGTACCAATGAACAGGGTGGGAGAGTAAACTCATCCAACTATAATGGGATAGATATAGAAATCACCTGCCATACTCCACACATATTTACCTCCCATGGAATAAGAGTAATCCCCAATCTAGATATTCCTTTACCCTCACTAGTGGAATCTCAAGCAAAAAGGATGTCAAGGAGAAAAACTCCACTGACAATGCCAATACCTACTCTAACACTCCAGTACACAACCCTTCCATGAATGTAGAAGTCAAAGGGAATCATCCACAACACCTTGATACTATTATCTTTGTGGGGGCACTGACTCACCCTCTTGGTTTTTCTCACATCAAAAAAAATGCATCTCAGTGGGAGAAGGACCCCTCTCCCTCATGCATTCAATTTTATATTGAACAACACTAACGTTGGGTTACACTAATTCCCCATGTTACCCTAGTTGAACCTTCAACAAGAAAAAGGAGAAAATTGTACCTCACCTAGTGTCTATCAAGTTCAACTAAAAAAGGAAGAAAATACATAAGGAATATTTTTTATCATCTCATTCACTATAGAATTTTAGACATCTATATCATGCAGCTGCCTGCGGCCCCGACCGCAAGCTACCTGAGCTAGACGTGGGCTGCCTAGTGGTGGTGGAAGTATCTTGTAGCATCATCCTCCAACAAAAAATCCTTATACTCCCCTACCTACACCACCTCCCCAAGGACCAATGTGTCCTCGCATGGGAGATCCCTGATCACAACGTCATCTCTACCATGGATGTTTCATTACTATATGTCTAGGAAGGTCAGAATGTCTGGTTGGGCAGTCTCATGCCATGTGACCTTTCCTTTCACAAGCATAACACTAGTCCTCCCTAGACTTCCCCAGTTCCCTTTTTTATACCCTTCTGATGTTCATAAGTCTCATAAAGGGGAGGCCTCTTTGGTCAAGACCCTTCCAAAAGAAGTTTGAAAGTTGTGGAAGAATTCATAGCTCTGACATGTCATCTGGAAAAAAATAGCTAACTCAAATTCCACTAACAGAAATATATTGGTCCCCAATGCCTTATCCAACACCTTGATGTAGGTGGGGATTCACAAGGGCAATTTATCAATGTAGATATCTATGTGACGTCCCTACTCAAACATCCATGATCGGATGTACTCATCACAGATCATGTCTAGAGTGTACTGTGAAAGGTCTGCGAACCTAGTCCCATACTCAGCAACTATCAATCCTCCCTTCTGAAAACGAAGGGTCTCCTGAGTCTGGATGAAGTGTAAGAATGATGGGAGTAAATATTCCTGGAATAGATGATAGAAGTCATCCCTTAAGAGTACCAACTCATCATGTATATGAGTAACTAGACTCCCCCAACGTCTAGCTACTCTGTGGAAAATACTAGTTGCCAAATCCACTATATGGTCTGTCAGTTTCCAAACAGGCCTGAAGAGGTGAACCACAAAATATAGCCAAACCTCCACTACCTGAGGGTATGGATTACTATGGAACCTCAGTGGCCTATGAATTTGGAACTCCCGAAGCGCACTCAACCGACGCACATCCTCGGCATGTACTGCTGATATGAACTATTTCTCCGTAGGTAGAGGTGATGCAACATTTACACCTAGACGAAGATAGATCATATGGTGGATCCTAAACTGAGGTCTCATCACTCATTGGGTCGTCATTACAAACCATAGTTGATATCCTGGATGGAAATAATCATGGAGGAATTCTAAATCTGATCAAGGAGTACCACAGTCAAGATAATATTTATATATATCCATAATGATGGGGAGATGACACAAGAAAGAAAATCAAAGACCCGGTCCTATATAATGCATGTACCATTGTTTAATACAAGAGATGTCTCAGAATTCCGAGTCAAAAAAATGGAAATTAGGGACATGGTGAATGGCTATGTTGGCCACCACCCCATCACCAGACTCCCTGGCCTGAGAGCCACTCTAGAGACACAACAAAATTGTTTCCCTAAAACCCATCCAATTCCTTTTATGGAATGTCTGAACAACATAACAAGGAACAAACCACCTCTGATACCACATTATCGTTTCCTGACCCAAGCGAGGGCCCAACCCGCAACTTCCCAAAAAACGCCTCTATAGGTTATGTTTTGGTGAGTTTGGCCAAAGGAAAAACAAACATGGGGAGGCCTTTTCCTAAGAACCTGTACACAAAAACATACCAGAGTCAATGCAAGAATGTATAGGGAAAATAAAAAAAATTACATTATTTCTATAAATAAACAATAAACAAGCATCTACCATTAAATAGTAAAAGTATAGAAAAGTAAACTGATAGAGAGAGGGGAAAAATACATGCCCAAACTGAAAAGTTTGACAACCCAATAATAGTTGGAAATGTAAAATAGTTGAGATAGCCCTACTCCTAGATCCCAAAATACAACCACAACACACAGTCCAAACACAATGTGTCCCTATACACCATTGAAGTCCCAATAAACATGTTAGTCATCTTTAAGGGAACACCAAGTGAGGGAAAATCCCAAGTATGGGTGAGTATAAAAATTCCCAGTAGGATGCCCTAAAGGCTCAAAGCAGTTGAAAATGTTGTACTGAAGTGGGTAGTAGTGGATAAAATAAGGTACAGTAAAATAGAGTACAGCTCAAGCCAACAAGAGACTGAAGTAACCTCATCTAAACATAAGGATATATAAATAGTGAGGAGATGAACGTATTGTCGAGTCTTCGCTACATTTATTGGAAGATTAGACTCAACTAACCACGAGAAGATAGATAGAAATCACATGGCATACCCCATGCATCTTCACCACTCATGGAAGGAGAGTAACAAAAACCCAAGGATTTGGTACTAAAATATGATATATATATATATATATATATGTGTGTGTGTGTGTGATCAAACAAGAAACCCAAATGAGAGAGTAAGGGGACCTACATATCATAACTCATCGTATAAAAAAGTATCGGCAATAGTTCCAAAAGTAACCACCAATGATTCTCATCATCCCTCATGTCTACCCAGAACACACAAGTCAAAGAGAATTAGTCACCACACATTGATACTATCATCATTGGATGGGTCTATCTCACCCGCACAATTATAGTTCAAGTCATCAGGATGCATCTCAGTGAGGAAAGTGCCCCACTTACTTGTGAGTCAAAGGTTGTAGCCAAACATGTCTCATCACTAATCTGTAATGAAGAGATCGTCTGAATGATGAGGACACATGCCCATCCTGGCAGAGGGTTCCACTAATGTGTCTACGGGGACACATGCCCATCTCGGATGGAGGGTTCCACTCTAGAGTCATTGAAGAACCGTGCCCAACCCGGTTGTAGGGTGACACTAATAATATTTTGATGACCCATGCCCTCCCTAAGAGGAGGGTGCCACTTGGAGAATAATGAGGACCCATGCCCTACCCAATAGGAGTGTTCTACTCTGAATACATCTAGGAACTACACAATACATCCCTACTGAATGGTACCAAGTAAATATCATCAGGAACTCCATAAACCATTTCTAATAGTGGGTAAGCCTGGTACTTCTCTAGGTATTCTAGTTGATCACAGCTATCTTTGAGCATCACCTCGAATAGGCATCATACCCAGAATATTGTGCATCACCTTAGATAGGAATAAAACTCTAATCATTTAACATAACATCCCAAAAGCTACTACAATGAGAACCATCGCATTCTATTCAAAAAAACACCTTGGATAAGCTATTTTCATGCCAAAATATGAGCCCAAAAGTAGGAGAAACGAAAGGTAGAACATTCATAGGGTAGTACATGATGTGTGTGGGGTCCACATGATGTCTGTCCCTACCTCATCACTCAGTCATGTACCTAACTATACTCGGGTGCTAAACTATGTACTAGTACCCACAAGTCGGGCCCGTGTTCTCCTAGAGAACATGCCACCTCAATCCAAGAGGTTAACATGCATGTGTTTCTCATTTTTGATCTGAAGGGTGATAGCGTTCTTTTATTAGGATGCCTCCTCAAATGGCCCAAAATAACCAAATGGATAATACCATCACGATCCTTGCAGAAAAAATATAGGATAGACTATTCATTCGACCAAATTGGAATCCTAGAGAAGGAACTGCATATCACATCATTTCACACGAAAGGTGCTTCCTGTGACCCACACCATGATCCTAAAACTCATCAAATAGATTGTTTCATTGATATACTCACAGAAAATCACATTGGGATGGCTATTTATTCATTCCAAATGGACACCTGGTGAGAAATAAGTCTTTCACCACAAACGCCCAAATCGGGCCTCATGGGGCACACCCCACCATTTAGGATTAAGTGACTGAAATCAGTCTTGAAACGTTTTTCTTGACTTTAGGGTCACAAAGTCTCTAACAACGCTTCAATTGGATGTCGTATGCAGACGTACGATCCGATACAGTTTTCCCAAATAATAGTAATTATATTATTAATATTATCATATTTTTCATTCCACTGATCCTTGATCATGAATTATGAAATACCCAAAATAGCCTCAAAATGTCCACATCAAATAAAGGGATGTGTTTCCATAGATTTCACATTAATCGGACATATGGTTTTCATGCTAGGTCTGATATAGGGTTTCTGAATAATAATAATTATATTATTATGATCCTTAGGCATTTCACATAATAGAGGAACAAAAAAATAAAAGTGTTCATAAACATGCCTCAAAAGGTCTGTCTTGATGATAGAACTGTGAGGACACAGACATCACGTGAAGTGGACACTCCATTTAAGAGTTATAGTGGTATGAATCCTCAACTTGAAGACCTAGATCGATTTGACTGCCTTTGCCCAGCCAAACCACTATGGCCTAGCCTGCTCCACCACAGCCCGTCATGGATTTGTCACCCAACCGTGTATGCTCCCCTGCACCACCGACTGTGTTCCCCTGGGTGTCCACTAGAAACTTACGGCTGCCGACATTGCGGCTTTCCGCCGCTTCCTCACAGACCGATACTAGCAGCAACTTATTCCACCACTTGGGATCCACACCACTGGACCTTCCACGAACTACTGGGAACACCCTGGTTTCCCAAATATCATTTTGAGAGTAGATCTAGACTCCTCAGGATGTGATCTTCATAGCACAAGCCTCTTCTCGATGATTTGTCACAGTTTTGATAATACGAAAAGTAGTCAGTATTTCTACTCACTATTGAACCTGCTCTAGCACCCAAAATGAAAAACCATCATAGAATCAGAATACCTAGATCATGACCATCACAGAACTATGATCGACATGGAGATCAGATGACATTTCAGCATGAGGAAATGTTAACCAATGGAGAACACGAAGAATGATGAAAAATGGATGATCTTGAAATAAAAAGGTTGATGATAGTTGTTATTTTGGATATCAATAAGAGATTCCATTTTAGTGAATTCAAACAAAAGTAATTTTTGATAGTGAAATTTCAATCAGGGAGCTGTAGAATCCAAAATTGAAATCCTACTTTGATTTTGGATCTATTGTTATGTTTCTCGCACTCTTATCTACTGGCACATACATTTTAAAATGATTGGATGAAGATCAGATGTCAAATCACCATCAGAAGGATAAGATGATCTCTCACGATGTTTATGGGAGAAATGAGCCAACCTTTTCTAAATTCCCTTAAATGGATATTTATTGAATATTGTCAACGGTCACAGAATCCAAACCTCCTACGCCCTTTCAATTTATATTTTGCTTAGGTGAAACACCCCATTATGGATTCAACGACATTCTCAGATTCCCTATATTAGTGTCCAGACAAATGTTATTTGATTCAGTATTTGAGATAAAAATAATACCATTTAATTATTTTATTTACAAAAAATTCCCTTCATGGTGTTTTCTACCAAAAACACGTGATGAAAAAAGTTATGTCCTCCATATGGTAAATGCTACACTAAAAACCCAACTGGGGCCTCAAATTTTGGATCCAAGCTACTGTTTGAGAGATATAATGTTTCCACCATGTGCATAGTGTACAATATACGTAAATTTTTTGAAATTTTTTTTCTTGAAAACTAGGCCTTGGAATTGCACGTCGTCTCAGCGTATGGCTCAAGAAATATATATTGAAATATTCCAAAGTCTTATAATGAAAAATCCTGGTCTATACATATTTATATAGTTTTTTATATTCATTATTGTAATATTTTAATTCCTCTATATTTACTTAACATGACGATATATACCATTCTCCAAAAAACATATTTGAGTTCTGTTATACTTGTACATCAAAGGAACATCTATTTTGAGTTTTGATTCTCATTTAAAAATTTAGATCTGTAATTGGTATTAGGAAAATTGAATCTGAAAATTACAATGAAGGGACCAAGAAGGGACATAGAAGGGTGTCAAGAATGAATCCTAGTAGGATACCACTATGAATCAATTTAAGGATTTTATCAATGAAAAACAATAAACTATGTTGAAAACAATTTCAAAACTAAACCAAATAAATACAAACCAACTTCAAGTAAATCACACATGACCACTTGAAAGAAAAACCTAAGGAATAAGTTATTTCATAAATCAAATATTTAGAAATTAAAAAAACACCATTTACAAGGTAAAAAAATATCCAAAACAAATTATAAATATGCATTGAGAAACATGAATACATGCCCCATTTTTTTGGTAAGAAAAATGTTATAAAACAACAGGACTATGTATATTACATATTACACTATACCAATCATAAAATTATGTTGTATACAATGTTATAATTATATTTTACACTTGCTTAATTTTTTTTAGTTTTATATGTAGATATGGAGGATAGTACACTACTCACTTAGCAGTATAGATGTTTTAGTGGGACATGAGGTTCAATGGATCAGGTTACATAGAGATGGTCATTATCATCACATTCCATCACTAGCCACCATTATAGAATAACGATGTCTTACTGGATTCTATGATGTTTTGTGTCTAATTTTACATTCCTTTATCATCACCTCCTAACTACCCTTATTGAAGGATGGAGACATGAGATACACAATTCACTTGCCTTGGGGAGAGATGACTGTCACCCATGAGGATGTGGTAGTTCTTCATGGTCATCTGATTTAGGGGGATGCAGATATAGGACCAAACCATGGAGACTAACATGAGATTGTAACGAAATTTATCTGCCCCAATATTGTGGGGGATGATGACACTATAGATGGTGTGTCAATATCTAAGAGTTGGATTGAAATTCACCTTTCACAGATATATGTGGATACAAACAAGAATATTTTCAAGCATTATGCACGTGCATATATCATACGATTCATCAGAGGGACACTTTGCACAGGTCACTCCGAAATGCATGTGCACATGATGGATCTAGGGATACTGGAGGAGTATTTTTGGGACATGAGATATTGGTGGGGAAAGGTGTGCTTGGCATACACTTACAGATCATTATGCACAACATGCATATCAGATCTCACTAATCTAAAGGGATGTGTCATATTAATTCATATGTGGGTATGAGAGCTCATCCCTCCCCTCTCCCTTATTGTTTCTAGTCAGAAGAATCAAATAAATGTGCTACATAATGCTCCATGTGGAATATTTTATGATCACACATCATTATAGTTTTTTTATTCTACTACAAGTAATTGATTTTAATTTCTTGTTATTTATCATTTTCTATATTGTATGTTACTGGTGGAGTCAGGCACACCACTTTTTCAGGACACCAAGGCATAACATTGGTTCATACCATCTCATGTCGGAGTGTACAGTACTAACTTATGTAAGTATATATAGTTTTTAATTTACTAATAAATTTATTAATATTATATTTTTTTATTTTAGTAATAATATTTTTTATCAAATGTAATATTCCATTTAATAATTCATGGATTTCATACTGGGGTCTATTTGACCAGCATCCTGTATACTGAACTGATAGGCTTCAAAATTTCATAAATATAGTTCCACTCATTCAATTTTATTTCATTGAGTGGATCCATCCTAATAGAGTTATACACCAGTTTGGATATGTTTAGTGTATTCCCATTCCACCTAAAGAGTCAGTAGTTCTTCATTATGTGAAGCTAACAGTGAGGAAGGATGTCAACTAGCACCAATGGCATGCATAGTATCTTGATCTCTAGGATAGATGTGTGTTGTTTTATATAAAGGGTATGCGTATGATGTGATTCCCCCTAATAAAATCAGAATGGTTATGTGTTATGGTATATAATAATGACTATTTTGTATCTTACTCTACATAGTAGAGTACTTTAAGATCTTGTAAGTTAAAAATGATTACTTTATTTGTTTCTATTTTTTAATTAATATTGAATCTCTTTACAGAATACTCAACTAAAACAAATTAACTTCAAGTATAGTCCATAGGGGGTGATTGTTTTATCCAGGAAGTGCACCATGCTGCTGCACAGGGGATGATGTATGTCTATCATGTTCTACACAATATTATCTTTGATAGTCCACCATAGGGAGATGAGGTTCTTACACAAGGAGTAGAGGTTTCTGCTCAGGAACCTCCTCCAGTATCTGCTGATGTTGGGGATCCATGATGATGATGAGGTAGACCTTATAATGCTCTATGTGTGGCCTCACCAATTCCATAGGTAGATTTCACCCCTCTTGTAGTACAACTTTTGCCAATTAGGGATGTGCATACGGTGGCATGTGATCCATTTTTTGTTATCAGTATATACATATTTTTCTCTAAGTACAGCTAATCTGATATTTTATTAGGGGTCATTTACCATGCCTCTACCATTCATGCTTAGGCCTTCAAAATATTTATGGTTCCCTCAGGTGATGATAGTAGGTCATACTACTTACATAGTTGGAGAAGGATTAGGTGCAGATGATGAGATCCAACTTACACCTCCTCCAGATGAATCATTGCTAAAGAATCATACATTCTATGTACATATTCTATAGTAATATCCCTCTACATCTCATCATACTCTAACCTAGAATACAGGTGATAGACATCGATAATATCATCCCATTCACACACTAAATTTTGGGATGGGACGTCGTCATAGACAATGATTTTACTAATTCATTTTTAAGTATTTTTTTACATAAAGGATTTTAAACAACAATTTATTATATCATCTATATTATTTAATATATATTAAATGGATTAAATTAATTTTACTTTCAACCATTTTTATATTTTTTTCTAGTGTTTTTATTTTCATTTATTTTTTACTTACTGTTTAAATTTTATAAGCATTCAATGTGGGAGAATTGAAATATAGAATAAAATATTAAAATTCATGTAGATAACATTAAAATCATATAAAATTAAAACTATAAAAAATATAATTAAAACTAAAACTATATCTGAAACTTCTAAAAATTTGTTGAAAATACCAATAATTACATCAATATATTCAGCCGAAATTAACATACATGACACAAGAATTATAGATTAAAAAATATATTTACAAATTGGAAAATATATTCACAAAATCAATTATATAACTACAATATAAATGAAATTTATAACATTTAATAAATATAAAAATATAATTGAAAATAAAATTAATGTAAAAAAACTATAAAAAATAAAATGCTTTGAGAATACAATATATTAATCTACTAAAATTACATTTAATTAATTGTTTTTAAGAAATAAGTATTATCATTACTTATTGGTTATATATTTAATATGTTCTTAAATTTCATTAATATTTTGTTTCTACTTTATAATTTTTAGACATTTAAAGTCACCTACATAGAACATTATTATTTTTCATGTGGATGAATCGGAAATGATATAAATTATAAAATATAAATAAAATCTAAATGAAATTTGAAAAACTAACTCAACATATAAAAGATAATTGAAAACAAAAAAATAAAAAATATAATAAAGGTATATATAATTTACATACCACAAAAGTTATTTCTAAAAAACATAAAATTTTCACTTTCAAATATTAATGGAAATAATTCATATTTAGTATTATATTATTAACAACATCCCTTTGAAGTTTAATTAATCATGTTATTGTAATTAAATGTTATTAATTACATTACTAATATATATTAATTACAACATTCAATATTTACAAAAAAATAAAATAATAAATTTTAATAATAATGTAAATAATATATTTATTAATTTAACTAATATAGTAATTAACAATATATTTTTAATGTAAATATTAATTATATTAGTAACATAAAATTTTAAATTAACAATAATAACTATATTATTAAAATATTATTTGTATATATATGTACCAGAACAGAATAAAATAAACCCAATATATAAATTTAATATACAAACATATAGTTTTTAAAATATTTAATAGTTTTTTTAAATTTTTAAAAAAATGACATCAGTCTTGCCACCTTTAGACTATTACCCAATTGAAGTAATGCTGATTCCACATTTTTGAATTAGTTTTAAAATTATTTTAAACCTAAACTTATTTTATTATCTTTTTTTAAAAAAACATATAAAAAAATACGGGCTACCCTTCTATCCCACCCCTTCTCTTATGACCCATTCCTAGACATTCTCATCTTTATTCACAGTAGTTGGTGGCTCATCAGGTGGAATATCATAGTCTTGGGATATTTTTTCATTAGTGGTTAGCTTAATTACATGTCATATATCAATAGTTTCACTTCTCGATTTTCATCTTGCTCCGTTATTGGTTGGTTCTTCCATGTCATGGAATGGTGTTGGATGTGTCGATACAGTGGAGAATGTTGATAATTTTAGTTTAGGGTGATGATGAAAAGTGGCCTAAGTCATCATCCATGATAAATATTTTCATCATCTGGTGAACACCTCGAGAGTAGCATAGCTTGATCCTAATGTACACATGATTTTAGGTTAACTTACCTTGTATATGATATGTTGTCCTTAGATATCATTCCATAGTTTCATTCAAGGTTTATTTTCTCATCTTTTTCCCATTGTGTTTTGAATTCTTTATCTATTTTTTATATTCCAACACTCCCCCATCACACCAAAATAGGGGATTCTTGGGGTCCTCTCCACCCCTATAATGGAGACTCGTGTTAGCTTTCCCTCGAAAATTAAAAACACTTTTTATGGTCTTGAAAACTAAAAAATATGGGATCATGTTGGATGATGACACTTGGATTTTTTTTATTCCACTGACGGGGGAATGGGATACAAGAAATGGTAAGTCGACCTTATAGGAAAAAAATACAATGTGCAAATAATGCATATCGAGTGTCAAATTTTTTTATTAACCCTAATATTATAATAAATATTAAATAAATAATAAATAGGGTAATATATTTTAAAATTTATTCTTTTTTAAATGAAATTATATTTTAATTATATACAAAATTTTATTACACCTATCCAAAAAATTATCAAATAATATGTGGTTTAAAGTTTATAATTATTTCAATAAAATCAAATAATTATAGTTAATATTTTTAATTTCATATAATTTTTTTCAAAATATGTTAAATTTTAATGAGTTATTTATATTTCAAACCCAATTATATTTGTAAATGAAATAATTTTTAATTTTTTATAGAAATTGTTAGGTGTATTTGAAAAATAATTAAAAAAATTATGTGAAAAAATATATTTTTTAATTATATATGGGAATGTTAAAATATTTTTGTTATATATTTAATGGCATATATTTTTATAAATGAATAAAATAATATTGATTTTACAATATTTCAAAAACGTGTATTTCTGTAAATTAAATGAATTTTATTTGTAAATATTTTTTCGATTCCTTTTAAAAAATGAAAACATATTTTATATTGAAAAAAATAACTTTTTTAAATATTAAAATAAAATTAATAAATTTTATTAAATATCGTTTAAGACATTAAATTTTTTTAAATGTATAAGAAATGTTTGATTTTGAGGTAAATTAACTTGTTACAGTTTTACTACTCATCTTTAAAAATAATTTTTATAGAGATATATAAAAAATTATGTTTTATCAAAGGATATACAAGATATTTTTTGAAAACAAAAAATATTATTATTTCTTTAAAAAATGTTAAAATTTTATTTTTTAAATAAAAAAAATTTATTCGACATAATAATTAATATTATTACAAATTTATTAAAACAAATTTTTTTCTATGATAGGATAAAAGTATATTTTTTATATAATTAAAATCAATTTAAAATTTTATGTTCTAATGTTCAAGACAAAATTTTAGAAGGACGTTGCAAAATTATTCTAGAAATTTTTCGTGACTATCTTCAATGAAAGTTACACAAAAAATTCCAATGATAAATGTTTTTATAAAAATTCTATAAAAATTTTCCAATGATAATTTGTATTCGTTTTTTTTCTGTTTATAAACCCTTTATCACATCCCGGTTATTATTTGGTCTAATAAAGTATGTGATAATGACTTAAAAGTAACTATCGCACTAAAAAGTCATAGTAGTTTCTCCCAATGACGAGAAATCAAAATTTTATTGATATTATTCTGAAATATTTTTTCTATAGATGAATAAAATTATTTAGGGGGAAAATGATATAGACTATCAAGTGTAAAGACTCATATGGATTTGAGAGACATTCTCTGGATGTATGCCCATGGTAATATCAATTTTAGAATACTATGAGAACGATACCCTCCATTATGAAATACATATATATAATTGTCATTGGATCTTCCTATTTGAGGATGTATGTAATGATCCTCAAATTTTAATATTAATACTAATGAGTATTATAGGTCACATACTTTTATGTATTGGTGAAAACCATGATGACAGATGTACGCGATGAGGTAGTATATATTGGGTGCGTAATGAGTAATATTTCATTAATAAATAATGAGAGAAAGGATTTTACCCTTTGTTCTTTAATAAAATTTGATATCTCATTACATCTAATGGAAATGATATAGGCTAAATAAATCCATGGACATTGTGTTCTATAAGTAAGTTTAATTTCCTAAAATTCATTGAAATAGACATCGAGCATATAGGTTGATGACACCAGCCTGAAACCTTCTTGATTAGAGATATCATGGTAAAGAAATTTTATTACACACAATAAATTTTTATTATTTATTATGTCAATGTGGTATTTACTTATTTCTATTTGTGTTTCATGGTGTATAGTTAAATTCTAGGCATGGACTTTAGGATGCTTTGCCTAATGACACTAAGAAAGTGGCCTACAAGGCCACTCTCTAAGTGTATCCATAATCAATGTTAAATAATATATTATTATTTATTGTTTAACAAGTTGAATAAATATTATTTACATACAGTATTTAATAATTTTCATGTTTATTTGATCACATATATTATGTCTCTAGTTATTCGAGATAATATTATTTGAGAAAAATATTTTTTAAATATTTACTTTCTATTTTTTGAATATATTATTTATATATTTTGTGGTGACTAATGTTTTTAAATTTATTTATAAAATAAAGAGTCATTATTCAAGGCCTAATAATAATTTTTTCAGGAATGACGGGTAGAGTTTAATGGTCCAGCGAGAAATAATATAATATAAATATTATTCTAATAAATACTATTTAATTCAATTCATGAGTTTAGTTCATATCATGAAATAAAAAAAATATTATTATTATGGACATGAGGTTCCATAAGGATTAGGGAAAAAACAGAACACAAGTGAGATGATTATTTTCTAACCTTAGTAGAATATAATCCCATTTATATAATTTTCATAATAAAACAAATTAATTTGGGTTATTAACAATGAGATCCATAGAAAATACTATCAAATCCATAGAGAGGTCCCTCTCCAAGAATTATCTCAAGAACAAAGAGAGATCCTCCTACACCACCACTCACATGTCTTGAGAGATTGAAAATAACCATTCCTTGAAGTGGTTCTTGGGGAAATCAAAGAAGAATGACACAGGACATAGGATCTGTTATTCCAACACCAAAAGCGTCATGACCCCCTACCACCATAGTGTACCCCTCCTATGCAGACAATGAGATAAGGCTGATGGGGACTTCCTAAGCCCCATCTTGAGTAGGCCCCGAGTTGGTAACTATCACTTCATGTATAATAATAATACATACGGAAGATATTAACCACTTATAGAACATAAAGAAGAGATAGATAAGAAAGATACACCATTTAATACATTAGCAGAAATATATATACATAAATCTATAGCACATAAATGAAATGTCATGCAGTACTATATCATTTGATATGAAAACTACAAATACCAAACAGTAAATATGGTAATGACCACAAAGCCCAAAAGGCACCTAGAAAACCTTGAGCTAATAGTATCCAAACTGGTCTCCAACCTACTCCAAATGTCCTGAAAACAGTTTATTTTTATATAGTGTGAGCATAATAGTATACTCAATGTGATTATCCCAAAAGAATCTTGTGCAAAAGATAATGAAAACATGCTAAAACACAGTGAAAAATAGTGACCCTAACTCATCACCTATACAGGTATACTATGTTCACATCCTCACCATGGATAAATCTCTACAAGTATCACATAAAAGAGATCATATAAAATAATAATGATAATTAAAGTGTCCCCCACTCCTTATTCCCTACTGGTTTTCCTCTTGGTATCAACGTCGTACATCCTAATCTATCTCTCTCCAAAATAGTACATCCCAAGAAGACATGGGAAAGGCGTCACAACATTCACCTCATGCATCACATTATCATTTCATCCCACATGACGTCCCCATATATAGTAACCATGTAGTTTCCAGGATCCACCATAGCTCATAAAACATGTATCATACATCAAGTATTATACTTAAATCCATTACATCCCACACACCTAGTAAGGTACCACAAGACATAACATCCTATATACATAATACCTATAATAATCCTTTGGATAATATATATGTTAAAACATTTGTGATAAATAACCACATTCCATTACATCCCTCTATAGACATATATGAGAAAGTTAACCACCATGCATACCAGCATAAGTAACTACCAAGAGAAGAGAGTAATGTTAGAGGGGTTAGTCATCAAACCATCCTCTCACCAAGATGTTCAAGAAAATACCCATCGAGAGTTTATTGGATGTCAGTCACCCTAATAACATGGGGGCGAGCAGTGTATGAAATCACATAATATAACAAATATAATATAGCTAACAACCACATTGTGGAAAAAACATAGTCTTAGACTCAACTACATCAAACGTCGCTCGAACTCCCTATAACAACTACTAAGACTAGATATCCTATAAGTATAGATAAATTTAAAATATATTCATTAGATTCATTCTAATATTTTTATTAGTTTATTATGTTAATTAATTTATAACCCATTAATTAACCATTATAAGTATTTAACAATACATTACATCAATCATCAATCCAAGTCCATTCCCTCTAGGAATAATCTAAATCGAGTCCACAGTTTCCCAAGAATAACATTTTTCATTATTTAAATTATATCAACACCAACTCCATGGGTTAAATTTTTTTTATTCATTATTAAAATCAATAAATAATTTAGGTACTCTAGGAAAACCATCCTAAGATACCACCAAGAGGAAACATGAAAATGATAGCATCCCACTACCTCAAGCAGTGGGAAAAGGATTGAAGATAAAAACAAGAAACTCGATCATTTTCCATTAGAGAGACTGATTAGTGATCATCCCATATCTGAGTATCACATAAATGGAAAATCCTAGATTTATAATGTTCCATAACCATTGGTACCATACCCTATACCCCAAATGAATATCCTGATGCATATCTCCATCAAAAGTGTCAATTGATGCCACATCATATAGGCCTCTCCTCCCTATAACACCATCCATCCCAAACTCATCCAACCTAATATCATATCACATCTGGAATTCCCCACCCAATATCACAATGCATACTAAGGATCACATCCATATCAGATCATAAAAACATCATGAGACAAACAAGAATAACCATTAAATAAATCTAGGCCCTAAAATAGAGCATTCATCCTCCACATATATATGAGTTCTTACGACACTAAACTCAGGGCACTCGGCCTTATCAAACTAACATTCAATGTAGGACCTAGCAGTAATATTTATCAAACAGCCGGTTTTTATCCTATCTTGTATTAACTAATTCATTATTCACACGTTCCAACTATAAGAATCCTAATACATCAATATATAACAATCAATCAAAATCTAAACATGCTCTTATCATTAAAACTGGATCCATCTAACTGTGAGAAGAACCATTCTCAATAAATAAAACATTTATTTATTTTCAACAAGAATAGAAATTGTTCACATTATTTATCAATTCCAATAATCACATGGAAGATCATTTTCAAATACATATTCACACTACATCAATTTGATTACCATAAATTATAAGAATAATCTGATTACAAACATTTCACCTCTTTAATTTATTAATCCATTTAATTATAAATAAATTTTGACTTAATGTTTTATACTAATTTAAATATGTTACTCCAATCATAAGAACATCCTAACAAATTATAACATTTATATCACGCTCTCTAAAAAATTAACTTGAAATTGTTATCATGGTATAAAATTCAATTTTTGATTGCTAATAAATTCATTATTAATAAAGTTTGATAATTATTAGGATAATTTAAATTCCATAAAAAGGGGTAAACCGTAATAAATTTATGATTTCATGTAAATAAATAGAGAAAAAACAAATTCCCTACCTCAAAAGAGTCAACATTCTTCACCTCAGAGTGGACTAATGTCGTACATCCATATCAACTCTCCCACAAGAAGTAGCATCACTCCGAGGATGTCGTCGTAGGACTACACAAACAAACAACCAATAAAACCCATTAGAAACTTGTGACATGATTATACATCACATAGATAGTGAAGAAATGGTAGAAAACAAGATTTATCATGGAGAACCTGCTAAAAAACGACAAAAGAACGCACTATGGATAACCATAGATTAAAGATGAAATCCAAGGATCAATCCCTATTGAAGGAATCCCCGAACTCATGGAGGGTCATCAATGACATGGAAAAGGAGAGAAGGCCATAGGTTTTGAGAACTCTCAATCTATTGTAGTATTTATAGGAGCACTACACATATAATTTACATGGCGTGAAACCCATTTTCACATCATGTAAATGTCAAACTTCAGATATCACCAAAAAACACATCACCTCAAAGAAATTAATCTTTAAAAGTAACACATAATGTAACACCCTATAAACTAAACTAAATAATATATGAACTAATAATATAGTGATAGATGTATTTACACAATGTTAATTCTCCCCAAATCCAAATTTTTATTTCCAGAAACCCTCTAGACTCATTCCAAGTCTTCTCTGAGCACCCTGAGCTTTAGAAATAGAAAAACGGTTGGACTACATAGATCTATGCCCTTATATTATATACCTACCAAACTATTCTCAATCCCTAGAATATAAAACTCTGCCTAAATAGAGGTTGCCTACTATGATAGTAATTGGATTTCTGACAATCCTATACGACCATTATCCTCTCACAAATTACTCAATCCATCTCTATCATATTATGTATGAGATACAAATTAATAATTTTTCCCTCTAAACCCCCATTCCAACACAATGGAGAACGTAAATTTCATCCATACAAATATTTAAATTGCATCATACCAATATAAGTGTGGAAAGTATTATTGAATGAAAACTTAATCAAGGTAAAATGCCTCATCCAAAAACCTCCAAACTGTAGGATATAATTGTGAAACTTATCTTCAAGTGTGTATATGGTCGACTATGTTTGATCATCCCTCTGCTGATGAAATGTAGTGATAAGGAATAAATGAGATCCAAAATTATTTTGGAGACCTCTCCACACCCTAGAAATAAATTTTGGGTCCTAATTATATATTATCATCCTTTTAAATTTGTGGAGTTACAACACCTCCTCAAGATACTTCCTTGAAAAAAGACATCACTAGCCTTAACACTATGATCACTATAAGGTGGGATGATTTCATCAAATGATCCACAATGATGAATATAAAATCATAACCTTGAGGTAAAATAGTAAAAAAAATATATCTAGATTTCCTCTCTATTCCACTGGGGATCATATAACATCTTAATCAATCCATCGAGAATATGGTGCCCAGCCTTCACCTCTTGGAAGGTCTTACATTAAGAAACAAACTTCGCAACCACATGCTTCAACCCAGGCCACCAAAACAGACCTCTCAAGGATCTGTGAAAATTTTTGACATTGGGATGTACCTCTAAATAAGACTTATAGAACTCTGGGATAACCTTATCACACATCTTAAATGGAATGAAAATCCTTCCCTAGAAAAATACTATGTGTTTTCCATCCTCAGACCAATAATTTGGGGCATCGCTAAAAACATCTATGTCTCTCTAGACCAGCACATCAGAAACCATCAAGTGGGACTCCACTAATTTCTTCACCAAATATTACTACATCAACATATGGGAATGAAAAAATCTCCCATATTAATATTAATTGTTGATAGTTCTACAATAAATCTCTTGGAATATTTGGATTCATCCATCACATCACTATGTAACTTCCTGATCAATGCATCAGCCACAAAATTTCCCTGTCTTGGATTATATGAAATATCTATGTCATAATCCAAAAATAATTCCATCCACTAATGTTGATTCAAGTTCATGTCACACTGGGAGAAGACATACCTCAGGCTCTTATCATCAGTAAAAACCACAAAACACTCACCGATGAGGTAATGTCACAACAACATCAAAGAAAGCCCAATCCCTGCTAACTCAAGATCATGGGTGGTATATTTATTATCATGGGGATGTAACTATTGATACCCATAAGAACAAATTGATCTCTAATACATTATAACGTAGCCCAAGACATCAAATGAGGCATTATAGAAAACCTCAAATTTAACTCCCTCTACAAGAAAACAAAGAAATAGAGTGTTGAACACCTGATCATTCCATGTCAAGGTAGTACGAGGAGTCACAACCCAATATAAATTATCTATGAACCTCCTTCAATAAACTGAAAATTCAAGGAAACTCTAAACCATAGCCACTATCTTTTGGGATTCTCTGGAAACAGCTGTCTCTATCTCTCTCTGAAGGATCCAAAACTACTCAATGTTCAGACATGACATGTATGAAGAAATATAATTCATAATCCTTGAACTCACACTTCCAAAACATACAAAACATCCTCTCACGATAAATAACTCCCAAAATTAAATATAGATGTTCTGCGTTCTCTTTCATAGAATTAGAGTACACAAGGATTACAATGATGAAAACCACCATGGACATATCCAGGAACTATCTAAACAATATGTTCATCAACTTCATGAACACAGATATACCATTCATTACACCAAATAACATCACAAAAAATCATAACTCTGGCGAAGACAATAAAAAGTATTCTTATGAATATTTTCATCCTTCACCAATATTTGATGATATCATAACAAAAAATAATTTTTCTAGATACACCTTTATCCCTTAAATTGATCAAATAAATCATCAATTACATAAGAGGATAACGATTCAATATTGTCACTTGGTTCATGTGTGATAATCGGTACAACACCAAAAACTGACATCATCATTCTTCATAAAATAAACTAGTGAACCCCAAAGTAAAAAACACAGCAAGAAAAAACCTCGCTATAATAGATCATTGAGATGTACTTATAGATCTCACAACTCAAAAGGTGTCATCCTATACATATACATCAATATAGGAGAAACCCCTAGTTGTATCTCAATCCCAAACTCAATTTCCTCTCAATGGGGTAACACTATAACCTTTTATGTGATGTAATTAGGTTAATCATCCAAAACCTTAAGAATCACTAACTGTTTATCCCCTAATGATCTCAAAATCATATTGGCCAACAACGAAGACAATCATGGAGCATGCCTCTGACCCATCCAAGGGTCTCATTTTCCAAAAAAATACTGCTGGCACTCCATCATCATCATAGAACACAACCTACCTTTGAAATCAGTCCATGATATTCTACATAAAATAAAACCAATCCATGATGGGGAGGATGTCATATGGGAATATTGATAAACATAGGAAGTCTCCCAAAAAGTGGTGTCACCCCAACACTAGCTCATAGTCTCTATATACATCATACATATAATGTCGACCTCCAACTGATGTAGTCAACACCAAGGGAACTGGAATCCTCTATACCGCATGTCCAAAATACTAGATAAGGGTATGTGATATAAAGGATTATGTCACTCATAACTCAAAAATAGAATAAAATCATGTAAAAAATAATAAAATCGTACCTCTAATGATGTATGGCTCACCCAGTGTTGTCAATTCTAAAGCATGAAACTGCACATGACCCATTTTTTGGCCTCTATGACCCAACTGAAGACTAGCACCATGGGGTCACCCTAATCTCCGAGGAAGATGATTATTTGGGAGATTTTCTCTTCAAAACTAATATCCTATTTGCTGATAAAAAATTGGATAACCCTACTACTGCTACCTTAGATGATATTGTTTCAATGGAGGAACTTTAAGCATAAAAACTAGCTCACACTGACTGCTCATTAAGGTCGACCACTCTAACAGATGAGGTCCTCAAACTAACAATGAAAAATATACATATAATCCCTAAACATACATTTGAGATCCTACTCCCCCAGAATAAATGTTATGATGATGGATCATACCTACCCCTAGATGACCAAAAAAACTTCATTCTAGGAAACTAGGAACCCCAGGCCATAGCTCTGATTCATTAGGAATCCTATCGACTCCCCTCTCATGATGATCTGTTTCTGGAAAGCGTCCTCACAATAACTTCTGCTCTCACCAACACCTCTATATACATCTTCAATATAAATATGGTGACATGACGCTAGATCTTGGGATGAAAGCCTCCTCAAAATGTCTTTCTCTGGCCTCCTTATCTAGAAAAAGGTTTGAGGTATATTGTATAAGGGTCTTGAAATTGATCCCAAACACTCACACACTTGAAATACCCATTAGAATGGTATTCAAATACTATAAAATAGACACCTACACAGTTTAAGAAAGTAATTATGCTCGGAATTATTCATGTAACCATTCCCATGAGATTAATGAATCCTCATGATCCAAAAGTAACAAGAATCACTATTATCTCACTACTCAATGCAGCATCACATCATCAAATGAAACCTATTTTTCATTTTAAACATAGATCAATCTAAAATCTTTATAAAACTCCTCTATCCAAGATTATATGACTAAATCTAAAATGGATCCCTTATACTTTGTAAGACTATGGAACTAAATCTCTTAGAGTGCCTTCCTCTATGTGTCGTTGTCATTGACCTCTACTCTGGGGCATTCTTTTGGAATATCCATCAAAACATCTCCAGTATGAACCTGAAGATGACGTCTTCCAAGATCCATTACATCAAAAATGAAAAATAGTTAGACACTAACAACTATAATATAGAATACATAAAATTAATTAATTAATTAATTCTTATCATGTTATGTTTTTAACCTATACCAAGGTCTTCCCATTTCAAACAAATTCACAAAGAAGAATGCTACATGATCTTTTCATAGGTCTCTAGCCTCGAACTACTATCACTTCATTTAGTAAGATTAATAAAATTAAGGGTTTGTGCAATAGATCACATAGGAATCTAAAAACCCATGTCTCAACCATTCTATCATATTTACATCAATTACTAAACATATCTAACATTTTTTTCAACCAACCTGTGAAATCTCACATGTTCCTAATATAACAATGTTGCTCCTTATTTCATTCTTAAATGTAGTTTATTACATAAATCCTTCACTGCATTTAACATAGAGTATTGAGAGTAATAGTTTATTTGTGGATTAGTAACAATACATAACATCTTAAAACATAAAACACAACATCTTATTTAAAACATCTTTATCATAACCACATCGTTCCTTCGTACTTAGCATTGCATAAGATAAAATGAGGACATGTATAATAAAATGGTGAGATATAATGCCCAGTTAGGGATTAAACAAGGAATGAAATGAATAATGTAGTACATGTTATGCCATAGACATATCAATGGATCATAAGAGAAACATGAACGTAAAGGTATGATATAGTATGATTATTATAACATGGTAATGTAGCAACAACATTTGACATGATATTAGCATGATCCAAGGCTCATTACACATGGATACCAAGTAGACCATCATTGCACATGAATTATAATGATTAAAATCTCATTTCACTTAATTTATCATGATACTATTCTTTACCCAATGCATTGGAGTTCAATCAGGGCACACCCTTCTTAATCATTTCATTTTATGCATAAGTGTGCCACATGGATCATACAACATGGAATCATTAAACATCATAATTTATTAAATGATAATAGAATTTTGAATTCATAAATTAAACTATATAATCAATAATTAAATGTGAAAAATGGTGAATACCCTTGATAATTAAATGGGCATGGTATTCACTACACAATGACTTTGGCTTGGAAAATCATGGTGCAATTTTGGTAGCGTAACGACAAGATATAAGAAATTGAAAAAATGTTTTATGGGAGTTTAAAGGGTGTATAATAATATGTACATTAAATTGATCGTAAAGGTGTCATATGGATACAATTCCCAACATATGTAATGGAATTTAGATTCATAAAACAAAATAATTGCTTTGGTGTAAATGAGGAGAGAGAAATCCTTTACAAAATTTCGTCATGGTAACAGGTGTCCTTGGAACGCATTAATGAGAGAGAAAGGGATCTATAATCATTAAAACATAAGTAGGGAAGTATGTGGGAGGTGCAAAATCATACCCCCAACATTTTTAATTTAAAATAAAAGGTCATAACAACATAAATAAATTTGGACAAAAATGAGAAAGGAAGAAAATTCCTTCCTTGGAAGTGTGACCCCAAAGGCTTGGGAGAGGCTTGAGAGAAGATTATAGGGAGCTTGGAGAACCTTGGGAGGATTATAGAGAGAGGGGGAAGAGTATGGTTGAGCTCCGAAGTCTTTTAGTGAAGAGGAAGTGGGAGCTTGTATTGGTTTATATAGGAAAATAGATGGAGTTATTTATTATTTATGTTTTGTGCACCACACATTTAACTAATCCAAACCACAAAGAAACCCATGGTTTTTGCCCATGGTTTTTTCCAAATGGTATTGGAAAAAAAATATTTGATAAGATAAATGGCCAAAATTATTAAAATATTAGGCTTTCTTATTGGAGGTGAGTAACGCTCTCAAGGAAATAAATTTAAAATGTTAAAAATGTTTTATAAGCCTTGGAGGGTCCACTAAAGAATTGTAAAATAAATAAAACTAAAATAAAATAAAATTATTTTAATGGTAAAACATATATTGTCCTAAAAACCCTTTTATAGTATTTTATTACAACACTATTGTGTCATTATGGTGTCATAAAACACATTATATAATTAAACAGTATCTAATTTTTACACAAATATTCGTCTGTCTTAGAAAATTAGGAAAAATTCACCGTTGGAAAATTTAGAGGTCCTGATTCTAAAAATAATATTCATTTTATCTAAATATATTTCTAAATATTTTAATTTTTTGTTTAAAATAAAATCCAGCATTTATTGAAAATTCATGGGTTTAGATAAAAACATCTTTCAAACCTTAATCAAAATTACAATTGTATTCCTAAAAGTTATATGATCATTTATATTTAAAAAGTTATTTATTAATAATATTTTATTAACTTATAATTTATTTAAAAAATACATTAATTTATCAAAATATATTTCTTAATTGAATATTATATAAGAAAATACTTTGGTATTTGAAACCAATTTACAAAGTAACGGTAATAAAATTAATGTATATTATTTATTCTATACAAAAAAACAATACACACAATCATAGTTTAAAGGTATTGTTACATAACCTCTTATAACACCCTCATATGACCTAAGGGTATGGTTTGCGATGGTGATAGACTCTTAGTGTGATTCAGATAACATCGCATGTATGGTAATCTATATCAACATCCACTTCCCTTGTAGATGGTTCCATTAGAGCTTAACTTGTTGAAGCTCTGATTGGCCTTGGTTAAGAGTGAAGCCCAGTGATTCTACCTTTTTTACGAGCTATATCAAATGGGATTTTTATTGAGCAATTCTACTGGATGAGTCCATCTCTTCCTTTGTCTAAATAAATTGGATTAGTTAAATCCCTACATTTGTACTATTCATGTGATCATTGTTCAACGACTATATCAGCTACGGTAAAAATTATTAACGGTATTTTGATATCCAAAAACATAAAACCAAAGAAGTTCATATTTATTATATAACAATTTTATATAATAATACATTTAATTAGATCAAGATGAATTTTCATTAATAAAATTATTGGTCGTTAAAATATTCCCCCTTAAGAAATTTAACAAAAAAAATCCCTTTTCTCACAGCAAAACAGATGCGAGTAACTCTTTTTTATCACTTCCCCCGATTCGAACATTGTTTCTTCAAACTTTTGGTTTTTCCACAACACCTTGACAAGGGGAATTGTCTTATTTCGTAGAACTTTTTTCCTATGATCTTATATCCTCACCGGCTTCTCTTCATAGGAGAGGTCATTTTCCAATGGTAAAACCTCTAGATTTAGTACTATTGATGGGTTCAGTATGTACATACTCAATAGTGATACATGGAATACATCATGTACTTGAGATAGGTTTGGTGGGAGTGCTAGTTGATAGGCCAGTCCTCCAATGCAATCAAGGATCTCAAAAGGGCCAATATACCTTTTACAAAGCTTTCCCTTATAACTAAATCTCATAACTCTCCTCCACGGTGATATGTGGAGGAATACCATGTCTCTAATGTCAAACTCTATGTCTCATCAATGATTATTAGTATATCTCTTTTGTCGATTCTGAGTAGCTTTAATGTGTTGATGGATGGTCTTAACCTTCTCTACTATTTCATTGACCATTTCTGGTCCTTTGAGTTTTCACTCCCCATATTCATCCCAAAATGACGGTGTTCTACACCTTTTCCCATATAGGGATTTATAAGAATCCATTTAGATGCTTGAGTAGAAACTTTTATTATAAGATAACTCAGCCAGAGGAAAATGTTGATCCCATTTTCCATTGTAGTCCATTGAGTATTCTCTCAACATGTCCTCAAGTTTTTGGATAGAATGTTATGATTGGACATCAGTTTGAAGATGATAAGCTGTAATGAATTCAAGCTCAGTATTCAGAGCTTGTTTAAGACTCCTCCCAAACATAGAGGTAAATATTGTATCTCGATTGGATAAAATTAATAGTGGTACTCCATGCAGACTTACCACAACTCTGATGTATATTCATTCTAGTTGATCAAATGAGAAATCATATCGAATTGGAATGAAGAGTATAATATTTTAAGACGATCCACAACAATCGAGATAGAATTATTTCTTTTGTATGTCTTCAGATTTCTGGTGATAATGTCCATGGTGATGTTCTCACATTTCCATGCTTGTGTGGGTAATGGTTACATAATCCCCTTATACTTATTTTTATCAGCCTTCACTTGCTGACATGCCAGACACTTTTTTGTATTCTCGGAGATCTCCTTCTTAATGTTATCCCACCAATAATGATCTCAAATATCTTTATACATAATTTTGTTTCCTAGGTGAATGGAGAAATTCGAACTATGTGCATCATCCAAAATATCTTTATTTAACACCAGATTTGATGGAATATATAGTCTTGTCCCAAATCTCACAATTCCTTCTTCATTAATATTGAACTATGAGGATTTCCCTTTTTCTGATTGTTTCTAATTTCTTCTGAATTTTTACATCATCCTTTTGAGCATCCATTAACATTTCTGAAAGAGAGGGTTGAGAAATCATTTGTGAATGGATTGATTATGTTCCCTTATTTACGATTCCCATGTCTATCTTCATAAAATCTAAGAATATTGGATCCTTTTCAATTCTCATAAATGATATAATTTCTAGGTCCATTATACATAGTTAATCTACCATATTTTTTGCTTTCCCAGTGTGGTAATGGATTGAAGACTCATAGTCTTTGATTCGATCTAACCATCTTAATTGGTGCATTTTCAACTCTTTCAATATGAATATATACCTAAGGCTTTTGTGGTCTGTATATATTTCTCACTTCTTCCCAAATAGGTAATGTTGTAATACTTTCAAAGAAAAGATCACTATATCTAACTCTAGATCATGTGTTGGATAGTTCGGCTCAAATTTCCTTAAAGCATAGGCAATGACTTTATCATTTTTCATCAATACACAACCTATGCCCTTCTTAGAAGCATCAGTAAATACCACATAAAGTTCCCCACTTGTGGGTAGTGTGATCACGAGCACAATGATAAGCCTCCTTTTTAACTCCTTGAATATTTCTTCGCATTCATCACTCCATGTAAACATGACTCCCTTCCGAGTTATCTTGGCAAGAGGTTTTGACAATCATGATTAATTTCTCACAAATTAGCGATAGTATCCAGCTTACCCTAAGAGGATAGGGATATCTTTCATCGATGATGGACTTTTCCATCCATTAATTGTAGTTTTATTGGAGGGATCCACAGATATCCCATTTATTATGATGATAAGACCCATGAATGAGACCTCCTTCTACCAGAACTCACACATTCTGTACTTTGCAACGAGCTTCTCCTTTCAGAAGGTCTCTAGTATAGTTCTTAGATGCTCCTCATGCTCCTCATTTTTTAGAGTACATTAGAATATCATCTATAGATACTACCAAAAAAAATTCAAGGCGATCTCTAAAAACTCTATTTATCATATCCATGATGATTTATAGATCATTAGTGAATCTGAAAGGCATAACTATGAATTCACAGTGCCTGTACCTTGTAAGAAAAATAGTCTTGGGGATATCCTCCTTCTTCCCCATTACATGGTAATATCCCGACTACAAATCCACCTCAGAGAAATATTGTGCTTCACATAGCTTATCGAACAAGTCATCAATTTGGGGAAGAGGATACTTGTTCTTTGTCATGATTTTTTTGAGCTCACGTAAATCATTGCAGAGGTGCATTGACCCATCCTTCTTCTTGACGAAGAGGATTGGAGCACCCCATGGTGAAGCAATTGGGCATATAAACCCTTTATCCATATTCTTCTATAGTTGTTTCTTCAGTTCCTCATGATCCACAACAACAATTATATTTAGATTATTTGATATTGGAAACACCCAAGGTATACAATCAATTGAAAATTAAGCATCTCTTCTAGGAGGAAGACCAAGAAATTCCTCAGGAAACAATATAGTGAATTTTATCACAATAGGCATGTCTTCAAGGATGGTTTCATCCTTGAATACAATCATCTGAGCTATATACGTGTGCTCATAGGACAGTAATATCCACACCAGAGATGATGGTGCTAAAAAAGATTCATCCTCCTCATTGCACTTGTAGAGAATCAGGGGTTGACTCTCCATATGAAGATTGATTTCCCTCTAATGGAAATTTATGTCTGATTCATATAGGGAAAGACAATACATGCAACAAAATTTCATCAAATTCCACCAAATGGAGTATGACCAGGTTATCTAGAAAGTTCAATCCACAAATTGTGATAGGGGAGGAGTTAAACTCATGGGTTCCAATGATTTCCACATTTTCGTACTCACCGACATATTTAGTTCCTTGATTTTTAGTGGTGTTGGGATTGGTCTACTAAACTTTTGGGATATAAAAGAAAGTGTAGAACCAGAACCAAAAAGTATGTTCACTATTGTTGAATGAATAACTAGTTATCTTCCACCACTTCATTTTTAGGGTTCACTTCGGCGGTAGTGATAGAAAAGGCTCTCCCTTGAAACCTTGGTGGTTTTTGGTTGCCTCCTAAAACCCCTAGATTAGTGTAATGGTTTCCAAAGTGCCCTGATTTTTTGAAGTTGAAGCAATAAACAACAGGTTGAGGGTCGAATAGAGCATTTCTCTCCTCTATCACAACATCAGTTTTCTCTTATATGCTGTTAATATCAAGGTTTCCATCTCTTCTACACCTAAATCATTTCCTCATTCCCTTCAGGCAATTTATGGGATTCTTCTTTCCACACCATTGGAAAGTGGGGTGATGGATTTTCTTAGAAGCATTGGGTTTATCCATCAGACCACCAGAATTGAATTCCACCTTATGATTCTTATCCCCATAATAACCTTGAGATTCACGGATCTCAATTTCTACTTTTAGGTAAAATCATACAATGTCCTCATATCTCTCGAAGTCACTGATAGTTATTGATTTCCATATGCTAGGTTTTAACCCACCAAAGAAGTGGTCAACCTTGTATTTGGTGGTAACGAAAAAGACAGAAGCATATTTTGAAATCCTCATGAAGTTTTACTCATATTCTCTAATGGATTCATGGTATTTTTTAGGTCAATGAAGTCCCTTTCCTTCTTATGTTGGAGGGTGCACAGAATATATTTATCGAAAAACATCTTCTAGAAATTCTTCCATTCCAACACCTCGATCTCTTCTTCAGGGATCATATTTTTGATCAATTCCCACCATCGATTAGTTTCACCTTCCATATAATAATCATCTAAAAGAAACTTCTCTTTCTCAGAACATTAAAATATGGAGAAGATAATTTCAATGGAGTTGATTTATTGTTCGGCCATTTGGGGATCAGATGATCCATTAAAAGTGGGAAGCCATTTTCTCTTGAAGCTATCAATTACAAATTTTTATTTCTTGAGGGGGGGTGAATGTCCCTCTTGACCCATGTTTTTATTCAAAACATGAGTTAACTAAGAGGGTATTGTGATAATTTTCCTGATTCCCGCTGCAATCTGATTGGGCATCACATTAGAATAGTCGTAACATTGATCTTCGCATCATTTGTTATCCCAAGTCTCCTATTACCGTCCATTGGCTGGAATAAAAGGATAGTTAGGTGTTAAACAAAAATGGTAATCCATAGACAAAAATTGATGACTTATAAATTACTTTTATTTCCTTAACTTTTGAATTTGTAGGCTTAAATCTATATTATCCATGATCTACTTCCCAACATATATTCTTAGGGGTTTTTATTCCCTTAATGATGGTTCATACTAAGATTATGAATTTAACAAAGCATATCCCTCGGGGGTTTCATAACAATGAGTAAAAAAGGCTCATTTTCATGCACCAGTTCCCATTTTAGTCTAGCTCAGAGATGTGTTTTTGGGTTTTACCCCAAGATACATCTATTCCAGAGCCGCCTCCACCTGCTCTTATCTATACATTATGTATTTTATTGGTAATCCACTTACTCAATACTCACCAAAATTTAGGGATGTTTTTATTATACTTAGACTTATCCCTAAGGATTTAACTAGGGTTTTCTAATCCTAATCCCAAAAAAAACTAAACCTAGCCTCTGATACTAACTATAACAACCCATCTTTTTTATTTCACACTTAAATGTAATTTATTACATAAAACCTTCACTTGATAAAAAATATAATATTGAGAGGTCTAGTGTCTTTGGGGATAAGTAACATTACATAACAACTTAAAACATAAATTGGAACATCTTATTGAAAACATCTTCTACATGAACACATCATTCCTTCGTACTTAGCATTACATGAGATGACATGAGGACATGCATAATAAAAGTGTGAGCTGTAAAGCCCACTAAGGGAGTAAAAAAGACATAACATTACGAATTAAGTACATTTTAGGCAATAGGAATTTCAATGGATAATAAGATAAACATGAACATAATGCCATGATATAGTATGATAATCATTACATGGGAATGTGGAAACAATATTTAACATGATATTAGCATGAGCCAAGGCTCATTGCACGTGGATCATGATTAAAACCTCATTGAACTTGAATTATCCTGAGTAAACCCTCATTGCACTTGAAGTATCATGATTCTATTATTTACCCAATGCATTGGAGTGCTATTAGGGCGCACCCTGTTTAATGATTTCATTTCATGCATAAGTGTTCCATATAAATCCTACGACATGGAATCATTCAACATCTTAATTTATTCCAAAATAAATGAGTTTTGAATTCATAAATGAAAAAATATAATCAATAACTAAATGTTCATAAAGGGGAATACCCTTTATAAATAAATGTTTAGGGTATTCAATACACAATGATTTTGTCTTGGAAAATCGATGTGTTAATTCAATAGTGTAACGGCGTGACATAAGAATTCGTAAAAATAATTTATGAGAGTGGAAAGGGTGTATCATCATATGTACATGAAATGGAAAGTAAGGTTTTCATATGGATTCATGTCACAACATATTTAATGCAGTTTAGATTCATAAAAAAAAAATTTATTGGATGTAAATGACGAGAGATAAATCCTTTACGGAATTTTGGCATGGTAACAGGTGTGCATGGAGGGCATTAATGAGATGGAAAGGGGTATCTAATCATTCAAAAAAGGAGGAATGTATGGGGGAGGTGAGAAATCATACCCCAATTTTTGTAATTGAAAATAAAAGGGCATCATAACATAAAAAAGTTTGGACAAAAATGAGAAAGGATGAAAATACCTTTCTTGGAAGTGTGATCCAAAAGGCTTGGGAGAGGCTTGAGAGAGGATTCGTGGGAGATTGGGGTGGCTTGGGAGGAATATAGAGCGATTAGGGCAGATCTTGGTCAATCTACAAAGACTTTGAGGGATGAGGAAGTGAGATCTTTGGTGGTTTTATATAATAAAAGAGATGAAATTATTTATTATTTAGGTTTTGGGCACCAGTGATTAAACTAATCATAAACAAAAACCAACCTATGGTTTTTTACCATGATTTTTTTCAAATGGGAATATTTTATAAGGAAAATTTCCAAACTTATTAAAATATAAGTCTTGATTATGGGGAGTTTAGTCACACTCTCATGGAAATCAATTCAAAAAGTTAAAATGTTTTATAAGCTTTGGAGGGTCCACAAAAGCTTTGTAAAATAAATAAAAAAATTGAAAGCACGTCATTTTAATGGTAAAACATATATTTTCAGAACATACCATTTATTATATTTTATTACATCACTATTGGGTCATTATGATGTCATAAATCACATTATATAATTAAACGATATTTAATTTTTACCCATAAAGTTCGGTGTCTCAGAAAATTATGACAAATTCATTGTTGGATAATTTTGACATAATGATTTCAAAAATAATATTAGTTTTATCTAAACAATTATCTAAAGATGTGAATTTTTTCTTTTAAAATAAAAATCTGACATTTATCTAAAATTCACAGGTTTGGGAAAAACGGCTTTTAAACCATAATAAAAATTACAACTATATTCCTAAAAATTATACGATCATTTATATTTAAACATGAATTTTTTAATAATATTTTATTAAAATAATATTTATTTATAAAATCCATTAATTCCTCAAAATAGATTTCTTAATTGAATACTAACTAAAATACTATGTGTTCTTTAAAAACCATTTACAAAGTAACAATAATAAAATGAATGTATATTAATTATTATTTAAAAAAAACACTACACTCAATCATAGTTCTAAGGTCTTGTTACATAACCCCTTATAACACTTGTATATGACCTAAGGTTAAGGTGTGTGATGGTGATAAAATCTTGGGGTGGCTTGGATAACATCGCTCGGGTGGTAATATCTATTAATATCCACTTCTCCCCTAGGCGGTTCCATAAAGCTTAACATATTGAAGCTCTGCTTGGGCTTGGTCAAGAGTGAATCCCAATGACGCCACCTCCTTTATGATCTTTGATAAATGGTCTTTGTACGGATCAATTCAACCAGATGAGGCCATCACTACCTTTGTCTGAGTAAATTTGATTTGTTAAATCCGAATATTTATACTAATCATGTGATCACTGTTCAATAGCTATATTAGAAATATTAACAATTCATAACGGTATTTAGAAATATAAAAACCTAAAACCAAGGAAGTACATATGTCTTATATAACCATTTTACAAAATAAGAAATTTAATTAGATCATGATAAATTTTCATTAATAAATGTTTGGGTTGTCACACCCAACTCCATACTCCATCTTATCTGTCAACTGAAACCTCTAGTACCACTATATCATGACCACCTCCAACAATAGTGTACCCATCTAGTCTAGAAATGAGATAAGGGATATGGTGATTGGTTGATTCCTACCTCAAGTAGACCCCGGGTAGGAGACTATCACGGAGGATATAATAATCATATATATGAGAGGCATTACCCTTTCGGTTACCATGTTTGAGAGAGAGATAAGATAGATTCACCAATAAAAGCATCCCCATATATATATATATATACATACCATGTACATACATGAAATTTCATATAGTTATATAACATATGAAACAAAAACTATTAGTACCAAAAAGTAAGGACAAAAGCAACCATGAAGCCCATACAACTTCTGTAAAACCATGAGAAAATAATATTTGACCAGATCTCCAACCCACTCTATCTAGCATGAAACAAATTTAATATATATGTAGGGTTATAAAAATAGTATACTTAGTAGGATCCTCCAAGGGTCCTCTTGTGAAAAAGATAAGAAAATAATGATAATGTAGAGTGAAAAATAGTGAAACAAACTCATTACCTAAGTAGGTATACTAAGTTTATAGAATCACCATAGAAAACTTTCACCAAGTATCATATACAAGAGATCATATAATATTGTAATGAAAAATCAAGTATAACCCACTCCCATATCCCTACAGGTTTTCTAATCCACCCCAAAATCAAATTTCCTAATCCAACTCTCTCTAAAATAGGCCAACCCAAAGACACCAGTGCAGGGAATCACATCATGCACCTCAGGTATTACATCATCATATAATCCCACTTCACATCACCATATATAGTAACAAATTAGTTTCTGAGATCCAACAACACCTGTATGACATGTATCAAACATCTGGTATTATACCTCAATCCATTCAACCCATACACCATGTAAGGTACCGAAGTCATCATATCACATACATGTGTAACACAATAATATTTTAAATGAATAAAATTATATTTGATAGCATAAAAGAATCACAACACCATATTCTACTTACATTACATGAAACACTCATTTTATCATGTGTTAAACACAACCCCATGTTTTTTTATATTCGATATCATTTTCTTAATACCATGAATTATTATTTTTTAATTAAAAATCACTATTATGGAAAATTGAGAAACCATAAAAATTCCGGATACATGAGGATAAAACTTCATAACAAATCACCATCCCATTCAAAAATAATTTAAAATGGTGAGAGTTTTTAAAATGAATAATCTCCATTCGATGGAGGTAACATCCAAATATAGATTATTCTTAAAGATATTCTCAAAGAAAAAATCCATCTTGTCCCAAGTTTTCACATGTTCCTCCAGACTGATTTTCCCCTGATTGAAGCCTCAAGTCAAAATCCAATTCTTTTTATCAATCCAATATATTTTTTTAATCATTAAAATCAACTTTAAATGCTATTTAAAACATTTTTGGGAATTATCCTCAGATATTTTGATCATGAAAGACTTTTATAGCATTTATTCATTATAATTCAAGAGGAAATCCTATATGTTCTCTGATTCTGCATCCTTCTTATCAAGATTCACCAGGTCAATGGATGTTGGTTCCCCTACAAAGGTTGTAACAGAATCCTTGTGAGGGTATGTTTCTATATCCACATGCATTGTATATCCTGTGAATTTTCTCTTTAGGGTTTCAACTATAGAAACTATCCCCTTTTGAGGGGGCATAACTTTGCAAGATGACCTTGTAACTGAAGGGATCAGTAAATTGGATTAATCCTTTCATCTATATAGATTATGAACATGATTAATAAAACCATCAGCATCCATGATTTTATTATTACTTTTATTTGAAGAGAACTGAAGATAATATTCCACAAGTTCAGTCTCCTTGGACATAGAGGAACAAGATTCAAAATTAGATTAACCATCCAATCCTTTAAATCGGTCCTCAATATCAATGGTGGAAACAATTCTTAAAGAATACAACTTGTTCTCTAGAATAATTCCATACCATTTAGAAGTTTCATTCACTTATATACCTTGAATACAAGAATTTAGACTACCCACAGAAGGCTAATGAGTTTCAGTAGCCACAACATATGAAAGCACAACCTCTGCGAATGTGGGGGGGGGCTTCTGCTGCCATCATTCTCTATCCTTAATCATTCCATCAAAAAAATGTCTCAATAGAGAAAACACATTCACATCTTTAGGATTCCATTAAACAACATAGACATATTTAGGGATAGTAGGGGGAACCATAACCTCTCAAGTTCCTGGTACATTCACTTTTAGACCATTATAAGGGGTATCATTAACCAAGGTATTCATTCCACAATTCTTCTTCACCTCACTGGATCCTGGTTCATCATCTTCAAAGTGGATACTTGATGATCCAACAGCCCAATTTAATGTTTCACAATCCCCCATGGTCTGTAGATAGAGACCCCCACCCAATAAATCATATTAAAGGGCTGCTCGAGAATCCCCCGTTGATATGTTTCTAAAACTATAGGTATAATAGAAAAGATGATTTTATGATGCATGGAATATGACCAAAGATTCATAGAAAACATTTTAACACAGAGAAGGTCACCTTCAATCTTATTCTTGGAAATTTCCAATTCAACACAAATTATTGGGGAAATCAAGTGGCTTATAATGTTAATTTGCTAGTCTAAGAATAAAAATCAACCCAAATGATTTCCAATCAGGTTAAGAATCTATGGGTTCTAAAAACACTATGGAAATAAATGGATTAACATCTATATAATTGTTAAAGGTGGATCTCTTTTCAAGTTGAAATGGAATGACCACTAAAAAGAGAAAATTGAAACCCTAAGATAACACATAGATTATTTTCCCAAGAACATATGATATCTTCTCCCATGATGAAATTTACCTAGTGGTGCATCAAATCCAAGATCCCAACAATCACTCGGTCATGTAACTTCCACTGGTTAATGGTAAATCTATCGAAGATGTCAATAATTGTCCCTTTCTCACCGAATAGAGATGAAATAGAAAGATCCATCAACTCGGAGGTATTCGTGAACTCCGTTGAAGAGAGCAGAACCATTGGGACTCCATTAAAATTTTAATGAACATTGGGGGTAATGTAAATGGATGGAAAATAGGAAGGGTGCAAGGATATGTGAAAGGCTTGAAAGACAAGGTGTGAGGAGGTGAGGGAGGAAGAGGGTGAATCTCATCCCCCTGCCCACCTCACCGAGAGTGGCAGATGAGGGGAGGTGTCGGAGTGGCCATAACCTAGGGAATACTAAGAGGAAGAAATGTAAAGAAGATGATAACCAATAACTCTTGAAAATATTTTCCAAATTTTTTGATACAAATTATTCGATAACATATTCAACATGCAACAACAAACTCAAATGAGCCATGATATGTTATACCGTAATAACGTAGCTTTTAAATTGGCATGTATGAGTAGTATTAAGAACTTTATAAAATATATAAATATATTTATATATATATCTAAATCAATATAAATTGTTAACAAATTAGTAGATAATCAATAAATGTTTACTAGAGTGATTTTTTTCTTCAAAAATATGTTTTTTCAAAAATGATTTTTATTATTATTCATGAAAAATAATACAATCATTGTTTAGAGCATTTTGGAATTTTATTTCATAAAATTAAACTCAATTTTTGAATTGGAAATTTAAAATTTAATTTGAGTGAAATTTTGGGACTTTTTGGAATGTATTAATTTATTTTTGAATAGTAAAAAATACTGATTATTGTAAAAAGGCATTTATTTTCAATAAACTAAGTAAATAAAAATTACTAGTATATTTTGAATATTTTTTCAGGTAACCTATGTTATATTTAATCCACTTAGTTAATTTTAATCAACATTATATCAGTTTTAGTATATGTTTGTTTTTTGATTTAATTTGGGGTTTTTTCTAAAAATGAATTAAAATGCATAATGTATCTCCATTATAATTAATAAAAATAATCAATAATGGGATATTTTTAAAAATAAATATATATTATACTTAATTAAATATTGATTTTGTTTCATACAATGATTATTATTAGTGATAGAGTTAATATAGTACAGTCTTTTTCTAAAACAAATAATCTTCTTAAAAACTCATGGTATCACCTTGTATGGGGGTTAAATTTAAATTAAATAACCAATTTCGTTGAATTTAATTTGAAAAAATGGATTCTATATTTGAAATTAGAATAATTTATAATGTATAATAAGTATAACTTTATTTTTTTACCAAAATGAATACTGAATGAATTAAAAAAATTAATTAGAGTGGTTAAGATAAAAATTGATTTAATGGGTGTTAAACTATAATAAAAATAGTGAAAATGAAAAAAAATAACATAAATTTATTGATAGAGTTTATTTACAAATTTTACATAAAATTATCTTAAATATGAAAATTTCTTTTTTACATTCCTTTGAATATGAACCATATAATAATTTAATTAAATAAATAGTCAAAAAAATACTTTTCATTATTTTAGTATCTAAATATTTTTGGGATAGGGACAAAAACATTGGTTTAGTTATAAATATTATTTTGAAATATAAATAAGGTTTTTTATTATAGTAATTTATCTTTAATTTTGAGAAATGAATCAATTACTTATGCTTAAGATATTCCAACATAATAATCAATTAGTCAATAAAAAAAATAAAAAAACTGATACTTAAAAAATAAAAGTAAAGTAAATGGAATATATTATTATGTTCCATTATTTTTTAGATGAATATATCTTGTTAAATTGGTTTGAAAATGATATATTTAAATTCCATATTTACCTTTATATTTTTTGAAATCAAATTAAATGAATAATGTTTAAATGTACATTAAAGTTATTTTATAACAAATTATATTTAATTAAATAATTTAAAATTATTAAAAAATTATATTCTTCCATGTGATTTATAATTTTAAATAAATATCAAACATTTAAAAATAAATGAATAATTATTATTTTATAATGAATATATTGAATAATATATGGTAAAATAATATGTTTGTGCAGTTAAGGTCAATGTTGTGTTTTTTTCACATTACATGCACTTATGTTAAAAATAATTTTTTACATAACTAATATTTAAATTTGATAAGTGGTATTTAATTATTATAATAAGTGGGTCTAAATTTTTTAATAATTATTTATTTAATTAAGTCTTAAATTATTAATAACATATGTTATAAAATTAGTTACCATAATGAAAAATCAAAATAAAAAAAATAAGGAAACATAGAAGTTAAGAAAAAAATATTTAAAAAATGTTTTTAATTATTTTTTGGAGGAATTACTTGACTGTATAGTCACTAAAAACGTTTAATTATCAATTTTGGATCCACTCTAGGTAATATGGATCTCCTAATAGTGAATACTTTGGAGTATTTACAAGAATGTCACTCCTCCTCAACTACTGAAGGAAACTCACTCCCATCACTTCATCAAACCTCTCAAGCCATTTGAATCATCAAAAACCAACCAAAATAACTTCCCAAATTATATAAAATTATCCTAGAATCTTTATTTATGTCATAAATCCAACCATTCAATTATTTAGTGCAATCCTAAAGAGAATACTCTAACAAGAGGTAATATTCTTCAACAATCGTCTTTATTTTACTTATTTCTCCACATCCTTCAATTATTATTATATCAAGATAATATAATAACCTAATAATATTACATATAATGTTATTTTTTTATTATAATATAATGAACAATAACCACAAACACTTCCAAAAAATGGGTTATGAAATCATCATTCGGGTGTACAACGGACTACCACCTCACAAAAAGATGTTGTTCTCTTTTTCATTACCACCTCTTACGATTGGGTATGATGATGGATATAATTTTTATATATTATATTTATGACATTAATAAACCTATTTAGTTTTTATATCATATATATCATTTTATGATTGATTTTTTAAGAGATACGATAATGTCGCTCGTGTGTACGGAGGGTTATCATCTTGGAATGGGATGTGATTCGTTTTCCACTACCACATTACATGGTAGGTAATAAGGGTAAATGTGACAATTATATGTGATATAAATGAAATATTTATGATAATGATTTTAATTTTATCATTATTTAAATAAAATATATTATTATTTTTTCATTTCACTCACTGAAAAAAAAATATAATATCATTCGTGGACGTGTGGGCTACCGCCTCATTAAGGCGATGTGTTTACTTTTTTCAACAAAACATCATGATAATGATACATATAAGTATATAAAATGAAATAAAATGGTATATATGATATTATTAAAATTATTTAAAGATAAATTTTACCAACCATATTTCCATAATGATCATTGAAAAATGGAAATGTTACCCATGCGTACATATGACCTATCATATTCATAATTGTAACCTTATTTAATTTTTTCATTTATGATGTGTTTAAAAATTATAATTGATGAATAAATAGGATAATTATGTGATTTTTATTATAATTTATATACTTATGTAATGACCACTTTGACAAAATTAAACCTACCAAAGTCGTTTTTGACACAGAAGTAAAATATCGTCAGAACATACGACCAAAACATAGTTGGTTATGTAATTAAATATAAATTTTTTTTAAGTGAAATAAGATTTATAATATAATTTAAAATTTTTAAAAATAAATTAAATAATTAACATAGTATTATTTTTCACTCATATAAATAATAATCATGATGAATCAAGCTCGAGGTGAGGGTTTTTCTCATCTAACTTTTATTTCTATGTGATATATGCCATATTCACCACTTGTTTTTTTGTGGTGTATATACTACCCATGAATTTATTTTATTACTAATATAATTAAATTTATGGTGATTTACATATCCAATTGAGTATCCCTTTTTCATGGGATTTACAGTTTCAAAGTTACGATAGTGGTAAGGGATTTTAGACTCGATTTTTCTTCTTTGGATTGTATATCATGTTATACACCTATCATATTTTATGTAGTGTACATACATATCCACTGACATTTATTTAATAACTATAATTATTTTAAAGATATTATTAGTTTAATTTAATGTTTTTATTTCTTGGGGATTAAGATTCACAGTTACAAAAGTGGTAAGTGCCTTTTCTAATAATATTATCATTTATTAGGATTGTGTATGATTAATTCTACAATGTTGAGATCTTATAATTCCCATTAATTTTATTATCATCTAGTCATTTGTAAAATTTTAAAGTAATTATACAAGTTTTACACACTTTTTTACTTAAAAATTTTTATAAACATTTAAAAAATTATAATTTCATTTATCTCTTTTATTGAAAACATGTTTTCTTCTAAAACCATGTTTTCTAAACACGTATTAATTTTTTTAATTGATGTTTTAAGATAATTTTCAATGAAAATATTTTTAAACATTTTTATAGTTAACATGTGTTTTAATTATTTTTTAAATATCCATTTATATATTCTCAAACTTATTTTCCAAGAAAATTTATTTTTAAAATGTTTTGGGTTTTAAAAAGTTGTTTTTAAAATGAAAAGTATATTTTCAATAGCAATGTTTTTAATGGTATTTTAGTGGTGTTTCCTATAATGATATTCAAATACCCTTATTTTTAATTATGGTACATTATGGACATTTTCTAATGATATCTTCCACAATATTTCTCTTGATAAAATATTATTGTTTCGAATATATTGTTATATAACTCATTTATGTTGAGGGTTTAATCATGCTTAAAAGATATTGTTATGGAACTCTTTTCTTTTACATGATATAATTGTGTTTCAAATATATTAAAATGAAACTCATTTATTTTACATGGTTTGGTCAGGTTATAAAATAAAAATTATTATTTCAAATTGTTTTGTGATGAATTCTCTATGTACATTATTCATATTGTGATTCTTAGACATTATATACAATGGGTGAGACCAGATAGTGTCAGGTGTTACTGTTATAGATTAGACGTTAGGTGCACCAAGATAACACTCTAGTAAATTGGGTAATGATTATGTTCTCTGGATAATTATATTGGAAGTTGGTCGTATGCTTATTCTAATTTTTAAGGGTCTATAAGGATTCTATGAGATGATGTTCCAAGATACCCTTAAGTTTTATCTATGTTTTCTATGGGTTTATGCTATTTCATTTGATCATGATTGATATCATGTGGCTCTTGATTGTTTATTCTTACGAGTATTTACTTTTTAAAAGCCTTATTCTATTTTTTCTGGTGGGATGAAATAGGTATTGAGGGGTATGAATATTTTTATATTATACTCATGTACTTTTATTATGTCATCATACCCTTATTCTCTTCTTATACACACGGATTACATTCATTTGTTAATTCTCATGTTTTAAATTAATGAGAATTTGAGTTCACCCTTCTAATGTTTCATTTTCCTTATGTTTTAAATAATTAGGTTGAACAAGTTATATCTCAAGGGAATTTCATCTGGATGATGATGATGAATTAATGCGAAATAAGAAAATCTGGGTTAAATGCAATAAATTCTCATTTAATGTCATGGGAATTGGTTATATATGAGTTTTTTCTAATTATATAAAACTCTAAACCTAAATAGTTCTCAATAATATAATTGATCCAACTTTTCCTTTTTACATTGTATGGTATTTATGAAAAATAAAAGGGTCATAATAATTGGCTTCATGGACGGAAATATATAGTTTACATTTTATGACCCAGATCTAGGAGGGAAACTTATAGTCTATCAGAACATTTCATACCTATAATAATCCTTTGGATACTATATCCAGTAATACATGCATGTGAAATAACCAAAATCCATTAAAAAAATATAAACCCATATATGGGAAAACTAACCACCTTGCATACAAACACATGTAACTACCAAGAGAAGATAGTGGGGCCAGAAGGGGTAGTAATCCATCCATCTTCCCACTATGATGTTTGGGTGAACTCTATGTTATAGGAAACTGGGTGTCAGTATCCCTAATCAACATGAGTGTGGTAGAATATGAAATATAACAATATAAAAGATATATTATATCTTATAAACATAATAGGGAATAACCTAGTCTTATACTCAACTGCATCTAACATCACTTAGACTTCTGGATACCACTGATATCCTATAAGAACACACAAATTTAAAAGAGATACATAAGATTCATTCTTATTTATTGTATAAATTTTAAAATTATTTAATTTATTATCAATTAATTAAAAATTATCATTATTTCCCATTACATTACATTAATCATAAATCAAAGTCCAGACCCTCTAGAGAAAATCCAAACTGATTCCATGATTTCTCAAGATTAACATCTTTTCAATATTTTCATTTCATCGACACTAACCCCATGGGTTATGAATTATTTATTCATTATTATCATTAATCCATAATCCATGTACACTAGGAATACCATCCAAATATACCACCAAGATGGAACATGGAACCAAGGATATCAAGTTACCTCAAGAATTTGGGAATGGAATAATGATAAAAACAAGGAACCCGACCATCAGCTATAAAAAAGATTCATTTGAGAGTATCTCATTTATTTGCATCACATCAATGGTTAATCCTTGTGTTTAGACATTCCATCATCTCTGGTTCCATCCCTGATAGTCACATGCATATCTTAATGTTTCTCCCCATCACAAGCGTCAACTTCTTGCACATCATCTGGGCCTCTCCACCCTATAACATCAGTCATCCCAGGATCACCCATCCAAGGATCATATCACAACCAAGCCTCCTATCCCTATATCACATTGCATGGTGAATATCATATCTGGACCACATCATGAATGTAGTGGGATACAAACAAGAATAACCAATTGGGAAAACTAGGCCATAAAACAATGAATTCAACCATTACACATAAATGAGTTCTCTTGGCTTTAAAATCAAGGCACTCGACCTTCTAAAGAAGATGGGAGATTCATGCCCTAAAAATTTTATTTATCAAACAATCTGTTTTTATCCCATTTTGAATTAGTCGATTCATTATTTACATGATCCAACTATAGGAAACCTAAGGCATTAAGAAATAGTAAACTATTAAAATATAAACTAGAACTTTGCATTAAAAATAGTTCCATCGAACTGTGAGATGAACCATTCTCAATTAACATGCCTTTTATTTATAAATAATAATCCTAAAAAAGATTCCAATAATTTATTAATTCCATTTAAAAAAAATATCATTTTCAAATACACATGTTCATTGAATCAACTTTATTACCATGAAATTACAAGTAACACCAGATTAAGAACATTCCTCTTCTTTAACATATTAATCTAATTAATTATTAATTAATTTGGAATTTATGATTTTTTACCAATTATCACTTACTACATCGATAATAAGAAGAGTATAACATGTCATAGAATAGATATCACATTATTTATAATATCTGGAGGAAAATCACAATCATGTTATAAAGAACATCAACAGACAATCTCTAACAATGTTTTTATTAATATGACTAAATCATTATTTGGTTACATTTTCTACCATCCAAAGGGATAAAATATGATTAAAATATGATTTCTTGTAAAAAAATCAGTGAATAAACAAATCCCCAACCTCAAAAACAATAACATTCATAACATTATAGTGGATTAATATTGTATATCTTGATCACTTCTCCTACAAGAATATATATCCCTTCGAAGAGGTCATGGAAAGACTGCACCAACAAACAACCAAGAAAAACCCCCATTAGAAACATGGGATTTGATCCTCCATTGCACAGAAAGAAGAAAAAAGAGTAAATAAGACCGGTCAGGGATAAATCATTGTAAAATGGAGAAATAATGCACCATAAATCACTTCAAATCAAATTTGAAAGCTAGGGATTGATCCTCAGTGAAGGAATCCCCAAACACCTAGAAATAGGGTCATCGTCTTCTTAGAAAATGAGAGGATTCCATATGTGTTAAGAACTCCCAAGATACGTATAGGCACACTTCATGAGGAATTTACATAGAGTGAGACCAATTTTCACATTATGTAAATGTCTATATTCATATCTTATTGATAAATGAATCATCTTGAAGAAATTAATCCTGAAAATATACACGTTGTGTAACACCCCATGAACCAGCTTCAACAAGCTATGAACTCATATTAAATGCCAGGAAATATTTTCATACAATGAATTCTCCCTACATCTATATTTTTGTATCAAAACCCCTCCAAAATCACCTCATGCCTCCTTCTAGAACCACAATCTTCATAAACATGCAAAGGGTCAGACTAATCGATCCAGTCCATTATATAAGGATTCCTATAGTGACATTCAAAGGTTTGTGAAACTCATTGGGATCACCACTGGAGGGAATATAATCCTTAATCCTATAATGAAATGATGGTACGATGTAGATATGTTGTTAGATCCATCAATGGAGAAATAATTTCTCACAAGGTAATTCCTTGATTTCATAAATTAATTATAATAATTTTTTATGATCCTGTACTTTGGTTCAATCATTTATCCATTAACTATATTATTTGATTCAATTCCACTTATCAAGGAATTTATCATCATGTAAATATCAGATTAATCATCGATCATGAAAAAACATAATGTGGGTCATATTCTACTCTGACGCTTCCACTACCTCCAGAACCTTCACATGGTATCATAGGGGTTATATAATTATTTATAATTATTTAAATATCATTGATTTATTTACACAATTTTTATTACTTTTCAATTACAGTTTAATAATTCTTTAATCCGAATTGCGAGATATGATTTATTAGTCATCATTTATAGAAAATATAATCAAATAAATTAATTTTTTTAATTAAATAAATTTGGAGATATCACTCAGATGTGCCAAGGAGTCTAGATGAACAACACAAGAGTACATTCCATATAACCTAGAGGTATACACCATGTACTAGTGTTTAATTCCCAGTTAATTAATTCTAAATTAATTCAAGGTGTGTGAATTAATTTCATGTGGTGAATTTAATTACACAACACAAGTTGACCAAGCTAGCTTCAAACACGGTCATCCAATGTACGCATCGTGTAAATTTTATACACGACATGTAATCCTTTAGTCACAAATGATCTATGCGTCTTCTTATAAGGAATACATGAATAAAGATCATGTAACATGGATACCACATGTCATATAGACCATGTACACACTGTGTACATAATTTTTTTATGGAATGGTTACATGCCATGTCCCTAGGAATATTCCATTGATTGAGAGTGAGAATAGTACATGTTGTGTAAACTGAAATACACACATCATGTAATTTTACCAATTTATGAATAATTAAAAATTAATTTATTATATTATGAAAACCTTATTAACATTTGTTCTGTGTGTCCATTAATTTGATATTACATGACATGTGAAAAATTATATATATATAAATTTCAAATTAAATTTTTTGTGATATTTGGATCTACATATCATGTATAAGTCGTATTACAGTTATTACTCTATGTTCATTGAATCATAACACAATACGTAAATACCAGATGTTATATATGGACATTAAGTAGATAATACATTTTAGGATATTATGTGATAAGTCGTGTATTCCACATGTCACAAGAGTAAATAATATATGATTATAAAACATGTTTTTTAGTTTAGACGTGTACTCACCGTGTTTCCTCCAAGGTAATTTTTTGTACATAGTTAATTTAAAATAAATTTATATAATTTTTTTTAAATTTTTATTGATGATATTCTCAATAAAATTCAGATGATAACTAAGATAAAATAATTGATTAATTAGAGAACATAGTAAATTGATTCAAGCATGGTTTGTGTTAAATAATAACGATTAGAATTGTATTATAATTTTATTAAAAACATAATTCTTTGTATGAAGGTCAATGATCATGATCCTAGAAAAAAACATTATTTGTGATTGGTTTCATTTAATTTATTATTAAATTAAATTAATGGCATGTGTTTAATCTTTCCTCTCATTATAAAAGGGTTTTTGTGCCCATGGTTTCTCTTATGTAAACCCTAAAACCAATCCTTTGGTTCCCATCACATTCATGTGATTAAAATAATATGTATTAAATGGATCTTTGATGTTAGTGGAGATGGTACATTTTTTTATCCAAGGTAAACCAATACAAGATAAATACAATGTTGGACATGTAGAAAGTTACAACACAAACCTTAAATGCTTCAAGGTATTTATTCACATGGTTTATGATTAGTTATAAATTTTTTGATAAATTAACCATTAGTAAAAGTTCATGATCATAAAATTTTATTATATTATTTCCATTAATCCATATGGTTATTTCATTATGGATGTTTTTTCATGATCATGTAAATTATTGAATTAACAATGCAATCATAAAGAACTAAAATAAATTGATTTATGCATAGATATTATATAAAATATGGTTAATCACTTATGTAAATCCCCTCAATATTAACAATCATTTAAGAAAGATATTAATTGTAAATTTATGTAAAAAAGGTAAAATACCTCCATTATGTATATAACTTTTTTATAGCCTTCCACAACTTTAGTTAAAATTAAACCATATTTCAAAGTTATTGACCAGAAAAACATGGGGTACATTATATTATCGAGGAATTATAACATAATTTTTTTGGTTGAATTATCATAGTTCACATTAAGGGTTTAATTCTAATGTAGTAATTAGTGTAGATGACAGGAAAAGGTTAAGGAAATCCAATTTTAGGGATTTCAGGATTGGGGATCCTAGTGAATAGATTCAGTAACTACAAGTTAATATAGTTGTAAATTGAAATGCCTACTAAAAACCCCACAAATTAACTGACCATCCAAATTTGGGGTGATGAGAAGAGGAATATAGATCATTTTAAATATAATTTATAAGGAATATTGTATTCCAAAAGCAATGGTGTAGTCTATTGGTTATTGATAAAATAGAGGGATATTAAAAATTATAATATTAATTTATTGTTCTAAATTTTATCAGATAATGTACTAAATCTCTCCTCATCTTATTTTTTGAAATAATAATAATATTGACTTCAAAAATTTCACTATAATCCATACATGATATGGATAACATTCTCAATGGTAATGATTTCAAAGAATAAAAAACATGCATATGTGTTGTCCTATACTATGAAAAGAAAATTGTATATGTTGTAAGAACCTATTATTGATGATCTTAGTGATGAAGCCAGTTAGAAAAAGTTATCTATATAAGTTAAATTTTTGAATGATTCAATATATAATCAGTGTTTCAATATATCATCCATGACCAATGAGCTTCTAAATCAATATGAGAACACAGATTTATATACATAATGTCTCACTTTCAATATCCCTATCAAGAGAAGGTGATACAATATATATACGAGATATCTAATACCCTATTTATAATTATTCTTATAGAGTTGGTGCTATATGGGTCTCATGTAGTACAAATTATTGGGTAAATTGAATTCTTAGAAATCTTATGGATTAAATTCCTAAAGAAGTTTTGAAAATATCTCATACTATCCTCACTACCCAAGTCCTTGTCTAGTTTTATTCTAAATTATAATATGATAAATAATTATATAAATCTATTATAAATTATTACTCTGATTTGGAAAGTGGATAAAGAAAAGGGGGTGAAAACTCGTGGTTCTTATAGTGAATATAAATGGATGAACCAGGTGAAGGTGACCAAGAATCATAACATGTATAAATATCTTGATCTTTGTTATTACAGTAAGAGAAAGATCTAGAGGTTGGGGAAGGAAAAGGAGGTAGTATGTTTTTCACATGTAAAGAAAAAGAATTATAATGGGAACACCACCTAGAAGCAAGGTGAAGCTAAAGGTTCATTCATTATTTAGTGTAATATTTCAATATCTACACATTGGGTATTACATATTTCTTTTGGTGATCACATATGTATCCAAATGTACAAACCAAATAGATTCTGAAATATTTCTATAGGAACGGTGGATTTTCAAGCTTCCAGTGGTCTGAGGATAGATGCTATATCAATTGGTGACAAAAAACATTCATTTACAATGTGAATGATATTGGTTTTAAGGGATTTTTATTATTTACCAATTATTAACAATAATAGGATTTCTATACCATTCCTTTATTTATAATGTTATATTTAAAAATTTGGAAATAAAATTTGTTTCTTTTATAAATAAAACATATTTTGTAGTATGAAATATTTAAATAATGGCCTTTGTGTATCAAATTATAAAAACCAATTATTGGAAATTGATAAATAATCATGTTCACATGACTCATATAACACACATATATGGAATCACCATCTTGGCCTTGTAAATGATAAGAGTTTGGAAAAGTTCTTTCATAATGGTTATTTAGAATCTTTTGAGCTAAAACCACTTGCAAAATTTCATTCATGGTCATAATAACAAATTTCCAAACCGTCATTTAGTATACATAGTGAAAGGGATATAATGATTATAGGATTGGTACACACTAATGTGTGTTCACTATTTTTAGTAGAAGCTATAGGTGAGTATTCTTACATAATAATTTTTTCTAATGACTTGAGTAGATATGGATATGTCTACCAGATGAGTAAAATGTATGAGTCCTTTGAGGAATTAAAAAAATCTAGAATGAATTATATAATAATAATAGAAAGAAGATAAAGAATATTAGATCAGATCAAGGTAGTGAATATATTGAAAATTAGTTTATCTACTTTATATATGAGTTTGGTACTCTATCTCAACTCAACACACCATATAGAACGCATTGGAATGGTGTTAGTAAAAGGAGGAATTTTGCATTTTCACACATGTTAACTTTGTTGACATGTCATGCTAATCTTCCATTATAATTTTTGGGAATATACAAAAAAATATCTAGTACAGTCACTAAATCGACTACCAACTAAATTTGAAAACATAATTCCCTTCGAGTTATGGATTAGAAAGAAAAAAAAGTTGTCATGTATATGTGTATGGGGATGTGAGGAACATTTTAAGGCCTTTTATTCAAAAAACTACCACCCCTAAGGAATAAATTTTATCCTTCTATGGTATCCTAATGATACAAAAAGATAATACCCCTAAAAACCATCCGATAAGAAAGTGATTGTCACCAGACAGAGTGTCTTTCTTGGGAAAGAGCACATGCTCAAAAAGGATAGTGGGAGAAAGAGTAACTTCAATAAAGTTGATGATAGAGATACACAGGAGTTGATGCAATATTAGATTCCATAGGTCCCCATAGACGAAGTAGATTTTGAAACACAAGTACTATATATGAGAACTATAGAGGTAAGAGAACCCAACATATATAGTTTTCTAGTCACTCAATATGGCAACTCACTATTAGATGACAACGATGAACTGACCTCCAATAAAGAGGCATTATAGAGATCATAATTTTCAATATGGAATGAATCCATTAGTTCATAAATATATTCCATGTATTATAACCTATTTTTGGTTTCTATTCAATGTACTAGTAGTTGTAAATCACATAGGGTGAAAATGATCATTCAAGGGAAAACTGGACATGAAATTTAAGTTAATTTTGTAACACCCGAGATTTTTATGAGTAATATTTTGTTTTTATATCATCAAAGGAATCTTTCACTACACACTTGCTTGGCTTACTTTACACGCAATCACGACCTTCCTCGATAGCTTGCGTCGTACGCAACACCGAGTTTCACTAAACAACGATATGCTATTAAAATATTATTAAAACTAGCCGTTATGAATAGTAATAACCACTTTTTGAAACTTCATAAATTTTATTTTTCAAAATGGACTTCATTTTTGGATTCGGAATACCGAAATTAGCCTAGGGTGAAATTTTGGTATTTTTCTGAAAACTTTCAATTTTTGATGAATAGTGAAACCACTAAGTGGTAGGTTAAAAACTGAATTTTGCATAAAACTTAATTTTACCGCTTCTGTGAATGGAATTTCGAAAATCCGACAGACACGGTTAATATCAAGGACTAAAATGTGGTTCAATGAGATGAAAATAATTTTTGGTGAATAGTAACTTTTTACTTTTTTTTACCACGGTTAATAGTAAATAGGGTAACTAAGGGTAAATATGATATTACTATTATCCTAACACATGTACTAATTCTATTGGATAAGTGTAGTTCGACCAAAAACAACCTTATGAATATAATATGACCATTTAGGTCCACTTGGATTAGATTATGACATTTAATATTATTTTATTTAATGAATAGTTAAAATAGTTAAAATCAAAGTTTAATAACTAAAACATTTTTAATATGGGGTTATACATACGATAAATTCGACTATAAATATTCATTAGAAATATAAAAAGATTTCCTACATGATGGTATTTTATTTATAATTTTTATACATTAAATTATTTAATTTATTTATGACACAATGATGATGCAGTAATTATCTTATTAATGAAATATTGACATAATTGATGTTATAAACACCAAAATAAATGTAATTTGAGACTTTTTATGAATTACACTAATTTTCTAGGTTACTATGATATATTAGTGTTGATTTCATCAACTTGGTTCGAACATTTAATTCTGTTATGACTTTCACAAAAATCATATATCAAATAGTATCAAAATTGACACAAAATAGTTTTTAAATCAAATATTATATTACTAATTGTTATTTTATTTCTAAAAATCTAAGGTTTGGCCAAATGACTTAGATAAGGATATGTATATTAATAATAAACAATTTGGGGTTCTTTTGGCATGTTATAGTAAGTGTATTAACCATATAGTGAAAGAAAACAAAAAGACACGGTAAAAGTTAAATTATTTAACTTAGAGTTAAATCTAATTGATAAGGTTAAAATAATACCCTAAACATGTCTAAATCCTATTGGTTGATAGGATTTCGACCCATACCCACTTTATCTTCGAAATAAGACCCTTTGGAACCATTATAAACCGATTTTGACTTTAATATAAAATAATATTTTGAGATATTCCTAAGGTGCCCCTCTCCTCCCTTATAAAAGGGCACCTCCTCCCCCTCCTCCTCACACCAATTTGAGCACTCAAGCTCGGCCAACCCCTGCCCTTTTCTCCTCTCAACTTCCCTAGAATAATCCTAGAGGTCCTGGTCTTCTTAAAAGACCAATCTTAGTTCTTTAAGTGGAGGATTCAAAGAAGCGTTCCAAAGAAGAGGTAATATCCATTACCGATCATTTCAATTTCTTTCTTCTTCAACTTCTTCTTCTTTAGTTGTTTCATGATAAAGTAATAACATCAGTATTAATTACATACTGATATGTTATTATAAATATGAAACAACCCTAATTCACCTTCTATCCATCCTACGGAAAAATGAAATCACCGCGCGTGCGTACGTACGGAATACCGTCTCCACGCCGTGGTGTAATCTATTTTCCACCATCACCTTACAAGGATGAGTATAATGGTGTAATGAGTAACTATTTATGATTATTATAAATTAATATTGATACTGAAATAATATACGTATACTCCAATACAATTCCATGATCATAGGAACGATATCATCACTCGTGCGTACGTACGGAATACCGTCTCCACGATGTGATGCGACTCGTTCTACATGATCATCATTACATAGTAATTATATAAATGAATCGAATGAATAAATATGATATATGTTACACTAATACCATTCTGGATATAATGTATCTATAACCTTAAAAGAAGAATAAGAATTTTTTCGGCAAAACACGCATAAGAACAAAAGGCAATAAAGACCCGAGTAACAAGTAACAATGAAATATTACTAACAAGAAGCTAAGAATATGACCATATATGATATCATATCAATATGTATGATTCTGGAATAAGTCAATAACATTATTTAAACCATTATACAGGAGCTTTGCACACATACAAAGCAAATCGGACCTAAGGTAAGGGAAATATCACAATCTCATTTTTATCCGAGATTGTTTATTCGTAAGTATTTACTGGGGTGTATTTTATCATCCACATCCATGTTTCGTCAATATGTAATATTATTTCCATCCACCTACAATTGTTTAAATCCATTTTTACCCTTCGGTGAGTTTTTAGTAATATGTATGAAAGGAATCTTTTGTCGTTTTTCGTACGAGGTACTTTTTGACTTTTTCGACAAAAGTACGAGAAGAATGTTTTTTTTAACTTATACGGCAAGAATGGATTTTTAAAACATTATTTCCAAGAAGATTCCTTTACAAGTTTTCAAGTTTATTTTTAATCAACTTCTTTTAGTTTAAAGTTGTATGACATGTTAAGAAAGGAAAAATGTTTTTGAAAAAGAAAGGATGTTTTCCTCAAGAATGGAGTTCAAGTGTTTTATCAAAATTATTTTCCATCTAAGATAATAAAGGGTTCTGTTTTTATCCCTATTATTACATGGATTTGATTATGTTGTGATGGAAATATTTTTATGAATTCCTTTATCTTATATGAATTGTTTTATGATGTCATGATGTTTAAGACTCCCATTTGTATTACATGGGTTATGAAATGATGTATGATTTATGATTTTGTGGCACACATAAGAATGGTATCATTATAAGATGGGTGGGACCTATATCTCCCTCCAATGCATTGGGTAAAGATTTTATATCTCATGAGATAGACATGGCTAGAACGGTAGGTTATATCGGTTCAGTGAAACAGGACTGGAACGAGGGTGACTCGGTTCAGAAAGGGACTTTGTCCACTAAAATAGTCTTGGCAATGAGTCATGACTAACAAGAAATGATTTTCCATGATTATGTGTGCATGCCACAAAGTTTCAAGTTTCATGTTATGATTATGGGGATCTCATTTTCACTTCTATGATTTATTCCACGTTAAGATTTTATGATCTCTTCTGTAGGTTATGATTTTCAAAAAAGATATGATATGATTTTTATTTCCTTTATTTGCCCTTGCTGAGCATTTGAGATCACCCTTTCATGTTTTCTTCTCCCCAGGTCAGGAAGATGGATATTAAGTAGAATATGTTAAAAGGGACCCTAGATATGATGAAAAAAATGGGAGACACTGTAGAAGATTTATGAACCAGTTGTTTATGTTTCCCAGTTTCTAAAGACACTATACCTATACGGTCCTTTTTGGTTTTGTCATATATTGTAATAAGTGTGCTTAAATTTTGAAGTATTAACAATGTATGTAAAGTATGGGTCGTTATAAATTTCCTATAAATAAAGTCTAGTGAACAATGAGTTTAAACAAAATCAACGAATTGAATATGATGAAACTTTTTCAACATTTTTCATGTTTAAATATATCAGAATTATATATGCTATAGCAACTCCAGGACTATGAAATTTGGAATATAGATGTCAAAATAACTTTATTTAATGGGAATCTTTAGTAAGATATATATATGAAACAACTAGATGTTTTTGTGACTCTAGGGGGTGTGAAAGGGATATTCAATATGTAAATATCCACTTATGGATTGAATTATGTATCTAGGTCATGGAATATTCGATGAAGCTATAAAATAAATTGGATTCATTAAGAAAAAATGTGAGCCATGTGTGTATTAGAGTTTTAGTTGGAATGCGTTTGTTATCCCATTAATATATGTTGATGACATGTTACTTATTGGAAATGAAATACTAGTGTTACAATATATTAAGGACTGGATAAAAAAGTGTATCTCTATAAAGTAATTAGGTGAAGTATTCTATATTCTAGGGAACAAGATCATTTGTGATATATTCAAGAGGCTTCATGGACTAATTCAAAGTACATGTATTGACTGGGTACAAAAGTGATTTCTTATAAAACAATCTAAGATATTATTGGTTCCATTAACACTTGGTATACATACATCTAATAAAATGTGTCCTCAGACACAACATGAGATATAGATAATTAGTTAGATACTATATATAGTAGTGTTAGGATCAATCATGTATGTCATGTTATACACTAGACTTGATGTCTCCAATGCATTGAGAATTGTAGGCAGATATAAAGATGATATAGGAGAACAAAATTGGTATGCTCTAAAACATATTCTGAATTATCTGAGAAGAACTAATGATATGTTCATGGTTTATAGATGCGATGAAGATCTAGTCATTTGGGGTTATACTGATTCTAGTTTTCAAAAAGATTACAATGATATGAAGTCATAGTCTAGATATTGTTTCCATCTCAATGGAGGAGCTATGAGATGGAAGAGTTCAAAGTGGCCAGTTTTTACTGATTCAAAAGTGGAGTATAGGTATATATTGGCTTCTGATGAATCCAAATTAGCCATTTAATATGGTTTTTTTCGTCATGTTTGGTGTGGTACCTATTATTGAAGACCCTATCATAGTTTATTGGTTTAATACTACAGTTGTGGCTCTTAAAAAATACCCAAGGTTACACCAATGGAAAAAAGAACATACTCAAGAAGTATCACCTCTTGAGGTATTTTTATAAAAGGGTTTAATTTTAAACAAAACAAATTATCACAGAAGAAAATGTAGAATAAATATTGACTAAAGGTCACACTATGTAGTAGTATCATGGGAGAGATAGCGGGCTGAAGGTTGGTAGAAGTTGGTTATAGTACAAGTGGGTGTATTTTAGATTTGGTACCATAAAACCAACTTATTTATAATTTATTATAACCTATATGTATTTTTTTTTAATAAAAGTAAACTTGTCATTACATCATGATTTCTCTTCTACATAACAATGTTTATGATAATGTATTAAGAGTATTTGTCACAACGAATGGTCATAATAGTTCCTTGCTATGATGAGAACCAAGAAGTGTGATGAATGTGTGCTTAAATATATTTTCTATATCTAGATAAAATTATTTTAGGGACACAAATGATACTGGATATTAGAGGTGAAGAATCAAAGGGCATTAAGTCGCCTTCTCAAGGTGTACACCTTTAGTAATATAATATTTAGTATATTATAAGAATGAGACATGTCAGTAGGAAATTCACATTTATATGTGTCATTAGATGTTCCTATTTTTGTTTGTGTATATTTATTCATAGTATTTAAGATAATTATTAATTAGTATAATAAGTCACATACTATGATGAATTAATGAAAATGATGACAACATATGTTTGTGAAATATTAGGATATGTTGGCTGCGAAATGATTAATATTTCACTAATGAATAAGGTGAGAAAGTATTTTTCCCTGATGTTATTTAACAGAAGTTGATATGTCATTCCCTTTGATGAAAATTATATATCCTAAATAAATCCATGTCCATGGTATTCCATAAGCATGTTTGATTTTTGAAAAGTCAAGGATAGAGACATTAAACACATGGGTTGATGGAACCTTCATACAACCAGATTGATAATAGATATCACGATAAACTTATTAGATTCCACATTAAACATTTATATAACGTATTATGTTTCTATGGGATTATCTTTTTTATTTATGGCTATGTTGGAATTTTTTTAGATGATAATCTTGGACTTAGGATGCTTTATCTAGTTCCACTGAGAAAGAGGAATTTAGGGACAAACAATAAGGGTTTCTATAATCTCAGTAAAATAATATATTATTATTTATTATTTAACATGTTTAGAAAATATTGTTCCTATATGTGGTTTAATAATTATTCTCGTTTTTATCATATATATTCTATTTCTAGTTTTTCGAGAGAATATTATGTGAGATGAATATTTTAAAAATATTTATTTTCTATTTATTGAATATAATATGTATTTTTTTATTGGAGAAAATGTGGTTATATTTATTTTATAAATAAAGAGTCATTATTCATGTCCTAAAAAATATATTGGAGGAATTATGGATAAAGTTTAATGGTTTGGGACTGAATAATATATATTGAATATTATTTTAAAAAATAATATTTAAATTAATTTGTGAGTTTAGTGCATGTCAAGAAATAATAATATTATTGTTTTTATAGACATGGTATTCAATAGATATTATGTAGATAATAAATGATGCATGTGAAATTATTATTTTCTAACCCTAGCGGTACATAAAACCAAATATATTTTTTTCTTAACTGAGAAAACTTATTTTTGTTGTGCACAACGAGATTTGAATAAAATCAACTCAATAATCAAGAGAGATACCTCTCCAAGAATGCTCTAATGAATGGATATATATCTTCCTCGACCACCACTCTCATATCTTGAGATATCGCCGAGAACCCTTCCTTTAAGTGATTCATGGGGAGATTAAAGGCGAACAACATAGGCATTAGGATCTTCATAGCTAGAACCCAAATATTCTCATGGTGATGTTCAGAGTTTCATGGAACACATTTGGATCATCACAAGAGGGAATCTATTCATTATTCCTACACTTCAATGATGGAATGACATATATATATTATTAGATCCATCAATGCAGAAAAACTTTCCCACAAGGTAATTCTTTAATTTCATAAATTAATTAGAAATAATATGGTATAATCATCCTCTTTGGTATTGACATTTATCCATAATATATATTCATTAATTCAATCCTATTTATAAGGGAATTTATCATCATGTTAATATCATATTAATCATTGTTCAGGACAAAAATAAATTTTGGGAATGTCCCGTCTGACACTTCTGTTGTTCCTGAAACCTACAACTGAATCAACAATATTTTTTAATTAGGTTTTTTGAGTTATATACTTTATTGTTTTAGTTAAACATTCCATTTAATATCATTGTAACATTCTAATTTACATTATAATATTTAAAAATGATTTTTTATCAAAATTTATAATGGATGTTTCACTGGAATTTCCAATGAGAGTTGTATTGAAAGTTCCTATTCTAGATTCACTGTATTTTTTAAAAAAAGCTTAAAATAAAATTTTCAAGTGAAATTTTAAATTACCACTGGAAGTTTCTAGGTGAATCTTCCAATATAATGTTCTAGTGTAAATTTCAATGAAATTCTTGTAGAAATTTCATTAGAATTTTCAATATAATTTTCACATGAATTTATAATGGATGTTTCACTGTATGTTCTATTGAATGTTTCCATTTATATTTTTAATTGGAATTTTAAGTTACCATGGTGAATTTTCAGTTAAATTTTATAGTAAAATGTATCAGAATAAGTTTTCTAGAATTTTTGAAGGAATATTAGCTGGAATTTATAGGTGAAGTTTCACTAGAAGTTCCGGTGTATGTTTCTACTGAATATTCATGTAGAAGTTGAATCTTAAACTGGAATTTTTTATTGGAAGTCCCTAATGTATTGTGAAGAATATATTCCCAAAATTATTCATTTTATATGATATAAGAGGCTAAATATTGTGGGATTACTACATTAATGTGATGCATACACTACCTACATTTTTTTGGAATCTAAATGATAAATGATACCAAGTGGTTTGATATTCCACATAGCTATCATTTAATATACAATTTCACTAGATGAAATATAAGAAGGAAATTAATTCAAGCATTATATGCATGATGTTTTCCATGTCATTTATTTATTCATTATAACACATGAATAAATGAAACAACAATTTTAGGGAGCTTCTTCGAATGATTAATGCATCTTATTTCTGTACGATGATAATGTATAAAATTTATATTGATTGGAAAAAAATTCTTTGATCTGGTACCTCTCTCCATCTTCCTCCTTTGATTTAGAGGTACCATCATTTTTTGGAGATAAGATGAATCATGTTATAAAATCAGATGATTCAGCATAGGCCAGGGATACACCATAATGGTGGGATATTATGTTTTCCATTTAGTGATCATTATCAAACACATTTGGAGTTGTTTAAGATAAGGTAATAACTTCTTAGTGGTATGGATCACGCATTTACAATTTTATTCATTTCTAATTTTATATCGGCTTTCTTATATCTTACAAGAGATATTCTTGAAAAAGGTTTCAATTTTATTTTGTTTCATTTAATTTCTCTTACTAGACTCCTATGAAGTGTAATAGAATGTTATAATGTAATTTTCATCAGAATTTACAATGGAAGTTTTACTAGAATTTCATAATGGAACATGAATTTATTATTGGGGTATTTTAGTAGAATTTTCCACTAGGATATTCTTATTATAAGTTTCATTGGGATTTTCCATAGAAGTTTCACAGTAATTTCTACTGGAAATTTTCATGTTATCTAAAATTTAAATCTCAAATAATTTTTAAGTATATGTTGAAGTTAGCTCTAGAAATTTCCATTGGAAGTTTAATTTGGAATGTCACAATGGAAGTTGCAAAGTAATTTACTGCAAAAGTTTCATTTGAAATTCTACTGGAATTATCCTTGGAATTTTCCCAAAGCACCGTGTGTGAAACATTTGCATACCATTCTACTAAATTTTCAAGGAAAATAAATTTCACTTTTATAATCTTGTTAAATTTTCATTAAAACATTCAATAAATATTTTCGCAAAAACAATTAATGGATATTTGAATTTAATTTTTAATGATACTATCCAGCATAATTAGTAACATTTTCACTAAATTTATTACAATGAAACTTTATTTTTGGAAATGTACATTGAAAGTTACAATGATATTTCTAGAATAAATTTCATTGTCAGTTCCAATAGAACTTTCAGTTTATATTCCAGTATATCTTCGAGTAAAAGTTTAACTAAAACCTCCCTTGAAAGTTACTTCTTGTGAAATTTACTCTATAAATTTCAATGGAAGTTATACTAGAAATTCAATTAAAATTTAAATTGATGGATTACTCTTAATTAGAAAAATATTATTCTGGAATTAACCTTACCTAAATTATGCTTTACACTTACTTAGCTTTATTTTTCACTTACATAACATTATTTTACCTTAATTGCATTTTTAACCCTTACATAAATTTTTTTTTCACTTACATAAAATTATATTTACCCTTACATAACTTTTTTACCCTTACTTAAGTTTATTTTATAGTTATATATCATTATTTTGCAATTAATTTTCTTTTTTTTACCCTTACATAACATTATTTTAACCCTTACATAACGTTTGGTACCGTTAATTTACTATTTTTACCCCTAATTAGAAATAGTTTTAACCTTACATAACATTGTTTTACACTTACATAACATTATTTTACCATTACTTAACATTATTTTACCCTTAAATTACTTTTACCATTAAATCTCATTCACCCTTAATTTTTTTAAACCGTTCATAACATGTGTTTTACCATTACATAAATTTATTTTTCCCTTAACTAAATTTTTATTAACCTTACATAAATTTTTTTTACCCTCTATTTTTCCCCATACTCAACATTAGTTCATGATTATTTAAATTTGTTTTACCCTTAATTAAATTTTTTTTACCCAAACCTAGCTTTATTTTATTCCTTACGTAACTTTTCTTTAAACTTAAATAACATTATTTTACCCTTACATAACTTTTTTTACCCATAGATAACTTTATTTTATCTTTAACATTATTTTACCTTTGCAAAACTTTTTTTACCTGTGAATTTGTTTTACCCATAATTATCTTATGTTTTACCCTTACATAATTTTACTTTTTCCCTTACTTAACTTGATTCCCTTACATAACATTAGTTTACCCTTATTTAACTTTGATACATCCTTACTTGACATTAGTTTACCCTTAATTAACTTGATTTTACCCTTAATTAATTTTTTTACCCCCAATTAACTATAGTTTTTCATTTACATAACTTTTGTTTACATTTATATAAATTTATTTTACCCTTAAATAACTTTTTTACCCTTATTTAACTTTATTTTACCCATACTAGATTTTATTTTACCCTTAATTAAATTTTTAACCTTACATATATTTATTTTATTCCTACTTAAATTTATTTTACCCTCAAATAATTTTATTTTTACCCTTATATAACATTGTTTAACCCTTAAATTACTTTTTTCAACCTTAATTAACTTTATTTTAACTCTTACTTAACTCTATTTTACCCTTACTTGCCATTATTTTATCCTTACATAACTTTTCTTAACCCATACATACCTTTATTTTACTATTACTTAACTTTAGATCACCCTTAACTAACATTTTATATCCTTTATTAACTACATAAATTTTTAACCATTACATAACTATAGTTTACCATTAAAAACTATATTTTTGTTTTACTAAACTTGGTTTACCCTTACTTAACATTAGTTTTACCATTACTTAACTTTGTTTTATCTGTATTTATCTATAGTTTAACTTTACATTGATTTAGTTTTACCTTAATTAACATTTTTTTACCCTTTCCTAACTTTAGTTTACCCTTACTTAACATTTTTTTACCCTTAATTAACATTAGTTTTACTCTTAGTTAACTTTTTTACCCTTATATAACATTAGTTTACCCTTACTTAACTAGTACAAGTTTCTTTTTACCATTTCCTGACAAGTATAATCTACATATTACCTTTACTCAACTTTTTTGAAGTTTATATTACGTTTCCCCAACCAAATATAGTAACCTTTACTAAGAATAACGTTTGAGTCAATATGATGTAACTGAAAATCATAATGGAATCCTAATATCCATGTTATGTTTACTACCATATTTTCATCATAACAAGAGATATATGATTCATAATTGGGGCATGATCCATTTTTATTTATATTAGTACCTAATTAAATGAAAGGTTCCATGAAAAATATCATATCCACTTTAAGGAAACAAGACTTATTAGCTTTACTATAATCACTTAGAAAATATATATAATATTGAATCCAAATCCAAAATATGTTTGGATTTGATGTTTCAATTTTAAACTATTGTTATGAATTAAAATTTTTATATATACATTCTATGTTTTCTTAATATGCATAGAAAATTATAAATTGTTGGTAAATATTAAAAAATATTCTTAAAATGAATGATTTTTTATTTGTAAATTATTTATAAAAATTTAAAAATTGATATTTTATGAACAATTTTATCATTCATTTTTAATGTCGTTTAGAGTTATTATTTCCAACATAAAAATTGGTATTTTTATTTTTATATGGTTTTGAAGGTGTATTTTCTATTTGAAAGAAACATTATAAATTGAATTTGTTTTGAAAACCATGTCTTCAAATTTTTTTTAAATAATTAAAAAATTATTAATTATTTTTTAATATTAAAATAATTATATGGATATCAATTTTATTAATTTTTATAATAATATTCATGTTGTCATTTTATAATGTGATTTCTTACTACTTTTTGAACTGATTTCCATATTATTACATCTCACATATAAATAGACATTATTATTTTTACAAGGATTTATAAAATTAATATGAATTTCTAGTAAAAAAATTATTTACATTAATAAAAATTAATTAATTTTTTAAATTATTTATAATTATTATACTTTTTCAAAATATTTTTTTGCTAATTTTCTTAATTTAGTTATAAAATATTTTTTAATGATTAATTATATATTATTAAATTTTTTATGTTTTCACAAATTAATATTTATAGATAAATATAAAAAATATTTACAATAGGAAAAACAATTTATTATTTTTCAGGTTTTACAATTTTTTATAAATTTTTTAGTAAATTTTTGAGTTTTTTTATTAATACAAATGTACTCTAGTAAATGAGTATTTGGGGTTTTAAAAAAATGATGATGTCATGGGTAATTTTACTTAAATAGAAGGTATCAACTTCTGAAATAAGGTGGAATCTTTCTTATACTCTATATTCTAGTAGAAAAACTTTATTGGAGATGGTTCTTGTCATTTTAAAATGGGGTTATTTGTAAAATTCAAAAAAATGGTTCGAAGGCATTACACCAAAAAATTTGAAATATTATGGGGGTGTTTCTTATGTTTCTTTATCATTGATGAAGGGTTTGTGTATATATATAAACATTATAAAAACTATTAATAAAATTAAAATGAAATATAAATATAGAAATGCATAGTTTCATATTTATGTATTCTTATTTTTATGTATTAATATATTTATATAATATTTAGGTGTTTATATATATTTATGTTTGTGTGTGTATATATTATCAATATCAAGAATGTATATGAAATTTAGGTATATGTCTGTTTGTTTGTGTATATAATTCATATGATAAATTTATAAAAAATTATATATATATATATATATTATACTATTTTTTAGTATAAATATAGTAATATATATTATTTATTTATATTTTTATATTATTTATAGATATATATATATATATTATTTTTTTAGCTTATATATAATCATTTTAGAAATTTTAATATTTTTTGTGTTTGTGTGTGTAGGATAAATATGTAAAAATTTATATCTACCTAAAACATATAAAATTTACAATATAATTATTGTAATAAATTTTATTGTTTTATAAATGTTTGTATGTAAACGAATTCTTACATTATACACTACTGAAAAAATACCTTATACCAACGGTTTGGAACCGTTGGTATAGGCCTCCAAACCGTTGGTATAGCCTATAACAACGGTTAGGAGAACTGTTGTTAAGTAAGTCGTGGGGATAGGTCTATACCAACGGTTTTCCCAAAACCATTGGTATAAACCTATACCAATGGTTTTGAAAACCATTGGTATAATTAGTATGAAAATATATACCAATAGTTCCATAAAACCATTGGCATATGTAATTCAAAAAACAATCATTTAGTTGGTTTTGATCCCAGCACCTTCTGTTTATGATTGAACGACCTAACCACTATCCTAACTTACTTTTGTGAACATAATTTCATAAATATATATATGTATTATCATAAGTATTTTAAATTTTTATTTATTTAATGTCCTCTGTAAGAAGATTCCATTAAAAATATATGTACCTGAACCAACGGTTCTCAAAACCGTTGGTATAGACTTATACCAACGGTTTTGAGAACGGTTGGTATAGGTTCATTGATTTTGGTACCAATACCAATGGTTTTGGACAGACTTTTGGTATAGGGGGGACCTATAATAATGGTTTTCCCAAAACCGTTTGTATAGGGTCTCTATAATGGACCTATACCAAAAGTTTTGGCCAAACCATTAGTAAAGGTCCAAATTAGTGAACTATACCAACGGTTTTCCCAAAACTGTTGGTATAGATCATATTTCTTATAGTGATAATACCCAGAGACTTTATGATATATTATTTTTTTTAAAAAAATTGATCTCATTGATAACTTGGGACACAAGAAGCACCAAGTCCCACTAAATTGTAATATAATATACCTTTTCAAATAAACCATTAAATTGGAGGGTCTGAATAGTTTTTATTAAATTATGAAAATTATATTATTTAATAATTTATAATTAAATTCATTACTTATCAACTAAAAATAAAAAAAAATAAAAAAACATTTGAATGTTAAAGAATTTTTTTCTAGAAAAAAGTTTTTATGCACACAATTTGTTTTTATCTTAATTAGTTAAATTAATCACTATTGGGGAATTATTTTAATTAAATTAATATATTATATATTAAATAAAAAAAATTAACTCAAATAATATTTTTTATATCCATGACGTAAGAATATATCTATGTTAATGCTTAAATTTTCTATTTTTCAAAAATGTGGTTTTTCGTATTTTCCAAACATGTTTTAAAATTAATTTTTTCCATGTTTATAAAATTTATTTTAAAAAAAAAGACACCAATTTTTTAAATTATCTTGTAAAAGTTATGTTAGAGGTAATTTTTTTTATAATTTTCATAAAATATTATTTTTTCAATGAATATAAAAAAATATTAATTTTGATTGAAAACTATCATTTCTTTTAAAGAATTTCAAAAGCTCCATTTTGTTTTAAAATTCTTTTAAAATTAAATTTATTTAAATTTGATAATAACTAATCAAATTCTGGTCATTGGAAAAAAATATTATATTGACTTTTCATATAAACACTTTCTATACTTAAGAAAACTTCTCCATTGGAAAACAGTTTTTATATGTTCATGTGTTTAATTATGAATTAAATTCTGTCACTCATATGAATTAAATTTTTTAAAATGGATTTGATATTTTAAATAATAATAATTAATTTTATTTAATATGTTCAACTAAATTTTTGTTCATAATGAATAGAAAAAATAGTAAAATGTATTTACTATGGTTAAGATTAAAAAATGTTTTTCAGGGGATAAACTAAAATTATAAAGTTTAAAATTGACTAAAAACTTTTATAATTTCTATTTAATATATATATATTTGTCTTATATCATATAATTTTCTTTAATAATCAATTTTAGAGCCATTTGGTATGTGTAAAACATAGGTATGTTTTATTGTTTTCAAAAATTCCAAGTGTGTTCGGACACCCACTTATAAAAGGATACCCCCTATCCTCTTCTATCCACACATAAATATACCTTTTTTTCAACTACATACCAAAATAGCATACCTATATCCCTTTCCATGACCTAGATCATTTTTTATCATAAATCCATTCTATGAAGGCTTTATGTATAAATTTAAAGACTTTATCTGAAAAGGAGTTATAGTTCTTAACCTTGCGTCTTCATTTTATTTATTGCTCCACCCTCATAAAATATTTTCCATATATGATAAAAAAATATGGGTTATTAAAAATATTTATATGTAATTAATTAATTTTTTATCCTATGTACATCCCCTCTTCTATCAAATGGGAAATGAAACCATCGCATGTGTGTGGAGGACTACCGCCTCAGGAGCCATTGTGATTCATTTTCCATCCCCACCTCTCATGGATGGATATAATTATTTATTTAAGGTATAAATATTATATTTATGAAATAATTATACATATGTAATTATAATATTACAAATACCTTCTTATCTCCCAATTTGATAGAAAATAATAACCTCACTCATGCTTCCATTTTAACTACAGCCTCTATAGAGCGATGTGATACATTTTTCATTTTATTTTGACATGGATTGTAATAAATATATATTTAATATAAATATATATATTATAAATATTATATAATAATAATTCTAAAAAAATTAAATATTATTTACCTTTTGGTCATTCAATCTGTTAAAAAATGGAAACATTGTCCATGTGTACGTACAACATACCATCTCTACAAACTATGTAATTCAGTTTTTCTATCTAACATTTATAAATTACAATAAATACATATAAAATTAATATATATAATATTTATATCTTGGTTATAATTCTTGAGATGATTTATCCATTATCAAATTACAAAAACCCAAACTAAAAAACCAAAACTTATCTAAAAAATGATGCAATTATCTACTAAAAAAGCGTTTTTAATAAAAAGTAATTTAGAAATGGGTGATAAAAAGATTTAGGTAAATAATACATGGTATTATATGTATGATTATGGTTATATAAAATTTTTATAATAAATATATATTTCTTATACATAATTTTTGAACATGTATGAAGGAAATTATACTTGAGTTTAGAGTTTATTTCACAAACTTATCATTATCTGAGATTGTATAAATTTATGTCCCCATTGGGTAAGAAATTATATTTTTATAACTTAAACCCAATATATTTTCATAACATATGGTTATTCCTATTATTTAAAAGTTTTCTTTTTAATCTTCTCTCTTTAAGTAGTCAATATATCAAAATAATATTTTTAAGGAAAACTGTTATTGTTTTTTACTCGGCTTAGAATCATTTGATTTCATGTAATTTTTTTATAAAAATGTTTTCAAAAATGTTTCTTATATTATACTATTACTATTAAAATTAATTTTTACCCATGTTTTAATTTTAATAAAAACGTTTTAAATGTTATATTCTTTTCATTTTATGAATAAGGTGTATTTTGACCTATTTACAACAATAAGTAATGAATGTTATTTTACCAATATATAGAATTACCCCCATAACGAACATTAATTTCTTTGAATATTACTTTAAATGTTTCCATGATTCTTTTCAATGAATTTTTTTACCAATATTTCTAAAATATTTCATTTTCAAAAGTGATTTTCAAATTGAAAAGGTAATTTTATAAATTATATTTTTAATTAAATTTTTATGTTATTTATTTTCTTCAATGAAAACAACCCTTATTTTACTTATTCTCAATTAGGGATATGTTTTATTTAGTTCATCCTTATTATTTATTATTATGGTTTATGATCATTTTTTATGGAATTTTACTATTTTGATAACATTTTCCATTTTACTCTGGATAGATTATAAATATGTTTATTGATTGGGAAAAGTGTTAACCTTTCTTGTACCAGTTTTTTGAAACTAATGTTTACAATGATTATGTTTCTCCTCTTCAATATGAGAAATGAATTGGACTTGGTATGTGATGAATGGGGCTTGTTATATCCCCTTAATGCATCAATAGGTCTCATGAGACAAACTATATTCAGTTTTTGGATGACTCCTTGCCAATTTATGTAAGATTCCTTGGAATCAGGCTGTGAAATTATGCTTATGATGTCTGGAATTATTAATTCCAACATTTCAGGATTATTTATTTATATCCAGGTGATTATTTGATCTGTTGTGATATTTGTGGATAATTTTAAAGAACATGTGATTATTTATTTTGAATTATTTGATCATTATGTATTCCATATATATTATTGTACATTCTCAAGTTATTGATTAAATGTAATGTGTTTTTAGTTGTTTACCTTTCCATATTTGTTGTTATTTATGCATTCATGAGATATTCTATTGTATGTATACCCTTACTAATTATCATAGCTCACCACTTTCTTATGTTTCCATTCCCCAAGATTCAAGGAAATGTATTGTGATTGAGATGTAGGGATATGATAAAGGTAATAATGGTGTTCTCAAATAAACTACTATGATGTATTTTAACTATTAAAATTTAATGTGTAATTATAGTATGTATCTAATTTTCTAGTAAAAATAAACTATTAGTTCTTTTAGAATGTGATCACTAGTATTTAGCATTGATATAATAATTTAGCCATCAAATTTAGGCTACTAGGGTTGGGGTTTTTATACATGGTATCATTTAAAGTTTATAAAGAACCATAGGAACTACATTTTGGAAAACATAGATTAATGAATATATCCCTATAAATGACTTTGATTATAAGTATAATTTTAGGATAACATCCTAAATATTAGGTAAGTTATAAATAATATGGTTTTCATAGAAATATATCCATGTCTGGGTACTACATGTGTTTCTTGATATAGAACAATTGTTCCTAGGGAAAATAACTATGAAATGTGTCCATTGGGATTTGACTCAATTGTCACTTGGTGTACGACAATGTTTCTTTCTACATCCTACATTTCACAATCCTCAAATATTTTCTTAGGTTAATTCACATTTTTTTTAATACCAATATTAATTATTTGAAAATATTTTTACGAATGTATAGTTTTCCCAAAGATAGCAAGATTATGATTTTCAGATTAGTAATGTGTGACTATTACAATTTATGTTGTGTTCCAGTAGTTTTATAATTATAAATTATGTTTCATAATATTATAATATAATATATTATATGACATTATTTTGAAATGTTACATAGATGAAGGAATGGGAACCATATCAATGCACATAACCCATATAGGGATTCCCACCTAAGAAAGATAATGAATCTAGAGTTGGAGCATCATCTGGGGCTGAAAAAATTATAACTATATTTGGAAATAAAACTTAGGTTATAACCAATAACCTAGATCATATGGATTAGCTTATATATACAAAAATGTTGGTGTTATATGTCAATATTGTTTCATATAGGATAAACCTCCATTATTTACTGGAACTACAAATCTATTTGAATCTCAAAAATGGATAAGTTTCTTAGAGACAATATTTCTATATTTGGTAAGTAATGGAATGGAGAATGTTTATATGGTAGTTTTTTATAGCTTAGGGTATGTGGATCAATGATGTTTTTTGATTGAAAAAACTAAGGATGATATGGAAATAGTGAGCATGCAATGGAATAATTTAAGAAATTTTTTTTGGAATAATATTTTCTTCACAAACAATAAGAATACATGAAGAGACAATTCTAGAGTCTAACACATACAAATATGATAATGTTTCTATGTATGAATACAACATTATAAGGTTAGAAAGTCCTAAATTTGACTACATACGTAATCCAAAGTGAAAGATTAGCCATTTATTAGATGGGATTAATCCAATCCTTATAAGGGATCTAGTCTCACAAACATTCTCATATAATTAGGGCATAATATCATGTGCTATCAATATAGAGATTGAAGTTTCCATGTTTTATGATTTTGATGGAAATTAATTTAATAATATGGAATATGAGAACTTAGGAAAATGAAATATGGAAATAGGTAAGAGAATGAAATTATGATTTGTGATGAAGACGTAAAAAATTTTGTACTTAGAGGGGAGACATTGTTATCTATGATATTTATAGATCCACTCCATGTAGATCTTATAAATGAGATCCTTGGGGATAAAAATAAGACACATGGTAATGATGAGAAAATTAATCTTAAAATTGAGGATATACCTATTATATAAGAATAAATTTATGTATTTCCTAAGAAATTACCTTGACATCCACAAGAGCATGAAGTTGAGTTTTCTATTTAATTAACCTATAATAAATGGCCTATATAAAAAATCTCTATAGAATGGAAACTGTGGAATTAGTGTAGTTAAATAAACAACTAGAGGAGTTGTGTAATAAGGTATTTATATTCACAATGTTTTCTCCTTGGGGAGACCTTATTATTTTTTGTAAATAAGAAAAATATATCTATGAGTTTGTACAATTATTGTATGGATGTAAATGATATTACGATAAAGAAAAAAGTATCTTTTACCTTATAATAATTACTTATCCAATAAACATCATATAGAATAATATTTTTCATATATAGACCTTCATTTTGTGTATCATCAATTACAAGTAATGAAGGAATATATTCTAAAGGAAGCATTTCAAATGAGGTATGAACATTACGAGTTCATAGAAATTCCATCTATATTGACTAATTCATCCGCTATATTCAAGGATATAATGAATAGAGCATTCAAGATATATCTGGATAATTTTTTATGGTGTTTATTGATGACATGTTGGTGTGATCTAATAGCTTTGAGGACCATGAGAACCACTTTCACATCATTCATGAAACTCTTAGAAGAAAAAACTTATTTGGGATATTTAGCAAGTGTGAATTCTAGATTTTGAATGTTTCTTTTCCTAGCCATATTTTCTCTATAGATGGAATCTCAGTTAATAATCTCAATAAAAAGGAATTATAAGAACAGGTTATACCATTGATCATAATCAAAGTATGTAGTTTCATTGGTTTGGTAGGTTACCATCAAATATTTTTCAAAATATTTCCTGATTTGTTAACCCATTAACCATTCATACTCGTATTGGGGATTAGTTTATATGGAAAATAGAATATGATGGATGCTTTATAGAATTGAATAGTAGATTAGTGAATGTTCATATTTTGACTATATCATCATGAAATAATGGATTTGGAATATATAATGAGGCATTGAAGAAGATACTTTTTTGTATCGTTATGAAAAAAGATAATGTTATTTCATATGAATCAAGGTAGTTAATGATTTATAAATAAAACTATAAAACCAATGATCCTGATTTAGAAGATGTAATATTTTCTATGATGACATGGGGACATTATCTCAATGATTAATGTTCTTAGATATACATGGATCACAAGAGTTTGAAATAAATATTTTCACAAAAATAGATCAATGTGAGGAAATGTTGATGGGTCGAGATACTCATGGAATATGATATCTCAATTCACTACCACCTAGGGATGTCCAATAAAGTTGTAGATGCATTAAGATGAATATATCATGGAAATATGACCAAAATATGGATCTATAGGGATCTTATGTTCATGGGATTAGTAGAGATGGATATCAGAATTATTAAGTAAGGGGATACATTACTTTTTTTCAAATGAATTATAAACCATATTTTTGGAAATAAAAAAATTATCTCAACCTGATGATGATAACTTTCAAAAGAAATTTATAGTTGTGAATGATGTAAAACTTCAAGACATTGTGAATATGGTATTATAAAATTTTTTAAGTGAATATGTGTTAAATTTATACCTGATCTGATGAGAGAATTTTTAGATGATTCTTATAGCTATAGTTTCTCTATACACCTTGGTAATATCAAGATTTATAGATATTTGAAGGAATATTCGTTTTGGATAATATGAAGCAATGGTTTTCTGACTATGTGGCATGTTATTAGGTTTTCTATTAGGGGAAAGTTGAGAGGCAACATCCGATAGGATTCCTGAAACCTATAATTATTTCTATGTGAAAATTTGATGAAATTATTATAGACATTGTCACTAGATTACCAAATACTTCTTGAAAAAATGATGTAATATGGGTTATTATTGATCACCTCACCAAATATATACATTCTTCACAATAAGAGAAGTTTTACTTCTTGAGTGCCTATCACAACTATATATTAATAATGTTTTATGACATAATGGTGCTCTTATTTCAATTAAGTCTACTCATGATCCATGTTTTACATAAAAATTCTGGAAATGTTCTCATAAGGCTCTTGATGATGAGATTCATTTGAGCACAGATAATCTCCCTCAACCCGATGTACATTCCAAAAGAAATATTCAAACATTAGAATACTATTTTTGGTTATTATTTATTGACATTGAAGGTATTTGAGATCATTATTTAACTTTGCTATATTTCACTTACAGAAAAAGTTTCCATTCATGTATTTGAATAGCGCGATATGAAGCATTGTATTAGAAGAGATGTCTTACACAAAATTGATGGGATAATGATTATGAAAGGATGCATGAAGGTACATAACTTATAGTTGTTACAATAGAAAAGTTGAAGACTATCCAAACCCATATCAATGAAACCTAGAGTAGGAAATAAACATTTCAATAATCATAGCAAAGATTTAAAAGTTCAAGGGGGAGATCACATTTTAATGAATGCGTCTCTATGAAATGGTGTTATATAGTTTTTTATAAAAGGGAAATTAATATATAGGAACATTGGAGCTTTTGAAATCATTAAAATAATTGGATCAGTAAATTACCATTGGAAAAAACTAAAACAAAACACGCCTTTAATAATGCTAGAATAAGGCATTATTAGTGAATGAAAAGTGTTGACTACCTCAGTGCAGTTAAATGGACTAGAATATTACCAGTTCTATAAAAGCGTTGATAAAGGGTATATTTATTAGTGAAAATAAATTCTCTAATAAAGAATCCTTATATCCATGATTTCAAATGAGCTAATAAAACACACCTTTTATCAATGATTTTATTTAGCACTAATAATGAGACCCTTTATTAGCACTTTTAGAAGCACATATAAAGATTTCATTATCATTTCTTATAAAAGTGATGATAAAGGATATCTTTATCATAACATTTAGTAGAATTTATAAAGGTGAAAACTATAGTTTGATGATACAATATATTACATCACCAGAAACAGATGCAGTGTGTTGTAACAACACACTGCATTACAAGAAAAAGAAACAAAAATTACAAAAAAATAGAAAAATACTGAATTTAAATGTAATAAAATTTCTAACAAAATAAAAAAATAACACACTATTATATAGAATGTTAGTTATTTTTTCTCTAAAATTAACTTAAATTTGGGACCAAATGGCGCAATTGGAGTCATACAGGACACAACATGAGACTAATTGAGTTGTGACTTATTCCAACCCATCATAAATGAAATATTGATCATTTTTCTAAAGTAACAAAAAATATTATTGTGTTTTATTGGTTTTTAGTATGTCGGGTGTTTTTTATTAAAATTAATGTCAGTTTTGAATAAAATAAAAAATTGGAGTCATACCAGTCACATTGTGATTTAGATTGAGGTGAGTCTATTTCTTATGTGTCACAAATGACATGTGGATTATTTTTCTAAATCATCAAAACCATCCAAATTAATATTCATGGTTTTAAGTATGTCAGTTGTGTTTTTTACTAAAATATAATTTTAAAATATAAACATGGAATTTGATCCAAACAGGTGGAATCATGTGTGGGTTTGAAATGAGACTAATTTATACACACAAAAAAAGAATTATGAATTATTTTCCAAAACTATCAAGACAATCTGAGCATGTTTTCTTAGTTTTTAGTAAGTGACACTATTTTGTATTAAAATTTCATTTTTAAACTAATAATGGACACTTGGGGTCATATCAGCCACATTGTGGGTCAGATTGAGGTGAGGCTGATTCCTACACATCATAAATTACTTATAGATAATTTTCCTCAAGTACCAAAACAATAATAACGTGTTTTCTCAGTTTTGAGTATGATAGTTGATTAATTCACTAAAATTAATGTCAATTTTGAATAAAAAGACCCACTTAGTGTCATACCAATCACACCATGCATCAGATTGAAGTGTGGATGATTCCAATATGTCCAAAATGACTTAGGGATCATTTTACTAAATTATCGAAATAATCATAACATGTTCTCTCAATTTTGAGTACACCACATATGTTTTCTTTACTAAAATGTCATTTTAAACTAGAAACACATACATTGATCTATATAGGTGTCATTGTGTGTGGGTCTAATATGGGAATGAGTTAAACATGTCACAAATTAATTATGAATCATTTTCCCAAATTATCAAGACAATCCAAGCATGTTTTCTCTATTTTTAGTGAGTGACACTTTTTTGTATTAAAATGTAAATTTTAAACATATAATGGACACTTGAAATCATACCGGTCACAAAATGCATTGGATTAAAGTGTTTCTAATTCCTAAACATCAGAAATGAAAAATGAATAATTTTCCTAAAGTACCAAAATAATTTAAATGATTTTTCTTGGTTTTGAGTTTGTTAGTTGTTTTTTCAATAAAATTAAGATCAATTTTGAATAAAAAGACACGCATTTAGTCATATAGGTCACACAATGTGTTGGATGGAGCTATAGATGATTTATAAATGTCCCAATTGAATCATGGATTATTTTCATAAATTGTCAAAATAATCAGAATCTATTTCCTTTGTTTTGAGTATGCCACCTCTGTTTTTTACTAAAATGTCATTTTAAGATAAAAAGACGCACTTTGAGCCCTAAAAGTGGCATCGTGTGTGGGTATGACATGATATTTATTCATACTTATCAAAAATGAATTATTAATCCTTTTCTCAAATTATCTAGAAAATTAAATCAATTTTCTTAGTTTTCAGCGAGTGACATGTTTTTGTATTAAAATTTCAATTTTAAACTGATAAGGGACACATATAGTCATACCAGTCACACCATGTGTCAGATTGAGGTTCAGTTGATTCCTATCCATAAAAAAATGACTTATGAGTCATTCTACTAATGTAATAAAACAATATTAATTCATTTTCGTAGTTTTGATTATGTTTGTTTTTTTCACTAAAATTGATGTCAATTTTGAACAAAAATATGCACTTAGAGTCGTACCGGTCACACCGTGTGTTGGATTGTATATGGATGATTCCAACATATCCAAAATGACTTATGTATAATTTTCCTAATGTATTAAAACAATAAAAATTTCTTTCTTTGGTTTTGAGTAATCCATTTGGATTTTTTAATAAAAATTCATTTTAAACTGGAAACATGAACTTTTATCCATACAGGTGGAATCATGTGTGGGTTTGATGTGAGACTAATTAAAACACCTTAAAAATAAATTATTAATTATTCTCCCAAATTATCAATGCAATTTGTGCATGTTATCTATATTTTCTGTGAGTGACACCTTTTGGTATCAAAATGTGAATTTTAAACTGATAACAGACACTTAGAGTCATACCAGTCACACCATGCATCACACTGGGGTGAGGCTAATTCCAAAACATCAAAAATGACTTATGAATTATTTTCTAAATGTAACAATGAAATTTTAATTATTTTTCTTAGTTTTGGGTTTATTAGTTGTTTTTTCACTAAAATTAATGTCAATTTTGAATAAAATGACGTACTTCAAGTCATACTGGTCACACCATGCATCAGATTGAGGTGAAACTAATTTCTACATGTCCCAAATGAGTCATTGATAATGATACTATAATTTAAAAATAATCTGAATGTGTTTCTTTTTTTTTTGAGTATGCCACGTTAGTTTTTTACTAAAATGTCATTTTATACTGAAAACATGCCCTTTGAGCCATACAGGTGGAATCGTGTGTGGGTTTGACATGATATGGATCCATACATGTTAAAAATTAACTATGAATCAATTTTCCAAATTATAAATACAATATGATCACATTTTTTTGGTTTTGGTTGAGTGATACTTTTTTGTAATAAAATGTCAGTTTTAAAATAATAATGAATGCTTTGAGTCACACCAGTCACACCGTGTGTCTAATTGATGTGTGGTTGATTCCTACATGTCAAAAATGGAATATGGATAATTTTCCTAAAGTACCAAAATAAAATGAATTAGTTTTCTCAGTTTTTAATTTGTTAGTTTGTTTCACTAAAATTAATGTCAATTTTGAATAAAATGATGGTATTGAAGTCATAACAGTCACACCATGGGTTGGATTGAGGTGAAGCTGATTCCTAAACATTAAAAATGAATTATGAAGCATTTTATTATGTACCAAAACAAACAGAATGCATTTCCTTGGTTTTGATTATGTGACTTTGGTTTTCTACAAAAATGTCATTTTAAACTGGAAGCATAGACTTTGAACTATATAGGTGGAATCATGAAGGTTTTTGACGTGATATTGATTGATAAATAGAAAAAATTAATTATGAATCATTTTCCAAAATTATCAAGACAATCCAATCTTTTTTATTTTTTTTCATTGAGTGACACTTATTTGTGTTAATATGTAAATTTTAAACTCAGAACAGACACTTGGAGTCATACTGGTCACAACGTGCAATTTATTGAGGTGAGGATGATTCCTACACTTTAAAATTAACTTATATATCAGTTTATAAATCTAACAAAATAATCTGAATTATTTTTTCTCATTTTAGAGTTTTTCAGTTGTTTTTTCACTAAAATTAATGTTAATTTTGAATAAAAAGACACACAGAGAGTCATACCGGTCACACCGTGTATCATATTGATGTGAGGATGATTTCTACATGTCTCAAATGACATATAGATCATTATACTAAATTATCAAAAACAATATAATGTGTCTCGTTGATTTTGAGTACTCCACTTGTGTTTTTTTTACTAAAATGTCATTTTAAACTAGAAACACAGACTTTGAGCCATACTAGTGGAATCATGTGTGTGTTTGATATGAGACTGATTTATAAACATAAAAATTAATTATTAATCGTTTTCCAAAATTATAAAGAAAATTTAATCATATTTTCTCTATTTTTATTGAGTGACATATTTTATATTAAAATGTCAATTATAAACTCCTAACAAACACATAGAGTCATACTCATCACCCCAAGTGTTGGATGGATGTGTCGTTGATTCATACACATCACAAATGACATATGGATCATTATCCTAAACTACCAAAACAATATAAATGTGTTTGATCATTTTTGAGTATGTTAGTTTTTTTTCACTGCAATGAATGTAAATTTTGAATAATAATATTCACTTTATGTCATACCAGTCACACCATGCATCATATTGAGGTGAGGTTGATTCATACACATAAACAATGACTTATGTATCTTTTAACTGATGTATAAAAATAATAAAAATGTGTTTCCGTGGATTTGAGTATGCCACTTGTTATTTTTATTAAAATATCATTCGAAACCCCAAACATTCAATAATACTTGTGGCATGGTGTATTGGATTGACCTAATACTTATTCATACATGTCACAAATGAATTATGAATCATTTTCCCAAATTATCAAGACAATATGAGTGTGTTTTATTAGTTTTCAGGGAGTGACACTTTTTTTATTAAAATTTTAATTTTAAAATATAATAGTTATTGACATTAATAAACATATTATCTCACTATTTAGACATAAGTATTATAAAAATGTATCTTATGTATGTATTTAATAATAATATTCCTATCCATTCATGATTGAGAATATCAGTAAGAGTCTAGATACCAAATTTAATGTATGAAGGAATATCCATATTGTTTCTTCATATTCAATGTAAGACATAATTATATCTTTAAATATGACCTCTACATGATGTTATAATGATAATAAATGTTTCTCTAGAACATGTGGGGAGAAGGTACTCTTGGAAGGTCATTTTGTTTTCATGGTCAATTCAAAATATTTTCATGATTAGACCTTCCATTTCTTTGCCTCTTTATCCATTTGTAATATCATGCCTCACTTCATAAATTTTATCATCAATTGTTACATGTTTTTCGTAGGAAATTTTTTTAAATATGTACCTCATGTACCATTATATGATTATACGGCCATGATATGAAATCTCTAATAGCATCTTCAACCATTGTAATATCTGGACCATCTAATAGAATAGACATCTCATCAGCCTGCTAATAAGATACCTCAATCACAACTCTTATGTGATATTTTGGGAGGTATTGATTGTGTAAATGGTATTTTATGGTATTTACTATGTAACTGGTCTCCCAGCGGTATGTGGGTGTTGACATATAAAAATCACACACAACTGTACCCGGTATAAGTGTAGTAATATATTGTTATCATAAGTTGTTTGATTCAAATTTAAGAGAAATATTAATTAAAAAATTGATTACCCCAAGTATGGTTTGGGGGAATGACTAGCCTCAAATCTATTGGGATAATTTGGTTCATGTGCAGATTTTATCTCCCTGGTCAGTTCTCTTTGATCATTTCTTACACATTGGTCTGCCAAACTAGACTGCAAAATAATATCTTGTAGTGAGTCTATTTGTGTTTATAATCATCTCACCATATTATATGTAACGTTATGTGGTTTTATCTTCTCGAAATATGTTATAAGACATGCTCAAAAACCTGATCCTCTAACACAACCATACTATTCATGCTACTTCAAAGCTATTGAATATTTATTTTCTTCTATTATGGTCATTATCGATTCTAATTTCTAATCCTTATAAAAACTGAAAATAAATAGATTTTTTTAATTAAATAATTTTATAAATCATAAAAAAAAATCAATTATATCATAATTACACATTCTTCCCAAAATTATTTTGTGTTTTTATTAGAAAATTTACCCTCTTTATTTACATGAGTCCCCTTCTATAGCACATGAAGTGGGATGGAATTAGATCTAGATTTAGATACATCAATATTCATATAAATAAATAACATATGTTGTTTCATATCACACAATTAAACTTTTATTGTTGATTTAAAATACATACCAATTTCTTCTCTAATGAAGTTTACTCTATCTTTCCATTGCATTAGGGGTATGTTGGTTTTCATGAAAATTATTTATTTTCATCACTCTTTTTGTTGTTTCATAAATTAACAATTTTTAATCAAGTTAGATAAGATAAATAATTTCGAAAAATATGTTATCAACTTCAATGCACTTGAAATTATTTCTCATGATGAATATTGATGAATTAAGTCCATGTTTATTCTCTTATAATGTCTGCATAACTAAGTGGTGGGTGAATAATTATTTTCCCTTGATAATTCTTAAGATTTAAATTCATTAGTAGAGTCTAAAATCCTCTATGGTATTTTCATGTGGCTATTTAGAAAAATTTCTTATGTAAATAATCTAAAATAAATAATTTCTTCAAGGAAAAATGAAAATTAAATCAATGTTTCATTATAAAAAAATTCAGTAAAATAGAGAAAGTATAATATAACATTACCATTATATGTTTCCAAAGGATTTTATTCATTATAGGTTTTATGCAGTGGCATGAGTCAATATGAATCATCATATTCATCCTCATTGTGACCCTAAGATAACAAATGAATGTCGAATTTTTGGTGTCAATAGGTTGGCCACATTGATTCTAACCAAACTAAAATTTTATACCCTAACATATTTCCTTGATAATTTTATTTAAAACTATGATGTGGTGTCTTTGATGTTTCTTTTAATCAACATGTTTTTGATCCCCTAATAATTTGGTAGTTTCATCATAAATAGTATATTCTTCCATGGGATTAGTAACATCATTATGTTCATAATAAATTATCTACATGAGTATTAAAAAATATAATTTTTATTGAATAACAATAATACAATACACTCCATGTGTAAAAGTCCAAAATTCCATACATAATGCTTGAAAATTGTTACAATATTGAATAGAGATATAATAATTCAATACTATATTACAACAAAAAATTCACTAACTTTATTTAATATATCATTAGAATTTTTATTACCTTCGATCTCTTGATGACGGATTAGACTCTATCATTCCAACTAGCCTTCCTCCCATCATTGTTTCTCCAAATTTCAATGATGTCATTCCTCCCAAATAGTTGTTATTTCATTTCATTGATTGATATTTATCTCATCTATTTTTTGGACACCCAACATTGTTTCTTGAACAACTCTAACAAAAATTCATCCCATACCATGTACTAGTGATCATTTTGTATTACTACTAATAAATAAATTAAAACAACATAGAATATATGGGGGGTGAGTCTCAAGCAAAAAAAATCAATAATAACTATTCAGGAGATGAAATTCGAGTTTCCAATGAGGTTTAAAAATAACTTAAATTAAACATCAATTATGGATTCTAACATATAACATTAAAAAAATGAAAGTATGAACATTCAAATCAACATGACTTCTACTCTAAGTCATTTACTTCCATACACAAACATTAATTTTTTTCCACTTATTTTGAAAATTTTCTTTTTTTGGAAGGGATTAGAAGAGATACAAACTGGTAGTGGAATTGGTGTTAGGTGTATGGGAGAGCTTGACAACCGACCATTTATCCCTGATTCCATGATAATGTATCCAAAAAATGTAACTAAAAACTGGGCCAGAGAGCTGTTCTAATTTTTGGATGAATACCTTCAAAAATTATATTGGAACACTTTTAAATTTATCAATGGTGAAGGGGAATAGAAATGAAAGGTGTTATTGTTGTGTTTTTTCACAAAAAGTTATGTAACATGATTAGTTTCAGTATTCCACTCATCGTTCTATTATCCTCATCAAATTATACTAAACTATAGAGTTCTAGTAGTATCTAATGTGACCGCACTAAAAAAAGTAATTTTTAATTAAGTGTTGTCAAAAGTAACTGAGTTATTCATATAAGAAAATGAAAATCAAGAAACAAAACAAATTCATTCATTATGTTTTGATTAATTTTGTAATGTAATTTTTTGTGTTCTTATGAAGTATTAAATAATGAGGATGAAAGTTAGAAAGTGTTGAAGAATGTTTTGGGGGATATGGTATTCAAATCCCTGGTAGCGTCATTGATAGAGATTAATGAACACAATCTGAGTGGGAGTCATGTCATCAAGGAACATTGAAACCATAATTATGGGAGGAAGGGTTTTTTGAAAGAGGTATTACAATCCATCATCAAGATATTAAAGGAAATCATGCATCTAATTATGTATTAAATAAAGATAGTGATGGTTAGTTTTACAACAGTGTTAAATTATTATATCTCTGTTCAAGATAGTAACAAGTTTCATGAACGATTCATGAGATTATGGACTTTTATGGAAGGAATGTGTTGTATTGTATATAAATATTACCAAAATGAATCCTTATTTACACAACCTTATTTGTGATAACTATGGTCTTTTTTATGAATATTTATTTATGTTTCTTACAACTATTATGTGTTGTATTCTTCTTTCACAACAGTGGGTGGATATGGGGTTTATAGTCATCTTGTATGAAAAAAAAATCATAATAATGATACAAAACATTAAAATTACAATATATACCCATTATAATATCTCAATTTTAAAATATACCACATATTACATTCATCTTATCTAGGTGTATCATTAATCATTAACATGAAGGAAACATTCACTTTCAATACAAGAAGATAAAACCACCTGTTCCTACCACTATTGTATAAAATCAACATTGATTAATCTTTTTTCATATGTTTAAATATAATTAATATTTATGTTTATAACATTATGAATAATTTCAAATCCCAATCCTAAATGAAATATAATATACTAATAAATAAATAATTGGAAGCTTCAGTTCCCTAAGACCATCAAAAAAGGTATAATATACTAGGATTGTACCTATCACTATAAGAAAACCATATCTAGCATAATTTATAGAATAATTAGCAATAAATAACATACCATTCATATCTAATGACCGTACCATGAAGTAATAGATCAAAAGGACTTCTGGTGGTTCCCCAACTAACTAGATCGATATAAATGTTTCACATCAAAGAGGAAATAAGGATTAAAGTGTACTAGGAACCTACACTAGTGTAATCACTCATAAAGTCTCCTCAATTGATGAGGAATTAGAATACCAGCACTCTAATGGTCTTGAATAAATGAATCTCACCCCACATAAATTCAACATCACTTCTATCTACTCGAGTATTCTGCACCTTCCAATTTTGAATATTTTTTTAATCCATAATAAGACCCCTCTAAAAACAAATATCCCTTTTAAGGGTGGATTATTCAACATATGCTCAGTATTGATCTAGAATTTTGTTACTATACTAAATGAAATTAATCAATTCAAGGAAATCCTAAATGTATTATTATGATATATTACCATAAAATCATAGAGGAACCATAGATACTATAAGATACCATCATTAAAAATTATACAACATTGCTTGAAGTAGATCTACAATTACCTCTATTAAATAAGGATCAATATAAGTTCTAGAATAAATAGGTTGTCCATTGTATCCTTACTATAAGGAAATAGGGGTCAGAGTTGTTGTATATTCTACACTAATTTTTAGATTCACATAATTTTTCACTTCCAAAATATAATATTATTTCAAAAATAGGCACAAAATAATCAATATTAAATGTGAACCGCCTGCCCCTCTCTATCATTCATTTATTCTTTATAAGCCTTTTCATACATTATGTATAATTTTAATTATGTTAGATGCATTATTTTAAATATAAATATGAACCAAATAATTAATAGTATTGATTAATGGGGTTACTAAATATACTCAATCAATTAATAAGTCATATAAACCTACTTATCACTAATAAGTAAATAAGAATGCACTTATTATTTATTATTCATGTTTCAATTTATATAAAATTATAATTGATTCTAGAAAAAAAATAAACAAAGAAACATAATAACATGCCATTTTATATATTCTTACAGATTCATACCTATAAACTTCAAAATAAGAGGCATGAGACTTGAGAAGATAGGTCAAGACAAAAATAAACAAAAAATCAACCTTGACATCATATGGTAACTCAAGTATCTAACATAATTATTATATCTAGAAATATTTATAGATTATATCTAATGTCTAGAAATATATTTATTTTTGATATAAACAATACAAATATCCCTAATTTCACTCTTATTCAATTTTGTAACATTTTTGACATAGTATGCCCAAATAGTTCCCAATTCAGGTCATCACATCACCTTAGACACACTTACTAATCACAAAAGTATTTTTTCAATGCTTAGGGATATAGATAACATGTTTCAGAGTTGGGTTAACCTATTCAATGTTTAGCTAAACGTAATTTGATCATTCCATAAAGTCAGCATTACATTTTTAGTAGATCATGGTGAAAATTCTATTTTATTTGTCCATACAGCCTCATACACATATTTTGGATGACTATTCCATATTAAAACAACCTTCTCTTTATTCAAGACAATTTTCTATATAAGAAAAGATGAAATAGAACCCCTAATTGTATTTAATCGGTTAGGAGAGGAGATGTAGGTTTCTTTATGGTTAAGAAAAGTAAAAAAATTAAAAATGCGGAACCCAAAAAATCAAACAAAGATAGTGTAAAAGAAAAAATCTATATACATTAGATTATATCCTTGATTAATATGAGGGAACATAGAGGAGTCATGTTTGCAGTAAACAAGTTTCACGAGAGCTTGAGAATTGTGAGTTATTGAATCATGGTTAGTGTTCTTTTAAATGGATCGGGGACACTTCTAACAACGCTTTTAGAAAAGCATTGATAAATATATCTTTTATTAGTGCTTGTAACGTCTCGACCCAGGTGTCATGAAATAGTACCCCGAGTCGGTCAGTCACATGACCTCAAGTGCACCTCTGTGTATGCCAGAGGCTAGCGACTAGAAGCGAGGATCTTGTAAGTTAGTCGTGGGGAGAATATACCAAATTCTATCCGAGTAAAACAACAATATAAATTGATAATAAATAGTAGAAGAATATGTAAATCATAAAAAGTTCCAATGTCATAAGATAACCAAAACTACATGTTCAATATTCAACTGAAATAAAAAAACATTCTATTCCAATATAAGTGACAAAGTTCCTATAATGAAACAAAAAGTAAAGACACAAAGACTCCCCAAGCATGTTCCAAACCATGTCTGGTCCCCTCATCAGAGATACATCCTAACTCAGTAATCAATCCTAGGGTCTTTTCACTTATCATGTCCTACAACATAATAATATATTCGGTTACTAATCAGGAAGCCTGAATTGGGTGTGAGTACAACTCAGTAGGCCAACACCAATGGTTTCTAAAACAAGTCAAGTCAAAAAGTAGTCTATAATGGTATATAAAGAAAATAAGACATTACGTAATTAAATAGTTTTCACATTACCATTTATTCAATATTTAGTCATATTAACATCAGGGTTCCCAAGGATACCTATACCTTAATTCTAACTTTATCTCATCCCAGAGCCTCAATAGTTCCCTAGGTAATATCAATCTTAAAACCTACCTCTTTATGGAGCTTGAAGTATTCAAAGGTTCTATGATATCTCAGTACCTTATTTAACTCTTGTCGGTGTTCGAAATATTTTTGTGTGAGGCCATAACTCAGAGTTCCATTATTTCCATTCATTAATTTAACATTTATACTAACCATTTCCAAAGTTACCAATATCAAAATCGTAACTAATATGACCATGTTACCATGTTTACTCCTCAATATAAAGATCATGTTCCCATTCTATTTACTCATATGTAATATTACCATGTTATCATGCTTACTCCTCAATAGAATGACCATGTTCCAATTCTCTTTACTCGTAAGTATAATGACCATGTTACCATGATTCTCCTAAATTTAGAATGACCATGTTCACATTAATTCATACCAAATTAAGTCATCATTAATTATCCTCATCAATTCCATTATTAATCCAACAATTGGTTAAATACATCAAATCCCTTAGTTAACAACAAAATTAACTAAATGACTCAGCCCATTAATTAATTCATTAGTTAATCAACCAATATCACAATTCATATCCCATAATTACTTTTCCACCATTAATTATCCCATTCTAAATCTAAACACTTCTTAATTAATCCCATAATAAATTATCTAGATCATAATTTCAAAGAACATAATTAATTCACTATTAATTATCTCAACTTAACCAATTCAATATATCATAACTAATAAACTAATTAATTATCTATATTATTATCCCTAAATCTTGATATCAATATCCCAAATTAATTATCTAATAGGATAACCCCTTAGCATCATGATTAATTCCTCAACTAATCATTTAATTAAACAATTATTTGATAAATAAATCGTTCTACCTAATTAACACAATTTTATAAAATAAATTTCTAAAGGGTGATATAAATTATATAATTTTTCATACACATATCAAATTCATGACTATAGGAATTATATTTTAGACCACCTAACTTGATTCGTTGACAGACATTCACTCAATGGAAATCCCTGAAATCCAATCATCGCAACAACATAGATATGAGTTCTGAATCTAAATCCCTAAACCAAAACCAAGATATCTAGACGCATTCAATCTAGATATTTATCTACAATATTATATCTATATCTCACCCAATATTTATAGATCTAATAAAAAAAGGATAACTTCTATAACAAGATCAATGACAAGACAATAATGAACATGATATGTATCGGGATAAGATCCCCATACCAAGAGAAGAGAGGATTGTCGATTTGGTATTTGAATCTTGATGAATGGAGGTTGGATGGACTTAAAACACCTTTGGAGAGCATTGGAATTTCCTAATAACGATTAGTCTCAATATAGGGATGAAAGTAGGTGTTTTTTGGGTTTGAGGGATTTTAAAATTATTTTTCGAGTAATTAAAAACCATGCACATAGTTTTCTAGCCAGGGGTACACCATTAGGCAAGTCGTGAACCAACCATGCTGACCTCACTATCCAGGGTCACACAGTTACCTAGGTTTGGGTGCATATTTTTTCAAACTATTTTTCATCTGTGTGAAACTCTCTACCAGGGTTCAAACGGTTATATGTGTTGGGGGAACGGTTTACCCTAACCATGCACCAACTGTGCAGAGACCATTTTTTCTCAAAATTTCATAAAAACACCACCCAAACACACCCCAAGTCATAACACCACACAAAGTTACTTAAATTAGAATGAACTGTACTTTAATTAAAGCCTGTGATAACTCAAGAAAAGGTTAGGATCTTATAATCTCCCCACCTTATAACAGCTCATCCTTGATCTGCACTTCTATGCCATTGAATGATTTTGAGGTAAAAAGATTAGGCCATTGAGACCACATATCTAATTCTCTTTCCCATGTTTCATCTTATACATGTCCATGTTTCCATAACACATGAACCATCAGCATGGTCCTTCCCCACAACACATTGTCACTGCAATCAAAACTACGTATCAGATTCTCCTCAAAGGATGCATTTATCCCAAGGTAAACCTCATCCCCATCAATCTCATCAAAATGGTCGGGGTGATACTGCTAATGTTTTGATACATGGAAACATAATTCATTGTGTTGTATCTCTATGGATGTTTCAATTAGTATGATACGAGCATGATTCTTTCCACTATCTAAAATGGTCCAATAAACAAGGGCCCTAACATGCCCTACCTTCGTATCTTATGGTGACCCAACCTAGGAAACACCCAAAGGAACATATGATCACCCACTCTAAACTCTAGGTATTGTCTTCGTCTACATCATATGAATTATATCTACTCTGAGCCATAGCCATACATTTTTAAATCAACTGTACCTAATTTGATGTCTCCTGCACGAGACTTAGTCCCAACAACTCTAACTCATTTGCTTCCATCTAGCATAGTGGTGATCTACATGGCTAAACAAAAAGAGCCTAATAGGGTTCCATCTATATAGTTTCCTGATAACTATTGATATAGATTAAATCCACTAATAAAAATTTATTTTCCCAAGATTGATTGAATGTAAGAAGACATTCCCATAGAATACCCAGAAGAACCTATGTAGTATGTTCTGACTACCCATATATATGTGGGAGGAAATCCATACTCAAAAATATTTGTGTGCCAAGAACTTTTTCAATCCCTACCAAAAGTGTGAAGTAAATTTTAAATCATGATATGAAACTATATTTTCTAGAACTCAATTCTGATGAACTATTTACCAAACATATAGCTCTCCAATCAATTCTATATTAAAGGTTTCTTATATAGGTATAAAATTCTATACCTTTTTCAGTCGATCAAAAATGAACAAAATAGATTAATTATTTATAAGCATATTTGGGAGACCCATCACAAAATCCATGGTCTCATCATCCCACTTCCATTCTGGGATGAGCAAAAACAATAAAAAAACTCCAAGATGTAGAAGCTATACCTTCACCTTCTGATAGGTGAAGCAACTTGTCACAATCCCTACTATCTCATTTTTCATACATGGCCACCAAAACTATCATCATAGGTTATGGTACATTTTGGTTACACAAGGAAGCACCACCCATTTTTAGGCATGGAATTTCCACATTATCACCTATCGCATGCTCGTAGGTACAACAATGACATTTGATTCATTGATGATCTTGTTCTCATATATCAACCATTCTGAAGGTGTATCCCTTCCCCCAAAGCTTTACCTCATGTATAAGCACTTAGGATCCTCATTCTGTCTATCTCTAATCCGTCTCAAAAGTGTAGACTCCATTGAAACTAAAACTATAGGCATCTTATCCTGAATCTCTTGAACCACCACACGCATTTCAGCCTGTAAGGTCATTAAATTATACTATTCAATCGACTCGTGAACCATATCAGTCCAATTTTTTCCTACTTATGGCATCAACCACACTATTTCCTTTACCGGGCATACAGGCTAGTTTAAAATAAATTGACTATATGTACTCAACCCATCTCCAATGATTAAGATTCAAATCATGCAATGAAAATATATACATAAATCTCTTGTGAAATGTAAAAACTATAAAATTTTCTTCCAAAAGATAGTGTCACCAACACGTTAGAGCATAAAAAAATTCCAACATGATTTCATGTGTATGGTAGTTTTATTCATGTGTTCTCAACTACCGAGATGCATATGAAAGAATTCTATCTCCTTGCATCAGCACTGCTCTATGTCTGATCTTAGAAGCATCCAGATAAACCGTATACTCCTTACTATACTTAAGTATGATAAAAAATGTTTTTGATGTTATGTCTTTCTTTAACTTCAGGAAGGCCTCCTAACAGGCCTTCAACTAATCAAAATTTATACCCTTCTAGGTCATTATTTAAATCAGTGCTTCAAAATGGGAAAATACTTATAAAAACATCTAATAATATCCAGCTAATGTTAGAGTGCTACAAATATAAAAAAAAATTCTTGGGCTTCTCCCAAGAAAATACGACCTAAGCATTCTCTATTTCTACCAACACATCTTCCTATGAGATGATGTTCCCTAAGAGGTGTACCTAGTCAATACAAAACAGACACTTAGATATCTTATTGTATAACCGATGATCTCAAAGTGTACTAAGGATGATTTCAACATGTTTGGTATGATCATCATGAGTCATGGCGTACACCAAAATGTCGTCCAAAAACACAACCACAAACTGATCCATATATGGATGAAAGATCGTGCTCATCAAATCCATAAACACTATTGGTTAATTTGTCAACCCAAATAGCATTTTGAAAAACTCAAAAAGGCCATACCTACTCATGAAAGCAGTTTTCAGTATATGAGAAGTACAAAATCTCAACTGATGATACCATGATCTCAAATCGATCTTTGAGAACACACAATCCCCCATTAACTGATCTAAAAGATCTTTAATAGGTAGAATAGGGTATTAGTTCTTGGTATTCATCTTATTCAACTTTTGGTTATCAACACACAAACATAAACTCCCATCAAACTTCTTTTTGAAAAAAATTGGTGATCCCCCAGGTGACGTAGTTGGATGGATAAATATCTTATCATCTAACTCCTCCAACTAATTCTTAATCTATTGAATCTCAGTCGATGCCATTCTGTACGCTGGAATAGATAACGGCTCATCCCCTGGCATGGTCTCAATAGTAAATTCTACATATCTCTTAAGTGGCAGTCTTGATATGTATTTAGGAAAGACATCTTGAAATAGTTCCACTACTAGTGGAAGGAAAAATTTCCTAACACCCCTATCATCTAAAAATAAACTAGAAAATTGGCATGTGAGATCTCCCAGTTGCTGAGTAATTGGCCCCACTCAGCCTTCCTAGATATCCTACTCTCTATAATGAATATATTTTTCACCCTTAGAGTACACAAAGTTCAGTCTCCTATAGTAAAAATCGATATGGGATCGGTAGGTGATTAGTCAGTACATCTCAATAATCAGGTTGAATCTCGTCACAACAAGAACATTGAGATCCCCTAGAAAGCTATATTCCTCGATCTCTTGTGAACATCCCTTGGATTGATAGATATATCTAGAAATCACTCCCAACGGTGTAAATATACAGTTGTTACCCCACTTAAAAACTCCACCTCCAAGATCAAACTATCAAAAAAGTTTGCATATATAAAGGAATGAGAGGCACCGGTATCAAAGAAGTCAATAGGTAAAGTAGAAGCTACAAGAACAGTACCACTCATTATCAATGGTCCATCTTCGTTATCCATAAGTGTATATTGTACTGCATGTAACTGTGTTTCCCCTATTCCCTGTGATGCTATCTGACTCCCATGAGTAGTACCACTCTATTGATGCAGGGGATCCTTCCCAGAAGCACCACATCCACTACCTATAACACCTCGGCTATTAGAACTCCAACTAACATCCTGATATTATGTAGAATATTATTTTCCAATAATCCGACTCTACCCAGCTACTCCTTCACTAAGATTCAGTCGTTGGGACATGTAGAACATATGATGATGTTCTATCTTGTTGTAATATCGACACTCTAATGGTGGTCAAGAACTGTGTCGATGATAGTGTCATGTTTTATCACATTGTTGATAGATCACCCTAGTATAGTCTTATCTAATTGACCCTCCTATCTGCATATTTTTCTTCCCTCTATGTTGGTTATAGTTCCCAAAATGGTGCTTCCTTATCTAATAAATTTTACCTCCTGACTTTCCAGTAATAACTACCTATCTAGCACGGGAAGCGTCCCTCAGGTTCCCTTTGACTATGAGATCCCAATCCACCACTTCCATAAACTTCTTCATCCGGAATATATTCACCTGGGAATTAATCTAAAATTTATGTGCATCATAAAAAATTTTCTCTGTGGCTGCCTCAACTATTGATATCATTGGAGAAAATCATTTCAGATCTATATAGAGTCCATGATAGTCCATCATTTACATGATCTCTTATGTCAGATGCATGATCTTAGTATATTTTTTTTTCTCAACACCTATGGATAAAAGTACTCAAAGAACCTCTCTAAGATTTCCTTCCATAACATATCATTAGTCTCTCCAGTTTGAGAATGAATGTCCCACCAGTAATTCTCTAATCCTTGTAGCATAGAAGAAATCAACATGACCCTCCTCTTAGCTAGAGTCTCCAAATGGAGAAGTATTATCTAAATGGAATCAACCTAGAATTCATCTCCCTCAGGCCCACCCTCTCTAGTAAAATTCGGAGGGTGTTACAACTAAAACTACCTTGTCAACTCAGACATGATTTTCACAACCCTCCCTAGGTATCATTTTGTGAATTGAATGAAATGAGAAAATTTGTCCTGGAACTTCCCTCCTTCATCTTCAGCTGGCACCATTGATGCCTCAAGTTCCCTGACTAGAGGACCATTCCCATCCATGACCCTCGACCATCCCCTCAATAAGAATACTGGAGGCATACTATCTACAATTCCATACACACATCATAGGTCTCATAACACAAACTTATAACAATTATATAATTGTAAATAGTCACAATAGTTCACAACATGTCTTTTCCCCCAAATCTGTCCACATAGTCAAACTGAGCCACTATCAAAACCCTTAACCATCCCACCCGTAGGTTTTTGTTAAAAGGGATAAACACACTATCATAGTAAAGTTTCTCATTTATAAAACTAATTATTCTCATTTTGAATCATTTTTTGAAACCTTTTTTAGTTCATGTTAGGCACCATTTTTCATTTTAATCTCACAGATAAAGAAAATAGTTCATGTTCAACAACAAAACCACAAACTGTTTTCTCATGTGTTACTAAGATAGTGCACATCACAAAATAATCATGAGTGCCTAGAATGATGAATGCATAATGAACTCCCTTGCTATTCCTATACATGAATCAATATTCAAAAAAAATTCAGAAATAATAATCATATCACAACACAATTACATCACACAAGGTGAAATAATATTCAACTATAATAGAAAATAGAAATAACAAAAATATCACCCTAAGTACTTGGGTATTCCCCCATACATGGGTTTTCAACACCCACGAACAAGCTCATTATCAAGCCTTGACTCTTCATAGTCTCCTATTTAACTTTCCCTAAATAGTAAGACAACAAAAGAATAATGAAAACTCATTTGATAAAACTTTATAACATCCCGACCCAAGTGCCACATAATAGTGCCCAGAGCCAGTCAGTCGCATGACCTAAGGAGTGCCTCCCCATATGCTACAGGATACCAACTATCCATGAAGGTCTAGTAAGTCATTCATGGGGAGACTATACCCACTATTATCAAAGGAAACCACCAGTGTAAAAACCTAAAAAATAGCAGAATCTTATGTACATCATAAACAATACCAATTTCATAAGATAACCAAAACATGATAAACAATATTTAACTACAAGGGAAAACATAATATTCCAATATTAGTGTTAATGTGACTAAAATTCAACTGAATGAAAAGACAATATGTCTCCCCAAGTGGTTTCCAAACCATGTCCATTCAACTCATCCAAGCTCCATCCCATATCAACCATCCATCTTAGGGAATTTTCCCTTATTCTATCCTGTAACAATATAATCTATTCAGGTACCAATTAGGCATGCTAAATAGGTTGTGAGTATAACTTGGTAAGCCACCACCAATGGTGTCTAAAACAAGTATAGCAAAAAGCTAGTGTATGCAATTCTATATGGAAAAGACGACAATGCATAAATAAATTGTTATCACATTATCATTTATTCTTTATTTAGTTATAATAACTCTAGGGTTCCCAATAATACTCGTACCACAATACTAACTTAATATAATACTGGAGCCTAAATATTTCCCTAGGTAATATCATATCTTAATACCTACCTATTTCCAGAGCATGATGTATTCAAAGGTGCTATGATATCTTCATACCTGATTTGACTCAAGCTGGAGTTCGAAATATTCTCGTGTGAATCCATTACTCAGAGTGCAATTATTTTCATTATTTAATTAAACATATATAATAGAAATTTTTAAAGTTACCAATATCACAAATGAAAGTAATATGACCATTTTACCATGCTCACTCATCAGTAGAATGACCATGTTCCCATTCTCTTAACTCATAATTAAGATAACCATGTTACCATGCTTACTCCTCAATAAAATGGCCATGATCCCATTCTCTTTTATCATTTCTATAATTACCATGTTACCATGAATACTCCTCAATTTAGGTTGACTATGTTCCAATTCACTGACAAAAAAATAATTCATACTTAATTATCCAAATCAATTCCATTATTAATCCAACAATTACATAAATTCATCAAATACATTAGTTAACACAATAGTTAATTAAATGACTCAATCCCAATAATTAATTAACCAATATCACAATTTAAATCCCATAATTATTTTTCCCAAAATTTATTATCCCATTCTAAATATCAACTATTCATAATTAATCCCACAATTAATTATCTAGATCATGATCTCAAAGAACATAATAAATTCACAATTAATTATCTCAACTTATCAAATTTGATATCTCATAATTGATCCCCTAATTAATTATCTAGATTACAATCCCTATATCTAAAAATCAATTTCCCAAATTAATATTCTAATAGGATGGCCCCTTCGTCTCATGATTAACTCCTCATCAATTAATTCAACAATGCTTAGATAAATCAATTAGTCAGCATAATTAACCCAATTTAAGAAAATTATTTTCTAAAAAAAATCTAGAAATTATACACATTTTCATATATGAATAAAATCTATGACTACAGAATTTAGATTTTATACCACCTACCTCGAATAGTTGGTGGATGTTAACTTAATATAAATCTCCAAAATCTGAGTACCACAACGACGTAGATATGGGTTATAGATCTATATCCCTAAACCAAAACCAAGTTATCAAGATCTATTTAATCAAGATCTAGATTTACAATATTAGATATAGATATCACCAAATTGGTTTAGATCTAGTGAATATCTTCCATTGAATGATAAATTATGATAGAATAATGAATACGATATGCAACATAATGTGATCCACTTACTAGGATAAAAGAGGAACTTTGATTTGGGATTTGAATCTTGAATGAATTGAGGTTTAACAGACGTGGAACCCCTTAGAAATCTCTCGAATTGGCCAAAAACATTTAGACATGAGCCATGGTCGAAAAAAAGGTGTTTTGAGGGTTCAGATAATTTTAAAATAAATTTATAGGAAATTAAAAATCACGCACATGATTTTTTCAGAAGGGGAACATGGTAAGGCAAACCATGCACCAACCATGCAGACCTTACTATCCAGGGTCACATGGTTTCCTAGGTTTGGGTTCAAGGTTTGTCAAATCATGTGCCAGCCATGTAAACCTCTCTACCTGGGTTCACACTATAAGGTGGTATGGGTGCATGGTTTACCCTAACCGTGTGCCATCCATGCACAACCCGTTTTTCTCAAAATTTCTTATAAAATCCACCAAAACACACCCTAAGTCATTACTCCAAAAAAATGCACATAAATAAGCTTGAAAAGTACCTGAATTCAAGTCTGAGATAACTCCAGAAATGGTCGAGATCTTATAGAACTAAATTGATAAGCGCTGATAAATGACATAATTATCAGCACCAGCATTTCAACACCAATAAATATTTATTTTAACAACACCTTTTTAGCAATGATAAAGATTGATCTTTATCTGCCCTAAAAAAGCCCTGATAAATATTCATTTTCTCGGTACTAAAATATTAGCACTGATAATGGTTTTATAATTATAATTATTTAAATACATTTATTATAATTTAATAAATATTTAAATATATATAATTTTTTATTTATAATTATATTAATCATTATTTAAAATGTAAAATTTATTTATTTATAATATTTATAAATTTATAAATTTATAAATATAGTAAATTTACAATTATATATATATTTATTTATAAATATATTTTTGACATTATTAGTGGATATATAATCTTAAATACATGATTTTATAAAATGAGTGAAATTGAATAATTCAAAATGAGTAAACATTAAAAATAGAGAAAAAAAGATTAGTACTATTAATTAAATACAAATTATTAAAAAAATATGGATATATGTATATATATATATATATTTATGTTTATATATTTATGTGGATGAATAAATATTGAAAATACTAAAAACTAGTTAATAAATATAAATATATAAATAAACAATAGACAATTATCATATTCAAAAAATATATATATATTAAAAATGAATACCCTAAATGTAATATTATTGAAAACGCATAAATAATATTGAACGATTAAAAACATAATATATTAATTATATCATGTTATAATTAAATTCTAAAATATACTAAAATTTGAATAAATTATATAAATATTAGGTAAATGTGTTTCTATATATTTTGTAAATATATTTTTGTGTGATTTTGTATATAAAAATGCATTAATTACATATATATATATATGTGTGTGTGTGTGTGTGTGTGTGTGTGAAATCAATGGAATAAAAAACATTTGAAATATATTAAATTGGAAAATTGAACAACATTTCAAATAGATAACATATTAATTTGTCTTTAATTAGAAATTTATTCAATTAATATATATTTATATTTAATACATAATATTTATTAATATTTTTAAATAATATATATATATATATATATTATAATTATTCATTTTTATTCATAATTGTTTTCCTAATACATATTTAATAAAAAATTAATTTATTCATTTTTAAATTTTTTGGTTATTTTTTAAAATTTATTAATTTGATATAAATATATTTAACATATAATACTTATTATTATTTACAATATATATATATATATATGTATATTAAATTTATTCATTTTAATCAATAATTAAATAATTAATAAACAATTTCATATTTTTGATAATTTACACACTTTAAATATTTAATTTTTTAATTATTTCATTTAATTCATTTTAAATATCTATATATTTTATATATATTATGACCAACAAGCCTATTGCTGTGTAGTAGAGGCTTCTGCTTGGCATCCAAGAGACCCATCATCAAATCCATATGGGGGTGAACTGTCAAGATACTATAGTAGTTTTGTAGCACTTACTATAAGAGTTACTATAATAACTAGCATTATTCATCCAATTTGGGCCTTTGGGAAACTGGTTTGGGCCTATGGGTCTCAGGGCCTTAGGGCCACCAAAATCCCTTCAGGCCACAGGGAATTCAGGCCATAGAAAAGACCAAGAAGAAAATTTATAAGACTGCACTGGTGCAGATCCCGACTAGGATTCAGAGTAAAAAATAGAAACCACTAGAGCAGAGAAAACCAGATTGGAAAATTAGATTGTATAAAAACTACCATCGGGACCAGGCACCGTGTAACTCTTCATGGGGAAATGCAAGTCGATCATCCATGTGAGGTGGGGAGAAGGGAGCCTTCAAGATACTGATACTGGGAAGGGGTTGTTTCATGTGTGTTAGGTCTTGGACATTTCAACTCATGTATTGGGATGTGTATAGACATTGTGCCTTGGGCATATAGGTCATGTAAGGGTTCCCATTCAACCAATAAAAGGGGGATTATCCAAAAATAAATAAAAAGAAGGCCTTCATCCCATTAGGGGTAATATATACTATTTATTAAATTTTAAAATTTATATATATATGTATATTCAATTTATTCATTTTTAACCATAATTATTTAATTCATAAAATTGTTAATTTTTTTTCTTTTTAAATTATTTTATTTTATTCTAAATCATTATGAGATCTAAAAACATTAATAAAGTGTATCATTTATCACTGCTAAAACTTAATCACTGATAAAGGGTAACATTTATGAGTGCTAAAATAAGCACTGATAAATGACTCCCTTTATGAGTGCTTATTTTAGAGCTAATAAAGATGGACTTTGTCAATGCATTTTTCTAGCACTGATAAATTCAACCACTACTAAAGGCATGTTTTTTAGTATATAAATGCTACCAAGTCTCTCTAAAGTACTTGATGTGTTCCATATATCAATTTTAAGGAAGTACATGCTAAACCCAACACTTGTTCTCACCTATGAAGAAATATATTTAGAACCAGATCTATGTTACTAAGAAAATCCTATAAATATTCTGGATACTAAAGAACAAGTGTTGAGGAATTAGATGACTGTACTGGTAAACGTGAATTGTAGAGATTATAAGATAGAAGGGGTGATGTCAAAACCAAAAAAAATTATGATGAAAGAATGCCCAAACATATTCACGAGGTGAAATTTTAGAAATTCTTGGGATTAAATGCCTTGAAATAGGGAATACTGTAATTTCCTAAGACTTTATGATATATTTATTTTTAAATAAATTTCATCTCTTCGATAACTTGCAACATAAGAATCCCATGGACCAAATAAATTGTAATATAGAATACTATTAAAACATTACTATTAAATTGGTGTGTATGAATAATAATAACTAAATTATTCAATGTATATGTTTTACTCAAATATAAATAAATTCATTTTTTTCAATTTATTATAAATAAAATTAAAGATCATTTGAAAGTAAAAAAATTATTTAAATAATTGTATATACACATACTATGTTGTTTTATTAATAAATTAACTTAATCACTATTAGTGAATAGTTTTAATAAAATTTATATATTATATATTCAATAAAAAAATTATCATTCATATTATGTTTTTTCGTGGAATGAGATAAGAATAAATCAAGTTTTATGCTTAGAACTGTATTATTCAAAAAAGCGATTTTATCTTATTTTTCCACTATAATTTTAAAATTAAATTTTTTGGAACTTTTAAAAAATATATTTGAAAGAAATAACTTAATTTCTTAAATACACAATTCAAAATTATCTTAGACTTGATTTTTTAGAATTTTCTGTAAAAAATATTTTTTCAATGAATATAGAAAAATATTGATTTATATTGAAAATTTGATTTTCATTTAAAGAATTTACAAAGTTACATTTATTTTTAATAGTAAATTTTTTCAATTATAATATATGTAACCCAATTTATTTAATTTTATTCAATTTTATTTTTATTTTTTATATAAAAACATTTTTACACATTAGAAAACCTTTCCTTTGGAAAAAAAATTGATTTAATGCATTTGTGGATTTAATTTTAAATTAAATTATGCCAATTATGTGAATCTAATTTGTTAAAATTAATTATATAATAGGATTAAGAATATTTGATATTAGTTAAAATTTTCAACTTACATTTTTTCCTAACAAATTGTAAAAATAATAAAAACTAATTATCGGGAATATGGTTAAGACATGTTTAATGGTGGTTAAACTAAAAATAAAGGGGCTAAAATGACCTAAATTATTTTATAATTTTTATATTATTTCCATATTATGACATTATATCATTTAATTATTGTGAATTATTCATTTTGGATTCATTTGTTTAGTGTAAAATGTGGATATATTTTATTGTTTTCAAAAAAATCCAAGTGTGCCATCTCCCACACATATAAAAGGAAACCCTATATCCTATCATTTACACACATAAAAACACTTCATCTATAAAATCACTACATAAATACCTTTTTTAAAATGAGAAACATGAAATAAATCCCCTAGTTTTATCATAAAACCATTCAACGAATGATTTTGGTATAAGCATACAGAGGTTCTCCAAAGAATAGGTATAGTTCATAACCTTGCATCTGGGTGTTATTTCTTCCTCGGTATTAATAAAATATTATCCAAATATGATAAAAAAGTATATTAAATATAATAATATATTATTACATTAATTTTATAACCTATATCTATAACGTCCTGGTTATGGAAACTGCCCAGAGGTGCCCCGTACCCGGTTGGTCACATGGCCTCAAGCGCATTTCCCTGAATGCTAGAGCTTCCAACTAACAGCGAGGGCCTTAGGTGTGATAGTGGGGAAACTATTCCCTCATTGGTAGAGTAACACAGTGGAAGTAAAATAGATAGAATCAATAGAAGCAGTAAAACATGCAACAGGTAAACAGTAGAAGTAATAAACATCGGGAGCACACATGTATAAATGATGCATGGTATATATGTCTAGGAAAGTAGAAAAATATGTCCCAATGCTAGAATAAAATACTAAACCAAAGTACAACATAAAAGAGATAAAATTCTATACATCATCGCAAGCTTGAGCTTCGTCCCATGCTCCCCAGCTCTGCAGCAATCAAGTACCTGAAGTAGAAGGGTGCTTTCCCTTATCTAAACCTACAACAATATAAACTATTTGGGCCCAAAAGAAAGACCCAAATAGGGTGTGAGACTAAATAACTATATGAAACATCCCAAAGATCTGTTCCTAATAGTCAGTGAATATATATGGCAGGAAATAATCAAAGAGAAGAAGTAAATAAGGAAGTAATCAAAAGTAAACAATCATGTAGTTTCTAATGCATTCAAATAACAGATATCAAATAAGTAGTTAATCATAAGAAATGAACACTATGGGAAGTACTCATATCTTAACCCCTCTGGTCCAACCAAAACAAACCCAAGCAACCCTCTGGGAAGTACATGTAGTCTAACCCCTCTAGTTCAACTTAGCACAGACTCTCTGAGGAATCACTCACCGTCAATTCCCCCTATAGTCTCATATCGATAACTAAAAGGTGCTCTAGGGAAGCACTCAATGTTGAATTCCCCCTGTGGCTCATATTTAGGTACTACAGACACTCTGAGGAAGCACTTAGATCCATTCCCCCTATGGTCTTTCATCGTAATAATAAACAGAAACTCTAGAGAATCCCTCAACATCCATTCTCCTTATGGTCTACTACACCAGGTACTCATGGCCCTATGTAAGTCAATCAAGCACAGTGATATCTAACGGCCAAATTATACCTCAAAAACTACTTGGTTAAATAGTCTACAACATAACAACATGTCATATAAATAATATTACTCCATCCTATGAACACTATGAATAGAAAGCAAGCAGTATAACAGGATAGGCAACACTAAACGGTCATAAACAAAACATGCATGGGAAAACACTTAAAAAGCATAGAAATTAACCCTATTCACATTCAATTAACCTCTACTCACACATAAAGGCATAGTAGGTAATTAATAAGGCTACAACAGTAAACACACACTACCTCGATCATGGGTATTGGGCACTTTTGCACATATAACTCAAAGAACATCTACAGAAAGGCACAAACCACCTACCTCGACATTGTGAGATTGATATACGTGAACCTCAGGCCTTGAATCAACCTAGAATTCTATAGATCTACAAAAACATCTGAAATTTCCAATTAATGATAAATTTAGATAGAGTAAGAATCATGAAATAAAGTTCTAGAAGAAGGAATTGCTTAACGAGGTGATCTCAACGCAATCAAAAATGGTCGAATCGGAGATCGAATGCTCGACTGGGGGCTCGAAGAAGATCTACGGTCATACGGAAGCTCTCAGACGAAGAAGGTGACGAAGAAGTGTGTTCTATCCATCAGACGTGACCCCGGTCTGTTTAATGAAAAATAATAAATTACACGATGTGTACTTTCCCTTACCGTCCCCCACATTAGGTGGTCTCTAGGTCACCACACACAGTTGTTTGCTCTATGGTTACACAACCAGCACACAACAATGTGTGGCAAATGAGTATACGGCCATTACATATAAGTAAATGGAATGTACTTATAAAATTTCAAGAAACTACTCTTTTTCAAAAAAAATCACTAGAAAAGATAAAAACATACAGGAAAAGAAGATATGGGCTCTTAAAAACATCCCCCCATAATGAAATTCATCCCCTAATTTTTCTAGGAAGGCGGAATAGAAGAAGAATCCTTTAAAGGCTCCAGCCACTATGATCATACATCGGCCTCCCTCTCCCAGGTCTTGTCTTGTACTCATCTGTGCTTCTATATCACTCATACCAGAGGAACATACCAGACACATAGAACTTTCATACTTCGATCAACAATAAGGATAAAATTCTCCTCGAATGAGGTATCCACCTCTAACTCAACCTCCCTAGGTTGAAAAACCTGAGGCGGGTCTAAGAAATAATGGAGATGATGAGAAATGTGGAATACATCATGCATAGATCGGTACCTATGAGGTAACTGCAACTGATAGGCAACCATACCGACTCTCTCCAACACCTCAAAGAGTCCGATGTACTTTGGTGTAAGCTTACCCTGCCTCCTAATCCTCCTGTGTTCCAACCTCAGTCTGACATGCATGAAAAATTGATCTTCGACCTCAAACTTCATAGGTCATATCTATCGATTAGCATAATACTTTTTTCATGAATGTGCATCAGTACCTATGTCTGGAATGACAACTGGTGCCAAGACTGGCACAACTGGAGGATCTGTTGGTAGTCCCTAGTCATCCATGTCTGGAATCTGATCACTGCCATGTAACTGGCAGACAAACAGAGGATGTCTCAGTTGCATGACTCTGGAAGGTCAAACGCACTCTTTATATCAAGATTAACAAGGGAAGAAACATAGAAGTGTGAGAAGGGAATAAGAGAAAGAAATTATACATGCTTTTCAAAACATGGATACATGGCATATATAATGCTTACACAGTGTGTTCTCTAAATCCTTCACATAGGCATGTACATATACCAACCCAGGTCCTGTAACACCCCATATATACGTCAAGTTGTCCTAACACACGAAGTGTACTTGATTCCTCTTCCCCTGCCCAAGTTTTTCTACATGCTAAGCCACACAGTTCCCCTAGAACAAGACTACACGATGAGTTAGTTCCAGATAGGATGTGTACTAGACGAACCTCACCGACCCGTGTTGTTAGTTACATGGTTGGATACATAGGTTACACTCCATGATGTGTTCAAGGTTGACATAGCATGTACAACTTAATTTTTCATCAATCTGTGTCATTAGTCACACGGGTGGACACATGGTCTATGAAACACGGCTTGTACATCTAGTACACGGTGTGTCCCACCGATGATTTCTTAACCCCTTGTCTCTTCCCACACAGTCAGTGACACGGTTAGATACTACATGAAGTTTACATATAGTACACGACATGTACTCAAGAAAAACCATTCCTTCCCGAACATGACACATGGCGTGTATTCATCAATACACGCCATGTATTCTGGGTTTTAACGAACACAATGCCTCATAAACTACTCCAAAATCCTATAAAAACACTGAAATTAACATTAAATTGAAAAATTCCAATTCTTGAGAGCTCGTACTCCCTGAGAATCAAAGATTGGCATCTTATACATATTACATATAACAGAACATAACAATGATCCACAAAATTCTGGTCCATGAGGGCCAATAACACCTCAAGAACCATTTTTTGACATTCCTTTAAACAAAAACCTAGAAAATTCAATACCCTATCCAAAGAAGATATTTTATCAAGTTATTTATCACAACAACATGCATATCTAGCACAACATCTATCACAACAACATGCAATCACTAATGAAACCCAGATGGTGTAGCAAGAATGCATGACATGTCATCTCTAGCAAGTGCGCATATGATTCATGAGATAGAATATCCTCATCTCATTGGGTTGCAATGTAAATATAACCTCAATAACATCATCCATAATAGCACAAAACATGTGAATCACCCAATGGTGAAATCAAATCAACTATAAAATTGAAAAACCAGAAAAGATATTTCAATAAATGAGGTAGATTGGCTTTTCCTTATACACGGGTTGGATACACCCGAGAAAAACTTAATACCATGTACATATTCCTTCCTATCCTTGTATATAGGCTCCACATAGTATTCCAAGAAGAAAGAAACCTCACTAATACCGCTTTTTAAGGTCCCGGTTCCAGAAGCCTCCCAGAGGTGCCCCGTACCCGGTTGGTCACATGGCCTCAAGCGCGTTTCCTCGAATTCCAGAGGCTACCAACTAGTAGTGAGGGCCTTGGGTGTGATAGTGGGGAAACTATGCCCTCATTTGAATAGTAACATAGCAGAAGTAAAATAGAGAGAAATATCAGACACAGTAAAACATCCAATAGGTAAACAACATAAGTAATAAACAACGGGAGAACACATATATAAATTATGCATGGTACATATGTTTAGGAAAAAAACCAAAGAAGTCACAATGTTGGAATACAATACTAAACCAAAGTATAAAATAAAACATATAAAATGATCTACATCATCGTAATCCTCAGCTTGGTTCCATGCTCCCCACCTCTACAGCAATCAAGCACCCAAAGTAGAAGGGTGTTATCCCTTATCTAAACCTGCAACAATATAATCTATTAAGGCCCAAAATCATGACCCAAATAGGGTGTGAGACTAAATCATAGTATTCAACCATCCAAATATCTATGACTAATAGTCAGTGAATATATATGGCAGACAATAAGCAAAGAGAAGCAGTAAACAAGGAAGTACACAAAAGTAAACAATCACATAGTTTCAAATGCATTCAAATAAAAAAAACAAGTAAGAAACTAATCATATGCAGGGAACCCTCTGAGAAGTACTCACAGCCTAACCCCTCTGGTCCAACCAAAACAAATACAATCAACCCTCTAAAAATTATACACAGTCTAACCCCTCGGATTCAGCTTAGCACAAAATCTCTGAATAAGCACTCACTGTTAATTCCCCCTACAGTCTCGTATTGGTAACTAAAAGGCACTCTGGGGAATCACTCAACATCCAATTCCCCTTGTGGCCTGAATTGAATAACTATAGACAATATGAAGAAGCACATACATCCATTCCCCCTATGGTATTGCTTCATAACAGTGAACAGACACTCTGGAGAAGCCCTCAACGTCCATTCTCCCTATGGTCTACCACACCAGGTTCTCACAGCCCAGTGTAAGTCAATCGTGCACAATGATATATAATGGCTAATGTATACCTCAATAACTACATGGATAAACATACCACAACATAAAAACATGTCAAATAAAAAATATTACTCCATCCAATAAGCACTAGGAATAGAAAGCAAGCAGCCTAATAGGCTAAGAAATACCAAACAGTCATAAACAAAACCTTCATGGGAAAACACTTCTAAAGAATAGTAATTAACCCTATTCACATTCGATTAACCTCTAATCATGTATAAAAGAATATCAGAAAATTAACAGGGATAAAACCATAATCATGGAATACCCCGATCAAGGGTGTTGGGAACTTTTGCACATATAACACACAAACCATCAATGTAAAGGCACAAACCACCTACCTAAGTGTCGTGAGATTGATATATGTGAACCTCGGGGCTTGATTCGGCCTAATATTGTCCTAGATCTACAAAAACTTCTAAAACATTCAACTGATAATATCCTAAGAAAGGGGAGGAATCATGAAACGATGATCAAGAATAAGGAAGAACTTCTTATGGTGATTCAAACGCAATCGATGGTGGTCAAATCAGAGAATGGATGCTCGATCGGGGGCTCAGAGAAGATCCATAGTTGTACAGATGCTCTCAGACGAAGAAGGTGAAGAAAAAGCCTGTTCTTTCCCTCAGACATGACACTAGTCCATTTAAGGAAAAAAAGTAAGTACATGGCATGTACTTTAGAATTACACGACGTGAACTTGTCCTTACCAACCCCCGCATTAGGTGGTCTCCCGGTCACCACAAATGGTTTTGTTCTTGGCCGTTACACGGTCATCACACAGCTACGTGCGGCAAAAGAGTAAATGGCATGTACATATAAGCACACGGCATGAACTTCCAAAATTTACTGAAACACATCTTTTCATTAAAAACACATAAAAATTGAAAAACATAACTGAAAAGAAGATATGTGTTATTACAATATCTATCCACTCCTCCATCAAATGGGAAATCAAACCAAAGATCATGCGTATGGAGGATTACCACCTTGTGAACCTGTGTAATTTGTTTTCCATCACTGCATCTCATGGATGGATATAATTGTGGATTTAATTTATAAATATTATATTTATGAAATAATTATACTTTTAAAAATATAATATCACATCTAATTTTTTACCTTCCAATCTTTTTGAAAATTATAACGTTGCATGTGAGTACATGCAGACTACTGCCTCCATAAAGTGATGTGATAATTTTTTCATTTTGTATCAATATTCAATGGATTTATATAATCAAATATAAAATGGATAGATATGATATGTATATATATATATATAATTATTAAAATTCAATATATGGTGTATCGAAGATCAATGTACAAGGAATGGAACTACTAAACCCAAACATACCTGAAAAAAGAAGCCATTGTAACTTAGAGTAGTGTTTTTAATAATAAATTGTAAGTAAATGGTTGATAAAAAATTATAATTAAAAAATATATGAAATGATATATATTATTATGGATATTTTATATATTCATAATAAATCTATATTTATTACAGATCATGTTCAAATGTGTATAAAGGAAATCAGACCCAAGGTAAGGATTTTTTTGTAGAATATCATCATTATTCAAGATAGTTTATATTTATTTCACCAATGGAGAAATAATTTTATATTTATATATAAAACCAAATATATTTCCTTCCTATATGGTTATTACTATTAATTAATAGTTTTCCTTTCAATTCTCTCTATTTTAGTAATTAAGATACCAAAATAATGTTTTAATGGAAAATTGACTTTTTTTATACTCATTCGGGAATCGCTCTCTTAAATGAAATTTTACTATTAAAATGCATTCAGAATATTTTTAATATTATAATATTATTTTAAAAATAAATTTTTATCCATGTTTTAATTTTTTAAAAATGGTTTAAAATTAATGTTCTTTTCATTTATAAATGAGGTGCTCTTTGTGTTTTTTATAATAGTGAAAAAGGAATGTTTTTAATGGAATATATGGAATTACCTAGATTTATAACCACTCATTTAATTGATTATTACTTTTAAAATTTCTATTATTCCTTTCAATAAAATTTATTTCCTTAATATTCTTGAATTTTTTAGTTTTTAAAAGTGATTTTCAATGTAGAAAGGGTATTTTCTTAAATAATGTTTTTAATGAAATTTATATAGTATTTATATTCAACCACTATAACTATTCTTACTTAAATTATGATCCATTGGGAATATGTTGTTATGATTCCAAAATTATTATTTCTATAGATGTTTTATGACCATTTTGACTTGGGATGTACTATTTTGATACTATTCACCGTGTTACTCTTGATGGTTTATGATTTTGTTTGTTGATTGGGGAAATATTAACATTTTGTATTATGTTTTTTTGATATAAATACATATGGTGATTATGTTTCTACAATTTTATATAAGTAATGCATTGGACATAGTAATAAATGGATGAGTACCACTATATCCCCTCAATGCATCAGTTGGTCTTATGGGATAAACAAGATTTGTTATTTGGCCAAGACCTTACCCATTAATGTAAGATGTATTGACAAAAGGCCTCTATGGACTGTTTATGATGTCTGGTTTTATTCATTCCTTAATTATCAGATTATCTATTAATTTCCTTGTGATTATATGACTTGTTACTATATCCATGGATAAGTTTCCATCTCATTTGATTATTTATATTCCATTATTTGACCAACATTTATTCCAACCATATAATTCTTTCTGCTCAAGTTATTAATTACATCACATGGGTTTTTATCTATTCACCATGAAATAATTATTTTTATTATGTGTTCATGATATATTTTATTTTACACATACCCTTAATGAGCATATTATTTTACCCCTTTATTCAGTTTTCTTTACCAAAAATTCTAGGAAAAGTATTATGATTGATATGCAAGGATATTCAAAAGAGAATAGTAGTTTTTTCCATTTAAATACTATGTATTATTTTATGTTTTCAAATGTAATATGTAATTAAATTATTTTTATACTTTTATAATACTACTAAGCATTATTTCTATTGGGATGTGATTTCTTGTATCTGGAATGAATGTAATAAAGTAACCAACGACTATAGGCTAATATGGTCGAGGTTTTTAAATACATTCCCATATATGTATAAATTCAACCATTTTGAAATAAAATTATAATTATATATATATATACAAAATTAAAATTTAAAATGTAAATTACTTTATAAAATATATATATGTGTGTGTATTAGAATAAAAAATAAATATTTAAATACTTTATAAATCAAAATCAAAATAAAAATAAAAGTTTAAAATTTAAATTGAATTATAAATTTACTAATATAGATAGTATAATATATATGTTACATATATATATCAAAGATAAATTTAAAATAGAAATAAATATACATAGATATATATATACATATTCTTATGATATATGTATCTTTGTGTGTACCTATCCGCATAAAAATACAAATATAATTTTTATATGTAATATATTTATATGTGTATATATATTAAAATTTTTCCTAAATAAATACAATTAAATATGTATTTGTTTGTGTGTGTTGGGAGTGTGTGTGTGAATATTTATATATAAACTATATATATAATTTGATGAGCTCTATAGGTTTTGGGGATGTCATTTTAAAACACATGACATGCCTTGTGAGCCTGATTCCCAATAAGATTCAAAAACCAAGGTTTTTCTATGACCTTTGACATTTATCAATAATTTTTTAGAACTAGGAATATGTAACCTTTTACTTATTAAAATATTCAATAACGTTTCCATTCTTAATGATAAAAATAATGGATTGGGAAGGTCCCCTTTCACAATGTTGGTTTATTTAACACCAAGAGAATAAATCTTTATCATTTTTTTCCTTACCATGTAGAGAAAGAATATCTTGAATATAGTTAATATTTATCTATCCTCCTACTCTACTCATTATTTTTCCATACACCTATACTGACCTATCACACCCAAGATTAGTAACTTTATTTTTCTTCAATTATTTAGCCCTAAAACAAAAGAATTATTGTGGGAAACACTATATTTTTCACACACACAAACATGCACATATATATATATATATGTGTGTGTGTTTGTGAGTATATTTATAAATTTTAAATTTGATATATATACTCAATTTAGTGTGTGTGTGTGTGTGTGTCTATATGTATTATCACATTTCAGTGTGTGTGACTATAAATATATAATAGTTTCGTATTATGTATATAAATTTATGTGCATGTAATTTTCCCACAAAATCATAGACATGCACGCCCCAACATATATAATTATAATATTTCTAAATTTCTATAATTTTAGGGACTTAAGATTTTATTTATTGTTAAATTATAATAAAAAATATTTTATTTATTCTCAAATATTGTAATGATTTTTTTAAGATCTGTTACTATTTATAATATAAAATTAAAATAGTTTAGAACAAAATATTTTACGTGTAAATTCTTTTATAAAAATGGATGAATATTAATTTTATTTTAAAAAATATATTTGTATTGGGGTTAAATAGTTCATTAAAATTGTAGTAGGTCATGCACCCAACCCTTCTAGAATTATATTCCCTTGTTTATTTTGTTCTTACTAATGTAAAATTAGTCTAGATTAATTGTAAGAAACAATGATTTATTGCGTAATTATTTTTCATTACACATTTAGGACAAAACATGTTGGAAGATTAAATTTATTGATTTCAATGACAATAAAAGTTATGAATCACTTCATTTTAGTAAAATTTTATATGATAATATGTATCATAATTAGGAAATAACCAGTCTTCTATATGTAAACTTAATGAGAGTTCCAAGTAGTTTGAGAGGATAATGAACTATGAAAATACAACATTATATGATTTGTGTTCCAAATTTAAAATGTCATCAATAATAATAAAACTAAATGACATGATTTTTATCAATAGATAAAGTGACTCTAGTTTTATATAATTTCTTGATATCTTAAATGTTATTTTAGTAGTTAAATATGAGTCTTCCTATTGATGATATTAAACTAAACATATGGTATACTATATGGTCATGAGAAATAAAAATTTTCATGCATGTATTAAGGAATATATTTTATTTTGAAATTATTATAGTCCATTATAAATTATCAAATTGTGATATGTCTCAATATGTGAAAATGAATCAGGTTTGTAAAATATTGTTTGAGAGTTTTAAATCAATGTGTGATTTTTATATCATGTATTGATGTTTAGAAACTGAAATATATATATTACCACATAAAAATAAAATAACCTGAGATGAGAAGAAATGATTACCGACATATTCTTTTTAAATGAATAAAATTAATAATAAACATTTGGAATTCTTAAATAAACACAAAAACTTCATCTTTCATTTTCTAAAAAACGCATGAATTATTAAAATGTGAAAACCAGCACTCGGAGTACATCGTCAGTTATGTTTGGTAAATTATTTCTAGTGGTAATGGTTATTCATGGAATGAATTTACATCATGATGTATATGATAATTTTTAAGATAAAACACTAAAGTAAATAAATTTAAATTTTTTAGCTCTATTAATTTAAGAACTAAAATTAATATGGGGTACTGTTATTATAGTATAAAATACTTCCAATAGAAAATATATCATTTTAATAACAATTTTTCCAGCATGATAAATGAAATTTTAGAATATAGTAATTTTTTAGAGTATGATATTAATGGATGGTTAGGTCATTAAATATTTTAATATGGTACACAATTAGGTACATTGATCAATTGTTTGATGATTGTTTTTATGAAAATAATTGATTATTACTTTAAATAAATTGATACAAATGTTAAACAAATATTTAATTATTATATAAAATGGTTTTTGTTATATTCTATATTAATAAACGATGAATGATTCTATAAGGTAGTGGATATACTCATTATATATGGTAAACTATGATCTAAAACCCTTGTAATAGTGTGCCAATAAAAACATAATTTTTATAAAATTAATTTATATGAAGTATTTAAAAGTTATAATTTTTATCTTAATAATATATAATGTAAAATATGTATGTTAAAATTTCAAAATCAGGTTAAAAAATACGTATTAAATGACTGAAGGGTTGTTTATACATGATTGATATGGTGATAAGATCAGTTTTCTAGTTGGTGAATGATGGAAAAAATATTTTCTTCCTCTAAAGGCTCATAATATTTACATATAATAAAGATTTTAATTTTTTTATCTATCTAGGAGGGGTATTCATAAAATAAAATCATATTTTATCCAGGATTTAATTTTTAATGATTTAATGTACCATGTTGCTATGTTATGTTGTTGAATTTATTTCATATATTTATAAACTATTCAATTATTGTAATGACCTGAGTTTTTTCCAATAAATAGATATTGTATTCTATAGTTGACTACACATGAAACACTGAAACCCAAACCAATATAGACCATCATAAGGTTGCCATAAAAATTGTAGGTATGAACATTAGTAATAGAATTATGATATATTTATATATATAATAAGAATAAAATAAAATAAAATTCATTGTAAAAATTGAACTCAATTAGTACAGATAAGAAACTAACAAAATATATTTTTATCCATAAAGTTTTATTTTACAAAATGAATATTTTTCATTTTTGATATGTTTATGATTGAAACTAGTTTTAAAAGGAATATTAATATATGGAAAAAATATTTCTTATAAAAAAAATTTCAAGATATTTTGTGAATTTATTTTAATGATAAATTTATAAACATTATGATGTTAATTTAAAAAAAATCAATTTTGGATTTATCAGGATCATATTACTTAATATTAATTTTTTTAAATATTTCTAAAATAATTTAGTTGTATGTGAATTGTGAAAAATGTCATTGATGAAAATACTATGGATTTTAATATGTAACATGGATATAAAATAACCTAAAACTTGGTGAACCTTTATATTGATCAACTATATTTATTTTAGGTAAATTTATATATTTTAAAATATCATGTTTGAATTAAAATCCTATATTTTATATTTAACAACAAAAGTAATATTTCTCAAACAAATTAATAAATACATTGTGCATTAGATTGTTGAAATTATTTTTAACAAAATAAATAAAATGAAATAGATTTTAAATTTATAATAAGTGGTTCTAATTTATCTATAAAATTAAACTTTATTTTTAGACATAAATATTAAGCTTCCTAGGGTAAATGGTAGTTAACTAGGTAAAACCAATATTGTTCATGGGATAATACTTTTCTAAAAAAATTATATTTTTTTAATTAAATGAATCAATTTAAAATTAAAACAATATTATTATATTGAATGATATTTAAAATGAGTTAAAATACAATTATTCTAAAATAAAATTTAAATATTTTTAAGAACACGTAATGATTAAAATGTTATTTTTCTAAAATAATAGTTTTACATCCAATTTAGTATTTTGATTTAAAAGAAAGTTTTACCATATAAGAAATTAAATTAGTTTAAATTCAGTCCAAATTAAAATTCATCATGTCTAAATTTTTTAATAATGGTGACCATATATTTTTAGTAAAAAAATATTTTACATGATTAATACTTAATTAAGTGTAATAAGTGTGTAAATAATGAATCTAAGATGACTTGAATTTTACAAAATTAACATGAACTTTAGAACATATATAAATATTTTTTCATATATTAGAGTCTTAAATACATTTCTTGTAACACCCCAGGTAAATAATGAATATGACATTTTCATATTTATCCATATTTGTGAATAAAATATTAATATGACTTTAAAGGGGACGCTATGCTCGATGGCGTACCCAACACGCAACAACGAGTTTCATGGGAATCTTACGTTGCACTCTAATAATAAAATAATATTATTATAAATGGTAGTTAACATGTAGCCGTTGTAATGGCGGGAATGGATAGAAATAACTAAAATATGATTATATATGTTCATAAATATTTTTACATTTATACAATAAAAGATAAATACTTAAAATACGGAAAGAATTCAATTTTAGGCGTATATGCCCTAGTTTTCACTAAAGGTTCACTTATCACCTTTTGATGGAGAACCGTCATTAAATATAGTTTTGTTCACTCTTAAAAATTATTTTGGACCAAATAAAACTCTTATTAAGAATCGGGACATCAAAATTTACTTTGTGTAAATTTTTGGTATCTTTCCGATAAAGTTCTATTTTTTAATGAATAGTGTAAAATGTTGTATTTTAATTCAAAACCACTTTTTTATCTAATTTATTTATATGATTAGATTATATTTTTAATTGGTTTTAAAGTGAAATTAGAAAATATTTTTACCATTAAATCCAATAGTGTTCGTTGGAATCAATTTCACTTTGAAATCAGACTTAAACTAGTGTCAATCTTTTGATACTTATTGTTTCATAAAACACGCTATTTGTCATGACAGCGGGAATTAATCATTAAATTAATTAATGTGACTTATATGTTTTGAATTTTGTAAAACGGACTTCATTTTTGAATTCAGAATATCAAATATAGCTTAGGGTGAATTTTTGGGATTTTTCTGAAAAACTTCAATTTTTGATGAATAGTGAAACCACTAAGTGGTACTTATAAAAACTGATTTTCCGTTTAAATGAAATTTTTCCATCATTGTGTTTTGATTTTCAAAAATCCGACATACATGGTTGTCATTAAGAAGTAAAATGTGGTTCAATGAGATTAAAATAATTTTTTGGTGAATAGTAACTTATTAAGTTTTTAATCGCGATTAGTGGTAATTAGTGTGGTTTAAGGTAAAAATAATGCTTTAATAAAATGAGATGAGCTTGACACATATCTTACCCTCATTGGTTGTATCATGGGCGACCAAGACAAGCCATGGGTCAACTTGGGGACCCCATGGATCCACTTTGGTTGGGAAATGACATAAATAACATTTTATTTAATGTAAAAGTAAAATTGACACAAACATGATATGTTCTACTAAAACAATTTTTAAGTGAGGTTATACAAGTCATATTTTTTATTATAAATATTCATTGGAAAGCTAAAAAGATTTCCTACATCATAGTATTTTTTTTATAATTTTTAGACATTAAATAAATTAAATTTTTTATGACATAATAATGATGCAGCGATGACATCATTATTTGACGATTTAAATAAAATGGAAAGATAATGTAAAATCTATGAACTAAACATGTCCAAAACTTATTGGATGAGTGTATTTAGAAGCCTTATCACCTTATCCACGAATTATATCAATGTGGGACCTTTTGAAACCGAAACACATTTTCAAATAAAGTAATATTTCATTACTTTCCAAAAGTGCCCCTCCTCTCCTCTTATAAAAGTCCCCCACCTCTACCTCATTTAACACACTCCTAAAGCCTTTGGATCGGCCAACCCCTACCCATTTACTCTCTCCACATCCCTCTCCTCATCCTAGAGGATTCCCTTTGGGCATAATCCTTTCAAAGGAAGCCTTTAGGCTCAAATCAAAAGGATTTACACTTTTAAAGGTAATTCACTCTCTCATGTTCATTTGTTTTATTTTGCTTCTCCAACCCCCTAAACTCTTTTTATTTACTTCTTTTATAACAACACCAGTATCTTAAATATACTAGGATGTTGTTATAAGATTTATTCGAGCTACACTCTCACACAACTACATCAAATGGTTAAAGAACATACGGTTTCCGGGGATGGTGAAATTCTGCCTCCCGAAACAATGATTGTTCAATACTCATTTAACACCTTCAAAGGTGGACATTATGATGTAACTATTTTTATATATGATATATAATATGTTTATGTTTTATTTACGCTTCTGTATTTTTCATTTTTGTCTTACCTTTATGGCTTCCATTATGGGTATACGCGATATCTTCATTTAAGGAAGTGCGGACTACCGCCCCCTCAAAGTGATTTGATTCGTTAAATACCATATGTGGGACGTATAAAGGATGGAACTATGATATTATATATGATATTATAATGTAATTATAATATACCTTTATATCATTATTATTCCATTCTATAAAATATGAAATAGAAATGAAAGTAGCGTTCATGCGTACGTACGGCTTACCGTCTCCATGAACGGTGCATTTCATTTCTTACCTCTAAATGATTATGTAATGTTATAAATGCATGAATGTACTGGATATATATGACATATATGATATCCAAATCATGAATATTATTTTTTATATAATAAACATTTGACCACACGAACAACATGTAATGGTAAGAAGTCCACTTTCGACTTAAGAACCAAATATCGACAAAACAAACATTATTAACATAAATGTTTACATAATGTTTATAACATGGAAATAAGTGATATAATAGGAATAATGAACTATAAAAAGTTTCTTAATAAAGTGGAAATTAACTCAAGTTTATTATTCAGGACGTTAAAGAATGATCGAGTCAAGTCGGACCCGAGGTAAGGGATCTTACTCATCTCTTTCTTTTTAAGTACACTCTTTTATGTCATTCCTTTTAAAGCTCATCTTTCTTGTTATTGGGATGATCTTTTATATTAATCCTACTGTAATTTTTATTTTTATGTGATGAGATACCCTATTCTCTCTCATCAATCCATTTTGGAAGTTTTGATTGGCGCCGTTAGGCTGCCGAACTTTCGTAAGAGATCTAACTTCTCTCTTTCTTTTTAAGTACTCTCCTTTATGTCACTTCTTTTAAGATCCTATTTGTAATGTTGGGGGATGTTCTTTTATATTCCTCTTGATGTACATTATATTTTAATGTGATGAGATACCCTATTTTATCTCATCAATCCATATTCGTATGTTTTATGTGGCGCCGTTAGGCTGCCGAGTTTTCGTGGGGGATTTTTCATCTCACTTTTATTCCCGTGAGATTTATGCTACATTTGCCACAAATTCCATTGAGTGGTGTATGTACTGCCCATTATTCTACTCTTTGTGTAATATACTTTAGTTTATGAGTATTTACATCAATGACCTATTGTCTTTCTTTCATGGGGTGTATGTTTTGAAAGATACCCAAGTCGGTAAGGGAACCTTTCACCCTCCTCTTTTTTAAAAGACTTCTTTTATTGGGTCTTTTAATTTACATATTTTTATGTTGGGATATGTTCTCATACATCCTTATTGATGTAAATTTTATGTCCAAGTGATGAGATACACTTTTTATCTCTCATCAACTCATTTTGATGTGATGCCGTTAGGCTGTCAAGGGAACTTTTTAACCCAATTTTGATTTCTTTGGGTTCAACTTGTAGTCATTGAATATGTCATCCATTGAATATGTGTGAATGACCTTTTATTGTTTTACACTTAATATCCACTTATATTGGGTGTATATATATTTGTCACACATATTTTTTGAGATTTATTTGTCCTTAATTTAAGGATACCTTCTTTATAAGGGATTTCATCACATTTGACATTTCTATTGAGGGCTCATTGTTGTTATGCACTAATTCACTCTTATATGGTGTATATACTGTCCTTTGGAGTATTATATCATGAATCCTTTTATTCTCATGATATTATAAAATTCTGACTAAATCTTATTCCTCGATTATTGTATTCAAGTGTCTCTAATTTTGGTAAAACCCCTTTAACCAAAATATCGTTTTAGATGTTTTAATTATTTGTTCTTATTAATATCCATGTTTTCAAAATGGTTTTAAGGATTTATTTATATGGATATTAATGGTTTAAAATGTTAAAATCTTCAAGGTGGTATGGGACACTTTGATTCAAAAATCTCTTTATTAAATGTTTTAAATGGTTTTGGAAATGGTTTCTTTTTGAATGGATTCATTATTTCAATATCCTAAAATGTTATATTGTGATTGAAATGTGGAAATTTTATGTTTCCTTTATTCATGTTTATGTGATACGATTATTTTATGGTTCTTGGGCATTGTTATGAAGAATGGGTGGTTCCATGATAAACTAAGGGCGGGTGAGCCCGATATAGCTCTCCAATGCATTGGGTAACGCGAAGGAGTGAAACGTTAATGTTTCTCCGAAGAGATTTAGGGAATATACTGTGATGGGTATTCCAAACGTAACCAAGAGGGTTACTCCCTACGTAAGAATGTTATGAATGCCTCAAGTTACCTTTATGTCTTATGTTTTCTATGATTTATTCATGATTTGATATGCCTATATTTTATGGGTAAAGTATGATTTCATTATTATGTATATACGAACTCATGTTTCCTTTCCATATTTTTATAACCCTTACTGAGCTTTTTATGCTCATCCCAAGTTTTTGAAATGTTTTTCACAGGTCAAGGGAAAGGTACATGATGTGATGATAGTGTCAAGGATGTGTCAAGAAAGAATCCGTGTTTTATTTTAAATAGGTTTCCGTTGATGGGAAGAATGAATATTGTCTTTTATGTAACCACTTTGTTTAAATGTGGAATGCAATGCAAGTTTCATGATCTAATTCTCTAAAACTCTAAACCTAAAAAGATCCTCAATGTGTAATCTTGTAATAACTCAAGATTAAGTAAGGTTTAAGGCTGGGGCCTTATAGTTGGTATCAAAGGTCGGTTTAGATAACTTTAGAGGTTAGGGTATTCTTTAAGCATAATTGACAATTACCATAATGGTTAGGATTTCAGAAAGAGTATTAGTTTTAGATAAAGTGAATGAGTAAGTATATCTTATTGTCTATCTTACTCATTAGTACATGATGGTTTTATTGATATACTCACACTGACCTTTTTGGTTTTAGTAAATGGCTGGATCTAGCAGGCACCAAAGTAACAGTGGATGTGAAGGAAACTGTGACAGTTTTTTGAGCAAGCAACTGAATGATATGGGAGCTGCAATGAGAACTCTTTTGATTATCCTCAACCAACTATCTGGAGTCATGATTGACCACCTAAACCTTGGATATTTCTCTAAGGCATCATATATGCAAGAAACAAATCCCTACGGAAGTACAGGTAATAATCATAAAGGTAAGTGTTTTCAAAAACCTATGTGTCAAAGATGTGGAAAGAAACACCTAGGAAAATGTTTCAAAGGGACAGAAATATGCTATAGATGTGGAAATGAAGGTCATAAAGCAAGAACCTGCCATGGAAAAAGGAAGCATCCAGTTGACTCGAGGAAAGGGAAAGAAGTTCTTTCTGAGGGATCAATTGAATGTTTTAAATGTGGTGTGCATGGTCATTATGCAAACACATGTCCTATGAAGAAGTTTCGTGAATGGGGTCACCAAGAGCGTACCAATATTCGTTTACCAATACCTAATGCCATTCCAATTGAGGATGAAGAAACTGACAATGACCAATCAAAGGTATGTACTATTTCATGACTATTGTTTTCTTATTTTGGAATCTTAGGATATGATTCAAGATTTTGTTTGTAGGAAAGAGGTATTTTGGAATAAGTTGGAAAGGAATGGATAATGGATCATGAAGAATGTTGAATGAGTAAGATGTCAACATATGAGGGCTTCAAGAGTTAGGGTGAAATTATTAAGAGTATTAAGTCTCTTTTGATGATGGGGTTACATTAGAAGACTTTTTTATGTGTAACCCTGATGTTTAATATAGGCAAATTTTATTCAAGTAATAGTTATCTTTTCTTTTGTGGACATAGTTATAAAGAACCATTTGGGTTTATATGATCCTTACTTTTGAGGTAATTATGGGTTACCATATGTTATGATTGAAGTGAAAGGCATGAGATAAAATTGAGGTTAAATTATGTTATGGTTATTTTTGATGATTTTATCCCTTTTTGGGTAATGATTTGAGAATTATATAGTTTTGGAAAAAGGACAACACGCAGACCGTGTGACAACCCGTCACGTCGGACAATGCTGCGGGAATCAAACCCACAACCAAAGTGCGACTGGTATTTATCGCCTACCACTGGACTACGTGAATCCCCTGGTTAGTTTGACTGATTCTTTTAAGTTATATGATTTTATGAATTAAGAGTAAGTTGATTTTTTAGGATATGTGATTAGGATAATTACTTTTCAATGTGAGACTTTAGGAGCAACTGATGTTGTTTGGAGATAAATGTTACGATTTAACTTGGAAGACTATGTGACTAAATCCTTCAAATATTTGGGTTTCAATCTTATATTGGTTTACTTTGAAGAATTTTATGGACAAATTGTTTATCGGATGGTCCTCGTTGAACTTTGGGTTTTGTTGGACAAATTTTGGAGATTAAGATTAGATTTTCTTTTTATAAGGGGTTATCCTTTTCTGGATTATCTGATCTTGTACTAACCTTTTTGGTTTTGGTTTTGGTTAAAGCCTAAAAACATGGGATGTATATAGTTCTCTTTTGAGGATTAGGTGATTCTCTAGAAGTTTATTATAGTACTCTTAATGCGAACAAGTCTCCCTAAATACTCATCTTTTGGAAAAAATATGAGTTTGACTAAGGAATCTAGTAAAAGTTGAAAGTCAACATGATAAGTGATTATGCTTCCTTATGAATAAATTCCTCAATAAAAAGTAACTTAAAACAAAAATGTTGTCTATTAACTTTTCCTACTGGGGAATCGAATACCATTTAACCCATCACAAGTTTGTGATTTTCTCGTGGTTAACTTTCTCCTAAACGTGCTTTCTATCACTCTCCATCAGAACATGACCCTTTGTTTTTTCCTCCATGTCCATATTTTCATACTTGGAATCCTAGTATGGGTTAACTCGGGTGACCTTTGTACTTATCTTTCTTTATTTTAAAGTGATTTTTTTTACCGACTCTTCTCCGATGTGGGATGTTCAAGGATGTTTCCAAGCGCAATTTTAAAATTGCGAGGACGCAATTCCCAAAAGGGGGGAAGGATGTAACACCCCAGGTAAATAAGGAATATGACATTTTCATATTTATCCATATTTGTGAATAAAATATTAATATGACTTTAAAGGGGACGCTATGCTCGATGGCGTACCCAACACACAACAACGAGTTTCTTGGGAATCTTACGTTGCACTCTAATAATAAAATAATATTATTCTAAATGGTAGTTAACATGTAGCCGTTTTAATGGCGGGAATGGATAGAAATAACTAAAATATGATTATATATGTTCTTAAATATTTTTACATTTATACAATAAAAGATAAAGTCTTAAAATACGGAAAGAATTCAATTTTAGGAGTATATGCCCTAGTTTTCACTAAAGGTTCACTTATCACCTTTTGATAGAGAACCGTCATTAAATATAGTTTTGTTCACTCTTAAACATTCTTTTGGACCAAATAAAACTCTTATTAATAATCGGGACATCAAAATTTACTTTGTGTAAATTTTTGGTATCTTTCCGATAAAGTTCTTTTTTTAATGAATAGTGTAAAATGTTGTATTTTAATTCAAAACCACTTTTTAATCTAATTTATTTATATGATTAGATTATATTTTGAATTGGTTTTAAAGTGAAATTAGAAAATATTTTTACCATTAAATCCAATAGTGGTCGTTGGAATCAATTTCACTTTGAAATCAGACTTAAACTAGTGTCAATCTTTTGATACTTATTGTTTCATAAAACACGCTATTTGTCATGACAGCGGGAATTAATTATTAAATTAATTAATGTGACTTATATGTTTTGAATTTTGTAAAATGGACTTCATTTTTGAATTCAGAATATCAAATATAGCTTAGGGTGAATTTTTGGGATTTTTCTGAAAAACTTCAATTTTTGATGAATAGTGAAACCACTAAGTGGTACTTATAAAAACTGATTTTCCGTTTAAATGAAATTTTGCCATCATTGTGTTTTGATTTTCAAAAATCCGACAAACATGGTTGTCATTAAGAAGTAAAATGTGGTTCAATGAGATTAAAATAATTTTTTGGTGAATAGTAACTTATTAAGTTTTTAATCGCGATTAGTGGTAATTAGTGTGGTTTAAGGTAAAAATAATGCTTTAATAAAATGAGATGAGCTTGACACATGTCTTACCCTCATTGGTTGTATCATGGTCGACCAAGAAAAGCCATGGGTCAACTTGGGGACCCCATGGATCCACTTTGGTTGGGAAATGACATAAATAACATTTTATTTAATGTAAAAGTAAAATTGACACAAACATGATATGTTGTACTAAAACAATTTTTAAGTGAGGTTATACAAGTCATATTTTTGATTATAAATATTCATTGGAAATCTAAAAATATTTCCTACATCATAGTATTTTTTTTATAATTTTTAGACCTTAAATAAATTAAATTATTTATGACATAATAATGATGCAGCGATGACATCATTATTTGACGATTTAAATAAAATGGAAAGATAATGTAAAATCTATGAACTACACATGTACAAAACTTATTGGATGAGTGGATTTCGAAGCCTTATCACCTTATCCACGAATTATATCAATTTGGGACCTTTTTAAACCGAAACACATTTTCAAATAAAGTAATATTTCTTTACTTTCCAAAAGTGCCCCTCCTCTCCTCTTATAAAAGGCCCCCACCTCTACCTCATTTAACACACTCCTCAAGCCTTTGGCTCGGCCAACCCCTGCCCATTTACTCTCTCCACATCCCTCTCCTCATCCTAGAGGATTACCTTTGGGTAGAATCCTTTTAAAGGAAGCCTTTAGGCTCAAATCAAAAGGAGTTACACTTTTAAAGGTAATTCACCCTCTCATGTTCATTTGTTTTATTTTGCTTCTCCAACCCCCTAAACTCTTTTTATTTACTTCTTTTGTAACAAAACCAGTATCTTCAATATACTAGGATGTTGTTATAAGATTTATTCGAGCTACACTCTCACACAACTACATCAAATGGTTAAAGAACATACGGTTTCCGGGGATGGTGAAATTCTGCCTCCCGAAACGATGATTGTTCAATACTCATTTAACACCTTCAAAGGTGGCCATTATGATGTCAATATTTTTATATATGATATATAATATGTTTATGTTTTATTAAAGCTTCTTTATTTTTCATTTTTGTCTTACCTTTATGGCTTCCATTATGGGTATACGTGATATCTTCATTTAAGGAAGTGCGGACTACCGCCCCCTCAAAGTGATTTGATTCATTAAATACCATATGTGGGACGTATAAAGTATGGAACTATGATATTATATATGATATTATACTGTAATTATAATATACTGTTATATCATTATTATTCCATTCTATAAAATATGAAATAGAAATGAAAGTAGCGTTCATGCGTACGTACGGCTTACCGTCTCCATGAACGGTGCATTTCATTTCTTACCTCTAAATGATTATGTAATGTTATAAATGCATGCATGTACTGGATATATATGACATATATGATATCCAAATCATGAATATTATTCTGTATATAATAAACATTTGACCACACGAACAACATGTAATGGTAAGAAGTCCACTTTCGACTTAAGAACCAAATATCGACAAAACAAACATTATTAACTTAAATGTTTACATAATGTTTATAACATGGAAATAAGTGATCTAATAGGAATAATGAACTATAAAAAGGTTCTTAATAAAGTGTAAATTAACTCAACTTTATTATTCAGGACGTTAAAGAACGATCGAGTCAAGTCGGACCCGAGGTAAGGGATCTTACTCCTCTCTTTCTTTTTAAGTACACTCTTTTATGTCATTCTTTTTAAAGCTCGTCTTTCTTGTTATTGGGATGATCTTTTATATTAATCCTACTGTAATTTTTATGTTCATGTGATGAGAGACCCTATTCTCTCTCATCAATCCATTTTGGAAGTTTTGATTGGCACCGTTAGGTTGCCGAACTTTCGTAAGAGATCTAACTTCTCTCTTTCTTTTTAAGTACTCTCCTTTATGTCACTTATTTTAAGCTCCTATTTGTAATGTTGGGGGATGTTCTTTTATATTCCTCTTGCTGTACATTATATTGTAATGTTATGAGATACCTTATTTGATCTCATCAATCCATATTCGGAAGTTTTATGTGGCGCCGTTAGGCTGCTGAGTTTTCGTGAGGGATTTTTCATCTCACTTTTATTCCCGTGAGATTTATGCTACATTTGCCACAAATTCCATTGAGTGGTGTATGTACTGCCCATTATTCTACTCTTTCTGTAATATACTTTCTTTTATGAGTATTTACATCAATGACCTATTGTCTTTCTTTCATGGGGTGTATGTTTTGAAAGATACCCAAGTCGGTAAGGGAACCTTTCACCCTCCTCTTTTTTAAAAGACTTCTTTTATTGGGTCTTTTAATTTACATATTTTTATATTGGGATATGTTCTCATACATCCTTATTGATGTAAATTTTATGTCCAAGTGATGAGATACACTTTTTATCTCTCATCAACTCATTTTGATGTGATGCCGTTAGGCTGTCAAGGGAACTTTTTAACCCAATTTCGATTTCTTTGGGTTCAACTTGTAGTCATTGAATATGTCATCCATTGAATATGTGTGAATGACCTTTTATTGTTTTACACTTAATATCCACTTATATTTGGTGTATATATATTTGTCACACATATTTTTTGAGATTTATTTGTCCTTAATTTAAGGATACCTTCTTTATAAGGGATTTCATCACATTTGACATTTCTATTGAGGGCTCATTGTTGTTATGCACCAATTCACTCTTATATGGTGTATATACTGTCCTTTGGAGTATTATATCATGAATCCTTTTATTCTCATGATATTATAAAATTCTGACTAAATGTTATTCCTCGATTATTGTATTCAAGTGTCTCTAATTTTGGTAAAACCCCTTTAACCAAAATATCGTTTTAAATGTTTTAATTATTTGTTCTTATTAATATCCATGTTTTCAAAATGGTTTTAAGGATTTATTTATATGGATATTAATGGTTTAAAATGTTAAAAGCTTCAAGGTGGTATGGGACACTTTGATTCAAAAATCTCTTTATTAAATGTTTTAAATGGTTTTGGAAATGGTTTCTTTTTGAATGGATTCATTATTTCAATATCCTAAAATGTTATATTGTGATTGAAATGTGGAAATGTTATGTTTCCTTTATTCATGTTTATGTGATATGATTATGTTATGGTTCTTGGGCATTGTTATGAATAACGGGTGGTTCCGTGATAAACTAAGGGCGGGTGAGCCCGATATAGCTCTCCAATGCATTGGGTAACGCGAAGAAGTGAAACGTTAATGTTTCTCCGAAGAGATTTAGGGAATATACTATGATGGGTATTCCAAACGTAACCAAGAGGGTTACTCCCTACGTAAGAATGTTATGAATGCCTCAAGTTACCTTTATGTCTTATGTTTTCTATGATTTATTCATGATTTGATATGCCTATATTTTATGGGTAAAGTATGATTTCATTCTTATGTATATACGAACTCATGTTTCCTTTCCATATTTTTATAACCCTTACTGAGCTTTTTATGCTCATCCCAAGTTTTTGAAATGTTTTTCACAGGTCAAGGGAAAGGTACATGATGTGATGATAGTGTCAAGGATGTGTCAAGAAAGAATCCGTGTTTTATTTTAAATAGGTTTTCTTTGATGGGAAGAATGAATATTGTCTTTTATGTAACCACTTTGTTTAAATGTGGAATGTAATGCAAGTTTCATGATCTAATTCTCTAAAACTCTAAACCTGAAAAGATCCTCAATGTGTAATCTTGTAATAACTCAAGATTAAGTAAGGTTTAAGGCTGGGGCCTTATATTTCTTAACAACCTTAATTCACTAAACACATCTAAATTTAATTTCATTCCATTATTAACCCTTATATAACACTCTTTTCCTTGAAAAAGTCCCTCTTCCTCGCTTATAAATGGGTGATCACTTCCAATATTTCAATAATCCAATCCAATTTCTTATTTTTAATTAAAACATACCCAAATTCATTATAATTGGCATCCTTAATGCTCCCAAGTTTCTCTTGTCACCTAAAATTATCCAAAGTTCCTCAAATCAAAGGTCTTCATCAAGAGGAAGTGTAAGGTCTCAGTGTAGATGTCACGTCTTTCTTAAAATTTCACTATTATCATTTTCATTCCAAAAAAACCATAAAAAATATAATTATGGAATGAACATAATTATTACATTTTTATGTTATTATAATAATAGTATATAAAATTAATCATTCTCTACTATCTATAAGAAAAAAACATGAATCATCATTAGTGTGTTTCCAACGATTATTGCCACCACAAAGCGACAATTTCTGTTTGTCATCACAACCTTTCATGGATGGTTTATAAATATTTTTTACTATGATAATAGAATATTTATAAACTTTTAATTATTCTGAAATTTTAAGATAATTTTTTTACTTTCATTCCATTATACAAAAATAGGAGTGTTGCAAGTGTGTACGTGCAGACTACAACATCCTTGAGATGGAGTTTTCATTTCATTTTCCATATCAAATAAAATTAATGGACATGAAATTTTTTATATTTATAAAAAGGAATATTTAATAGACCATTAACATTTTGGTATGATACATTACATAAGTAATATTATCAATAAAATTTTATGTTTAATTGAACCTCTAAAAAGTGCATTTTAATGAAAATTTTATAAACAAATTCCATCCAAGAGAACATATTAAAATATTTAAATTATATGTAAATTAAATACAAAAAGGCATAATAATATTAAATTTGGATATTATGAGACTATTTTACAACACCTTTTACCTTGGTTAAAAAACATAATTTATTACGAATAAATTAACTGAATAACCCTGAGTGACTGACGTAAGAGGAAAATATATTAAACATAAGTAACAAAATATAATAAATGGAAATTTTAAAATTAAATATAGAAGAAAAAGGTTTTGGGTATAAATTTAATGAACATAATTTAGTTATACAAGAATTTAAGAACATGTGTATAATGATATCAGACATAATGGTATGTGATTTTTATCACAAACACCCTTTATTGACACACATTTTACTATATAGACCTATTTACTTTTATATGGTGTATACGGTTCTCAAACTTTACATTATTATGAAATATATTTTATTCATGGTATTTGAGTTCCATTTTAAATCTATTACTCTATATAAGGTTTTGACTTAAAATGTTACTCAATCTATGACTATTTTCTCAGATCAAGTCCTTTTTCATATGAGTCATGAAATCACTTCTTGATTTTGACCTTCTAGTTTATTTTTCATAAAATTACCTTTTATAATGGGATATTTAATTTTTATTAGGTTATATTAAATATCTTCATTAACATCCTAACCTTTAATGAAACACTTCCTCAAATAAAATCACAATGTTGATAAGATTAACTTATATACTTTCCAACTGATATTTTTCTTCCATATTAATATTTCACCAATAAAAATTATTTTTTATAATGTTGTAAGTGACCTTCAGAATTCTCTTAAAAATTATTAATGAATATTTTTTCAACCTTTTTATGTTTTGGGATACACTAAAAGTTTTAAAAATAGTTTATAAATTTACCTCATGGTTACTTTTCAAAAAAATCTTCTATTGTAATGATTTAAAATGTTCCAAAATTACTCATTTACAAAAAATGAAAATGGAATTCTTAAATACCTTGAATTTATTAAAAAATTTAAATTAAAAGTTTTTAATTTTCACCATATGATTTATTTTTTGACAAAATAGAATCTCTTTTACATGTTTTACTGTGAATGTATCTTTCCCTCGCCTTTTTCATTTTCTAAAAGACTTCTCTACAAATTAAATTTTATAAAAGAGGAAATTTTAATTATTATGGTTTAAAAAAATATTCTTTTTAAAATGTTTCACAGGTCAAGGGGAATTCTTATTTCCAAAGTAATTTTCCTAATTATTTTAAGATTGTTCTTGATATATTTTTTGTGTTGGATCAATGGTATTCTTAAAATGATACCATCAACCTTTTTTATCTGGATGGATTGTGAAATTCTCTTTTGCATCTATGGTATAACGCATTACATCTTTTTATCACAAAATCATCAATTTTTATTTCCATGATTTACTTTCAATGCCTTTCCTCTATGAATGTAATATTTTACATTACTTAATTGAAATGTGTTCACTATTCATCCTGATACCTAGATTGATTGGGATAATTATTTTCTAAACCTTAAATCCATTTCATATATAATGTATATATCACATGAATAATCATAGTTATTGAATGTTATTTACTTATATTGATCCTTAAATTCATTGGTTATATATTTATTTTCCATGGGTTAATCATATCATATTAATTGAAAAAAAACATGAATGCTTCATTAAGGAACCAGTTGAAAAGGATATAGAACTCGTTTAATTTCCTAAAGATTTTATAGTATATTAATTGAAACTCTGTGGAGAACATATGTATAGTTTTAGTTATGTTATAGTTGGGCTTATAAATATATATCCCTCCAATGAATAAGATAATATTTCACTCTCCTATGATATCATGGTCCGTGTAGTGAGCCTAGTGAACTATATGAGTGATAAGTTAGACCTACCAGCTATTTTTTGTTAACAATGTCTGGATCATAGAACTATGATTATGATGAATTTTTATGTTGTTTCCACATTCCTACCATGATATAATCTTATGATGTGATCATTTTTACTCCATGTTATTATGTTTTCATTTACTTATTCCAATATTCCATTCTTATGATTGTTCTCTTTATTATATCATGATATTACTCCCATTTTATACTATAGTATCATTTTTATTCCCATAATAAGATTTCACGATCAACCTTTCCCTTATGTATTTCCCTAAGTTATCCTATGTATTATTATGAGGACCGATGGGAGTTAGGATAACTCTAAGGAGATTAAATAATAAAAAATGTGTTATGTTTTAAAATTTTGTATTTATGTGTCTAATCCTTGATAGACACTCGACCCTAGATCCCCAACTTGTAATTTTTGAAAACAATGTTAAAATTTATGAAACAATATTTTTTTTATTTCTAGGGTCATTCATTTGTATTAATGGAAGGACATTTTATTTTATGATATTATGATTAAATAACATTAGTGAATACCATAAAGATAATACTAAGCATAATATAAGATCTTAATGTCATAGTATGGTAGAGATAATATTTATCTCTTAGAAATTTATCCATATTTGGTACAAAAAGTATAATTTTTTTTAAAAAATAAATATAGGAGTAAAAACCTTGAAATTTGTTTTTCTATTATATTTCATCCATAATAATAGTGCATGGTGAGTATTCCCTTAACATGAACTTTTTTGGGATGTGAAAGAATTTACCATTGAAAATATGTTTTTTTCTTATTATTTATGATTTCAAATCACTTCCATTGAAAATAAATTTACCGTGGATGCCGCCATGCCATGACAAGGTCTGTTTTCAATGGATGTGACTCACCATCACAAATAATTGTTTATATCACCAGCGTATTCATTAATTATAGGGCTATCCGAAATGGGGCCATCACAAATAATTATTATTCGTGATGGGACCTATCACTAAAAAAAATTTAGCCACGTGACATAGCGTGAATAGTTTTATATTGCTACTATAGATATTTATGGCTAGCACTATTTTTGACAGAACCCATCGCAAATAGTTTTTATCATCAACATATGTATTTATGGAGGGCACTATTTTTGACGGATCCCATCACAAATACTGGTATATGTGATGGAAATTTCATCATAAATATTCTATCACAACTAATCTAATCTATATATATGTCCCTTGGATTAATTTTTCAGCACTCTCCTTCCACCTATCTCTTTCATTTCTCTGTGTTTTCCCACTAATTTTTATTGAGATGTGATGCTCTCAACAACACAACATTATGTTAATGTTTCATTTTTTAGGTACTTATGTTTATATTTTAAAATTTTAATTATTTTATTTCATTCTATATTTGAAATATTTATCAATAGTTAATTGCAATCAATTGTAATTGATATTAATTATAGATAATTGATAATTAGTAAATAATAATTGTTAATTAATATATAATAATAAAAAATTATAAAAAAATTACAATATTTTTCAGTAGTAAATAATAATTAGTGATAATTAATAATAAATAATGGAAATTAGGAAAAATTAGATGTAATTTGAATAAATGAGCAATAATTTAAAAAAATAGTTCAAATTGGAAATAATTAGCGGTAATTGGTAAAAAAATAGCATTAATTTGTCATAATTTACTGTAATTAGTAAAACAAAGTGGTAATTTGAAAAAATTATACATAATTTAAAAAATAGTGGTATTTAATAAAAAATCATCAGTGATTTATAAAAATTAGCGATAATTAATTTTTTTGGTGATTCCTAAAAATTAGTCGTGATTGAAAAAATTTAGGGTTAGTTGGTTAAAATTAGCAATGATTTTTAAAAATAAGTAGTAGTTGGTAAAAATTAGTATTAATTGGTAAAAAATAGTAGAAATTAGCAAAAAAATTGGTAATTAGTAGTAGCTAGTAATAATTAGTGGCAATTACTAGTAATTAATGGTAATTAGTGGTAATTAGTAGTAATTAGTAAAAATTAGTGGTAATTACTAAAAAATAGTGTTAATTAGTAAAAATTAGTGGTAATTATATGAATTAGCTTTACATAGTAGTAATTAGAGAAAATTAGTTAAAATTTGTAGTAATTAGTAAAAAATTACTAAATATTAGAGGTAATTAGTAAAAATTTGTGGTTATTAGTGAAAATTAGAAACAATTAGTAGAAATTATCATTAATCAGAATAAATTTAAAGTAATTAGTAAAAATTAAAATTATTTAGTTAATATTAGTTGTAATTTGTAAAATTTAGTGCTAATTATTAGTAATTAATAAAAATTATTGGCAATTATGGTAATTAGAATTAATTTTTGGTAATTAGAGGTAATTAGTAAAAATTACTAGTAATTTGGAAAAAATATATATGTAATTTAGAAGAATTAGTAGTAATTAGTAAAAATTAGTAAAAATAAATAGAAATTAGTAAAAAAATAGTGGTAATTTGTAAAAATAAAAAATGATTTGTTAAAATTAGTGATAATTAGTAAAAATTTGCAGTAATTTGTAAAACATAGTGGTAATTAATAATTATTTGTTGTAATTAGTGGTAATTAGTAGAAATTAGTTGTAATTATCTATAATTTATAATATTTAGCAGTAATTATTAACAAGTAGTAAAAATAGGCATAAAATACTAGTAGTTAGTATAAATTAACATTAATTATTAAGAATTAATCGTAACTTGTAAATATTTGCGCTAATTTGTGGTATAAAGTAAACATTTTTGATCAATAGAAAAAATTAGTAAAAAATATCCACAATTTACCATATTTTTCAACAATTAACTATATTTTATCATAATTAACCATATATTAACTATAATTAGTAATATAAGTCCAACTAAGGGGTGTGAGGGAATATTGGAGTGGAGGGAATGAAGGCCATGATGGAGTAAATGTTTTTTCGGACCCTAAGTTCAAACCATTTAGAGGAGAGATAGTCATGGGTAAACCTTTGAGTGATGGAAGAGGAAGTAGATGCAAGAGATTAAAATGACATTACTAGTTGTTTTACCCTTTCTTAGTTTAGTATCTCTCCATGAGAAAATAATTTAATATAAATAATAGTAAATTAAATGCATGATTATTGATAAAAAATAATTTTCTCATGATGATAAATTTAACCAAAAAGGAAATAACTCTCTAAGAATTTCATTATTATCTCTCATATCTACTTACTCTATCATCACCTATAGGTTTATCCATGAATGTATCTTATCCAATCAGTTTAAACCCTGAGGAATCAGAATTATTTACCCCTATCTTTACTTTCAACCCCTTCGCTCTCTGCTTCCATCGAGGAAAGTGTGGAGTGGAGAGGATGAAGGTGGATACATAGTGAAATAATTATAATGAATGAATGTTCAAACCATTTTTAGGAGAGGTAGCCATAGATAAACCTCTGAGTATGCCCATGATTACCTCTTCCCTAAATGTTTTGAATGGAGGGGCACTGATATTATTTCACCCCATTATCGCATTTATCCCCTCTTCTTACTACTAACCTCACACCCCTTGGTCAATCTTTTGTTTACATTAATGAAAATTATCATTAATTATAAAAATTGGTAATTATAATACATTAAAGGCAATTAAAAAAACTAGCTGCAATTTTTGGAATTGGTAAAAATTAATGATAATTAGAAATATTTAAATATAATTAGTAGTAATTAAGAAAAAATTAGAGATAATTAGATAGAATTGTAAATATTTACAAGTTATTTGTAATGTTTTATTTTCTAGTTTTTGGATAATGTATTCCTTATATCAGATTAATCATAATAAATATTTTTATTTTTTATTTTTATAAAAATATGGAACAAAGAAGTAGATAATAGTATTTATTACCATATTACAGGTGGATAAATAGTAAAAATAATTCAAACAATTCTGGTAAAAATCATTCATATATTGATGGTGTTGAAGGTTTTTTATCATTTGTATCATCAAAATTAAAACAAATTATGAAGTGAAAATTTTATGCCCGTATAAGAAAAGTTATTTTAGGAGATTCGAAACATTTGACAGCATTAGGGGAAATATATTACATTTTGGTTTTTAGAAAGATTATACTTTTTGGTATCAACATGGAGAACACAATTTCATATAAGATACTACTAATTTGGTTCTATACCAATCATGGTATCAAACTATAGTATATGAGGTTTTGGGATTGTCTTTTCAAAAATAAACTCATAATATTGATTTAACACCTAAGTTAGAAACACATAGATTATATGAGTTGCTGAAGTCTGCAGAGGATGCCTTATATTCTGGTAGGATGATTTTAAAATTTAAAGTGGTTACAAAATTTATGGCTATTGAATCAGATAATGGAATATCAAATAGAAATTTTTATATGATAATATCTTCGGAAAAAAAATTGTTATCATAAAGAAATGTGTTGCCTATAAATTTCTGTGGGAGAAAGTGGTTGGTCCATAATTTGGATCTTAGTTATCGGAAGATTCATGCATGTTTAAATAATTTCAACCAATATTATGGTTAAAACTATTCATTAGTAATTTTTAATACATGACAAAATTTGAGGTACACATAGACACGACAAGGGATGTTGGAATTGGTTCCCATTAAACAATTATGGTATTTTCCACTGACACCGAGATTACATTGTTTATTTATGTCTCAAAACACATCATCATTGATTTCATTGAAAAATCCAATATTTCAACTAGTAAATTATTAAATCATCTTTTTAAGGGTGATTCATGGTAACATTTTTATAAGGTGTATCCTTATGTTGACTTTGATGCCTGTAACATGTGATTGGGTCATTCTACTGATGGTGTCTATCAATTTGGTTCGTATTGTGGCCAACATTATTACTTGTCAGTATTTATAACTCTATACAACCCACCTCACTGGATATTGATGAATGAACTTTATATCATTTGGATATTAATAATTACAGGACATCCAAAAAAGAATATTTATGTTTATTTGAAGTAATTGATTGATGAGTTAAATTTATTATGGATTAATGGTATCAATACATATGACATTGTTATAAATAAATTCAATTGAATTATTCAATAATGTGGATAATTGTTGACTTCGAAGCATATGAAATGTTATCTAGATAGAGTAAACATGGAAAAAATTATGCCCATAATTTATTCCTGAAAAAGTGTGTTTATGCTCGATAATGGGATAAAAAATTGTGTTTTTACTATAAAAACAGATTTCTTTCTAATGAAAATCCTTTCTAAAAGAATAGAAATAATTTCAAAAAAGTAAAATTGAAAGAGATGGAACTCTATAAATAATCTTAGGAATTGATTTAAAATCTATTGTATCTTCATTACTTACAATTTATGTAATGCCCTGACCCTAGTTACCCAGAGTCGGTTCATTATTACATAACATTGACATGATCACAAAAGATCAAGCCTCGAAAGACTGATTAGTTTAGTATCCTTGGAAATAACAAATACATTCATATATTTTACATTACATTATAAAATGAAAAACTAAAACAACATAGTCTCCATAGGCCATACTCATATACCTTAGAATATCCCTATAGGTCAGTCATAATATACTTTTTCGCATCCTGGAAAATATAAAACATAGAAAGGGGTGATCCCAGATGCTCAGTAAGAACAACAATATAGCGGAAAATTTCAAAAATAAGCATAAACCTTTAAGGCAATGTTAGACTATAATAAAAGCCTTTTAAATATGAACATCAGAAAAATATGGAAAAGATAAAATCAAATAATTCAATTTACTTATTCACATGGATATTCTACTAGTCGAATAATAAAATGAAATATCAACAGCCAATTTTATAATGATGGAATGCATAATGTCAGATTTTATAACAACATAGTCAAGGCCTTATGCCAAGACTACAAATAATATTTTTTCAAGGCCATGTGCCAAGACACTAGATTGTCTCATGAGACCTATCGATGCATCGAGGAGCTCTAGTGGGCTCCACCCATCACTTAATAAGTCCAATGCATTCCTCATATGAAAAGGTTCAAACATAACATAATCATTCGTATTAAAACTAACATACAAAATGTCAATAGTTTCTCCATAAACCATGAATTGTATGAAAATAACACATCCACAGTCAAACATATCACAAAACCTTCAATACAATATGGAAATTTTGTATCATACTAAATCCACTTCAATTAAGATTAAAAATCCATCAAAGGATGTTGACATAGATGAAATCAAAACATTTTTTTAGAGAAATAGCTTTTTCTATTTTGAAATCAATTAAAAGTCACATAATTATAAAATAAAACATGTATTTTGAAAATATTTTTATAATATTTTAAGGGAAGCTTCGATGATGTTATATCGGTAGAAAATAGCTACACCCCCCCACCCCCGTATAAGTTAAAAACATTCTTACCTTAATTTTTTCGAAAAGGTCATAAGGTATCTTGTTTGGAAAATGATAGAAAGATTCCTTTAGAAACATATAAGGTCAAATAAGTGTATAAATGAAATTAACTCATTGTCTAGTAAATAGTAAAAAAAAATTTGAAATTCGTTTTTAATAAAACACGGATGTGGATGATAAAGAGGTCCCAGTAGATACTTACATAAAAATAACCTCGGATAATAAAGAGGTTGTGAAATTAACCCTTACCTTGTACTTTTCCTTGGTCGAGGATAGGTTAACCTACTGTATAATTTTTAAATCATTGTTATTAAATTATACAAGAACTATATACATTAATATGATATCATATATGATCTTCTAATATTTCTTTGTTAATGATATTTCAGTAGTACCATCGCTTCATGTGTTAACTGATTCGTTTTCCTTTATATGCTTTATTACATAAGTAATGCATGTTATGGATAGGATGTATCTTATTCATATTCATAATTATGTTAAGTATTTAAACATTATTTTTAATCATCAAATGATAATTAGTCTTGATTGGATACAATGGGGAATGAATCTCAGCGCATTCGTGGAGACGGTAATCCGTACGTACACACGAGGAACAATATCATTATTTTGATATTAAAATCGTATATAATTAGATGAATTATAATATATAAAGAATAATTATCATGTTATATTTATTACTTTCATCAATTATACTCATTATTATACCCATCCAAATGATTAAGTGTTTGAATAACAAACTACACCACGACGTGGAGACGGTAATCCGTACGTACGCATGTATAGTGGCTTTGTCATTTATAAGATGAATAGAATAATGTATATGGTTGAACCAATTTTATAATAACATCACATTATGTAGAATATACTAGATTTATTATTTTATACTGTAAAAAATAATGAAATAGGAAGTGGAAGACGAAAAAAAGTTGAAAGAGGTGAAAAATATTTACATCTTCTCCGGGTTCTTCCTTTTGATTTGATCAAAAGGGCTCTATAGGTTGTATTTCAGGCTAAAGGAAGGCCTCTAGGATTAAGGTATGATAGTTGTGAGGATATTTGGGCTTATTTTGGCCGAGCCAAATGGATTTTATGGTGTTAATTTGAGAGAAGAGGAAGTTCCCTTTTATAAGAGGGTGAGGGAAACCTTAGGAAAAGATTGAAATATTATTTTATAATAAAATCATTTTCGATTTATAATGGCTCCAAAGTGATTTATTTCGAGGATAAGGTGGGGATGGGTCTAAATCCACTCAACCAATAGGTTTTAGATAGGTTTGGGTCACTATATTAACTTTATTTTTTACATTTAACTCTTAATTAAATAGTTTGACATTTTCCATGTCTCGTTGTATTTTTTTTATCATATGGTTAATAAACATACTATAAACTTCTAATCAAACCTCAAGTGGTTCATTAATGACATATATAATATTATATAAGACCTTTGGTCAAACCTTATATTTTTATGAATATAATATCAATTAATAATATAATATTTATTTTAAAAACTCTTTTATGTCAATTTTGAAACTATTTGGTATTTTGTTTTTTCTAAATTCATAACAGCATTATTACTTAGAAAAAAAATTATTTAATAAATAATAACATTCCATAATAAACTATAAAATTATTGGAATTCATAAAAAGTCTCAAATTAAATCTATTGGGGTATTTATAATATCAATTATTTTAATATTTCATTAATTAGGTAATTACTGCATCATCATTGTGTCATAAATAAATTAAATTATTTAATGTCTAAATATTATAAATAATATACCATTATGTAGGAAATATTTTTATCTTTCTAATTAATATTTATATCCTAATTTATCTTATATTTAACTCTGTATTAAAATTGGTTTAGTTATTAAACTTTGAATTTAACACTTTTAACTCTTCTTTGAATTAAAAAATAATAAATGTCCTAGTCTAATACATGTGAACCTAATGGATAATATTTTATTCCTAAGGTTTTTTTTGGTCTAATTACACTTATCTAATAGAGTTAGTACATTTTTTAGGGTAATAATAATATCATTTTTACCTTTAATTACCCTATTTACTTTTAACCGTGGTAAATAAAAGTCAAAAGTTACTCTTCACAAAAAATTACTTTTATCTTATTGAACCACATTTTACTTACTAATATCAACTTTTTCTCTCGGATTTTTGAAATTCAATTCACATAATCTATAAAATTATGTTTTATACAAATTTAGAAATGCTCTTAGGAGGTGGGTAAAAGATGGTAAAAAGTTCAATAAAAATTTTATATATATAAAATTATTATAAAATGACTCCAATGAATTACATTGAACATATATAGGTATTATGTATCTATTTTAACCTAAAATAAATTTGAATAAAATAAATAATTATTTAAATAAAAAGTCAGTTTTGAACAATTGCTCAGTGTTTTTGACTTTTCAGCAAAAATTGAAAGTTTTCAGAAAAATACAAAAATTCACCCTAAGAAAATTTCGATATTCCAAACCCAAATATGAAGTCCATTTTGAAAGATAAAATTTCAAAAAGTGGGTATTACTATTAATAATGGCTAGTTTGATTGGATGTGTTGTGATTGAACTCAAAGTTATATACAACACAATCCATTGTATTATTCAAAGGGAAACGTACCGTGGAAGCTTGGGGTGTTGCATTCTCCTCTCCTTCAAATAATTTCTTACTCGAAATTTCTAGAATATTACTGCATAAAAAGATTTAGGTGGTTCTTCATCATATGTTCCCCTAGTTCTCACATTGCCTCTTCCATATTATGGTTTCTCCATAGAAATTTTATCAGAGGAGTCCCCGGTTTCTCAGCACTTGTTCTCTGGTATCAAGAATTTTGACAGGCTCTTCACAATAATACAGATCATGTTCCAGTTCAGTTTCCTCATAGGTGAAAACATGCATTGGATTAGGCATGTATTTTCTCAATAGTGATACATGGAACACATTGTGAAATTTCTAGAGACTTGGCGGCATTGCCAATCGGTAAGCTACAACCCCAATTCATTCTAGAATTTCGAAAGTTCTGATGTACCTAGGATTTAGTTTACCCTTATTACCGAATCGTATAACTCTCTTCCATGGAGATACCTTCAAGAAAACATGATCTCCTACCTAAAATTCCAAATCCTTCCTTCGGTTGTTAGCATAGCTCTTCTGCCTACTTCGTGTTGTTTTGATGTGTGTTTGGATAACCTTCACCTTTTCCATCATTTACTCAACATGTTTTGGGCCTATGAGTTTTCTTTCACCAACATCATCCCAACAAGTTGTTGTGCAACATCTATTTCCATATAACACTTCATATAGGGCCATATGAATACTTTAATAGAAGATATTATTATAGGAAAACTCTAACAGAGGTAAATATTGATCCCACATACCTAGAAAGTCAAGTGAGAAAGATATAAACTTGTCTTCTATGGTTTGAATAGTCCGTTCTGATTGTCCATGAGTTTGAGGGTGGTAGGAAATGCTCAAATGAAGTTCAGTATATAGGGATTTCTGAAGACTTTTCTATAATCTTGATGTAAAATAGGGATAACGATCAGAAACAATCGATATGGGTACACCATGGTGTCTTGCAACTTCATTAATATATAGTCTTGATAAACATTCAAGTGGTAAATCTTCTATTATAGAATGAAAATTTGCTGACTTTGTAAGATGATCAACAATGACCAATATTGCGTCATTCCTCCTTAGTGTCTATGGTTCACCCATGACAAAGTCCATCGTAATATTATCCCATTTACACTCAGTTATGGGAAGAGGTTGCATGACTCCTCCTGGTTGTTGCTTTCTAGCATTCACTTGTAGACAAACCATACATCATGACACAAATTCAGCAATATCCCTCTTCATGTTGTCCCACCAAAAATGTTCCTTCAAATCTCTATACATCATTGTGCTTCCATGGTTTATAGAGAAATTGGAGCAGTGAGCATCATCCAACAATTCCCTTTTTAGATCAGGAATGTTAGGAACACAAAGTCTCTTCCCAAATTTCAAAATTCCATCTTCATATATGAAGTCACTCAATCTCCCATCGTTTACAACATTAATTTTCTTTTGAAACTACTCATTATCATCCTGAGAACTTTTGATCTTTTCTAGTAAAGATGGTTTGGAAACCATTTTAAAAAGTATTGATGTTTCACCTTCCATGATTATTCCCATATCCATTTTCACTAGATCCATGAAAATAAGATCCCTTTCAATTCTCATATTGTTCAAAACTCCATGATCATTTCTACTCAAAGCATATGCCACCTTATTTTCCTTCTCTGGGTGGTAGTGTATTGTGCAGTCATAATCCATGAGTAGTTCAAACCATCTCTTTTTCCTCATGTTGAGTTATTTCTGAAAGAAAATATAATTCAAAATCTTGTGATCGGTATATATCTCACATTTTTCACCATAGATATAATGTCTCCATGTATTCAAAGAAAATATTACAATTTATAACTCAAGATCATGAGTATGATAGTTTTTCTCATGAATTTTTATCTGCTGTGATGCATAATAAATAACTCTATCATTATGCATAAGGACATAACCAAGTCCTTTCTTTGAAACATCGCTATAAATAATAAACTCATCATTCCCTGATGGTAGAGTCAAGATAGGAGCATTGATTAATCCTATCTTCAGTTATTCAAAACATTTTTTGCACTCTTTTTTCCAAAAAAAAATTAACCCCTTTATGTTTGAGCTTTGTTAATGGGTTAGCCAATCGGGAAAAATTATGGCTGAAACGTCGATAATAACCTTCTAAACCAATAAAATTGCGCACCTTAGTTATACTTTTCGGTGCTGGACATTCTTGGAATGCCTTTGTCTTTGAAGGATCAACAGAGATTCCATCCTTAGAGACAATATGGCCAAGAAAAGAAATCTCTTGAATCCATAATTCACACTTGCTAAATTTCCAATACAATTCATTTCTTCTAAGAGTCTTTAGAATAACGCTCAAGTGATTTTCATGATCTTCTTACCTTTTAGAGTATACCAAGATATCATTAATAAATACCACTAAAAATTCATCAAGATATTCTTTTAAAACTCTATTCATTCGATCTATTAAGATAGAGGGTGCATTAGTCAATCCAAAAGGCATTAATGTAAACTCGTAATTCCCATACCTGGTTCGAAATGCTTTTTTCAGAATGTCTTCCTTTTTCACACACAGCTGATGATATCCAGATTAAAGGTCAATCATTGAAAAATATTGAGCTCCATGAATTTGGTCAAATAAATCATCAATGCGAAGTAGGGGATACTTGTTCTTTATTGTTATAGTATTGATCTCCCTATAGTCAATGCATAACCTCATAGATCTGTCATTCTTCTTAACAAAAAGAACAGGGGCTCCCCATGGAGAAACACTAGGGAAAATAAACCCCTTATTACTCAATTCCTCTATTTGTTTCTTTAGTTCCACTAATTACATAGTGGCCATTCTAAAAGGGGACTTTGATATGGGCCTTGAACCAATAATTAAATCAATGGAAAACTCAATTTCTCATTCTAGAGGATACCCAATTAAATCTTATGGAAACACATCAATATATTCTTGAAAAATATGCACGTCCTATATTTGAACATTCTTTTCCTCACCCATAATTATTTCATTATCTTCCTCCCCTATAATTGAATTCAGTAGAGCTACTGGGGGTGGATATAGATAAGAATCAGGTGGCGACATTTCTGCTCTAAAGATAAGGTACTCTTTATCATCATCAAAAATTGTAACCTCCTTATTATTAAAATAAATTTTTTCATCATGGTCTGAAATCCAATCCATTCCAAGGATTATATCAAATTAAATCATGGGTATGACAATGAGATCAGTAGATAAAGAACATTTATATTCCCTAATTGGAAGTGATTCACAAAACTTTATTGCGATGATACTTCCCTTAGTTGTTTTGACTGACAACTCCCTTGTTAAGTCAAATTGAAAATATCTAATTTTCATAGAAAACTGGGAAGATATGAAACAATGTGATGATCCAGAATCAAATAAATCATTGGTTAAACTTGAGGAAACCTTTAAATTTCCTGCCACTACATCTTTCAGAGCTTCAACATCAGCAGTAATAATCGCATAAGCTTGGCCTTGCTCCCTTGGCCTTTTTTTAGGTAAGTTTCTTTAGAGCTTAAAAAATTCATTTTCATAATTCCCCCTTTCTCTAAAATTGTAGCATTCAACATTGATAGCCTCTTTCTTCGTCTTGCAATCATGATTTTGGTGTCCATTTTCACCACACTTGTAACAGACTCTCATTCCCTTCAAGCAAGTACCGGGGTGTTTCTTCCCATATTTACTATAGGATTGATATTCAAAATTTATTTTATTTCCCTTGTTTTTATTTCTAGAGTGTTCAACAAATCTCTTCTTCTCTTGATTTTCTTTACAGTTGTAAGACTTAGATAATTCCTTTTCTATCTCGATATCACATGAGACAATATCTTCATTTGACAAGAAGGATTGTGAGACTAATGCTCACCGGAGAAATGGTTTTAACCACTCAAAGAATCGATCAATCGTACTCCTTGGGATACGTATATAATCTGCTGCATGCCTTGCTAACATTGTAGTGTTAGCATCATACTTTGCGACATTCTCATCCTCCTTTTGCCTCAGACTCAGAAATTGCCTTTCCATATCCGCTCGATGGTCATGAGGAAATTATTTTTCTAATAGAAGCTCTTTAAACTCCCTCTATTCCATATTTGATACTTCATCATCTTCCTTTGTGTTTGGAATCAATGACCACCATTGATCTTCATTTCCCGTGAGGTGATAAACTTCCATGACAACTTTTTACCTTTCGCTACTCCCCAATGCATGAAATGTTTTCTCCAAGGAATTTATCCTTTTCTAAACTACAAATGAATTTGTACTCCCATTTAATATTTGTGATTTTTTTCTCACGAAGTGGTCTAACATTGATCCTCTACATTGTGGATCAGGGTGCTCTATACGAGGAAGGTTATTATTCATAACCTGAGTGAGTTGTCCCAGTATGGTGATATGCTGATCAGCACCAGTTGCATCACCAACTCCACTATAATTATCTTGAGTAGGAGGGAGATCTCTGCATGTATTGTGTGTGTTGATACAGTTTCCATTCCTTCCACTAGGTTCCATTTCTAATAAATGGAATACACTAGATTAGTTTATGAATCATAATACATAATTCCAAACTTGTAAAACAGTTAACATAAATTGAACAGTTTGTGGATATAATCCATAATCATAAAAATGTTTTCTTTGAATAAGTATATACCCATAAACCCTTCATAATGGTTTGTAATGAAAATGAGAATTATCCTAAGAATATCCCCCAAGAGTGTCGTAACCAAGAGTGCAGAAAGTCTCGTTGTCATGCACCAGTTCCATTTCGAGTCTAGCTCAAATCATTTTTTTCAGGTTTTACCCCTAGGTACATCTGTGCCAGAGCCGCCTCTATCTTCTCATATCCAGACATGGATGTATTGCTTGGAAATCTCACAAAATCTCTACAATACCAAAATTCTAAGAAGTTATTCTATACTAATCCTCAAAGTATATTATAGGATAATGTTCTCTAATCAGAGTTTTTGTAAATCTAGCTTCCAAGGTTTGTACTAAACATTATATGATACCAACAGTAATGCCACGACCCTAGTTATCTAGATTCGGTGCATTATTACATAACATTGGAATGATCACAAAAGATCAAGTCTTGAAAGACCGATTAGTTTAGTAGCCTTGGAAATACTAGATACATTCATATGTTTTACATTACATTATAAAATGAAAAACTACAACAACATAGTCTCTATAGGCCACACTCATATCCCTTATACTATCCTTGTAGGTCTTTCATAATATTCTTCTTTTCATCCTGGGAAAAATAAAACATAGAAAGGGGTGAGCTCATATGTTCAGTAAGGATAACAATATAGCTGAAACTTTTATAAATAAGAATAAAAATTTAAGGTAACGTAAGACTAGAACAAAAGCCTTTTAAAAATGATCTTCAGAATAATATGAAAAAGACAGAATAAAATAATGCCATTTACTTATTAACATGGATATTCTACTAGTCGAATAATCACATGCAATATCAATATCCACTTTTATAATGATGGAATGTCTAATGTCAGACTTCATAATCACATAGTCAAGGCCTTGTGCCAAGACTTCAAATAATATTTTGTTAAGGCCTTGTTCCAAGAAACTGTTTTGTCTCATGAGACCTACTGATGCATCGAGGAGCTATAGCGGGCTCCACCCGTCACTTATGAAGTCCAATGCATTCTTCATATGAAAAGGTTCAAACATAACATAAACATTCGTAATATAACTAGTATACAAAATGTCAATACATTCTCCAGAAACCCTGAATGGAGTGAAAATAACACATCCACATTCAAACATATCACCAATCCTTCAATACAGTATAGACGTTTTGTATCATAATAAATCAACTTCAATTAAGCTTAAAAATCCATCAAAGGATGTTGACATAAATGAAATCAAAACATTTTTTTAGAGAAATATATCTTTCTATTTTGAAATCATTTAAAATTAATATAATTATAAAAGAAAACATTTATTTTTAAAATATTCTTATAATATTATAAGGGAAGCTTCAACTATGTTATAATAGATAAAAATATCCGCACCTACCATATAAGTTAAAAAAACATTCTTACCTTAATTTTGACAAAAAGGTCATAAGTTACCTTGTTTGGAAAATGACAGAAAGATTCATTTCGAAACATATAAGGTCAAATAAGGGTATAAATTAATTTAACCCATTGTCTAGTAAATAGTAAAATATTTTTTGAAATACAATTTCAATAAAACATGGATGTGTATGATAAAGAGGTCCCAGTAGATACTTACGTAAAAACAACCTCAGATGATAAAGAGATTGTGAAATTAACTCGTACCTTGTAATTTTCCTAGGTTGAGGGTAGGTTAACCTCTTTTATAATGGTGAAATAATTGTTATTAAATTATACAAGAACCATTTACAATAATATGATATCATATATGATCTTCTAATATTTCCTTGTTAATGATATTTCAGTAGTACCATCGTTTCAGGTGTTAACTGATTCGTTTTCATATATATGCTTTATTACATAAGTAATGTTTGTTATGGATAGGATGTATCTTATTCATATTTGGAATTATATTAAGTCTTTAAACATTATTTTTAGTTATCAAATGAAAATTAGTCTCTAATTGATACAATGGGGAATGAATCACATCGTGTTCATGGAGATGGTAATCAGTACGTACGCACGAGTGAAAATATCATTCCTTTAATATTAAAATCATATATAATTGGATGGTATATCATATATAAAGAATAATTATCATGTTATATTTATTTTTTTCATCATTTATACTCATTATTAAACCCATCCAATTGATGAAGGGTTCGAATAACAAACTACACCACGATGTGGAGATGGTAATCTGTACGTACGCACGTATGGTGACTTCATCATTTATAGGATGGATATAATAATGAATATGGTTGTACTATTTTTATAATAACATCACAGTATATATAAGATACTGGATTTATTATTTTATAATGGAAACATCAAAGAAAGAGGAAGTTGAAGAAGAAAAGAACTTGAATGAGGTGATGAAATATATACCCCTTCTTCGAGTTCTTCCTTTTGATTTGATCAAAATGGCTCCTTAAGTTGACTTTATGAAAAAATGAAGGTGTCTAGGATGAAGGGAGGACAGTTGGGAGGATATTTGGGTAGGGTTTGGCTGATCCAAATGGCTTTTAAGGTGTGAATTTGAGATAAGGGGAAGTGCCCTTTTATAAGAGGGGTGAGGGGTACCTTAGGAAAATATTGAAATATTATTTTATAATAAAGTCATTTTCGGTTTATAAATGGCTCAAAATGATTTATTTCAAGGATAAGGTGAGTATGGGTCGAAAAACACTCAACCAATAGGTTTTAGACAGGTTTGGGTCACTTTATTATCTTTGTCTTTTAGATTTAACTCTTAGTTAAATATTTTGACATTTAGCATGTCTCTTTGTATTTTTATATTATATGGTTAATAAAATTATTATAAACTTCCAAGAGAACCTCAAGTGGTTCATTAATGACATGTATAATATTATTTAAGACATTTGGCTGAACCGTATAATTTTAGGAATATAATATCAATTAATAATATAATATTTCTTTTAAAAAGTCTTTTATGTCAATTTTGACACTATTTGGTATTTTGTTTTTGTTAAATTCATAACAACGTTATTACTTGGAAAAAAATTAATTTAATCGACCCTAACATGTCATATTAACCCAAAAAATTAGTGTAATTCATTAAAAGTATCAAAGTACATTTATTTGGGTATTTATAATATCAATTATTTTTAATATTTCATTAATTAGGTAATTACTGTATCATTATTGTGTTATAAATAAATTTAATTATTTAATGAATAAAAATTATAAATAAAATACAATTATGTAGGAAATAATTGTATCTTTCTAATTAATATTTATAGTCGAATTTATATTATGTGTAACCCTATATTAAAAATAGTTTAGTTATTAAACATTAAATTTTACACTTTTAACTCTTCTTTGAATTAAATAATAATAAATGAATTAATCTAATCCAAGTGGACCTAAAGGATAATATTTTATTCATAAAGTTGTTTTTGGTCAAATTAAACTTATCCAATAGAATTATTACATGTCTTAGGGTAATATTAATATCATTTTTACCTTTAAATACCCTATTTACATTTAACAATGGTAAATAAAAGTCAAAGGTTGCTATTCACTAATAAATATTTTTTATCTTATTGAACCACATTTTACTTACTCATATCAACTGTGTCTCTTGTATTTTTTAAATTAAATTCAAATATGCATAAAAATTAAGTTTTATACAAATTTGGAAATGCTCCTAGGAGGTGGATAAAAGACGGTAAAAAGTTCAATAAAATTTTTATATATCTAAAATTATTATAAACTGACTCCAATAAATTACATTGAACTTATATTGGTATTATGTATCTATTTTGACCTAAAATAAATTTATATAAAATAAATTATTATTTAAATAAAAAGTCAGTTTTGAACAATAACTCAGTGTTTTTCACTATTCATCAAAAATTACAAGTTTTCAGAAAAATACCAAAAATTCAACCTAATATAAACTAGATATTCTGAACACAATAATGAAGTCCATTTTAAAATATAATGTAACACCCCAAGCTTCCATGGTACGCTCCTCTTTGAATAATAGAGCAGCGTGTGTTGTACGCAACCTCGAGTTCTAACACACCGCGAACAATAAAAGTAGCAGTTATGAATAGTAATACCCACTTTTTGAAATTATATAAATTTTATATTTCAAAATGGACTTAATTTTTGTATTCGTAATATCGAAATTATCCTAAGTTGAATTTTTTGTAATTTTCTGAGAACTTCAAATTTTTTATGAATAGTGAAATATACTAAGAAACAACTTGTTTAATCAAAATTATTTATAATGATAAATTATACTATTGAGTGGTTTTAAAGTGTAATTAGAATATATTTTTACCATTTTATCCAATGGTGTTCATTATAATTAATTTCACTTTGAAATTGAACATAAACAATTGTCAATCTTTTGATATATATTGTTTTTTTAAAACATGCTATTTGTTGTGACAGCGGGAATTAATTATAAAATTAATTAATGCAACTTATATTTTTGGAATTTTGTAAAATATACAACATTTTTGAATTCGGAATATCAATTATATCTTAGGGTGAAATTTTGGAATTGTTCTGAAAAACTTCATTTTTTGATGAATAGTGAAACCACTAAGTGGTAGTTAAAAAACTGATTTCTTGTTTAAATGAAACATTACCACTTCTGTGATTTGATTTTCAAAAATCCGACATACATGGTTTTCATTAGGAAGTAAAATTTGTTTCAATGGGATTAAAATAATTTTTTGGTGAATAGTAACTTTTAAGTTTAATTAATCGCGATTAAAGGTAATTAGTGTAATTTAAGGTAAAGATAATGTTATAATAATATGAAATGACCATTACACTTGTCCTACCCCTATTGGATGAGTCATGGCAGACCAAGAAAATCCATGGGTCAACTTGGGGACCCCATGGAGCCACATTGGTAGTTAAATGACATTAAAAACTTTTTATTTAATGTTAAAATAAAAATGTCACAAACATGAGTCGTTTTCCTAAAACAATTTTTAAATGGGGATATACAAGTCGTATTTTTGACTATAAATATTCATTATAAAGCTAAAAATATTTCCTACATAATGACTGTTTTTTTATAATTTTTAGACATTAAATAAATTAAATTATATATGACACCATGATGATGCAGCGATTACCTCATTAATTAATGATTTAAATAAAATGAAAAGATAATGTAAAATCTAAGTCTTACACTTGTCAAAAACCTATTTGATGAGTATATTTCGAACCCTTATCACCTTATCCTAGAAATATATCATTTTGGGACCTTTAGAATCCGAAAAAGCATTTCATAATAAAGTAACATTTCAATTTTTCTAAGAGTGCCCCTTCTCTCCTCTTATAAAAGGCCCCCACCACTACCACCTTATTCACACCTTCAAAGCCATTTGGCTCAGTAAACCTCTGCCCAAATACTCTCCCAACTTCCCTCTATTACTCCTAGAAGCCTCACTTTGGGCAGAATTATTCCCAAGGAAGCCTTTGGCTCAAATCAAAAGAGTTACCCGGTTTTAAGGTACTGTCTTCGCTTATGTTATTTTGTTTTATTTTGCTTATCCAACCCCCTAAACTCTTTTTATTCATTTCTTTTGTAACAACACCATTATCCTCAATATTCTAGGATGTGTTTATAAGAATTATTCGAGCTACACTTACACACACCTATATCTAATGGTTAAAGAACATACTATTTATGTGGATGGTGAATTTCTGCCTCACGAAACGATGATTGTTCAACACTCATATAACAGCTTCAAAGGTGGCCATTAATATGTAACTCTATTTATAAATAATATATAATATGTTTATTTCTTACTTAAGGTTCTGTATTTTTCATTTATTGCATACCTTTATTGTTTCCATTATTGGTAAACGCGATATTTTCATTTTAGTAAGTGCGGACTACCGCCCCCTCAAAGTGATTTGAATCGTTAATGCCATATGTGGGATGTATAAAGGATGGAGTAAATGATATTATATATTATATTATACTGGAACTATAATATACCTTTATATCATTATTATTTCATTAAATACGAAATAGAAATGAAAGTAGAGTTCATGCGTACGTACGGCTTACCGTCTACATGAACGGTGCATTTCATTTCTTACCTCTAAACGTTATGGAATATTATAAATGCATGTATATACTAGATATATATGAGATATATGATATCTATATCATGAATATAATTCTGGATATAATGCATATTTTACCACATGAACAACTTGTAATTATAAGAAGTTTATTTTTGACTCAAGTACCAATGATCGACAAAACGACCGTTATTAACTTAAATAATTACATAATGTTCACAACATGGTAATAAGTGATATAAAATAAATAATAAACTTGAATAAGGTTCTTAAGGAACTATAAATTAACTCTAGTTTAATATTCAGGAGATCAAAGAACTGTCGAGTGAATTCGGACACGAGGTAAGGGAACTTCTTAACCCAATTTCTATTCTTTGGGTTAATCTCCTACTTTCAAATTATGTCATGATATTATTATGTCCTATCTTGTATTTGTACTTTATTTATGTGTACTTATAGTGAATACACATAATAGATCTACTTTATTTAAAAAAATGATCTTTTTAAGGGTCTTCGTCTCAATCTCCTTTCATTGAGGCATATTTTGTTTTATACACAACTTTCTTTTATACGGTGTATAAACCCCTTTGACTTTGACTTTTATTCAAAAAGGAATATTTTTTTAAAAAGAGTTTTACTAAATGACAAAAGGAATGTTTTTATCTTACGTATGCGGCGACAACGACTTCTCCGCCGCTGTGAACATTATTTGTGTTTCGGCTTCCTCTACAAGCCATAACTTTTTTTAAATGAAAAATAAATACAAAGATTTAATTTTATTTTATTTTGGAATTGAAAATGGTTTTGAAAGTGTTTTTTTAATTATATCAATGTGTTGTATTGATATTTTGTGATTGAAATGTGGAAATGTTATGTTTCCTTATGCATGTTTTATGTGATACGATTATGTTATGGTTTATGATATGTTTAAACCTGTTCATATGAGGAATGCATTGGACTTAATAAGTGACGGGTGGAGCCCGCTATAGCTCCTCGATGCATCGGTAGGTCTCATGAGACAAACTAGTGTCTTGGCACGAGGCCTTGACAAAATCTTATTTGTTGTCTTGGCACGAGGCCTTGGCTACGTGGTTATGATAGTTTGGCATTATGCATTCCATCATTATGAAATTAGTTATTGATATTGCATGTTATTATTCGACTAGTATAATATCCATGTGAGTAAGTAAATGGCATTATTTAATTTTATTTTTTGCCATATTATGCTGAAGTTCAAGTTTAAAAAGGCTTTTGTTTTAGTTATACATTGCCTTAAATGTTTATGTTTATTGATGAAAGATTCCGCAATATTGTTATCCTTACTGAGCATATGAGCTCACCCCTTTCAATGTTTTAATATTTTCCAGGATGTGAAGAAGTATTTTATGAATGACCTGCAGGGATAGTCAGAAGAGGATATGAGTGTTGACTATGAAGACTTTGTTATTAGTTTTTCACTTTATGATGTAATGTAACATTTATGAATGTATCAGGTGTTTCCAAGGCTACTAAAATAATCGGTCTTTCGAGACTTGATCTTTTGTGATCATGCCAATGTTACGAAGTAATGCACCAACTCTGGGTAGCTGGGGTTGGGACGTTACAGTTGGTATCAGAGGCAGTTTAGTACTAACCTTGGAAGATAGATTTAGATAAACTCTTATTAGAGAACATAGCCCGAAGATAGACTTTAAGATTAGTATAGAAGAACTTCCTAGAATTTTGGTATTATAGAGATTTTTTGAGTTTTTTGAGCAATACATCCATGTCTGGATACGAGCAGGTAGAGGTGGCTCTGGCACAGATGTACCTAGGGGTAAAACCCGAAAACACCGCTTTGAGCTAGACTCGAACGGGAACTGGTGCACAACAACGGGCCTTGCTGCACTCTTGGTTACGACACTCCTGGGGGATATGCTTAGGATAATTATTATTTTCTTTACAAACCATTATGAAGGGATTATGAATGTATACTTCCTCAAAGAAAACATTTTTATGATTATGGATTATATCCAAAAATAGTTCAATTTATGTTAAGTTTTTTGCAAGTTTGTTATTATGTATTTCGATTCATAAACTAACCTAGTTTATGCCATTGTATAGAAATGGCGCCTAGTATAAGGAATGTGAACTCCATCAATACGTATGATCCAAAGAGTAAGAAGGATCATATCTTTCACGGTATTAAGCCAACATTTAGAAGGGAAATAGTCTCCCATGTGTTCTCAACATATGATGAAATAGTATCATGTGTTAATAAGATAAGTAGATAATTCTCTGAGTCTTATGGATTTGAAGAGATGAAAGAGAAGAAAAGGATGGAAGAGAGGATGATGGATAAAGGGACGAGGGAAAAGAAGAATTTTTCAATATGTGATAACTGTGGGAAGAAACACCTTGGAACTTGCCTGAAGGGAATGTGAGTTTGTTATAAGTGTGGAGAAAAGGATACCAAGTGCATGACTGCAAGGGTAAGAAAAAGGTTTCAAATGTAGAATGCTTCATTTGCAAGGAGTGGGGCCACTACGCAAACCAATGTCCAAATCATCAGAGTATTCCCCAATTGATGTTATTGGATAATAATCAAGTTATGATACTAGCACAGATGAGGAGAATGATTAGAGTTCTTATGTTGTTATTAAATAATTTTTTCATTTGAGTGTTGTATCAATGATGTACTGGTTATAATAATTATGGAGTATATAAGGATTGTACTGCAGTACTATTTCATCAAGGACTTGAGATTGTGTGGAACTAAGAAAAGTGACTCCACAGTAGGTTAAATTTTTGGAAAATATATGGTTGAGAGAAAGATAAACCATAATATGGTTCTGATACCGAGATAGTGATTTTGGAATAATACATGATTGATTTGGATAAATTATATTGGATATTCTTAACTTCCTTGAAACTGATTAATGATTTGTATACATTTTTGGATAGAAGGAGTATATCTAGTATTCTATAAGGAATAAGGGATCATGAATGTAATCAATAAGGATTTATGTTAACTCAGTATGTTGCATTGTTTTAAAAGAATATATGATGAATGTGTTCACATGTTGTTACGTGGAAAAAATGATCTTCATTATGTTTACCTTCCTTATAAAATTTGGACTGTGAGTTGGAAAGAAGTATTTTGGATAACTATAAAGGATAGAATGAATTAAGTTGATCTTTGGATAGTATTGTTTAAGGTTAAAACATTTCTGAAGATTATTTTTGAAATATTATAATACTATAGTTTTAAGAAAAGGACAACCTACAGGGTGGGGCATAACCCGTCGCATCGGACAAAGATGTAGGAATCGAACCCACAACCATAGTGCGACAAGCCTTTATTACCTACCACTAGCCTACAGAAAGTCCTTGGTTATTATAAAATAGTTTTCCTAATCTAAATGGTATGTGTTAATATTTTGAACCTTGTACGATTAGGATGAATATAATATTTTTTAGTTCTATTATCTTTTTGAGTGAAACATGAGTTTGTGGTAGAAATTAGTTGAAGGTTAAAACTCTACTTGTCAAGAATAAATATATATATACCTATCTCTTATTCTATGAATAAATTAATTCTTAAACATTATTAAAGGGATATTAAAACAAAAAATGTGTTATCCTAATACCTTATGTCTTGTTGAATAGATAATATTTTAAATCAACGTAGATTGATGGCTTTGAGGCCCCCAATTTTACACTTGTTTGTGATTGATGACCTCAATCACTCCCTAAAAATATTTACGTTTTTCCTCCAATTATATGTCTCTAATTTCCTCCAATGTTCTCCTTATCGAGATCATAATTTTTTGGTGACTTTTTCATTTCCCTTTCCCTCTTATTAAGGCTAAATTTTATTAACCTTATTTACAATGTAGGTTTTCTACAAAGGTATTTTCTATTTTCAACCTTTTATTTTCAAATAAAAATATCAAATTGCGAGGACACAATTTATTGAAGTAGAGGATAATGTAACACCCCAAGCATCCATGGTACGCTCCTCTTTGAATAATAGAGTAGCGTGTGTTGTACGCAACCTCGAGTTCTAACACACCGCGACCAATAAAAGTAGCAGTTATGAATAGTAATACCCACTTTTTGAAATTATATAAATTTTATATTTCAAAATTGACTTCATTTTTGTATTCGTAATATCGAAATTATCCTAAGTTGAATTTTTTGTAATTTTCTGAGAACTTCCAATTTTTTATGAATAGTGAAATATACTAAGAAACAACTTTTTTAATCAAAATAATTTATAGTGATAAATTATAATATTTAGTGGTTTTAAAGTTTAATTAGAATATATTTTTACCATTTTATCCAATGGTGTTCATTATAATTAATTTCACTTTGAAATTGGACATAAACAATTGTCAATCTTTTGATATATATTGTTTTTTTAAAAACACGCTATTTGTTGTGACAGCGGGAATTAATTATAAAATTAATTAATGTAACATATATGTTTGGAATTTTTTAAAATAGACATCATTTTTTAATTCGGAATATCAATTATATCTTAGGGTGAAATTTTGGCATTGTTCTGAAAAACTTCATTTTTTGATGAATAGTGAAACCACTAAGTGGTAGTTAAAAAACTGATTTCTTGTTTAAATGAAACATTATCACTTCTGTGATTTGATTTTCAAAAATACTACATAAATGGTTGTCATTAGGAAGTAAAATGTGGTTCAATGGGATTAAAATAATTTTTTGGTAAATAGTAACTTTTAAGTTTAATTAATCGCGATTAAAGGTAATTAGTGTAATTTAAGGTAAAGATAATGTTATAATAATATGAAATGACCATTAAACTTGTCCTACACCTATTGGATGAGTCATGTCAGACCAAGAAAATCCATGAGTCAACTTGGGGACCCCATGGAGCCACTTTGGTAGGAAAATGACATTAAAAACTTTTTATTTAATGTTAAAATAAAAATGTCACAAACATGAGTCGCTTTACTAAAACAATTTTTAAATGGGGTTATACAAGTCATATTTTTGACTATAAATATTAATTAGAAATCTAAAAAGATTTCCTACATAATGATATTTTTTTTATAATTTTTAGACATTATATAAATTAAATTATTTATGACACCATGATAATGCAGCGATTACCTCATTAATTAACGATTTAAATAAAATGAATAGATAATGTAAAATCTAAGACTTACACTTGTAAAAAACCTATTGGATGAGTATATTTCGAACCCTTATCACCTTATCCTCGAAATATATCATTGTGGGACCTTTAGAATCTGAAAAAACATTTCATAATAAAGTAACATTTCAATCTTTCCAAGAGTGCCCCTTCTCTCCTCTTATAAAAGGCCCCCACCACTACCACCTTACTCACACCTTCAAAGCCATTTGGCTCAGCCATCCTCTGCCCGAATAATCTCCCAAATTTCCTATATTACTCCTAAAAGCCTCACTTTGGGCAGAATTCTTCCCAAGGAAGCCTTTGGCACAAATCAAAAGAGTTACCCGATTTTATGGTAATGTCTTCGCTTATGTTATTTTGTTTTATTTTTCTTATCCAACCCCCTAAACTCTTTTTATTCATTTATTTTGTAACAACACAAGTATCCTCAATATACTAGGATGTTTTTATAATAAGTATTCGAGCTACACTTACACACACCTACATCTAATGGTTAAATAACATACTATTTCTGTGGATGGCGAATTTCTGCCTCATGAAACGATGATTGTTCAACACTCATATAACACCTTCAAAGGTGGCCATTAAGATGTCACTATATTTATAAATAATATATAATATGTTTATGTTTTACTTAAGGTTCTGTTTTTTTAATTTATGGCATACCTTTATTGTTTCCATTATTGGTAAACGCGATATTTTCATTTTAGTAAGTGCAGACTACCACCCCCTCAAAGTGATTTAAATCGTTAATGCCATATGTGGGATGTATAAAGGATGGAGTAAATGATATTATATATGATATTATACTGGAACTATAATATACCTTTATATCATTATGATTTCATTAAATACGAAATAGAAATGAAAGTAGCGTTCATGCGTACGTAAGGCTTACCGTCTCCATGAACGGTGCATTTCATTTCTTACCTCTAAACGTTATGGAATATTATAAATGCAAGTATATAATGGATATATATGACATATATGATATCTATATCATGAATATAATTCTGGATATAATGGATATTTCACCACATGAACAACTTGTAATTATAAGAAGTTTATTTTTGACTCAAGTACCAACGATCGACAAAATGACCGTTATTAACTTAAATAATTACATAATGTTCATAACATGGTAATAAGTGATATAAAATGAATAATAAATGTGAAAAAGGTTCTTAAGAAAATATAAATTAACTCTAGTTTATTATTCAGGAGATCAAAGAACGGTCGAGTGAATTCGGACACGAGGTAAGGAAACTTCTTAACCCAATTTCTATTCTTTGGGTTAATCTCCTACTTTCAAATTATGTCATGATATTATTATGTCCTATCTTGTATTTGTACTTTATTTATGTGTACTTATAGTGAATACACATAATAGATCTACTTTATTTAAAAAAAAATTATCTTTGTAAGGGTCTTCGTCTCAATCTCCTTTCATTGAGGCATATTTTGTTTTATACACAACTTTCTTTTATACGGTGTATAAACCCCTTTGACTTTGACTTTTATTCAAAAAGGAATCTTTTTTACAAAGCATTTTACTAAACAAAAAAAGGAATGTTTTTGTCTTACGTATGCGGTGACAACGACTTCTCCTCCGCCATGACCATTATTTGTGTTTCGGCTTCCTCTACAAGCCATAACATTTTTTAAATGAAAAATAAATATAACGTTTTGATTTTATTTTATTTTGGTATTGAAAATGGTTTTGAAAGTGTTTTTTAATTATATCAATGTGTTGTATTGATATCTTGTGATTGAAATGTGGAAATGTTATGTTTCCTTATGCTTGTTTTATGTGATACGATTATGTTATGGTTTATGATATGTTTAAACATGTTCATATGAGGAATGCATTGGACTTAATAAGTGATGGGTGGAGCCCGCTATAGCTCCTCGATGCATCGGTAGGTCTCATGAGACAAACTAGTGTCTTGGAACGAGGCCTTGACAAAATCTTATTTGTAGTCTTGGAATGAGGCCTTGGCTACGTGGTTATGATAGTCTGGCATTATGCATTCCATCATTATGAAAGTGGTTATTGATATTGCATGTTATTATTCGACTAGTATAATATCCATGTGAGTAAGTAAACGGCATTATTTAATTTTATTTTTTTCCATATTATGATGAAGTTCAAGTTTAAAAAGGCTTTTGTTTTAGTTATACATTGGCTTAAATGTTTATGTTTATTGATGAAAGATTCCACAATATTGTTATCCTTACTGAGCATCTGAGCTCACCCCTTTCAATGTTTTAATATTTTCCAGGATGTGAAGAAGTATTTTATGAATGACCTACAGGGATAATCAGAAGAGGATACGAGTGTTGACTATGAAGACTTTGTTATTAGTTTTTCGCTTTATGATGTAATGTAACATTTATGAATGTATCTAGCATTTCCAAGGCTACTAAACTAATTGGTCTTTCGAGACTTGATCTTTTGTGATCATGCCAATGTTACGAAGTAAGGCACCGACTCTGGGTAGCTGGGGTCGGGGCGTTACAGATAAAATTTCAAAAAATGGGTATTATTATTTATACTAGCTAATTTGATTGGTTTTGGTGTGTTTGAACTCCAAGTTGCGTACAACACAAGCCATTGTATTATTCCAAGGGAAATGTACCATGGAAGCTTGGGGTGTTGCAATTTTCTTTAGATGGACTATAACCCAATAATAAATAGATGGATTTGGGAAAGATCACATTTAGATAAAAGATAGTAATTTATTTTGATATTTGATATTGGTCTGATTAGTAGGTCCATTGAAGGTTTAATATTCTGAACATTGAGAAGAACTATTTTTATAATAAATTTTATATAGTTTTTCACACACCTGCTAAGACCAAAGATAATTTATAAACATAGTTAGATATTTACCAAATTTTCTGGTGACCAGAACATGATTTGATTACAAAGGATTAATCAAAAAATTAATGAATCCCAAAGAATATTATACAATTTAAAAAGAAAATAGTTTATTATTTTGTTATCAGATTTTGGATTTGAGGCTATCAGATGGTTATGTTTCCATTTTTTCTAGAGTTTTTAAAAAATGGTCATATTACAAGATTTAAAAGACCCGATTGTCCAATTATAATGGAAATAGTTTTACCAATTCGATTTAGAGATTTTTTAAATTCATTAATTTGGGACATGATAATAGATCTATCATATTTTTTCTTAGACTTTTGTTCTATGAAAATAGACTATAATACACTGAGTAGGTTTCAAGAGGATGAGATTTACAATGCCCTGCTTTATCTAAACCCGGAAAGCGTTGCGGGGCCAGATGGTTTCCCCAGCTCCTTCTACAGATCTTCATGGGAGACAGTGAAGAAGGATCTTATCGTGGCAGTCAAGGATTTCTTCAGGGGGGAGATTGTCGTGCATTGCATGTTCCACTACTGTTGTTCTTGTCCCCAAGTCCAAGTCCCCTGCTACAATTCATCAGTTTCTCCCAATAAGCATGTGTAACGTTCCCTACAAGATCCTTGCCATCATTATCAACAAAAAAATAGAACACTTGATATTACATTTTCATCATGAAGAAAACTATGTCAGGAGGGTATAGTTTTAATGGATTAACCCATACAATAGATGAATACAATAATTGAAGAAAATGTTACATAACAAAGAATCAGTTTAAGGGTTGATTGTATAAGTTTATTTACAAGATCAAATTTATTTTTTTCTTCTCCCATTTTTTCCAACCCGAATATACTTAAAAAATATCAAAATGTTTTGTAAGGTGGGAATTTATTAAGGGTAAATGAATTTTTAATTATCAAATTTTTTTCATCCTAAAATTGGCGTTGTTGGATTTCATGAATGATGGATTTTAGATAATGAACATCACAAGGATCATATATAGTTTTTTCTCAACTATAAAGAAATGAAATGATTTATATAGTGAGAAAAACAATCAACTATTGTTTATATTTTTTAAAATTTAAATTAATATTATTTTATTTTTAAATTATATATTTATCATATCAATAAATAGTTTCAATAAATTATACCAGGTTGTCTTGAAGAATGTCAACAACATAATTTTTCATACTAATTTCAAAGACTTATAAAGTAAATTATGTATGTTTTGAAATATATAATTAAATTATTATTTATTATATTATTATTTTTTTATTTTATAAATATCACTACATTCCTAAAAAATTGATAATAGATTTTCTGTATTGATTAACCCTCTATAAAAAAGGTTAAATCTTATAATGTATATGAAGTGAATAGTTTTAGATTACATAAATGTGCATATAGTGAATCCAAAAAAATTAATACTATTGTTTTCTAGAGAGGATCTTATCATATATGAAGTGAAATTTAATTTTATGGAATACGAGATAAAATAACTGAGTTGTGATACCAGAGACAGAATAATGTAATGGTGTGTAAAGTTCATTGGATTAATACTGATAAAGGTTTACTTGTTCATCCATGCCATGGAATCATTGAAATTAAATATAAAATATGTATTGTATAAAATGAATCATTTATACTAGATCATCAATCAAATCTAATTTATTAAAAAATATTTTGTGCTACTCCAAGAGTGTTAATTGACGGGTGGAGTATAATAAAAATGAAATCCTATGAAATCAGTACATAGAAAGTGGAAGTGGTTCTCATGAAGTGAAAAAAATTGAAATTATTTTGGATATATCTTCAAATACATATTTCCCATAAATAGACTCAAATATCAATGTTGAAACCCCACAATTATTGACTACAGATGATTAAGTAACAAATTAATTTCAAACTACGAGAGAAGATGAAGCTGAATATCCTATTGAAATTGATGATACTACTATGGAAGATTAAGATTTTCACATCATCGAGTATGATGATAACAATAAAGATTAATAACGACATAATTTTATGTTTTTATAGTCACAATTAATATATAACACCCATTTTCAATTATTTACTTATCACATCTTTTCATTTTTTAGATGGACGATATTAATTTTTATGAGATGTTACGTACCATCTAGGAGGTTGAGGTTCCTAATGATCATCCTAAAGCATCATCATCTGACCTGCAGGTTGGTGACATTTCATCATCTACTCAGAGGGTTCATGGTCTAGCGATATTGATGATTCCCAACCATTTTTTTAAGAGAATGAGGCAGAGCCCCCACTATTTAAAAAATCAAATCCTATTTTCAAGAATGGGAAAAGAGGAAACCCATTACAAACACAATGATATCAAACCCGAAGGAAACAACCAAATGGGATGCAAGCGAACCCAAATGATCAAAGTGAATAAAAATTCAAAGGGAAGGAAAAGAGTTTCATCACCCCCCCCCCCTGAGAGGAATTGCAACATTGAGATTAGTCAAAGAGAAAGTGTTGCCCCCTTACCATGCAGTTTTACTGTGCTGAAAAAAAATGAGGTAGAGCATTCCTCCTGCACACATAAATATGTAGAGGGAGGACCGGAAGATAGATGTCAGCACATCTATCTCTCAAACGAACCACCCACCAGAACCTATTCTTATGCAACGTCCACATATTGATTTTGATCCACGCATGAAGAGTTATGATAAGCTATGTAATGATGTTAATGTTAATTAATTTTCATTAATTTTAATTAAATTTAATTAATTTATTTATGTATTAATTGTTTTATTATTTGTTCAATTATCCACATAATTTCACATGTAGCTACTAGACCAGGAAATGGGATTCTATGAAAATAATTTTCTATACCCTCCGTGATGTGGGATATATTCCCATTGATTTTCATAATTGAATATTTGAGCATTGGATAGTGCTTAAATAAATATTAATTATTTTGAAATTTATTTAATTATTCACATGATATTTGTAATTATTTTTAGGTTTTTTCGTATCATATCAAGGATAGCATGAGTGCCTCTATTTGAGAGGTCTGTATGTGTGAATTTTGTCATCACTTTTTTCCCAATCTGAGGAATATATCCATGGAGAAATAAGGATATGAATTTTTTTTCAGTCTTACTACATCTATAAAACTGATAACATATCATATCATATTTGGTATGGATTTAACTCATCATGGATGGTAGAATGTTTTCAGAGCATATCATCACCAGGTCAGAATAATCGATGGAGGCAAGAGGCCACACATGGAGCTGGTATTTGTACATTCAGTACCCATCGATGATATGTTGTAAATAATTTCTTTAATAATATATATATACATTAAATGTAAAAATTTTATTTTATATTCATATAGGTAGTTGTGCAACCTGATGTAATGATATTTTATTTTTATAAGATGATGTACACTAATCCTATAATTAAATATATTAATGGTGATCAACGATGTCAAATTTTGGTCAGTATAGATTTTTTTGAGATTTACAATTTATTAAAAATAATATTTTAAATATTTTAATTTAAAATTTCATTTAGAGGAGTCATATAAGGTTGCGATGTCTCACACACATAAAGATAGTCAGGCTAAGACTAAGGGTTATAACACCACTGCGCCAAGATATGATAATAAATAATGTATGAAGGTGACTCGATATTATGTTGTGAAAGGCTTAGTGATTGGTATCTAGTCTTGATTGATTCCTTCTATTTATTATAGAACTATTTTGTTTCCATTTTTTCAACTCCAGGTAACCTCATAGTGAGTCAGCATCGTCATTTTTATTGTATGAGGACAAGCTACAAGCTCAGAATGAGGTTATTGAGACCATGTGTAGGAAGTATGAAGAGCATCGTCAACAACATCTGTAGAAGGAGGAGAAGCAGTGTCAATGATAGGAGAAGTCGTATCAATAAGACATTACATGACTTTTTAAAAATATCATAACATCATTCCTTAAAAAAATCTACATTAAATTAATCCTAAAATGAAATATTCATCCCTAAAATTCTTGTATGGCATGAAATATTTCAAATTATATTTATTTTAATATTATTAAAATCATTTATTTGATTCTTTCTTTAATAAATCTATTATTGTAATGTCTTTGTGTCATAATTATATTTAATTATTTAATTACTAAAAATTATAAATAAATTATAGTGATTTAGTTAATCTATTTATATTTCTTAGGACTATTTATAGTCAAATATATCACTTATATAACCCCATATTAAAGTTGATTTAGTAATAAGAGACGTGATTATAACATGATTTCCTTTACATTAAATAAATGTTATAAAGGTAATAATCACACCCGAGTGGCTTACAAATGCCACTATTTTGACCCCAATATTGTCTTGGTCAAGAAAAACTCATCCAATAATATTAGTACATGTGTTAGGGTTGTTTCATATTATTATAATATTATGTTTACCTTCAATTGCCTTATTGATATTTAACCGTGGAAAATAAAATATTGAAGTTACTATAAACAAAAAATATATTTTGATCATATCAAACAACATTTTTAATATTGATTACAACAATCTAAGTTAGTTTTTGAAAATTAAATTCACATATGTGGAAAAATTAATTTTAAAATTAATCAAGTTGTCAGAATGAGAAAACAAGATTTTAAGTAAAACGTTCAAAAGATCGCCTAGTTTTTCAATTCAATTTCAATATGAAATTATCCCAATGAAATAAATTTGAATTAATGAAAAAAAATTAATAAAATTACACTTTAATCCCACTTAAAATTAAAATCATACTATATAATTAAATTAGAAAAAAAAGTAGTTTTGAATTAAAATGCAGTGTTTTTACTATTCATTATAAAAACAATTTTATCATAAAAATACCAAAAAACAACCAAATTAAATTTTGATGCCCCTATTCCAAATAAGAATTTGATTTTAAAAATATAACTTATCAAATCATCCATATTAATATTTAAAATGGGATCTCTATAAAATGGTGGAAAACTGTGTTTTTTTGAAAAATATTTCTTTTATCCAAAAATTTTAATTTGTTTTATATATTGTCTAGAAAAAAAATAAGATGAATTATAAAAATTAAATTGAATATATTAATTATATATAATTCATTAATAAAATACATCAAGATTGATTTTATTATTTTCTAAACTCATTTATTTGTATTTGAATAGTTTTTTAGAAAACACATCCTTTATATTCAATTAGTTTTTGTTTAATTTCATAATTAATTTGGTAACCATTGAATCATTATGTAAACATTTATAAAGAAAGTTTTTATAATTCAGTTAATATCGTTCATTCCCACCATTATAAAAACTGTTCAATAACTATAACATAAAATTATAATATTATTAATATTTTATTTTTTGGTATAACTCAGTCTTGTGTGCAATGTAAAATTCTAGAGAAAAACAATTTTTCATTTCAGGTAGGCTATCAGACATAGAATCCCTTTTAAATTAATGTTACTATCTAATTCATAAATACTAATAAATATGAAAATGTCTTATTATTTAATTACCTTGTACTTTTTACTCTTCGCCACTTATAAAAGTGGGATCACTTCCACCCTTTCAATACAACAATTATATTTCAAATTTACATTGAACCCCAACCCAAATTACTTTTAATTGGTGTGATTTACACTCTATAATTCCCTTCTTCACTAAAAAAATACAAAGTTCCTCAAAATCTAATGTCTTCATCAAGAGGAAGTTCAAGGTCTAAATATTTGTATCAAATCATTCCTAACATTTCATTCATATTATTTCCTTTCTAAACCAACCATGTCTATATTATAATAATGAAATCAGAGTCATTATTATATTTATATGATTTTATAATAATGTTATAACAACTATTTATTCTCTTCCATCAAAAATGAAAAAAATCGTCGTTAGTGTGTTTTCATGGATTACTGCTTCTACATAGTGACATTATCAATTTTTAATCACAACCTTTCATTGATGTTTTGAAAAGGATATTTACTAAGATAATATAATATTTATAAAATTTTAATGATTTTAAAATTTTATAATATTTCATTTTCTACATTTTTTCCATTCTATTAAAATGGGAGTGCCATCCATATGTACATACAGAATACCGACTCCATAAAATGATGTTTTTCAATAATTTTCTATATCAAATAACATGAATGGACTTAAAAATTTATTTCTTATAAAAAAAATTATGTAATAAACCATTATTATTTAGTAATGATAGATTCTACAATAATTATTTTAAATGAACGTTTATATTAAATTTAACCTTTAAAAATGACATATTAATGTAACTTTTATAAATTTAATCCATTCATGGAGTAACTATTTAACCATATATGTTATGTGAAAATAAAATATTTAAGGAAATAACAATCTTCAATTCATGATGATATTAAAAAAAATATAACACCTTTGACCTCGGTAAACAAATTAAAATTATTATGAAGAAATTAACCTCACAATCCTAGGTGACTAAAAAAATTGAAAACTATATTAAAAATAAGTAAAAAAATATAATAAATTTACTTTATCAAGTTATATATATATTAATAAGGTTATTGGGTATATATTTAATGAACTTAAGTTAATTACACATGATGTGAATTGAAAATACAGAACACTTTCAGGTATATAGGTAAACGTTTTTGCCACAAACTCCCTTTATTGAGACACGTTTTACTTTATGAAGCAAGTTACATTTATATGGTGTATATGCTGGAAAATTTCTATGTTGTTGTGAAATATATTTTATTCATTGTATTTAAATATCATTTAAAAGATCTTACTCCTTCAATGGTTTTTATTTTAAATGTAACTCAAGTCGTGATTTTTTTTACGACTCAAGTCTATTTTCCCGTGGGTCATGAAATCTATTATTGATTTTGATATTCCATGTTTCTTTTTAATACTATTAACTTTTCTGATGGTGTATTTCATTTTTGTCCTTCTATATTACATATCTTCTTTAATATCCTCTCATTGGATGAAATATTTCCTCACATAAAAGAAAAATGTTTATAAGAATAACTTCTATACATTCCAATGAATATTTTCCTTCAATATCCATGTTTTACCCATATAAATTATTTTATATAATGTTCAAATTGACCATCATACCTCTATTAACCTCTTATTAATAAAATTTTTATCGTTCCTTTTATAATATGGGTTTCAATAAATAGTTTTAATAGAATTTAAATGTCTTCCACATGATTAGTTTTTAAAAATGTTTTATTCTAATGTAATGCTTTAAAATGTTCCAAAATACATTATTTCTAAAAAAATTTAAAAGTGGAATTTGTATCTACTTTGAATTTATTTGAAAAAATTAAATTTAAATCTTTTAAATACTTTTGTATGGGTAATTTGAATCTAAAGGGGACATATTTTATATATTTCTATGTGAACATATCTTTTCTATACCTTTTTTCATAGAGACTTCCTCTCCTTGTTTTCATGTTTTATAAAGAAAAAATTATTAATCTCAAGGTTTAATAAAAAACTTCTTTTAAAATGTTTTCAAAAGAGATGTGAAATTATTTTTTCAAAAGAAATGATCTTAATATTTCTAATGTTTTTATTCATTTATTTCAAATGCTCTATTAGTATTATTAATTAAATGATACAATCCAATGAATTTATCTGGATGGATTATGAAATTCTATTTTATATCTATGGTATAATATTTCACAACTTTTTTCATTCCTAATTATCTATTTTTTTTTAAATGATTTACTTCCAATTACATTCCTATGTGAGTGGCTATGTTCTATTTATTTATTCAATGGTGTTCACCTAGATGACCAATACATTATATTATTGGTGAAATTGTTTTCTAAACCATATATCCATTTTCTATATATTGTAAATATTATATAAACAATCATCTTTTTTGAGTTTTATTTACCTAAAATTTTCCTTAAATTTATTGGATTCCCAATTAATTTCTATGGGTTTATAATTTAATATATATTGATGAATTCATGAATTATTCTTTAGGAAATCACTATATAAGGATATAAAACCCATTTTATTTCCTTGGATATTTATGATATGTTGATTAAAACAATGTTCCAAACGTATGTATAATTTTTATTATGTAATGGGTGTGCCAAAAATTATATATCCCTTCAATAAATTGGGTAAGGTTTCTATCTAAATAGATATCTGGGTGCATGGAATGTGAGCATAGCCAACTAAGGGAGTGGGAAATTAGCCAAGCCAACTATGTTATGTTAACAAGGTACAGATCCTTGAATTTTGATTTTTTTCAGGTTTATTTTGTTTCCACATTCCTATGATGAAATGTTCTTATAATATGATCATGTTTACTCCATGATGTTATGTTATCATTTTCTTATTCCATAATTCCATACTTAGAATCATTCTCTTTATGATATCATGTTATTCCTAAATTGTTATACTAATTTATCATGTTTATTCCCTTACTCATATTTCTATATCAACCTTTTTCTTATGTATTTAACTATGTTATCCTAGGTATTATTAAGATTTACTATGGAAGTAAGGATCACTCTAATGATATTAAATAAAGAAAATTTTGTTTTATTTTAAAATGTTGTATTTATGTGTCTAATCCTAAAAATTAACTAGACTCTATATCCTCATATTGTATTTGTTGTAAACTATGATAAATTATAGAAAAAATATTTTTTTAATTCTTAGTTCATTTTAGTTATCAAATGTTAGGAACAAATTATTTATACCATTATTCTTCTTCAAAAAATTCATAAAATCTTTTCAAATGGAAATGGTTCTAAATATATAAAAATAAATTCATAACATATTAATTGGACTAAATATATCCTTCCCGTCATGTTTCATTCATATTACGGTCCAATAAGTGTTTCATATAGTGATAGATATGTTATATAATGGTATTTTACATTTGAGATTGATGTAACTTATAGAATAATATTTAAAGGATATGGAAAAAATCAAAGTAATCCCAAAGGATTTTTAATCGTAAATTAACATAGATTATAGAGTGTTTTTAACTAAATAATTATTTGACATAAAAATCATATGGATCACAAAAATTCACCACATATATTTTTTAAGCATTGAATTAATTTAAAGCTGAAAATTTTCTATGTTACATGTCATGGACTAGTGTAAATTATCGTGTATAATAGTATAGAAGTGGCTTCATATATTGAAACTCACAATACTATCTATAGTATTTTGATGAAGCATGAATTTTCACATATTTTATACTGTATTTCAATGTTCTAATACCCACCATAGTGTTAGTTTATTTTCAATTGTCATAATTTTATGTTTTAGTGGTATTTTGAGCTCAAATGCAGAAATGGCTTGATTTTGGTGTTTAACTGTTTTATTTCACTTCATTATTTCAGCCATATAATTTTCTACAATGACCCAAATTTTGAAATTCCTTTTTTTAATTTTTCCTTACATAATTAGACGAATTTAATCCTTCTGGAGGCCCATATCAGTCAATCATTTAGAGGCCCAAAATCCACTCACAATCTGTGCCTCAGAAACAGTGAACAGATTTGGAATGTTTTAAAACTGAGAACTTATCACGAATCTGACCAATCCAATGGATCTGATATTAAACATGAATCTGGAGGAATAATAGATGAACATCTTTCATTAAGGATTCCACGTCTTAATCGGCTCATTACAAGGTCTTAATGGCATTGTAATTTGGAGTTGTCGAAGACGAAGAGTCACTTTGGAAGATTAAATGTTCCGCACTAAGACAGCCATAACACCTTGATACATGGAACCATGAGGCTGCAAGTTTGTGGAGGGACGCGCACGACGATATAGAACAACTTTCATGAAGGCACCAATTACCAATTCTACCATTTAATGGGCCTAAATGTCTCTTACATCATGAGGACAGAATTGAGTCGAGATTTCATCAACCATTTTCCCTATAAATATGTGTCTCCTCCCCCTTTTACAAGGATATCCATTTTCAGGGGGGAAAGGTTGAGTATTTTTATTGTAATAGTTTCTTTTATTTTTAATATATATTATTTTAGCTTTCCTCTTCATACCTCCTTTCTTCCATTTATTTTATTTTATGTATTCTCCCACTGTTATTCCCTTCTCAACTCCACTAAAAATGGAGAACTAACCTCGGCGCTTGTTCGAGGGAGGGAATGGTGGGATGATTGAGTTATTGAGATTTAATTTTATTATCATTTATTCAATTCTAAGATTTTTGGTGGTGGTTAAATCGATTATGGTGAGCAGTCACCCAATTTTCTCTACCACCAATTTTTTCTTCTCATTTATCTATTTTCCTTCCCTTCGCTATTTGTGTCATGCATACGGTGGAGTATGACATGAGTAGTGATGGTCAGAGAAGAGGTCTTCTAGCTGACTTTAGGAAGAGCATTACCCTATATGCAGAGGTCTCTGTATGGGGTAATGACAATCCAAACGAGAAGGTTAGTTGTGACAGGTCTTGATCACCTCATTGAGTTGAATATTGAGATTCTTTTTAAACAATGATATCAACCACCACGACCTCCTAAGAACAACTGCCTACTTTATTTCTTCTAACATAATTCTGTATTGAATTTCATTATTATGTATTATATTTATATTTTCTACATTTGATATTATGTCCCCCCCCCATTAATATTAATATTATATTTTTATATTAGTTATATTATAAATAGTGACAATAAAAAAATAGTGTGTCTGAGCGGCCTCCTTGTGATCGACCCTAGGGTCTGCCACTATGGTGCATTTTTAGGTAAATAAGAATTTAATTGAATTGTGTTTTGCGACAAAACCACTCTCATCAATTTGGAACCGTTGTTGGGGGGTCAAGTGCTTTCACACTCTATTTTTCATAAAAACAAACAAAAAAATTAAAAATTTCAAAAACTAAAAAAAAAGTGCTTCATTGAATATCATTATTTTTTTGGTCGAGATGGATTATTTTAGTGATTTTTCATATGATTTTCCTAGTACTGAATTTTCTAGAGGGGAAGAGTCAATTATGTTGCAGATGGAAGAAGATTCTGCGATGATTCAAAATAATTTCAAAATCCTTGAACAAGCAAGCAAGATGGTGGCATCATTGGCGGCTGAAGTTGATGAAGTTAAAGCACTATGGTTGGAACGACAACAAAAAAATAACCAAGCTGAATAAGAAAAGGTAAATGTTGTTCCACCAATATTTTATGTTGATGAACCCAAGGAGGGCTTGAAGATTCAATTGGACGATGCAATCGTCTCTCCTTGGTGATTGCTTGAAGTGGTTCCTGAAGACGAAAACCCAGCTGATAGAACAGTGGGAGATCAACATACTTTGGATGAACATTGGTATGATTTTTTTGAAGAACAAAAGGTAAGTGATCCTCCCATCTTTTTCAAATAAGAATCAGTACCTCTATACCTTTCTCTTTCTTTGGAAGAAGATGAATAAGTCCCTGTTGAAAAAGAATTCCCAGTGGCCTTGCCTGAAAAGATCGTGTTTCATGCTGTCCTACACGAAAGGGAATATTTTTATATTGAATGTTCATATTTTAATCATATCCATGTGGAAATATTTTCTAACTTCCATTCTGAATTTTTTGAAACAGTATCATATGAGAAAGCCCTGGACGTTGAAGTCGAAGTGGACAAAGAAGTTGTGGTAGTGAACAAAGAGGACCCATTCTTCCCCCTTCCCCAATTATTCCAGTTGTACCCCAATGAAATGGTGAAGGAGCTATTTTACTCTATTTATGGGTTTCTCTATAGATGTTGTAGGATGAATATCATTGGAAGAAAGAAGTTTTGGTGGTTTCTGAGAAAAAAACCCTACCCACCATCGGATTGGGGTTAAACCGCTGCAACAGCTGGACTAGGGACAGTAAAAACCTAGCACCCTCTTGGGGTTCAAACCAAGAATTATCCTCTTTCTTCTCCATTCCTCATCATTTTTATTTATTTTTCTCATATTTTCTTTATTTCATGCCTTTTAGGTCAAGTGGTTGTAGCTAGGAGCTTAACTCAAATCTGCCACTGAAAAATAAAGTTAGTTTGTATCTTTCCTTCCCTTTATTTTTCTTACCTTATATTGATTTTTTGTTGAGCTCTAATGAGGGGTATTGAAATCTAGGTGTGGGGGAGTGTCAACCTACTTATACGTTTTGTGTGCTTTATTTTTATTTTTATTTTTTTTCATATTTTTAGGATCCTTGAGCTTCAATGAATATTCTGATTATTTTTCACACTTCAATAGATTTTGAGTAAGTGGAGATGATTTTTGAAAAAATGGATTTTAAAGGATTGTTGATGTGAAAACGTTTTCCTTGAAATGGTTTTTCAATCATTTATATGAGTTTGACCGATTTTTGAAATCCATGCCCATGAAACACTGACTCAAATATTTTTTCTAGTCATGTGAGGTATTTTGAACCACTTTAAAATATTATTTCTAATACCCACACTTTCTTGAGAGAAACTTGGATTTTGTGTGAGAACCAGAACTTATGATTTTTCTCTTTTGAAGCTTTGGATTTCAGGGATTGTTTTTGATATGATTGAGGCATTTTGTTGGTTATCCATATTTTATCTTGAGACATACCTTTACATATATCCTTCATTATCCCTTAGATGCCATGAATTTATTTATAGGTTTAAGCCACATTACAAGACATTTATCCCTTTAAAACCTACTCTAGATATTAAATGCATGATTATTGTTGAACTCAGGTGTGGGGGAGGGAGAAGATGGGCTTTTTTTTCTTTCTTGAAGAATCTTTTTGAGCTGAATTAAAAATTTTGCCATATTTGTTGCTGCTTGGGTGGAATAAATGTCATGATGGGAAGATGGATGGGTTAACAAAAATATAATTACATATATGGGCTGGTTGTTCACCAATACTTGAATATCAAAAGATGCCTCTCTTTTCCTTCAAAACATGATTCTGAAGAGAAATCCATATCTAAATTCAAGTTGAAACAATGATATAAATGGGGAAAAGAGGGATGAAAATCATTGGTGATGAAATTATAATTGTGAAATTCACAAAAGAAGAGGTGTTTGGAGGTGATTAATTTTTGAACTGATTGAGGAGTACACCATTCTTGAGCAAAACTTTTTTCATGCATTTACTTCACTTTAGAGCATAACCCTCCTCATTCTGCCTCAGATGTTTTTACATTTTAAACCTGCCAACCCTCAGCCTCAGAACAACCCATTAAAAAGACCTCATGGTTGACACATTTTTGACTCTGTGAAGTGGAGATACTAGAAGGATAGCAAGCCTATGGAAATCACATATGTTCTTGGGAATGAGAAAAACTCCACATTTAAATATCCTTGAGTGAAGGGAGAAATATTTTTTGGGGGAGGTAGGCATGACATGCATGTAAGGATTAACATGATATTGAATGGATTCATATGATTTTTTAGGATTTCTAAAATTTTGATCCACGTATTAGGGAAGATATTTTCTCTAATATGATAATTGAGTTGTGTGGTCATTTATGCTTTGAGAATTTTGTTTTGACCTTGGTATAAGATGGTTTCCCAGGAGTGAAATGATTAAGTGTGGGGGAGTGATGAAGCTTGAATTTTCACATATTATATACTATATTCCTATGTTCTAATACCAACCATATTGTTAGTTTATGGGAAAAAGTCATATTTTTATGTTTTAGTGGTATTTTGAGCTCAAATGCAGAAATGGCTTAATTTTGGGGTTTAACTATTTTATTTCACTTCATTATTTTAGCCATATAATTTTATACACTGAACCAAATTGTGAAATTCCTTTTTTAGGATTCCTTATATACTGATACAAATTTCATCCTTCTGGAGGCCCATCTCAATAAATCATTTAGAGGCCCAAAATCAGCTCATAATCTGTGCCTCGAAAACTTTGCACAGATTTAGAATGTTTTAAAGCTGAGATTGTATCTCGAAGATGACCGATCCAATCGAGCTTCTATTAAACATGGATCTGGAGAAAAAATAAATGAACATATTTCATTCAGGATTCCACGTCTTAATTGGCTGATTATAGGGTCTTAATGGCATTGGAATTTGGAGTTGTGGAAGACGAAGAGTCACTTTGGCAGATTAAATGTTCCACACTAAGACAGCCATACACCTTGATATGTGGACCAATGAGGCTGAAATTTTATGGAGGGATGCGGACGACGATATATAACAACCTTCAAGAAGGAACCAATTCCCAATTCTTCCATTTCATGGGCCTAAATGTCTCCTTCATCAGGAGGACAGAATTGAGTCAATATTTCATCAACCATTTTCCCTATAAATATGTTTCTCCTCTCCCTTTTATAAGGATATAAATTTTCAGGGGGGCAAGGTTGAGTATTTTTATTGTAATAGTATCTTTTATTTTTAATATATATTATTTTATATTTCCTATTCATACCTCCTTTCTTACATTTATTTTATTTTATGTATTCTCCCACCATTATTCCCTTCTCAACTCCATTGAAAATGGAGAACTAACCTCGGCGCTTGTTCGAGGGAGGGAATGGGGGTTGATTGAGTTATTGAGATTTAATTTTATTATCCTTTATTTAATTATATGAATTTTGGTGGTGGTTAAATTGATTATGGTGAGCGGTCTCCCCATTTTCTCTACCACCAATTTCTTCTTCTCGTTTATCTATTTTCCTTCCCTTCCCTATTTGTGTCGTGCATACGGTGGAGCATGACATGAGTAGTGATGGTCAGCGAAGAGGTCTCCTAGCTGACTTTAAGAATATAATTACCCTGTATACAGAGGTCTCGGTATGGGGTAATGAAAATCCAAATGATAAGGTGAGGTGTGACAGGTCTTGATCACCTCATTGAGTTGAATATTGAGATTCTTTTTAAACAATGATATCAACCGCCACTACCTCCTAAGAACAAATGCCTACTTTTTTATTCTAACTTAATTATGTATTGCATTTCATTATTATATATTATATTTATATTTTCTACATTTGATATTATTCCCCCCCATTAATATTAGTATAATATTTTTATATTAGTTATGTTTTAAATAGTGACAATAAAAAAATAGTGTGTGTGAGCGGCCTCCTTGTGATCGACCCTAGGGTGTGCCACTATGGTGCATTTTTAGGTAAATAAGAATTTAACTGAATTGTGGTTTGTGACAAAACCACTCTCATCAATTCAGCACCGTTGCTGAGGAGGTCAAGTGCTTTCACACTCTATTTTTCATAAAAACAAACAAAAAAATTAAAATTTTCAAAAACTAAAAAAAAGTGCTTTATTGAATATCATTATTTTTTTTGGTCGAGATGGATTATTTTAGTGATTTATCATATGATTGTCCTATTACTGAATTGTATAGCAGGGAAGAGCCTATTATGATGCAGATGGAAGAAGATTCTGCGATGATTCAAAATAATTTCAAAATCCTTGAACAAGCAAGCAAGATGGTGGCATCACTGGTGGCTAAAGTTGATGAAGTTAAAGCACTATGGTTGGAACGACAACAACAAAATTACCAAGCAGAATAAGAAAAGGTAAATGTTGTTCCACCAACATTTTATGTTGAAGAACCCAAGGAGGTCTTGAAGATTCAATTGGAAGATTCAATTGTCTCTCCTTGGCCATTGCTTGAAGAGGTTCCTGAAGACGAAAACCCAGCCGATACTACTGTGGGAGATCAACATACATTGGATGAACATTGGTATGATTTTGTTGAAGAACAAAAGGCAAGTGATCCTCCCATCTTTTTCAAAGAAGAATCAGTACCTATATACCTTTCTCTTGCTTTGGAAGAAGATGAATAAGTCCCTGATGAAATAGAATTCCTAGTGGCCTTGCCTGAAAAGATCGCGTTTCAAGCTCTCCAAGATTTTTATATTGAATTTTTATGTTTTAATCATATCCAAGTGGAAATATTTACTGACTTCCATTCTGAATTTTTTGAAACAGCATCATATGGGAAAGCCATGGACGTTGAAGTCGAAGTGGACAAAGAAGTTGTGGCAGTGAAAAAAGAGGACTCATTCTTCCCCCTTCCCCCATTATTCCAGTTTTACCACAATGAAATGGTGAAGGAGTTGTTGTACTCTATTTATGGGTTTCTATATAGATGTTGTAGGCTTACGATCATTGGAAGAAAGAAGTTTTGGTGGTTTCTGAGCAAAAAACCCTACCCACCATCGGATTGGGGTTAAACTGCTACAACTGCTGAACTAGGGGCAGTAAAAACCTAGCACCCGCTTGGGGGTCAAACCAAGAATTATCCTCTTTCTTATCCATTCCTCTTTCTTTTTATTTATTTTTATCATATTTTATTTATTTCATGCCTTTTAGGTCAAGTGGTTGTAGCTAAGAGCTTAACTCAAATCTGCCACTAAAAAATAAAGTCAGGTTGTATCTTTCTTTCCCTTTATTTTTCTTCCCTTATATTGATTTTTTGTTGAGTTCCAATGAGGGGTATTGAAATCTAGGTGTGGGGGAGTGTCAACCTACTTAGATGTTTTGTGTGCTTTATTTTTATTTTTATTTTTTTCATATTTTTAGGATCCTTGAGGTTCAATAAATATTCTGATTATTTTTCAAACTTCAATAGATTTTGAGGAAGTTGAGATGATTTTTGATAAAATGGATTTTAAGGGATTGTTGATGTGAAAACTTTTTCCTTGAAATGGTTTTTCAATCATTTTTATGAGTTTGACTGATTTTTGAAATCCATCCCCATGAAACACTGACTCAAATATTTTTTCTAGTCATGTGAGGTATTCTGAACCACATTAAAATATTCCATCTAATACCCACACTTTCTTGAGAGAAACTTTTATTTTGTGTGAGAACCAGAACGTATGATTTTTCTCTTTCACAGCTTTGGATTTCATGGAATGTTTTTGATATGATTGAGGCATTTTTTTGGCTAGCCATATTTTATCTTGAGACATACCTTTACAACTATCCTCTGTTATCCCTTAGATGCCATGAATTTCCTTATAGGTTTAAGCCACATTACAAGCCATTTATCCCTTTCCAACTTATTATAGAAGTTTATTTCATGATTATTGTTGAACTCAAGTGTGGGGGAGGGAGAAGATGGGATTTGTTTTTCTTTCTTGAAGAATCTTTTTGAGATGAATTGAAAATGTTTCCATATTTGTTGCTGATTGGGTGGAAGAAATTTTGTGATGGGAAGATGGATGGGTGGACCAAAATATCATTACATATATGGGATGGTTGTTCACCAATACTTGAAGATCAAAATATGCCTCTCTTTTCCTTCAAAACATGATTCTGAAGAGAAATCCAGATCTGAATTCAAGCTGAATCAATGCTACAAATGGGGAAAAGAGGGATGAAAATCATTGATTCTGAAATTATAAGTGTGAAATTACCAAAAAAAAGAGGTGTTTAGAGGTGATTAATTTTTTAACTGATTGAGGAGTACACTATTCTTGAGAAAAACTGTTTTCATGCATTTCCTTCACTTTAGAGCATAACCCTCCTCATTCTGCCTGAGACGTTTTTACATTTTAAACCTGAAAACCCATAGACTCAGAACAACCCATGAAAAAGACCTCATGATTGACACATTTTTGACTCTGTGAACTGGAGATACTAGGAGTATATCAAGCCTATGGAAATCACATATGTTCTTGGGAATGATAAAAACTCCACATTTAAATATCCTTGAGTGATGAGAGAAATATTTTTCTGGGGAGGTAGGAACGACATTCATGTAAGGATTAACATGATATTGAATGGATTCATATGATTTTTGAGGAGTTCTGAAATTTTGACCCATGTATGAGGCATGATATTTTCTCTAATATGATAATTGAGTTGTGTGGTCATTTATGCTTTGAGAAGTTTGTTTTGACCTTGGTATAAGATGGTTGCCCAGGAGTGCAATGATTAAGTGTGGGGGAGTGATGAAGATTGAATTTTCACATATTATATACTTTATTTCAATGTTCTAATACCCACCATAGTGTTAGTTTATGGGCAATTGTCATTTTTTTATGTTTTAGTGGTATTTTGAGCTCAAATGCAGAAATGGCTTAATTTTGGTGTTTAACTGTTTTATTTAACTTCATTATTTCAGTCATATAATTTTCTACACTGACCTAGATTCTGAAATTCCTTTTTTTTAGGTTTCCTTACACAATGAGACGAATTTCAACCTTCTGGAGGCCCATCTCAATCAATCATTTAGAGGCCCAAAATCAGCTCACAATCCGTGCCTCGAAAACTGTGCATATATTTGGAATGTTTTAAAGCTGATCTTTTATCTCAAAGCTGACTAATCCAATGGATCTGATATTAAACATGGATCTGGAGGAATAATAAATGAACATCTTTCATTAACGATTCCACGTCTGAATCGGCTCATTACAAGGTCTTAATGGCATTGGAATTTGGAGTTGTGGAAGACGAAGAGTCACTTGGGAAGATTAAGTATTCCGCACTAAGACAGCCATAACACCTTGATACGTGGACCAATGAGGCTGAAATTTTGTGGAGGGACGCGGACGACGATATAGAACAACTTTCAAGAAAGAACTGATTCCCAATTCTTCCATTATTGGGCCCAAATGTCTCTTACATCAGGAGGACAGAATTGAGTCGAGATTTCATCAACCATTTTCCCTATAAATATGTGTCTCCTCTCCCTTTTACAAGGATAGCCATTTTCAGGGGGGTAAAGGTTGAGTATTTTTATTGTAATAGTTTATTTTATTTTTAATATATATTATTTCAGATTTCCTCTTCATACCTCCTTTATTCCATTTATTTTATTTTATGTATTCTCACACCGTTATTCCCTTCTCAACTCCACTAAAAATGGAGAACTAACCTCGGCGCTTGTTCGAGGGAGGGAAAGGTGGGTTGATTGAGTAATTGAGATTTAATTTTATTATCCTTTATTCAATTATAAGAATTTTGGTGGTGGTTAAATCGGTTATGGTGAGCGGTCACCCCATTTTCTCTACCACCAATTTCTTCTTCTCGTTTGTCTATTTTCCTTCCCTTCTCTATCTGTGTCGTGCATGCGGTGGAGCATGACATGAGTAGTGATGGCCAGAGAAGAGGTCTCCTAACTGAATTTAGGAAGAGCATTAACCTTTATGTAGAGGTCTTGGTATGGGGTAATGACAATCCAAATGAGAAGGTGAGGTGTGACAGGTCTTGATCACCTCATTGAGTTGAATATTGAGATTCTTTTTAAACAATGATATCAACCACCACGACCTCCTATGAAAAAATTCCTACTTTCTTTCTTATAACTTCATTATGTATTGAATTTCATTATTATATATTATATTTATATTTTCTACATTTGATATTATTTCCCCCCCATTAATATTAGAGTTATATATTTATATTAGTTATATTATAAATAGTGACAATAAAAAAATAGTGTGTGTGAGCGGCCTCCTTGTGATTGACCCTAGGGTGTGCCACTATGGTTCATTTTTAGGTAAATAAGAATTTAATTGAATTTTTGTTTGCTACAAAACCACTCTCATCAATTTGGAACCGTTTCCGGGGAGGTCAAGTGCTTTCACACTCTATTTTTCATAAAAACAAACAAAAAAATTAAAAATTTCAAAAACTAAAAAAAAGTGCTTCATTGAATATCATTCTTTTTTTGGTCAAGATGGATTATTTTAGTGATTTTTCATATGATTGTACTAGTACTGAATTGTATAGCAGGGAAGAGTCTATTATGCTGCAGATGGAAGAAGATTCTGTGATGATTCAAAATAATTTCATAATCCTTGAACAAGCAAGCAAGATGGTGGCATCACTGGCAGCTGAAGTTGATGAAGTTAAATCACTATGGTTGGAACGAAAACAAAAAAATAACCAAGCTAAAGAAGAAATAGTAAATGTTATTCCACCAACATTTGATTTTGGAGAACCTTAGGAGGGCTTGAAGATTCAATTAGAAGTTGCAATCGTCTCTTCTTGGCTATTGCATGAAGAGGTTCCTGAAGATGAAAACCCAGCTGATACAACTGTGGGAGATCAACATACTTTGGATGAACATTGGAATGATTTTGTTGAAGAACAAAAGGTAAGTGATCCTCCCATATTTTTTCAAAGAAGAATCGGTACCTCTATACCTTTCTCTTTCTTTGGAAGAAGATGAAGAAGTCCCTTCTGAAAAAGAATTCCCAGTGGCCTTGCCTGAAAAGACCATGTTTCAAGCTGTCCTACACGAAAGGGAAGATTTTTATATTGAATGTTAATGTTTTAATCATATCCAAGTATAAATATTTTCTAACTTCCATTCTGAATGGTTTGAAACAGCATCATATGAGCAAGCCCTGGACGTTGAAGTCGAAGTGGACAAAGAAGTTGTGGTAGTGAACAAAGAGGACTCATTCTTCCCCCTTCCCCCATTATTCCAGTTGTACCAAAATGAAATGGTGAAGGAGCTGTTGTACTATATTTATGGGTTTCTCTATGTATGTTGTAGGCTGAAGATCATTGGAAGAAAGAATTTTTGGTGGTTTATGAGCAAAAAACCCTACCCCCCATAAGATTGGGGTTAAACTGCTGCAACTGCTAGACTAGGGGCAGTAAAAACCTAGCACCTGCTTGGGGGTCAAACCAAGCATTATCCTCTTTCTTCTCCATTCCTTTTTCTTTTTATTTATTTTTCTCATATTTTTTTATTTCATGCCTTTTAGGTCAAGTGGTTGTAGCTAGGAACTTAACTCAAATATGCCACTGAAAAATAAAGTCAGGTTGTATCTTTCCTTCCCATTATTTTTCTTCCCTTATATTGTTTTTTTGTTGAGCTCTAATGAGGGGTATTTAAATCTAGGTGTGGGGGAGTGTCAACCTACTTATATGTTTTGTGTGCTTTATTTTTATTTTTATTTTTTTTCATCTTTTTAGGATCCTTGAGCTTCAATGAATATTCTGATTATTTTTCGCACTTCGATTGGTTTTGAAGAAGTTGAGATGATTTTTGATAAAATGGATTTTAAAGGATTGTTTATGTGAAAACTTTTTCCTTGAAATTTTTTTTTAATCACTTTTATGAGTTTGACTAATTTTTGAAATCCATGCCCATGAAACACTGACTCAAATATTTTGTCTAGTCATGTGAGGTATTCTGAACCACTTTAAAATATTCTTTCTAGTACCCACACTTTCTTGAGAGGAACTTGGATTTTGTGTGAGAACCAGAACTTATGATTTTTCTCTTTCGAAGCTTTGGATTTCATGGAATGTTTTTTATATGATTGAGGCATTTTTTTTGGCTAGCCATATTTTATCTTGAGACATACCTTTACATCTATCCTTCATTATCCCTTAGATTCCATGAATTCCCTTATAGGTTTAAGCCATAGTACAAGCCATTTATCCCTTTCCAACCTACTCTAGAAGCTAAATGCATGATTATTTTTTAACTCAAGTGTGGGGGAGGGAGAAGATGGGCTTTGTTTTTCTTTCTTGAAGAATCTTTTTGAGATGAATTGAAAATGTTGCCATATTTGTTGCTACTTGGGTGGATGAAATTTCATGATGGGAAGATGGATGGGTGGACCAAAATATCATTTCATAAATGGGCTGGCTGTTCACCAATACTTGAAGATCAAAAGATGCCTCTCTTTTCCTTCAAAACATGATTCTTAAGAGAAATCCAAATCTGAAATCAAGCTGAAACAATGCTACAAATGGGTAAAAGAGGGATGAAAATCATTGATGCTGAAATTATAAGTGTGAAATTCCCAAAAGAAGAGGTGTTTGTATGTGATTAATTTTTGAACAGATTGAGGAGTACACCATTCTTGAGCAAAACTGTTTTCATGCATTTACTTCACTTTAGAGAATGACCCTCCTCATTCTGACTCAGATGTTTTTACATTTTAAACCTGCCAACCCTCAGCCTCAGAACAACCCATGAAAATAACCTCATGATTGACACATTTTTTACTCTGTGAAGTGGAGATACTAGGAGTATATCAAGCCTATGGAAATCACATATGTTCTTGGGAATGAGAAAACTCCACATTTAAATATCCTTGAGTGAAGAGAGAAATATTTTTCTTGGGAGGTAGGCACGACATGCATGTAAGGATTAACATGATATTGAATGGATTCATATGATTTTTGAGAAGTTCTGAAATTTTGATCCATGTATGAGGCCTGATATTTTCTCTAATATGATAATTGAGTTGTGTGGTCATTTATGCTTTGAGAAGTTTGTTTTGACCTTGGTATAAGATGGTTGCCTAGGAGTGAAATGATTAAGTGTGGGGGAGTGATGAAGCTTTAATTTTCACATATTATATACTGTATTTCAATGCTCTAATACCCACCATAGTGTTAGTTTATGGGAAATTGTGATATTTTTATGTTTTAGTGGTATTTTGAGCTCAAATGCAGAAATGGCTTCATTTTGGTGTTTAACTTTTTTATTTCACTTCATTATTTCGGCCATATAATTTTCTACACTGACCCAAATTGTGAAATTCCTTTTTTTAGGTTTCCTTACATAATGAGACAAATTTCATCCTTCGGGAGGCCCATCTCAATAAATCATTTAGAGGCCCAAAATTAGCTAACAATCTTTGCCTCGAAAACTGTGAACAGATTTGGAATGTTTTAAAGCTGAGATTTTATCTTGAAGCTGACCGATCCAATGGAGCTGATATTAAACATGGAGGTGTAGGAATAATAAATGATCATATTTCATTAATGATTCCACATCTTAATCGGCTTATTACAAGGTCTTAATGGCATTGAAAATTGGAGTTGTGGAAGACAAAGAGTCACTTGGGAAGATTAAATGTTCCGCACTAATACAGCCATAACACCTTGATACGTGGACCAATGAGGCTGAAATTTTGTAGAGGGACGTGGACGACGATATAGAACAACTTTCAAGAAATAACCAATTCCCAATTCTTCAATTTAATGGGCCTAAATATCTTTTACATCAGGAGGACAGAATTGAGTCGAGATTTCATCAACCATTTTCCCTATAAATATGTGTCTCTTCTCCCTTTTACAAGGATAGCCATTTTCAGGGGGGGAAGGTTGGGTGTTTTTATTGTAATAGATTCTTTTATTTTTAATATATATTAGTTTATCTTTCCTCTTCATACCTCCTTTCTTAAATTTATTTTATTTTATGTATTCTCCCACCATTATTCCCTTCTCAACTCCACTAAAAATGGAGAACTAACCTTGGCGCTTGTTCAAGGGAGGGAATGGTGGGTTGATTGAGTTATTGAGATTTAATTTTATTATCCTTTATTCAATTCTAAGAATTTTGGTGGTGGTTAAATCTATTATGGTGAGCAGTCACCCCATTTTCTCTACCACCAATTTCTTCTTCTCGTTTATCTATTTTCCTTCCCTTCGCTATTTGTGTCGTGCATACGGTGGAGCATGACATGAGTAGTGATGGTCAGAAAAGAGGTCTCCTAGCTGACTTTAGGAAGAGAATTACCCTATATGCAGAGGTCTCGGTATGGGGTAATGACAATCCAAATGAGAAGGTGAGGTGTGACAGGTCTTGATCACCTCATTGAGTTTAATATTGAGATTCTTTTTAAACAATGATATCAACCACCACGACCTCCTAAGAACAACTGCTTACTTTCTTTGTTCTAACTTCATTCTGTATTTCATTTCATTATTATATATTATATTTATATTTTATACATTTGATATTATTTCCCCCCATTAATATTAGTATTATATTTTTATATTAGTTATATTATAAATAGTGACAATAAAAAAATAGTGTGTGTGAGCGGCCTCCTTGTGATCGACCCTAGGGTGTGCCACTATGGTGCATTTTTAGGTAAATAAGAATTTAATTGAATTTTGGTTTGCGACAAAACCACTCTCATCATATTTCAAATATAATAGGTGTTGTTCTTTGGATTTATAAAATTTCAAAATAATAAATTTTGATTTCTTTTATAAAAAAAATATCAATTTTTTTTATAAACATTAAAAATCCATTAATAAATGAGTGCATTGGTTATCAAACAAACTAAATGTACATACATTATAATGAAGACTATATATAATTAACATGTACGCATTATATAAAAATGAAATGATAAGTGATGTACAATGAATGATTTGTAATATATTCTATTAGATTAACATATATATATATATATACTTCATTTTACGGATGACAATCCTAGTTATTTTGATATGTATTGTATTGAGACCATTGAAAAAAATTTAGAGTTAGATTATATAAAATTTTAGGTCATTAATTTTTATTACAAATAGGTGGATATTACGAGTTTAGTTAATGGTAATTAAATTTGATTTGAAAAAATATATATTAAAAATGATAAAATAATTAGAATATGTTCATTGTTGAATCAAATATAAGGAAATTTTTTATCCATTAGATTTTACAAATAATTATTAATCTAAAAATCCTTTAGAAAATGAAATCGCATCAAAATCAAGGAATAATTTCACTGAGTTTGGTCACTTTCATGGGATATAATAATCCTTTTATTGTGTCTCTAATGAATTTGTTGCCTTATGTGATACCACCGACTATAGTAGCCTAGAGTTGGTGATTACTATATTTTATTGGTACAAGATATAGGATATCTAGTCCTCTTAGATTGAATAATTTATTAGTATTTAGAGTGTAGATATACAAATGATTCTCATGTGACTTTCAAAAATAAGAAATAAAACATAAAATTCCAGTTCTAACTTTATAATTTACTCTATTGTATCCATGATACCATTCCATGTTCACTTGATTGTAACCTATGGATAAGAAAAAAATAAAAAGGTGATATCAGATGATTAGTAACAAAACGTGTATAATGGAAGCTATCATAGAATAAATATGTCATGGATAATATGGTATAAATAATAAATAATAAATTATTCCATAATAATAATATCATGGAAGAAGAATATATCCATTGATAAAAATAAACATAAATAATAACATTAATAAAAATAACTAGTTTTATAGTGATATAATGTATAATTATGGATGTCATAATCTTACCGTAAATACCTCATGCAAAGACATCATACATAAATAGGTAAGGCATATTCCAAATACCTAAGCTATTTTGTATCATGATACATACATATCCAATGATGGGATATATAAATTCAGGCCCTCAAATAAAAAAATAAGTCCAATAAATTCATCATATTAAGTAATGAGTAAGAAATACAATACTTAATCAATATACCTTATTAATAATCTTTCATAACAGAAAAGTAGTATATTAAATATAAATATTTTTACCTATAAATAAATTGAAAAATGAGGTCTTAAGACATCCATAGAAATATGATGGAAGGTAGCATTATATCATATCCCTATAAAGTATGAAGAAACATTATAGGATATTTATGTAGATGAAAATGCCTTTATAAAGGCATTAGAATGTTTCTTTGAAAAAAAATATCATTTTTATTTGGAAAATTTTAAATAAAAACTTCCATAGAATAATGGGAATAAAATTTTCTTTTTAAAAACATTTAAACTTGTAAACTAATATTATTAATTAATAACTCTTATAATGGTGGGAAAATTCTGTAAAGTGGTAAATGTTAAAAAATCATTTTTTTCATATCTTTTCAAAGAATTTGAAAACAACCAGTATTGAGGAATTGGAAAATATTCCATTTCTAGATTTTTTCATAGATGTAAAATATAATTTAAAATGACTTAACCAGTCATGGGGGTAATGAAAAGAACATTATTGAATCAATATAATTAAAATGGACTTGGATGAAAAATATTCCTAACAAAAAATATAAAATAAGGTTGTCATCTCATAATATTTCCTTTTGGTTTATTTTTCAACCAATGGAGATGAAAATGATAAAAAGGTATGAAAAAACCATGAATAACTAGAGGATATGAATATATATTTTGCTTTTTATAATTATTTCATATAATCCCCCTAATAAAAAATTTAAACATAAACAACCCAAAATAAAAATGAGATTGTAAAATAAACCATTACATCAGACTTAGGATTGGTCAAACACACTCTCATATTTAGTATAATAAATTCAGACTTGTTATTACTCTATATCAAAACCATATTTCTATATATATTACTAGATACCATTAATTTATTATTCCTTCATAAATATTTTTTTAATAATTCATCTTTAAAATCTATATTTTAATGTTAACTATTCTATTTTCCATGCATGTTTTAGTTAAGAGATTTCTACCCATGAACCTTGTTCATTGTTTAATCAGCACAATAATGTTCATGATGATTCTATATATGTATTTTATTTGAATCTGGAGTGAAAAATAAATATTATGGAACTAATGGTGATGATTCTCATGCAAAAATTAAAAATTTCATTTTTTAAGGTTTTGATTTCATAGAAATAATTGTTTTTATTAACATATATATATATTAAAATTTTATTATTTTGAAAAAATCATAACAACCTAATTATTACATAAAATTACAAGTACATAACATTCCATAATTAATTATTCATTACATGAACATTAAAATAATTTTCATGTAAGTTGTAAAACTGATCAAAATAAGAACACATTATAACAATCAAATGAGTAAGAAAATGTTATTTTTTAATGATTTTATTACCTTTATTGAATATTAATAATGTTATAATTATATTTATTAATAAAATTCATTTTTATAACCATTCTTGTAAGATTCAGATGATAAATGGAATACATTGTCTGTGGATTGAGTATTTCGCACGTACATATAAGTGACATTTTATTTTTTTAATGACTCGGGGGGGGAAAGTAGATAAAGAATTTTATTAATTGAAACATAATTATTTTATTGATATTATATTTATTCCTCAAATTCATCTTTATAACCACCTATGTGAGATGATAATGAAAAAATTAGTAATATCATTCGTGGTGGTAGGATTCTACACGTACGCACGAGCGATTTTTTCATTTTACATCATATGAAAAAGAGGTAGGTGGTGATTGTTTCATAAAAATAATAAACTTTAATTAATATAGTGATACTTATTTTATTTTTTTAATATGTTAATATATTATTTATTTGTGGTTGTTGAAGAAAAAAAACATAAATAGTTTGGGTTAAGACGGTTACCTCATCCAAGGGTGTCCTCCTTGGGATCTCTCATTAAGCCATATTAGGTTGGTGTTTTGGTGAGACCACAAATGTTAGGATATTTATAAGGTGTTGGGAAGTTATTTATGTACATATTTTATGATTTAATTTTCTGAAAGTCTTTATAGAATTTATGGGGTGACATGAACCTTTTATAAATTAAATGAGTCGAACCCATTTAAATAGACATAACAATTAAATAATATGAAGTAATTTTAAGGGGAATGTGGAACCATGGAAAAAAATATAAAATTTAATATGATTTATGTTCTAAATAAACTCATAAAATAAATATATATCAAGTATTCTTAGATATTTTATTTACTATATCTAATAGTTTTTACTATTTTTAACCTATTTAGACCATACCGTGGTGACTAATATTTTACTATGGTAACCTGGTTTTATGAATAATAATGAAATGGTAATCAATATATAATTTAAGAATTATTATTCCAAACATTTAATATTTTTTAAAAGATTAAATTTATAAAGTTGGTAAAATTATATTTAATAAAAATATGAAAAACTCAATGATAAACTGTTTCTAGAAAAAATGTCTCTTTAAGAAAAAAATAATTTTACAACAAATTCATGTGTAGTATTTAGTAATGTTTAATTTATCAGATTAAAAAATAAATATATATTTGTGTTACTTTAATATCAATCCCAAACTAAATGAATCCTTTTAATTACTTAATTATATAAAATGATAAAAAAAAATCTTTTATTAGAATAAAGCATCATTTCGGTTCTAAAATCTAAAACATAGGTTTAAAAATACAATTTATTATTTTAAAATTATTTATTTTACTCCTTCAAAACATATTTCATATTTTAAAAAGGTTTCATGAACATATATGTCGTTATTATATCATGGTTATGTCTTAAAAGTCATGGTATTTGTAAAAACTATATTTTTCACTACTCACCCAAAAATCAACCAGTTTTTAAAAATATTAAAAATTAAACCAAAGATAATTTTGACTAAATTAAATCAAAAATCATATAGAATTTATCACATTAAAATTATAAATTTTATAAATTTTACTCTTCAATTTAAATAAAACTCTTTATGTTGTGGTGATAAATTAATAGGATGTGTATTGGGAAATATTTTAGGGACATAGCATTTACAAACTATAGTATAATCTCAGGTATTACTTATTATAAGATATATGAAGCTATATATATAATATTTTGATCATAAATAAATACAATAATTTTACCATTATAGAAAATAAAATTATTTTGGTAAGTAAGATTGATATTCTTGATGCGTTTTTTATTTTATTTAAATTATTAGGAGTTGATAAATACACAATATAATTTAATTAATTTGTTCAATACATTTTGATAAAATTTTATTTTTAATGAACCAAAATTTATTTTGTTAAAAATGTATACAAGTATAAGAGAATTAATTTATGTATAATGTCTTTTTATAAATAGTATGAAATAATGCATTCAAAACAAACGGTTTATGATTAATCATATTTTATATCATGTTTGAAAAGGATAAAAGAGAAAATATCTTTTCAAGGATATAATTATTTTTATCAAGATATTTTTTTAAATATGAGGGGTGTTATTTCCACGACTCATTAGAAGACTACTTTAATGAATAAAATATTATTTTCATAATATTGCATCAAAAAGTATAATACCATATTTAATATGGAAACAATAGTGTCATATTAATCTAAGAATCATTTTTTTAATAATACCAAATCATTTTTATTTTAAATTTTATTATTTTTGTGTTCTATGTGAGTAATATATATTTAGAGAAAAATTTGTCTATGTATAGATCGACCATATGTTATATCAGATAGACTGTAGGTCTAAGTGATCAACCGCACACCGTAGAGAAGCTTCTATAAGTGTACCTACATTATTTCAAAGTCTATATAAGGGTTATATATGATTTCGAGTGACCATGGAAGATCAACCTCACAAATACAAAGAAAAATTGTCTAGTATCATATTGGTTGCATGTTATAGTGAATTTACCATGAGAAGGTCTCAAGTTGATTTTTCCTTTATTTTATTAACAAATAATTAATTTTTGGACCAAGTATGATATTTAAAGTGGCTACAGGAAGGATTTCTATATTTTTACTTACTATGTATAAAAGAGACTATGGATAATCAACCACATCAGTATTTTGATTGACCATGACATATAATATCATTTTTTTAATTGTTGGATCCACTATACAAAGACCATCAATTCACTATGCTTATAAAGTCAGCCACATGAAATGTTTGATAACCATACCTATTTGTTGAAGGGTAAAATCAATCTATGTAAGGGTAAATATATCTTGTGTATGTGTATATTTGATCTGTGTAGGGATAAAGATACCATATGAATAAATATGTGTTGAACATGAGAATTCATATGTGCCATGTATAATTATAGAACTCCAACTAGTATATTTTGGAATCAAATATACGTTTCATTAGTATATGAAATATAATAATATAAGGATTTTTGAGATTATTTATTAGAAACATATATGAGGAAGAGACTTTTCTATAAATTTATAAAGGAAATGATTTTGAAGTGTGATGGTATTGGTTATGGTAGTAGTAGTGGCATGAGTGTGACTTTGTGATATATGCCCTTACATTCTTCTGGACTCCATGAAACTCAGTTTCCCTATGTGATATTAAAAAAACTGAATTGGGATCAATACGTAATACAACTCTCACTCATTAACTCAGTGGAAATTCTTTTAAGAAGAATAACCATACTGATCAATCAGACAAGATCATTTATTGAGCTACATAAGACTTAAAATTATTTATTTAATATATTTATTTTACATTAAATTTTTTATAAGGCTTATATTTCATATATCAGAATTATCACTACTCATATACAATAAAAATACTCATATAGTATCTCTCTATTTCTTTCATTGTATTCACTTCCTGCATATAACTTTGCAAGCATCTAGGTCTATCCTGGACCACCTGATGTGTTATTGTTGTAACCCGATCTTTTTTATGGATAAATATACTCGATCTAGGGGTTTTATCAATTTATTAGTCTTAACAATTGTTTTTGTAAATAGATTACTATAAAGTGTAGAGGATTTGGTTTTGGATAGGAACTGAGCCTCTTTTTATTAACTCCATTTGTTTTTTAAATTTTTTCTTTCAATGCTTGTTTTATAATTAACTAGAAAATTTTATTACTTTTATTTATTTAAATATACTACCATTTAAAAAACATTCTTTTACAATTTTTATTTTATAGTGATATATATTCTATGTTTTGTGTGGGTAAAATTGTTTCTAAATTTAATGTGAATTAAATTATTTTAATAGGTTATTGATCATTCCTTTGAGAATAAATTTCAATAAACCCAATTATATATAACCATTATATTTATAAACATGGATCTATTTTAAACTCAAGAGATTTTAAATATTAAATTATCAAAATAGAGATTTTGGGATCCTCAATTAAACCCCCTATTGATTAATCCATTGTGACCATCATTTGGTATCATATTTTGTTTCTTTTTATTTGTTTTACTATTAATATTAATCAATTCCTAAAATCAAGATTTAAATTTTTTTTATTTAATACATATATTTCATGGATCCTTTAAAATTTTTTGACCATGCCACATATAATCCTTCCTATATTAATGGTCAAAACTAAACTCAATTGTAAATCTAAAAGAAAATATATCATGAAATCATGGGTTTTAATATTTGTGGAAGAATTGTAGATAAATTTGAAAACCCCAAAGCTTTGAAAAAGTATTGAGTGACGAAACTAAAGCTACATATGTTTTTAAATTATAAGCAATGAATAAAATATTCTATTAATTATTTAGATAGTGATTTAATAGAATATTTTCTTCTAATACTATTTTTTTAATTTCAAAAACTCTTATTCTGTATCATGATGGAACATCGAATGTTAAGTAAATTATTTTTAATATTTAAATTATGAAATGTGATTATTTTAAGTTGAAACATGATGTGTGTATTTCTAAAATTAATTTTAGTTACTATGATATCATTAGTATGATTATTTCACTAAGACAACATATGGGTGATAAAAAGTAGGTATTCAGAATCTTAATATTTCAACCTGATTAATAGATATTTATTATAATCTCCATGTGAGAATCATTTAATGTCAGTAAAATAAAAGTCAAAGAATTAATTATAAATATTTTGATGTATAAAGAATATCTCAAGGATGAAAATGAATATGTTAAACTAAATTATAAAACTATTGAGTACTTGAAATCCAAGAAAAAATCAAAATATGTAGTCAAGGATGACTATCCTAATAGAAGTAAAGGTGACATTCATAGTGATGAAGAGTTGGATAATATATCCATGATAGTTAAAAATTATTGGAATGTTTTTTTGTAAAATAAATATATAAGGGAATGTATGAAAACAAAATAAATTGAAAATGCATGACTCGTTTGGAGAAGTAACCAGCTATGATTAAAATAGAAAATGACACATCAATACTGATCGTCCCAAGATTATGTATAAAAATAAATATGATGATAATTTTAAAATACATAATAATGAAATGAAAGAAAGCTATATTTCATCCAAGGAAAGCTCTAATCATTCTGAATCAATGAAGGATGATTCATGTGAGAAAGGTAAGTTGTGTATTACAACCACTTTATCTAAGGTAATAGTTTTTGTATCTAGTTTATATAAAATTTATTTTTAAGATTGATATGAAATTTATAACAAATAATTATTATAATATTCTAAAATAATTTAATATTATCTAAATGAACTAAAATATAATAAAAATATGAAAAAGTTGCATTCTTTTCCTACAGATTCTAAAAGTTATCATTCTATTAAAAAATTTGATAATTACAAGTTCCTAAAATAAAAAATGATTTAAAATTGGAAAACAAATAACTATGGACTGATCTAGAATAGTTTATTAATGGAATAAATACATGGAATGTAATGTTGAAAAAATCATCAACCACATAATCTAAAGACTTGTTTATCCTTTGAATTTGGATAGGTATGGAATTTTATCTAGAATTATTTTTTAGTATATAAAATAGAATGAGAATAATGTTTAAGGAAAAAGGAAATTATGGTAATGAAAATAATTCTCATTATTTTTGTCCTAAGAATACCTTTATTTAAAATATGTTTACTTTTCTAGACTCAAGAATGTTTTTGTAACAATACTGTAAAAAAATATTGATACACAAAGCTTAGATTGGTAACTTTTATACACCCAATATATAAGGCCCCAGCCTTAAACATTACTTAATATTGAATTAAATGAATAATTCACATTGAGGATCTTTTCAGGTTTAGAGTTTTAGAGAATTAGAACATAACTATTACATCTCAAAATATTACAATATAGGGACTTCTACTAAGTTTCCATAGAAATAAAAAAAACTCTTAAAAAGAAACATGTCTAGTTCCATGTTTTATATAGCATGACATTCCCTTGATCCCATCCTTGACCCTATTCCACATTAAGTCCTATGAAAAACATTTCAAAAAAAACTCGGGGTGAGCATAAAAAGCTCAATAAGGGAAACACAAAGAATGAAAACTGTTAGTTTATCAAAACAACAAGTAAACCATGTATACTTTATCAAAGTAATACTTTTCACCTTTATGAAGTAGTAAAACTCTTCACTGAATAAAATATCATTACTTACCTTTTTGTAACCAAAGGATTACCGTAAAACCCATATAAAGAACACATAACATATAAAGGTAACTTGGGACATAAACATACTTAAGTGAAATAACCATATGGTCGACTTCCACAAATATCACTTAATGGAATATCCATACGGCCAACTTCCATACATACTTAATGGAATAGCCATACGGCCGACTTCCATACCCAATGCATTAGAGGTTATAACGTAACCACCCATCCTGGTATTCACGGTACCACCCGTCCTATGGTTCATCACGTAACCACCCATCAAATGTCCAAGTACCATTATAAAATCATAAGACATAAGATAAACACAATGGAAAGAAAACATTTCCACATTCTGATCACAATATATCACATAAATATATTGACATAAAAAATCCATTATAAAAACCATTTTCATTACCAAAAATACATAAAAGAGTATATGGTATTTATTTCATTTAAAAAAAACATTACGACTTGTTGAGGAAGCCAAAGACCAAATAATACTCACGGCGGCGGAAAAGGTCGTTGTCACCGCGTAAGTTAAAGAAACATTCCTTTTTGTCGTTTTATAAAACGCTTCGTAGAAAAATATTCCTTTTGTATAAAAGTAAAAGTCAAAGGGGTTTATACACCGTATTAACTAAAGTTGTGTATAAAACGAAATATGCCTCAATGAAAGGAGATTGAGACGAAGTCCCTTACCTCGGGTCCGACTTGACTCGATCGTTCTTTAACGTCCTGAATAATAAACTTGAGTTAATTTATACTTTCTTAAGAACATTTTCAAGCTTATTATTCCTTTTATATCACTTATTTTTATGTTATAAACATTATGTAATCATTAAGTTAATAATGTTTGTTTTGTCGATATTTGGTTCTTAAGTCGAAAGTGGACTTCTTACAATTACATGTTGTTCGTGTGGTCAAAGGTTCATTATATCCAGAATGATATTCATGATTTGGATATCATATATATCATATATATCCAGCATATACATGTATTTATAATATCACATAATCATTTAGAGGTAAGAAATGAAATGCACCGTTCATGGAGATGGTAAGCCGTACGTACGCATGAACGCTACTTTCATTTCTATGTCATATTAATGGAATTAAAACTAAATGAGAGGTATGTATATTTTAATTCCATAATTATATTCATCATTTATATGTAACATACATTATATATATCCATTATAAATATGTACTTTTAATAGTACATTACATTTGGGGATAAGAAATGAAATGCACCGTTCATGGAGACGGTAAGCCGTTTGTACGCATGAACGCTACTTTCATTTCTATCTCATATATTAATGGAAAGAAATAATAATGATATAGAGGTATATTATAATTCCAGTATAACATCACATATAATAACTTTAAATCCATCCTTTATACTTCCCACATATGGCATTAACGAATCACGTCACTTTGAGGGGGCGGTAGTCCGCACTTCCTAAAATGAAATTATCGTGTTTACCCACAATGGAAACCATAAAGGTATGCCCAAAATGAAAAATACATAAGCTTAAGTAAAACATAAACATATTATATATCATATATAAATATAGTTTCATCTTAATGGCCACCTTTTAAGGTGTTAAAAGAATGTTGAACAATCATCGTTTCGGGAGGCAGAAATTCTCCATCCACGGAAACAGTATGTTCTTTAACCATTAGATGTAGGTGTGTATAAGTGTAGCTTTAATCCTTCTTATAACAACATCCTAGTATATTTAATATACTGTATTTGTTACAAAAGAAATGAATAAAAAGAGTTTAGGGGGTTGGAGAAGCAAAATAAAACAAATGGACTCAAGTGAAGACATTACCTTAAAATCGGGTAACTCCCTTTGGTTTGAGCTCAAAGGCTTCCTTGGAAAGACATATACCCAAAGTGAGGTTTCAAGGAGTAAGAGAGTGAAGTGGAGAGACAAAATGGGCAGGGTTTGGCCGAGCCAAAGGCTTTGGAAGTGTGGGTAAGGTGGTAGAGGTGGGGGCCTTTTATAAGAGGAGAGGAGGGGCACTCTTGGAAAGTAAAGAAATGTTACTTTATTTTAAAATTATTTTCGTATTAAAAGGTCCCACATTGATATAATTAGAGGATAAGGTGATAAGGGTTCTAAATATACCCATCCAATAGGTTTTGGACTTGTTTAGGTCATAGATTTTACATTATCATTTCATTTTATTTAAATCCTTTATTAATGAGGTAATTGCTGCATCATCATGATGTCATAAATAATTTAATTTATTTAATGTTTAAAAATTATAAAAAAACTATCATGATGTAGGAAATCTTTTTATCTTTCTAATTAATATTTATAGTCAAATATATGACTAGTATAACCCCATGTAAAAATTATTTTAGTAAAACAACTCATGTTTGTGTCATTTTTATTTTAACATTAAATAAAAAGGTATTAATGTCATTTTCCAACTAATGTGGCTCCATGGGTTCCCCAAGTTGACCCATGGATTGTCTTGGTCGTCCATGACACATCCAATGAGGTTAGGACATGTGTCATGTTCATTTCATATTATTACAACATTATTTTTACCTTAAATTACACTAATTACCTCTAATCGCGATTAAAACTTAATAAGTTACTATTCACCAAAAAATTATTTTAATATCATTGAACCACATTTTACTCCTTAATGACAACCATGTATGTCGGATTTTTTAAATTCAAAACATAGAGGTGGTAAAATTTCATTTAAACAAAAAATCAGTTTTTTTAAGTACCACTTAGTGGTTTCACTATTCATCAAAAATTGATGTTTTTCAGAAAAATACCAAAACTTCACCCTAAGCTATATTTGATATTCCGAATTCAAAAATGAAGTCCATTTTAAAAAATTCAAAACATATAGGTCATATTAATTAATTTAATAATTAATTCCCGCTGTCATGACAAATAGCGTGTTTTTATGAAACAATAAGTATCAAAAGATTGACACTAGTTTAAGTCCGATTTCAAAGTGAAATTAATTCCAACGACCACTATTGGATTTAATGGTAAAAATATTTTCTAATTTCACTTTAAACCCAATTCAAAAGATAATCTAATCATATAAATAAATTAGATTAAAAAGAGGTTTTGAATTAAAATACAAGATTTTACACTTCATTAAAAAATGAACTTTATCAGAAAAATACCAAAAATTTACACAAAGTAAATTTTGATGTCCCGATTCTAAATAAGAGTTATATTTGGTCCAATAGAATGTATAAGAATGATCAAAACTATATTTAATGACGGTTCGCCATCAAAAGGTGATAAGTGGACCTTTAGTGAAAATTAGGGTATATATGCCTAAAATTGAATTCTTTCTGTATTTTAAGCCTTTATCTTTTATTAGATAAAAGTAAAAACATTTAAAAAACATATATAATCATATTTTAGTTATTTCTATCCTTTCCTGCCAATACAACAGCTATGTGTTAACTACCATTTAAAATAATATTATTTTATTACTAGTGTGCAACGTAAGATTTCAATGAAACTTTTTGTTGCGTATCGGGTACGCTATCGAACATAGCAACCCCTTTAAAGTAAAATTAATATTTAATTCATAAATATTAATAAATATGAAAATGTTTTATTCATTATTTACCTGGGATGTTACGCAATAAAGTTTAGGTACCAAAATAATTTCTTATACAATTGTATAGGTAACATTCATGAAGATTTAAAATAATAAAATATGGTATCAAGATAGTGGATTTTCTAGACACATGACTATAGACTACTGAAGTTCAAGAGTTTGGTAAATGTGGATGGAGGACATATTAGTTTAGTGATAATGAAAAAATTGAAAATAATTAGCCTAGTTCAAATCAATAACTCTAAAAATCTTTTTATTTCAAAAATATTATTATTTAATTCATTGAAATGTAATATTATTAGTATTTATATTTTACGGGTTGATTTTTTACTTATTAAATTTATGAATTATTTTGGTATTATTTATTTTCTATTCATGATTTATCTTTTAATACTTTAATAAATCATAATGGTTATGAAGTGGATTAAGGTTTGTTATTCTCTAAAACTATTTATTTCATAAGTGACTTTCATACAGAATCTTGTATTTATCATAGGAGACTAGGCCACTACAATAAACACTCACATAAAATTCCAGTTTGGGAAGTAATATTCAAGGATCTATCTAAATTGTAATTTCCAAAAGATAAAGTGTGAAATCCATATCCAAAGGGAAAGCTACAAAAATATTATTTCTATAAAAATAAATAGGTTTGTACATTTAAAACCATAGAATTAGTCCAGATTGATTTTTTAGACCTCATAGTGATTCATTTATAGGAATGAATAATTATTCTTACATGATTGTTGATTATTATTCTAGATTCCCATGGGTTTTTTTCTTATATAACAAATGTAAATCTTATTCTTGTTTTTTAAAATATTAAAAATCTATAAATAACCTTAGTATAATTAATATTAAATATTTTAAAAGTGATCATCATAGTGAATTTGAAAATTATGACTTTGAAACATAAATATCCAATATGACTACATATATAATTTTTGTACACATAATCCCCCTCAACAAAATAGTGTGGTTAAAAGGTTAAACACATCTCTCTATAAAATTTCTTAAACTATTCTTAGTGAATATGATCTTCCTGTATATTTTGGAGATGAAACTATGAGTATAAATTTTTCTGTAATAAATTGGGTTTTAATGAGACCTATTTTAATGAAGACTCCCCATGTATTACTAAAAGAAATTAAAAATAAGGTAAAATGATATAATTTTTTTGGTTTCTAATTTTTTATTGTAAATACAAAAAAATAGAATATGGAAAAGTTTGCACCAACGATTGATGATATAATTTTTCCTCACTATTCAACCTCAATTAAAGCATATAGAGTATTAAATAATAGAAAAAATTGAGGAAGTGTTTGTTCATGTAACTTTTGATGAGAAAAATCCACATGAACAAAGAAATTTTGCAAAATAAATTGTGGATGATATGTCAAATCTGAATATAAATATTACCTCTAGGACCTATGACTATGCTGCTTATTTAAATGATAAATATCCTAGAAGAGACCAACGTGACCATACAAACCTTGAATATGACATGGAAGAATGAATAACATGAATTCTGATGTGGTAGTGATTTCACTCTTCTTCCACAACATGTTTATAATTTTTATTGACTTTTTAATTTTAAAATATTGTTTTTTATTAAATAATTGATAATAATTGGGTTTTTGCACTTTTTGTGTAACATAATAAATTTAATTTAAACAATGTGTTTTAATGTGAATTATTTTCATTTTAAATAATTCTTAAATTAAATTATTTCTTATGAATTACTCTTTTTTTATTCTATTATTTTTTACAAATTTTCAATCTTGTTATTTAATTAATTAATTAATTTAAATAATTAATTCTTTATTTTTAAATTATAAATAAATAACACTTTTTAATTTTTAATTCCTAATTCTTTTAATAATTTAATTTTTTTAACAACATAATTTTACTCAATTCATATTTTTATTCATTAATTAAGTCTTTAATTAATTATTTAACTAATATATTGGTTGATTAATTAGTGACTTTAAATGTTTTAATTCGTTTTAAATTAATTTTTTTAGAATATTTCATACAAATAAATTCATTCATTTAAATAATTCATAATTGATTTCAGTATTTAACATAACATTGTTTTATTTATTTTTAATAATTCAATTGATTGATGGATTAATTTATATTTAATTTTAGTATATTCTTTTAATTTTTTAGTGTTTGCTATTTGTTTTGTAGGTGAACTGTGGCACCGTTATCACCCTTCATGGTGCCACCATTTCACATGTCGTTGTGCGACCGTTCCACCTCCCTCTATTACTGTTCCACACCGTGCCTCTCACAGTGGCACCATTTTATAAATGATGCCATACTTACTATCTCACAGTAACGCCACCCCTCTCCACCGCTCCCGAGCACACTGTATCATTCATGGTGCCATAGAAAATCCACTCATCCACTACATCTCACAGCTTTTGTTCCTCCCCAACACCGTTTCACTTACAGTGTTGGTCACACGGTCACATTGTTCACCCTGCATCTCACCAGTTCCCTCCCAAAGTAGTAGAATCTAGCATCACAACACGAACCAAAACAACAAGATCAAATAAAATTGAATCGATTCGCAGATGAAGAATATCAAATCGACATATCATGATTTCAAACTTGAGAACCCCAAATCAGTATCTTACCCGCAACATTAATCCAGCTACTCCTCGTTGTGAGAAACTAAGTAGACCCCAACTGAAGTTGAGCACACCTCCATCGTCATACCCTTTTCTACAATGGAAACCACTACCCCCTCTCCTCTTCACAAACCCTAACTGAACCCCGACCAACCCACATCTCCAACAGCCACTGAAATCCTCCAAGGCATGTTCTGACGCACCAGAGTCACCTCCACCTCATCCCATTGTAGGTGTTTTCATGCTGCACCTCACCTTTCCCCTTCTAGTCGGCACACCACTCTTGAGCCATGTGGAGCCTTCCTCCCTGCGCCTCACAAACAGACCCCCCCCCCAATTCATTTTTCTTTTTCTTTTTTTAGTTTTTATTCTATTATATTATAACATATAATATATATATATATATAATGTAATATATATCATATACTATATAATAAAAATAATTCATATATTAATAATTTTATATTATATATATAATATTAATTTCTTATATATCATAATAATTTATGTATTAATTAAATAAAATAGTTATTAATATATTAATAATAATATTAATTATTATAAAAAATATATATATTATTAAGTATTTTTATTAATTTTTAGTACTGATATTAATATATGGTATATTTATTTAAATATATATAATTGTTTCATTTTTCTAATGATTCATGTGTGTTTTTGTTCCAAACAGGGGGAGGGTTGTGGCTCGGCGTGCACGACCCATCATTCAGTTAGAAGCAACTGCTCTAGTGACTAGCATGGAAGAAGTAGATTTGTGAAATCTCCACATGGTGGTCGGGGAACACTTCGGGTGGGATTCCACAAAGTTATTTTTGTGGAGAGAGGAGGGGGATCACATTACATGGGGAGGTGAGTATTTAGCCGAGTGGATTCATCATTCACAGGGGTGTCCAGGGGGACTCGATGACACTTCTCCATGGAGACTTCACCACCTGCACTTCCATAATCCATCTAGATCCTTCCATCCTCAAATCGAGAGTTCACATCGACGAGCAGATTCGAGGAATCAGAGGAGTAGATCATCATTCCATATCTATATTCCTAGGTTGGGACATCGAGCGCAATCCAGTGTCGCATCCACCATCGAGCAGTAGGAATCGAAGCTTTCAGGAGATCAAACAGGTCAAAGAACATAGTTATTTTCCTTGTGCTCTATTTTTTTCAACTTATTTCAACATGAACATCATTGATTTTAATTCTATTTTTTCACCGAAGAAAATTATTATGTCCGCATAAACTCCTTGGGGGGGGGGAATAAGCTTGCTGGTTAGATTTGTTAACTCTGATTCAATAATTGGATATTATGAGGAACTACTAAACTCAATCACTTACTGTCATGAAGCTTCAGTTTTCTGTTGATGTCTATCCTGTATAGGTACTCTAAAATTGGATAAGTGATCGATTTCTAGGTTTCTTCATCTTAAACCTAATTGGTTACTTCCAAAATGAGAGGTGTTAAGATTTTGAACATCCTGGCATCGAGCTATTTTTCCGCAGGACCTCCCCTACAGTATCATCACCGCAGTAGAGTTTAACCACCATGTTCGGGATGGATTGGTGTGGTTCCTCTATGCCTAGGACACCAGAATATCGAAACATGAATGAATAAATAGAAGATCCTTTCCATTGTCTAGATCTTGTGGAATCGCATGGAATATTGGACAATACATTCCGTACCTTGCTAAAACACCGATCCTTATTTACCAACCGATTTTCTAACCATCGATTGAATAATTTCATTGTCATTGATTCCACTAAATCAATAATCCATAGTCTTAAATTGATTGATTCTTCGTAAAAGAATAAATATAGAGTCCCATTCTACATATAATATAGAATATCGATAAAAATGATCTATAATAGATCCCCCCTACCCCCTCAGTCAATACACGAGCCTATTCTCAATCTCATTCGATCACGGGGGGACCCAGTCAAAATAGAAAAGTCACATTGGTTTAGGGATAATCAGGCTCGAACTGATGACTTCCACACGCAATTAACCTTTTTCTGGATCATCTCCCTCTCACTGTTGTGGGACTGTTTTATTTTCAAAACTACAAGGTTGAGTGAAAACCTGTCTTTTTTTAATATAAATGAAAACTATTTCAATATGAGGAATTAACTAAAAAATGAATCATACTCAAATGAGAGAGACACGCTGAACTCAACTGACAGTTTGATCCCAGTGACATCTGACTTATCACAATTTGATGGAATGACTTTTATAGTTGAAGGATTGTAAGGGTTATTTCATCGCAAGCTATCTAGATGTGAAATTTTTCCTACTACCTTATGTCAGATCCATATTTCATAAACCCCAGTGCAAGAACTAGTGTAATTATTATTGAAACTCTCCATTGGACCTTCCCCTACTCATCTATTGGTTATTTTTACAACAATCTTTCCTGTTGTCTTGTCTAATTTTGTGCACTCACCAATTCTCTATCACTTCCTCACACAATGAGTTTTAATCACTTCACTCCACTACCTCAATATATTTTTTTGTATTTTTTTTATTAGATCACTAAGCACAACTTTATTCCTCTCTGTCATTCGACCTTGCATTTCCACTATTCTATGTAGTATGTATGCTTTAAATTTTAGTTTATCTCCTTTTCCAAATGATCTAAGAGCATGAATATTTTTGCACCGTTTCCAGGGAGTCAATATTTGATATAAAAAAACAAAACAAAAATTCACATATTAAAAAATAGATAAATAAAAAAACAAAAATAAAAAAAAACAAAAACTGAAAAAAAAAATCTGCAAAAAGAAAATAATAAAATTGTGAACCTACTACATGCAAACTAGGTCTAAATATGAATGATTAAAACCTATGAACCCTGGAATTGATAATCACCGCAAGTAATTGAAAATGAACAAGGACAAGATCAAAATGAAAGATAACAGAAATGAAAACTTGAACAATACACTTATTGTGAATTTGAACCAACCTGGAATGATGAACCCACCTAAAAATGAGATAGTTGAGAAGAACAATTTGAGAGACTTCTTGATACCTTCCGGTTCTAGTAACCCATCTTGCATTAGGCTCTCTTCCAGGTCTATGAATTAGAAAATCAAGAAATCCATGCTTATTCAGCTTCATACCATCAATGGAATGCCTATTGAAGACTCTCTTGACATCATTAAAACCTTATATTGTAGTGTCTAGCAGCTGCCACTCAGGGGTCTCACTGAGGAAGAGCTTAAATTGAGGGCGTTCCCCTTCTAACTCAAGGTAAACGCTATGTCCTTGTTTCATCACCTAGAGGAATAAATATTTGTCACTTGGGATCATGTTTATAATGCTTTCATAATGAAAGTCTATCCTATGAGGTTGAAATCTCAAATGAGGCACAAAATCACTAGATTCCTTCAAGATGAGGGTGAAATGTTCCATTTATCTTGGTAAAGGTTTATAGTGTTTCTTAGGAAGTGTCCAACCATCAATGTATACCCAAATTCCACATGGACACATTCTACAACAGTCCCACCCCTTAGCACTGAACATTGGTGGATCAGTCTTCTGGATTAGACTTTAGTGATAGGACTGCATAGGAGCTTAGACAAATCATCAACAAACTAGCTCAAAACTCTCATCACAGATTCTCAAGGAGAAGAACCATTGTTAGTAAAGAACCCAATCCCATCCCTCAAGATGAATCCCAAGATGCTAGGTTTTTCAATCAAAATACCCATAATACACTTAGGGAGCAATTTCACCACTCTGGCATGTATGGCCATTCTCAAACATGTTGTCCAGACATAGACATACCTGTCCAGATTCATGAGAGTGCAAGCATTGCTGGATATAGACCTCAGATGAATCTTAGAGAAGATCCATTTTCCATCACCTACAATTAGCTATATAGGAACCATCAGAACCTATCATGGAAGGAGTAGGGAGTCCTTCGACCTGCTACCCCTCCTGGATTACAACAGCCTCCAAGGCAGAAATTCCAACCCCAACCCCAACCCAAGGTTGAGTGATCCAACTATAAAAGTGAGGTCAGAGACACGTTCTATCGGTTTATAGAGAGGTTTGATGAAAAAAAGACTAAAAATTATTATGGTAAGTTCAAATGGATTCAAGAATGAAAATATTTGTAATTCAAATGGGGAAGTTGGCTAGGGATATATGTTGTAGGGACAAATATAGGCTACCCAACACTACTAAAGCCAGTACTATAGAGAATTCCAGGGATGTGAACACTATAAGTGCTCTCCAAATTCACCAATATCCTAGGAAATAATCCCAAACTACTGAAAATGAAAAATTGGATGATGCTGAAAACTTATATCTGGAAAACCTTGGATCTGGAAAACTAGACAGCACCCTCAGAATCCCTCTAGTTGCTATTTTTCTATCTCAAAACCAAAAGAAAATGGTTTTATAAACAAAGATAATAAAGGGAAGAACAATATTGAAGAAGAAGTTGTAGGGTTTCCCCAAATTGTGAGAAACATTTCCCCAAACATTCCATTTTTAGAGATAATAATTAAACCAAATCATGATTCAGAACTATTGAAATTACTATAAGTAGTCATAAAACTGAACAATGATATCTCATTCCATAAAGCACTCATTCTGATCCCATTATATCTGAAATCACTCAATAAAAGTTTTTCAAAAAAAGACATTGGAATAATTTTCCACCTATAGCTTAACAGATGAGTATAGTGTTGTCTTGTAGAATAGGATACCTCCTGAGCTTCAATACCCATGATGTTTTGTTATCCCTTGCACTTTTGGGGATAGCGGTGCTATGTTCAACTGTTTGTGTGATTTGGGTGCTAGTATTAATCAGATTCCCCTGTCCCTTTTTCCGCACCTAAAATTAGAAGTTCCCCATCCCACCTCTGTCTTGTTAAAACTTGCTGATAAGTCCACTACTCATCCATTGGGTAGGGTTGATGATCTATTAGTGGGAGTAAGTAAACCCTTTTTCCTATTGACTCTCTCATCCTTGATATAGAGTGTGACCAGGAGGTCCCTATCATTCTTGGTAGACACTTCCTAGCCACAGGAGGAGCTATGACAGATGTCTCTAAGGGGAAACTAATTTTAAATTTGGGTGAACAGAAAGAATAATTAAATGTTTTCAAGAAAATCCCTAAACCCACCCACCCAATCTTCCCCAATGATGAGATATTAGTTGCTGAGAGTAGTTTGGATAAGTATTAAGAGGAGTTTTTGAGGATGATAGATAAAATCCATAATGAACTGGAAATCTCTGCTTCCACTTTCATGGGAATCAACTCAAGTATGGAGAGAGAATTTATTGAAGAAATTTAGGGATAGTTTTTGGATAACATGGATTAGTTTGTTTTAGAACACATTATTACCCTGAGAGAGGAGTCTAAGTTTGAGGATAATTTTTCTCGAATCTTTAGTGATGAGGATGATTCCTTCATTACTACCTTCTTCAAGAGGCAGCACGAATACCTTGGGCCACCCAGGCCCAAGAGTCTTCCTTCAAGCGAGTCACCACCCATCGTTGAACTCTATCCCCTAACTACCCATATCAAATATTTTGTTTAGAAGACAGTTCCACCCTTCTAGGGATCATTTCATCTAACCTAGAGGTATGTCAAGAGAAAAATCTTATTAGTGTTTTGAAGAAGTATAAGTCTATTATTGTCTGGTCGATTGCTGATATCAAGGGGATAAGTCCAGCCTCCTATATGTGTAAAATTACCATTTATCCTAAGTGTAATCCTAAAGTATAATCCCAAAAAAGACTCAAACCAAACATAAAATAATTTTTGAGAGAATAATTGATTAGGATTATTGATGCTAGAATAATTTTTCCCATTTTTGATATCCCTTGGGTATATCCTGTCCAGGTTATGCCTAAAAAGAGTAGAGTTATAGTGGTCACTACTGAGAAGAATGATCAAATACATACGAGGGCAGTGAGATTCCATATAGACTACAAAAAATTGAATGCAACCATAATAAAGGACCACTTTCTCATGATGTTCTTTGACCAAATGTTAGAGAGGTTGGCAGGCAATTAATTTTTCTTTTTTCTTGATGGTTATTCTGGTTACAACTAAATTTCCATTTCTCCTAAGGATCAAGAGAAAACCACCTTCACCTTTCCATTTGGGACATTTGCCTACCAGTGGATGACCTTTGGCTTATGTGGTGCTCCTTCCACTTTTTAGAAGATCTTGATGGAAAATTTTTCAGACATGATTGAAAGGATAATTTAAGTGTTCATTGATGATTTTTATATTGTGGGAACGGATTTTGAGAACTTTCTGGAAAATATGGAACTAGTGTTGGAGAGATGCAAAGAGACCAACCTAGTATTAAACTGTAAAAAGTTCTAATTTATGACCAAAGAGGCATATTTTTGGGTCAAAAGGTATTTAAGAGGGGCCTGAAGATTGATAATGCCAAAGATGAGTTTATTCAAAAGTTTTCCCCACCGTAAAATTTCATAGGATTTAGATATTTTTTGGGTCATGCTAGGTTCTACAGGAGGTTCATTAAGGAATTTTCTAAGATTACTAGGCCACTATGCTCCATGATGAGAAAGCACACACCCTTTGACTTTGATGATAAATTCCTAGGGGCCTTTAATTTTATCAAGAAGAAATTGACTACTTCACTTGTAATCACTGCTCCTGACTGCAAGCTTCCCATTGAGGTGATGTGTGATGCTAGTGATTTTGTAGTAGGAGTTGTTTTGGGGAAGAGGAAGGATAAAAATTTGTATGTCATTTACTATGCCAACAAGATTTTGGAAGATTCCCAAAAGAATTAATCCAAAATATAAATGGAGTTGGCTGTTGTGATGTTTTCTTTGGAAATTTTTAGGCACTATGTGATAGGATAAAGGATCATTATTTTTAGAGATCATTCATCAATAAAGTACATGTTGGCTAAAAAGGATTCAAAACCCAGACTCATGAGGTGGACCTTGCAGTTACAGGAGTTTGATTTAGTGATTAAGGATATAAAAGGGGCTAAAAATATAGTTTTAGATCATTTGTATAGGATGCCCACACCCCAAGTGAGGAACCAAAAGAGATCAACATGTCTTTTCCTGATGAACAATTGTTTGTTGCCTCTAGGAAGTTGTTTTCTTGGTTTGTAGACTATCCCATCTTTCTGGAATCTGGAGTCATGCTCAAGGATCTCTCACACAACCAGAGGAATAGTTTTATATCTGAGCTGAAATATTATATTTGGGATATCCCTCATATCTTTAAGTGGTGTGCTGATGGGATTTTGGGAAGATGTATTGTTGAGGATGAGATATTGTCCGTACTTGAGAACTTCCATTTATCACGTTGGGGTTGTCACCATGGAGGGGAGAGAACATCTAAGAAGGTCCTATAGGCTGGTTTCTACTAGATAACATTTTTTTAAAGATGTTAGGAGTTTAGTTATTGGTTGTGAGGAATGTCAAATGCTAGGAAATGTTGGAAAAATGCTGAATATTCCCCAAAAAGGAATTATGGAACATGAAATATTTGATGTGTGGGGATTTGACTTCATGGGACCATTCCCATAATCTTATGGGAATTAGTACATCTTGTTTGTTGTGGATAATGTGCCCATGTGGGTTGAGGCAGTAGCTCTTTCAAAAAATTCAGCTGTTAGTGTTGTGAAATTCATCAAGAAAAACATTTTTTCCAGGTTTGGTGGGCCTCGAGCAATCATCACTGATAATGGGACTCACTTCTAGAATTATAAGATCTAAAGATTTATGGAGAAGTATGGGTGCTCACATAGGACAGGCACCACTTACCCCCCATAGTCTAGTGGTAGGTAAAAGTTTCTAATAGAGAGCTCAAATAGATTTTAGAGAAAATAGTTTCCATATCTAGGAAGGACAAGACAAGGAAGTTGGATGAGGTCCTCTAGGCCTATATAATTGCTTATAATACACCTACAAGGATGTCACCATGCATTATTATCTTTGGGAAAACATGTCATCTACCTATTGAGTTATAGTAGAAATCTTATTTAGTATTAAAGGGCCTCAAGTTTCATTTCAAGTCTGCTGGTAAGAGGAGACTATTAGAGATGAGTGAGATTGATGAGATTAGAAGACAATATTATGATAATGATGAAATTTAAAAATAATTAACAAACTATATTCATGACTCAATCCTTCAAAACATGAATTTCAAGGTTGGTGAGAGGGTCCTTCTTTTCAATTCTAGATTGAAGTTGTTTCCAGGAATAATGAAGACCAAGTGGTCAGGACACTTTACCCTTGTTAGAGTTTTAGTTAATGGAGTTGTTTAGATAGTTATAGATCATAATCGACCTTTCTTGGATAATGGTCAAAGAATAAATCACTTCTTTGATGGTTAGCCAAAGTGTTTGACTTCCATATCACTATTGGAAGAATGAGTTGTTTCAAGCCTAACTGTTGACTATAAACTCAGTGTTTCATGGAAACTAACCCATGGTTTCTTAGTTGTTTTATTTTTTACTCATGTTTTAAAAAAAACCTCTTCTCATTATTCTCCAGTTTATCCTTTTGATTGTATGATGGTGCATCATAATCTGTTGTTGTTTGAGGGAGATATTTGTTGCTACCAGAAACTCGACAAAGGAAACCCAAGAGAGAAATCCAATGCATCATATGGATAATATTTCGTTCTACACATTCCATTAGGTTACTTTTAATGACCTTAAAATGTTGTAATCTCATTTTACTTATTTGAACTTGTAGGGTAATGAAGAGGAGTACCACCCAGTACTATTGAAGATGATCTATCTATTAAAATTAGTGTTAAAACTCCAATGATTCAGGTAAGTGGTGTTGTGCATTTTACCATTTTTTCCTAGTTTTTATAGTATATTGCATGAACTTAAGTGGGGGGGAGACCACTTGTTTTAATTTTAAATGTTGATAATTGAAATATTTCATATGTTGTTAGCTTCATTAATCTAGTGAGTTGAACATTTTATTTGAATTGAATTGTGGAACAAGCTTGCACCCACTTCACTCATTGTGTTTCAACAGTTTTTTTGCATTGTATTCATAACACCACATTCTGCTACTCATTATATCACGTGTTATGTTGCTGTTGTGGACAAAAAAATAACAACAAAAACAAACTAAAAAAATCATGTGTCACTATATTTATATTTGTTTTTTTGCTTCATTTATTTTATTTTCTGTGTGGAAAAGTGAATTTTTTAACCTCATTGCTGCCCTCCTTGCTCTTTTTAAGTTTAATTGAAAATTAATCATGAAATATACTTTCATCCACCTTAGGATTCAACATTGTGGACAATTTTGGGTTTTAATTATGGGGGAGAGGGGTCCTTCTAGTTTCATTACCAATTCCCCTTTCTTGAAACTTGGGTTTGTGTTTGTTTGAAAAAAAATATTGTCAATTTTTTTCAAAAATTGTTCAAAATACATTAAATTTTTTTCAAATTCCTTTATTTCTTGAGGGTCATTGGAGGATCAGTGGTAATTCAATTCTTTCCTATTTAGTGGAAAACTATTTTTTGGTTGTTGAGAGTGGCACTAAGTCAGAAACTGTTAAGCATGAGTGATTTTTGAGTGCAATTATTCATTGTTTTATGAACCTCTTAGTTTAGGAACTGAGGATGGGAGTGTAATGGGATATGTTTTGTGGAATGAGGGTCCTTACATAAGATTACTAGAAGTTTTCACTGGAACCTAGGAGCTCACATTTTTTTTGAAATAATTATAATAATCAATCACTTTAGAAAGTCAACTCAAATGATTATTAGTAAAGTCCTTTATAACCGAAGTAAAATGAGGAAATGGGATCCCACAGTGAGTATCTATGACAAGGTGCATTGGGTGTGATTCTATGAATACATTAAGACAATTTTAATATTAATAAGTGACATGAACAATGCAATGCACAGTGCAATGCACGTGGAATATGGCAGGGAAAAATTAAAATAAAGTGCCCTTGTCAAAAATGAACTCATTATCCTGAGGAGAATTTTGAACCTAGTGGAGGAAAGAAGTAATTGACGTGGTTAAAATTCACTTTAGTTGAATAAATAAAGTGATGAAATTAATGGACTTTAATTTTTGGAACCTAGGGGATGGTGAGATTGGATGGTGCCTTTGTTTAAGTTTTTAGTTCCACTTCATATATCCTATCAACACTCCATGAATCATAAATTGAATTGGAAGCTAGACATGACGTCAATTTTGAACACCTTTGAAAAGCCTACCCCACTATCTAGTCTTGATCCTCTGGGTATTAAGGTTTAATCATGCACATTTTGGACTAAAACTCACAAATCATCTTTTTATTTAAAAGTCAAAGGCATTGATTTGTTTGAGGACAAACAATGTTTTAAGTGTGGGGGAGATTGATGTGGCTATGTTTTCACTATTTTCTCTAACCATGTTTATATTTTTTATTGCATTTTTAATTTTTAAATGTAGTTATGTATTAAATAATTGATAATTATTGTTTTTTGTACGTGTTGTGTAAAATAATCAAATTTAGATTAAATCATGTGTTTTAATATGTATTATTTTCATTTTAAGTAATTCTTAAATTAAATCATTTCTTGTGAATTTGACTCTTTTTATTCTTTTATTTTTTATAATTTGTCATTATTTTTATTTTATTAATTCATTAATTTAATTAATTAATTAGTATTTTTAAATTTATAAATAAATAACACTTTTTAATTTTTTATTTTTAATTCATTTAATAATTTAATTAGTTTAGCAACTTATTTTTATTCAATTCATATTTTTATTCATTAATTAAGTCTTTGTTTAATTATTTAACTAATATATTGGATGATTAATTAGTGACTTTAAATGATTTAATTCGTTTTAAATTAATTTTATTATAATATTTAATATAAATAAATTAATTCTTTGAAACAATGCATAATTAATTTTATTATTTTACTTTGTTTTCATTATTTTTATTAATTAAATTGAATGATTTATTAATATTTTTTAAATTTTAGTATATTCTTTTAATTTTTTAGTGTTTACTATTTGTTTTGTGGGAGAACGGTGGAACCATTATCACCCTTCATGGTGCCACTATTTCACATGTTATTGTTCCACCGTTCCGCCGCCCTCTGTTACTGTTCTACAACCTACCTCTCACAGCAACGACGCCCCTTCCCCACCATTCTCTAGCACATCAACATACCGGTGGAACTGTATCATTCACAGTGTTGGGGAGAATTCTGAATCCGGGTCGAAAATTGCTTGCCAAAAAATACCGTGAGAAACCCAAAGCGATATAAGCAGAATGAAGAAATCAATACGCAGGATTTTTAATGTGGAAATACCCTCTTGTGCGGAGGATTAAAAAAACCACGGGGCAATTCCCAAAAATATCCCCTATGAATCAGAGAATACAATAATTCAAGTAATGCTCGAACTTGAATTACAAATGAGAGAGAGTAGAAAACCTGTGTGAAAACCACACCCCAATACGCCTCTGTCATCTCTCTGATAAACATACCGTTGACGCCATGTATCATAAGATCAATCTGTGACAAAATGTCACCCTTCTGTCGACGAAACGTCACTACCTTAGAGATCTTCACCTGAACATGTGTCAGCCTCACACCAGCTTGCGTCACCTGAATGATATGGCCATTATGATGTACTGCCGATCTTCAATCGTGAATTTCCTCCTGATCGCCGCTGTTAGAAGGACTTTCGATACGTGTCCTCGATCATCAATTGCGTCGCCGCCGCTCCGCACCTGTCAAACGCTGACACACCTCACATGCTACTGCCGATGCGGCAGCCCCCGTCTTGCTCCAGGTGGACTGCATCTTCAACACCCTGCCAAGAACATCGTCACACGTACAAGATAATTGCGTCGTTGTCGTCGTGTCACACGGGCCACCACAAACGCAGCAACCCCTTCCCGGGTCTCCCTTGCCAGCTACATCTTGCTGGCACACCATGTTCTTCAAAATATGTTTTTTCATCCTCCTTATATAGACATCAAGTTCATAATGATCAATTAATGCAGTCAACATCCATTATTCCATCTATTAATATTGAGAATTAAATATTCATTAATGTTGGGAGAAAATCCTCAATTAATGGTGATATAAATCTCTCCAATAATAATTTTCTCCTCTCATCAATAAATGTGATGAATCAATCCATTAATAATTTTCCTTTCTTATTAATAAATGTGATGAATCAATCCATTAATAATTTTCCGTTCTTATTAATAAATGTGATGAATCTCAACACATCCCAAAAAAAACCACTCTTCCACCGCAACTCACAGTTATTATTCCTCCATAGAACCGTTTCACATAACGTTTCGGTCACACGGTCACACGGTTCACCCTGCATCTCACATGTCCCCTCCCGAAGCAGCAGTAACCAGCATCACAACACGAACCACAACAACAAAATCAAAAAAATTAACTAGATTCACATATGAAGAACATCAAATCGACATATGATATCATGATTTCAAACTTGAGAACCCCTAATCTGTATCATACCTCCACCATTAATTCAGCCTCTGCTCGCTATTAACCGCTACCCTCTCGTCTCTTCGTGAACCCTAACCGAACCCGGCCGACCCACATCTCCATCAGCCGCTAAAATCCTCCAAGGTGAGCGCTGCCCTGCTTCTAGCCGACTGCTCCGGACCCGCCGCTGCCTCATCCCCTTGCTGGTGCCATCACGCTGCACCTCACCTTTTCCCTGCTAGTCGACAGGCCGCTCCCGAGCCCGGCGTAACCTTCCTCCATGCGCCGCACGAACAGACCCCCCCAATTCATTTTTTTTTCTTCTTTTTAGTTTTTATTCTTTTTTTATGATAACATATACTATATATATTATGTAATATATATCATATACTATATAATAACAATAATTCATATATTAATAATTGTATATATTATATATATATAATATTAATTTCTTATGTATCATAATATTATATGTATTAATTAAACAAAATACTAATTAATATATTATTAATAATATTAAGTATTATAATATATATATTTATATATACATATTAATATTTATTTTTATTAATTTTAAGTAGTGATATTAATAGATAGTATATATATTTAATTATATATAATTGTTTCATTTTTTCCAATTATTCACGTGCGTTTTTGTTCAATGCCGGGGAGAGTTTTGGCTGGGTGCATGCGACACATCATTCAGTTAGGAGAAACTTTTCCAGTGACCAGCGCTGAAAAAGTAGAACTGTGAAAGCTCCATGTGGTTGTCGGGAAACACTTCGAGCAGGATTCCAGAGAGTTCTTTTTGTCAAGCAGTTGAGGTGAAGCATGTCACATGAGGAGGTGAGGATTTAGCATGGTGGATCCAACATTCATTGGGGGATTCATGGGGACTCAACGACACTTCTCCACGGGGACTTCACCACCTGCACTTCCATCATCCATCGAGAGCCTTCCATCCACAAATCGAGAGTTCACATCAGCGAGCTGATTCCAGGAATCAAAGCAATAGATTAGCATTCCATATCTTGATTCCCAAGGCAATACATCGAGCGCACTCCAGCGTGACATCCACCATCGAACACTTGGAATCGAAGCTTTTGGGAGATCAATAGGGGAGATGAATATCTTTATTTTCCTTGTGCCCTGTTTTTCAGCAACTTATTTCAACATGAACTTCAGTGATTTTAATTCTATTTTTTTACTAAAGCCAACCATTATGTCTGGATAAACTCATTGGGGGGGGGAATATGCTAACTGGAAAGAATTTTTTATTCTGATTCATGCATCTTCTTCTGTATCATCTCTCTCTCATTGTTGCAGGACAATTTTATCTTCAAAACAACAAGGTTGACTGAAAACCAATCTTGATTGAATCTAAATAAAAACTATTTCAATCTAAGGAATTCACTGACAAATGAATCATGCTCAAATGAGATAGAAACACTGAACTCAACTGACAGTTTGAGCACAATGACATCTAAATTTTATCACCAATTGATGGAATGACTTTTATAGGTAAAGGACTATAAGAGTTATTTCATCGCAAGCTGACCAGATGACAAATCTGGCCAGTTACCTTGAGTCAGATCCACATTTTTTAAGCCTCATTGCAAGAACAAGGGTAAGAAATATTGAAACTGCCTAGTGGAACTTCCCCCCAACTCATGAATTGGTTTTTTACCACAAGCTTTCTTATTGTCTTGTCTACTTCTTGTTCGCTACCCAATTCCCTATCACTTCCTCACACATTGTGTTCTACTCACTTCACTCCATTACCACCATCTGATTGTTTTTTTGGTGTATGTTTTTTGTGTTGTTTTTAGTAGATCACTATGTATATCTTTTGGCCTCTATGTGGTTCGACCCTATCATTCCAATATTGAAAGTAGTAAGTAGGTTATAAATTTTAGTTTTTTCGCCCGTTCCCGACGACGTGTGTGTGTGAAAATTCCATGAACCATTAGAACCCTCAAGTAATACCCTTTAGATTTTATTTTAGGTGATCCATAAAAAGGAACTCATAACCAAGTTTCCCTTAGATAAATTATAGAGACCTTCCTCTTTCATAGATGATTTTATTGAATAAATCCAAAAAAATTGTTAGTAACTTCTAAGGATATCTTGAGGTTTTGTATCTTGGAAATGATGTACATAATACATGACATACATAATGAAAATATAAACATTAATTAATCCTCCTCAAAGAAACCATTACTAATCCATCATAGGTCAACACAATACAAGTGATTTACTCAAGGGAATACATAAATTAAAAAGGGTGATCATAAATCCCTAAACATGAAAATTAAATGAAATTGAATTTGTGTTATCATTAGGGATTAAAAACGAGGGTTGATAATAGAGCATGATCAAAAATACATGAGGAACTGAAATCATTATTTTATTTTCAATAAAGAGGGAGCAAGTATAATAAGAGTAAGGAAAAAAGGGGACACAGAAGACTATAGTGATCAGAAATAATGGAGCCCATGGGAATCCCCTCTAACTATGTTCGAAACCTCTAGAGTAAAATATCCAAATCAAGAAAAACAAGTAAAACACACCTCATGGGTATCCCTTTATATAAGGAAATCTGCAACAATCTTACCCTCTCTCCTTGTTTGAAGTACTTCCAAGTGATTATTGATAAAAATCATACACCTACGGATGAGATAGGAGATGGAAAAAGGAACTGGACCAACTCGGTGTAGTGAGTTATATATAGTAGTGGAATTCCTTTCAACCATAACCAGGTTGATATTTTTCTATCAACATGTACTGATACCTATTAACATCACAATTTCTTCAGCCTGAAGATATTCACAACTTCAATTGTAAGTCATGATTGCAATAATCACTGGTCCCTTGGGATTATGAACAACACCACCACCCCATTTCACAACCATGATACAGGATCCATCATTGTTCATCATAGGCCCTGATAAATGAGGGTTTCATAAGATCCATCATCCATGACTGCCACTAGGGACAGTGTGACTATAAACTCTATGTACCAGAAACATTCTAAGGGATGTTGCAACGTCCCAATTCTTAAGCAACCATTATATTCCAAACAAGAGGTTCTTGGCTATAAAAGCAATAGTGGTCCTAGTGAAAATGGTTCCTTAATAACATAATTTATTCATTTCTTGCTAGATACACCAATAACCAACTATATGGATCAATGCTTGACCCTTCTTCTCATAACCAAAAAATTACCACTACCCGAAACCAGTGGGTGAGGAATGATACACCCAAAGAATCCTAAGTAATAAATCCTAAGAAATAAATTAAGGATCATCACATTCCAAAATCCCATTCACCTTAAAAAACAATTCACGGTCTCTTCCCACAGTTCACTATAACATATGCACTTGGATACCAGGAGATGCCAATATGATCGATGTTATCGTACATGGGATGCTCATGGTTCATAACTTGACATGTGGGGAAATTGAATCTCATAGGGATCTATTTACACCATAAGACCTTGCCCTAGTTATCTATCTCATTAGAATCCATAATCATTCTACAGAAGTAATTTTTAGAAAAGCTTCCCGAAGAAGAACCTATGAAAATTCCTTTTCCCAACTCTGTGTTCAAAACAATAAGATCAAATTCGGAATGATGATTGATGGTCATAATATAATATCATGATAATAAGTACCTGAGTCATAAATTGTAAATGTTGCTACAATATAAAAATGAGACATTCATAATATTTTCACCATTGTTCATCACCATGGTGTTTTAAAACCTATTACTAAGGTTATTCACCAAGGTATGATAAACATGTTATCTCTAGATATTAATTCTTTACCAAATTCATTGGAATGATACAAGGGTGGACCATTTATATTTCCAAATTCATTTGTGCCACATATATCAATTATCATAAGAACATTTTTCATCATTTTAACCCATGAATAGGGTGGCAGGTTTTATACATGGATATCCCCAATCAATGAATTGTTTTAATATCTAGTTGAATACCCTTAATGGAATGAGGGTCAGAAATTCATAAAATTATGGCATAAAAAATTAAGGGATTAATTCAACAATGTAATTATAGGGATAAAATTTCCATTGTTTTTCAAGTTTATTTCAATGATTTAATGCCAACCAATTTACCAATTTGATATGAATTTTATCATTTTTAGATTTTAGGGATGCATTTAGCTTAAATGTAAAAATTTATTAGCTCTATAATTTTTAATTTTTTCTATCACCTATTTATTTTGAGCATAAATAATTAAATATCAAACCATATTGTGTACATGTTTTTTATATTTCCCTTGTTCATGATATTTATCTTTCTCAATTGGACCCAATGCAAATTAGAATTTCTTATGGCTCAAATAAATCAGTTAATTTGAACAATATTTTTGGCCAATATAATTGACTGCTTCACATTAAATGAAACATATATTGGGATAAATAATTTCAAATGAGTTGATTTCAGTTGTGTTAGAAATGTAAAATGAGGTTTCAAAAACACATTAAAATTCATGTAGCAACTCACTCATTAAGGGAGTCATTGAATGTATCAATGTGGAAGAAGTAGAAGTGTCTCTTTGAAAGGAAAAAAAGTAAGTTTTAATTTAAACATAATGTTAATTAACTATATATGAATTCCATAAAATTTTTAGTTCTTATAGAAAAATTATTTCTAAACAACTATAAAGAATAACTCTAGTTGTTATTCGGCCGAAAAGGTAGAATAAATCATGAAAAATTCAGAAGGATAAAAACTGGAAAGCAGATATTCCACCCCTCTTCATTATATTTCCATCTCCACATATTTCCTAGGGTTTTTTTGATATAGAGAGAATGGAGAGGGTTGTTATAGAGATGTTTCTTAAGATACTATGAATTTATATTCTAAACGAAGAAATTGATAAGAAAAACATAGGACAATGAGGACTTTGGATGGGCATTGAGAAACTCAATTGAGAAGTATTTTTAAATAAGGTAAAATGGAGTGTTTGGGGGGATAATCATGTCCACAACTAATATTTCAATTTCATATTCAAATCCCTTTTCCTTTTTAATAAAATTTATGTTTTATTATTGAATTTTATTTTACATTCTGTTCTATTTATTTCTTGTGTTATAAATTTTAGTTAAAATCCCCAATATCACATAACAAGTGTATATAAATGTCTATGGAAGGCTTAAAGGAGAGAGGAAGTTAGTATCTGTCATACCCATCTTTTTTATATTATTTATTTTATTATTTTTATTGGGCATTGGATAGTTCGGGTCGAGGCCCGACTTAAAATTGTTGTGCTCTTATTTAGAAATGAATGTTTCACCCATGGTTGCTTCTAGCACACCACGATCGAAGCTGCGCGGCCTCACCTGGGTCACCGCACGACCTCACCCAGCTCACCGCCCGACTTTCCTGATGATCAAGGTGGTTAAATAAATGTATTGAATAGAAAAATGGAAATAAAATAAAAATAATAAGTTTAATAAAAATTTAAGAAAACTGTTTTAATAATAATAAAAATAATATTGTTTGAGAATATTATTATTTTTAACCAAGAATATAAAATTTATTATGTTGTTATTAATAAGGTAATACTTATTATTATTGTTAAAATTATGTAAGGTTGTTGCAACTTTCATTAATATCATAAATTTCATTATTATTATTACCCCCATAAATTATTGATATTATCATCATTAATGTTTCTCATTAAAATTGTTGACATTTTAATTAATGTTATCATCTTGAGGATATAAAATTTATTACACTGTTATTTTATTCCCATTCTTACTTTATTTTATTATTTTTGATTTTTTAGTTTAGGAACACTATTATTATTAATATCAATATTATTATTAGTTTTATTTTTATTTTATCTTTTTTATTTCTTTTCCTTCTTTGTTTTGGGTTTCACACTTTTTTTTGGTGCCTTTTCCCCCTACATGCCATCGCAAACCCCCTTACCTTCTTCACTAGGCCGCCACCCGACACCAGCCGCCTCCCTATCCTACAGGCCATGCCACACCACTACATCCTCCCTGGACATGCGTCGTCGCGCTGCCCCCTCCCACGTCGGACCATCTCATCACGCCCCGACCACTCAGCCAGCACCACCGTCTCATAATGGGCCTCTTCCCTAGACTTTCCCATTGTACCTCCTCTCCTTGAACACCTCATCACACCGCCTGCTACCTGACCTCATCCTATCGCGCCCCTGCTTTGTTCCCCAGACACCCCCCCCCCCCTGTCGTGCCATTGCCTTGCTCCTGGCGAGCAGCACTGTTGTGTGCCCCGCTCGCCGGACCATTCACACCCCGCAGCTTCCCAGTGCCGGCCCGCCTTCCTCTATTTGGTGAACAAACCTTCCTCCCCCTACATTCCACCTGCAGTCACACCCCCTTCCCGGCATAGCTGGCTCTGGCGCGTCCTCCATCTGTGACTCCCTAACTGTCTGTGAACCCACCAACAGGCCAATTTCCCTCTAGAGGCCGACCCTCAGGTTGAGCCTCCCCTCTATTGTTTTTTTTCTTTGTTTTTTTTGGGTCTTCCAATGGGATTTATATCCAATTTTTAGGATTAACCACTTATTTTGGGTTTGATATCCTTGGTTAGGGCTCTGCTTTGATTCTTCGTGGTGTTAATGATGTGGGGGTTTTTTTATGCCATTTCTGGAAGCATCTCCATGTGAGGTAGGTGGTTCTGTTTCTAATTATTATTTTATAAATTAATTGGTAAGTTTAGTGTGTTTAGCATATCATTTAATTGATTTGTGTATTGCGAAGTTGTTTTCCTTTGATGTTTGATATGCATTTGAACTGTTTAATAGCATGTCTATTTTATGTGTGTTCTTTCTTCTTAAAAACACATATCTATTTAGTTGTTTGTGTTTTTTATTGTGCGGTTAGGTTATTAATATGTGCAAGTGGTGTGAACTATATTTTTGACATGGCGTCGTGTGCATTTGGTTGTCAAAGATTTTTTTTGTGTGGGTTTAGTCGATAATGCCAAGTGGTTTCTTTTAAATTATTTTGTATGCTTTAATTTTTGGCATACTAAATTATGTGATTTCTGCAAAGGTGTTTTACATATGGTGTAAGGTCTTCCATTAAACTGTTGGTGTGGTGCATGTCACACTTTATAATGGTATTTGAGTGTGTGTGATGTTAGAATGTGTTTTAAATGTAGAAATTGTTACTTTAGTGTGTGTAAATCCATGTGACACTCTGTTGCTATTGTTTTATGAACTTTTGATATGGTTTATTAAATCATGACCATGGTGTGAAACGTTTTTAATGAAAAGGTTTTATTGTGCGTCTTATTTCAAAATGGTATTTATATGTGTAAGTGGTGGTTTGTGTAATGATAAGTGGTTTTTATTGTGAAAATGGTTTAATTGAGTATGTAACATATGCATATTATGTTTTGAAACAATTTTGGTGTGCGTATAGTTTTAAAAGAGGGTTTGGGTGTGCAAATGGTGTTTTTGCGTGTGTAAGTACCCTGTTGGGATTTTATTGATAAGTGTGACGGGTAACATGAAAATGAAACATGCTTGAGCACAAAGTGGGAAGCCCGGGTAGCTAGGAGGGTGGAATGGACTAGTGGGCTAGTGATCCGGAGGTGACTCGACCCAGTTTCATTGACAGGACTGAAGATTGCAACACTAACTAAACATATGCTTTTTCTGAGGGTCGTGGCCTTCTAATCCATGTCTTCTGAGAGTCATGGCCTTCTAAACCACGTTTTCTGAGGGTCTTTCCCTTCTAAGACATGTTTTTTGAGGGTCATGGCCTTCTAAGCCAAGTTTCACCAAGACACAAAGATCTAGGGGCCCAAGCTAGCTAATACCCATGAGGCCTCTCCCATATTTGGTGCTCATTGGTTACTTTACGTTGTTTAGTGTGAAACATTGGTTATTTTTAAAACGTAAGGGTGTGTTTTTTTAATTAAATTTAATTTTAGTTGTTCCATTTGAAACTTCTTTCCTTAATCACGTTTTCTTTAAAAAATTTCAAGCATTTAATTTTTTTTTCAATTAAAATTGAAAATTTATTTTTCATTTAATAAATATGTGTGGTACCTTTTAATTGGGTGACGTCCTACTGGGATTTTGGCTCACACCCTACATACACCTTTGGGTATATGTAGTTTCTGTTTCTTTTGTATTCCAGGTCGAAGCATTGAACTCAACGATGGTGGTTCAGGTTGCAGTTGGCCTTCTCATACAGAGTGGTGTTGTTGTGGCCTCTCTTTTGCTGGGAGGTTTGATTATGAGTTTTAGTTTCTACTTTTGTCTTTTCTTTTTACTTATTGGATCGAGTTGTAGACCTTTAAATTTGATTTTATTTTAAGGGTCTGTTTGGTTGTCAGTTCGTAGTTTTATTTTATTTAACTTGGCATTGGTTCTGTGTTTAATATTTTGTGTAAATTGTTCCCATGTGTAATATTTTGATACTCGGGCACTTGTGCCAGCCCGTGGGGATCGGTAATGCCCTTCAGGCCATGTCGCAGACCGGGTTGGGTTCCATGTCGGATGGAGACCCGGCCTGGTACGTGACAAAATGGTATTAGAGGAGGTTTGTACTCTTAGGTTGTGTTCTTTTGGGATATAGTCACGATAAGTTGGAGTTAAGGTTTTCGGGACACGATGTCCTAGCTATGAGCAAGGTGCCTGGCCAGCACACCTTGTGGTAGGACTCGAGTTACCAAATTAAGTTAATGTTTGTTTGAGTCGTTAGTCCTTATGATTGATCTTGTTTAGGGAAACGAAAAGGGAGTAGGGTCAGTGGTCCTAGTGATCTTGCAGGGTCTGGCAATCTATGTGGAGTCGGGGATGCTGTCCTAGAATACCCTCTGTGGCGGTGGCGTGATTGGCATATAGCCACTAACCATACATTCCAGTCACCCGCTGACACTAGTTCAATCTTCTATCGTTCCTCATATCTTTGTTTTGGATTCATAGAAATATTGTTTTTAAGTAAAAATGATTTGGTCTTGGAAATTTCTTTTAAATGAAGCTATTTAAAAATAAAACAATGAGTAAGGTTTGAAAAGAACGGGTTAAATGTTTTGGTTTTGAAAAATGGAAAGGTTTGGTTTTGATCCTTGGTGTTCTCCTGGGAAACCACATGCATGAGTGTATATGAAAAGAGGAATGGTTAATGGTACGAGCGGATGAGTGCCTGGATGTACATGAGGTGGGTACTGGTGTGGCACGCGAACATGCATGTGCGAGGCCCATGGGACACAATTGGCATTTGTGCAACCCAATAACTCTGCTAATTTTCAAAATGTTTTGTTAAATTAAAATTTGGTGTTTTAGTAACTGGTGATTGCATGGTGTGTCCTTTTGTTTTTGAAATGTTGGATGTGAGGAATTTTGAGCCGATAATCCTTTTTGACTAAATTGTGTCTGAGTTTGAATTTTTATTTGTAAGTTAGTGTGCAAGCGTGTGGTTAGTGAATTCTTTTTAAAAGTGCTTCGGGAAGCCCATGCAGTGGTCCCCCCTGTACGTTTAGTATTCTATTGCGATATTTCATGGCCATTGGATCAGTTTGACGGGGTCCATGGTTTTCTTTCTTAACTAGTGTACGCCCCCATAAAGCATTAACATGCGGTTGATGTGCGGCTATGAGTAATTCACTGTTGGCCGACCCTCCAGTTGATTAATGCAATCACGCTTCCATTTTAGTGATAGTGCTAAGTCTATTCTTCTTTATCTTTTCAGTCAAGCGGATCCTCTCACAGCGAGACAAAAAATGTGAGGCGAATTGATAAGAGTTTTGGTCTCTTTGAGTTGTTTGAATCGTCGGGTATGAAGTTTGACATTGTTGCGTCGAAAGGTTTCCCCCTGGAAATGGTGAAAGGAATTCCAGCGGGAAAGGGTGAAGGAGGTTTGGAGTTATCAGTGCTGACCGATGGTTTGAAAGGCTCGTAGTGCTTACATCGACCGCAGGGGTCATGTTTGGTGATGTCTACATCATGAGTTCTCTTGAAGGGAAAAGATGTATTTTGTATGATCCTTTGATAATCACTGTTTTCATAAGAGTGTGTCCCCTCGAGGAGTTCTAATCTTTTCTGATTCAAAGGGGAGTGTTTTTCGTGCATATTTCCTTCTTATGTTTCTTGGATAAGGTGAAAGGAGATGCATGTGCATCCTCTAAACCCCTATTTTGGTGGATGTGTCGCGAGAGAGTAGTTGGATGTTGCGGTGTGTTGTGTTTGTTGGTGTTGTCTCGGTTATGGTATGGTTGCATGTAGCAACAAAAAGAGAAGCCTTACTGGGGAGTTTTCAGTGCCTGACTACGAGGCAGGAGATGCTTCAAACATTAGGGCTCTAGCCATAGGCCTTGGAGTGAAGCTGGCCTGTGGTCAGGAACCCCAGGAGTGTATGGGACACCGACATTATTTCTGTCACCAGTAAGTAAAGGTAGTTTAAATTGTTCTCTATGGTTGTTCCGTTTTGAACGAACCGTCTGGCTACATAAGGTTTCCATGACTATGTGGAGGTGTTTTCTTCTTGTTACCTTCAAGTATATGTGGTTTCATACCACCGAATGTAATTGATTTTAGTGCTCCGTATGGTGGTCTGTTGGGTAAATCAGTCTCAAATTTGAATAGTACTCATCCAGGGATGTGAGAATAATGGCTTGACTTGGGCTATGGTTTTTATGCCTGGTATTTAGGCCTGACCCTCCCCGCCCCTTGTGGTGGGGTGCTTGGTCACTACCAGAAAAATTTTCAAGGTTTAGTATATTTCGTCAATCCTAATGGTGGGGAGACCCACAATGGGTCTCAGTCAAAAGTCTCTGGAATGAATCAGTGTTGGATTTTTTTATAATCGTGGGGATCCCCTTGGGGATTTCATTGGTTGTCCTTTTTAGTTCTGTCTCTAGAAATGACTTGGTGTTAGGTGATATGAGTCTTCCTTAGATGTGGTTGTTCTGATTTTTTTGTCTCAGTCAAACGGTGTGGTTTTCATTTAATAGTTATTGAGGTGTTTTAGCTTGTGAATTTGGTATCCCTGGGTACAAGAGTTCCTTTCTTTGATCATTCAAATGGAGGCATTCTAGCTCATTGGGGTGGGTGACATGTATTAGAGAGTCTTTTTACTCATTTTTTGAAGTTTTCTTTGAGTCACTTCACTAAGCACGATGCTTCTACCTCTTTTGGATCATTGACTGTGGGGATCCTATTTGATCCTTAGTGGGGTATCCATTTCTTCTTTGAGTCTCAACCTTAGTTGTGGATTTCTAAGTATGGAATGTTTTATGGTGGGGAGAATTGTCACACCCATCCTTTTTATATTATTTATTTTATTATTTTTACTGGTCATCAGATAGTTTGGGTCGAGGCCCAACTTTTCTGAGCTCTTATTTTGAAATGAATGTTTCACCCTTGGTTGTATCTAGTGCACCGCGGTCAAAGCCACTCGACCTCACCTGGGTCGCCGCACGACCTCACCCAGCTCGCCGCACGACTTGCCCAATGATCAAGGCAGTTAAATAAATGTATTGAATAACAAAATGGAAATAAAATAAAAATTATAAGTTTAATAAAAATTTAAGATAACTGTTTTAATAATAATAATAATAATATTTTTTGAGAATATTATTATTATTAACTTAGAATATTAAATTTATTATGTTGTTATTAATATGGTAATACTTATTATTATTGTTAAAATTATGTTAGGTTGTTACAACATTCATTAATATCATAAATGTTCTTATTATTATTACCACCATAAATTATTGATATTATCATCATTCATTTTTCTCATTAAAATTGTTGAAATTTTAATGAACATTATCATCTTGAAGATGTAACATTTATTACACTGTTATTGTATTCTCATTCTTATTTAATTATTATCGTTGAGTTCTTAGTTTAGGAATACTATTATAATTAATGTCAATATTATTATTAGTTTTGTTTTTATTTTATCTTTTAACTTATTTCCCTTCTTTGTTTGGGGTTTCACACTTTTTTCGGTGCCTTTCCCCCTGCATCCCGTCGCAACCCCCCTTTCCTTCTTCACTAGGTCTTCGCCCAACACCATTCGCCTACCTCTCCTACAGGTCATGTCGTGCCCCTGTATCCTCCCTGGAATTGCACTATCGCACTACCCCCTCCCATGCTGGACCATTGCATCGCGCCCCAACCTCCCGGCCAGCACCACCGTTGCACGATGGGCCTCTTCCCTGGACTTTTCAATCGTGCCTACTCCCCTTGAACACGCCGTTGCGTCACCTGATACCTGACCTCATCCCGTCATGCCGCTACTTTGTTCCCTGGACACACCCCCCGTCGTGCCATTTCCTTGCTCCCGGCCAGCACCGCTATCACGCGCCCCGCTCGCTAGACCATCCACACCCCGCAGCTTCCCAGAACCAGCCCTCCTTCCTCTGTTTGGAAAATGAACCTTCCTCCCCCTACCTACCACCTGCCGTCACACCCCCTTCCCGGCACAGCCGGCTCTGGCACGTCCTCCGTCCGCGACTCCCTAGCTGTCCATGAACCAACCAGTCGGCCAGTTTCCCTCCAGCGGCCGCCCCACCAGTTGAGCCTCCCCTTTATTGTTTTTTATCCTTTTTTGGGGTCTTCCAGCAGGTTTTATATCTTATTTTGAGGATTAACCCCTTATGTTGGGTTTGATCTCCTTGGTTAGGGCTCCACTTTGATTCTTCGTGGTGCGAATGATGTGCAGGTTTGTTTTGTGCCATTTCTGGAAGGATCTCCAAGTGAGGTAGGTCGTTCCAAGTGTAATTATTATTTGATAGATTAATTTTCATGTTTAGTGTGTTTAGAATATCATTTAATTGATTTGTGTATTGCGAAGTTGTTTTCCTTTGATGTTTGATATGCATTTGAACTGTTTAATTGCATGACTATTTTATGTGTGTTCTTTCTTCTTAAAAACTCATATCTTTTTAGTTGTTGGTATTTTTTTATTGTGCGGTTAGGTTATTAATCAGTGCAAGAGGTGTAAACTATATTTTTGACATGGAATCATGTGAATCTGGTTGTCAAAGAAGTTTTTGGTGTGGGTTTAGTTGGTAACGCCAAGTGGTTTCTTTTAAATTATTTTGTATGCTTTAATTTTTGGCTTACTAAATTATGTGATTTGTGAAAAGGTATTTTATATATGGTGTAAGGTTTTCCATCAAACTATTGGTGTAGTGCAGGTCACACTTTAAAATGGTATTTGAGTGCGTGTGATGTTAGAATGTGTTTTGAAAGTAGAAATGGTTACTTTAGTGTGTGTAAAGCCATGTGACACTCTATTTTTGTTGTTTTATGAACTTTCGAAATGGTTTATTAAATCATGACCAGGGTGTGAAACGTTTTGAAAGAAAATGTTTTAGTGAACGTCTTATTTAAAATTCTTATTTATATGTGTAAGTGGTGGTTTGTTTAATGATACGTGTTTTTTTATTGCTAAAATGGTTTAATTGAGTATGTAACATATGAAGATTATGTTTTGAAAAGATTTTGGTGTGCGTATGGTTTTAAAAGAGGGTTTGGGTGTGCAAATGGTGTTTTTGCGTGTGTAAGTACCCTGTTGGGATTTTATGCATATGTGTGATGTGAAACATGAACATGAAACTTGCATGAGCACAAAGAGGGAAGCTCAGGTAGCTAGGAGGGTGGACTAGACTAGTGGTCTAGTGTTCTGAAGGTGACTCAACCCGGTTTCACTGGCAGGACTGAAGATTACAACACTAACTAAACATACGCTTTTCTGAGGGTCTTGGCCTTCTAAGCCATGTTTTCTAAGGGTTGTGTCCTTCTAAGCCATGTTTTAGGAGGTTTGTGTCCTTCTAATCCACGTTTCATCGAGACATGAAGATCTAGGGGCCCAAGATAGCTAACACCCACGAGGCCTCTCCCATATTTTGTGCTCATTGGTTACTTTATCCTCATCAGTGTGACACATTGGTTATTTTTAAAAAGTAAGGATGTGTTTTTTTAATTTAATTTAATTTAAGTTGTTCCATTTGAAATTGATTTCCTTAATCCTATTTTCTTTAAAATTGTTCAAGAATTTACATTTTTTGGTTCAATTAAAATTGAAAACATATTTTTCATTTAATAACCATGTGTGGAACCTTTTTATTGGGTGATTTCCTACTAGGAATTTGGCTCACACCCTATATAAACCTTTGGGTGTATGTAGTTTATATTTCTTTTGTATTCTAGGTCGAAGCGTTGAACTCAGCGATGGTGGTTCAGGTTTCATTTGGCCTTCTCATGCAGAGTGGTGTTGTTTCAGCCTCTCTTTTACAGGGAGGTTTGAGTCAGAGTGTTAGTTTCTCATGTTTTATTTTGTTTTTTGTTATTGGATTGAGTTATAGACCATTAAATTTGATTTTAGTTTAAGGTTCTGTTTGGTTGTCAGTTCACAATTTTATTTTATTTAAATTTTTAGTGGTTCTGTTTTTACTATTTCTGGTAAATCGTTCCCATGTGTAATGTTTTGATACCTAGGCACTTATGCCAGCCCATGGGAATCTGGAATGCCCTTCGGGCCATGTCACAGACCGGGTTGGGTGCCAGGTTGAATGGCGACCCGGCCTGGTTCGAGACAGTATCTCAATTTTTTATAGTATGGAATTCCATTGAACATATGGATACATAATTATTTTTAAACCAAAGTGTGTATAAAAAAGTTAGTGCATAAATCGAAAATGGGATGGTGGGAACCCCTTGAATTTAGAGGTTGCTTATTAAAGATTTTGGAGGGACATTATGTAACCTTAAGTACTCCTGAGTAAGTATTTAGAGAGAGAAATATATATGAAATTACTCTCAAAGGCCTCAATATGGAGAAGAATCAAAGAATGTGAGGGTTTTTACAGAAAATGAGAGGGGGCTATTTTTTTTAATTTCTATTCATAGGATTTGGAATCATAATTAAAAAATATAATACCATTGGAATTACTGTGATTTTTTTTCCATCATATTATCCAATGTGGAGTGGTTTTAATTATTTTATCTGTTAAAGAATTAAACCCATTAAAATAATATCATTCAATAAGTAGAAGTGAGTCATGTTCATAACAAATTGTTTTTCAAATCATAAAATATACTTAAGGTTTTGGAAGGTTCTTTATAAGAATAGAAATAAATTATTATCACATTGAATTAAAGTATTTAAATAAGAAACATGATTTTTTTATTGAATAAAACCTTTATAATGTTTATTAAATAACTTTTAGGTTATTATGATTTTATAATACTTACCTTAAATTTATACCATATTTAAAATTTACCCCAATATTCAACTATCTTGGAAAACTATATAAAATTAACCATTGGATAATTTTAACATTATAATTGAAAAAATGATATTTATCCTATGAAAATAATTTTCTAAATATGAGAATTTTAAATTTCAAATAAAAACGTTAATTTTTGAATATTGAAACGTTTTATGACACAGTCAAAATTATGACCCTTATAAAAAGTATACAGGGAATTATAAAATTGTATTACAATTTATATTTTAATAAATAGTTTTTTATAAAACTATTTCCTCAAAAAAAAATTATTTACAATGTTAATTATAATTATATAGCTCCCAAAAAACAATTATATTTTATTTTAATCCAAAAATCTATTTATCATATTCATCTTATATTAATGTACTTATTTAAATAAAAAATAATGAAAATGGGATTGATTAATCCACTATATCATTTCTAAAAAAATTAATCATTTATAATAATAAGTTCTCGACACATAACCCCTTATTAAACTATCATATTCCATAAGGGTAAAGTGTATGATGGTGGAACTTTTATGGGGTGGATCAGTTAAAGTCAATCTAGTGGTGATCTTCACGAACTTGAACATCTCATGTAGTCTATCACACTCAAGAATTACTTGTTTGAGTGCTAAATGGGCTTGGTCAAGGGTGAAACCCATATACACTACCCCTCTCATAAGTTTTGATAAATTGACTTCAAAAGGTATGGTCCTAATGGTTGGCTCCATAGTTTCTCCCTTATACATTGATTATCTCTTATCATTTTATTTTATATATAATAATTCTAAAAGTAATATTATTACAAATGTTAATACTTACCAATAGTACTAATTCACAATGGTCATATTGACCAATGGTCTGATCCTAATGGCCACTTTCCCAATTATATGATATATATAATATATTATTATCATATTTCATTATTTATTAATTCAATTTTAATGGTTCTACACTTTCAATGATAATATATTTTGAATTCCTAGTACTTTTATATATTTTTATTTATTTTTATAAAATGAGATATCTTTATAGGAGAATTGAAGTGTAATGAGTTTACATAAATGTGTGTGTTAATTTTTTCATTTATCCCATTATATTATTTCTAGCTATTATATTCATCATCATTGCATGATGTTTAATTAAATTTAAAATACCTTCTTTGTTTATATATTATAATACATGAAGATCCTTTGGATTTTTCTTATAATGAATATTGTGTTTTATTTCAACAAAATCTTTGGGACTGTTTTTTCATTTCAGGAGAAAATGAGTTGGTGAAAAAGATTATGAATGTTTTCTTACTGAGTCAAGAAAAAAAATTATCAAGTCAGATGATTTTATGGTGATCTTTGAGTTCATAACATAATTGTGATACTCATGATTTGAATCTAATTTTTTAAAAGTTTACACAAAATGGGAAAGAAGTAAAATTTTAAGGATTTGACTGTACAATGGTGAAGTTACATGATTATTTATTTTGATCTTTGAAGATATCATATTAAGATACAAGATGATCAGAAATACATATATAAAGGCCAATGATTGGATTCTACCATACAAAGGCATGCAGTTTGTTTTTAAAAAAAGTGAAGTTTCCAGATAGATAATATGTATAATGTTGAAATTGAAAACAATACAAAGTTGATGTTGTAATCTATAAAAAGATGAAGTATCATAGTTGAAGAAACATGAAATATAATGTTTTATGCTGTGAATTCATAGAAGATGTTGTTTTATAAAGGCTATCAGTTCGATTCCATCAAAAAAAGAGACATCAGACTAATTTTTACAATACAGAGTCATTTTCACTATTGAAAAAGTAAATTTCATCAGCTCATCTTATGGACTATTGCAATGTTTATTTCATAGAGGTTTATAAATTTTTCTAGATGGATAGGTATAAACATACAACATAAATAGATGAATATTTGTTTTTCAAAATAGAAGTGATGTTTTGAGAAAATCACCATTTTGATTCTACCAAGTCAATGAATTTTCATTAGATAAACATTAATAGAGTTCTATTGGACAAATTTTTTCATTGTTTTTCAAATGAACCTTTTCAAAGTGACATGAGTAGAGAAATTATACCACATTGATAATGAAAAATATCATAACAGACATATACGATTGAATACAGTGAATATGAGTTCAAAAATTCAAGATAATTTATCAAAGATCCATTAGAAAGAAGATAATCAGACAAATAAATATTATACCATAAGGCAGATTATTCAATGAAGATTTAACGAACTATATTTTTGTGAAACAATCCTAGTGTGAAGTTGAGATGAAGAATATAGGGAGAAGAGTAAAAAATACTACAAATAATTTTTTATAAGTTCAATCAGATGGAATAAATCATTATACCTCAATGAATATACTTTTTTGAAACTATATAATGAATTAGTTATCATAGTGTTTGATAAATAAAATAATATAACTCTAGAAAAAGAGAGTCAGAGGCTATCTAGCTGATAAAATAGGTTAAAGAAAATTGTGGAGAGTTGAAGAACTGTACCAGATAGGTATTCACTAGTTAGAGGTGGAATCACTAAATAGATATGTTCTTATTGAAGTAATTATAAAAACAATAGTCGGATGAAGTTCTAAGAATATTTACATAAAATATTTAATGTTATTTATAATGAGAATGCTTCTACTTACTTTTAGAGTATATTAACATATAATAGATATGATGAAGTTTGAATAAAATTGTTTACACAATGTTAAAATGCTTTATAAATGTTCCAGAATTTTTGGCATTCATATAGTGAAGTTGAGTTGAGTTGGAGTTTCAAATTTCATGTTTGAGTTGTGCATGAAAATAAATTTTAGTTCATGTGATTTCCCATGGATTTGTTGCTATATAAAGGACTGGAGTCGCTGTATGAAGCTACACTATTCATATGGAAGAGAGAGTTGAAACACTAATATTTTCATTAGAAGATAAGGTTGATTTTCCAAACAAGGAAACACTTTTTTGAATAAGAGACACTAGAAAGAGGTGTGTTAATCATATATTCAACTAATAGATGTATACCATATAGAGGCAGCATTTATAGTATCACCAAAAAGAGGAATTAAATATAGACATGGTTTTTGGGGGAAAATTAGATGGATTCATTCTAGATAAAGAAAATTCTCACAGAATAGAGTCATTACATATAATGAAAATGCACATTAAACTGAGTATCGCCTCCTTTTCCATCTTGGATATGGTCCTTAACAAAAGAGTAACATGATCAACCAGGGTATATTGAATAGGTTCCCTCAATATATGGTGTTTGTGTTTGGGGAAACCATACCTATCTATTCTCAGTAAACTCTCTCCACCTTTTTCTTCAGGGGGTCTTAACAAGTTTAGAGAGATATTTTTTCCATTAAATCATTAAAATACAATCACCTTTTCTTTAATTCAATGGATAACCATCACTAAAAATTAATACCATATATTTCTCTTTATATTAATTATTCTGGGATTATTATAATAGTCCCTTTGGGATAGATAGATTTTATCATTAAAAAATGTGAAGCCCTAACCAACCACAATGGGATGTTTTCCTTTATTTTCTATATATTTTATTCCATGTGTATCATAAGTCTCAAATGATTTAAATGTAGCCCACACATAGTCATGGAAAAACTATGTAACAATCTCTCTTTTTTACTAAGGTATGTATCAATTTATTTCTGGTTTAAAATCCTTTTTTATCCATATAACTTTTCTAAATGTCGTAAGAAATATATCAAGATCATATGAAGCTTGTTTAGAGCCTATAGCTTTGAGTTGTAGTGGAAACAAGAAAAATGAACTGTTTAACCTATCCATGCACTGGAGGCCACATTAATTGGAAAAAACTATATGGGATTTTACAGGGCTCCGCATTAGGGTTACATGGGGTGAGCATAGATGAATGTATTTTTCTCTTTAACCATGTCGGTCCACTGCCAATTAGTTAGTAGCAGGCATATAGTTGGTGCACGATTTGTTTAACCATGAGGCAAAATTGTGGACCCTGAAAACTTGGCCATATTTTAATTTTCCCATAAACTATTTTTTACTTTAACTCATCATTTCTCCTCCTTTCTCTCTCATGGTAGTCTCTCCATCATTGGTAGCCCCGTATTACTACGAGGTTAGGATTTATATCCATTTCTTCACCTAGACTCTATTTCCTTTACCATTGGTTGCATTGGATAGCTAATAGAAAAATATCTAATTCTCTTTTTTTTATTCTTAGTTTCTCTTGTCATAGTTTTTTCAATTTAGGCATGAGAAGATATGCCCTATTTTTAGGTAATTTTTATATTCTTTAGTTTTGCCCCAATCTACATCAAACTTGATGTTGATACTAAAAAAGAGGTCTTCTATAGGTTTAAGGTAGGTATTCTTGTATTTTTCCTAAAAAAATTGTGTTTTTTATAGAATATCCCTTGGTTTCGCACAACGGACCATCCTATATGTTTCCTTAATAATATTTCCTTCCTTGATTAATGTAACCATGTTATGATACATCCTTATATCATTGTAAAATTATTTATAAGAGGTATACATCATTAGTTTCCACCCATTTGGGTGTGTTGAATTAAATTCCATCCCTAATAAATATTTAATTGACCAAACCACCTCTTAAGTGGTTTGGATTAACATAAAAATTGTTTTTTACTTTATTCCTAAATTAAATGGTTTAAATTAATTTAATAGAAGTTAGTGGAAATACCTTGGCATGTATTATAAATAGATAATACATTATGTAATTTGAGATACTGATGGTTATATTGGGATAAATAAGTTTAAATGACTTAAAGTACAATGAATTATTATTAATAAAATTAGACCATGGATATTGGTCATTGTAAAATGGTTGAGGTACAAGTTTAGCATGATGTTTCATGCTCCCTTGTATTGGGTGTTAGGAATGGTGTCTCACATTGTTTTCTTCAACAATTGGAAGGATGTTCCCATTTCCCTTACATCAGGTGTTGGTAATGATGACTCACACCACTATCTCGAGGGAAAAGCATAATGTGTCTCATTCTCAAGAGATTCATGGCTTATACCCTTTCTAGAGCCTATAGCTCATTTGACTATGCGTGGACACCTGAGTTATGACTTGGGTCCAGATTGAACCTTGTATCCATGTACATGTGTATATATTACCTCACATATATAGTGTATATACATGCATAAATAATATGTATAGTTACATATAAGTAAGTATATATGAAAAAATGAGATCAGACTTATCCCGTCCTATGAAAAAGTAGGCAGAGTCTTCCAGGTGTCCTATAGGAACTTGATCTGACTAGTATTTAGTTTTCAACATCCTTTATTATCTATTATATCTACACATTAAATGATATTTATACTAACTGGATTATTATATAAACCATTGGTGGTGGTCTATTGAGTTTATCTCAGACCCTGTTCGGGCCACCTATTAATACTTGGACAGACCTTATGGATGTAGGTAGGGACAAGGGAAAGCTATCAATCATGGATGTTTGATTTTTTTATTATATAATGGGTTCATGGGAGTTGAGGACTATGTGTATTCTCAATATGATAGTGCATATGTCATTTTGATTTTTTGTGATTTCATATAGCATTTTGTATATTCTTGTGCTCTATATACCCTGTATCCCCCATTTGTGTACATCATCATGACATGAAATCTTTTTGTTCATGAGTAGGCTTATGGATTTTGGTTATTATTACAAATTGGACGTCTCATATTTAATTTTTTACTTTACTATTCCATTTTTTTCAATTGTGATGTCAGTTACACAATGCTTCTGCTATTTTTGATATTTGTATCGTTGTTCTAATATGATATGAGGCTATAGTCTCCCATTATACCACCATAGACTAACACTACTATTTAGAATCATATAGCATACAGGGAGGTTCACTGAGGCCATGTGACCCACTATCTTGGGGTAATATTTTAGTGGAACCTAGGTTGGGATGTAAAAAAGTGGCATTAGAGGAGGTTTCTTTTATTTATTCATATCATTTTAGAATCATAGATAAGAGATTATGAATGTTTTGGATATTTGTAATGAGATTATTCTAATGAGTAGTTAGCCCATATATTGGGGTAACCCAAATTAACTACGTTGGGATATTACTGTCTTTGTATCCTCATTTTCGTGGATTTTAATTTCATAATTGGGTGGAACACATGTTTTGTGATGTTATTATTATTGATATAATTATAATATACTTTTTTTCCTTATCCTCATATGAAAAGGTGGTGTCATCTCATGAATCATGATATTCACATTCAGATTTACATTTCTTGTATTTTTTCATGTCACAAATACTTTATGTATGCATTTCCTACTATATATAGTTTGGTTCCTTGATTATTATGTATGTAAATTTTCTAATGATTCTTACAGGGATAAAATAATTATATTAATTAAAGCACCTACATCAATCTAAATGTTTTTTCCATAAAAATTAAAGATGATACCTTAATTAAAAAATTATTCCATGTTTGATCCATGAACCCTTTATTCCATGGGTGGAAACATTAGTCAATTTGATTTATTGAATGCCATTATAAATTTATAAAGCGATTACTTATATAAATTCAAAATGGTGATTCATTTAATCAAATCCTTTTATATGATCTATTACATCCTGATAAAAGATGTAAAGTCCCGGTCTTGGTTACATGATTTTATAATTTCAATTTATAAGAGTATGGATTATATAATTTTAGAATAGAGAAAATTTTAATCTGACCATGACATGTATATATATAAAAGAGTATGAACAAAAAATATATTTAAAACTTTAAAATGAAATGGTATCTATAAAATGTATATTCCAATTGATAATTCAATATTGTTTTCCTCAAAACATTATTATTGAAAATACATATAAAGGGACAATAGATGTGTGAAATCAGACCAAGACCCAAACCCGGGCCTTAGTAGTGGGTAGTTGGGAGGGTCTCTTTCAATTATTATGGCCTATTATGGTTTTCTCCTTATCACCTAGACCTGGATTTAAGAGTAAGAAGGGAGGTGATAGTCAAAAAATTGGAAGATTTATACCTATCATAATCATCTATCAACAACCATTTCAACAATTGATTTCTTTTACAAACTATGCATTTGGAATTATAGAATCATGCCTCCTTGACATAATTGAGTCATATGCTAAGAGGGCAGTGAGGACCTTGATCCAAAGGTGGTGGGACATGATCTTCTAGTGTTACCTTCCACGTTGCCACTTGTGACATTACCTACAATTCCTAACATTGACACTGATACTAAGTTTCAAGAGTTTCTCATTAGTATGATTAATTCTATGAAATATGTCTCTATACCTACCACAAATATAGAAGAGTTGACATAGGATTTCTAGTAGTAGAACCCACCTATGTTTTTGGGTAAAAGTATCCCTCAGGATGATGAGACATTGTTAGAGGACATGCTTTATATATTTGAGAATCTGGATATGCCTTTAGAGAGGATGGTCAAGATCACTGCTTATATGTTACATGGTTCAGTGAAGAGATGGTGCGATATCATTACCTAGGAAAATGAGCATCAGTATATGATTTGGAAGGACTTCCAGATATACTTTTACAGTAACTTATTTCCATAGGCATTGAGTGATGACTGATCTTGATAGTTCATGAATTTTTTGAAGGGATCCATGTCCATGATGGAATATTCTTCCTGTTTTATTGAGCTACATTGATTCTCACCAAATCTAGATGGGGATGAGCTCATGATTGTGAGGAAATTTAAGGATGGGATAGTATACAGAATCTGATCATAGTTCAATGTATTACTATTTTATATTATTTCTGATATAGTCAACCAAACCCTCATTACTGAGCATAATTTGAGGGTTTGATAAGTTTTTTATTGAGGGTGGTACAACACCCTTACCTGGTAATAGTTCTTCTAGTATAAGTAAGTATCACTTATAGTTTTTATTTGGGGGTAGTATTATTTAGACATCTCATTCTACTAGTTTTGTTATATGTCATTAGTGCAGGATTCTAGGTAATAAAAAACCCCAAGGTATGTGAGATATAGTTAAATACATAGGATGTAGTAGTATGGAAAATATTCATCACCTCTAAAGTACCTTTACACCAGTGCCTATTGAGAGAGTATGTACACTGAATCCATGTTTTTAGAGTAGGGATCATAGTACATATCCCGACAGGTAGTTATAATACCCCCAATCGATCAATCTGTGGAGGTGGTCGAGGAAGAGGGAACAAAACTCCAAATTCTTAACATCAATATAGAAGGGATGATTATGGAATTCAGATTTTATCTTAGGTCCATGGTATTCTCCATTTACATGAAATGAACCCAGTGTTAGAGGATTAGAGCTTCAGACCTTCTATGGTTCAAGTTACTATTCTGGTAGCCTATGCTTTAGTGTCGTTTTTATTTGACAGAGGTTCATCACACTATTTTATATTTGTGGAAATTTAAGAATTTTTGGGACTCAAGATAGATTAGTTTTTTGGTGTGATGACACTTGATACTGAGTTAGGTATCCGATCAGAGAGTGTCTTTCGATGTGAGTAATTTCCCATAAAGGTGGGTGGTAATTTGTTCTTGTGGAATATTCTCATCCTTGATCTGATAGGGATTGATGTAATTCATGAGATGGATTAGATGACTACCTATCAATATCAGATTTATTATTATCATTGGGGGTGACATTTACATCCACAGAAGGTATTATACATGTTCACAATAGATAATTGGATGTTCATGTGACTCGAGCTAGACCTAAGCATCGGGGGTTAGGCAGAGTGGAATCTCAAATTGGTAGTCCTTTCCTAGATGATCAGGGAATGAGAAATACTAATTACCATGATGTCATATATCATTTCAGGTTTGTTTTACCTGAAAATATTTTAGGGATACCTCTAGTGAGAGGTATAATTCAATATTGAGATAGTACTAAGAGAGGCCCCAATTCCCATTCATTCTTATAGGATTAACCATATGAAGCTTATGGATCTTAAGTAGTTTTAAGACCAAGAAAATAAAGGTTTTATCCGACCTAGTACTTTTCCAAGGGGTTTATCCCTGTTTTTTTCTAATAAGGTGTATAATACCATCATTATTTTCATGGATTACTGATGGTTAGACCATGTTACGATTAAAAACCATTATCCACTTCCTAGAATAGACAACCTATTTGAATGGATATAAAGAGATAATATTTTCTCAATGACTGAATTAAGGTTGGGAAATCACCATTTGTATGGTAGAAAATCATACATACCTCCCACAACTTTTTGAAGTAGTTATATTATTTATTAGTATCTATTTATTCCATTCATTAACATGAACACACTAGAAGTTTTGATGGGGCTGATGAATCATGTTTCCACTAATATATAGATGCATTGGTTGTATTTTTTGTGGAAAAAATCTTGGTGTATTCTCACAACTGACATGACCATTACCAACATCTTGAGGTCATGATGAATACACTGATAGGGAATCAAATTTATGGAATCCCACTAAATTCCACTTCGTGGGTCATATCATCTCAGAGACATGAGTAGCATTAGGCCATATGATGGTGAGAGTTGTATTTCCAAGGATAATTACATGAACATCTTTGATAAATAGGGTTTCATGGGGAAATACAAGCATTATAGGAATTTTATTTATTTCATGTCATACATGGATGTTCCTCTCATGTGCTTGACTAAAAAGGGAGTTAAATTTTTATTGTTTGAAACCTACGAGGAATCCTTTTAATAGTTGGAAGGGAGGTTAACATCAGTGTTGATCATAGCTATTCTAGAATATATAAGGGGACATATATTTTTCCATGATGTATCATATTTAGGTCTTGAAGTAGTTTTGATTCATGATAGAAAATTCTTAGCATATGGGTCTCATCTGTTTAGGGATCACGAGCAGAATTTCCAAATACATGACCTCGAGTAAGTTGTAGTTGTTCATGATTTATGTTTTTGGACATAATATTTTCTAGGGGATCATTTTTTGGTATTCATTGATCACAAAATAATCAAATATATCTTTATGCGGCTTGATTTGAATATCAAGCAACACCAATGGGTTGAATACAAGAAGTTATTTTATTTTGTGCATTCCAATATTCCAGGAAAATGAAATGTAGTAGCTGATGATCTACACTAGAAGAATTAGGCATATGTAGTTTTGTAGTCTAGTGGTGACTGAAAACTTATTTCCTTGTTTCTATAAATAGATATTTCATTTTAGGAGAATCAACAGAAAAAAGTCCTCATTGATTTATTAGTCGGAATAACCCTTCTAGAGTGGTACACATGAGGCATATTTCTAAAGTTGAGGGCCTAGTCCTACGGAAAATTATCTCAGATGAGGATTCATTGTCTGGTATCACCATATATGATGATGAGACCTTACACATACATAGGAAATTATGGGATCTAGTAGACATATGAGAGGATTTTATGTGGTAATTTCATGCCTTGATATGGGAATTTCATCCTGACATCACCAAAATGTATCGAGACTTTAACCACCAGTATTGGTGGCCTCATATAAAATAAGAGATAGTCGTCTTTTCTACTTGGAGTTCCACCTGTCAAAAGGTGAATACATAAAATCAACTACCGACTATACTCTTAGAGTCATCATCCATCCTTGAATGTAAAAGGGACGATCTCTATATTGATTTTTTTACAATTTTTCCTAGATCGTCTCAACGCAATGATATAGTTTAGGTAGTCATTTATCGGTAAGGTTTCCCATATCTTTCTCATTCAAGAGGCTTTCTCAATTGATGTGTTAGAGAGGCTATACACCAGGGAGATCGTTCACCTTCATGGGGATCCACATTTTATCCTATCTGATAGGGATGATCCTTTCTTGTGATAGTTCTAAAAATGGTTTCAAAAGGTATTAGGCACACTAATTATTTTGAGCAAGGCCTGTCACCCATAGACCAACAGATATAAATAACAAACAATTCAAGTGTTAGAGGATATGATTTGTTCATGTTTCCATAACATTGGGGGTTCTCAGGAGAAATATATACCCCTTGTTGAGTTTTCATACAATAATAGTTTTTTGGATACCATCAAGATGGATCCCTACTATGTCTTGTATGGTAGGCCCTTATGTTAACCTTTTTTCTAGTTAGATGTAAGGGAGACAATACTACTTGAACCATGACTAGTTCATGAGACATTAGAGAAGGTACATTTATTAGGTAGCTCATGATGATTTCTCATTCTTGGAAACTGTCATATGAAAACCACTTTTGAATGCATCTTTAGTTTGAGGTTGGGGATCAAGATTTCTTGTGAGTATCCCCTAGGCTGGTCCCACGACGTTTCCGGATATAGGGTAAGATAACTCCTAGATTAGTCAATCCTTTTGAGATCTTAGAAAGAACCAGACCAGTGGAATACCATATAGAACTTCCATATATGTATTGATATATGCAGGAAATTTTTCACATTTCTCTATGTCATCGATATCATCTAGACCTATCACATATTTTACATCCCGGGGATGTTGAGTTAGACATGAATTCTACATTTGAGGAGTACTCGTTGCATATCATAGATCATATTTTGAATACTCTATAAGGAAAGTCATTTACTCTAGTAGAGGAGATATAGTTAAATGACCAAGTATAGGACAAGACCAAGGAGTGAGAGGCAGATGTATGTGTTTAGTGGCTGGAGTTTTTCTCAGATGATCCTTTGTTACCCTCAGAAGCGAAACATGGGGATGAGTTTTCTTAATGATGGGATAATGTAACGACCCAAATTTTTAAAAAGGTATGGATCATTTTATATTTGGTTTAAATTCCTTTTTTTAATCCTTAAAAATGTTCTCTAAGGTATATTTATGTTCTCCAAATATTTGGGTCTTGTTTGGACCCTAGAGCACTGAGTTATGATGGAAATTGGTCTGGCACATGGTTTGACCAAATTGTGCACCGGAGGACGCACAGTTTGGAAAAACCATACATGATGTTGTAAGGCTTCATAGAGGGGAGATCACTATATAAGTATGGTTAGAAAATCAATGTTCCCCAACCAAGTTCGTCCACTATCCATTACAAATTGGCAAGAACATAGTTAGCACATGGTTTAGCCAACCGTGCAGCTAAACCATCTTCCCTTTAAAACAATGGTAGATTAAATTTTTTTCCATCAAACTATTTTATTTTTTAACCTATCATTTCTATTACTTAGAATAAATAAATGTGATCTCATTTATTGGGAGGCACCTCTTCCTCCATGGTTTGGATTTGAATCCTTTTCTCCATCTCGACTCTATTTCCTTTACCACAGTTTCTGTTGGATAGCTATCTATAAGATCTATAATCCTTTTACCTCCATTATTAGTTTCTCTTTCTATCTTATGTTCTATTTTTGTGTGAGTTGATATACCTTGTTTTTATTTTTTTTTCTATTCCTCAGTTTTCTCCCATTATACTTCAAACCTAAATTCAATACTGAAAGAGGGGTCTTCTAAAGTCCTAAGCTAAGTGGTCTATAATATTCTATAAATTTTTGGTTGTTTTTATAGAATATACCATTGTGCGACACATCATACCTTACCCCGTGTTACCTTAAAATTCAGTTTCCCTCCGATATTAATTAAAACATTTTATGATACACCCTTAGAGCCTTGTAAAATCATTTAGAGGAGGTATACCTTCTTGGTTTCCACCCCCTTGGGTGTGTTGAATTAAATTCCCTCCTAGATAAACATTTAATTGAAAAAATCACCTCCGAAGTGGTTTGTATTGACATAAAAATTGGGTTTCACTTGATTACTAAATTAAATATTTTAAATTAATTCAATGGAAGTGAGTGGAAACGTGATGCCACATGTTATAAATAGATAATGAGTTATTTAATTTGAGATACCAATAGTTAGATTGGGTTAAATAAAAGTAAATTATTTGAAGGACAATTCCTTATGATTAATACTATTATACCATTGATATTTGTTGTTGGAAAATGGTATATGGAATTTTTTATCATGAAGTTTCTTACTCCCTTACGTTGGGTGATGGGAATGGCATCTCACACCGTTCACTTGGATGACGGGTATAACATTTCACATTCCCTTACATCGGGTGTTGGGAAAAAAGATCCACCCACCATCTCAAGTGATTAACATGAAATATTTAATTCTCATTAGATTTAGTTCTAGTACCCTTGATTGATCCTATATCTCATTAGACTATTCATGGATGTCTGAGTTACACCCAGTTTCTAGCTAGAACCCATTATCCATGTACATACCTATATATAACCTCACACATATAGTGTATATACATGTATACATATTATTTATAGTTACTTATAAATGGAAATATATGGTAAAATGATATCAAATATATCCCAACCTATGATGAATAAGGTTCAGTCTACTAGGTGTCCTATAGAAACCCGAGCCGATTAGTATTTAGTTTTAGATTCATTATTATCTATTATACCTTCACACTTTTATGTTATTTAAAATACCTAGATTATTCTTTACACTGTTGGTGGTGACATAATGAGTTTATGTCACACTTTGTTTTAGCCATCTATTTATACCCAAAAAGAACTTCTGAATGCAGGTAGGGACAAGAGAAACCACCTGGTCTTAGATGTTTGATTTTTTTTTGCTTATAGCATGGGAGAATGAGAGCGTAGGTATGATTGTATGATCATAATTCTATGAAAGATTTATTTTGGACTTTTGTTCTTTAGTACAATATGTTGTATATTTCTATACTATGTATCGTTTATATACCCAATTTTTATACATCAGAATGAAATGAAATCAATTTTTATATGAATTGGAATATATATTTTTGTTATTATTACTGATAGTATGTCTCCTATTTTCTTCTTTTCTTTAGTATGGAATCAATTTAGATTGTTCCATTAGTTATGTAATTCATTCTATATTTCTATTAAATTATTATTACTATTATGGTACTCTGATATGAGTGTATAGTCTTCCCAACATACAACCATAGACACTTGCTGCAAGTTGACAGCCTCTGGAATACATGGAGGCATTCCTGAGGCCATGTGACCCATGGCATGGGGAAATCTTTTAGTGTAAATTGATTTGAGATATTAAAAACCCCAATTATTCAGTAAATTGAAAAGCAATTTGGTCCTTTACATTTTCTGAATTGTCAGCATAAATATTTATAGCATAAAGATCCTTCGACTTAATGTTCTATTTATTATTATCCACAACATCAATCTAAATTTTGTTTCCCACCATCTTCCTCTAAAATACCTAATTACATACTATAACCCTGAACACTAATGTTTTGAATCAAAGAATAATTCATATCTTAATAATATCCAAAAGGACATAAATCCACTAAAATTTCACTAGAAGGAACGCACACTTGGGTAGTCTGATCCCCAGTGATGATAGGTTCCCCTAAACTATATTCCCCCTCAAATGATTAACAAGATTGGAATCTTCATGATATTTCAGAATCCATGACATACGGGGATGTCATTAATTAAATTAAAAATGACCACAATGATGATAAAGAGAGTAATATGTATGTATATCCTTATAGAAAACATACTAAAATAAATATTTTAACACATTAATTATCCAAAGACATTCATAGAGCTCTGATAAAATATTAGCATTTATACACACACAGTACAGAGAGGGTCTATAATGTGAAAAAGTATAAGATTCAAACTTCAAAGGTTTTGTGATAAAATTAATAATAGATAAAAGGGAATCCTGATGAAACCAATAAAGGGGTAGGTGGAAAAAGCTATCCATGACTCAGAGGACTAGGGATTTAAAACCCTAAATAATAAATGGATACCACTTAAGGATATATATTTTTTTTACCTATAGGAATCTACAATTTTTTATACCTGCAACGATAAAATTCATCGACATCATAGAATTAAAGAATAGACCATATATCATCAAGGAGGAAACTTTTAACCCTAAAAAATACAATAACCACCATATTCTTGTGGATCATAACCACATTAGGAAAATAACATGAATGTATCCTACCAGCATATAATGAAAATTGGTGAAACAATCAGGGACACTTCATCCAAAAATGTGATTGCTAGAGCTCCTTTAAAACAGATGGGGGGGGGGTGGAGGTAGTGAGGTGTCTATGGAGGATTTCGATACGTGTTAATACATTTGATGATTATAATTATCTCTTATGGTTAGGTCTACATGGAGGGGATATCGATTTGGAGGATAACCATAAAGAGGGAAATACTCCATTCTCTTTATACTTATCCCTACCTTTGAGGGAAAAAATTATCATGAATAGTAAGATGAATGATACCCTATTTTTTATCTCTTGAATTGTAGGGGATTGATGCATCTACAGTTGGGTTTCCACCCATTGAGAAATATTCTCTTATGAAATTTTTTTAAAAAATTAATCTTGAGGGTGATTGGAAATCATGAAATGTTATTATCACTGTCAAAAAAAAGATTATATGAAGGTCATGGGTATCTAGACTGCTAAGGAAACTCAAAAAAAACTCGAAGGAATCTTCAATGGAATTATAAAAGTGAAGGAAGAAAAACATAATATCTAGAGAAAAAAGATTTAGTATATTAGAATGATGTTATATGAAATTATTGATGACTACTTCACCAGATTTAATTAAATTTTTAACAACATCTAAGGATTCATGGATGTCTTGGAAGATTCAAGCATTTTTAAGAAACTATTGATAAAATTTCCATAAAGTTTTGATCCTAAAATATATTATTTAGAATCAAATTATGATTTGTATCTTGATGAAAGGAATATATTTATTATTGTGTTTGAGATTAAAAAAAACTGGCATTCTGAAAGAATATTATGGAGGAAATGTTTTTTGAATTAATAAAGAAGATGAAAATTCATAAACATGAACATGAGACAATATGTTTTAGTGATTTATAATTTATAGATAATTTTTTTAAATGAATGAGAATATTTTTTTCCCTATAACAAACAACACTCAAAATGGAAGAGGCATTGATAATATAAAACTCCCACTTAAAATTTTTGAGTGTGGAGGCACTGGGATGTGTTCTATAAAATGTCCATAGTATAATGTTATACAATATAATGATGATTATGAAGAAAATACTAGTTCAAAGAGGTTGAAAATATTCATAGAAGCAATTTGACTATGACTCAACTGATAATAGATGACCAGAAGATGAAAATTTAGAGAAGTTAAAAATCTTTTTTTTTCTAATGTTGAGAGAAAATAAGTTTATTCAAATAGTATAGGATATGATTTTAAATAATACTATGGGGAATATCATAAAAGATTATTAATTTTGGCATGTATTGAGGAAAGAAAAAATAATAATAAATAGTTTATAATGTTTAATAAATAAAGTTAGAGTAAGAATAATGGAAAGCGATAATTTCATAAAAATTTGTAAGAGTAAATTGAGGAGAAGAAGAAAATCAAGTTCAATGTTGGAGAAAAAGGAAAGATGGTGAAATATTTTGATAAGAAAGGTGATTATAAGAAATAATAGTTATGTAAAACGCAATTAAGATGTATTGTGGCTGAAATGAAATTGATGAAGATAAAAATAGATCTTTAAAAATGTCTCAGAGGTAAAAGGTGAGATATATCAAGATATTGAAATTACTCATCCCATGAATTGTGTGGAATATACATCCACTGGACATAAAATTTCATCTTATTATACTAACTATGTTGGTGGTGTAAACAAATATGGAAAATTTTAGGATGATAAAGGATGTGAAAAAGACATTACTTCAACAATGATTAAAATTAACGGTTGTAAAAAAGTTTCCCCATGCTATATAGAATCAGATATAGAAAGAAGTATTTAACCACAACAAAATAATGGGTGGGGAAAATCATATCTTTATAGTATATCAATTTTAAGTGTATATTTTTGTTATATATATGGGAACGTGGCTTATAATTACTGGCATAACATGTGTTTCCTTTGAAGTAGGAATGAATTGATGGGAAGAAACACATGAAGCAAAGAATCAACTTTCCTATGTTATAGGAAGAAATAAAATAAAATAAATTAAAAATTATAATGTTTTTAAGAAAACTAATTATATTTTTAGGAGGAATGTTGTGGAATTTGTGACCTACTAGGTCACTATACTAAAGAATTTATTTAAATATTTATTGTAAAAGTTTCGTATGATATAAAAGAAAAGGATTTAGTGAAAAAGAAAAATTGAATAAACAATGTTTTTTGTAGATATTTCTCTAAAATATAGAGGAATAAACCATGTATTATTGAAAATTTTTATTCCTCACATCTGATAGTTTATATGGTGATCTTAAAAAATATTGATGATTATGAAGGAGAGGAATTGACATTTGAAAATGATAGTTCTGTAAAAAATAATAGGAATCAGAATGAATGATATTGAATCTCCAAAACTAATGTCAAAGGATGTTTTGTTTGTTGATGAGCATTCAAAAAACTTATTGAATCTTATGAAACATTATCGTGATGGTAAGAATGTTCTATTCAAAAAATATTCTTGCATCATCAAATTTTTGAATGATGGAAATATTTCTAATAAGGGAGATAGAACCAAAAAAAATCTATTTTAAAATAGAGATACATGTATACTTATTATATAAGTAATGGGGATAAATATAAGTTGTGGCAATAAGGAATTGGTAATATTGTCTAGAAAATTATTAGGAGAGTCTATATGGTAGATTTTATAATAAACATACCACAAATGAAAAAGGAAAGATTATATTTCTTATACAGATTTATTAAAAGGAAATATGGTTAGTGGAAGATATAAGAATGTTAAAATTCAATGCACCCGACTACTGGAGCTCATTCACAGTGATGTTATGGAGGTGATGAGTAACCAATCTAAAAAGGTCATTTTTATTATTTATTATTTCATAATTACTTCACTCAGAGGGATAAAATACTGTTAATGAAGATATTTAGAAGTTTCATAAGGGATGTTGATAAGGAAATGTGTTTATTTATGTTCAATCTAAGGGTAGATAATGGAATGGAGGACACAAGTAAATATTTTCAGTTCTATATAAAGAAAAGTGTAATCAAATACCAATACATTTCTCTCTACACACGTTAAAAAAATGGAATAGTGGAATGAAAAAGAAAA